>OU565270.1:19591790-21991790 GCA_913789895.3 Seladonia tumulorum | reverse complement strand
GTCGAGTCGGAAAGTAAGTTAACATTTGGTGATATGTAGGCAATGAATATGATGAATAAAATCAAGTTATTGTACTGTTTTTATTTAGGAGGTGTAAGGAAATAAACAAATATGTTAGTAAAACATATATTATCATTATTAAAGATTAAAGACATGTCATATTCATTTGCCTGCATACACCAGTCGTTAACTTACTTTCCGACTCGACTGTATGTTTACTAAAGATTTTTCACTCGGTACAGTGTATCCTATATACCACATGAATATTGAATGGTTTCTTTCTTAACGCCCTGTGTATTTGAAGATGGTGCAATTTACTCGTACAATACTGAAGTGTTTAGTAATTTGTTAAATGCAAACAAATTTAATAACGTAAAAATATTCTGTGTAACTTTTTTAGTGGTGCCTTACAGTCGCCATTCGAGTGCTAAGGGTCGAATAGTCCTTCCGAACTTACGACGACGTACAAATATTTTCCTTCGTTCACATATCCCTAGGACACCCGAATTTCCGCTAGACGCGAAGAATAACAGTTTAACATTTCGAAATAATCCCGGATGCGGTACAAATATACTTCCTACGTTTACCGGGGGACTATTCCCAGTAGCTTTAGTATAATCGCTTCTAGGCTGTTAATTAAAAAGCGTTCTCGTTAATTTGCGCTTGAAACGAGATCCTCGACGAGAGTAGTTTATATTTCATTCAGCCCTGTGGCTGCGTTACTCGTCTTTTTGGCTGCAGGACTTTAATTTATATTACCCCTGTGGCTCCGTTGAACGCCGTCGATACGAAAGAATACCCGGTGAACAAAAAGTAGCGACCTCTCGAGCCATTATTCAGTTGCAGTCACAAATGTCCAGAGGAGGTTTCAACAATTTTCCAAAATTGCCGAAACGACTCCGCAAATGGTTCTCATCATCTCCATAGCAATTTAGGGGTGTGTTTGCGAACGCAGCTAGACGTATACCGGTTCTCCTCGCGAAGGGTACCGACTGCAGGTATCGCGTGAAGGAGGCGAGGGTTTCTGGATCGTGTTTCTGGGTTTTCAGAGAAACAGGATCGAAGGAACAGGGTTGACGGAACGGAGCCGTTGCTCGCAGGATTTTCGGAAGATCGAATCGGTCAGGAGATAACGCGGCCGCTCGTTAGCCGCCGCTAATTTCCATCGGCTCGCCGAAACGAGCGAGGCGGTCTCTCGGTAATGGACTCGTCCCGGTGCACTTCCGGTTATTATCGTGCTTCCTGCGGGAGCACCGGGGCTCCTAGGTGGATCGCGGTTATCTCGATTTCTGCAATTGTCGATATCAACGGCCCTCCTAGCGCGCTCTCTCTCTCTCTCGCGCGCTCGCTTATCTACCGGCGAACAGAATCCCGGGCTCGGGTTCGGGTTCGGGTTCGGGCTCCGAGCAGGTTAATCCACCGAGTCCGCTCCTCGATGTCGCTGTAATTGCAACCGTTCGCCTCTATCTAGCTCCGCTATCGTTTGCTTGTTAGCGCAGTCCCGTGGTGCACCGGCCCTGCTCCAAGAATTCGACGTTTCTACTCTCCGAGGAACTTTTCCTTACTCCTTATTCTGCTCGGACCTTCTCGCATGTATTAACCCTTGGCACTCGAACGGTGACTGTAAGGCGCCAACTAAAAATTGCTGTATTCAAAATATTTTTTGCACTGTTAAATGTACAGTGGCGTGCAAAAGTTCCCGGCCAGATCTACGTCCATGCCTCGTCGCTGTGCTGCTGTTATTGCTGCAAAAGGCTTGGCTACGAAATATTAATTATAACATGTTAAATAATGTACTGCAAAATTGTTACACAGTGAAAAACAAGCATAATTTTTTCGTTAAACACACTGGCCGGAAATTTTTGTAACATGTCAATTTACTTATTCTGCAAATAAACAAGTAAGAAAAATAATTAGCGTTGATTTTTTTTTATATCCTTTCATGTAATACGCCCTTATATATGATTCTAATAAAAATTTCTTAACGCTTTTTTTTTTTGGAAGAAAAATAGCAAAAACCATCTGGCCGGGAACTTTTGCACGCCACTGTATATGTAAATTTCTAGTTTTTTATTTTGTGCCGTGAGGATTTTCTAAAAGTTTGTTCGACGAAATGCTACGGAGAAATAGTTATGGACGTTCCAGCGAGGTCGTGTAACGTGTTGCGTCCCGGTCGTTACATATTCACGCGGCGAATATTTGCCGATACGTCGGCGTGTAAATGTCGACGCACACACGTATTGACCGCGTCTGCCCGGGGAATTTAACGTTCTGGACGAGCGCGAACCTGGCATACATATTCAGAAGCCTAATAATTGCAAGTTAATACAGCTGGCCGGCATTGTTTCGTCGTTCGCCATCTTGAAATCGTTGCCCGGTTCGATGGATCATTTTCCGCGACGCATGTATCGCACGCGCAACACTATCAACTGTCGTACAGGTCTCCAACCCTCCTATAACGCGATCAATTCGTACCGCGTGATAAGAAACTAAGAATTAGCGTGAATCTGATTAATTCGCGCTGTGTTATACCAGTTTGAACCACACAATTTGTATGGAGGCTTCAACTGTTCGAGTTCTATTAGGTCGTCCCGTGAGTTCGTGCCGTGGATACGTTTATATTGTTCACCATTGAAAAGTATTTTAATGAAAAACCGCAGAAATTTTATAGCGACTGTATGATGTCTTTGTCAAAAAGGTCGGAAGAAGTTGTGGAATCAAAGGGTGATTACTAGACATCGGATGTTTATGAAATTTCCAATTTTTATAGAAACATTTTAAGAAAGTGGAATGAAATAAAATTTTATTTTTAATGGGGACAGCCTTTGTAGATCCAAAGCAAATAAAAATCGTGTTAAATTCTCTCGAATTTTATATTATAGCATTTTTTTAACATTTCCATAAGCCATAAATGCATAAAGATCAGATGTCTAGTGATTACATATTTTATTTTCAGAATTTAAATTCAAAATTTAAATAAAGTGACCATCCTATGTCGTATGCAGAATATCCTAAAACCAATGTTTTTAATGGAAAAGGATCCCTACTAATTGGGCTTTTTTGAAAGGTTTACTGTCACATCAAAGGTTCGTTACAAATATTAAAAGAATATTTGCAACAAGAAGAACCTATAACTTTATTAAGGATCGAATTACGAATGAGCATTCAATGAGGATTAAACATTGAACTCTTTCGATGTACACACATTTTATATCAAATATGATTTTTCAGGAAAGGAAAATGCTTTTATTCGACCCTCTTTGCCACGCTTCAAGGTGTATGTATGTATACGCAGTACCGTGATAAAGCAACACGGTTAAAGTACCGTCGGCGGAGATGAAGGGAAAAATCTGTCTCGCCGGAAAAAGCTTTCGCGGTCGCGGTAATTATTATCGCGGAAGATGGCGGTCTCAGGATCCGTATACCAGCCTCCACCCCTCCCCGAGAGCCCCCGGGTAATCGGTGGAATTCCACGGCAGAATAAAATCTCTCGCGGCATTAAACCGTGCTCGGATCCTTTTCCTTTCGTCGGGAGCCGTAATCAGAGGGCGTTAGGGGAGAACGAGAGCAATTTTCTCGAGACCAGGCCGAAGTGGGGTGTGCAGGGCCGGGGGGGGGGGAGGCTGTGAGGAGGGTGCCTCGGTCGCCCCTCTTTATTGCGAGCAGCCGTCGAGCACTCGAGCACGTCCCTGGATCGACGAGAAATCCCTTCCTCGAGAAGACGCGCGGTGCCTCCGCGGTTATTGCGCCTCCTCTCCTCCGAGGCGGAACGTCCGAAGCATCCTCCACTTCCGGTCCCGCTTCCCCGTTTAGATATTAACCCCGTGGACCCTACGTCCTCCGCCATCTTTCTTCCACTTTTTCTTCCGCTACGCTTTTGCTCGATATTCGAGGCAGAAAATATTCTTTTCGTCAAAACCACCCCGAATTTTCATTTTCACGGACCGAACAAAGCTGGCAAATAAATGAGTAACGCAGGCTCTACTTTAACCCTCAAGCGCAAGCGTAATTTTTACAGCTTCGATTATTCTGTAAAAGAAGATTTTTAAGCTTCCATTTGTTACAGCACCGAGGAAAATGGTTCGCACAGCTAAGAAATACCTTCGATCAGTTGATCCAGCATGGCGTAGATGTGCGAGGTCGCCTCGTCGGTCATCACCCATCCTCCAGTGGTCATCTCCAGCCTGCCATCCTTTACCAGCCTTTTCACCACCATCTTCTTCGTGGGATGAGCACTGCGATAGAACAATATAATATCATTACAAAAATTAGAAAATGTCTCTTATCCGCAAAAATCTTTAAAGTCTTTAGCCGAAAGTTTTTCGAGTCTTTAACACTAGATTGCCTAAGCAAGTCATTTTGACTGCTTTTGAATTTCATTTTTTTTATTGCTAATACTTATTAATAACTTGTTATATGACTGTAAGTGATATAAAATATATTAAAAATTACTGTTAAACAAATTTCTTTGCGCATTAGTTATTTTTTCACAATGCAGTCATTTTGACTGCTTTCAGGCAATATAGGTATATACTAAGCTCCCGTCTTTCTAGTGTTAATCGTTTCAGGGCTAGTATACCGATACGGGAGGATACGTTCACGGAATCGGCACGAAACTGTATAGAACAAAGCCGCGCCAAAATGGCGGCCGTCACTTACGGTCCGCAGGTCGGTTTTTGTTCCCCGTTGTAGGAGTACACCGTAACGTTTCCCGGGTCCGGCGAGTATATAATAAAGTCTACTTTCTCTCCCCGCCAAGTTCCCTCAGAGTTCGCCGTTCCCATCGAAACGATTCCCCGAGACCACAACCCCGGGAACAAATGGAGCCCTGGGGGCGGTTTCCGCGTAATAACCGAAGCGGAGGCCGCGAAGACGAATTCCTTTCGACTGGTAGTCAAGACGTTCGATCCGCGTCCTCAAGGTTAAACGGCCTTAAACCTCCAACCTCCCCACACCGGAATGCCTGCGGCCTGACGATCCGCTAACAATCGAGGTCGAGCCCGAAACGCTAGCTCCGAATGCTGGTCATGAATTCCAACTCGAATGAGAATTTGAGGTAAGAACAATTTGAGGTACCAAGAATTTTATTTATACCATTTTTCTGGGTTGAAGGTCATTTGAAGGTCATATTGTGTTACATGCATGAATTCGTTATTTTGTCAGCTACAACATTACGTTAACGAGAATATATCATTCCATTTAAAAAAACATCGACAAGCTTGAAATCTCATAAAAATGACCTTGAAATTTTTCTTTCCCTTACACCGTTATATGTGGCCCTTCAAACAGTGTTACTTTGTCCTACGAAGTTTTTTTGTACAACGAAAAGTAACGGAGATATTTAGGTGTCCTGTTTTATCGAATTCACCCTGTAGATTAAAATTCCTTGTATTATTTCAGTTTATCAATTTGTGTGAATAAATATGTTATTTTCTATGTTCGAGTTTAGAGTTAATTAAAAGATGGAAAGAGTACACTCTGTTGGTGTGGAACCCCACGACAAATATGCAGGAGTAGGGGTAGATTAAATAGAAGAAACCACGAGGAAACGAGAGATTCGTGCTAGTAGAAGGCAAAAGGAATGGTCGCTTTCTGTGGATAGTCACCGACTTTCGTCAATATGGTCAGGTATGAAAGTGTTCCAAGAAATCGTGGGTCGCACCATCGCTCAGTGATCACCTTGGGTCATAAAAGGAGTATGGTCGACATTTAGGAAACTAAATGTGTAATGAGTAGACATCGGATCTTTATGCATTTATGGCTTATGGAAATGTTAAAAAAATGCTATAATATAAAATTCGAGAGAATTTAACACGATTTTTATTTGCTTTGGATCTACAAAGGCTGTCCCAATTAAAAATAAAATTTTATTTCATTCCACTTTCTTAAAATGTTTCTATAAAAATTGGAAATTGCATAAACATCCGATGTCTAGTAATGAGCGACCCATGATGGGGAACTATAACCTGAGCCAGAACAGGTAGAACAATACACCGTCAACAATAGTGAGCCGGACCGTCACTCGGTGACCAGCTTGGGTCACAAAAGGAGTACGGTTGCCATATGGGAAACCATATGTGCCCCAGACGACTCAGGATGGTTGCTGCTAGCTGAGCTTGCGAAAGGGAAGCGATATACGGTGACTCGGGAAAGTGACCTGCCTCTAATTAGCAACAGGAGTGTTACAAGCCTCTCGGAGAAGCGTCTGCGATCGCGGAAAATGGCCGCAAAGCACAAGTAATCCAGTGGGTCGCAGGGGCGGGTCTCCCGCGGTCGAAAACCGGAAACAGAAGTAAACCGGAATTCATTGGTGGTTTACGAGCAACGGGGACGCGGAAACGCGACGCGGCACACCTCGGATCGCGTAAATCCCGGTCCGGTCTGGTCCGGCTGGAATGCAACCGGCAATAAATATGATTTGTATCGCGGATTGTATCGCTGGAAATTACAAGTCGCCCACCGTTACAGGTTCGCCGGCAGCTATCTGCGATGTAACTCACAATTACAAGGCCTGTATATCACCGTCGCTTAGGCCGCGGCCGAGCGTATTCGCGTTTAACCCCCTTCGGCCAAGTGAATTATACCTCCAGGTAAGACCGCGGGCTCCTTCTTAACAGTCGCTGGGATCTCGCTACGTTTTCCAGCTCGTTGTTCGCGATCGAATCGGGGATTCGATATGGCCGCCAACCGCCGGCCGTCCACCTCGAGATTTCTATTGTAATTTTAGGAAAACCGTTCGATCGAACCGAGCAGAGATTTCGAATCCTGGAGAAGGAACGAGGACGCTTCTCGGTCTCTTTGCCGGTAACGAGTTCTGTTTCCCGCTCCGAAGGAGCTGTTTAACGGCAGGGTCGTTCCAAGATGGCGCCGTTACCTGCGAGAATTCATCTCGACATTTCTAACTAGGTTACAGCCAAGTTTTGCTCGGTTTCGCTGAACGAACCGAGCAGTGATCTCGAATCCTGTAGGAGGAAAAAGAGTATTTCTCTGTTCTGAACGAGCTTCTTAACACATTACCGACCGGTAGCCTATTAATAGGCTTTTTGTCGCCAACGCTTACCGACCGAGAGTCTATTAATATAAACAATCGATAAACAATCGCGATAAACAATCTTTATCGTTATATGAACAGTGTTTTGTTATTTAGTACTGACAATGAGGTACGTTGCTCAGTTGCGTCAATTGCGTTGTAAGCTAACACAACACAGCTAGCCACATTTTTATTTAATTTTGAATCTGCGCCTGAGCGGCCGGTCGGATGTGCGTATGCTGTTGAACCGCTAGCGGTCGGTAAAGTGTTAATGTTAGGGTCTTTTCGAAGCGCCCGGAAACAAATATCATTTTTCCATCCCCGGGAAAGAGAGCAAGCGTCAATCGATGTTATCTCGATAAAACCGTGACGTTATTCCCCTGATAACCGACCATTTCCAAGTCCCGGCGCTTCCAATATGGCGTCTCACGCAACACACAGAGTTCGATTCTCCTCTTCTCCGTTATCCTCTTATCGAGCGACATTCGAATTCCGCTCGTCTTTGACGAAACGGTCAGAACCCTCGGTGATCCTCTAGCGTCGTTCCTAGGGAAAAAGGGGAAGCTCTGTTTCTCGGGGTCCACCCTCTCCCGGGGATGCTTTTATGCCGGCGATACTCCCTCATCTTTATCCCGGCGCGTTCTTTCGATCGTTAAAAAAGAAAGCCTGGGGAATATTCTCTGTTCCAGGGGACGTCTTAACTGCTCTCTCGAGGTAGTGCCATTCCGGTCGCTATCTGCCGGTCCTAATGGCCCGTTTTACGACTGTCGTCGTTCGAGGGATGCCGTACAACGAGGGCCCTAACGCCTGCCACGTAAAAACCTGGCTCCGTCGGCCAGACTATTTCGTTCGTCCTGAATCCTCCAACCGTTTCCCTCGTTTCACTAATTTTCATTAACCCTCCTCTGTCGGTTCCAAAAAATGTTCGTTCGATAACATTCCGATCGTAGCGCGCAAGCTAATGTACAATTGTCCGAGAAAGTAGAGCACAGAAAGACGAGCCAAGCATCGTAAGTTTGAAAGTAAGTACTCGGAAGATGACCGAACGTTGGCTTTCGATGGGCGAAACGGAAGTACACCGTTCGGCGCCGGTAACGAGCTTACGGAGAAGCAAGCTTGTACTTTATTTTCTTTTTTTCACGACGAACAGGTTCTCTCACCTCTCCCACCACAGCGACAGGAAGGACACTTCGCTCCAGATGAAGGTCATGTTAGGCCACTGCTGCAGCTTCGAGACCATGTTGTTCAGGATGCTCCTCGTTGAACTGTGGAAGTACTGCTCGTACGTCTTCAGCCATCCTGGATCCGTGTGGCTGTGAGGCACCAGGATCACCTGAAAACACGCCAGACAAAAATGTAATAAACAAACACCGCTCGCACACCGAAAGCCGTGTGCTTAACCCTTATGTGGGCAACCGGGTACCCCTTTCTATGTTTGCTCTAATAATTTGTTATGTTTTTATGAAGATATCGCAAAACCGCCCTGGATCCCCATTATTTAGAAGGTTCTCTGTCGATTTATGGTTACAGAATTAAAATTGATGCAAAACATATTAAATAATAAGGCTTCAATCTTATTTATACGGTTGTTGGGTAACCGGGTACCCATACATAGGAAGTTGTAGTTGGATGCTTATGAAGGGAAGTTTTACAACACAATCATACAACACACAAATTTTTTCAATTGGTATTATTTTATTATTAGTATAGTTACTATTATTAACCAATAATAGGACAATTTTTACAAACTGTCAGAGTATTTGCGTGTTCGTCGGAAAACTGGTTTTATACAGTTTTGACAATATTTTCGTGTCTTTCTACGTTTTCTATCAGGGTCAGCTTGGTATATATAACATGAGCCTACAACTCTTTTTCGTCCAGTTTTATATCGTTGTTGTACAGTGCCTGAAGTTGAAGGAACGTCGGTCATTGTTGGTGACTTATGCAGCATGCTTTCTATTGCTAATTTACAAGAGAAATGTCTCATCACTTGAACATTGGTTGATCGACTTCTAATTACTGGAAGACAAAAGTTCCTCTCTCACTTGGCGTAAAAATATTCGGCGATTATTGAATTTGCTAGGCAACATATCGTTATTAGAAATATATATGATGTATGAGGCAAGAGCAGCAATGTCAATTATGTAAAAAAAAAAAAATGCTAATGGCCATCTGTTAGTACGTCTTTGTATACTGTATCGTCTCAAAATTTGATCCATCATGTCGACACCAGATTTTGTTTTCTTATAGAAGTGGACTATTTCTGGTTTCCTCTTTGGCCCAGAAACAACATTATCATTGTGCATTGTGGATAGTAATACAACAAACTTTTCTTTTTTTTTTTTGGCACATACGAATATATTGTAACATTTTGGTTGTGACCAAATAAAGTTGAATACTGTTGTACTGTTGTGTAAGTCGAAGAGTCAAATACATACCGTACGTCCACATACGAATAGCATAAAAGTTTGATCTTAGCATTCAGTTATACTACTTTTTGAAGCAGTTGCTTCACTTAAACTGTTTAAAACAATACTTAGTATACCATAAACAAAAAGACTAAAAGTTATGGGAAAGCATGAAAGTAAAATTGTCACTTTATTTTTTACATATCGGCACCTAACGCTCGGGGTACCCGGGTACCCCGGTTGCCCAACAACCGTGAAAAGTTTGGTTGCCCACATAAGGATTAAGTTGAAGAGAAGTTGAAAGTCTCAAACAAACGGACTGTGTGCTCGGTTCAAGGGCCGATTTTAATCGAGATTGGCGAGATAATGGCCGGCTCCTGGTCTCCCTGGCCGTCGATGAATCGCGTTTCCGGCCCGAGGGGGTTTTCACCGCGAATGTCCAAAGGGAAAATAGAGAGAGAGGGGGGGGGTAGAGGGAGGCTTTGATCGGGATCTCGTCGATTCACCGGGACAAATGTTTAGACGGATTCCCCCGGACGAGAGCGATTCCATCGAGCCCCGTCGGGCTCCTCCCCCGGCCTCGGTCCAGGACCAGGGCCTTTCATCTCGCGGCTCTGGTCGCGGCTGACTTCGACAAGTTCGACAATGCCGGCTCATCAGGCCATTGTCGGTCGGGTCACAATGGCGCGACAAGGCCGGGGGTGTCCTTCTCGAAAACGCGCACAACAATGCCCTAACGCGGACGATTCTATCCCACCTTCCCCCGCTTCCGCTTTCTACGATATCATTATCCGGAGGCTGTCGCGGGAATATTCGAAGCTTTCGATTCCCGGCCGTGGCCACGAGTTTCTTATCGCGATTAAAAGGGCCAGCGAACGTTGCCATTCCGAATATACCTAGAACAAAATGGCGCCTGTACGTGGCGCGGCACGAGAAATCCTCGTTGCGACAGGACTTGCTCAAATTTCCAAATTCTGAGATCCGAAATTCTTGCGAACAGAGACGACGAGTCGGTCTCTCGATCAACAAGTTTAACAATCGTATCTTCGGCGAACAACCGAGTCGCAAAGCCAGCGAATTACAACGAGAGACCGATGCACAGGGCGTTTTTCCGTGGAAGACCCCAGAGAGATTTTCATTGCAGAAACTGCTGACGCATCTAGGGAATTTTTCAAACTCTTCTCCCCGAGCAATCTCGTTGAATAAAGCAGCCTTGCGGGAGGAACGCGCGAAAGAGGACGTGTATCGCGGAAGGCTCCAACTCTCCAACCAGAATTCCGAAGTTCCAGGGAACTATCCGTCGTCTAGGGACATTTCCAGGCCCCTCCCCCTCCCCCGAACCGGTCCAATCCACGGCGAGCTCGGAAATATGCAATCTCGTTTAATAAATAAACATCAATAAGCAAGTGGCCTCGGGTCGTTCCAGGAAAGGAGGTCGCGAGTGCGAGAGACAGGAGCTCTGAGAGAGAGAGAGAGAGAGAGAGAGAGAGAGTGAGAGAGAGAGTTGTCTGGGGGTAAGTAGACCCTGGGTGGTCGGGCTCCGCGACCGTTCCATTACGTTTATCTAGGGGAAAAGAGACCGAGGGCCGACATTTTTACAAGCCAGACTGGTTTTTACGAGGGCGTACAGTGGTTCGCGAAAGTATTCGAACGCTCGCCAATGAAAGTTGAAACGCGCGTGGCGCAAAATATGCGTGACGTACCCCGGAGGTCTGAAAACGTTGCGACGTTGCATACGCTGCGAGAACATTATGTGAATCGTTCATTTGCCGAATCGATTAATTCCTAAAAAAAAAAGTAAAGCGCAGAGGAAACTCGAGTTCGAAATAAAAGTTCTTCTTTATTACTACTACGCCTTTATGACGTACGCAACCGTACACCTCTGTCGGTCGGGTTGCCGCATTTTAGACGGATTTTAGTTTGTCAATAACTAAAAATTGGAGCCGAAATCATAATTTTTTAAATCTTCAATTTCGTCTTATATTGTCATGGAGAACACCTTAAATTTTCTCCCACCTGTAGTCGAACACCCTGTACAAGCCTAGAAATAATAATTTAGGTGTACGGAGAGTATGTAAGTGAATGTGGAATGGAATTAAAAACCGAGGTCCTTCCCAGGGCCATTGAGGCTGAAAATAATCTCTGCACGAACGAAGCGCTTTTACAGTGAAATACAAAGAAAATCGAAGGGTTGTTAATTGACTTGGCCTGCGAACAATTCGCACATAGGTAAACGATCATTTCTACAAGAAGCAGTTTCTATAATAGCAGACTCGTGTGCAATCGTGCTGCTCATTGTACATTCGCGTTTTTGTTCGTTCCCTGCACTACGGTCCGACTATAAGGGATTTAAGGAACAAGATGGTCCTCGGGGAGCTAAATTCGTGCGATCGTGATTCCCGGAAGTAGCTGACGAAGTTGTCGGCGAAACTACGTGGGAACTGATCACGGTGTTGGAATCTGTGAAGGGAACGAAGGGATAAAGGGCGTGTATCGAAGGGTCTTCTGATCGTAGGCGAGCCGAGCCGAGGATGGTCTCATGCATACGAATCAGTATATCGTCGGACCGGTTTTGCTAGCGGCGGCAGCTGGATTATTAAACGCAAGAGATGACCGTTCGGTTCGGTTCCGTGGCATTCGGTTTGGTCGCGTAATTAACGCCGCCCTTTGAAGCCTGCGAATTGGATCGCGTGACTCGCATGCTGGATCGGTCGTTCGCATTGTGCGGTACTGCCTCTCTGCTTGTCCCCCGTTGTCCCGGATTGTCGACGATGGGAAATGTCGGACAATTCCGACGATATTAGACGACGCGACGGTGGAATCGATCCGAGGGGAAATCGGACGATCCCGTGATCAACTATCGGGGCAGCACCGTACAAAATGAAATTCTTCGGATCGCTCGCGGGCTATTCCGGCCACGTAGGAGTTCATGAGCTCTCCCCCTCCCCCTACCCCCTCTCTCACGGCTGAATAGGCTTCCCCCCAAACAATCTGTAGCCGCCGCCCATCGATCGGACGACGGTGCAACGCGATGCAACCCCGTGCAACGCGTCGGAACGTTCGGAACGGGGGTTGCATCGCGCGGTCCAGTAATAAACGGGGATGCATAATAGGGATTCGTCGGTGAACTATGCTTCGGGGTTCGGCATGCCGCGGCTTCCAACGATGATCACGAGCGTATCGGTTTATTGCATCCTTTGTCGCAGCGGTTCTCCGGCTGTTCTTACTTCGCGTCTTTCTTTTTTTTTTCCTGTTGTCGGGGGCTTCAAAGGTCAGAGAGAAAGGGAGAGAGAGAGAGAGGTATCGCGTTAAATATTCGCTGACGCTGCGGGAAGCTGCGGGGAAAAAGAGCCCCGGCGGAACAACGGCCTAGGGAAATTGGACGCTTATGAATTTTCATCGAGAAGTTTCCGCGCGATCGACCTCGATGAATTCCAAACAAGACACCAGTTTTCCCCTAGGTGTGATTGGCCCGCGAAGATCGCCCTCCTAGGAACGTACGACGTTGACCGAGCACAAACGATGAACTGGAAGTGGAGGTGTCACCCTGATTTCTTAACCCTCTGCGGTTGTATGTCTACTCTCAGCCACCAAAAGCTTCTTTGTCGTTCCAGTCGTATGTATGTATGCTCTCAGCCACCACATATTGATATTTTTTTCGTAAATGCATTGATAACGGAGTTATGGCCTGGAACAACTGCGCGGACCACCCTGTATACTATAACCTAAAAGGGAACCGTACTAAAATCATCTCGACTCGAAAATTTCTGTCGTTGGAATTCATCGACCGAAGGAAAATGAATCTAATCGAAAATGGATCTACGATACTGTACAGTACTGCCTCGCTGAATGTCTCGCGACTCTCTTCGAGTATACGGTACCACTGGAATTTATTTTCTAGACGGGACTCTGCTCACGGTACAGGTTCGATTACCTTGGAGAGCGAGGAAAGTCTCGGACCAGCACAGGGGCACTACCGTGGAATGAAAGAGACATGTTGCACGAGTTCTCGGGAACGGGTCGGGACGGGTCGGGTCGGGTCGGGGGTTCGCAGTTTTCGATATCGTCGAACTTGCACGGAGGTCAGGTCATAAATTCGAGCGAATCGACCCGGGCCGGGGGCTGCGGACTGTGTAGTCGCGTGTAGTCGCGTCTCGTCGCGGCGCCTGGCAACGGCAGCCCAGCATTCACGTTCGCGAGCTAATTAAGCCGACGCATCCGAGGCATTTCAGAGATTCGTTAACGAAGTTTCATCCCCGTCTGCTCGACGCGCGGAACCCGCCTTGAGGCTTCAGGAAGCACGTACACGGTTGCACGCTCGGTAAGTTGCACTCCTCGGCCCTCTCTCTCTCTCTCTCTGTGTGTGTGTGTGTGTGTGTTCTCTAGTTGTCTGGCGTTGTAAACGGACCCTTCCATCCGTCGTGCCCGTCAGCATCGTGCCGCTTCATTACGCAGATCCGATTATTACGCGATCGAGCTTCCCGCCTCGAACTTCGTACTCTTTCGTCGGTCTCTCGAATCCGAGACGAGAGAACGACACAGGATATTCTTCCGAAAATCCTGCCATTAGTCGAACGGAAGGATTAAGAACCAGCGGATCGAGGTTTAAGAGTCGCGAGGCGCTCCGCCTTCGGTGTTAAGTAGCACAAGTCGACGAACGGTCGGACGCAAGGCGCTACGTGCAGAGGAACGATCAGAGCGCGCGTGGTACAAATCGATGGAAGGTCAGAGTGTAAGCAGTGAAAGTGAACGAGTTCTAGGACAGTGTAAGTCCAAGTAGTACGAGTCGATGGAAGGTCGGGCTGTAAGTAGCTATAGTAAACAAACCGTCGGACTATATTAGGTGTGCAACTAAATTCCCAGGTTTTACAAAAACTATCACTAGCTCCAGCTGTGGTTGAAATGCATACATGAAATTGTGTTTTTTGGATAATATAAACATTTGTGATCATTTTTTAGTCATTGTTTTTAAAAATATTGCTCCACAAAGGTTAATAATTAATAAAACAGATGTCGAATTTTGTGCCAAATAAGCAACCTTTGCGGGAAGTATTGCTTTTTTATTTTAACTTAAAATGCAGTGCTGCTGAAGCACGTCGTAACCTCGAAAAGGCCTACGGAGACCATGCACCATCGAAAACCACTTGTGAAGATTGGCTTAAACGCTTTAAAACTGGCGATTTCAACATCAGAGATAAGGAACGTTGCGGAAGACCAAAGACAGTTGAGGACTCAAGTCTGCAAGCGTTGTGCAAGTTTGCACTTTGATCGTCAAGAACATCATTGGAACGCAAAAATGGGATCTGCTACCGCAACCGCCCTATTCTCCAGATCTGGCTCCTTCAGATTACCACCTATTCCGGTCGATGGCACATGGTTTATCCGGGCAACACTTAAAAACCTTTGAAGAAGTCGAAAATTGGCTAAATGAATGGTTTCGGTCCAAAGACGCGTAATTTTATCGTCGTGGAATTTATTCGTTGCCCGATAGATGGCAGAAATATGTAGCCAGCGATGGCCGATATTTCGAATAAATAATTTTAAGTAAATTTTTAGAAATTTAAGTTTTTATAATACAGAAAAAAACCCGGAAACTTAGTTGCACACCTAGTAAGTAGTTCAAATAGACGAATAGTCGGACCACGAGTAGTTCAAATAGACGAATAGTCAGACTTCGAGTAGTCCGAATAGACGAACGGGGTCAGACCAAGAGTGGTAAAGGCGAACGACAGGCCGGGCAGGCTTGTAAGTCAACGTTCGAGCGTAACCCGGCTGGAAGAACGTTTCGCAACGGCGGATAATTTTGCAGTCGTGTAGTTCGGAGTCGCGCGTAGCCCTTTGGACAGCCAGCGGTCGAAAATCTCCGGTGTATGCGCCGCATTTCGGCGTATTTCAGAGCACAGCCGGTTTCCGCCGCGTGCCGCGGTTTCCTCTGCGAACCTTTGTACGCTGTTAGCCGCAGCCCGTCCCTTAACCAGCAGTTCGTGCGCGTCCCCTGGCCCTTCACAGGGCCACTAATGGGAATGCTTCATCAAAGCTGCCCGAACGCGGCGGCGGCTGCAGCAGCAGCCTCTTTCGTCCCGCTCGCGCCGCTTTCGTGCTCTCAATATTTGGTCGGTCGTTGCTCGTTGATTTACTCGACCGTGTCGAACCCGAGGCTTTTCAACGCTTAAGCTTTCGATAACGAGTGCATCGCCATGCCAGAGCCAAAGTACATCCGGGGAACGTCTGCTAATAGGGAATCCCCGTCAAAATTTCCCTGCCGATGCACGAAGCCGAGACGACGTCGAACGACTACGAGCATTATACTCGAACTACGCGCGGATAGGGAGTACCTACCTTCAGAGACGGCCTCGTCGGATCCTTCCTGAGCTCGGCGTACCTGGCCTCGAAACTGTCGTCCCAATACTCCCTGCTTCTCATCCAGGACGGCTGTGGCAAAAGAGAAAAGAAATCGTTAGTCGTCTGTCCGATCGTTACTGTTGTTACGAGCCGAAGGCCAGGGCAGTTAACAGATTGCGTACGGCGCTCTGCGCGTTCAACACGCGCTCAAAGCCCGCACATTTTCTTTGTCATTTTGCTGCTTTCATAGAATTAGGGCCTATTTCATAAAATCAATTTTTCTTATAATTTATCGGTTTGAAATTCCAAAATGTACAATAAAAGAACACTTTATAAGATACGCGATACGCGTATCGGTAGCACAGTCTTCTGTTACATGCTCGACAATTTAACCTTTTTTTCACGTATCCAGTGTTCGTGTCTATGTGAAACAAATTTTCATTGTCGAATAAAAAGAGTCGGATCACCGGTTCTCGTTTTTATTCGGCTCGATTTCTCACGCACACGGTAGCCCGGTTGTTCAGGGTTAAGAGCGGTGCCCGACTCGTGACAGTGCAAGACAAACAAGCCAGTGCTGTGGTGGACGCGTCACAGGAGCCTGCTGCTGTCATTAATTACGCTCGTTCGGACACGGACAGAGCGCGACGCGTATCTAAGGTGAAAAACTGTCGCGGTATGCAAATGCGACGAGACGCCGAGGCGCAAAAACCGTACTCTTTCTCTCTCTCTCTCTCTCGCTCTCTCGCGCGCACGTTCCACACGATTTCCATGCGAACACACAGTCGCGCGTTACCGTGCGATTTTTAATTAATAATTAATCACCAGGTCGGATAAGCGGCCGGCTGGAATGTCCGACAGCCGTGCCGAGTTTCGAGGCGCGATCCGGAGCCGTCAGTGCGACGCGACGGTACACCCATTCGATGGAACGGGTAATAGAATTCACGGACGCGTGGGCGATAAGAGAACGATTATTAAGGGTGGTTCGTGAAACCACCGGGGGTGAGAACGGAACACATTGCGCCCCCGGTAATTCAGCCTCGCGAGCACTATGCATGGATCTCGAAAGATTTTTTATCGGTCGCTCTGACAGACGTGTACGTCACGAGATTAATCGCTCGGAGAGAAATGAGCGATGCCATTCTACTGTTGTTCTACTATTTATACTGCCACCTGTTTATATTAGACCATTTATTTATATAGCCATTACGTTATCGTTCCGTTTGCAGCTCAACATTGTCGATAGTTTCGTTGATTATTGTCTGGTACCAAGAATTCGAGGATCGATTGGATTTCAAGTAGTTCGAGTCGACGATTTGTCAACCCAAAGGTAGTATACACCTTTGTTTTAAAAACAAAAGATGCGTGGGACAACAAGAGTTGTAATATGGCGTTAATCTTTTTTTCCTAGGTGGCGTCGATTCAGAGGTTTTTTTAAAATAGTTTTGGTACCTGTTTTCTGATAGCGACTATTGAGACGAATCGAACGAGGTGCAACATTAGCCAGTGAATGGTAGGTATACAAGTGGTAGAAATCAGTGAATGGTCGGAATACAAGTACTGCAAGTCACGAACACAAGTAGAACAAGTCAGTGCATGGCGGGAGTACATGTCGTAGAAGCCAGAGAATGGTCGGGGCACGAGTAGTGCAAGTCAACGATCAGTCGGCCCGCGAGTGGCGCAGATCGACGAAAGATCAGACTACAAGTAGCGCAGGTCAACGAGCAGCGACCCACAAGTGGTACAGGTCGACGAGCGACGCGAACGCTCGGATTCTGAGTAGCGAAAATCGATTATTAGCCGGACGAAACCGGCGGAAAGTAGTCGACGACGCCGGGCAGAGAGACGAAACACGAAATACGAAAACGAGGCGTGTAAATCGACTCGGTGATTGGTCTTCTCCCGGGCCACAGATGCGGCGAAGCTCTCGATTCCAATACCGGAATCGCGGGGAAACGGATTATCAACTCGATCGCCATTAGACCGACGACGCCGGCGAGGGGAAAAGGGAGGATCTTTGGTCCCTCGGGACGAAGGCACGAACGGGTCGGCGAAAGGGAAAAGGATCGAGAACGGAGGGACAATCGCGGCTTCAAAGGCGTAGCGCGGGTGCCGAACAAAAACCATTATAGGCTGCGAGAGGACTGGAAGGATCGAAGCTGTGAAAAATGTACGAGTACAGGGTGCGGGAAAAGCGATGGTCACCGTTTAAACGGCTGAATCCACGCCTCTTTGCAAAACGATCTTGTTCGATCGTTATTAGAATTTTGCCGGTACATCCTTCACTGAAAGCTGAATAAACTGTCTAGAAAAGATCGTAGATCAAGTTTGAAAAATTCGTTGTAAACATTCCTGTCAAATGTTTCACAGATGTGTCGAATTTGTAACATTTTGAACGAGGAAAGGCTCTTCAGTTTTCCAGTGGCTGTACTATGGAAAAATATCTTGGATAAAAATGAAAGACGAACGGAAAGAGTGGATGATTAAAGTTTTCAAACGAGACTAGGTATATTGCTGTAATATTTTTTTCTTTCAACGACATTATCACAATTCAAACGGTGAAAACGATATGTTTGATGACTGCAGGATAATGGTAGTGTCCAATGGCCACGCAGTTTGACACGGCCTGTAGGATTTCGCAGTGGAAAGTGACGAGAGAGAGAGAGAGAGAGAGAGAGAGAGAGAGAGAGAGAGAGAGAGAGAGAATGCTGCATTCCGCGTCAATCACGCGTCAGGAACAAAGGAATGCTTAGTGCACTGGATGCACCCATTTGCCTCCCTGTCGTAGACGCTCCTGACGCTTCAGCGTCTCCTTTGACGTGCTATTAGACGACACGGACAGAGAGGGGATGGGGACAAACCGTCAAGCCCCGGTCTGTTATCAATCAACGCGAGGATCCTGATGGATCGAGTGTGCCTCGGATACCCTTGATAGCCGAGGAGGCTTTGGAAAAACCACTCGAACAGTCGCTCCAAAAATCCTATTCCTTCACCGAAAGGTGCTTCTGGGCCAGGCGCGTTTCTTCGCATTGATATTTTCGAGCGATTCGCGCAAATAATTATGACCGCGGAAAATACGATTCTTCGTTTCCTACGTCGCGTCGGGCAGTGTAGTCTCGGGCTGCGTGCCAAACGAGCCGCGGGAGAACACGTTTTTCGCGGGGAAATATTTGCGCGATGCTTCCCGAGAGGCGTAATATTTTTTTAAAACGCCGCTCCGCACCGAGCCTCGCCGTTCCGTCGCGTCGGCTCCTTTAATTAAAAGGAGCTCCCCCTCCACGGAGATAAACGAATAAACTCGGTTTAATTAAAAGAAGATCCGCCCTACGACTGTCCATTGTTCTCCTCTTGAACAACGGCAAAGCCGAGCATACCCGGATTCCCGTCGGCCCCCGCGAGCTCTCCAGACGGGGTTCATCGAGAAATTTCTTATCGATATCGGTTTACGGCTTTGAAAATTCTCCGAGCATTTCATTCTCTCGAAGTCGGGTAATTCCCTTTTCTTACGGGGATCGATCGATTATTCCGTAATCAGCCGAGTTTTCCCAGCAACAGACTTAATCCCGCGAACGTTAATTAAACAGCGTGGAGTCGGTGGATCCTAATCCATCGAGCCAGGTCGTCTTTCACTGCGGATTATTCCACGGGAGAGATTCTTTCCTTCTCGTCTGCGTCCGCTCGATCTTACTCCTCGCCTTTACGCGCCTCCCACGAAATTAGAACCTCGAATCCATTTATTTTCCCATTTATCCTACAACTTCGACGGGACTGAGCATTGCCGAACGAATTTTTTCTCGCCGGAGAAACGCTGGCGTCAATGTGTTATATGAATGATCTAAAGTGGTACCGGTCGACGAAAGATCGGACTGCAAGTAGCACAAGTACACGAACGGTCAGACTTAATTACCACAAATACGCGAATCGTGAGACTAAAGTGATATAAGAACGTGACTGGGCTTCCTCAAGTAGTATAAGTCAATGAGATGTCATACTAAAGTGATGCAAGTCGATGAACAGTCGTATCGAAGTTGTACACGCACATGATCAGACGAAAGTAGTACAAGAACGTGAATCGTCATACTCCAAGTAGTACGAGTCAACGAATGAACAGTTAACCAGTTGAACTGCATTAGGATTCTTTACCAGATAATCTGGTAGACTTTAGCCGAGGAAATCTTGATTTGTACTGCTGAATTTAGAACGCCTGGACCCCTCGTTCGAATCTGACGACAAAAGATCGGCTCGAGCGGATTCGCGGAACGGGTGGAATAATAGCGACCTAGCCAGTCGATCTTTTCGGTGAATTTCCAGGCGCCACGGGACAAGCAATTACGTTGGCGACGGAGCGTCGGCGGATACGCTGGAAACACGATTTATTCGTCCCGGCAAAACGCAAGCGCGTCTCTGTTTCCAGCTTCGTGAGCACACCGACGAACGAATGGACGAACGAACTACGAACGAGCGCGTTCACGCACACGGTAAATTCATCTCTCTTTCTCTCTCTCTCTCCCTCTCTCTCTAGGCGTGTCGCCGAAATACGCATTATAACGGCCGTCGTAAATTCCATTCCGGTCCCCGCGATGTATGGATCGCGGTTGCGATGACGCATCGTGCGATAATGCGTCCCCGCAATTTCGTCCGTATTTTCGGATAAAGTAATTTACATGGGCCCAGCCGGCCCATTAGAACGCATTACGCGGACGTAACCGTGCTCGATACGTGATTATCTTTAATCCGGCCATTCTGCCGTCGTTCCCGACCGATAACCCACGAGTTTTACGTACGTTCGGTCGATCCGCGTTTCGCGCATGCACGCACGTTCGGTGCGAATTCTATTTTTGCCACGGGCAAGCTCAAAGATTCGTCGAACGATTTTTCGAGTAGTACGAGTCCGGAATCGGACGGGCGTGGATCGTTTCTAGTAGTGCGAGTCAAGAACTGATCGGCCGATAAAGGTTTCAACTGGTGAGAGTGAAAAATTGATCCAACAAGGACGGATTCAACGAACTTCAAGTGGTACGAGTCAATGAACGACCGGGGCTGAAAGTGGTGGAAATCTGCTGTAAGGAAAACTGTTGGGAGAGAAACGATGCCGATCGTTTAGGTAACACGGTTCCGCGTCGTGTATCGTCGAGTCAACCGGAAAATATTATTAATCGTCGACTTCACACCCCGATTCGTCTTCCCCGACGACTCTAAAAAGAGAACAGAACCCGGTACCCTTTTTTTTTTCAACCGAGCCAGGCGTGAATAATTGGGTCGATGCGCGGCGGACGTGTTCGACGAGTGGCTAACTGAATCGAGTTAGTTGCTTGCCGAGGTGCCGTCGCAAATAAAAAAAAAAAAAAACCGACCCGGAAACGCCTCGTGGATATACGATCGAGTCGGCAGACGACTGTTCGCTTATGGCGGATCACGTCTCTCTGGAAACGTACTTCCGCCACGTGGAATTCAAGAGTCGATCTAGTAATCGTGAAATTCGTGATCAGACTATTAAAAATTTTAGATTATTAAAAAAGTTGATTCTAAAAAATGTAAAATATCGATGTTCTTGAATCACTTAAGAACAAAATAAATGCATAAAACTCGCAATCTCCGCGAATAAGAGGGCTTAAACTTTTGATCTGCAACGATATTACTCTTTTGATGGTTCCAGATATTGGAAGTCCTAATGAAAGGTTAGCGATAAAGGTGGACAAGGATGACAGAGAGTGAACGCGTCGAGGCGGTTCTCGCGCGGCCGTTTCGAAGATAGAAAAATCGAAAAGCGATCAACAACGACTCGCAGTTCTTGGCTTTATAGAGATCCGCTGTCGTTGGCAGTCTCGGGGCAGTAAAAATCGGCGTCGCATGAAACATTAACGGCGAGGCGAGGCGAGATAGGGCATGGCGCCGGATCAATGGAGAAGAAACGACTGATAGCCGGGGGTGTGCTCGGTTGATGGCGAACAGAGGATATAGAGCGCGTTCCGCGTCGCTGGAAAACAGCAGGACGCGAGACGCGGCGTTCGGAGTCGGTTGAGGCCGAGAGATAGAGAGTCAGAGATTCGGTCAAGGTTTGCGGGTCGAGACACGCTCGAAGCGGTCTAAGCGGCTTGCTTTCGTCCCCGTTCTCTCTGTTCGTGGGATTACGGCTGGTGGCCCGTTGCCCTAACCCCTCCACGGTCGCAGGGATCGATCGCCTAATCGAGGAAACCCTACGAGATGCGTGTTCCGTTCCCTCTGTTCTCGCGCCGACACCGACCCAGAAACCTGAAAAACCAGGCGGCGTCTGATAGGCGACGGAAACCCTTTGACCGAGGTACCTCTCCAATTTCCGAGGAGACCATCTGCTGGTCCCCGGCGCGGCGGTTGGGTCACTCGGGGCGGCATAATCGAGCGCGTATCGATTTCGCTGGGATACGCTAAGATCGAGAGAGAGAAAGAGAGAGAGAGAGAGAGCAAGGATGAAGAAGAAGGCCTGGGGAATTGGATCCGTTGATCAGGGGGGCGGCTTCTTTCAGGGGACTCGAGAGCCAGGACGACAAAGAAGCGTCGCGCGAAAAGAAGACGAACGACGGACCTGGGCCACCAGGCTGTGGCTTCCCCTGAATTCTAAGGTATCGACTTTTCAATTGGGTCACGTGCAACGCGCTTGTACAGCTGTCGGCGCGGCGTGGCGTGGCGGCCCGTTCTGGGAATACAACCTAATGGAAATCGAAAATACGAGAGAGCTACGGGGCTGAGAGAATCACGGTTTCCGGTCGGCGTCCTTTCTTCCGGCGCGGCGTCAAAGCCGCGGGGCCTCGAACCTCCGCAAACCATCTTTCCGCCTGTGCTTATTGCTTCCGAATTGAACGTTGAATCTTTCATGAGCCTCGATTCTTTCGCTCCGGCAGCCCTTGCCCTAATTATCGGCCAGCAGAAGATTCGGCGACCGCCTCTGCAGAATCTCGCGTGACTCTCGGAGCAAATCGCGGCAGCCGTTCCGACGAGACGTCATGAAAAAGATATGAAACTGTTATGGTGCGGCACCGATCCATAAATGTTTTACGATAACGATATTGTTGCTTTCTCTCTCTTTCTTTCTCTCTGTTTTTTACGACAGGCGCAATCCTCGCGTACGAGCGGTATTATCCTCGAGAATACAGCTGTTCCGTTTCGAGTAGCGGCGCGCAAGGTTCCACGGGTTCGCGAGATGAACACACTTTGTAATTTATATTCGCTCGTCGATACCGCGATAAAACCCGAGAGCCGCGTGAGTGAGTCGTATTGTTTATCGCATCCGGCGCAAACGAACCCTTTAACGGGTTTTTCAAACTCTTCGGCGTTGTTGCGCGTTTTCTGTCTCTAATAATTTTCAGGGTCTATCTCCAGGATCATCCTCTCTTCTCTCTCTCTCTCTCGACGTTTCCATTTCAACGATTCTTGTCCCGGTTAATCTGGACCGTGTGCTTCGTACGGAGAGATCCGTATCGGGGAGATACCTTTTCTCCCTTCGACTCTCTCCGTTGCGCATCGAGCACACGGTTTTCTTACTTAAATAACCCGAAACCCGGCGACAGCTCGACGCAGAGGTTTCCAACGGTCGCGGCAGGCCGCGCAAACCGGTTATGGGTCGCCGTACACGTCGACCACATTATTCATTCGACCAGTGAACCAGGGATGCCAACGATGGAGAGAGAGAGAGAGAGAGAAGAGAGGAGAGTAGTCAGAGAGTCGGGCACAGGGCACGTTTCACCACGTCGCCGGGTAATGCGAACGGTAACGGAAAGCTGTTTAACTTGCGGCTACCGCGGACTTCCGACTCGCGGTTTGCTCTCCTGCATACAGCAGCCAACGCGTTTTCCCCGAGGCTCCTCTTCTCTCTCTCTCTCTCTTGTGTCTAACCTGCACTTTAACTCGTCAAGGAAACAGAGAGGGAGAGAGAGAGAGTCAGTTCTCCGCCCCAAAGGAAATGATTATATTCACTGGAATAGAATATATTTTTCTCTGGTACACGCCCCTTCTCTTCGTCGTGACCTCTCTTCTCTCGTTTTCCGAATTTTCATTTTTTCGTGATATTTCTCTTCTCCGAAGATTTTCGAGATCTTTTCTCTCGATTTTCATTGTGCGCGCGCGCGCTGCTACCCTCAGGTTTCGGAGTCGAAGAATTCGAGAAAAATCGGGGGCGTTTACGGGCGAGCGGTCACCCCCATCCGACGTTGCTTTACTTTTTCGATCGCACGGGCGAAATCCCTGCCGACGTCGCCACTATTCTTACCGCCGAAAGATTTACTATTTCTTAGATATAGGTTCACTTGGAATGATCAAGTTTCTCTGTTATTTATTGTTCTAGGCAGAAACGTGTCTCGGGGAAGAAAATGTGAATCTCCCGTGACACGTATTTTTACTCGGCGAGCGTTAAATTGGAATCGATCGGCAGCACGGCATCGACGGATGCCAACCCGAAGAGCGTCCCCGACGACACCCGGTTTACCCTGTCTCGCGCAATTACCCAAAGGGTTCGTTTCTGGGACAGTGGAGCCACGCAATCCGTCCGGTTGCGTTGCGTTGCGTTGCGTCGCCTCGCGTCACCTCCTGTTACGCTCGTAACAGGGCAAACAGAAAGTTTGCTGGCCGCGCTCGGGCCGCACCCTCTGTTTCCTTAACAATAATTTAATGCGTCCGGGGGATCAGTTGTTTCAACCCCTGTTGTTTATCGGGGGCCACGTAAGCGGACAGCGGCGGCGTGTTACGAATTTAGAAGCGGCTGTGGTATCGTTATCGGGTCGCTTATTATGCGGCACGGTGATTAATTAGCGGGCTCGATTTCCTGCGGCCAGCGACACAACGGAGCCGCGGCGCATCCGAAAACAGAGGGTTCGTGCATTTCAATATCGCGCGACTATCTGTCCCACCGATCGCTCGCTGCGATTCGTCCTTCTCGCGAAAGTATTGCAAAATCGCTCCAGTAAAAAATGTCCACATATCTTTTAAATATTAGTAAATATGTCCATGAAGTTTGAAATTGATATGTCTATCGGTTTGGTTTGAAAAACATTTCCAAAATCGTGAAAAACTCCTTGGTTCACTGTGTCGAACATCTAATTTGCATCCTGGCGAAAGTATTGCAAAATCGTTCCAGTAAAAAATGTCCACATATCTTTTAAATATTAGTAAATATGTCCATAAAGTTTGAAATTGATATGTCTATCGGTTTGGTTTGAAAAAAATTTCCAAAATCATGAAAAACTCTTTGGTTCACTGTGTCGAACATCTAGTTTGCACCCTGGTGAAAGTATTGCAAAATCGCTCCAGTAAAAAATGTCCACATATCTTTTAAATATTAGTAAATATGTCCATGAAGTTTGAAATTGATATGTCTATCGGTTTGGTTTGAAAAACATTTCCAAAATCGTGAAAAACTCCTTGGTTCACTGTGTCGAACATCTAATTTGCATCCTGGCGAAAGTATTGCAAAATCGTTCCAGTAAAAAATGTCCACATATCTTTTAAATATTAGTAAACATGTCCATGAAGTTTGAAATTGATATGTCTATTGGTTTGGTTTGAAAAAAATTTCCAAAGATCATGAAAAACTCGTTGGTTCACTGTGTCGAACATCTAGTTTGCATCCTGGCGAAAGTATTGCAAAATCGTTCCAGTAAAAAATGTCCACATATCTTTTAAATATTAGTAAACATGTCCATGAAGTTTGAAATTGATATGTCTATCGGTTTGGTTTGAAAAAAATTTCCGAAGATCATGAAAAACTCTTTGGTTCACTGTGTCGAACATCTAATTTGCATCCTGGCGAAAGTATTGCAAAATCGTTCCAGTAAAAAATGTCCACATATCTTTTAAATATTAGTAAATATGTCCATAAAGTTTGAAATTGATATGTCTATCGGTTTGGTTTGAAAAAATTTCCAAAATCATGAAAAACTTCGGTTCACTGTGTCGAACATCTATAATAGTTTGCATCTTGACGAAGGTATTGCAAAATCGCACCGGTGAAAACTGTCCACATATTCTTCGTCGACGAATAGCTCCACGAAGACGGTGAGTGTTCCAAGGGAAGTCGTCGAGCGTTGCAGAAAATTGTCTGCGAGAGCGGTTGCGTGGGAGAGAGCGCATGGTGGGCGGGATCGGTGGTCAGTATAGCGATCCGCAATCTCGAGAATCGTAATTATCCTCGTTGGCAGGAAGGGCGGCCGCGTCGGACGTTTCACGGACGTCGGAGAAGAAGATTACTCCGGTCCGATTTTTATTATTACGCTCACGCTGTGTGGATGGATACTGTCCTTTTTATCGGTCGACGAGTTGCGCTTTTTGCTCGTCGATTTACCCTATAGAGAGAGAGAGACTCGTTTTCCTCTCTCTTTTTCTACACTGTATCTCTCGCTTTCTGGCCGATGGCAGGGTCCGTAGGCGAAACAATGGGATCGAAAGCGAAGCGTCGTCACGGAGGCTGCTCGACCCTCGCGCAGCTATAATACGATCGGGTCGGAAACTTTTTCTATTACCCCGGTTGGAAAGTTCTCTCGAAGCTATCGAAGTATCGACGCGTGCTCGGCCGCCCCTAGAACAGAGAGAATGCTTTTTTTTCGACCCCCATCACGCCCCTCGCGTTTATCTTTCATCGACGGGTGGAGGGGGTTGGGGCAGCGAAACGCCTCTCGATAAATTTATGTATAAGGCTCCGCCGACAGAGCCCAATTAGGGATACATACTACTGCGTCTGCTCGTTATACCGTGCACGACTACGCGGCAACAACACTCGAGCCGGGTCCCAATCCGTTCTCGATCTGATTCTCAAAGTCTCTGGAAGTTCGGCTCGGCACTGTGCTCGACTATGCACGGTCGCGTTCAAACCACCTAACCACAGACTTCTCTATCCACCAGAGAAACATACTCAACGGCACACCACTACAACCTCAAACTCCCCGGCGAAGAGCAATCGAGCAGAAAAGAAGCATGCGAAACACGGCGGTGTGCAACCTCTAAACAGCGTTCAACTCTCTCTCTCTCTCTCTCTCTCTCTCTCTCTCTCTCTCTCTCTCTCTGAAACAAAGTGTCTCCGGCAGACCGCCATTCTTTTCCCCACTTATCAAACCCGGTTCATCGGCCGGAAGACGCGGGGCCTCTCTCTCTTTCTCTCGCGAGAGAGTAAAAAGCCACGGAGAGAGACGAGGGGAGAGGGAGAGAGAGAGTCCGGTTGGCTGTTCCAGCGTCAGCCGACACGACACTTCGGCACGTTTAACACGGGGAATTGCACTTTACGCCGCCGGAGGATCGGAGGGAAGTCAAAGGGAGACATTTTTGTCGTTTCCTGAACGAGAGAGAGAGAGAGAGAGATAGAGAGAAGGGACGTCAACGTTGAAAGAGAGACCCTTCCGGCGCGGAAAAACGTCGAAGGGAAGAATGAAAGGCCGAAGTACCTGCACAAGCGGGGGAAGGGCTGGCTTTTAACGCAGGGGTTAGATTATCCACCCCCGCGATCCACGATCCTGAAACACCGACACATTACGGTCTTCCCCGGAAAATTGCAAAGATCCCTCGAAAGGGTATCCATCGTTCTTCGAAAAGCAAGTACCACGAAAATCACGGACCATAACTATTATTAATGGAAATGGGTATTTATAATATAGAAATAACGCACAAGAATGCAACGTATCTGTTCCTTATTAAACCGAAGAAGAACTAGTCAGAAGACGTCTGTATGGTTTGCAAGCCGAAACTGAAGTAAAGCTACAGAGAAAGTTTTAGGGGGAAGGAAAAACCCTTGTTTGGTCCACTCGGGAAAAACAGATGTGGGAGGACCCTTAATTTATTACTCAGGGCCTCTTTGAATTTGAAAGGTTGCAGGCCTTCCACTTCTGACCAGAGTCAACAAAGACCCGAGGACCGTTAAAATATACCGGGACACTCTCAGTATCCTTCAACACTCGACTTACTTTTTGCAGATGTTCCAACAATTATAAACCATATTACAACGTAAACAATCAATATTATAGCATACACCTCAAATTTTAAATCAATCCACGTATTTCATTTTTCCAAAAAAAAAAAGAAAAACAAAATTCTTGAAAAACCTTCCCCCTTAAACCGAATGGTGGTTAATCGCGCGAGGACACGGCCTCGCCGGAGAGATGCGATAAAATTTAGCGGAACGTTCAACGAAAAAGGGACAGACAACGAGAAAGAGAAAGAGGAGGAGGCACAGATGTACGGATTACCCCATGTGCCATGTCAATTGGATGCGTGCGATTCATCGGTGACGGCTGACAATCGGTACATTTCTCGACCGGTTTATCCCACTGTGAACAGAGTGTTTGCGCAGCTTTTTCCCCGGAGCTTGGACAGAAGGAAAATTTGCGAGCCGCCACCATTTCGACCGCTATCTCCGTCGATAGCGATTTATACAACCGGAATATCGGCTCGGCTCCGCCAGACAGCAAAAGCTAACGTTTTACACTCGAAGGCGCCATCAAACATTGCCCCGTATCGTTTCGGACAATTTTTACATTTCAAAATATTTCAGTGTTGTAAGTACGAGCAATAGTGGCAAATAGATTGTGTATTTCATGGATTTATGGCAAAATAGAGTTGGCGCGATTTAACACTAAACCTACCACGGCCGGTGAAATTAACCTTTCCAAACTTCTGCGTACAATTTCGTACATACAACATGATCGCATCGCTATTTATCCTTACGACTTTTCTTATAATACGTATACAATGTATTTGTCAGTATTTATTTCTCGTTTTATGTTTTCCTTTTCAAGAAATATTTATAACCTGTTCCAGCTGTCGCGGCCGGTCAATATGACCGCACGAGATAATATGGTATTTAAATAGCTCTTCTGAACCTAAACAATCAGTACAATTTGTACCGATCTGCAATCTTGTACAATTTGAATAGTCTAGGTCGGAAAACCGTGTTAATTTTTTCGAATTAAAACAGCTTCGAGTGCAAACGGTTGATATAATTGTTTACCGAGAAACGAATGCAGTAGACGGTGGTGCGTATAGTGAACAATTAGATTTGCGGATCTGGGTTTGATTCTCCGACGATTATTTCGCGACATACATGTATGACAACAGTCGACTATATAGCCCGGCGAGATGGCTCCGGTGTATCGAGATATTCGATAACCGAGGAAAAGAGAGAACTCTCTGTCGAGATTCTCGGTGGTCGGGACACAGCTGGCCGTTCGTGCCGGCTTGAAAAATGGCCGGCTTAATTTCAATTTGCCCCGTCGCGCGTCCCGTAGCCTGGCGAGCACAGCAGCAGCGTTGAAAGCTCGCGTGATTCTGGCATGATCGCCGACACCGATAACCGACGGTCCGCTTATCGCGATGCTGGACTATCGATTCGTCCGGACGCCGCGCCGCGCCGGTCGAAACCGCTCTTGGACCCTTGACTTCGAAGCCGGTATCAACATCAACGCCTCCGGCTGCTGGCCCACAATTTTTTTTTTTTTCAGCATGGATACAAGAATTTATTCGAACGAATCAAACACGTGTTTGAAATTTTCAATACGGGCAGTGGATTTGCACATGAAAAGAATTTAACACGTTAACTGCCGGACGGATTTTCCATGATTTGTCCCAGGCGCCAACATGAACTTTTCATTATGCGATGCATATTATGATGAAATATAGTTCCCAGCAAATAATATGAGTTATAAAATCATGTTTGAAGCATTTTTTTGGTGGGGGTCACCAGTGCCCCCCACGGCGCTGTAGGCAAGTATTACTTTTTTTTTTTTAAACAATCGTGCTTCGGTTGCTAAGTGATTACTCTCAGTGTTTCGAAAAAAAAAAAAAAAAAAATTATTTTGTATGTTCTATATTGCATTAATTTCTTCAAACCATTATAGTAACAATGGTATTATTGAAAAATTGATCAGTATCCATATTTACTATAATTATATACTTTTAGTATTGACCACGCCGCCGGTCACCGGTGACCCCCACGGCAGTTAACGTGTTAAGAATACATTGCCTAAAGAGTCTGCTGTGACTAAGCAAATGAAACTCCTTGATTTAACTCGAGAATTTTATTCGTTCGAGAAACGATATGGTTATTTAGGTGGGTAGAACGATAAAAAAAGATAGACAGTAAAATCCATGGAATGGTTACGCGAGTTCAACGGAGTATCCGGTCTGATCTGTTCATTCAGAAAATGATCCGTCGTCGCAGCGAGACCGCGCGATTCACCGGGAATGTGCGATCAGCTCTCGTTCGAGTTGAATCTCGGGCCTCGAATTCTCGGTGTTTATTCTGGAGAAACGAGACACGTATCCTGGTTATTCAGAGGCAAAATGAATTTCTGTAATCCCCTCCATTCATGGTCCGCCACGGCCCCGGATATTACGACTCGTAATGCCCCCACCCGCGCGCAGCTCTAATCTGCTATTCTTCCTCGAGTGAACGTTGAAAACGCCGCGCGCTGACGGTACACTTTCTTTTTATTGCGCTCTCGCGGGCTAATCCCGAAGCAGACCGCCGTCACAGAGAGCAACCGAACCGTTCCAGACTTTGGAACCGCTCCGAATTACATTCCGAAAGCGGAATCGGATTTTTCGAGATCGGAAAACAAGAGAAAAAATTTGCCTACACAGGCCAGTTAACACTTTGATTGCCAAACCAGAACCCTGAAAAATTCCATGAAACCAAAGTAAGTTATTTAATGAAATAAAGATTGAAAATAATTATATGTGTGATGTAGAGTAGTCTTCCAACTTTCTTGCATTTTACAGATCCCAATCAAATTTGGTACAATGAATATATTAACGTGAAAATTAATTTTAAAACCTGGACAAATAATTCCGTCACCCACATATGGGTGACATGGCGGTCAACGTGTTAAGAGAGGGAAGTCTACTTTGGAATTTGGCTCGCGGGATAAACGGTCCGCGGGTGGATCGCGAGCTGAACGAGGCAAACTGGCGCGGTAAAATGCGACGAGACAGCGTGTCAGGTTTCCGGACGAGGGCATGCACAGGGTCAAGTTCGAAGCTGATGTCACGAGAGCCGCTCGTGCCGCTAATAATCGGTTTATCCACCAGCGAAACGATGACGGGGTTAGAGGCTGATTAAGGTTAATTTCGCGGACAAGCGCGGCCTCACCGGCAAACAGAGGCCAGTGTAATTCCGCCGTCACCGTGGCCGTCTTTCCTGGCAATCTTTCCAATTATCGCTGGAAATTAACCCGCACGCCGTACAACATACTGTCACAACAATAATCTCATTTCATTCTGCAAAGAAAATTCTATTCTGTTCTCTTCTGTCACTCTAATTTCTACAAAGATTCGTAAAGCATGTTAACACATTGCGTACGGGTCACGAGATATCTCGTTTTCATGTTTTTTTCGATTCAATCGGCAACTTAAGCAGGGTAACGAAGCCTCTCCCATTCTTAAGACAAATGATGAGCGAAATAATTGAATTTTGACATTCAGAGCATGTAGAAATGATCAGTCATTCATCAGACTCGTTAAAGTACAGGAAGGGGTTAAACACGAAGAGGAGGGCGACGCGGAAGAAATTGCTGGACAGGAAATGTACTCGGGCAAATCTGCGGTAAAACATGCAACTACTTTTCCCAGAATTTTTCCATCTCTCCGGCGAGAGGCGGTTGTTCGGTGCTTTTTCCATCAACGACGCGCGTGGCGGACAATTCGTCGGGGGAAGGAAGCCGGGAAAATCGAGCATGCTTTTTCCCGAGGCAGCAAGGAGTTTATTTAAACATTGCTCGATCGGAGGACAGGGTTCCCAGCGGAGGGAAATGTTCGCGAGAGCACACAGGAAGAGGAAGGGAAGGGAGGCTGCGACGAGAGACGAGGGAAGAGGAATAAAAATAGTTGAGCCAGCCGAAGGAGAGTAATCCCGGAAATGCCTTTGCAAATCAGAGCGGGAGCGCGCCTCTTATTTCTGTCGGCTCAAACAACCATCCACTTTCCCCTCCCTCTCCCTCTCTCTCTCTCTCACCCTCTACCTATGTCTTTCTTCCTCTCTCGGTTGCAACCCCCGAGGTGTCTCGACTCTTCGCGGAGGAGGAAGCTCCTGCCGGCGAACGAGAATAAAAAGAACGGCCGGAGAAGGTCCTTTGAGAAACCTTTCCGTGCACCGGAACTACTGCTGCCCTTTATGCGAACGGATATAAAATAGATAAGGGCTCTCCAGCAAGCTGGTCCCCCCGGGGAGCCAACCCTTGCTCGTCGATCATTAATTCTGACAAGAGGAACGCGTTCCGCTTGGCCCTGCGCTAGTTAGCCCTGTTCCGTTCGCGTTCCGTCTTCGAATACCGAAGTATCGGACCGAGCATCGTCTTCCGAGACCCAATGTTTAACCTCAGTTTCGAAACCCAGGTCCGAAACGACGCTCACAGCTGGCCCTAACAGCTCTCACGGACCCGCGGCAACGATCCACCCTGTACTCTCGAATCCTGAAGCATCCTCTATTTTCCAAGAGCCAATATATCCCGACTGGAATCACTCTACCGAGGGAATCAGCGCGCGCACGGCGGGAGACTGTCGCGATGCGTTTCCTCTCGTGTTCTTCAAACCGAGAGAGTACACTCGCATCAGCCGAGCGAACGTAAGCGGATGCGGGGGCGTCTGGGTATTAGCTCTCGACCAGCACACAGCCGGCACGTCGGGAATTAATACGCAAACGTAGTCTCGCGAAGATCTGCTGCATTCGCAGCGCCCGACGCGACGCGCCACCAACACACGCTTCTTATTGTTGGTACACTCGAAAGTTCTCTCGGGGAACAATGAGACGCCCGGGAACAATGGGTCGCGAGGCCAGGATCAAAGGAGCCTAGCGTGCATTTACCTCATTGTCACGGTGTCACGCGAACCACGCTCCCGCGAATAGAACCGCGGATCGAGCCGGATGCGACGCTCTCTTCCTTCCTCAAAACAAATCCCGCTTGCTTGCCACCGTTCCTTTTGTCTTTGGTACTACAGCGTCGTCGAAATCGGTCGATCGCGTCATCGTTCGTCGGTGCTATAATCTGCCGGTTTTATGACGCGTTCACTCGTACTACTTAATTTCACCGTTTCCCCGCGGAACGATTTTCTGTGATTTCTATTCACGTTGAGTTGTACTACTCGATCCCCAAGTTCCCCTATACGTTGACCAACGCCACTTGCTCCTCAAGGATTGTCCAGCGGTTGCTACTCGTTCTGCTTCCAAGTCTCTCTACGCACCGACACGAACCACTAGATCGCCAAGTTCGTTCGAACAATTGACTCGCACCGCTTGATCTACGAGTTTTCTCGCGCTGCTTAATCTCCGAGTTTCCTCGCACGTTGGCGTCCATCGCCTAATCTCCCGGCGCGATTACAGGCGAACCGGCCACTGAATCCGGCCGTCCGACGGAATCCCCGATTAGTACTACTTAATCCTCCGACCAGACGATAGTTATCTCGACACTCGGTCCATTCGTCCTTAGAATCTCCACCGACGGTTAACCAAACTCTTTCGTGTGTACTATGCAACGCAGAATTCTAGGGATTGGTTCCCCTGGCAATCCCCCTGTCCCTCTCGATCGTGTTATTTCGCGGACTGGAGATTCCACCGGACCCTGGCTCGAGAGTATCGATCCACGATCAAAGGGACGAAGACACGCTGCTCTCCAGACGGTTGTTCCTCCGTTGAATTCCGTTCCGTAGATTTCGAGCGCGAGTCCCGGATTACATTCTGCGACGCGATAAAGCTCGTTCCCCGGATCCGGAGCGGGGCTCACTTCCAGCAGTTTCCACGACAAAAGCGAGTCCGCTGGAAGTTGCTACAGAATCTCCGGGCATCGTCGCCGCTTCGCTGCACAATAAGGCTGGCCCGGGCCGGCTGCTATCTTCGGACAACGCGGTCCAACTTTTTACGAGCGGAACACGTCTCGGGGCCACCCCCTTGATTCGTTCTCTCGACCCCGCGTCGCGTCCCACCGCGCCAACAAATAAAACACACCGGACCGTATTTCCAACTACCAGGAATTATTTTCCGGATCGCTTGACTTCAACTACCCCTGTGGTCCTATTCTCCGTCGCGACAATCGCCGCCGTCGATTCTTCCGATCGGTTCTTTTGAATTTACTTCGATTTCACAGAACGCTGATTCGCGATCGAACGGAGCAATGTGAAATTGTACAAAGTGTGCCCCGGCACTGGATCAGCCTGTAGGTGTGTCACGCCCTCTCATTTTTGTCATTATTTCCCCGCGATCTGTGGCCCTCCCACGGTTCTCGGCTCTGTGATCGATACTCGGAACATTTGCACGCGAGACGTTCGAGGGCGACAGAGGGCTGCGAGATTTATTCGAGCGGCGAACATTTGTCGAACGTTAGAGCCCAGAAGATTCCAGGGCGAAAGTGAAACGCGATCCGGCGTCCACCGTCAGCCTGGGCTTCAAATAAATTAGCGAATATCCCCGGACACCCGAGAACCATCCCCCGGATTATTTACGACGCCCGTCTTTACATTCTCCTCCGCCCCCGCGAAAATCGATTCGCCATACCGCGTACCATGCCTCGAGGAGCAAAGTCCTCTGACGTCATCTTCTAACATCCCTTGAATTCTACCACCGAATTCTCGTCTCGTCGAGCAAAGTTTCTCGAAAAGCCCAGGTAAACTGTGTATCGTTAACATTTCAGGACCAGTCAATCTTTTATCGGGAGCCATTGTTGAAAATTTCACAATATTTTAACACTGGAACACGAACAATCTTAACTACTTGCCGATTTGAACGTATCGACGCCTGAAAGTACACGATTTTGATTTTGTGCTATCATTTTGACACAGCAGTCAGCACAACTGTTTAACGTTTTCGGCTTAACGCGCAACCTATAAACAGAAGGCGAGTGTTTACAACCTGAACAGATACAACCTATTGCTTAGTGAACAGTGATATATAATACGGGAACTGTTGTTATTCGATTATGTTTGCGAGAATTAACAAAATTAGATAATGTGCCATCTTTTTGTCGCGGAGTGTATTTCGAGATTCTGCTGGCAGCGCACGAGGGAAAATTGATTCCGATAATTGATTCTCTCGACGGAGGATTTAGGGTGTCCTCGGGGATGACGTCGAGCGTGCCCCGGTCGAGAGGAAGAGCCCGCCGCGCCGAGCGGAATTATTGGCCCCGAAAGCGAAGGATCGCGAGAAAAGAAGTCCGGTACGTGCTCCGCGAGCGGTTTTTCATGCGCACCCCGTATAAAACGCGCGATAAGTACATCCTGCTGGTGAAAAGAACCGACCGGGGGTGGGGCTTTGATTCATCGAGGACCACTTCTGCGAACGCTTTTTTCTCCCTCGACTCGTCTGTGCCGCGTCTCCGGCCGTCCTTCCGTCCCTCCAACCCTCCAGCCCTCCAAGCTTCCAACCTTCCACCTTCGGCCTCTTTCCAAGCTTCGTTTTACCATTCCACGTCAGAAGTTCATCGCGCGAAAAACGTCCAACTCGACGGCGAATCCGTACATCCGCCATTCTAACCCGCATTTCTCGCAACTTTCGCGAATTTTTCTCTCTCGATTATCTACAACGAACGTACAGCTCGGTCCCGTCGAAAAACTCGCAAGAACAGAACTTTTTAGTCACCCTGTATATGCCTGTTTCATGTTCGGAGAGAAGCCAAAGAAAGTTAATGTGTGTATCGAAAGTGACTGGATCATTGAAAGTTCGTGTATGTTAATAAAAGGATAAATATGAATTTTGAAAGATTGGAAGGTTTATTTCGTTTTAAAATGGTTCAGTGATTTTCTGGACACCCTGTACGTTCGATTCTGCAGAGTTTCTGCCTAATTTATTCCACCGTCTGACCAACGCACGACCCGTATCACCGAATCCCCTTGCCTGACCAACGCTCGGCTCGTACCACTGAATTCCCTTGGCCGACAGTCCGCGGACTCGCACCACTACCTACTCATACTTCTCGTCGACTATTTCTCCTCGCCTCTGCTGGAGCATAAATTGGTTCTTACCACTTGAGCACAGTTGACTTCGCGTCTGATTAATGCACGATCCGCGCTACTGAATCCTACCGTCTCGCTGTACGCAGATTCATACCGCTGTGTAATTTCATTTCTCAATTGTCTCTCCTTGTATTCGTCCTAGTATAAATTGTTCCGAGCTACTTAAACACGGCTGTCGTCCGTGTCTGATCAATGCATGACTCGCGTCACTGAATCCAGTTGTCCGACTCTGTTCTCGTAGACGACTGTGTAATTCAATTTCGCAGTGAGCTCTACTTGTTTCGGTCGGTGTATAAATTGTTCCTTACTACTTAAATACAGTTGTAGTCCGTGTCCGATCAATGCGTGGCTTGTATCACTGAATCTTGGCGCATCTCGCTGTACGCGGATTCGTGTTACCAGTGTCTGAACCGTTTCAACTTGTTTCAACAATGATATTGCTCACATTTGTTGGCTACGAAGCAAGCCCTCGAGCTCATCAATATTAATCGTCCGTGCTATCGGTATATGTTAAACCGTTTCAAAATGGAAAATAGAACAGACAGCGTTCGCAGTACTCGCGTACGATTTTCCACGGACCCGTACTGCTGATTTTCGATCTATTTGTGGTCGCAGGGGGCGCGAGATCGAATCGAGCCAGAGGCCCGTCCATCCAGAAAAACGTTTCTTCGTCGCCTCGTTACCCTCGCATTGTCCGTTTCCCGTATTCCCGTCACGGCGGTAGCACGGCCGAGCATGCTCGAGCACACACATGCACACAGACGGTATCGAAATTTCGCCGTCTGACCTGGAATTAGTCGTCCAGGTACGTGACACCTGGTCGTCGCTCGGCGTTCCATTATCGTGTACGCACCGAAGGGACCGCTCCATCGAGCGTGACACCGTCGCACGTCGTCCAGGGACGGCAAAGTGAAACACGCGCAAATGGAAATCGTATCGTACGCGAAAGGGGGTGCGAACGGAGGGGGAGGAGAAGGTGGAAGAGAGTGAGCTTCGCGCACCAGTTCGCACATTGAGTGCACGTTCGATGGAAACTTGACCGACCCGAACGCGTTTCTATTCCTTCGATATCTGCTCCTCGTCCGACAGAGAGGCCTTTATTTTTACAAAACAAACCGTGTTTGCCAGCAACGCTCCCTCGCGATAGGGGTGGGTTCTCGAGGGAAAAAATTCATAATCCGTCCTCTCGCCGGGGCGACAATTTAATTCCCCGGGAATCCACGGTCTCCGCCGGAAACTTTTGAATGCGTAATTTTCCGTCGACCAGGGGGTAGCCTCCGACCGACCATCCCCGCTCGATTCAATTAAGAATAGTCCTTCGAATCCGTCTCTAATTGACGACTCGTCTGGCTCGTTTTTTGTTTCCCCGGAGATAGCAACGACCAGAGAGACGGAGTCGAGAGTGCTAGGGGGTGAGGATTCAAAATTCATAAACGAATCGTTGATCCTCCGTGTCACGCGCGCAGGGTGCAGCGGCCGTCGTACGTGTACACCATGAATTTCCCAATAAAAGCCGCGTCGAAGACTCCGCCTCCGCCGCCGCCGTCGCATCGTTCCAGGCCGGCCATTTTCTCCGGCTCGCTGCGACTGCAGCATATTTCTGGTCTCCGTTTCGACCCCCAACCCCCTCGGGACCTGCAGGAATTCCCTGGAATTTCGCATAGTTCTTCGCCACTTCTCACGTCAGCTGCGATCGCTCGCTCGTGAAATTCCGCGCGAGCTCGATATCCACTTTTCCTCTCGTCCACCCCATCTATCTCGCACAACTCATCCCCTGGTAGTCTCCGCCCTTTGACCTGTCCCCTCCTTCTGCTAGTCATTATTCGGAGTCGTTCGAACAGTCGAGGCCTTGGAAATCGATAAATAACCTATTGGGGGGGGGGGGCATAAACTTCTTTAATCTTTGCCTGAGCTAAATTTTACCATTCAGTTGCAATGCAAGTTTTTAATTTATTTCTGTTGGATTATTAGCAATAATAATGCAACTGCCAAAAGAGCAAAAATGAATTTCGTTGCCCATGAGAAACACTGTAACTTTCTCTATCTTAGAATAACAGACCAGATGTCATCGGACCCATAGGCCTGGTATTTGTCGTACCCGAGGGCCAGGGCAATAAACGATGCAGGACTGGGTTTTTCCCTTATTTCAAGTGGACGAAAGATTTCTCTTTCGTCCCTGCTTTATTCTTTTCCTCACTTCGAGTCCGTTAGCCGAACTGGTTACATCGTCCTTCCGCGCTGTTTAATAAAAACAGTTATAGCAAATTCTCCAGTGTATTCATTTATTGAAATACCAAATCCTAACAATTTCTGTTTGAAAATTGTCGGCCTTCAGCATGCACTGCTTGCGAAAGCATTGCCCAGCAATTTTCAATGATATTCAGGTCGGGTGAGCAATCGAATAGCAAAATGTATTCCAGTTGACGAAATAACAAAGAATTAAGTAATAATTTCTCGCGAAATAGTGTGTCGCAGCTCGAGTATGGAGCTGTTTAAAATTCCAGTTTATCGGGACACTCGGTAAAAGGGACCGTGGCAAACCGACTGTGCGTCCGGCCTGTTATCGCGGCAGTTTACTAAAACGCATTGCTGCTTATGAAGCGATTATATCGGCCGGTCGATAATTAAAGGCCGAGGCCGATTAATCGAGCCGCGCGATCGGACCGCGATAAACCCGCGAACCTGCGAAACCGTTCCCGGTAATGGGTTCTCACCCGGTCGGGCTCTGTCCCTTTGAACCCGAGCCAAGGGTTTCCGGATCGTGCGAACGACACGGGCGAACAGGTGGCGGAGAGAGAGAGAGAGAGAGAGAGAGAGAGAGAGAGGCCGCTTTGGAGTCTAGCGCGAAAAAGAATGGAGCGTGGGAAAAGCTTCTTTCGAAGGTATCGCGAATTCCTCTCTCTCTCTCTCTCGCTCTCTGTCTCTCTTTGTTCCCGTTACGTGCGCGCGCGGGACTCTCTGATAAAAGGATCGTCATTATAAAGTTACAAAGAACGCCGGCGTGAAAAGAGGATCCTCGCTAATGTTTCTTTGATCTAGCCCCGTCGCGTCCACGCCCTCGTGAAAACCTATGCTTCTCCCGGAAAATCCGAGACCGAAGGAAAATCATCGTCGAACAATACTTCCGGCTCGCAGATTTTTCCAAAGCCAGCCGTTTGTATCTGCCGGCACGGGAAATCCAATTACCGAGCTCTGTTCGCTGTCCGGAATGTCTGACCAGGCCCTATACCCATTAGATTCGAACCTGTACCGCGTTCGGTGTCCGATCTGTTTATAACTTATACCGCTTGGCGGATGATCGATGCAACGCGCAACGTTTGTATCGATGTCTGATCGATTTAACAGATACACCACACACGATGTCAAATTAATTTAACGTATACGCTACTGGACGTCTGATCGGTTTAAAAGCTAAAGCAGTTTAGGTTCGATCGATTCAACAGTTGTACTACTTGATGTCTAATTAGTTTAATGTATACACTACCAGATGCCTGATCGGTGTAACGTTTAGACTACTCGATGTTCGGTCGGTTCAAGACCTGTCCTCGATGTCTGATTAATTTAGTGCCCACCCTACTGGATGTCTGATCAATTTAAAATGTATACCTCAAGTACCACTTGATGGTTCATCGTTCGCAGATGTATGCTGCTTAATTCTATCCCAGTCTCGGCTATCATCGCCGTGAACTCCGTCCGACTAATCTTCGACTCGCTCCACTTATTTTCCGTCGCCGCACGACGCGAAGGAAATGTTTCGACTGTTACTACGTGCTACCTGCAGAGTTAGTCCCCAGCGCTACTCTCCCATTAACACTAGAACTACCGGATGGATCAAAATGACTTCCTCCTAATTTTTTCTTTTAGAGATATTGAAATTACAAATATGTTTCCATGAGAAAATTTGTTAGTAAACTTCTCTATCGAAGTAGATATTTAAACAACACTGATACGAAATCTAAACAAATCTTATTTTGTTGTTATTATAAGGCAATGTATGCCAGTTGCATTTAGTGCTTGGTCGTTCTAGTGTTAATCATCGACTTCTACCACTATCCCCGGTTTCTACCACACACTTGTTCGATACATCCTCGACTCGCGCTACTGGTTAGCGTCTTGTCCCGAGTATCCTTCGACTCTTTCCACTAAATTTCATTAGTTCGATCATTTATCGATTTCTACCACTGTCTACCCTCTCCCGACCTTTGTACTTGCATCGGTCCGACTACACACTCGCTGCAACTACTTCGCGGCAGAGAGAACCCTTTTGCCTGTTATTTCGCAGTTGCCACAAATTTCGCGAGGAAATCCTCGCACCGGCGAGCTCGAGGCGGGGAACAAAGCCGCGCCGCTCGGAGAGCAGGTTCGAAATTTTATTGGATCGTCTTTTTTGAAAATAATTGCCGGGACCAGCGGAACACGAGGTTCAGCCTGTTTTTCGCTTTTTCAGCTCGGAATTTCTCCTCGGGAAATAAAACCGGGATAGAATGGAATTGATTCGCGGCGGAAAGGATTACGGGTCGACTCCTCTCGATTCCCAGCGCCCTGTCGATCGATATACCCGGTGGACCCTCTCGCGGATCGATCGAATCGCGTAATTATCCCCTCGGAGATATAGAGAGATTCGACGCAGCAACACCGTGCGGCTCTCTCTCTCTCTCTCTCTCTCTCGATTCTTTGCAAAGAACGGTACCGTGTCCGCGAATCGATCGTCGAAACGAAACGACCGGACTTGTGGCAGGTAGTCGAACGGGTAGTCCGCCGGGTAAACGAACGGGGACCGGACAAAGGGACGCGAAACAGCTCGGGGCGTGTTTGCTGCGGAACGAAAGCAGCCAGGGGGCTAACGAACTGGGATTACATAATTAATCAGAGCTCCGACCGACGCGACGCGAAGCGACTCCGTCGAGGATATCTCCGCGAGCGATTTCAAGGTCGACGGTCCCCGAGATCCATGCGATCCCACGATCGAACGATCACCGTTCCATCCAGTCAAACAATTTTCCGTAGTTCTGCTCGTCAAAAGCGATCCTTGCGACGATGTGTCGCAGATGATGCTACGCGTTTGTGTACCATTCGGTTGAAATTGCGTTCGTTCGCCGTCACCACGGTTCGTGGTCGTGTATAGTTGAACGAGGTCATAGTGGATAGTGGTCGCAATTACTCGGCCGAATATTCATTACCAAATTATGTTCGCCGGCCAGGTTTTTCGTTTGAAGCCTCTAATTCATTGATATTAAATTCATTTTGTTGGATTCGTGTGAAATTAAACTTTATCTTTTGTCGTTTACAAGTTAAGCATGGCAGGAAAGGGAAAACTAAAATATACGCAAGATCGATTAAAACAAACTTTTGAAACTTATCGGAAGAGGTAACAGGTAATGTCGGATATATTATGTGTTCGGTTAATGGGACAATGTAATTCCGCTAACAGAGACATGGTGTCTCGTATAATCGTTAACTTTCAGTAATTACTTTCAGCAATTACATTGTATTAGCTTCCAAATTAAACAAAACTCGTTTAATTTTACGACAGTTTTACAAGTTAAATAAAGAAACACCGTACCGCTATTTCTTAAGCGTCCGGATACTGGCACGTTTACCTTACAGCAGCTTTCAAATTCCAGGATCCGCTGCGATCGTTTGTACAAAGTCTACAGGAGGTTCGTCTACGCTTTCCATTTTCAATCTCTGCCGTCACAATTAGGATTTCTCGCTGGGACCAATTTTTTCAATTCGCCGAGGTGAATAAAATGTCGCGAGTTTTGTGTTCCTGGGGTCGGAGACCGTGTCGGGATCGATCCACCAGTCGATGGGTAGTTTTCTAGATCAATGTTTAATTTCGTGAGATTCGATACACGTCGCGGCGTTATTAATATTGCAGAGGATCCGGTGACGTTGGTTCAATTTCATCGGCATATGGAGCCGGTCTCTCTCTCTCTCTCTCTCTCTCTCTCTCCTAGTGGAAATAGTCTAAGAAAGAAAAAAACGATAGAGAGCGAGACGAGGGGATAGAAACGCGTGCCCCACGAGAGCTCGGATCGGATTAGAAATTCGATACAGAGTCGGAGTCGCGAGAAAATCGAATCCGCGATCGTATATCTCGGCTGCTTTGCCGACGCCGGCAGCAGCGAATCCTTATTTACCGAGAATCGAATCTACCGCCGGGGAAAAGAGAGCTGGGAAAACCAGGAGAAAAAGATAGAGAGATATAACTTCTGAAACGGCCTGTACCTTCGGATTCTGAGACTCGAATCGATCGCGGAGCGGTGATTACGGTTCGCGCCTCGAGGAGAGAGAAATAACGTCGAGGAGCGTCGCGAGAAAGAACGAGGCGGCTGCGTGTTGAATCCGAACGACGTACAGGCTCCGGTAGAATCGATGGACTCGCGGCAAAATCTCTACGGAAATTCTGCAAAAATTTCTGAAAGCCTAATCTTGTCGATCCTTTATTTGTTTGTGCGACTACGGCAGTGGTTGGACTCGGTCTGAGGGTTTTCGTAAAAATTCTCGAAAAATGTCCGAACCCCAGAGCGTAATTTGCTATTCCGTGGGAATGCAGCAGGATCCGGAGACAAGACAAGACCCTGTAACTTCGGAGTCGACCACATTGCGGCCGGTCTCTAATTCGTAGCATTGGTTTCCGGCCGTGTCCGCGCGTAACGACGCGAAACCCTCTAATTGAACTCCGCAGGAATGCTCCTGCGGAGTCCGAGCGGATTACAATATAACGCGCGAATCACCGTGGAAACGTGAACCGGCGTGCCTCTGGTCAGCTCTCGCCGACCGATATACTAATCGAGCTAGCTAATGAGAAATCCACCGGCTATTCTCCCGCGAATCTGTGTTCGAGAGCAAGCTCGAAGGGAGCAGGGAAATATCAGAAAAAGACGGCCGAGATCTTTGAGGATTGAAACCACGGTACTATTTATTATAACTTATTAGGTGTGCAACTAAATTCCCGGGTTTTACAAAAACTATCACTAGCTCCAGCTGTGGTTGAAATGCATACATGAAATTGTGTTTTTTTTGGATAATATAAACATTTGTGATCATTTTTTAGTCATTGTTTTTAAAAATATTGCTCCACAAAGGTTAATAATTAATAAAACAGATGTCGAATTTTGTGCCAAATAAGCAACCTTTGCGGGAAGTATTGCTTTTTTATTTTAACTTAAAATGCAGTGCTGCTGAAGCACGTCGTAACCTCGAAAAGGCCTACGAAGACCATGCACCATCGAAAACCACTTGTGAAGATTGGTTTAAACGCTTTAAAACTGGCGATTTCAACATCAAAGATAAGGAGCGTTGCGGAATACCAAAGACAGTTGAGGACTCAAGTCTGCAAGCGTTGTGCAAGTTTGCACTTTGATCGTCAAGGACATCATTGGAACGCAAAAATGGGATCTGCTACCGCACCCGCCCTATTCTCCAGATCTGGCTCCTTCAGATTACCACCTATTCCGGTCGATGGCACATGGTTTATCCGGGCAACACTTAAAAACCTCTGAAGAAGTCGAAAATTGGCTAAATGAATGGTTTCGGTCCAAAGACGCGTCATTTTATCGTCGTGGAATTTATTCGTTGCCCGATAGATGGCAGAAATATGTAGCCAGCGATGGCCGATATTTCGAATAAATAATTTTAAGTAAATTTTTAGAAATTTAAGTTTTTATAATACAGAAAAAAACCGGAAACTTAGTTGCACACCTAGTACTATGTGATGTAATTAAACCCTCAATGTTTCCATACGAAAACTCACATATAGTGATATTATTTTAATTTATATTAACGAGTGTTTCTACTCTATGCTACTAATTTTTATTTTTAATTCCATTGACAAGGTAAAAAATAAATGAAATTTGTATTACTGTCCGGATAGCGGGACATGGTCAGCCACTGGAACGTTTTCTTACTCGACTATTTTTGAATCGGTCTGTAGGAGGTATGAACGTTAGGGTCGGCGTGACCCGACGATTTCCCTGATCCGAGCCCTTCGAAGTTAAACAGTGAGGAGGGGAGGGGAGGGGGATTAAAAAGCGGGAGATTTGGCAGCCGGGAAAATCCAAAAGAAATTGGCCCGCCGCCAAAAGTGTCTGGGGGGAGGGTGGGTTGCGATAGCCAGAGTTCTATCTGCAAGGGTGAAGGGTGAAGGGAGAGGGGAACGAACACGGGAACGGTTTCGAGGGTGCCCGAGCAAGAAGAGGAAGAAGAAGTAGAAGAAGAAGACGACGACGACGACCAGACGAGCCGACGACGGATATGAATTTCCAGAAAGGTTTGCTTAAGCAAATTGCGAAACGTGGTCTCTTCGTCGAGCAGAGAGGGGGAACAGGGTGGCGAGAGGGGTGGTAAGGGGGTCGAGATTGCTAGGTCGTGAGCCTCGCAGACACCGGGAGCCCCTTCAACCCCCTCGAACCCCTTCGAAGCCACCCTCGGCGACACGCGACGCGCTCGAAACCTCGACGACCCGACGCTTCGCGACGGGAAACAACGAATTTGCCCGTGAAATACTGCCTGACGACGGGTCCGCCATGCTACAGGCCGATTCAGAACCGTGGACCCTCCAACTATCGACGTACAATCGAGTTCTGAAATTTAGATGAGCAAAAAGAAGCTCCATACTGCGTCCCCGAGAACGTTGTAATATTTCTTCTAATCTGCAGGACGACGATTCAAAATAGTGGGATCACCAAAATACGAGCTTCACTGAGATTAAGTCTAACCTATTCGAGCTTGCGGTAGTCCTCGCGGCTTGTTTCGGATTCCGTGATCGTTCGGCTGCGACTTTCGACTTTCGACTTCCGTTCTGCCCCCGGGGGACGGAGCTCGAGTACCCTCGATTCCCCGCGGAAAATCGATACGGCTCTCGTGTTCCCTCCCGTGTTCCCTCTTGTTCGTACGTGACTCCGGTAGCTACGTGTGGACCAGCTTCGTCGCCAAGAATATTTTACTTTTCTGTTCGGCAAACACGGAGAAGAAGACCGCACCGACAGAGAGAGAGAGAGAGAGAGAGAGAGAGAGAGAGAGCGTGTCGACGTCAATTCCTTTTCTCTACCTCCTTATCTATCCCCATCCCCCATAGAACGTGTGCCCCCTTGATCGATCGCAAACCAAACGACGTTCGCGGGTCGCGTGCACTCGGCCGGCAGCAATTGCAATTAAAACGAATTACAGGCTCGCCGGAGGTCCCCGTTTAATTGAGTCGCCTCGACGAACCGCTGTCTCTGCACTTACCCCCCAGACACGGCCTCGAAAATTATTTAGCACGCCAATGCAAACACTCGTCTACCTAATTACGGGGGCTTACGCTCGACCAGCTTCGTCTCTGACGAGGAATCCATTAGCTGTCGCTGGCGACGATCGGTATTACCGTGCCAACGATTTCAGGGCTTTTAGGCGAGTTGGGAATGGTTAGACTCGATCACAGTCAAGCTAAAAGAGGTGGAAAGCTTGATCCGAATCAACCTCGAATAAGCTAAGCTTGATCCGAGTCGAGTCGAGTCGAAGCAAACTTGATCTTAGTCAAGTTGAAACGAAGTGAAGTTGACCCGAGTGAGTAGAATAGAAGATTGAATTTCTTCGATCTACGAGGAGAGTCTATTTCGCTCGAGTGCCATTCTACGCAGCCATAAGTCTCGGGTCTCGAGATAGTTGGACAAGTTTCGAGGCTCGAGGACAAACTGGTAAATTATTTTCGACCGAACGACGCCGCCAGAAGAGAAAAATCCCTTATTAAACGGGGGGTGAGGCAAGAGCGCGTCCATTAAATCGACAAAGTCCGCAGACTCCCGTGGGATCGAAGAAAGGAAAGTTTACCGGCTAATGACGCGACGCCGCCGGAACGAGCGATGTCTTTGAGCTATTTCCGCGCCGGTCCGACGCTCAAAGCATCGCCGGCATAAATATTCCAATCGATTATGCATGGGAATTAGTGGAGAGCCCGGGACTCGCCGATAATTGCCGGCCGCTCGTCCCCGTACCACAATTTCGATCGCGAACGTCTTCGTCCCTCCGGCTTGACCCAGTTTCCCAGAATCCTCCGTCAAGGACATCGAACACCCTTGTTCAAGAAGACCCTAACACCAATCAAAAACCATTCTCTTCATTGTTATAACGGTCAGTTCATTCGCAATGCAGTAATATCGAAGAGAGACTCGCACTACTGCTTCAAAGTGCTCGCGATATAAGTTGACTTTAACCTTGACTATCTTGAGAGATTCCTATGCTTTTTATATGAAAAAATTAAAAAATGAAGCCCAAGTATTTGCACCATCGAACGCTGGAAATGCCATTTGGAATCTCGCTTCAGCGATCCAGGAAATAATCGAATGAGGATTGACTCACCTGGAAGTCGAAGGTCTCGAACTCTTGCTGGGTGTCGATGTCGACGTTCCTGGGCACGATGATGGGACAGGTGTCCAGAGAGACCTTAGAATCTGGAGACTCGACGTAGTCAGGTGTGATCGAGGTCGGCCCGCGATCGTACCTGAGCTCCTCGTTGATGATCGCCGCGGACGGGCCTTGGGACGGTGTCTGCGCCTGGCTGACGTAGTATAGGCAGAGCAGAAGCGTCAAAAGAACGGCGCACACGACGAAGACGCGGCTCGAGCCGCGTCTCAGGATCTTGTACATTGTGCGACGGCTGGAGGAGCAGCCTGGCTCTCGATTCTGGCGGCAGTCTATTCCGGTCTCGATTCACCTGGACCACCAGCCGAAACTGTGGTCAGCTGATCGAGAGTCGATGATCACTGTCGATGATCGCTCCCCGCGCCTAGTCACGTCCGTCGACTTCATGGGACACGTGGGCGGTGACTCGGTCTGCAACAAACGGACACCGACGGTTAGTCACGCTGGAATTCGCTGGATTTCACGCGAGTCAAGTTGGAACACACTAAACTGAACACGAATCAAGTTGGCCAGGTCTAGCCACCCTAGCAGACCTAGTAAGTTTTACTCGTGTCCAATTGGAACGGATTAAACTCGACTCGAGTCAAGTTGAGACCGATTAAACTTGACTCGAATCAAATTTAAAGCGGGTTAAACTTGGCTCGAGTCAAGTTGGAACGGATTAAACTTGGCTTGAGTCAAGTTGGGACGAATTAAACTTGATTAGAACCAAATTAAAACGGGTTAAACTTGGCGCGAGTCAAGTTGGGTCGGATTAAACTTGGCTTGAGTCAAGTTGGAACGGATTAAACTTGATCCGAGTCAGAACTGGCTTGACTCGAGTCAAGTTGAGACCGATTAAACTTGACTCGAATCAAATTAAAACGGGTTAAACTTGGCGCGAGTCAAGTTGGGTCGGATTAAACTTGGCTTGAGTCAAGTTGGGACGAATTAAACTTGATTAGAACCAAATTAAAACGGGTTAAACTTGGTTTGAGTCAAGTTGGAACGGATTAAACTTGATCCGAGTCAGAACTGGCTTGACTCGAGTCAAGTTGAGACCGATTAAACTTGACTCGAATCAAATTTAAAACGGGTTAAACTTGGCTCGAGTCAAGTTGGGACGGATTAAACTTGATCCGAGTCAGAACTAGCTTGACTCGAGTCAAGCCGGAGCAATTGAAATTTCTCCGAGTTAAGTTGAAACCTGGTAATTTGACATTTAGGCGACGCAGAGCTTCTCCAAGCTCGGTCATTTAGAGATCGAACAAGCTTCGCGATAGTTCCAGAAACAGCTTTAACGTCTCCGTAACGAGCTAAAACGGCCAGTATTCTGAATATGCCGGTAAAAATGGAACGACCGAGGGTCGAATCCTTCATAGCCGGGCCATTGACCGAGAATGTGAAAACGTTTCGGCAATTTTGTCTCTTCCAGAGCAACGCGACGCCATGGCGATTTATCGAGCATTCGGGCATACTCTCTTTCTGTCTCTTTCGTGCTCTCGGTGTATACTATTGCACCGGATATCGTTCCGTGGAAATCGGAACGAGTGTCACGGATGAAAAGGAGCGGGACGAGCGGCGAACAACGGGAAGAGCAAAAGTAAATAGCCTCGGCGATGAATTACGAGCGAGGTGGAGAGAAAAAGAGCACGGAACACGGGTTGATTAAACGTCCGCGAAAATTATGACTGACTGTTTTCGACGGGAAATTGGTCGGGCCCGCGATCGATGTGAGCACAGCGCACCTGGGAAACCGCGTTTCGATCTTCAAGAACGATCTCACGGAGATTCCGCGGCCGAACTCTAATAAATCCACTGAGCTCTCCCCAATGACCCTTCGCTCTCTCTCCCCTCTCTTTCGCTGTACGCTCCGGAGCATCGAAAAACCAGAAAGAACGGTCAAGTTTCATTTCAAACCGAATTTCCACGGAGCCAGGAAACTCTTTCAACCGATTTCACAGTATTGTCTCTCTCCATGCACTCGGTTCATCCTGTCAGTGTTTTTCTCAAGCTCGATATTTTCGCTGTATCTTTCTCGTGGATCAGAGAGATGAAACGTATTCCAGCTACTGTTCAGATTGATTCTAATTTTGAATTCACGATCGATCGAGTCTCGTTAAACGTAGTAAGATATTCTGCAGGCGTATTTAGAGGGAAACTATTTTTATAGAAATTACTCGACAAAGAAATGGGATGTATCAATCAGTTGCATTCGATAACGAATTTACGGAACAGTTGGTGGATCATCCGGTATCGCAAAACTCGTATCTCCTATCTTCATGCGTACGAAAAGTTAGTTATCTAGGGTCAAACGATAACAATATCGTTCGCGAGCGAAACAGACATGATGCTGCTGAAGCATTCATCGAATTAGCTGGTCGTTGATCTTTCGGCTAACTTGTAGCCATGTGCTGACGGTTCCTAAATGAATAATTTCTAAATTAATAGTTAACGGAAAAAAATCCACTGTTAATACTTGCAGACGTTTTCCTTCCCCAAGGTGCAATTAGTCTAGAACAATTTTTCTTTTCCGTGATTCTAGGCGCCGGTGTAAATTCTCTGCTGATTCTTGTTTCGAGGACCGCGAAGATTGAAAGCAACCGACGACAGGGATCTTTTCTGTGTTACCGAAAGAGACAATCCGTGTTAAAGGGGACTCGTCGGGTCTGTTTTCGGCCGTGACACGACGGGGCTTGTAATTCGCTCGGAAAAGGGGTTAAAGAGAAACCGTGCAGAAGCGTTCTCGAAGGCGTTCGCTCGCTCGAGAACAGCAATTTGCCGCAATCCAATTCCGCCGGGAACAATAAATACGACCTGGTGAACCAGAGACACGGTTTCCGAGAAACCTTCTGTCCCGATGTAAGGTCGGTTCGCACGCGATAATCGATCGCAACGGTCGCCGCGACCTCGGCCGCGCCAGCCGACCACTACACGGTAGGTAGATACACTGGCGAACCCTCGCAATTCTTGTCTTGATCGAACCAGCATGTGCCCCTTAAATATTTAACAGGAGAGCATGGCAGCTCGTCGAGACAGCTGACAGGATCCGGGCGCGAAATTAGAACTCGGCTGGACCCCGTGTCTCAGCTGCTCCGTCCACCATTTGTAAGGATATGCCGGATAAAACTAAACAAGGTTTTGCTTAAGTATATTTATTAACACACAGAATGTCTTAAGTCGTTCGCGCTATTCTGACAACAACCTACTACCTTCCTACTTCTGCTCGTTATATATATATTTCTCTGACGTGGGCGGTCGCTTTTAGTGACCAATCACAATTTGGCTTTGGGCCTCATGTACGCCCTCGAAGAGGCGGCAAGGTAAGGATAACTCGCAACTTTTATTGCACCCTCTTCGTCGCCTACGTAGGACCCTTAACGATCAGCGTTTGGTTTGCAGATGTCTTACGGTACGTCACGGCTATTGAGACCTTTAGCTAAAATACGACATCTCTAATAAATTATCACAAAACGGAAAGTTCCGCTAAATCTCAAAAATAGCCTAAAGTCACGTCCGCACCGTAATCATAAACTGCGCCCGTGGCTGGTCCGCGATACTCAGCTGCGGGCCTCATGGGCCGTAATCCCTCGAATCCCTTACACATTATTGTCCTAGACTCGAGTAGAAACCATCGGAATTCTCTAGAATCTTCTACAATAATTATGTAGACTCCCTACGATCTTGTAGACACTCTCAGAATTCTCTGAAATCCTCTAGAATCGTCTGGTGTCGTCTGTAATTCTCCAGAATCAAAATACAGTGGCCGGTATAGTGATATTTTCCTGGTGAAACGCGGCACGCGAAGGGTCTTCGAGAGACCAGTCGATTTAACGAGCGAGCGAGCAAGTTGACCTTCGATTTCGGTTTTCCGGGGTGACAAACAGTCAACCACGGGAAGAAACAGAAACGGAAGTCGGAAAAATACCGGTAGATGCGGGGAGGGGGGATGGGGAGTGGAAGAACGGTCCCGGCAGCAACCCTTTTGTTCGGCGACGAGACGTGTCGAGGGTGCTTTATCGCGATTCGCTCGACATGCTCTCGGGCGAAGCTGCTGGGGAGACCGAGGACAAGACCTCTCCGGTTGCAAAACGAGCACCATGGAACGAACCCGTCCGGCAGAAATTCGTCCGGACAAGCGCGCGCCTTCTCCGTGTCTTAATTCGATTTACCTCCTCGGCGGCGTTTCGAGAATTTCCTCTGGACGCGTCGAGGAGACTGCCCGGGCGAGCACTTTCAATTTACGGCCGGGGAAAAGCGTGTAACTTCTACCGTAAGCCAACGGTAGGCATCCTAAATCGATACGCAATAAGGACTCTACACCGCAGAAACACTGTACCTTTGGAAATAAACATTCGAAAATATGTTTAACAAAGAAAAGGATTCTGCCAATAATTGTTCACTCGAGTAGAAGCAGAATCCGTCATGTTTGAGAGGCTAGGGCCACTCGTCTGTCTACAAATTGCATTGAAAGTTCCGAGGTGAGCAAATATAACGCGAACGTGCCGCCATATTGGACATCAAGCACCTGCAGTGCGATTAGAAATGTTTTCTACTACTTTGAAACGATGTTCCTAGTTAGATTTTCTCACGGAGCCCGACAGAGACGGGTCAGAGGTTGAAAATTCATGGCAGAGTTTTCGGAAATACGATTAGGCGAAAGCGAAAGCGGTTGTCGCGAGGAAAAGCCGCGGAATAGAAACGAACGGCGCGACAGAGGAGGAAAGCGCGGGAAACCGAGCGTCGAGCAAGAGTTTCATACAGCACGGACTGTGCAAAGCCTTCGAGGCTTTCGAGTAGGTGTGGAACGGGTCTCAAAGAGCGCGACTCTCTTTGCTCGCGGGCGCGCGATTCGAGTGGAGAGCGTCTCTCTTTCTTTCGTTTTCTCTCTCTCTCTCTCTCTCTCTCTCTCTCTATCTATCTCTCTCTTTCTGCGCACCGCCGCCGTCCGTTTATATTCGCGATTCGTTTTCGCGAGTTCCACGCTGCTCGGTTACACGCCGGAACTCCTTTCAATCGTGAATATCATTCAACCGTCCCGTTGTCCGTGGCTTGGCGGCGTTTTCGAACCGGTCTTTTCGCCCGACGAAATCGCATTCAGATTGAACGGGGACACACAGTCAACGGACCCCGTTGAACGCGCGGATGTTAATTCCCCATTCGCGACACGTAGTTCGCGCGCTCGATTTCTAACCTCCCCTCGCTCGGAACATCCGCCACGTGTAAAGAAAAAAAAAGAAAATTCATAACCGAGCTTCGAAACGTATAAAAATATTTTAAAACGAGGATGCCGACGAAACAGCGGACCATCGTCGCAACTATGACATTGATGTTGTTTAATTTTTCAAAAACACATCTACGGTAGACCCATTATTCTTTCTGGGGTGTTCGTTATGTAACATTTAATTCGTTAAATTTAATCGCTGACTAAGTGACATGGCGATTTTATTATTCTCGGTCAAAAGACGAGCAAATTGTATTTGGTAGTGAATTGAGAGCGTCGTCGTTGGATCCACGGGTTCGCAACACACGATCTAGAAACATTCCGCTGGTCGTTTTCTTGAAACTCTGTTCCTCTGTTGGGGCGAATGGAGAACCCGTTGAAAAGAGTCGTGTTAATTCTCCTGAATTCAATTTGCAGTCGATAAACACGAAAATATAGTTTTGTCCAGCCGGCTGCTATCTCCGCGGAGCACCGTGTGTCGGTTTAATTGTTGCAACGCTCCGCGAGAGAGAGCTCGGATTACTCTTTATAGTTGCAGGTTACAGAGAGAACGAGGTAGCAGTACGAAAAGCACGGAGAGCAGAAAGCACAGAGACAGAAAGAGAACGAGAGAGAGAGAGAGAGAGAGAGAGAGAGAGAGAGAGAGAGCGCACGTGCAGGAAAGCGAGAAAATCGGGGAAATGAAAACCGGCCGGCTGGAACCGGTGGAAAATATGAAAAACCGCGGAACGGAAATCTGCTGTGAGGGAAACGGGTTCGGGTTACACGCGCCGATTTTCCTCTCTCTCTCTCTCACTCACTCTTTCTCTCCCTCTCTGAGTGTGCGCATGTGTCGACGGGAAATGGAAAGCCTGGAAAAGCCGGGAAAGCTCGGAAAACCGGGGGAACGGACAGCCTGCCAATTATCGTATGCTAATAAACGAGTGGCGGGGGCGGATCAGCTTATCACGGCCGAAGAAAATCACGTACAAAACCTGGCCGGGAACGAACACAAGAGCGTTGCGCCGAAACACAATCAGCGTGGCCGGCGAGCGGACACCATCGCGGTGGGAGAGGAGTTCAACGGATTTATACGTTGAAAATAACCGTATTGCCGATTCCATTCGGTTCGGTTCGATTCGACGCGATTCGATTCGATCGGTCGAACAGAGCCGCGCGGTTTTATCGAGCAATACCAATTACTCGTATGTTAATGACAGCTCCGAATATCGATTCGACGCGCCGACGCTCGCAGACTAATCCGTAAACAACGCGCGCGGCTCACGCTCCAAATTCTGCTGCTACGCGAGAGAGCGCATCCGTCAAAACTTTGCTACAGCTGTTCCGTCAAATTTTCATCAAACTCGACGCTCCTAAGACTCTCGGTTGCTGTACTTGCAAGGTTCAGCGTGGGTTTGAGCATCCTGCAAGATTAGGGCTGGATTAGGACTTTGTGAAAGCCTGGGGCAGCATGCCTGGGACTCTGCAACGGTCTGAGTGAGTTAGGCTCCTCTGAAAGCTACCGACAGGGTTAGACTTTCCTCTAAAGGGCACGGACTGGATTAGGTTCCTCTGAAAGCCACCGACAGGGTGAGACTTTCCTCTAAAGGGCACGGACTGGATTAGGTTCCTCTAAAAGCTACCGGACAGGGTTAAACTTTTCTCTAAAGGGCCACTGACTGGATTAGACTCGTCTAAAAGCTACTGACAGGGCTAGACTTCATTTCGAAAGGTTCTGATTCGGTTTCAATGCAAGATTGGATTCTCTGAAGAATTCCGTCTAGGTTAGGCTTTTCTCTGAAAGCTATTTAAATTTTTTTTTTTTTTTTAGGTTTGTCTGAAAGTCTCCGGCGGGGTTAGATTTTCCTGAAAGCTGTTTCGGCGCAGAATGTTCTACATGGACCAGTATAATTTCTTCCAAAGCACCCGATCCACGTTTCCCGCGAAGCTTAACCCTTAGAGCACTCGAGAGGTGACTCTGAAGCACCACTAGAAATTGTTGGCGCATTATTTCAACGAAATTACAAAAAATATTAGTTACATTACAAAATTTGTATTCAATAGATTACTAAACATTTCCACAATATACGTGGAAATCGGATCAGTTTCGTACGAATGAAATGAAAATATTCCAAGACGTAAGCAAAAATTTAGTTTTACAATGAAAATAGCGCCGAGCGCAAAGGGTTAATACGCTTGAGAAGATGCCTCTCGTCACAGTATCTTCCAGACCAACGAAAATTTTCCTCGAAATTCATGGATTTTTGGCAAGAAAGGCTCCACCCGTGTCGACGCGACCTTTCCAGCTAGGATACGAAGAGCGTGTTTACCTTGCTGCTGGTGAAGTTTGTGGCGCGATCAGCGGCGCGGTTCTTCTGCTAGAGCCTGGCTAGTGCGGAGACTTAGGTATCCTGGTTGTATCGACTTGTTCACCGGGGGTCTGTCGGCTGCTGACTTTCGCGAGAACACAGAAGAACTCAGTCCAAGAAGAAGAAGAAGAAGAAGAAGAAGAAGAAGAACAAGTGAACTGGACGTGGTTCGGGTTAACCGCGTCGCGAGAAACGTAGACCAAGAGAGGAACAACCTCGAGAGACGGAACGTCCGCGAGGGAGAACCACGCCGTACTAAACTGTCGGCTCGAGCGGAATAGTTTTGACACGGCCGCCGGCTATATCCGCTTTTCCGGCGACGCGCGACCGTCGCTCAGAGCGCATGTGCCGATATAATCCACGCTCCGACCCGTCCATGCACGCGACTCACACGTGGAAACGATGAAAGAGAGGACACGAGCGTCGGTCGAGGGCACAGGAGGGGCGAGAGAGAGAGAGAGAGAGAGAGAGAAAGAGGGAGAGATGGGTGCCACAGGGTGCCACAGGGTGCCAGAGGGTACCAGAGGGTACCAGAGGGTGCGAGAGGCAGAGGGGGAGAAAGGGGTTGACGGGTTCTGTGGCCAGAGGGTGTTTTGACTCGCTCGAGACGAGACTAGGCGAGGCGAGGCAAGGCGAGGCGAAGCGATGCAGAAGAGGAGTGGGACGAGGAGCTGCTCTCCGTTGTCCGTCCGCTCTCGACCCTAGTTTCTTCGAGAATCCATCTCCTCCGCAACGGGACGATGATGACAGGGGACGCGAGCCAGTACGAGGGACGGCGTGAACCAGGGGATGATCGATCAAGGGGTTCCTGTAGACCGAACAAGTGGGAGCCGAGCTTCTGTCGATGCCAGCGTCGATTCGGCAGCGTGAAAACGAACCCGTTCCTTGGCCCGTGATTTCCAAGAACCCCTGCACGACTTTGCCTCGCTGCTTCCTAATTCTAATTGCTGCGGACGTTTCTGTCACTCGTTAAAACACACGGCCGAACAGTTCTCTCCCCCACGGGATCGGGAAATCTTGTGTGCGTAATAATTAGACTGGGGATCTTTTAAGTTGGTTTAGTGTTAAAGAACTCGTGCAATTGTTAATTGCACATGCACAGTTGCACCTTAAAAAAACAAATGAAAATCCAAGAGTCTTCGAACCCATTTATCTTTCCCTTTCGATATTTTTTCGTAAATGCAATAATAACTGAGTTATAGCCTGAAACAGTTGCGTGGACCACCTTACATATGTACTAAGTTCACCGTTTCAAGTTTTTACATTAACGCTAAACCTACCACGTCCGGTAAAATTGACCTTTCCAAACTTCTGCGAACAATTTCGTACATATAACATGATCGCTATTTATCTTTACGATTTCTCTTATAGCATGTATACAATGTATCTTTCATTATTTATTTCTCGTTTTATTTTTGCTTGTTCAAGAAATATTTTTAACCTGTCCTAGCTACCGCGACCGGTCAATTTGACCGCACGAGATAATATGGTATTTAAATAGCTCTTCTATTTTAATAGTTCTTCTAAACATAAAAAATCAGTATACAAGAAAGGCTATTCTCAATGTGACACGACCAACTCAAAATAACTGCGTCACCTTGTTGAATTGAATGCTATCGAATTACGCACGTTTCGTGGAAAATACATCAAAACCGCAAAGGTGGACGACACAGTGCAATTTTGTAAATCGAGGAGAGAGCATCGCAGTATTTTTTACATAATTGAAATTATATGAAAATTAATTTGTATTGCCATTTTATGGAAGTTGTTCATCTACTAATTCGTTCAGCAACAAATTGACTATTATCTACGTTCAGTTATATTAACAGTAACTTTTTTTTAAGGACCGGTCATTTTCACCGCGCACGGTAGTAATAGGTATACAAGAAATGTCGGTAGGTTTAGTGTTGAGGTTTTTCCGAAGACTTGGCTTAGGTTGTCCGAAAGATTTTCCGAAAGACTCGGCTCGGATTAGGAAACCAGTCCGTGGGGAATGGTTCTCGGGGTAAATGAAAACGTCGAGTCGATTTTCGCGGCCGACGGACCGAAAACGAGCTCCGTGAAAATCGCTGGCTCGATCGGCGTACACTCCGCGCAAGCAACAAGTACGTTTGTTTCCGTAGGTAGCGTCGCCGATAGACACGACAAATTTTCCAGCGAACCGTGCGCGCAAGCCCGTTGAAGCGTTAATAGGCACCGGAATAGAAACGATATCCTTTCCCGGATTGCGGGAGGAGAGGGAGAGAGAGAGAGAGAGAGAGAGAGAGAGAGAGAGAGAGAGAGAGAGAGAGAGAGAGATAAAGGGTACATCGATATCCATGGGAGACTATCCAAGGGTAGGAGGGAGCACGTGGGAGTCGGACCTTTCGCTACGTGCCTGCTCGGATATTCAGGGGACGCCATCGTCCCGTGCGAATTAAATGCAGCTTGTTTCGGAGTCCGTTATCACCGAGAAATCGAACACCCCATGGATCCACGGGATCTCGCGATCCTCGACACAGTGGAAGAGTCTTATTGGTGTTGTTGCCAGAACAACGGGCGACGTCGTCGTGGACCCGAACTGGATCGAACGGCAATTAGGTTGATTGAAAGGGCAACGGGATCGTGGGAACCCGGCCACCAAGATCCTCGGTGTTACGCCCGCAGATCAACGGACCCCTTCCCGGTTCTGCGAGATCAATCTCAACGGGAGATCGATCCGGCAAGTCGAGGATCTCTCGCGAGGAGACAGACGGGATCGGGACAACAGCCGAGATTCGCCGCGCCGTGTCGAGTTGTGTACCGGCACGAAATCATTTAGTAGACGCGACTGCTCGAGTTCGTTAACACTAGATTGCCCAAGGAAGTCATTTTGACTGCTTTTTAATTTCAATTAGAAAAACAATTATGTATATAATGACACAATTTCTTAGAATTTTGTGACTTTTTGTACAACATATAAATGCATTTATTAATAATTGTTTACTTGTTTTTTGTTTTACTGTAAATAATATAAAGATGTTAAAAATTAATTTTAAACAAATTTCTTTACACATTAGTTATTCTTTCACAATGCAGTTTGACTGCTTTTGGGCAATATAGGTACACTACCGGCCATAAGTGTTTACCCACCCACATATTTTTTAACATTGCAGTCCACGGTTCTACGGTTCAGCTTCAATAACTTTGCTATTTCTCTGTTACTTTTTCCGATGCTATGATGGGACACTATTAGAGCGCGCGTTTCAATCGATAATTCTTTTCTCCCTGACATTATTTGAAATTTTCGCAAAATTCTTTAGGCACGTGAAAATCAACTGTTTACTGTACGAAAGCTTAATGCAGTATGAAATTTGAGAAGACTAAGATACCTGTATTACCTGCGTTCATATTTCCTACTGACCGTTATAAAAAATTTCAGAAAAATGGGTTTCTTTACCTGAACTCCAAAATTGTCGTTTTTCATAAAAAGCTGTAAGCTCATTTACAGTACCTGATTGTGTATGTACAGAATATTTTGGATGTTTTTTATTAGCCTTATAATTAGGATTTAATGCTACGGACATTTTCATAACAATAAAATACCTATTATTTGAATAGTAACGAAATTTGAAGGTGGGTAAACACTTATGGCCGGTAGTGTATATACTAAGTTTCAGTCTTTCTAGTGTTAATTGACTCGAACTCTTCGGAGAACGTAATCGACGCGATCCTAACTCAAGCCAAGAAAAGTTTTTATTCGGCATATCCTTACAGTAGTAAAGAATAATATTGATTGCTTACGGGTACCCCTAAATTCTGAATTTCGTGCATCGGCTTGAGTTCGCGTTCCTAGGCATCGCGATGCTTTGAGAACCTGCCGCTGCCCGGCGTCCTCTCCCCACTCCTCCTAGGGTGAATCGAATTAGCCAGCCGATTCTAATTACGAGTTTACGGACTTTCTCTGACGCGAGCGCGGCTGAATATAAAACCCGCCACTTTTGCTGCCGCGAGTCGACGCGCCGTACCGCCGTACCGTTATGAGCCCCCGGCCTTTTTATTAGAATCCTCGTTTCTTTTGCAAATGAAGGGTGGACCGAAGCTTTTCTATACGCCTCCCCCTTCTCCCCCTCCCTTTGCTCTGCGCCAGACTCGCACAGAGAGAATCGAGTTTGCATTTAAGGTCGAAAATCGCGCGCGCACGCGCTCGCCCATCCGCCATGGAAAGTTATGGAAATGGAATCGAACACGGCCAGTATGTATAGAGGAACCCTGTGTGCGCTGAATATGGAACACCGCCACCGGTCGGCTCTGCCGCGGTGCAATTTTCCCGGTGACAACGTATTTCGCGGACACCCGGTGTATAGGCTTCGGGAACATCGAAGGGGCAGTGACTCTGATTTGCTTTTCGCTCGCGTCGCCTCCCGTCGAGTCGCGGGACCAGCCAGCACAGAATCGTTTGAAGTTCGACCGGTGTTTGCCGAACCGACGCTCTTTTTTCTCATTTTTTAAAGCTTTCCCGACGCGAACAAAACACGCCGTTAGAAACGCTGCGACGCCCCGCGGAGCTAATATCCGGTCGACGACGGCCAGACACCTCTACTTTTCTTTACGTGCCGTCGCCGACGCCGCTGATTGGAAAACTGACCCTGCTGTCCGCAGCTTCTGCGATCACGGTTTGGGTTAGGCTCCTTGAAAGAACCTGGGGTTAGATTCTATAAAAGGTCACCGCTTACGTCTGAGAGACGCTGGTTACGCGTGAAAGGTCCCTGTTAGACTTTATTGAAATACGTAGTGGAATCCTACGATATTGCGTGGACAATGTTTAAGGTATGGGTAGTTTAGTATTGGGTTGGCAACTAAGTAATTGCCGATTTTTTCAATGAAATAAAAGAGTTTTTTTTTACTTGGAATGAACTTTAATCTATGATGTATTTTCCATTTTGTTCGATGACCTTTTGCCATCTTTCTGACAACTTGAAAATTCCACGCTCGTAGAAAGTCTGATCTTTTTCGGCCAAAAACTGAGTCAAGTTATAGTTTCATCTATAACTGAAATCGGCAATTACTTAGTTGCCAACCCAATACATGGAACTCTGTGACAAAATACACTGGAATGGCTCTTTAGTAAAAACGTGTCGACGCGCATGAGTGTCGATGGTTTCCTTAAGACTGACTGCAGACCTCGCTTTCTCTTCACTGTAAGGGTCGCTTATACCTAGGGGCTGTAAACCGCCCCCTAAACCTACGGTTATGAAAGTGGCAATCGTTGCACACCAAACAGTTCCAGTTGGCTTTGAAGGGACTTGTCCCGAAAGAATCATGCGGACATCTTACCTGTGGTAAGAATACGTAGTTTTTCGGGACTGAATTTCTGTAATGTTTGCTTTTCTTGAACGCACTGAATCTTCCTGAATGTATTAGGTTTCTTTCAAAAAGTTTAGGTTGCCCTGGAAGCAAGCCCTCGCGAGAGACAACGAAGCAACAGGAATTTCTGACCGAGAAGGGACTGTTAACGAGGCAGGAAGTCCGCGGCAGATGCCTCGAGGCTAATCGAGCCGTCTTCCCTTTTCCTGGACACCGTGTATATGTACCGTAAGAGCGGCACTACCGGCGACCCGTGTACTTCGTAAGCACGCAGGAAGTCCTTGTTGTCTTCGTTACAGGCTGATTATGGCCTGTCCCTTCTCGCTCCGGAGTTCTTAATGTTGTCTGCGCCGGACCCTAACGCCAACGAAGGAACGCCAATTGGAGACCTTGCTTGGAACATTGAACAATCACGTTTCCTATTCGAATCCTACTACAACGAAATTTTACAGATTTCTATAAGGTGAACGTCCCCCGGTATCCGGACAGTAATACAAATTTCATTTATCTTTTACACCTTACTTGTCAATGTGATTAAAAATGAAAATTAGGAGCATAAAGTAACACTCGTTAATCCTTTGCACTCGAAGCTATTTTAACTCAAAAACGAAACATTTCTTCTAACCTAGAGTATTTCCCTTCTATATACTTTCTTTTCATGTTATACATACGAAAATGGTGCAATTGATTCGTACAATACTGAAGTGTTTAGTAATTTATTAAATACAAACAAATTTAATAATGTAAAAAATATTTTGAATAATGGTATAGCAATTTTTAGTGGCGCCTTACAGTCGTCATTCGAGTGCTAAGGGTTAATAGAAATTAAAGTAATCGTTATACAAAATTGAAACTTATCAGTTAAAAATTATTATTCTGAAACATGTGTCGTATCTATAACAAATCTTGAAGAATTTCTTCAGTTTTTACTACGAAATCTCGCTAATTTATTAAGGGAATACAGTGAATTCTCGGCATATGGGACCGTTTACCTTGCATTGCCGATCGCTCGAATCGAGGGACTGAGCGATTTAGAAAATCTGGCTTTTCGAATTTCTGCGATGAAACGATCGGTGCATGGGACTTGCAAGAAATCCTGAGCCGATTGAAATTTTTTCTCTGCGTGTCCGTTATGGCGTTTCAATGTCTCTCTGCTGTCTCCGGAACCGGCGACTCGATTATTCTCCGGGATTCCGTGTGCCCTCTCGCAGTTAGCCCTCGAGCAAATTGCCACACGCGCCAATTTTTCCGGACGCGGCGCGGAGCAAAGCGGCGCGACGCAGAGCGTTCTGTTATCGATTATCTTTCCGCGGGGCGAGTCGCGCGCGCCATTAAACTCGATTTTATCGAGCCGGGAGAACAAGCGAGAGGTTCGATAAGCCGTCGTCGACCGGCGGAAAACCGTGGAATAATTCTCTGGGACGCGACGGCGAAGGAGGAACCTCGGGAAAACGCGACTTTTATCGGTTGTTCCGTCGAACACGAATGGAAAGGAAGAAAGAACAGAGAGAGAGAGAGAGAGAGAGAGAGAGAGAGAGAGAGAGAGAGAAACATAAACGCCGCGCTCGCGCGTACTAATACAAGGGCAGCCGAACGAGTGTATATTTTTTGGGCAGATTACCGTCGTTTTTCAGCAGCTGCCCGAACCATTCTTGCGCGGCGACAAATGGCGTCCCCGATCGGCCATTCCCGGTAAAACTGCGCGCGTTTTGTCTCCGTTGCGAACCGTTCTCTCCGCGTCGAACCAACGAAGCGACCGGCGCGACTGCACGAGAAATTATTTTCCCCGCGAATTAATGGTCCCCCTGCGCGCCCGGACTAATGACCGGCGCATAAACTTCCTCGATAAAACCGGCTAAATCTGATATAGCAGCGGAAAAATCGCTCCGGGGGACGCTCGTCTTCGAAGCGGCCGCTCGGGACGCGTTTTTCGCGAATCAACGGAAACCGCGAACGTGTTTCGCTAAACAGGACAATGTTTCTCGAAATACTCCCTCTCTTACCCGGTCGACGCAATCGTCGTCGATTGTTATTTTTTCCGCAGTGATAATGGACCTCGACGTAAGACGATCAAAAACATATTTATACAATATTATTATACACATCTAGATTTGTATGTTCCCAGATTTGTTTGTATAGATGTTATACAAGGTGTCCCAAAAATGTCGCAATTCCTTGAAAATGGCTGAGGTCATTGTAAGTAACTTTTTCGGAAGACGTTCGATTTTGCACTAGGTGTACGAGGTGCTAAATGGCGAGAGAAGAATGGGGTTCGTGTAAATTTCACGTAAGACGATCAACAACATATTTATACAATATTATTATACACATCTAGATTTGTATGTTCCCAGATTTGTTTGTATAGATGTTATACAAGGTGTCCCAAAAATGTCGCAATTCCTTGAAAATGGCTGAGGTCGTTGTAAGTAACTTTTTCGGAAGACGTTCGATTTTGCACTAGGTGTACGAGGTGCTAAATGGCGAGAGAAGAATGGGGTTCGTGTAGATTTCACCGTGCGCTACGCTGTACATGCTTCTCAACGTGAAATTTTTGTTGAAATCGACATTGAATCGCGGAGACGTGTCGCGTTCGAGGAAGATGCACCAGAGAGTAGACGTCAGGGGATCGTAAAACGAAACGTTCGCGAGATTTCAGCGCGAAGCCGAACGATAATGGAACCGTAAAGCTCGGGAAGGAGAAAGATAGAAAGAGAGCACGAGGAGAGATCGTAACTGTTTCAAAATACGCTTGGAGTGCCGTTTAGGCGTCCTTAGTTTGACGAGGGGAGCTTAAGCTGTCCACGCGAACGTCTTGTTGTACGAACGCGCGAGCTTCGCGGACTTTTACCGCTGATTCACCCTGTTACAGCGACAAATTCGAGCTTTGTCGAGACACAACAGTGGTAGACGTTCAGGTGTAGGCTAGAACTATCCTTACTCTAGAAATAGTTATCCTTAATCTAGGGTGTTGTCGATCTAAATTGATTTAAGGGTGAAGCCTTGTGTAAAATGCAATTCTTTAGCATTTATTTGCAGTCGAAGATTAGCCTAAAACCGTTTAACCGAAAATCCGTTTTTTTTAACTTTGCCATTTTTACAATTTTGCAAATTTTAATAGAATAACGATTCCATTTTGATTTTTTAGTTTCAGATCATTTTTGTGCACCGCACGCTGCACAGCGCATTTCCAGGGTGCCATTTTCAAGCCGCTATTGCACCGTTGATATCAACGATTAAAATGAATGAAAAATATTTTTGTTTACATTATAACGTTGATAAATGATACCTCAAATTTTAAATCGATCTACGCGTTACATTTTTCAAAAAAAAAAGGTTCCTTCAAGGTTTCGCCCTTAACTGTGTCTGGAGTTAGGTGTCCCAACAGAGTTTAGGAGTAAAATCGAGAGAAACGCTACCTTGTCGACAGACAGTGGCCTCGGGGTGGTCGGAAGGATTCCCGGAGAAGAGACGTTCCTTTCCGAAGCGTGCAGCACGGTGTCCGTTCGCGAAAGTGGCCGATCACGCACAACAAGAGGGACGTCCGTGGACACAGCGTGCAACGAACCACCAGCCGGTCCTCGCGAGCAAAACTGCGCTCGGGTCGAAAGGCCATCGGCCAGACAACCTAGCTACGAATCTGGCCAACTAACACCGAGCTACGAACACCGACTCGCACAGCCAGACTGCGTAGTTCGCGCACAAGCGTGGACAAGCGTCAACTCGACGCGTCTTCTCTCCCCTAGATCATGGTCGTCGTGTTCTCTCGCTCCTGCTAGAGACAGTTCTATAACACTCTCTCTCTCTCTTTCTCTCTCTCTCTCTCACTCTCTCTGGCACTCTGGCACTCTGGCAACGACTCTCGACGCGATGACGCACGCCGAGATTCGATGAGCTGCTTTTAATCGAACCAACGGATTCGCTCCTTCCGACCAACCATAGACTATCCACCGTGCTCGCCGAGTTTTAGAGTACCAGCTATTTACTATGTATATGGTCGATCCCAAAATGCAACACACCATCGACTGTTGGTCAACAGGTGGGGCCGAGATGCAACCGCATGCATACCTCCGCAGGAACGTTAGCTCGAAGCCTGGAGAATCTTCTCTACGGGGCCGTTCCTTATTTTCGGGGTCGTTTCTGAATTTCTTTTAACACGTTGACTGCCATGTCACCCATATATGGGTGACGGAATTATTTGTTCAGGCTTTAAAATTAATTTTTACGTTAATATATTCATTGTACCAAATTTGATTAGGATCTGTAAAATGCAAGAAAGTTGGAGAACTACACAACATCATACATTTGTACAATTGTATTATATACTTCAGATGAAAGTTGATATCGGGATCTTCCGATTGTCTTCGTCCGAAAATGTTAGGTTCGCCTAATCTAGGTTGAAGCAGCAGTTGTTTCTGCACGTTCGTACGCATCGTGCGAAGATAGAGATTTAGTGGTTTGCGAGCGATCGTAGGCCCCGTCAACGATCTCGTCACAGTTTCAGGGTGAACTATAAACTATGACCGGTTGTCGACGGGGATGCTGCATGCGAGCGCGAGGGCTTTAACGACCGAAATAACGTGGAAGCTCGCTCGTTTACGTCTCCGACGCGTAAATTAACGTCCCACACGTTATAGGCCGGACAGCGTGAATGACTGACCAGCTGCTCGACTTTCGCCTAACTCGCTGAATTCGCATGCACCGCGTGTGTCCGGTAACAGGTGGCGCGAACTTCGAATCTCCTGCCTCGACAATTGCGAACACATTCCTTGTTCGCGAAATCAATCACCGAGGCAAACGGTACGGTATTTCTATATTTAACGTGTAAAACCACCATAAAATTAAGCAAGCTTTCTTTCATTTGGAAGCTAATAGAATTACCGAAAGTTGCTGTCCCAGTTAGCGGACAGCTTAACCCCTTGCCCTACAATAACGAGCCAGACTCGTGATGAAGATTCTGAATAGAGTCTAATAAATGTGAACGTTATTAATTTCCCAGAAACCGAAATAAAATTCGATTTTGTTGTAGTTGATATATATCCTTTGGAGGAAACATAGGCATACGATAAATATAAACCATCTTTTTTTCTATGAAATTCTGAACGATGAAAAATTTCTAATCATTATAAAACACAAAATAAATAGTAGTGTAAGGGGTTAAGAGTGGATGTCCCGGTACCTAAATTACATTGTCCCACGAACTCAACACAAGGTGCATGCGGCAGTTTTTGCTAAGAAGGTTGCAAAGACAACAATAAAATTCGCTCGCCAGGGACCGGAGCACAGGGTGTGAGTAGAGTTACGCAACCATCAAGTCATTTAGGTGATCACCTGGCCAGTCAGTCATTCATGGGTCTCGAGCGGACCCGACCAGGCGTCGGCTGCGCGCGTTATTTCGGTCGAGGAACACACACTATTTCTGTGAGACTAGCGCCTAATCGAGTCTACGAGCCGCGGAAGCCGTCCCGGAATCGGGTCGAGCGTGTTTTCGGACCCGAGAGAACACCGATGACGCATTAATCTCGATGACTATGCCTGCAACGAATTCCTGCGGGCTAATTTTAACCGCGATCCTTCTAAATCATCCTCCTGTCGAAATTTCCCAGGCAAACACGATCGGAAAAACCGAGATACATCGATTTTATTATACACCTCCCAAGTTGCTCGCTGTACGGGAGCACCACAAAAAATAATTCAAGAAATAAAAAAAAGATAAATATTTACAGGGGCGAACTTATCGGAAAATTCGCTCCTTCGGATGTAATAAAAATTGCGAAAAATCAGAATAAGTGTAAGGGGCGAGAAACTCTTAGACGTATCGGGTTTAATATGTTTTATTTATTTTCACGGCGCGTGTTCGACGGCGAGATTTTGACTGACTCCTCTCGGTCGATCCCGTCCTCTTATACTCATTCGTTCATACATTGTATGGCGGTGTCGGCAGATTACCAAAGGGCGTCTTTGGCGACCGCCGCGTTCCGCCGGAATCGGCGGTTCTTTTGGCCGGCAACTACAATATCGCCCGTTGCCGCCACGGTTTGTCGATCGCACACGCGCGTATCCCTACAACTCGGCCATCCTGACCTTTTAATCGTCCCGATTAAACTAATACATCTTAAACTACTTATGACTACCGGCGCTATTTATACTATATACCTAATACTAGTAACACATAAATCTTACAATAATCGTATAAAATGATGGGTCTTTGGTACGGATGTTTAATTGGATAGCCAGGGACGCATATTGCACGCAGCCCACGTCCCCTGATACGGTACTTGGGTCACCTGGAATCCTTCGATATCTTTGACAATATATCGGTCGTTTCGCAAAACGCGTGCCACCTCGTACGGCCCCTTAAATTTCGGTACCAGCTTGGTGCAGTCACTGGAATTTACAAAATTTGATATCATCACCTTATCCCCGACTTGGTACTGTAAGGCTGGTTTACGCTTTTTATCGTACAACTTTTTATTGGCGTTAAAACTTTGGCGTATTCGTGAAGCCGCTTTCTCACGTGTCTTGTTTAAATTTCGCTCAGTTCTTAAAACTCCGGAAGACTCGAGAATATTTCTGACGGTGTCGATCGCTTTTCCGCGTTGGGGCACTCCGTACAATAATACGCTGGGAGTTTCACCGGTCGACTTGTTGACAGAATTATTTATGGCGAACTCTACCTCTTCGAGTACTTCGTACCAATGCGCGTTACGTTCGTCGACTAATTTCGATATCATTGGAATGATAGTACGGTTCATTCTTTCCGCTTGGCCATTTGCCTGCGGCATTGCGGTTGCGATTTTGATGTGTTGTACATCGCGATCTTTCAAAAAATGTTCGAACTCGTGCGCGGTAAAACAGCTGCCTCTATCTGACACAATGCGTAATGGTCTACTGTAGGTCGCGAAATGGTGTTTTAAGCACTTAATTACCTCGGCGGTACCCGTGCTTTTTGTGGGGTATATTTTTGTGTATTTTGTAAAGCCATCTACTACTAAAAAAATGTAACGGTACTTTAGAGACTGTTTCTTTGACATAGGTCCTAGGTGATCAATGTGCAGTGTAGAAAACGGTTTATTGTCTTTCGGTATTTCGTGCAACATGCCCTCTTGCCGTCCGGACTTCGGTGAAAATGCTATGCACTTTAAACAATTCTTAACATGCTTCATAACTTTTTCCCTCATGTTCGGGAACCAGTAGCTATTCATAATGTTTGTTATTGTTTTCTCTGGTCCGACATGCCCTAGCTCATTATGGTATTGATGCATTATACTGCTTTCTAACGTTGCCGGAACAAAAAATAAAGCGCGATCGTCAATTTTGCGGTAAACCGACCCATTTATCATTTCGAAAAGTTTGTTTTCAGATTTTTCTAACTTCTGACGTATTTTCTGAATTTGTTCGTCCTGTTGTTGGCATAAGGCTAAATTTCTGTCTAAAGTGTTATCCTGCAGTACTAGAACCTGCCTACTTAATGCATCGACGTGCTTCATTCTTGTTCCCGCTCTATGTTCAAGTTTGTAATCATAGTCTTGCAATTCTGATGCCCACCGTGCGATTCTAGGGTTTGTTTCTTTTTTGTTAAGCGTTAGGCTAAGCGCCTGACAATCCGTGACTACTTTGAACGGCACTCCGCATAGGTACGGGCGGAATCGGCGCAGTGCGTAGATTATAGCGAGTGTCTCTAGCTCGAAACTATGATATTTGGATTCGGTGTCCGTGGTGCGCTTTGAAAAATAGAAAATCGGGTGGAACTTTTGGTCGGCCTTCTTCTGTAACAGAATAGCGCCGAAACCTATCGCACTGGCATCGCAATGTAATTCCGTTTCGTCGCGCGGACAGTAAATTCCCAGAATGGGTGCCTGTATTAGGCATTCTTTTAACGCGTCGAACGCTTCCTTTTCCTTGGGACCAAATTTAAATTTACATTTTTCCTTGATTAGGTCATACAGTGGCTTGGCTATGATTGAAAAGCCCTCTATAAACTTTCTGAAATACGAAGAGAGGCCTAGAAAACTTTGCACTTCGCGTACGTTACGCGGAACTGGGAATTTTTGTACATTCTCGATACCGCGTTCGGTGGGTCTGATGCCGTCGCTCGTTACCCTATATCCCAAGTATTCAATTTCTGTTTCCAAGAATTTACATTTGTCCATGCGTAGTTCCAACTTATTTGCGACGCATAGTTGGAAAACCTTTCTTAAGATTTCTAGGTGGTGTTCGATCGTTACCGATGCAATTAAAAAATCGTCTAGGTATACCGACACGTCCCCGCTGTTAATTAGATTTTTGAATATCCCTGTCACGTATCTTTGGAATCTTAGGGGACCCCCTTTTAAACCAAACGGCATTTTGGTACATTCATATTGTCCGAACGGCGTAACGAACGAAGTATATTTGACCGAATCCTCGTGCATTCTGATATGAAAGAATCCGTCTCTCAGATCTAGCGATGAGAAGTATTTTTTACCTTGTAATAGGTCTAGCTGATCTTCTATTAAGGGCAACGGAAAATTATCGCGTACCGTTACTTTATTTAGTACTCGGAAATCTATACACATTCGGGTTTCCCCGTTTTTCTTTTTCGTTAAGACAATCGGTGACGCGTATTCGGATGTACTTTCTCTAATCGCGCCTTTTGCCAACAAGTCGTCCAGAATTTCCCTTAATTTGTCTTTTTCTACAAACGACAATCTACGTGGCGTGAAATGGAATGGTTTGCTGTCGGACAGTCTAAGTTCCAGCACGTTTTCCGTTTGCGGATGTTTCGGACGAGTTGGATTAACATACTCTTCCTCGAATAACCGGTAGAATTTTTCTTTCGTTTCGTATGGTAACGCTCTATTTATCGTGGGACGCGACGCTGATTTACGGGTATCTGATTCTATCTCGATATTCATTATCTCCGAGATCTCTTTGTCTACTGTGAACGAGAGCTTAGCCAATTTTATAAAATCCCGGCCTAAAACTAACGCACTTCGCATTGTCTCATCCGTCACAACCCGCAGTGATACATCGAGCTCGCGTCGCTGGAAATTTATTTTCGCTTTGATGTCGCCAATAATCGTCAGAGTGCTATCGTTTATCCCGGAAAATCTACCACTTTTCACGGTTTTTGTAACTAAATGTCGCGGAACCTGACCTTGTTTTACAAAACTGATTGGACTACCGGTATCAATTAACGCTCTTACTTCGATTGTTGTTTTGTCTTCGTCCCCCACCGTCAGCTGTACCGTCGGATAGAAATCATCCTCCTCCTCCGCTGTTCGGCTTACAAAGTTCACCTGCCCTTGTGGTGATACTCGTCGCTCGTCGTCTGCTTTCCTAACGCTGCCGTCTCTGCGAGCGATGTCTCGTTCCCTCCTTGGCTGTCTGCATTCCGCCGAAAAATGCCCCATGCCGTTGCAATTGTAGCAGCGGGCCTGCCTGACGTGTTGCGGCCTGAGTGGCTCCCCGGTTCTGCCCATCGGTGTCCACTCTGCGCGATGCCGCGTCTGTCCCGGTCGTCGTGATTCCGGTGACAGCGATATTTCCGCGAATGCTTCCATCAAGTCCTTGGTTTCCCTGAACCGTTGTGCGCGTGCCACTGCACGTAATGTTTCGCTTGGAATCCCGTCCACTAGGTAATCGATGGTTTCATGGGCGGCTATGGGCACCCTGTTACCCAAAATTATTTTTTCGTGGGCGTAATCGGCGAACGATTCGTTGGCCTTCCACGTTCGTCGTTCGAATTCATTCCGCAATACTACGGTGTTAATTCGCTGACCGTACATAGCGAATAACTCCTGCAGCAGTTCCTCCCATGTCAGATCTATGCAATCTTCCCGCGAGTGGAACCATCGGAGCGCCTTTCCTTTTAGCTTCTGACAGATTAGGGCCTTCGCAGCCTGGTCGTCCAATTGGTAATTCCGGATCAGCTTACGCATCTGACTTTCCCAGCCTCTGAATGCATAACTGCTTCCATCGTAGTCGCCGATCATGTCTTTGATTTCGGTCCATTTTAATTCACGGGTACGGGTTGACACTGTACTGCTCGTACGCGGCGTTTCTAAACGTGTGATTTCCAGTTCCCTTCTTAACAACTGTATTTCGCGCTCGGCTAAAACTCTTTCTCGTCGTAACAGGTCCACTTCGGACATTAGAGCACTGTTTTCCGGTTGTTTCTGCGTCTGCATTGTCTCCTGCACCTCGAGGTCAGTGTCGACGGCATCTGAGTACTCCAGGGGAGTTGGTTCCGGAACGCCGGCTTCACGCAATCTGTGGATTAGCTCGACTTTCGTCCCGGTCGTCGGCAACTCTCTTTCGCGTAGCATGTCTTTTAATTCGGCGACAGTATACGAATTCATATTGCACTACAACGCACCGTAAGAAGAGAAAAAAAATGTCAAACTTGAGGTCTATCTCGACACGCGATTCACTTGTACACTATCCCACTTCTGAATTTTGTAAGGGGCGAGAAACTCTTAGACGTATCGGGTTTAATATGTTTTATTTATTTTCACGGCGCGTGTTCGACGGCGAGATTTTGACTGACTCCTCTCGGTCGATCCCGTCCTCTTATACTCATTCGTTCATACATTGTATGGCGGTGTCGGCAGATTACCAAAGGGCGTCTTTGGCGACCGCCGCGTTCCGCCGGAATCGGCGGTTCTTTTGGCCGGCAACTACAATATCGCCCGTTGCCGCCACGGTTTGTCGATCGCACACGCGCGTATCCCTACATAAGTTTGATGGAGTTTTTAGTAGGCAGCGGATATCTGTCGCGATCAGTCCTCAACGCGTTACGGCGCGGAAGAACGGCCCGATTTTTGGAAATTGCGCGTTTGCGCACGGCGGTTTTGCGAATCCGCGAACGCGTTTATTGGGGATCCAAGGCACGCGTATATAGCGATTCCGGACGAATACGCGATAAACCGCTCCGGGAAATTCGACTGGCGCGGGCTCGGGAGACAGAGCCATTATAATGTCATGCGTAAAGTTTTCTTTTCCCGTTCGAAGTTTATGATGCGCGACGGGGAACGGGGTATGGGGTGTACAGGGGGCCCGGAACGGGGTGGGCGCGATAAAGACGGCTCGGGGTGCCACGATCGATAAGCAATATCCATGGAAACTGGATCCCGTGGTGACAGAGCCTCTCCTTCCGTAACAGGGCGCACGCACACCCCCTCCTTCTCTCTCTCTCTCTCTCTCTCTCTCTCTCTCTCTCTCTCTCTCTCTCACCCGTTTCCCACACACGCATGCAATATTACGCGAATTCGCCAAGATTTCGAGGCACCGTCTCTCGAACCTCGTTACTTCCGGCAGCTCGTCTGCCGCGTCTCGAAATTTCTCGCGTGGCTTGCTTCGAGGAGGAAATTATTTTCCCGAGGAACAAGTTCCTCCGTTAATAATTAGTTGCTCCCGAGCTTCGTATCTCCCGCGTTCTTTAATATTCCCTGGATAAGCAATCTTTCGTCACAGTGACGATACAACGCTACCCCTTCTTGAACGCTTCTCTTACGACATGGGTCACTCTGTTGTGTCAAATCCGCTAACGTTGGTTGAATTGATTGATTCGTCGAATTGATTGAAATGTTACAAGGTTACAGTTTAAAACTTTGACTGCCAAACTAGAACCTCAAAAATTCCATAAAATCAGAGTAAGTTATTCAACGAAATAAAAATTGAAAAATATTATGTGTATGATACTGAGCAATCCTCCAACTTTTTTGCATTTTACAGATCCTAATTAAATTTGGTACAATGAATATATTAACGTAAAAATTCATTTTAAAACCCGAGCAAATATTTCCGTCACCCACATATGGGTGACATGTCAGTTAACGCGTTAAAACTTAAACGAATCACTTTATTTAACATACTGTCTAACCGGTTAGCTTGCCTCTCGGGGGGTTTATGCAGTCTCGAGTGAAACGTGAAACTGGACAACGGCCGTAGCCATTTCTTCGGATCGAAACGAACATAAACGTAGAGGCTGATCGCGCGCGAGATTTCGGAAAGTTCTGCGGCTGATGCTGGTTCAGCATCCCGGAACACCCTAACGGTATCCGGGCCGAATCTAATTTCTGCATGTCGATGGGATTAAGTCCCCGTAACTAACGGCATTAACGAAGTCGCGACGCCGTTCGTTACGAAAGACGACACACGTCGAACAGAGGGAACGGAGAGTTTCGAGGATCGGCCAGCAGCCACGACAGGCTCTCTAAGCTCCGTAAGCCTGGCTCTAATGCCTCGAGACGAAAACCGGCTCGAAACGCGGCCGAAAGTTCTCCATTCCGCGGTCCAGATTCCTCGATCCCGATACCTCCGAACTTGCTCGCCGATTCGGACCGTCAACGTGCACTTAGGGAAGCTAGACCGCGAATTTCTTGAAAGTCGTGTCGTCAGGTTTAATCAGGGATCAAAACTTGGTTAATCTACCCAAAATATAAAGAAAAAAAAATTCATTTCAGTTGCTTATACAATTACTGAGTTGTCTACTCTTTTTCGGATGGAGCAAGCCTGTGAAATTCATTGAGAAGGTTTCGTACAAAAAAAAGCATCAACAGACCATAACGATACAAATCCGATAAAAAAATTTTTCGAAATTTTTCAACTGGAAAAATCAGAAATATGGACTCCCGTATTTATCAGAACTGACGTGCATAATTCACACTGTGCCCGCAACTCGTTGTCAGGCTAGGGTTGAACGAACTTTTTCCGCTCCAAAATTAACGTTGGTCCTGGAACACGTTAACGTGTCCAGGGAATCGACGGTTTATCGCCGCGCGGCCTTTCGCTCCGTCTTTTGCGTGCTGAGACCTATCTAAATATTTACAGGGACGCTTCTGTTTGGAGGTTCGTTTGCCGGGAAACGTCGGCTGTTGCCAAACCTTTCGCAAATAATTCACGACCAGGTCTGTACAGGTGTCCCCCCCAGGTAAGAGTACCGTGATAGGATCGACTGCAGAACCGTGGAAGAATCGAGTCTGAATGGTTCGACTGCTCGAAGGGATGCGACCCCATGAGACTTCCAGCAAAGGGGTGTGCACAGGTGTGCAGGTGTTGACAAGGTGGGTCTGGTCGGTGCAGTATCGAGTGGCGGTGACGTAGGCCCTAGCAGGGGGTCGTCGCGACGTCTGTTACGTCGCGGAAGGGTGTGGATACTGATTTAGCAGCGGCAGTCACGACACCGGAATAACGTTAGCGACTCTTCCTCGTGACCAAAGCCAGAACACCCGACACCGTAAATACTCCGTTATCTGCGACGATTTTTCTTCCGTTCTCGCGCTGCAAATCACGCGACCCTACACTCTCTCCCTGGTACCCCGATAGAGTCATTAACTTCCCGGGCTTGGTCTTTGAACCCTGCGTCGTCCACTCGGATCATCGGACTCATCGATCAGTTTCTGTGGCTAACACGACCGAACCGACACGGAAAATCGCCTCTCTCGCGACATGGTTCCAAAGTCGCTCGTGTAGAACCATCTCGTGACCCACCATAAATCCGACTAATCTACTCGAGCCAGCTTCTACAGGGTCGAGGCGGCCATTAGGTGACCTGTTTGCTCTTTCTGCTGCGTTTTCAGAGAGACCTGCGGTGACCCTTCGTTAGTTTACAGAACGTTCGACTAACAACCAGGAAGGGCGTGTTGTCCTCCGCTAATTTAGGGGTCTGAAAAGACCAAACGAATCTAGAGAATTTATCTCTACATGCTTTTACGACTTCGACAGAATCATTGTCCCGTTTGGTCTCTAGTTTCCAAATTAACTTGCTTAACGCTTTGAACGCCAAACAAGAAAGCTAAAGAATTTCACGAAATCAAAGTAAATTAATTGATAGAATAGAAATTGAAAAAATTAAATGTATGATATTTTGTGGTTCTCCAACTTTCTTGCATTTTACAGATCCTAATCAAATTTGGTACAATGAATATATTAACGCAAAAATTCATTTTAAAGCCTGAACAAATAATTCCGTCACCCATATATGGGTGACATGGCAGTCAACGTGTTAATTGTATGGTGGTATTAGCGTGAGAAAAACTCATGTTTGTCACATTGAATGTTGATTGTAGCAATTAATTTTATGAACAAAAAATTCTACCAGTTGAAAGTTGTACTATTTAATAATAACTATTACAAATTTCCTTCGTCAAAAACTGAAATGTTCCTTCATACTGTTCTAGCGACTCCTCCGACTAAGTTCTTTGCAACAACCGAACCAGATGTCAAATGATAGCCGATATTAGAGTAGGAGACAGAAGATCTTGGTAAAGTGGTCGACCGGTTAGCGATTCTAAGACGCGATCCTCTCGGGGAACAAAGGCACCGCAAATTGTTGGAACAAGTTTTTCCCAGAGCGGATATGGTGGCGAGCCCCTTGTTTTTTTCCACCCCCGGCTCATGAAAGATACCGAAGTTGCGGAGAAGAAAGTTCCTCGTCTGGCCCGCGGAGGAAGGCTCGAGTAATTTTTAATTTAGACTCTGTTTTTCCCGCGCAAACTTTCGAAACTGATCGCCGCCGCGCAGATTTTACGACGGCAATATTCGCCTCGGCGGAAAACCGGGCGCCATGAAACTATTTTACCAGTTGCCCTCGTTTACTACATCCGCCAGATTTTTACTCGATCGAAGTGCCCGAATCTTTCCTTTTCGGATCTGGGTTACGTAATGAACCTGAAATGCTTTAACTGCAAGGCGCCATTAAAAATTGCTGTATCATTATCCAGATATTCTCTACATTATTAAATTTGCTTGTATTTAATAAACTACTAAACTCTTACGTATTGTACGAGTAAATAATATATAGGAGATCTTTTTTTCTATGAAATTCTGAACAACGAAGAATCTCTAATCATTATAATCACAAAATAAATAGTAGTGCAGGAGGTTAAAGCTCCAGTGAAATGGAACACCCTGTACATTTGTTCAAAGTTTTTCTATAAAACGAAACTCTTGGTTTCCCCATTGAAACCGAACTCGGCAGAACCGTCGTAACGAACGTTCCAAGACCAAAGAACCACGGAACAGCAAAATCTTTGTGCTTGCATACCGGGTGTCCTCGAAGAACGTTCAGAAAATCTCTGCCCACAAAATTGTCGCAATTTCAACGAAATTCAACTCGGTAGCATGATGTCGAGACCAAAGTAGTCCCGGAAGAGAAAAGTAACGACACACATCAGCTGTCCCCGAAGCACCGACTGAAAGGGTGCCACAGAGGGCGGAGAAAGGGGTTGGGGCGTGAAACGTCTGGACAGTTTCCATCACCGTGCGATCAAAGAGCCATCCGGTGGTGGGTGGAGCCGCGGAGAGACGGTCGTTTACCTGTCGGCGACGGAATAATGAAAATAGTCGGTGGGGCGCGATCGTGCGGTCGGAAACGAGCAATTGGTCACGGTCGTTAGTGAACCGTTAGGCGTCACGGCGTGTGTCTCTCTGTACTCTCGCTCTCTCGCTCTTATTCTCTATATCCTCTCTATCTCTCTTTCTCCCTGATTCTCTCCGTTGCGCTAGCGAGTCGAACGCAATTTGCGAATTAATTTCCCTGAACTCCTCTCGTCGGCAGACGCGCGCGCGCGCTCGCTCGCTCGCTCGCTGGCGGATTCTATTTTCCCGGCGCGGATTATGAGCATGCTGGCGGCGATTCCGCGGCCGACCCGACACCGACCCGACCAACCCGACTGACGGTAAGCAGCCGGCTAAAATCCCTCCTTAATGACCGGCTGCGCCACGCCGTCGCCATTCATTGTCTCTCGTGCGGCCGGATGCGCGACTAAGAACCGCAGGCAGAGCCACGCTTGCACGCTCGCGAACTCTTTCCGAGGAATTTGCGAGCTCTTTGCGAGCTCTTTGCGACCCTGTTGCGCGCGCGGTCCACGCCCATGCCGAATCATCCCTGAACCCGTGGTTCAGATTGGAAAATCGTGCGAGTTCGTTTGACTTACAGGCTTGCACAGCTCCGTAAACAACCGGATAATTCGTTTAAGCATCCGATGGTGTTTTAATTATCGATTTTAAGAGCCTGTTCGTTCCGATCCGCTGGTTGTTCGAACACCTAGTTGTCCACGCCACGAAACGAATACGAATGAATGAACGGACGAACGAACGATCGAGCGTGACCGATCGCCTGCGCCGGGACAAAGGCTCAGCTTCCGGTTCCGGCTGCCATTAAGCCCGTTATCGCGCTCAGCCGGCTTGATCCACTGATATTTGTCCGTGATTCGAAATCATCCGATCTCGCTGATACCCCGAAAAAACCTTCCACCCGGATTTTCTTGCTGCCAAGCGCATCTATCAAAGATTGGGGTGTATACTCGTTTCTTTCTTCGACCGCCAGCACTGCCATAATCTCTCGAATTTTCCGAACAAGTCTCGTGTCCATGCTTTCTCTGCAGGGGTCTCGAGTTATCAACATTTTGGTAGTTAAAAAATTGGAAAACATAACTGAAACTCCCGTTTACATCCTCCAAAAAGATCGAATTTCGTCGTTCGTCGATTATTCGCAAAAAAAATTACCAAAAAGTTCCTAAATGGTATCGAGAAAATGATTTGCAAGCGTCGAATGGCATGCGCGGCGATCTCCGAGAGCCACCGAACGATTAATTAGGCAGTTCGGCGGCTTCGGAGGAATGATCGCAAGGGATTGACTCGATCTCGGCAGATTCGGTATCGATCCCGATGAGCCGTTAACGCGTCGACGAGGCTCAGACTCCCCGGCATGCATAAATTATATTAAAAGCGTCGTGCCCTATCCGCGCGCGCGCGCGCGCGAGAGAGCAGGGACGCCGCTCTCGGTTTGATTACGAAACTTTTCAAGTAAATTAATCGCCTCGGGACGTGTTTGTTGCCGTGTGTCGCGAACTGGGTCACGGAGCCGGCGTGGACCCCTCTTGCACGTTCTGCGACAAGATCGAAACCGGTGTCGAAACGAACCGAACTACGAGATCCGATTCGAGAGCCGATCGAGCGCGACCATTCGATTCGTTCTAATTATTATACAAGGCTGTATCACCTAACTCGAGCGTCTCTTTTCAGTATCTCGCTTGTTTTGTATCGTAGAAAAAAATGTTTGAGGAAAACATAAGTTGGTTCCGAGGGGCAAATATTATGATAATCAAAAAGTTTGTGCAAGGTTATATTTTTTGGCAAAATGTCACTAAATTTCGCGTTTTAGAGCACTGTGCGCCGGCAGATTATGCGATCTAGCCCCGGCCCGAAAGACAGCTCTCGGACCCGATTAAACCTAATTAGACCGAATGTCCCGAATAAATTGCGCGTCCCGTCGGGTCGCGTCGAGTTCGAGGGGCGGGGTCGCGGGATTCACGGTTCAATTAAGAGTGGCGCGCGCAATTTAATCACGACCACCGGCGGCCTAAGGAACGATTAACGTCTGCTAACAACGCACGGACTCTGTGTATCGTTGCTGGTGCTCGTCGGCGTAATTATGATCGCGACAATGCTTTTCCCGTGTTTCCCTTTCTCTCTTTCTTTCTTTCTCTCTCTTGCAGCGACAACCTTTGTACCGACCCGGCCCGACCCGGTCGCTTTTCTTTGTTTCGTTAATTAAGGAAAGGCTGAAAAAAACTGGTTTCTCTATTTTTGAGGTCCAAATGCGTTACTCGGTAATTGCGGCGTACAACCGCAAAACGAAAATCTACGCAAGAAACCTCCCAATTTTCCAGACTCTTTCAGTCTAGTAGCCATTCGACCCGTTCTCCATTCAACCGGAGGCTCTTGGACCCTTTGAGCCTTTAGAAGTGATTCTACAGCAGTGGCAATTTTGACGTTGGTCCTTCATGAATTCGGGGTAGTCTCTGATGAACTTCGCTGGACTTTTACGATCGCTGTTAGACTCTACTGGGCTCCCTTTTGGATCTCTCTGATCCATTCAGTTGGACACCTCACGGATCTGCTGAATTCTATTACAACCTTTTTTCCTATGGATTTATCGAACTCTATCGGGCCCTGATCCTTTCCTCGCAGATCTATTAGACTCGAACCATGATCCTTTGCACTGTCTCCTATTGGACTCCTCGATCTTTGAATACTGCGATCCATCGCGCTGACTGGCCTCGTACGGACCGGGATCGATTATATACCATTGTCCGGGACTAGTGGAATTGGGTTTCTCCCAGCGAGAGACAGCCTATACGTCGAATCGATGCTTCCTCCGGGATTTACGATCGGTTTCGAGCGTCGAAACGTCCGGGAGAACTAGCAGTTAGGATTAATGGAAAGAATGGATCGTCGGACGGAACGGAACGGCACGGAACGGGTACAGAAGAGAGGAAGGGCGAGAGAGAGAGAGAGAGAGAGATGCTTGGAAGAGCAGAGTTCGGTCGGCCGAAGAAGGGCTTTTCCCTCGAACGAACCCAATTAGCGGCTCCTTTCGCCTGTCCCTTTTCAAGTTTCCGCCAGCTAATTTCACCCGTTGCGCCGCGCTGCGCCGCTGGCCCCCTTTTTTACGACGTATTTACCCGGAAAATAATGAGTAAGGGGTCTCGTTATTTCTTTCCGAGCTGCTCGTTTCTTCGACCGAGGGACAGAGAGAAACGGAACGGCGCTCTCGACCGGATCCGGACGCCGATAACTCACCAGGAACTCTCTGGATCTCTACGATGGACCTCTACCTACATTCAATTAACCCTTTGACTGCGTACGATTCACCTCTCTCTATCTCCCCCCCCTCTCTCTCTCTCGAAATATTAACAAGTCCATCTATCTCCCGTCTACAATGCCTATACTTGCTCTAAATCCCGTATGTTCCAAAGGGTGTTTCAAAATGGCCTGACATTTTAAATTTGCACCATTTTTTTTTTTTTTTTGTGGCGAAGATAAAGTTAAACCGATCCAGTCGGACCGTTTCCATTTCAGGAGAGTCTCTTATGCAGATTCACAGCGTAGTTCAAGCAATGGCGGGTCGGATTAAGGTCCGCACCCCTAGTCGAATCTAATCCAGCTCTTCTTAGAACTTGTTCGCCGCTTCGGGGCGAACCTGATCAGCCTAGAGGATCGAGGAGATCCAGAGAGAGAGGGGGGGAGAAACGGATTAGCGGACAGAGAGACCGTTTCCAGGCTCGGAAAACGTTAACTCGCAGCAGCAGCAGCAACAACAGCGTGGCGAGGCGCGTGATATTTCACGACCGCATGATCGCACGACCGCGTTTCGCTATGTTTTGCTGTTTCGTACGCTCCGCTCGTTCGCGCGCGATCATGCCTCCCGTGAAGGTGGGAGCGGGACCGTGAGAAACGGGCCCCGACAATCGCTGACCGAGCGAGAGGAAGCGAAAACACGACCGATACCGACTCTGCACAAGGTTGACGCTTGCAACACGGGTCGACGACCTAACCCGATCGCTTTCGATCCCGATCGATCGCGTCCCGAGCGCCGTCCGAGACCAGAATCGTACAGGACGGTTCAACGGAGGTGCTCCGAATACCGAATGCTCTGATACCATTTAAACGCTGCGTTCGAAGCTACATTATGAGATAAGGGGTAATGTCGGAGTACCTCGGTTCGTCTTCGGGTGTTTTCGTCACTTGCCTTGGTAGGTGGGGATCCGAATAGAGCACGCTTCAGCTCTCCGGAATTACAGATTCGCTTATATCGAAGCAGAAACATGGCTCGTTAAAGCGTAACCGGATAGCAGGGTGTGTAGTGTCTGTTCCAAATAGGTTAACAGAGCTACGGGATATAACAGAACTATATCACTTTGTAGCAAGTTCCGAAATAAAAGAGAGGGAACACGTTGGACCGTGAAGGGTTAACGTGTTCGAAACGGTTCTACGGTCTCGCCAAAGTGTCCGTTTTCGCAGGAATCCTGGCATAGTCGGCGGCTGTCGTCGATATTTGGCAAGAACAAGCCGGTAATTTGCAACGCGAGAAAAGCCCGGTGTGTCTCTCTTTCTCCCTCTCTCTCTCTCTTTCTCTAGCAAAGCAGCAGGAGCAACGGGGTTCACGATCCACGATTCACGGTTCACGGTTCACTGGCCCCGCCCCCTCGAGCGCTCCCGCCCCGCCCCGTGGCGTCCCCCTTTTCGCCCGTATTAAAATGCGCCAGCATGATTCTAATAGAAGGCATTACCGGCCCGGGGCTGGGATGCAAACACGTTGTAATGTATTCATATTGGCCCGGCGTGCTCCACGGACCTCAAAGCGAGGGCTCTTCCTCGGCTGTGATATTTGAATTTTAATGCGAGCCCTCTCCTCCGCAACCCCGTTATATCTCCGCCCAACCCGCTCACCTCCCCTCCTTCGCCTTCGTTCTCCCCGGCGGAGGAGGATACTCTCGTGAAACCATCGCATTTTCCGCCAACAATCGCCGGATTTCCCCGGTCTCCCACGCAGAATCTCGTAAAAACCGAGTCCAAGAACTGGATCCCGAGGGAGGAGACGCTGATCCTGTCCGTCTACAACCCCAGCATAGAACCAGTTATCAGGAACCCTCGTTATCGACCCCAGCTCAGCCAAAGAATCGTTTTTTCACGTCTCGTCGAGTTTCGCTCTCCTTCGATCGCTCGCACAACCGTTCGACCTATATTTTAGAACTTTTTCTAAACTGCGGACAGATTTGCAGCAGGACAAAAGAGAGAAAGGACTTGCGCATTTGCTTCTTAATTACTCTAGCTTTCTTTTTTGGGGCCGTAGATTGGCCATATAATGGAATCGCAGGAATTAGAAACGAACGTCGCCGTGCTAGAAACGTTCGAAATAATCGGGTGGATGGTGTCGGGTAATTGGAAAGGTTCGCGAAATAAAGGATACCGCGTTTCCACGAGCGATCTCTAGCTCGAATGGCGCTCGACTAATGGCACTCGGGGAAAAGATAAGCCCGGTCGGTCCTCTCGTCCTTTTCACTGCTCCTTCACATCTCGTCCCCGTTTTGTCTTCGCCTCTTTCTCTCTCTCTCTCTCTCTCTCTCTCTCTCTCTCTTTCGTATTTTTGTTCCTCCGGGCTGCTGGTATCGCGATTCCGTATTATCAAATGAGCTCGCAGCAGGGTTAACGAGCGCCGCACCGACGCGCGAGTGTTTCGTGCGTAATTAATATAATGAACGGCCCGCTTTAACGTTAAAGTAACGCGTTACGGGGGAATAATGGACGGGCCGAGCCGAGCCAGGGCGAGGCGCCGACAAAAATTCTAAAGGCCGTCCGTTCCAGCCACGGAGCTTTCGACGAGAGAGAAAGAGTCTTTGCCTCCTTCTATCTGAAATTTTTCATATATTAAGGCCGAAGAGAAATCGCGGAACCTCTTGTTTGCCTCCCGAAATTGAATCGCGAGGCTATGTTGATATTTATCAACATATGAAGCACAGAAGAAGCCCTTCCGTGGTGAAAATCTATCCGTAGTTTGAGCGCGCCCAAAAAATTCTAAAATATAGATTGAAGCTTGTCTAATGCAACGGCGAAAAACCGCAATTGAAAATTTGTATCGTCTCGGTCGGAAAAAATGCCAAAAGAGGTCTCTAAGACGAGACATGCCGCGAAATATGAAGATTAAAGAGACGCGGCAAGGTAATCGGATATCATCTCGCTCTCGAAAGTATTTCTGCGGAAAAACGCGCGCCCGCTCGACGTCTTAATCTCCTTATGCGGAATCTCTACCTCGCTTTATGGACAACTCAGCAACCCCGGCTAATGGGGAATCGGCGTGGCGCGTCGCGACGCACGGACGGTGTCCCGTTTCCGCGGACGCGCGAAAACTCGAGGCCGAAAGAAGACACGTTCACCGCCTCGAGGAGGACGCTACTCGAGAACGCGACAGGCGAGAAAACCGACTCGAGTTTCCGCGAGGCGTGCACCATCGTTTCGCGTTCGTGGTTTCTGGAAAATCGAATATAATATACGCGCGGCGGATAGAAACTATCTGGAGTCCAAGACTAGGTTAGATAAGGTCCAGTAAAATGTAGACGAACGAAAGATAACGTAATATGACTAATGCTAGGTTCTACCGTTAGCATATTGTATCGGATTTATTGTCGATCTAGGAAGGCTAGACGAATGGCCGTAATCCGGGAAATAAACCGGCGCCACGGTCAGCGAGCGTTCCGCAGATTTATTCTTGCAGAGGCGGTTCGGGAACGGTTTCGCGGATTCTTATCCGATTCCTGGTTTCCTCGGTCTCCCGGTGCCGATTACAGGGGACACCTCGAGGCAATCTCGGCCCGGTTTCGAAAGAGAAACAGTGTGCTGGGGTAGCCGGTTTTTCGAAATAAAAGAACCCGGAAGCCGCGCGACGCGACGGTTTATGGCCGCGTATAAATCGCCGAAGCGGCTTCTGCTCACTCTCTCTCTCTCTCTTTTTCTCGCGCGCCATTGGACTCGCGATTTCGGGAAATAATTTTCGGGGAAAGGAACGGGTGCACATCGATCCTGAACACGGCCGGTACCGAGGTTCCGAAATATCGCTGACGAGTACTATCACGTTAACGAGAAACGCTTAGGTGACTGTACTCTCTCGAGTCTTGTGGATATCGGAATCGGAAACGGAAACGGAATCGAAATCGGTCGCCGTGAAAGCGACTTCTCGGCGAGACGACGACCGCTTTTGAGGCGTTGTCTCGAAACCGCGTGGGAAATTGCGCGTTCTATCGAGGTCAGGCGCGCGTTTCCAGGCCGCTCAAGACCCCGAAAGGAATTCCTTGCGTCGTTGAATATTTATCGTCCCCCGCTCCGGTAAAATTTAATTAAAATCTGGCCAAACCCGGCGTCTCTCGTCTGGCCCTGATCCGCGCCGTTCAACCGAGGAATTTTATTGTCCATCTCGCGGACGCTGCGTTCGGATCCGATACCGATCGTAATTAGGATCGTCAGCGGCTTTTTAACTCTTTGCGGTCGACTGCCCCCTCCATCGCTGAAAATTACTATACTACAATTCGACACAATTCCAACATTATCAAACTTCTACGGTGGTCACCGATGACCGGCGCCATTGGCACTAACAATTGTTCTTGTAACTTCCTAAAAAAGGAAGAAAAATTATATATTGCGAGTATGACGCGATATTGTAGGGCAAGGGGTTAACCCTTTGCACTCGAAGCTATTTAAACTCCAAAACGAAACATTTCTTTCGACGTAGAATATTTTCCTTTTATATATTTCTTTCTAATGCTATACATACGAAAATGGTTCAATTAACTCGTACAATACTGAAGTGTTTAGTAATTCATTACATGCAAACGAATTTAATAATGTAAAAAATATTTGGATAATTATACAGCAATGTTTAGTGGTGCCTTACAGTCACCATTCGAGTGATAAGGGTTAATAATGCTAATCGCTTCTATGAACGAAATAAATGAAACTCGTGCGACGTCTAAAAATAACTGGATCGAACGTTGGCCAAGTTGTTCCACGTTTGAGAGTGTCCGTGTCGATCCAGCGAGATCGTTGTCTGTGCCCTTCGTTTCCCCGGATAAATCGTTTTCCTTTCTCCGCGGTTTGCGAAGGACACGGCCGGTAATCGTTCGTTAACGATCCGAATTCTTTCGACCGGGAACGTTCGCGGCGTGTCCGAGGCCGTTTGAGCGTGTAACGCGTACGTTCTGGACGGTTTGACGAAGCCAACGACCTACACCGTGCGCCGTATATGGCTCTCCCGAGGTTCTCGGTTCGGGCTTCTTTCATCGCGTTCCTCTCCTCGAGCGTGTAACCGCTTATTAGGAGATCCTTCCTCTTTCCTCCTTCCTCGAGGCTCGTTCTCTCGAGCCGCGAGAGAAACCGTCAACCTTCTCGCCAACTTAGGAAAAAGGAAAAACTCTCTCGGCGATCCACCGATGAAGTCGATTTTCCCGCGACAAGGTTCGAAAGGCTCCCCGAGCCGTGGAAATTGTTTACACGCTAGACCTCCGTCGTGTTGCGAATCCGCAGTTTGAAGACAAGAAAAAAAAAAATACCAGCACAAGAAAAATTTTTCCGGTTGAACATCTCTACGGTTTAATTTGCATAATTTTCCTAGTGTCTAGATTTCAACACGCCCTAGGCTTCTGTTTGCTGCAGCCCTTCCTGGCGAGCGGACACGAAAAAGGTAGGTCCCGGTGGCCTAATCGGTGAGGATACAAGAGGCTCGCGATACCGAATGCATCGCATTACGTCGTCCTCTATCGATTCTCGACCGGGCAGGAGCTATCAGCTTTCGTTGCTACGCGATATCTCGACGATATTCGCAGGAACAGAGAGACAGAAGGAGAAAGAAGAGAAAAATAGAAAGAGAGGAATGATGGGGGAGGAGGAGAGTATCGGCGACGGATAGGAGAGGAAGAACCATTTTTCTCGTAGACTGGTCGGCGAAACCGCGAGTCCGACGCGCCCTCGGTTATCTGTCGCGCGTCAGCCACCGGGAGAATTTATTTTACGGTCCGCCGATAACCAGACTCCCCCGTCGACGACTGTCTGGAGCCTGGTCCAGCTCTCTGGACAGAGAGAAAAGAAGAGAAAGAGAGAAAGTAGAGAGAGAGAGAGGGAGTGGGGAGAAGTAATCGTCGCCGGGAAATCGAATTTTCGAGCTAGCTGGGGAAAACAACCGGGTTTCCTGGTCGCAGCCGGCCGTTGCCTCGAATCACGGTCCACTTCTGCAAGGACGACAGGGTTTAATCGACCTTCGGCATCGAATCGAGGCCGAGGGATTTTCAAGAGGTCCCTCGAGACGATTTTTCAGAAAGCCGAGAAAAAAAATTACATACGCTTAAAGGACTCTATATGCGATCGACGTCGATGAAAATACGGACGAGTTCGAGATTAAACCGCGTACGAGAATACAAAGAAATCACTGTGAATGGTACCCAGAAGGTGGCAGCGATCAACCGGCTCAAGGAAGCGATACAAGAACGCAGTCCACGCACGTCCCGTTTGAAAGCGTAGACGATGTCGTGCGGTAATCCAATCTAATGAACCGCCTCTGTGTGCGTGTAATTATCTATTCACGTTCGGCCCGTTCCCGCGACGTCCGCCTAATTGCCTAATAACCGCCGATGAAAAAACGCTCGGGGCCCTCGAGACACAACGGACAAAGGTAGGGGAAGAGAGGGATAGAACACAGCACAGCACGCGTAATCCGATCACACATTAATAATCGCAATTAAACCGGCAGCAGGAACCGATGTCGATTCGATTGCAAGCTACTTTCAATAATTGTCAATTACAATTCGCCGGGAACAAACTCGATCGCCGATATCGATGTTGTTTACGCGATCGTTGAATGCCAAGTACCATTTAGCGATCGAGTGTATGTCTTCTATATTTTATTTTCAATCAAACCCTTCCGCTCGCGGCTCCGCCCGTAATTCGGTTTTCGGACGACGATATGTAATCGTCAAAAATGAATGCGATCCGATTGATTGGAATCGAGAACCACTCTGAACAGCGCACGCCGTTTCATTAGTAGTTTCGAATCTGATTCGAATGAATGTTTAAAGAACGAGATAAGAAACTGAGAGGAACAAATTTGGCCCGGAGCGCAAGGTTCGGTCGCGTTCAACATTCGCACGAACAACGCCCATTGAGAGAACGGAAGGCTACGTGCGCTCGTCTACCGTTTCGTTACGCAACCCGTCCCGATGCCGGGCTAATTAGATGACTAGCTGAAAACTTCGTTAACCATGTAAGTGGGCGAGCATCGGTCCCGGGCCCCTGTTAAAAACTACCAATCGGACGTAAGCCAATTATAATCACTTAAATTGGCGTTCCGCTCGTAAACAACATGCTGTTCCAAGAAACTGTTGATGCGCCACAGAAATATATACAATATTGTGCAAGCCTGAGAAACATGATATGAATACGTGACTTCTCGGAATGATACGAGGAACAAGGAAGTATCTATTTATACGCGGAAATTTTTATTTTACATGAAAATCCGCGGAATAATAAACAATTTATTCGTTATCCCAAGATAAAACAGTTGTAGAAATAATGGACCGGATTTGAAAAATTGACTATATATGTATATATACTAATCACTTTGGCCGTGAAATAATTGGTGGTACAAGGTGTTTGTTGCATCGTGCATTATTTGCGGAAAGCGCAGAGTCGGGACAGAGAAAGAGAAGGCGCTCAGAGAGCCGTGGAACGAGGTCAGAAAAATGGCCCCGCCAAAGACGATCTCGATCTCGATCCCCGGGCGAGATCCTTTCTCTCTCGTCTGGCGACCAGTCCCGCCGGTTCTCTTTCTCTTCGACACAGACGGGGAATCCGGTTTCTAAACCGCGCGTGCGAGATACGAAGCCACGTGGTGCCTTCTCGGCCGTTCCAAAACAAATGGCATCGGCTACGGCCACGAAACGAAGGAGAATCCAGACAAACTTACCTCCTCTTTTCCTCTGGAACTTTCCGCTGGCCGTCTACGACTGGACCGAACTGTTGCGCAACTCTTTCTCTGTCTCTCTCCTCCTAACAAGTTCGAGTCTCTCGGACCCCGTTTCACAATGCCATGGGACACCTCGGAACCAGGGGACAGGTGTTTGCGAGGCGGAGACCACAATGGATCCGAGGGAAACCGTACCCTTTTGTCGAATACAGCGAGAGAAATCGCTTCGACGAGGTCCGCAATCGAGAAGACGGGACACCTAGACGAAGTTTCAGAATGCGTACAAAGACTGCAGAATATGCAGGAAAATTTTAGGGGTCTACAAAAAGGCTGTAGAGCTCTTAGAAAAATTCTAGAGTCTATAGAAAAATAGTAGGGCATTCGTTACAATTCGAAGGTCCCCAACAAATTCTAGAATCCACAAAAGCAATTCTAGGATCCCCCAAAAAATTCTAGCATCCGAACAAAAAAATTTTAGAATCCACAGAAACAATTATAGGGACACCCCAAAAATTGTAGCACCCATATAAAAATTCTAAAATCCACAGAAGCAATTATAGGCTCCCCAAAAAATATTAGAATCCATACAACGATTCTGGAATCCACAGAAAGAATTCTAGGATCCTCAAAAAAAAATTCTAGAATCCACAGAAGCAATTATAGGGTCCCCAAAAAAATTCTAGCAGCCGTACAAAAATTCTAGAATCCACAGAAAGAATTGTAGAGTTCCCCAGAGACAACAGAAAAAATATCGCAGTGCCTGCAAAGGAATCGTAGAGTCCAGGAATAAAATTGAGGAGCCTGTACACGTTTGCCAGGCCAGAACAGATACCCGAAGAACCGAAACGGTCCGGAGTCCGGTGTGTGGGAGGGAAATCATCAACAAAAGAGACTGGGACAAAGGGATTTCTTGGACCGTTACCTGAAACGTCGAGTCCGTCTCGCGAGAGCATTCCTGTCTCGAACGGAAACCGAATTTTTTCATCTAAACGGATCAGCGATTCCGCGCGGCGACGGGCGGTGGTGTTTAATAGCCAGCTTCCGGGCTTGGTCTCTTTCGTGACACGTTCCACGACGCAGTTTTGTAAACAAGGTAATTAACGGGGGATAGCGTGGCACGCGATGGTCGTCTTAATTACACGCGGTAACGGTTCGGCGATCTAGCCCCGTTGGTCGGAAAGAAAAACGGACCAAAAGAGAGAAAGAAAGAAAGAAAAAAAAAGAACGGACCAGAGGAATACGGTGCGCGCCGCCCCTTTGATCTCGTCGCGCTAATAACTTGTCAGAAAAGTTAATTAATACCGAGTCCGAGAGGGGCGAAAGCGAGTGAGCGAGCAAGCAAAGATGATTGACTTCGTTACGCGTTTCCTCCGTTGGACCGGAGATGAACTTCCTGGCCCTTTTGTCACCGATTCGACGACCCAACTTCTTTAGAACCGGTTTCCGCCAGCCATTCTTATCAACGCTTGCTATACTAGCTAGCCGGGGGTTCCCCAACGTTGACTGCATGCTGGACACCACAGTCTATTAGATCCAAGTTAAATTAAACCGCTCTCTATCTCTGTTCATCCGAAACTCTATTATATTCTACTCCACAGAAAAATAATAGGGCCTTTAGAAAAATTCTAGATCCTACGGAAAAATAATAGAATTCACAGAAAGAATTTTAGGATCCCCAGAAATATTCTAGAGTCCCCCAAAAAATTCTAGAATGCCCACAGAAAGAATTGTAGGGACTCCAGAAAAATTCTAGTCCCTAGAAAAACATATCAATCTATCCATATCTATCCCTTTAAATAAAAATCAAATTTTATTTTGAGCTTTCGTTAAGCATAATTTTCTTTCTTCTATCTAATTATTGCAGTGGCTGAGATAATTACTTACATACAGAAACTATGGTCAATTAATAGACCACAGATCCGTATGCAAATATTAATTCCTACACTATTATGCCCGGAATTAAGTAGAAAGCTGGTTAAAATTCATTGAATTGTTACCCGGGTCTACAATTAGAGAAACGAGTATAAGAGCATAAAATCCACGGACTAACGATCAGGATCGAGTCTGCTGGATTCAGATGATCCCTGGCTTCTCGATTATTCACGGTTATTAGTATTCGCGTTGGAAGTACAATGCGGAACGTTGATTGTCTTAACGAAAACTAGGATCCGCTCTCTAGCATTACCACTCTCGAAACACGATGGGAATTCCGAATCGCGAAAACGGGCGACCGTTGCAATCAACGTTCCAAGGCGATGCAAACTGAGCAGAGCATCGAGTGGCAGTCGACGCTGGCTTTAAAATACGGTTCTCAAGAATTGAAAAATAAAGTATTTGTAATCTAAATAGTAATATTTAATTATTATGATGCTTCGATAAATACCGTCAACAGAATCGGAGCACGATTATTGCTGGCAGTTGTGCGATAGAAACAGAAGATGAAGATGCCAAAAAATAGTAAAAGTCGCAAAAAAATTGGAAAGCTTGGAAAATGAATTAATTTGGTTCCGTAGAATTTGTCTAGCTTACTTACGCGTAATAAGCAAATGAAAAATTACTACGAATAGCTAGAAATAAAAGGAATTTTACCCAGCTAGAGTCGTTTGTTAAACCACTATGCGGTGCCAGCGAGCCTGACAAAGGACCTCCCGTCGGGTGGGCGCAGATACTAAGAAAAGTACCACGGAGCATCTGTTCCTAGCTTGGCCGGGCCTACCTCGAAAAGAAAACAAACAAACAACCAGTCAACGAGGACAGACTGAGGACGCACTTTGCCTCAAAATGCAGTCCTGACTGGGCAAAAATAAAAATATGAAACACCATTGTGTGGTCAATTTACAAATAATTAAACCAGCAGAATTATCCAACAAATTTACTACTTTTAACATATAAAAAAAAAATGGCTAAAAATTCAGATGCACACATTTCCATTATCTCCATAAATTAATGCAAGCCTGGCGTTGAAAAATTGTTATGCGTTATGTGGAGGTCTACTGTTCTTCCCAAGACAGAAACAATGAGAAGCTATTATGAAAATCGGTAACAATATCGAAAGAACAAAGCTAATTTTTCTCAGGCAGAATCGCAGGTTACAGTGCGGTCACGCCGCGTACGCCACGAGGAGCGTCCCTTCGGAAATTTTAAATTCAAGGTTCCCAGTACTCACCGAGAGGGACTCAGGCGTGGTTGTGGTCCTGGTGGAGCTTCGCCAGGCGTGTCATCCTCTGCTGGTGTGTCGTCGAGTATCCTATCAGGGTTGAACACACACAAACAGGTCGCACCGGTGGTGTCGAGTAGTCACTGTACGTAGAAGGGAAAGCACAGGTCCGATTAGAGTCTGTCGCGGGATGCACGCGGCGAGAGAGACGCGGCCGGAACCTAACCTTGCAAACAAACCGGTACGGTGTCGAAGAAGTTCGGCAGCAGCGAGGAGCGCTGCCTCGAGCGGCGGACAGGGGAGCACTGGCGCACCACTGCACGAGAAAACGCGAAACACGACCCTGAGAACGACCAGTACAATCCTGACGAGGACCACGCACGATCCTGCGAACCGTCGACAGGTTAGCTACACTCGGACACCGAACCCGGGGACACTACGAATCCTTTCTCGAAGCAGACCAAGATAAAGGACACCGTGGACACACGAGCCTTCGCGACACAATATCCGCAATCCGCGGAAGGACTGTCGTACCGGCCGCGTTCACCCGCGCATCGCCAGGCGCCGGAGAGGGGGAACACCGTGGAACAGAGCGAGGCATGAAAGGGAAACGCATGCGCGAGACGGAGACGCAAGATAGGCGCCGCTGCCGGGAACCTGTGGTGGGGGAAGCGAGAGGGATGGTTCGCTCAGGGCCGTATCTACGCGTACGCTCTCGGCCCCTTCGGGGGCGCACCTGTGGAAATTTTGATAATTATTCGAATTAAGTATGTGTATAGAATCGAAGCTCTCGACCCTTCGATTGCAATCGTTTATACAGTAAAGGTTTGGGAAAATTCTTATACTACCTTGGTATATTCTATATTGAGATTGTCATAATGATTTTGACAAATAGTTTGTTGAAATATTATATTTATGTTTATATAAAATAAACTACAAAAAATAAAACTAAACTAAAATAAAATAAAATAAACTATTTATATTGCAAATAGTACGAAGCAAAATACGCGAATTTTAGAAAACCAACCGGATACGAATTGCCCCCCTTTACAGTTTAAAAGATGACGGAGATAGTATTTCAAGAATTATAGACTTATTTCAAACAGACGTTTAAAATTCTTACTGAATAGTATATAATTGAAGTACCTTGCAAAAGTGGAATTGGCAAAAAGCGTAAACGAATCGGCAAACTGGTGAAAGCGGACTAAAGAAATCGATTTTATTAGATTGTGAGTCGACAGTTTTGCAACTTTGCACCGCGCGTGCTAAGTAATACGAGAAAGTGAGGACAGCATTTAACTTGTTCAATTTGTGATTCTATAGAGAATGAATGCTAACGGTGAACAATTTTTAAAATTGTTCGCGACCATTGTTTCTAGAATGATTGAATGCTTCCCTAGGAATCGTATGGCGTTATGATTCTTTTTTAAATGATTTAAACACGAGAATAATCGGTTTAACCGACCGTATCTTCTATTTGTATGTTTCTCGAGAGCTATCTACATACCTGTAAACCGTAGATTTCGAAGACGGCCATAACCGGAAGTGACTACGTCAATAGCTGTCAATATTCATTCGGATTACACCGTCAATTGAGCTGTACAGTTACTGACGGAAGGATCGGAGAACCGGAAGCAGGTAACGGATCCGGATCGACTATCTATTCCCATTTATAAATAACAATCTTGGCAGAATTTACCTCAAATGAAGGAAAAATATAAATCATGGAACATAGAGAAATCTGTAAAATGCTGTCGGGGATAGAATGCACAAAATTTTGTAAGCAAATTTCATGATTTATTTGTCAGATAAGCAAACAGGTAAGAAATCGTTCAACAAGTTAATCAAGGTCCACAATTCCTATGGAATCTCCTAAATGCGTTCCGCAGACGTTTTCGAACTGCTTTCACCGACTATACGTGTTCGGTGACAATCGCTTCGCACCTATGTCCATCAAAATCGATTCTGCTTTCACTGTCATTTGTCTAATGTGACAGGAGAATAATGACGTTAGCGACTATTACCAGGAGAGGAAACGTTCTCGCAGATCTGCGCGTCGTTTGAGATTATCTATTGACTACTGTGGTCCTTTGATTTATAGATTAAAGTTTTCCGACGTGTCGTAATAGTCTCTCACGTTATAGACCGAAGGATTTCGCGGTAGCATCGAGATCGGACAATTCATTCATTTATGGGATAAAACTCGGACAGACGATGTTTCTTCTTCGGAATACGTTAGCGTCTGTTCATGGTCAGGTTAGGGTTCGGGAAAGGGAACGGTGCGGCGGAAAGTGGAGGGGGAACGACCACCGAGTCGAACGGACCGGTCGAGTCTGCGCAGTTCGAATCTAACAATAAGCTAACCGCAGTACGAACTCTTCCCGCGCCTTTTTGCAGTTAAACAACGTCGCATTATTATGCATGATAAATGATTTGTTGCTTCATTTGAGAGTAATTATCTGAAATAGTTACAAAGCCCAAAAATTATAGACATAAAGAACATTTTGGGGCAGTGGGAAACGTTGCAGTGCCCGTAGAAAAATCTTATAGACTAGAAAATCGAAATTTGAAGGTTATGCGGAGCGAAATTCGTAATTGCGCAACGAAAAGAAGATGTTGGAATAATAAGTTTCTCCTTGTACAGGTGTTACAATTATTTATGGATTATCCCCCTACTCGCGTCATTTGCTTACAATGAGACCATAATTCAGCCGATCGCCAAACATTGCGTGTTCAACTGTTGAAGGACATTACCTCGAGCAGAACAGGTGAAGTCGATGTAGTTTGTAAGTTTTAATTGGGTCATTTTTAATTAGTCCGTTATTTTAACGGGCTGTGTTTTCTTTGTTTTGTTTGATGATTATTTATTTATGGAATTTTTTGACATTGTTTTCGCTGTACAGGATGTTTAATGGATTAATTGTTTTAAGTATACATAGCGTATACTAATTTTCACTGAAAGCTCTTTTCTGACTCAATCTAAGAACTTGAAATATTATTTTCTAGGAAAATAACTATACTCTTTGGTACGCCACAAGACAATATCTACAGATCTACAGGTTTCGAGGAATGTCTATACAAATCTAGAAAATTATTAACAAAATATCGATAACAATCATAATTAAGAGTACTTTCAGTCACACTGTGAATTTTTATGCAAATGCAAATAATGGTAATTATTTACATTAGCAAATAATGGTAATTATTTACATTAGGGGCTTCCTCACCGATTTTGATGACTTTGAAATATGTTGTCAAGGTAATCATTCTGAACAACTTTTTCCTATACATGTTACCGCCGCTCAACTTTAGTTTCCGAGATATTCGCAAAAAAGTTTTAACATCTCAAAAAGCGATCGGAGCAAAGAGTTGCAAAATATAAAAGAAAACCTTGCATCCAATATTCTACATACGAATATTAAAATATAATACTAACGCACTACAAACTACATTATAAAATATTAATGTAAAGTGTACTTACTTCTGAATCTTCTGTACCTCCGTCGGATCCACAGAACACAATTGTTGACTCACGAGAATAGGTCCGAATAATTCAACAACAATCACTAAACGACACACACCACACACCCACACAACACATTTTATAAAATCGTGACAACGAACGACAAGATGTTACTCCGACCACGAACAAAATAATACTGCGATTTTAACAATGATCCCTTCCACGGAGGTGGTACGGTCAGGTTATCCTAGGCAGGTCAGACGCTGAGGGTCTGTAAACACTAGATACAAAACCAACAAAAAAAAATTATGGCGGGGCGCCGACCCTATTTCCCGGAATTCCCTGTTTTCGTATCACACGTCCGTGGGAGGGGGACGGTTAAAATCGCAGTATTATTTTATTCGTGGTCGGAGTAACATCTCGTTCGTTGTCACGATTTTATAAAATGTGTTGTGTGTGTTGTTTAGTGATTGTTGTTCAATTATTCGGACCTATTCTCGTGAGTGAATAATTGTGTGCTGTGGATCCGACGGAGGTACAGAAGATTCAGAAGTAAGTACACTTTACATTAGTAGTTTATAATGTATGTAGTTTGTAGTACATTAGTATTATATTTTATTATTCGTATGTAGAATATTGGATGCAAGGTTTTCTTTCATATTTTGCAACTTCAATGTCCCTTTAACACTAGATTTACAAAGCACTAAAACTGACTACTTAACATTATTTTACAAAAATAACAAGAATTTTTTAAATAATATATAGCCAAAAAAATAATTTTGTTGAATAATTCCCCATGGATACGTCTTCACAATGTCAATAATTGGAAATTATAAATATTAGATCCCGTCATTTTGACAGGCCCCGTGAACCTAGTGTCAAATTTCGTTTGTCTCGAGGCACTCGCACGATTGTAATGTAGATTTTTTGATGTAAATATTTACCTTTAAATCTAACCCACACCTACTCCGATCACTTTTTGAGATGTTGAAACTTTTTTTGCGAAAATCTCGGAAATTAAAGTTGAGCGGCGGTAACATGCATAGGAAAAAGTTGTTCAGAATGATGACCTTGACAACATATTTCAAGGTGAGCCCTATACTGTAAACGAGCCGCCCTCATTTGCCAAATCGATTAATTCCAGAAAGTAGAAACCAGAGAACATTCTACATTAATTTTTAAAAGTTCTATTATTTTTGTTACTCTGCGGTATCGAGCCTAATCAATAGACTGTGGATCTAAAAATGAACATTTCTTTTCTTAAACAAACTATTGAGTTGCAAATAGAACGATACAATTTTTAAATTCTTTAAATGCGGAACTAAATTTTAAATGGAAAAAATGTAGCATCGATCAGGTTCTCCGCCGGTGAACCATAAAAAGCTCGATACGTGTTAATCGTTTTGGCCTTTGAACGGCTAAAATATTCTTTATACTCATATATTCTTTATACTCGTCAATTATTTCTAAATTAACCTACTATCACATGGTCTAGAACATACGTGCGAGTATTTTAATCGAACCGCGTATAAATAACGAAGGAACTCGATATGTAAATGAACAGCGCGACGGGGATGATGAGGGCGAGAGGGATGGAGGGGGAGGTTGGAGAGACGGTCTCTATAAATATTTTGCGCCCCCGAAAAAAACGGCGGTGTTTCAACCCGTTGAAAAATAAAACATTCGGCCGAATGAATATTAAACGTCCGAACCGGACGGAACCCGGGGAAAAAATATTCCCCCGTAAAATAAATAGCCCGTTTACAACGGAAGTCACGCGGGCAAATAAAATTCTCGACACAGTAAACACGGGCGTCGGGCGGGCGGCGTCGGCTGCTTTTATTTTCTGCGCTCTGTTTGTTTTTTTTTTCGGTATTTTTCCCGTTACTTTTGCGTGTGTTTTCAGCGACTCAATTATGAGACCTCGAAGGGAAAGTGGATCGAAGCGAGCAGGCTCGAGAACGCATCGCGAGATTTTCCGTGTAATTGGCGTCGACGGGGCTCGATGGCGGGTCGTTCGACACGCTTTCTAAGCGATCCAAGGCGAATCGCGATGTTTCCTCCAATTTCGAATCGCACGGCGCTCTACAAAACTCCGAGCACACGAGGATTCCATTTTATACCACTTCAAACACCATAGTAACAACTCGGGCTTTGATCGGGCGTGGCGGGATTGCATGTAAACGCTATAGCAAATTTCGTGGACCATCCTGGATGCAACATGAGGCTCAAGATCAACGTAAATCGCTACACAATGAATCCCGAACGAAACTGGAGCGAAGCGGGTGCACTGGACTGCGAATATCCATGCATTTTTATAAATTTTATTATCCCCGGTCCGACAGTGTACAGAATTTTCGTGGAAATTTGCCATTATAACGAGACCGGTAACAAAAGGGTGTATCGAGCGCACCGGTTGATAATAATTTATTTGCATACAAAATTCGCGGTCCAGTTGGCAATGTTACATAAATGTACCGTGTCGAAAGAATGCAGCGCGCAGTCTCGCTGTAAAAAAAAAATCGTGTAATGTTCAGGGTGTCGCGTGAGTTGTCCACCTTAACATTTCATAGAAATACTTTGCGCATAGTTCGAAGAGGGGACGGGATGGAAAGGATTGAAAGGAAGGGATTGTCGCAACTTGAATTTTTCCAACGGGGAAGAAAAGTAATATTTCCGTGTGATTTACATGCCGAGCGCCAGCCAGCTCGTTAATAATTCAATTTTCAATCTGGTCCTAATGCTCCCTCGATTCTCTCTCCCTCTCTATTTCTCTGTTTCCGCCGTTTCTTATTCCTATCCATTCCCGGTTTCCCGGAAAGGCGAAAACAATTGTAGCCGGCCTCGGGAACACCATTTTTCGAAACGATAACATCCCGGCGCAGCTGTGTGCTCGCGCAAACACCGGGGTATCGCCTTTAAAAATTCCGCCGTTTAATCCGCTCCTGGATCCCGGTGTTTTTCGAAACCAATGCCGCGTAAAAAAATTTCGTACACGCTGCTTTACAAGCCGGTGAACTCGCTGTTTCAGCGCAAAACACGTTAAACCGCCGGGCAAGAAATGCGCTGGGAGGTTGAAGGCATTAGGAACTTGTAACAACATCCTGCTAATAGTCTGGCAGGTGGAAATTAATTTCGGGCCCGGGTTTTTATTCCGAGCCCAGGGAAACTTAGAAAGTCTCGCTATTTTGCCGGGCCACGAACATCATTTCTCTTTTCATTTTCTTGCGCTGTTTCTGTAAACATTTGCGAGCAGATGATCCTTTAAATATTTTATTGCGTGTGTATCGACGCAATCGACCCGCGCGTCGTTCCATTTTATTTATTTATGGCTGAACACGATCGTTCCGGGTCGGGATTTTCAGCTCGTGATGAAAAACGGTGTATCGGGCTATCTCGGCGGATCGATCTCCTGCCGGGAAATTAATTCTGCTGCATTCTCTCTCTCTCTCTCTCTCTCTCTCTCTCTCTCTCTCTCTCTCGCGGTAATTGTTAACGAAAACGCAGCGTTCCAATTGTTCGATCGGCGTGCGCAAATTACACTCTGTACCGTCTCCTTTTTCTTGCTTTCGCCGCGGGTGATCGTGCACGGCTCCGGCTACCGGAGAAAGAGAGCGGAACTGTGTGTGTGAATGGACAAGTGAATGGACAACCGTGGGATTTGGTGTGACTGTGCTTTATGTCGTCGCGATTCGACTGGTCGGTAGAAACGTAACAATTATTCTATTACAGCGTGAGAGCCCGACACCGCTTGTCTCGGACTCTGTGTATTACAGGCGAAGATGGGGGGCACCCTGTATAGCGAAACGAGGATCATCGAGAATCGAAGATGCACCTGCAGAACAGCTAGCTGTGCTCCAATTTGTTGTGCAGATTTGTCCATAATGTTCAGATTTGTAACTAGACTGCGGATCTTTACGCAAAACAAAAATTTTCAAAACAATGTAACAGTATTTCTACATTCTTGTTTCTACTGTTTCTTACTTACACCTACTAATTTTTGTCGTAAATGCGTAAAATCCGTTGTCTGTTAATAATATATCCGGAAATTATCGAGGTTAGGTAGCTCTTCCGCAGGTTCAGCGTACGCTCAACCGAGGATCCAGGGCGTTATCTCCTTGATCCTCGCGCTAATGCGGGGCGAGCGACGCAGGCGCTTCCGGCGCCGTGAAACCGAGCCGCAAGTCGGTCGGTCGAATTTCCTGCAAATCGGTTCGCAAAATAGAAAATGTAACAGTGATCGCGACAATCTTGCGGCTCGGTTTGAAAAGCACTGGACGCGTGTTAGTGCTCGTGACGCGTTCTCGCAGGTTCGAGGTGAGAGCGACACCGATGAGCGACAGTCTTGCGAAAATCGCGAACTAATGGGCTGTACGAGATGTGATTCAGACGGTAGTTGGGCTGGCCAAGTTGCGATCGAAGCCCTCTGCGCGTCGTCGACGGTTCATTATCCGAAGCTTCGTGTTCTCTTCAACGCCGTGCGACTACGTACGATCGTCGGATGTTCCGCGGGCTTCGAAAGCGGCCGCCGATCGCTGTTCCGCCCATTAATCGCTTAATCTCCCGTGGTTTCTCGAAGGAAACGTCGATCGAGCTGCACCTCGGCCGCTTCTGCTCGCCACGAACCTGAAACACAACCGGAGAACCAGATATAGTACGCTAATGCTCCGTCCATTACCTTCCTCCGACGCAGAGGATTAAATTCATCCCTGATCTCTTTGTTAAATGAACGCAGGATGTACTAGATCCTTGCGAAAGCGCGGTGCTGCTTCCTCGCTTGTCTGCCCGTTTAATTCTTTAAGACACGTGCTACGTTCGTTGCTAATCTCTTTGTTAAATGTAGGATGTGCTGGATTCTCAAGGAGATACGGTACTGCTTCGCTACTTGTCCATTTAATTTGTTCTTTACGACACGTGCTACGTTCGTTCCTGACCACTTTGTTAAATGAACGTACGATGTACTGGATCCTTGCCAAAGCACGGTACCATTTCTTAGCTCCCCCGGAAAAATAGCAGTGCCCTTAAAAAAATTCTAGAGTCCATAGGAAAATAGTAGGCTCCACAGAAAGAACTGCGGGGCCTCCGCCGAAATTCGAGGGTCCCCCAAAAAATTCTAACGTCCGTAGAAAAATTCTAGAGTCCACAAAAAAAAAAAAATTGGGGGTGCCCCAGAAGAATTGTAGAGTCTCCCAAAAAATTCTAAAATTCCCGGAAAAATGGTAGTGTTTACAGAACAAATCGCAGGGCCTCCACCCGTTCGTTAGACGCGCGTAGGATGTACCGGATTCTTGCGACAATACTTTACGTTTGAATAATGAACGTCACCGAGTATCGAGGCAATACCGTGGTTCCCGTATCGAACCGATTCCGTGATTAATGTAGCAGGAGATTCGATAATTAGAGGAGCACTTCCGCGATCCGTCGCGTCGCGTATAGATATGTAACAATTAACGAAGCGTTGCTGCAGTCCCTTCAGCTGATTATCCGGGACGCAACGGGGTGTAATGCGATTCCCGGATAATTGTTTGCGATAAATGGGTCGTGCCTTTTAACAGGATCGATATAACAGGGAGCCGCAGCGAGCCGCGCGTCGGAGTTTATTGTTAGGTTCGAAGGTCTGCGGCCTGGATAGCCACGCACGCGGAACGCTCGAATTCCGTTAATTGGAACAGCGAATTTTCCCCCGATCTGTTTTCCATTTTTCATTCGAAGAGGATCCATGCCCCGGGGCAGATTTATGATATCCTTGGTTTGGGTCCTCGGGAGTTAGGGTTGCTCCGATCGTCGTCGTCGTCGGCGTTGTCGTCGTTGTCGTCGTCGCGACGGGAAACGGTTTAAACCCCGGACCACCGTAAAACCAGTTTCGCGCCGAACTTTCTTTGCAGACGAACGATTTATCGGCGACCTTTACGGCCCCGCCTGCCCTTACAAGATAATCCCGCGTCACGCGAAAAGCCTTGATGCACGACGTTTACATGGCGCCCGTTTGCTTTAGAGCCTCGTTTAAAGTCGAACGGGGACGCCCGTTAACGGGAAACGTCGTCGTCCCGCGAAATTGCAGCACCGGCTCCAATTTGTGCCGCACACGCTCCTACCCGCCGTGCAGCGCCGCGTTGTGCTCGCCTACTTGCGACGATCCTGATTTTTATGGGGTCGGAGCAGACGGCGCGACGGGAAACCCGATTTTGCATACCCCCGTGGTCTACGTGCTGCGACCAGCCACCACGAACCAGTCGTAAATCAACTCCAACTTGCTACGAACTAGCCGATAACCGACGCAAGATTCACCGAATCTGAACCGACTTAGGTCGACCGTTAAGAAAATCCTTGTCTTATTGTTCTTTAGGGTCTTTCAGAGCCAAGACTAGACTCAACTTTTTCGTCCTTGAATGATAATATTTTTCGCTGGAAAAGTACTCGTTCGAAAGAGGAAGGTTCAATTTAGATCGTGCAGATATTTTGTAATATAAGTGTTAGAAGTATTTTTATGCCATTGGATGAGTTTTCTGGGCGAAATCGAGGGCAGCGCGCGCTAGGGAAATAAAGCTAAAATCTTGAAGCACGTTTCTGACGTAAGAATTCATGATATCGACAAGACAGAGCAAGAAATGTGACAAGTTCAAGACAAGATACAGCAGTTACCGACCTGCTGACTCTGCAAAAGTCGCGTGACTACTCTTGGCCCTTAATACGACGTGTTCGCCCTCTCCGGTTAACGTCTTGCACTATAATATGAAATGAAGAAGATTTCGAGAAGAATTTACTAGAAATAGAGTTCCATTTCGCCATTGGAGAGTACATATGCAAGCAATAAATATTTTGTTTTTTCTTCTAGGAAGTTGTGAACGTGAAAGTAGTCCCGGAGTACACTTACCCGGTTACTTGACGGAGTTGACGGTGTTGAGCGCCACAGCCTCGGGCTCGCTCTCTTCTTGCGGCTCGTCCTTGTTACCGAACGTGAGCTTGTAGATGAAGGAAGACAGCAGGGCGCCGCCGATCGGCCCGAACCAGTACACCCAATGGTGGGCCCAATAATTGTTCCAAAGGGCCGGGGCGAACGACCTAGCCGGGTTCATGCTGCAGCCGGTGTACGGCCCGAAAGCCAACACCAACCCGCTCACGGCCAGACCGAACCTGATCGGTACCGAGTCCGTGTTTTGCAGGTTCCTCGAGTCCCATACGGCGCACGCAACCAGCATCAGTATACCGGTCGAGATTCCTTCCAACAAAAGACCCTGAATCACCGACACGTCCCCGTGCAAAAGATTCACGCAGAATATGTTCGCGCCATCGGGCCCAGCGCTTGTTAGATGCGCCACCGGAGTCACCATCTGCAACCATAATTTTCACTTTGTACACGGCACAGCGGAAAACACCTGGCCTCACGCTTCTGTTCACTTTGTGCCAATGTTACATAACAATTAGACCGCGAGTTATTTGATAGAACTGAGCGATGGCAATGTGAAACTGTGAAGAACACATTTCTGTTGCTTACGATCGAGTTAGAACATTTTTATTTCGCGTAAAGATCCACTGTCTAATAACAATATAAACGAATCAGAGTGCTACATAGGCTTTCCTCGTTGCTGGAGATCCGCATCTAATCAACTTTAGACTCTTGCGCGTTACGCCAATGACTGCGCTGTATCAGGTAAGGGCTTAACTTGATCTTTGAACCGAAAAGTTGAACGCAACGTGTGAATGAAAATTGGTTAATTTCCAGGTCAACTGGTCTTGGTGTTTTGCAAAGGAATCAGCGTTGCGTAAGCTCTCCTTGAATGACGACAACGAACGCGCATGACGCTACCGAATCAGTGATTAGGCGATCGGGGGTCTCGAACTGCGATAAAATGCCGTAGGGGCAAAGTTCCGATTAAATTAAGACCGTCTTATCGGAGCCAACAACTATTCTCCGCTTCCCCTTCTCCACCCCCGAGGACCATCGGACCTGTACGAACATCGCCCGGATAGCATGACGCTCCGGGTACGGAAAAATTACGCTCCGTATCCGAGATAATGGGATGAGAAAATTCCTGCGGGACTGGCATTCGATAGATAAACCGTTGGCCAACTTGACCGTCCGTGACCGACCTCTTCCGTCTCGCTAACTTTCGATTCCCTGGGAGACGAAGAGCTGAACCCAGTGGTGCTTTATCGCCTAATTCTTCTCTATCCCTATTCTGAAATACGCTCGTGGCCATCGAGCACCACTGCACTGCGTCGTCCATTTTTTTCAAAAAACAATCCGCTCCGCGGGAGACTCGATCGAGAACAGCCTAGAGACATCTGTCGGCACTCTTTATTCCGACCACTGCTACGATGATACCTCACCCGGTGCTGCTTCATCCGTCATCGATTTTTATACACGGTATGTCTGGTTTCGCTCGCGACCATTTCCCAAAGAAATGCTCCAGGCTAATGATGTATGGTACCAAGAAAAGCACGGTACGATACATTTGCAACTTTGAACGTGACGTTCGGATGGCTTACGAAGGGCGTGGCAAATAATCATCATCGCAGTGTGTCTCTCTTGGTAGCATGAACATGATTTGTCTGAATCGTTTCTTTGCAATTTTAATTGTTACTGTTCATCAAATAACATGGTTAAATGAACGGGCTAGGTATTGGGCACATGGTCTGCTAGCTTTGGAGACGAAATGATACTGTCCGGAGTCCTGAAAATGCTTTGGAAGACCTCGTAACCCACCTTCAGCATCCCGTAGCCGATGACGGACCCGAGCAGCTGCGACACAAGGTAGACAGCACCCTCGGAGACAGTCTTCTTGCCGAGCACGACGGACCCCACGGTGATGGCCGGATTAACGTGAGCATGGCTGATGTGTCCGAGGCTCTGCAAACAGCAGGAATAGTTGGATTACAATGGGTTGAGTAATATGCCGTGTAGCAATCGATCATCGGTAATCTCTGAACGGCTTTAGGGTACTTATCCAGTCGCCTCGTTATCGCGAGGAGACGATCGAGAACGTCAAAAAACAACGCGACCGATGCGTGCAAATTGTATCTTTCGCGAGCCGCGCCGAATCAGAAATGTAATTAGCAGCTAGCCCTGGCGAACCTCGAGCTTATCTATCGCGCTCGAAGACGATTAAATTTAATCCCGCGGTGGAGCAGCGCGGCGCGATAAACCATCGCGTGAAGATCGCCGCGATATCTTCTCCAGGTCCGCGATGGTTTTTAAGCCGGAATCGATACGGAGCTACGTAATATTATATATCCTCGCCTTCCCCACTGACCTGGATAACGAGCATAACCACCAGGCCGAACGTCAACGCGATCTGCAGGTGCGAAGGGATCACGCCGAGGGTAGACACGCAGCCCATGCAACCCACGAACACCAGGATCGCCGTACCCAAAACCTCTGCGAACCCTACCAACATTGTGTTCTTCACTCCCCCGCCATCCTCCACCAGCTTCTTGAAGCCTGCAACAAAAAAACGCGTGTATCATCATCAGGACCAAATCAGAGTTTTAAATTTTACACGGCGAGTTGCGGCTCTGAAATAAAATTGAAGCTGAAGATACAACTATAACAGTATAAAAAGTGGTACACATCAAAGACACGCTCTCTACAGATAATCAAAGTTACCCTGTTTATAGACTTTCTATTTGAGAAGAAATAGAACTGGACAAAAGATAAATGCAGTCTGATGTCGCAGCACGAGCAGGCTGCTATGAAACACCTGCAGTATGCAGTCGGAATGATTTACAATGTTTGGAGTAGTCTTCTGAACTCGTGTCATCTTTGGGTCTACATGCTTATGTGAAAAATCGTGGGAGGAAAGTATACGGAAGAGCTTTTCTACCTGGGTCTGTAATTTTATGCTTCATCCAATAAGCTTATCTATCCAGCTTCCCGAAGAAGCTGAACTCGTTCGGTCCAGTTTCGGAAAGGTCGTTCTACTTTAATACTGTTTGATCAATTACGCGAGTCGACGTGTATACGGAGCTTCGAAAGCCTAAGTCCCTCAAGTGTCTGGTCTGCCTGACCCGAATGCAACGCTCGCAAACGCGGTTACAACGCGGACAGGGGACGCGGTCGACCTCGGAAAATAGACAGGGGTCTGAACAAGGCCAGGAAGAGGAAGCAGAACCGTGCCGTGAGAAGAACAAAGAAATTAATAAACCAAAAAACCTCCTCGACGAATCGACCCGATCTCCGGCTCCCGGAAAAACCTCAAGAAAAAGAGTCATTATTGGGTCGCTCTCGATGCATTCTACAGAGCGATTCAAAATTAATGAGACAAGACTCAAATTCAACAGTTCTCTAGTCCCTCTTGAAGTCTCTTTTGGAGAAATTCGTTGGACCTCGTGGGAGACTCTACCTGCCTGATTCAAAATAGGCGAGGAGGTGCGCAAGATTCTGAACGCTCTGGTTTTGTTTTCAGGGACTTCTTCCAGGAGGAAGAAGATGCTGAACTCTTGAAGCATGGAGTGGACCTGTAGAACAGGTTGATTAAAATCAACAAGACGTAAGAAGCCTTAAAAAATTCCAACGCTCATTTAAACGTTCACAAAAATTTTAAACGTCCTGATTTCCCTTTCAGAGAGTCACCCAAATTCTACAGGCTGATTGAAAATCGTCGACGAAGGCTCAACGACCTCATGACTCCAACCTTCCCTTTCAATGATGGACCCTACAGGTTGATTCAAAACAATTTGACGACTCGCGGATCAAGATCGTGGAGCGCTGTAGCAAACGACTGTGAACTCGCGCGACGCCGCACACCAGTTTTGAGCGAACCTGTAGCCTTGTCCTATATCGGCGGAACGGAGGATCGAAGATCGCTGGTAACCCGCGACGCAGACTCCGCGAATCCTCGTTGCGGCCATCATCGGCGTACCAGACGACCAACGACCGGCTCGCTCTCCTTTCGAGAAAGAAGTTCTTTCTGGTTGGTCACGGAGGTAGAAGATCCTTACCGAAATCTGGCATCCTGCGGCGTGTAGTCGAGCGAATATCGCGTGCACTCGGAACCACTTCCACCGACCGAGTAAAGTTGCAAGTTACAAGCGTGGCGAGCCTCGCGCTGGCGCTCGACGAGAACGTCCACACGAAGGACAAGCACCACTACCTTTGACACCAGCCGACTCCGTAGAGAGAACCGACTGTGGTAGCTCTCCTCTTCGTTCCGCGGATAGTTTCCCAGCTAATCGCTGGCAGACATGATCTACTATTCCGAAATTTATCGTCCTTACTATCATTTTCCCAGAACGACGAACAAATCCAGTCCAAAGGTATGGGTCATGAGATAGTCGAGCATTCTGCCAGTGGATTAGCATTCCGCAAGCTACAGGCCTTGCCAAAAGTGTACAATCTTTTAGCCCTATATTAGCTCCCTCCACCATGATCGGTAGACTGCGAATTTTTATGCATACTGTCTCGTCTCAATTTCTACAACTACAGTTGGTATGAAAATTCATTTTCCATCGTAACAATGCAGCGCATTGATGGTAAAAATGGGTAGATAAGATTTAAAGTCTCAGTTTATCAACATTATTAAAGGAACAAAGAAATTTCGGATTGGCGCTTGTTCATTGTCCTTGTCAACACAAGCAACTTTTATTTGTCATTATAACCGGCAGTCTAATGATAAGCGTGTTTATCTAAAATAAGATAAAAGACACTACTGGTGGGGCGATCTAATACACATTGATACTTCATTTCATCGGCCACTTAATTAAATATTGGCCAGGCAAAGTGGTTTCAAAGTACCAAATGGAGAAGAAAGAAAGAAAGATCGTGATTTACGATCGACTTTCCTGTGCAGGGACCGTGCAGTATTGTCGGCGAATACAGAATAGCACGATTAGGAATTCCTGCATCGATATTCCATCTAGAAGCTACACCTTCAAACTAATTTACAACCGGCCACGGCAACGATATCCGAGAATTTCAACGAGACTCGATGAATATCGACTGCCTTGACACGGATACCCAGCACCTTGGATAACTTCTCGAGCGATCGCGAACCCTGACAAGCTTCTAGTCAAGTTCACTGGATAATCGATCGACGAGTCTCGCGGCCAGCCACCGATTGATTTGTCTAGCACACTTTCCAGGCGAATTCTGACCAACTCCAGGTCCTTCTGGATAGGTGGATTTTCATCCAGAATGGGTGGAGACTGCGGAACTTGCGAATCATGCTAGGCCAGGTCGAGCTTCGAAGTAGCTTAAGCTTGATTTCTAGCATGGAATCCTGCAGATTAGATCTAGGATCTAGGATCTCTCTAATCCCACCTGGACATTTGAATTTTGATCCAGACAGTGTAGAACTTCGGTTCGAATCGAGCCCAAGTAAAACTTCTCGCAAACTGTTCATTTCAAAGACTGAGCAATACTTTGTTACAAACTAAAAACATTAGGTTGTCTCAAAAGTACGTTTCGTTCTCGATTAATGATTAATTAATTCATCAATTAATTCTTTTTCGTCATTCGATCGTTCCCAGAATTTCCGAAGAATTGAGGACAATTATCACGCAAAATTCGGACAGACTTTAATTTTATGGGGCAACGTGGTTCGCGAGCAATTGTTAATTTATCAAGTTAGGAGCCGCGCTCTGTGTACAAAGCAGTTCGAAGCAATTTTCGAGTCTGCACGTGCGCGGTTACAGTGCTGCGATTGTTTGATTACGTTACACGGGGCGCCAGTTTAAAAAAGAAGAACCGGAAACCAAAGGAAAAAGCGGATCGATGAGATATCGAGTCTGGCGAGCGGATTGTTCGCGTTTCGCGTGGCCGGGCATCGCGAATAATTGCGGATAACGAAATCGCGGGCGTATGGCCGAATCCTCGTCGCGTGGATCGCGATGCATCGATCACGGTGCACTCTAGCGATGAGCGTGCATCGCTGATATAACCGGACTCGGATCTTCATGCGTTTACGACAACAATGTAGAATGAAGACACTACAGACGTTCAAGAATGCTGTTACGTCATTCCCCACTTATTAAAGTGATTAAAAGGAGAAATACTTTGTCATTACGCTTGAATTCTTTACAATCAATTTGGAAAATCAGAAATCAAATGGAAACGCGTTTCCTCTTTTAATGATTTCAATGGGTCGAGAATAATGTAACAATTCGACGCCGGTGAACGTGTTATAACGTTAATTAGGATTATCAAGGCGTTGCCGGAAGCGTTCCCAGCAGTAAAATTCGCCTAATTTCCGGGATAAAGAAACCGACGCGAATTTTAGCTCGTTATCGCGTATTTCTTTGCACAATGAAACGATCTCGATCGTGATCGCAGAGATGAAGTTGCAATTCGCGGCGTACCACGCAGCGTTTTATGTCGCGTCGACGAATCGCTGCTCTGGGAAAAAGATAAGTAACGTTGATGATGATGGCGATGATGGGATTGCACGTTTTCGCCTTTTTATATAATTACGATGATAAACGGTTATTCCGGGCCGCGGAGCGCGCGCACAGAGACGGCCGGGACTCATGCAACGCGAATTAAAATTCAATTAAATATCGGCCACGCGTCCTGTACACGGAGGAAATCAACTGAAAATCACTGTTTACCGTCACAGACGACAAATCCCGGAATCTCGTATTAATTGCTCGATCATTTTCCTAATTGTAACTTCGTCGCTTCACGCACCCGGTGTCCCGAACGAAATGCATTACAAAGTAAAAGTTCTCTTCGTTAACACTAGAAAGACGGGAGCTTAGTATATACCTATATTGCCTGAAAGCAGTCAAAATGACTGCATTGTGAAAAAATAACTAATGCGCAAAGAAATTTGTTTAACAGTAATTTTTAATATATTTTATATCACTTACAGTCATATAACAAGTTATTAATAAGTATTAGCAATAAAAAAAATGAAATTCAAAAGCAGTCAAAATGACTTGCTTAGGCAATCTAGTGTTAATTGCACGACTTTAATGATTTTAATCAGTTGGAATTCGAAATATTCTGTCCAATCTCTCAAATCACATGAATGACGATCAAAGTGCAGTGAACATTTTCCAAACGTTTCCGCGACAATGGACATTGTAATTCACGCTCCCACGTGACATTGACTCTCTAATTAACACGCTTTCCTAAGGAATCGAAGCAAACTTTAGGAAAACACGGTGAAGAAACTGCACCGATGTTTGGCAGAATTTCGAATTTTCTGGGACGATTGTGCACTCGTGCACCAGAAGATGCAGGTGACGTTGCAGACGGTGTGCACAGAACACGCGCAACACTCAAACAGACTGCGAGCGCGGCTAGGTCGCAGAAAAATGCGAATCCTCGCTCGTGGATAGAAAAACGCGCTAATCAGAATGCAAATAAACAAAAAGGGAGCGACAGATCCGCGGCGCGAGGCGCCTACGATTACCATAAAAACGTGTGCCGGTCGGCAATGAAATTATTGGCGAAGCCGTAAAATCACCGCGAGAGAAAAAAATCGCCAGAGACAAAGAGAGAAGCGCTAAAACGGAGCTTCCGTTGCCGCGTTCGTTTTCTAATTATTCGCGCGTGGAAAATTTGTGCTCCCGGCGATCCTTCGATCGGTCACGAGCCGTTCTCTATAACTATAACAGGATCCGTTGCGCAACAACGTTTCTCATTACTATGGGCGTTCCGGATCGCGAAAGAAAATAAAGAGCTGCGAGAGAACAAAAGAGAAACAGCGACAGAGAGAGAGAGAGAGAGAGAGAGAGAAGAAAGGAATAGATCTGGTATTCGCGCGTATCTAAGTGGGCCATTTGTTGCCGCTGATAACGGGAACCGATTAATCCTTCGGATCGATCTGATGTAACGCGGGAGCTGCTTCTCTACAGACCGCTCAACAACTGATGGTCCGTGGAAAAATTTTGAAAAAATTCCGACACATTCTCGACACCTTAATCCATGATCTTGAATTTTTTCAGATTTCTGGCTGGTGGACTTTGGTTGCAAGAAATTAGAGCACGCGATCGAACGTTTGCAGATCCTCGGTAAAGGTCCTTGAGCGTTACTAATCAAAAGGAATGGAATTAGCGGAGATAAGGTGACGGTGGAAGATGTAGATAGCTCTCTGTTAACGCCTCTTTCCCAGATCTTATCGTTTTTATTCATCACTACGCTTCCTCCTGGCTTCAGCGTAGTACACAATTGAATCGTGCCTGGTACGTTTCCTGATTAGAAAAATCGCTTTCTGGAAAATCCGCGGACGACCGTGTCTCGTCGAGGATCGAATCGATACGCGCGAAATGCGTATCGATCCCCACCCGGCGCGATGCGAGTCAAGTTCGTTCTTCAAACGATCGAATATTTCCGGAACGCGGCAGGCTAACTATAAACCGCTCTCAGACGACGCGAAGACGGCAGTAAAAATACCGTCGCGAATTTCCGAATCGTCGTGCTACGCTAACGATCGGTTGGTGAGGGTCAATATTGACCGCCTCGGGATTCCATTCGATTCCCTATTTGTCCAGGAGTCATGTACACTGGCAATGAGCTGTACAGTCTACTTTGAACAGTCGGCGACCGGCTCCAAGGTGGCCGTGGCTCTAACGGACAAGAATTAATGGATAAATTGTTCTCGGTAATCCTGGTCGTTTGATCCGCGATGCAGCAGGCTCAACAATCGGTGCTCGAAATTCTAGTGTTCTGAAACACTCTATACAACGATTTCTCTTTTATCTTCTATCCGCTAACTTTTAAAAACGCGAATTACATGCGTTTCAAAATTTGTGGTCGACGTTTAACGCTATTAAACCTCGGCTGGACAGTTTTAAAACAGCCTGTAGAACCGATTCTCCCGTTTTCTTCGTGTAAAAGATCGACCTCGACAGACCAACTTTGAGTCACCCTGTACCGACTGTTGCACCCGTCTTCTCGTAATTTACCTTCTCCTATTCGAGTCGAGATTAGAGCAATGTCCCGATAACATGATGCGATCGGTTCCGCGGAAAATCTTGTCTCGAACGTGACATCTTTCGCTCTCACGGTAAGCTGTCGCTGCCACGGCAGTCTGTTCGACAGTATCTTCCCACAGCTGTGTCATCCTCGCTGATAATATGCGTGTTTCCACAAAATATAATGCGAACGTCACGCAGACTGTCGCGACGCGATGCGACTCGTGCGACGAGCCAGTTTCCCATTCATGCCTAACTATATATTTAACCGCGCCTGTAAACTCCAATTCCACGGGCGTAAAAAAATTTACAAACATGGTCCAAACATGTACGAAACAGTGTCGAAAGATCCGGCGCTGGGACATTCACGGTTACCGCGTAGAAAAATAATGAAGTTAACAAACATCCGATAAAATCTCAAGAGACGCTCGGCTCCGCGATATTTTTTCCGATATAATCGTCTGTTATGGGTAATTTGCATAATTGTATGTGTCGTAGGTGGTCCCAAGGAAGTTCTGATGCGAGTGCAGATTGTTTGATCGCGAGATGCGCCGCGAAACGAGCATGATCCAGCATGAAGCATCCGGCGGTGAAATACGAGCGATCCGATAAGGGCGACGCGGGATCACGGGGATTCTGAAAGGCGAACGGGACAAATTATGCTAGTTATTATCGGGGCTAGCGGTGTACAAACACGAGGAGCACGACAAACACGACGAAAAGTCGCGTCGTCAGACACCGGGGTTAAAATGATAACATTTGCTCTCTCTCCCGGCGATTTCGTAAACTCGGATCGATCCGATTTATCGCGGGACCCATGCGGGATCGCGCTTAATCGCCGCTACTATCTTCCTCCGACGCCTCCAGATCGTCGTCTCGACGCTCTTATTATTTGCGTTAACACTTGGACTAACTGGACAAGCCGCGAACATGAAAACCCTGATAAGAAAGACGCGTTTGCCACTTACGTTTGCTATATATATTCGCGTATCAACTCTTATGTAGATTCGTCGTCGATACATGCAAAGGAGATGATCGACGACGTTAATCGTCGCTGTAAAAGACAAAGTAATGGTCGTTCGTTAGCACAAGGACGAACTGTGATGGCGTTTGTTTCAGCGATTTTGCGTCTCTCTACGAGTCTGCTGATCGGGTCCAAAGGCGAGCTTATAGCGAGGGTCAATCGTCCGTGGCGCTTCTGGCAGCATAATGAGTCAACATCCAGATAACATGTCGCTCTGAGAATTGTCACCACGGTACCGTTTCTAATCTTACAATTCTTCCGTAAAATCAAAGGAATTTAATTAATGAAATCAAAACTGGAAAGACACAATTTTTCATACCAGTTATAATAATCCAATTTAATCTACTCGACTATACCAGACTGTAAAACAATTTATTAGACTTGGTCAGAGAGTAGTATCACTATGACGTGGCACCGAACGTGTTAAACCGGTTTTCGTATCGTTTTAGGAGCCGTGTTCGTCGTCGCCGATCCGTAAAGCACGATCTATCACCGAGGTCTTACTGTACATCGGAGAAAACTGATCCTTATTTAAATCTCTGTTGCAGAGATCAAGCACGTTCTTCTAAAGATTATCAGTACGGTAGCGATTCGATGCTAGTCCACCTCTGAAATATCGCAACCAGTTTGAGGCAAGTTTCCTCCTGTTTTTAGGAACCTAAGCGAGCTAGTACGATCCTCGCCGACCCAGAAACTACAATCTACTATCGAGGCGTTATCGTGGACCGAGGAAAGCGACCGAGAGGGTAAACAAGCGGAGAAAAGCCGGGCCGAGTGACGATAAGAAGAGAACCACGCGCCTCCGCCGATGAATAATTAAACCTCCACAGGAAACAGGCATCCGCGAGGTCTGCTCCTTTTGAAATATTCATCGTCCACGAAGAACCTCTGACTCCGCGACCGGTTTCCCGCCAAGAACTTCGTCCGCGTCGCTCTAATTGCCGATACCGGCTCAACGAGTCCCGGGACACCTCCCACGACCATGATCAGCCCTTTTCACTTTATTCTAGTGCAACCTCTTCGAGTCATTCTACCATTTATCAAGATTAGATTGTTAAGCTAATGTTGCCTCGTAACAATCAAGGCTGGATCAAGCTAAATGTTATTTCGTATAGACCGCGGATTTTACGCGTTTTATGACAAAGATAAGCCGGCGAAACACAAAGCGGTGGCAGTATTAAAAAAACTTGGAAGAATTCCAATTTATTATTCGCAACTTGTTAGAAGCATTAAGCGAAGAAACAAGCGCCTATGCAGCTCATGTTTCTTGCAATCGGTGCACTAGATCTTCATAAGATCCACAGTCTAGTCTCTGAAGTTAGGTACAGTTAGTGCAGACATTAGCTTAAACTTCTGAGGTATTCAATGATGCTAATCGATCAACATTTTATAATTGTAAGGAAGCTGTTTTTATCAAATAGAATGACACGTTATCCTGACAATATTTGTCAACAACAATTTCCTTATTGCTAGCGCGAGTTAAGTAACGATTAAAGTCTCGTTTTCTAGATTCTTGCAATCTGAGATCCCCGAACAGAGTAAACATAGCGTAGCTCGTTAACCGGGACTCCAACCGCAGATAGGTAACACAGTATGTTTACAAGATTAAGAGCTCCGCGATGGATTGTCGGGTTCTTTATGATCGATCAGTCCGGCTTACCTGATCGTAAATCGTTCGAGGACATGACTGACGGCTCGTCGAAGACACTCACTACACTGACCCGTCACCGATGTGTCGTTGCTCGAACAGGGATCGAGGAGGATCGAGGGTATAGATCGTGACGAAGGCAGCGCGCGCGACTGAACACGTCTCTGTACGCCGGAGACGAGCGTACGCAATTTATCGCGTTGGCACGTGGCTCGGCGTCGATTCAACGTGAACCACCACCAAGCGTCGTTTCCTCCTCTTTCCTCCTCATCCTCCACCTGCAAGCCCCTTCTGCTACCCGTTTCCCAATGCGAGTCTATTTTCGATTCTCTCGAACCGAGTCGCACGTTTATTTTTGCCAAACGATGCGATTGCCTTCCAATAAACAACTAAAAGGGAAATTGTTGAGGTAGGACTCTCCTCGGTGCCACGATCTTCTAATCTTGCACCCTGTGAATCATCCTTCTGCCTTGGGCACTCTTCACTTTCTAATTTTCCCATAATCGTGTTGCTCAGTCGAACACATCGGTGCTAGGACCCCCTACAGGCTCAGAATTCGTCTTCTTTTTGCATCAGATACTCAATTTTCTGCATGAGCTCATGTGTTTCGACACAATTGTTCGAATCGAAGTGTAGACTGAGGAAACTGTAAGAGGATATTTTCTGTAACCATTTTTTTAACAATTGTTGTTGATAAAGGAGTGGATACCTCTAGATTTAGGCGAAATCAGCCCTCGTCGATTGAACAGCGTACTAACCAGTTCACCCTTTCGATTGCAGGAAACAAAGGAGCAGCATCATTCAGGAATCGATTGAACAATGACCCGGATAAGAAATTAAAGAGCTCGGAACAACGCGTACCGTCGCTACTGTACTAAAAGGAACATACAAATTTCAAGTGCGGACTCTTGCAACATTATATTTTATGCGTATTTTTAGAAGTGGATGCTCGATTGGGTTTGACCCCGCCGTCGCACTGCGTAACAATTAGAACTACGTTTTGACTGCGTAAATGTTATTGATTCACTCGTATTAACAGATATGTATTGGCATCTTCTGGGCATTCTGCATCGTTTCGTAATCCCGTAGCATTAGTACTTTGTCGAAGGTGCGCAACGAGACACCTCTTATGCGAGAGAAATGGGAATTCAATTTCAGTTAAGAAATTTCTTGCGTTCTTTGGTAGGTAATAGTAATGATGCTTTGTGTTCAACAATCTTATTGTACGTCTACTAAGCATTTGATATGCAACAAACAATCGCAGTGACGCGTCGCGTGACACCAGAAATTCGAGGAACGACAGTCAGAAACGAGCGCTGAGTGATTAATTGCTGGAACTATATACCTAGCGATTAATTAGCGTACCGGGACGTTGACGGATCCAGTCGATCGAGAGAAATTGTTTTCGAAAGGTCGAAGCAATGATCGGACACTCGGTGCTCCACGCTCGGAATCTCATTAACACGTTAAACAGGCATTTCCATAATTTAAGAATAGCACGGTAAAATATACACGTTCATAAATATTAAACAGCACGATTGAATAAGATCGCGCCTTTATGGATAATGCATTTTCCGGGATAGTGTTGCTGGTAATCCAATTATGTATGTTGCCGCGTACGTGTTGCAAGCGAAGTCAAGGGCTGAGGTCGCGTTGCCCTGAAGAATTGGGACTTTGTTCACACAGGAGGTCTAGCCACCGAAATAAAATCTGGTCTAATCGTCTAAATACGTAATAATAATCAGTCTAGTTGTTGATACGAACTAACGAGTATTCTGTTGTAGGTGAAAGGATTGGATCGAAGAAGAGGACAGAGAAGAAGCGAAGAAAATAAAAAGGTTTGATAAAACGTATCAAATTTATTTCTACGGCACGGCGTGTCCCCAGTCTGGAAGCTTACCGCCTCTGTTACTCGCTCGAAAAGCCAGCGACTGCAGGCCGGCTACGGTCGAACAAGGGGTCGATGCAGCTGGAACCGGCGAGCATGCTCGCGGCACACAAGCCGGGGCACAATTAAAAGTTTCCGCGAGCGACACCGCCGCGGGTAATTTCCGGGACGCGCGCCACTAATTCCGTTATTTCGAATTTCCACGCGGAATCCGCTGCTTCAACGCTGGTTCCGCGGGGCGGAGCGCCGGATAGAGGGATCACCGTTGTCTCCCGGAAAGCACAACCGACCTAACGAGCGACGAGCTCGTGCTCCGACGAGCCAGCGCGCGGCGCGGCGTTACGCTGAAAAAACCGGCGACCACGGAGCAACGGTTTTCCCGCGAATATTTTTCACCTATCCCCTGATAACACCGTTCTGCACGCGCCGGGATCGGTTTAAGAGAACTCGTGGGCGTGGTCTGCCGCAATCCTCACAAAACTGATCTTAAAGTTCTGTTCCCGGAGGCTCGCGATTCTTCTCGTTTACTACAGTTGACGGAATCTAGCATTAGAAGGAAGATCTATTCCAATCGGTTACATAATTGTGAAGGTAAACGTCGACAGACCACGCCCACGATCCTCCCATCACTGTGGACGCCACGCCCTATGTTGAATCTAAATTACCAATCGATCAAATACTTCTGAAACGTGAACAGGATACGCCCAACGTTCAATCGCCACGCCCACGGTACAAACACCACGCCCACGGCACAATCGCCACGCCCGCTCTATATTAAAAAATTTTTGAAATAACTTATTTTTTATAGCTACTCGAACTCAGGTAAAACTATCGCCTCCGCAAAATATCGTCGCGATGGTTATACCACGACGTTCGAGGCGCCGCCTCCTGTTCAGGTCACAATCTCGCGTGATAAATTAACATGTTGAACAGTTTGTACACGAGCGAATAGTCTAGGGTCAGTCGGAGAAGTCCTCCTCGCGCGGCGCATTCTTCAGCTTCCCCCAACAGAGACCAAGAGAAGGCTGTCCCCCGCATTTTTCTTCGAGATCGCCACCTGCCGGAGAGTCAGCTCCGCTTCCGGCTTTCCGATCCGACAGAGGGAAACGGAGAGAGAAGAGAGCGCGATCAGGATTTCTCGTCCGAGTTGCGAACCATGAACCACCGGAATGCTACAAAAAAAAAAAGTAAACTACCATAATAATATAAACGTGATCATCGGGTAACTTTAATATAAAATCGGAAATGTTTTAAAAATCGACTTTGCAGTGAAAAATTCACAGTTCTGTGTGTGTTCACTCTTCAACTACCCTTACGGTAGTGTGGTACCGATTTCAAACTTATCACGATGAGTTTTCTTTGGGGACTCTACTGAATGGTATCGACTTACCTCCTTACGTCTCGACAGGCTGAAGGCTTCCGTTCCCATCGAACTTGTTCCTGTTGTCCAGGAAGAGTAGCCGGTACATCAGCGAGGCTACCAAAGCTCCGGTAAAGGGTCCCAGCCAGAACACCCAATGATTGCTCCAGTATCCGTTCCAGACAGCCGGGCCCAGAGTCCTCGCAGGGTTCAGACTGCATCCAGTGTACGGGATGAAGACGATGCAAAGAACAGCGACGCAGAGGCCGAATCTGATCGGCACCGAGTCCGAGTTCCTCGAGTTCCGGTGGTCCCAGATACCGCAAGCGAACAACACGAGGATACCCGTGGCTAGGGCCTCTGCGGTGAAACCCTGCATCGTCGACAGGTTCGTGTTGACATCGGTCATGCAGAACGAGGCTCCTGTGTCGGGCGTTGAAGAGTAAATCAGCTCCTGGGGGGTGATCAGCTGTTACCGAGAACAAAAGATCAAAACCTTGAAACTTGCCGGGAGTACAGATTCTAAGTAGATTTTATGAATTTCTGACAAAAACCAGTAGGTGCAACTATTTGCACCTTTTTCAAATCGTTAAAGAGAAAAAGAATATTTTGCACAAAGATCCGCGTTAATGAGGGAACACTTGATGCATTGTTCATTCTTCTAATTCCCTTGAATTTCTAGTTCCCTTGTGAGAAGAGGTTTGTTTGCGTACCACGAGGAAACCATAACCGACCAGAGCGCCTACGCACTGTGCCAGAATGTACACAGCCGTCATCGGAAGCGATTTCGTGCCCAACACCATCGCGGCCAGCGTGATGCAAGGGTTGATGTGCGCGCCACTGATGTGCCCGACACACTGAAACACAAGATATTCACAAAACGTGCTAATACCATGGTTACATCCATCTCATTCCGTAAGAAGTAATTAGGGCAAGTATTGCCAGGGTTCGCTGAGATTTTCGTTACCTGTATAGCGGTCAGAACAGCGAGGCCGAAAGTCAAGGAAAGCTGCAAGACACTGGGCGGGACGCTCAGGCTGCCGATGCACCCGGTGCATCCGATGAACACCAAGAGAGCGGTGCCAACGAGCTCGGCGAGAGCTGACATCAGGATCTCCCAGCCGGTGGCATCTTCTTTCATCAGGTTGTTCAGCCCTGTGGACCAAACAGATAGCTCTATTGGTAAATCTGGGTCCACATACAATTACTATTATATTTAATGTACTGTAGAACAGCTTTTAAATATAATTTCAGGTCCCAGTCTCGGGCAAGTCCTCCATAAAATAAAAGATGGATAATTATTACAATTTTCGACAAGGCGTGGAGCTCTATATGGATTTAATCTATCAATTCTTCTAAAGAAATTCTCACAAAATATTTTGTCGTATAATGTGAATAATTGAAAATTTGTCTAACCATCCAGGTGTTAAATTCGTAGAGATTTTAATGGAAATCGTTTTCGGGGTAATTAAATTTGTGTAGGGCCGACAAAAAGTGGAAACGATTATGTAAATGGAGGACCAGCGAAGGCGACACGATGATAATAACAAGTGTCTCGAGCCAGGTTTGCGGGGTGAGAGGGAGAGAGCACGGCGAGCGACCCTGCGAGTCGAAGCAGCCGCACTTTTGAACTTTCGGCCCAGGGAACTTGCTGGAACGTGATTACCCCGTAAACTAACGGTGTTAAGGGTCAAGCGAGAATCTGCGTGAAAGTTCCAGGGTTCCCGACTGCCTCGGGTCCTCGCCTCCCTCGACAGGAAACCGAGACAGCGTTAGGTAACCCTCCAGCATAATTATTTCCCATTTTGCGCCAACTGTTTAGTTCTAATCTTAAACAGCCTGAAATATCTCGAAATTTCCGCCGATTAAACGAACTCTTTTCCTGCTATTTATTCGAGTAAATTACGGTCAGATGAGTTAACAATTTTTCAAAGCTATTTTTCACAGCACACTTCTCGTTCGATAACACGACCAACAAATTAACGGTTAATTGAAATTCTTCGTCCGAGCAGAACTTTCAACAATCGCGATTCACGTAAAATATCCTGGTTCTCCTCGATTAGGCAGAATCGTCCGGAATTAAGACTGTTTATCTTTCAGACGAGAACTCGATTAGAGCAAGCAGCGTTTCCCACAGAGCAGACTCGGATTCCGTTCGGAAATCGGCAGAGACATCGAGGCCCGAAGAGTCTACCATAATTCATCGACGAAAATCCAGGATGCGTGGTTAACGGTGTTGGATCATCGGCGAAAATTCTCCTAACTTTATGATAGATCATTCGGCAAACTTGATCCCGGCGAATCCGCGCGAGTCGAGGTTAGGCTTGCTCCGGAATCACGGAGTTGCTGCCGAGTTCTCGTGATTAACCGTGTGTCAACCGTACTCGATTAGAAGGCAACACGTGTCACAAGCAATTTCCATTAGGCGAATCCGGCGTGTCTGGAGCGACAGCGATCATCCGCGATGAGTGAATCGGCTTCCCGAATCGCTGAAGCTTCCTGCAGAATCGGTTCGCTGCTCTGCCATCGTGCGGATCTCTGCCGATTTCAGATTTGATCGTTCGCACTATATACAACGCGTTCGTTTTGCAAACAGTTGAATTTAAAAAAAAAAAGCGCGGTACAAACCGCTAAATGCTGTTCGGAACCCTGTTTCAAGTCTTTTATTTAGAAATAGAGACTTCCAAAGAGAAAAATCAGGCAGTCACGGAAATTCGTATTGTATTGGTTGTAAATTCGCCAATCCATTGTCATGATTCGTGACAATGATGATGACATTCATGATTTATGACTCATAAATAATATTAGTAGTCTCCGAAATTATTCGAACCCGTCACTCAAACTCGCTGCTATCCGTATAACTCGTACTTAGAAATACCGGCTGATGAAAACGATGAATATTTACACGGGAATATTTTATTGTGGCTGTCTCGTTTTTATCGAAAAGTAACGTTAACATTCCAGTCCGGTTTGTGTTTGATCATCATTGGGTCAAACCACTTCCGGTGGCCGGGATTCTAACTCGCCTGACCTCTTAAAAGTAATCGTTTCCGTAATGAGCCATCGTTTCGCCGAGAGATCAAGGCGGGTCAGCTTCTCGCCAGGAATCATTGTCGATTTCTATTCTACGAACCGATTCACCGATCTATTCCATAGAGCTGTGAACACGGTTGCTAAAGCGTCGCTCTTTCTTTATGCGTTTGATGAAATCGTGCTGGAAAAGAGCGTGCACCGAATTTCCATTTCTTACACCGCTATCCATATGCAACGAATTACTTCAACGATTATATAAATCCATGACGCAAATCAGCCCGATAACATCGAGCAGAAAAATTGTTACCAAACGCCACTATCTATCGCGCAATGCTTGTCTTTCTCTTTTTGTTAAACGAGTGAGCATCCGGGACACATGGTTTTTCCTCTGTCGCTCGCGTCTTTTAAAAGTTAGCTGTGGATTCATTTTATTTCCATCAAACATAGAAAAATTAACAATCTTTTCTTTATCAAATAATACAGAAAACTCTAAGTATCTTTCTTTCGGTCGCTTTTGTTCCTTTAAGCCATTTTTTGTTGTTTTATTTTTTAACGTGTATCTCATCGTACTCCATTTCTAAAAGATCTCATTAGTGTTTCGTATCATTTTTCAGAAAGGAGGAAGTGGCCGGGCAAAAAGATGCAGTTTTCTCTTCAAGAGAAAACGAATATCTCTAAATTGTAAATGGAATTGAGGAGCAGTAAAGGTAGCTGGGTGTTGCCGGTAATTACAATGAAAGTTACTCGTAATTGTGGATCGAGAAAGTAACGCCCGGCTGGATTTAGAAAATAGTGAAAGGCCTCGGGCTTGGAAAGCCCGCCAACGACCGTCGTTCTTAATTAACGATCCTCTCACGGCCATTCGAGCGCCATCTCTTCATTAAGAGGTCAACTTTTTTTCTCCCCTCTCTTTCTCCGTTACCCTCGATCGATAAGGAAGAATTTGTTTTTACATGACACTCCGATTTGGAGAAAAAGGAATGGAATCGATGGAATTATACTCTGTCGACGCTAGAATTACTCATTATTCAAGTTTTAAGAAGCTAAGTGTACAGATCTATTTCTGCTTTCACCAATTGTACTAAAACAAAAATAGTAGAATAACATTCATCTAATATATTTACATTTTTCACTCATCCGATTTTGCCATAAAATTCTCAGTCTATTTCTAAAACATTAGAACCTCTCTTGGAAGCGCCTTTACATATTAATTACACAACAAATAATCATAAGTGGATCGTTTTATTAATTTCTAGCAGTTCTAGCGCTCAATTAAAATTTATTGAGTCCAACTCCCGGTGCGTCAATTTACTCGTTTTTTTTTTTTTAGCGGAGACTATGCATCCCAGAACTATTTCAGTCTAACAATAATTAATTCGAATCGTCGGGAACTTTTATATGAGCGGTAAGTAAATTTTAAAAATTGAGTACACGAATATTTAATATAGAACGAATTAATTGAACGAATTCTACCTAGATTCTGGGAGATCGATGTGCCCGAAGAGGATGTTGCATCGAGGCTGTACCAAAGAATTCAGAAGAAAATTCGTCTGTTAATTCATCCGGGAAACGCGGACGATTCGGCTGTTTTTTCTAGCAGGAAAGGTCGAACTGAAGGTAACAGGAAATTCTTGGTAGACCAGAGACACCGTTAGGGTCGTCGACGAGATGATGACACGGTAAAGGTGGAACCTTGAGAGGATTCGTTGACCCAGACCGCTCACCGAGAACTTGACCCACTGTCTCACTTGCCACCGTTACCGTTCGCATAAATATGTACGTGTTCCGTTTATCCGGAGCTGACAGGCTTCTGTAGCCGATCCACTTTGCGTTGTAAACAGTGAGGACCTCGATACAAATTCGTCAACAACTTTTATCCAGGCCTAGGTTAAAGGACCCAATTACTTTTAATTAATTATATTGAAAGCATAACGAGTATTTAACAAGAGATATTAAATCTTTTTCATTAAAATCAGTTAATATATACAGGCTCACGAAAGTATTCGAACGCCCTTTAAAACAGTATAACTCTTTTAAAATTGGATCAAACCAATTTAAAAAAAGTTATACTGTTTTAAAGGGCGTTGAATATTTTCGTCAGCCTATGTATGTAATATATCTCTCTTTTCCATATTCATTATGCTTTAAAAATAAGTATAATTAGCATAGGCACAGTAATTGGGTCCGTTATCCTACGCCTCGTGATCAAACCTGTACATACACTAGATTCTCGCGTCTCTTACATTAATAGACTGTGGATTTCTCGTGTTTATAACAACAACGAATAAGTGAACTATATTAAACGATTAAAGTCCAATCGAATTATCTCGCACGATAACAATGTTGTGCACGCAGAAGGAGAACAACACAATGGATTCGATGAACAGATCTAAGATTAGTATATTGAATTATCTGCTTGTGCAGTGAACTTTACGCGATGCTGGATCTCTGATCGATCTTCGCGATACAGATTCATTAGCCTCGAGTGTCTCGATCGAATTTCCACGTAATATTCTAATCTAGGATCTTGTTTTCGAGTTGAATCCATTGATCGAAATAGTAGATTCTTCGATGAAATCGTATCGTTCGAGTTTCGTTTCGCGTCTGGTTCAAGAGCAATCACGGTGTACGTTTTCGATTCCCCAATTAGTCGACCGATAACTATTACGGGCAAGGTAATTAGCGTGATTAGGCGATTGTCGGCCGACATACCGCGCTCTTACTCGACCGCTAGTTTCGCAGGTTCGAAATTATGGCGATTTTTTCAGGGGGAAAGCGAAACCGGAAGAGAGAACGACGATCTAGATAGTCATCTTTGACCCTCCGAGTTAGGTATCGATGCATCGATTCTTTCAGATAGTTTTCAATTTATAGTGAAAATTCTGAAAAACCTGGCTGAGGATTTTTTGATAGATCAATAACTCACCCTCGGTAACGTAAACGAGTAATTTGTGATTATTATGTAAAACAAGATCGTTAAGCTTCTCTATTTTTGCAGACCACAATTATTGATAATTCTATCAATAGAAGAGATGGAAGACAGAGAAAACTTTCAGAAGTTACAGAACGCCTTCACCGCATGATCTACGAAAGTCAATTTCAATTTGACCAGCATCGTCAGCAAAATTGTTGCGGTGCAGCGTTTTCGGAGGCAGTTTGTAAATAACGATAAAGAAGCGGTGGGGTCAACGATCTCGAGGGAGAAAGAGCTCGGCGATCCGGAATGCCGCCGGTGTGGCAACCGTGGATCGTGGATCGTGGATCGTAGGTCGCTCTCGTGCGTCTCGTAATCGCGAGAAGGCGATTCTCGGGGCGATTCTGAGTTCTAATCGCAGCTCGGCACGAAAATTGACCAACGATCGGACTCTCCCGCTCGAAGAGAACGTTTCCCGCGTAGCAGCGGCGGAAAGAAAGTTCTCCGCGAAAGTATCTAGAACGTGGAAAACGAGAGAAACGTGTATCACGTGGCTGGCTGTCCGTCCCGTACCCGTCCCGTACCCGTCCCGTTCGATATCACGAGGCGAACGGAATCACTCTTTCCAGGCCACGAGGGACATTGTTTCGCTTCGCGCCGCGCCGTTTGCTTTTGCATTCCCCGCTCGCCAGCATTTCACCGACAACCTGTTACGCTCCCGATCCGCGTGATCGTTGCGATCCTCGCGCTGTCGATCTCTCTAGAATACGAAAACATCCGGCCCTCCGTTTACCATACCTTTACCGAAACCCGCGACGCAAGACATTTTTTATTGTCCATAAAAATCCCCAGTATAGCGATTAATTTTGCAGACATTTTATTCGAACGTATCGTTTCAGGTGTACTCACAAGGAGTCTTCAGCTTCTCCTTGGCAGCCTGCAGGCTCGGTCTGGAGCTGAACGTGATCCCGATGGTCTTCGATTTGCCTACAGAATTTTCCGTGATCCCGGTCGGCGTTATTATCGAGACGCCACCTTGCTCCATATCTGCCTGTGATTTATCGGACGAGTCGGCCTGTCCGCTGAAAATTTACGCCGTACACATACCTCAGCATAGAACGCAATCGTGGAAAAATTCGAATGCCATCGTTCGATCGATCCGTTAATCGTGGTGCAACCATTAGACTGCGCGAGCCCATAATTTACGCTAAAACATCCGTTCAACTCCACCATCGTTCACTTCTTTACATCTAATTCCGTAAAGAGTTCTGTTCGCGCAAACATCTGCAGTCTAACGGTCAAATCTATCCCAGAAGAGTTTCATGTGCAGATCTTTATGCGAAATGAAAATTGTTTGCACCAATCGCAACAAACGGAAACTACTTTCTGCTTCCATTGATTTTAATAAGTTGAAACTAGTGCATTTATGTATTCGTCGAAGAGGCATAATTCCCGCAGAAAATCGCAGGATATTTAATAATTACGAAACAAGCCTTTGAGAACGTTAATGTTACCAGAGTTGTGCAGAATTACAAATTGAATTACTCCAGGAATTATAATTACAAAGTAATTGAATGACATTGTAATTCAGTCATGAAAGAAAAACATACAAATTTATCATACTTCTTCAAAGTTCTGTATTTTTTATTAAAACAATTAGTAATTGAATGAATTGAAAGGTTTTAACGATGTAATTCAGCTACGACGTACTTGAATTACCATATACTTGAAATACAATGTAATTCAATTGTGTAATTGAATTAAAACAACTCCGAATGAAACATTGTCGATTTATTAAAATTATTAAAGGAAGAAAGACACTCGTATTTAATTCCTGTTTTGTCGGTTTCGCATAAAGATCCGCATAGAACAAACGCTCGGGCTCGATTACGACCGCGCGGCTACCCGTGGACACAAATCGGTGTCCGCGTTTCCGGATTGATTTCTGTCCCAGGGACCGATCGGGTGTACACTCGAATTTCTGCCGATGCTCGTCCTAAGCAAACGGAGCGCGTATCTTCGTTTCGGTGACGGTCGCCTTAGAGTCCGATGAAATACGACGGCGCGATCGCAAACACCGGTGAATTACAGTTCGTAAACACGTCGCATCGCAGATCCGAGGGCCCGTCGAGCAAGAAACGATCGTAAATCGAGTCGGGCCGGTCGTAAATCGTCGCCGCGAGTCGTTCCGATTCACTCAGTCTCGCTGATCCTGAGGGATTTCTCTAATACCGAGGAACCTGCTTGTCAGTCCTTCACGTCTGGTGCGAAGCGAAATTAACACCCGGTTCCCGTTCTGTTACGCGCGATCATTCCACAGGGAAACCATTTTCATGAAACAATTAATCGTACTATTATAAGATTGTACACAACAGTCGCGAGACGATAATTCCAATTAATCCGCGTCCAAAGATCGCCCGCGCGACGTCGCGACGCGCGTTCCGTTTCCGAACGTGTCACAGCAAGAATAAACAAACGTGCATTGTCGAAAATATCATTAGTTTATCGCTGTATTCTCAATGGTGGAATTTATTGGCGGAAGCCTGTTCCTGGTAATAAGCGCGAGCATATTCCGGTACGTTTCGATCGCACGTTTTGGCATTGCGATGGAGGGTCCGAAACAGCTTCGGTGTACTGTAGAGACTCGTGTCAGTGCGTAGTTCAACTCACCGTGAACAGCGTTTCGCCGTGAGAGTTTCTCGAGGAAACGAGGGGCGAGAGGTCGCACAGAGGAGGTGTCACAAGGTCACCCGAAAAAGGATCCGATGTTCTTTCCTGCACGGAGGTTCGGATGGACGCGAATATCGTGTACGATCTTCTCTCGTCGAATTTCTCGTCGCGTGGCTTCGACGAGACTGAATCGTTTCGCGAGCCGCGGCCACCTCTATATGTAGACACGCTCCTCCTCTGGCAGACTGTCGGGCTCCCGTTATACGACAACGCTCTGCGAACGGAGTCGGTTCTGCCAAATTCTTTCCCGCGACAGCCGATCCGACGCCGTTCGCTGCCTCCGGATCGATCGGAACCACATGGCCGGTTCGCAGCGCAGATCGTGCCACTCTGACCCGCGAGTCATCGAAACCGGTGGTTGACAGCCGGCGATGCCTGCGTGTTTCGTGGTTGTACGGTAGACAGTCAAAATTTCCAATTAATATCAGGGGGACTCGTAAGTGATCAATTATTTTGAATTCTAAAACACAATCTTTGTAGTAAATTCAAGTTTTTATTTCTTAATTTATTATATAATCTCCATCATTATCAAGGACAGTTTGCCACCTTTCCTGCAAATTTTCAATCCCCCTCTTATAGAAATCCAGGGTTCGTGAAGCAAACTATGACTCAAGGTGCCTCCTTACACCTTCTACAGAATTATTAAAATGTTAGTGGTGCTATATACAGGGTGTTTGGTAACTGGTGGTACGAGCGAAAAGGGGGTGATTCTACATGAAAGAATAAGTCGAAAATATAGAATAAACATTTTTCGTTTGACGCTTTGTTTTCGAGAAAATCGACTTTGAAGATCCGTCAGGTTTGTGTGGTTCAGTATATGCAGGAAGTAGATTTGGTTGGTCATGATCAGACAGTTGCGCGTCAGACAATTCCTATCGAATAGCATGCTGCATTTCAACACTCGATTTTCTCTTTTCTTCCTCATTTGGAGATTTTTCCTTCCTCATTTGGAAATTGCAACAATTAATATACAATATACAATTTTTACATTAAAACATGGACTTCAATTCCTGAATTTTTCCTTTCTCATTGAAACAACCAATTTCCAAATGAAAAACTAGCTACTCTTACTAGCTTGTATATCATTATATATCAGCTACTAAGAGTAGCTAGATTTTTATTTGGAGATTGCAACAATTAAAAGACACTATACAATTTTAATATTAAAACAGGGACTTCAATTCCTGAATTTTTCCTTTCTCATTGAAACAGCCAATTTCCAAATGAAAATCTAGCTACTCTTACTAGCTTGAATATCATTATACAGGGTGGTTGGTAACTGGTGGTACGAGCGAAAAGGGGGCGAGATTCTACACGAAAGAATAAGTCGAAAATATAGAATAAACATTTCTCGTTTGACGCTTTGTTTTCGAGAAAATCGACTTTGAAGATTCGTCAGGTTTGTGGGGTTTAGTATATACAGCAAGTAGATTTGGTTGGTCATGATCAGACAGTTGCGTTAGACAATTCCTATCGTATAGCATGCTGCATTTCAACACTCGATTTTCTCTTTTCTTCCTCATTTGGAGATTTTTCCTTCCTCATTTGGAAATTGCAACAATTAATATACAATATACAATTTTTACATTAAAACATGGACTTCAATTCCTGAATTTTTCCTTTCTCATTGAAACAACCAATTTCCAAATGAAAATCTAGCTACTCTTACTAGCTTGTATATCATTATACAGGGTGGTTGGTAACTGGTGGTACGAGCGAAAAGGGGGTGATTCTACATGAAAGAATAAGTCGAAAATATAGAATAAACATTTCTCGTTTGAGGCTTTGTTTTCGAGAAAATCGACTTTGAAGATTCGTCAGGTTTGTGTGGTTCAGTATATGCAGGAAGTAGATTTGGTTGGTCATGATCAGACAGTTGCGTCAGACAATTCCTATCGAATAGCATGCTGCATTTTAAACTCGATTTTCTCGATAACGACACTTCGGATGAAGAAGAAGAAGAGGGAACAGAGATTTTCTTATTTCGAAATATTAGGCGTCGTCTTATATCGGAATAAAATTGTACATATATTGACGGTCGCTCGAGCTTATCCCCGCCGCTTCCGCGACGGGTGACGAATGACTCCGGCATAGCACACGGAGGATTGACTTTCCATTGTTGCTGTTATTGTCCGATAGTTGTAATTACGTAGCGCACTTGACCCGGTGCGGCACGACGCAATGGGATCACGTACTCGAACGCGTTTTCGAAATAGAAACGATGCGGAGACACGGACGAAAATAGGATTCCCTTTGGCAAATAGTTTCCACTTTATTTCGAGAAGCGTTACATAAATATTCCGCCGGTGACGGGAATTGTCTTTTCCTCGAATGCCGGTCCCGATTCGATCGAATCGTTATCAGTGGAACGGTAGCATCTTCGTGCAGCCGATAACGCCACTTTGGCCGTCGAGAGATCCTCCGTTAATGACGCTCGCGTTCTCCCAACCAAAGCCGCGAATACTTAAGTGCGCCAGCAACCGATCCGTCAGATTTTATCGGGCTCGGTGTTGATAAAGTTGAAACGTTTTCGATTTATTTCTCCGCAAACGAGCCAACACACGTTCTTCTGTTCGACCTGTCAGAACACTTTCGCAAATGTGTGAGGAAGAATATCCTATAAAGTAGTTCTCAAACTTTGAATTGCAGATCTGTTAACGTTTCGCTTTGGATTTATTTATAAAATTTGAGGTCGCTCGTCACTCGACGTTGACGTTGTCACACGAGAGAATGGCAGATGCGGTATTAGAGCATTATATTGCGAAAACGCGTGCGCACAAAATTGCAGGCGACAAGTGGAAACGATAAGACGACCAGCCCGCCGCCTAATTATTCAATTTTCGAGCTCTAATATCTCATAAGCGAGGCGTCGCACGCGATAATGTTGTCCCACGCTTACGACGCCAATGTACAGGTAACCCTCCTATAACACGGTAGATAGGTTCCTAGAAACTGCCGTGTTGTGTGAAACCGTGTTGTATGAGACCCAGAGCCAGTATAAAAAGGGGGGTTACGTTCCGAAAACTTATTAAAAACAAATTTTTTTTTTAATTCTACATAAACAACTTACTTTTTATTAAAAATATAAATGTATGTACAACACAAAACAAAAAAAAAACAAAAAATTTTATTCTAATTTAACGCAACTTTCATTTAATAAATTTCTTCGTTGTCACTGCTCAGTATAATCAACCGAAAACGTTTTTTCGGTGGAATGATATCGCCTTCACTTTCAGAACTTTTTTCTTCATTCAAAGTTCTTGCATCTTCTTCCCTCTTAAAAAAATCTGTTATGTTACTTTGCTTGCTGGTTCTTACCAGGTCATCGTAAATTTCTCGGTATGGAGCTAGACAGTTTTGTAGCTCCCTTTTGAATGTTCGGCTCCTTTCAGCGGAAGGGTCTGCATTCAAGAAAAATGACTCGAGATTTTCAGCTATGGTTAGACGTTCTTGTAATTTTTTTAATGTTCAATTATTAACTGCACAATCTTCATCAGTGCTAGTGTCCTCAGAATTGATTTCATTTATTTTAACTTCTTCTTCCACTAATAAATCTTGACCGTCCTCGAAGACGAAAGAATTAATTACTTCTTTTTCATTTTTCTTAATAGTCCGGACTGTTGCTTCATTCAAATTAAGACATTTTCCAATGTGAGATGCTTTTTCTCCTTGCAAAAGACGATCCAAGATTTGTATCTTTTTACTTCTAAAGAAATAAATTTCCTCTTAAACGTTGCTTTTTTATCTTTATCGGACATGGCTTGGGACTGAAACTGAATGTTTTAAAGACGAAAAAGTTATTCTTTAACACACCGTGGCTCGACGCAGACTGCCGACCAGCAGCGTGAGACACTTTTGTTTCCAGGCCACGGAGATGAAAAAGTAGTAGAAGTACAGTGATGTACAAAGGTTTTTGCAATTTTCTTATTATGTTAGAGCGAAACCGTGTTGTAGGAGGGTTTCCGTAATTTATGAATCGTGTTATAGCGAAAAAGTGTTATAAGATGCCGTGTTGTAGGAGGGCTACCTGTACCTGTAGAAGAGGCCAGTGTCGCCTCTGTCCCTCGTTCCGGCCGGAGGGACTCGGAAAATCGCGAAACCGCCGATAGCGATCCGTATCGGATCTTCATCGTATATTTTCGAGTGTCGTTTAACTATCGACACGGTGGCTGCTCGACGGTATCGAGAACGACGGTTGACAGACGCGCATAAATATTGCAGTCGGCGCAATTATGCGACTGCAGATGTTTTGCAAGATCCGTGCGCGCGGTCTTGCAGACTCGACGAAGAAGAAGAAGAAGCGGAGACGAGGCTCGCGGGAGGCAACGAGGCGCGAGAAGAAAATTCCAATGAGTTAGGGGAACGGTTAATTACTTATGCCGACTAATACTGTATAATAGCTGCATTCGCGAAATTGTAACGACTGCGACGCCGGTGTTGCAGAAACGATTGGGCAACCGTGTCGAAGTTAGTTTCGCCGCGTTCCAGGAGGAAGCGATTAAAACCGACGACGTTGCGTGACAAGGATTGTGCCACCGGTTCGTTTCAATTGTTCTCTCTGTCGGCTCTTTTCCCATAGTATCCTTTCTTTCTTCGTTCCGTTTTAAACGCCTGTGCGGGACAATGATCCCCGAAATCCCCGGATTCCCGAACCTGCCAGATGGAAAATGATCCGTCCGGATCGCGTCGCGGCAATTTGCTCGACTTTATCGCGGCCGCGCACGCTAATGCCATCGCACATATTTGCCCGGCCGATTAGCCTAATCGTCCGCGCCGGGAGATCTGTCAGCAACGCGCCTCTCTCTGTCACCAGCAATCGTGTCCGTGTTTACCGGCGGCTGTGCCCGAAGCCGATACCGGGCCAATTCGGCGGCCCGAGCTCGCTATCTTTCTACCGAAATCTAATCGAAACCGGCCCGAATTAACCGATCAAACACTCGGACGTTCGCCCACTGGACAGATCGTGTAAGATGCAGAGAATTATAATCATAAGTAATCAATTATTTGCAAAGTATATATTATGGTAATGATACATAATGATAGAGATAATATAATAAATTGAGAAATAAAAACCTGAATTTACTACAAAGTTTGTTTTAGATTTCAAAATAATTGATTACTTATGGTCCCCCCTAATATATCCATTTGTTACCTTTTCAGCAAGGTGCAAACACGATTTTCAAGACGACCCTCTCCAAGAATGGCTCCAGGATCCTGCGTGGACCTTTATCATTGACATATAGTGCCGATTCGCAGGGCTCATAGTCGGAAGTAAGTCGATGGGAGTTCCTGCGCGAGGAGGAGGAAGCGATCGACGACAGCCGGTGCTGATCGATCGATCACGCCGGCGTCCGTGATCGATGCCCGGTCCCCGGCCTCTTTCTTCCATACTGTGGAAGAAAAAGAATCCTGTGATCGATGGAGTCCGGAATAAAAGTGGACGATAACGCCCGGGAAGGATAACTGGTGGAAAAAGCTCGCGTGCTAGACCGCGGTACGAGAGTCGGAGAAATAGTAATGGTAACCGGTAATCTTTATTGCATCGCGGACCACAATTTATTCCTTGGTAACCCGATCCCTGACAGCTTCGCTGAATAAGAAATATATTTTTGTGCAAACGATTATTCGGTAAGTCTTACAATTTTCTCTACAGGTCATGCAACGCACTTCGTATGCTCTACAATTTTTCTAGAGGTCTCGTAATCTTTCCACAAGCTCGGATAATGTTTTCGCGAGCCCTAGAATTTCTTTTTGGAATTTTTTTCTTCGCATACACGATTCTTCCGTGGGCTCTAGAATTTCTTTAGAGGACATACAATTTTTTTAAGCGTAGCAAAATTTTTTCCATACACGTACGATTCCTCTGTGAGCTCTAGAATTTTTTTAGAGGACACAGAATGTGTTGAACGTTCGGCGCGGTATAGATGGTATCAGACGGTTCGGACGGTATAAATAATTCCGATTCTTTTTCAGTACGAGAGTTCTCGAAGGATCCAAGGGAGAATCGCATAAGGGAAAAGCCGGAGAGCGTAAAAGCAAGATGACGCGCGATGGACGATAGCGAGTTCGCCGAGAAAGGAGCTACAGTAGGTCAGGCCCGATCCGTGGATATGCGTTTTTCTCGTTATTAGAGCCGAATGATAGAGCAGCGAAGCCTTGATCTCCTGAGAGACGTAGATCTGTGTCGTCTCGGCGATCCTCTAATTGCCACGTTTTTTCTTCCTCCTGTTTTTTCAAAAGATCTTTGCGAGATCGTTCCTCGGCGATGCGCAGTTCGGTCGTTTCAAAGTTGCAATCATAGATTACGCGGCCGTGTCTTTATCGTTCGGCTAATTAGCTCCGGGCGTGAAGCGAGATCGTAAAATGCGAATATGTTTACGCGAACGCGAACACGGAATCGAGCGTGAACGCGCGCCTGATAAATGATCGACTCGCTCTACTTGCCCACCAAGAGAGACCGATCTCCTCCGAGAAACGGAACGACACGCAGGGAACCATGGTACATTCGATTTGCAAAAGGACACAGCGCTGGAACTGTTCGCTGTATCTCCGCGCAGAGTTTGCGTGTGCAACGTTAGATGCAACTAATTACAACGCAGTCGTAATAAGAGTTTGTTTTACTGCCGATTAATGAGCATCGATAGAATATTTCCTGCGCTGTACTTCCGGTGAATTCCCCTGGCTGTTACGTCGCCGTTAACTATACGAGAATTCGTCTAACACGTGGCATCTATTTACTCGATTGTCTCCTTTCGCGATTCTAGGGTCGTCGCAAGTCTCGTTGCGAAACGCCGCACAGTGGGCAAAAACGGCCTTTTTCGATTAAAAATCAAAGAACTTTCGATAGGAATGAGGTAGAGCGATGAAATTTTTTTTAAATGAAAGCTGAAACTTTGTAGAATATGGGAAAAATAGGGAGATTTTACGGTACGAACGATTTTTAACCTTGAGAAAATTCGTTAAAGTTGCACAATTTCAAGAAAATTTTGTTTTTGTGGCTAATACGCGCGGAAAATTTTTTTTAACACGCTATATATCGTTTCCCATAGATTTTTTCACGCTGATTTCAAATCTGTTCTCAAAATTTGTCTACGACCTCTGGTTTTTGAAAAAAATAGATTTTTGTGACACAAATTAATGAAATTTTTTCGTTAAAATGTCTTGATAACACACTAGTTTGAAAGTATATCGTATTCTCATATATAAAACACAATAAAAATCATAACAATGAAGTATTTTAACGTTTTGAGTTACTTACGAAACATGAAGCACTTCGCATCTCGTCATCACTTGACGTATCGCTGTCATTACTACTGGCGCTTTCTTGAAATTGTGCAACTTTAATGAATTTTCTCAAGGTTAAAAAACGTTCGTACCGTAATCTCCCTATTTTTCCCATATTCTACAAAGTTTCAGCTTTCATTTAAAAAAAATTTCATCGCTCTACCTCATTCCTATCGAAAGTTCTTTGATTTTGAATCGAAAAAGGCCGTTTTTGCCCACTGTGCGCCGTCCGTTAATCCCGTTCCCATTTATCCCATCGTCTCTTTCGCTTCCTGCCGTTATTATCCGCAATCCGCAGTCCGCAAATCGATCCCCGCCTCCTTTCTCTTTAAAGGCGTCTTCCTTTTTGCGAAAATGACGGGACGACCGCACGATGCGCGAACGGCTGCCTCGAGGCCACCGACAGGAGGTGAACCAGGTCGCTCCAGAATCCTCTTTCAATCTTGAAAATACAATCGCGATCTATCCTCTTTCGGCTTCGCCCTTTTCGGCTCTCGATGCCTTAATCGCAACGATGCGCTGAATCGCGACAAGGACTAAGGTCAGCCACGCTTTCAGTTCTCAGACTCGTACAATCTTTCTACAGGCCCTACAATCTTTTCTTGTCATCCCTACAATTTTTTTATAAACTCTACACTTGTGTTCTATAGATAGGACAATGTACGCTGTATGCTCTACAATTTTTCTAGAGGCCCTAGAATTTTTTCACGAGTCCTAAGAATTTTTGTGCGAGCCTTACACAACGTTTCTACAAGCCCTAAGAATTTTTTTCTAAGCTCTAGAATTCTTTTAGAGGTCATGCGATGAATGTTGAAACTTCTACGGGTCCAACAAATTTTGTGCAAATTTAAAAATTGCTTTTACTAACGCGCAATTTGAACGATCTTTCCTGACACTGAAAATGATTTTGCAAATTTCCAGATGAAGTTAGGCGCGTCTATCAACGAGGCCTCGACTATCCGCCGAGTGGATTATCTTTCCACGGAGGACGGATTCCTGACGGATTAACGACGCCGTGACGGTGGCCGCTGACACGATAATTACCCGGACCGTATCCCCCGAGATTAATCTACGAATCTGGATTGTCCGCATCGAATTATCACCAGCTGCCCTTTCCCGGGTCGGTCGATTAACGCGCCGAGCAATTAATCGACCGGTTGATCCGGCTGACTTTATTAGGAGTTTTACTCGGTGACAGCTCGCTTTTCCGCCGATCTTGACCCGTTTTTCCTCGTTCCTGCACTCTTTTTCTCCTCGGCTCGCCAGCTGCCAATCCGATTTCGCGACAGATGCGATTTCTTCGTTAGCATTCGAGCGACAGTGTTGATCCAAGCTATCAATACAGTTTGAATTTCACGCTCGACTTTTCTTTTTCCGCGAAACGTCACGTCAGTGTTTGAAATAGTCTTTGTCACCGCCTTGGCCTCTCACTCTCTCTCTCTCTCTCTCTTTCTGTTGTCCAGTTCTCGCATAATTCATTTGAAAATTCACGGTCGTCGCGGCGCGAGTCCGCGGTCACAAAAGGACAGAGAAAAGCGGGACAAAGTGAAAATATGGCAACGAGCGCGAGAACGACCACGAAGAATGAAATATTAGGATCGAACGAGTGACCGTACGCGGCTATCGTTTATCAAAGTCGTCGATGAGAGAGCGGCTCGCTCCGGCCTATCGCGGATATTCGCAAAAAACAAAAATAAATAATCGATCTCCATCGTTGGCTGTTTTATCCTTGGGCGTGTTGCTGAAAAAGAACAAAGCCGAGGAAAACAAAAAGCAAAAGGCGACGAATCCGCGGGAGGAAGCGGAACTCTTTCCTCAAGGACACGATTTGTCCGCGATGACGTCGCACGAGGGCCGAAACCTGACTCGAAGAGACGAATTAAACGCGTGGGAATCCTCTCTAGCCTCTGGCGAACGACCATGCTGTCAGTCAATGTCTGATTCCTAATTGATAACGCGGGAGGCTAGCAACTCTATTCCGATTTGATTCTCTTTTGCTCGACGCTCCAAGAATCGGCGAACTTTGGAGCAGTCTTGCAAAGCGACGAAGGGCACAAAGGCTGTCAGAAGTTGGCCAGATCCTCGGTCGAGATAGAAGCGCACGGTAGAGTTGCCGAAGTCAACGAGGCGCGAACAACAGGCTAATAGACGATGCACTTCCGACAATTGGTCTCCGCGCTTCCATTCAATCGCGTTAACACCTGCTCGCCGGGCCACGGACCGTGAAAAAAAAAACTGGAAAGGGTTCCCGAGTTAGGCGACCAGGATCCATCAAAATCCATTAGAAAGCCGTAGGCTCTACGAAAAAACTTTTGAGGTCTATAAAATGTTGATAGGAGATCATAGAGCCGGTGTAAGAATTCCAAGATCCGTAACAAAATTGTACAAAAATGTATAAAAGTAGAGGTCTGTAGAAAAATTGTAGAGCCTGTAGAAAGTGCTGCAGGGTATGTGGAAAAATCGTAGAGCTAGTAGAAATATTGCAGAGCCTGTAGAAAGGACATGCGGTGCACGAAAGTCGCTTTCTTCTCGAACAAGCGATTTTGTTGCTTGCGCAACGGTGGATCACGTGCATGGTCGCTCGAAAGTTGTAGAACGGACCATGTGCGGTAACGAAGAGCCGCCGTTAGGATTTTACATAAGTATTCCTGCAACCGCGCATCCACTATTGCACTATCACGGATGCTTCGATGCAGTCGTAATGACCGCCGGAAAATCCTCGAAATTAATAACCATTTAATAAGTCACGCGAAATTGATGGTTAGTATGGAATGACTTGTCGATACAAAAATATGTAATTTCAGGGACCTGACTGAGGCTCGATGAGAGGACAATTAAAACGACAACACGATTTCCCAAAGAATCTAGAAACTCTTCTTAACGCTTGCAGTAAAAGACGATGGTTAGTATGAAATCATTTAGTTTCGTGTATCTTTGACTAATTGCAAGTATTTGAAATTATAAAAATGTCGATCATCGGCTGTTTTTAGTAATAATTTGTAACATAACAACTGTCCGCCCTACATCTATTACTTCAAACCTGCGACATAGAAATTAACTGGCTTTAAAAAAAAGCAGGTTGCAAATTGAAAAAGAAATATTTATTTTTTATTATATCGATAACGACGAAGTCTACTGTACCGTACGAAAGTACTGTCGGTACAGTTACCTTATGGGAAATCTACTATACGTCGGTATTGTTACTTTACCGACGCATGATAAACATTCGCGAGGAATTATGTGATTCGTAGTTCGAAAGGGCCGCCATATTTTCTGCGCCACGCGACATTACCGACAGAACCAATTCTAACCAATTTTCCATCCACGTAGACATTTCCGAATTTCCTGATAAAGGTGTGTTGGAAATTAGGATCGTGCTAGAGCGCGGTCTAGAACACTATCAACGGTGAACCGTAGGGAAGGTATTTCGTTGCAGTGAATGAAATAATCGTGGCGACGGGAATTTGTCGTGCAAACGGACGCCATTTTCGCTGCGAGCATCGGCCACGTCCTAACTTGATGGCAGGAGATTCGGATTCGTGTTTCCATCGTCGAGGACCGTGTTGTTGAATCTTCTGCGCATAAAAAGCGAGTCTCGCATATTTAAACATGGTACGTAGTCGAGAAATTCATTGAACACGCCCGGAAAATCTGTATTCGCGCCGGTAAACACCTGTGGACAGTCTTGTATATTGACACCGAAGCTCGGCCTGCCTCGTTTGACACGTCAAAATATCCACTCCGATTCATGAAGGAAAAACAATGTTCCCGCAACGTGACAACCTTTCCCCGCGATCGACGTACGCGACTTCGCTTTCGCTTCCTTCGAAATCACACTCCAATATTCACCTCCGAAAAGTCTATTCAACTTTTTCGTCATGCCACCATCGTCGGGCGAGACAGCGATAATTTCACACGTTTGTCCAGATGACTCGATAGACACGGGTTTCTCGGGTGAAAATGATCGTGCAACGGTACTCGATTCGTCCTGACCGTGAACTCTTTGTTTCTTTCCTCAGCCACTCAGGTTAGATATCAAGCGGAAGCTCACTGCCCGCTCGGACAGAGTGAAGAGCTTAGATCTTCACCCGACAGAGCCTTGGATGCTCTGTTCCTTGTACCAAGGAAACGTTAATATCTGGAACCATGAGACCCAGATGCTGGTTAAAACTTTTGAAGTTTGCGAGGTCCCGGTCAGAACAGCCAAATTCGTGCCCAGGAAGAACTGGGTTGTTACTGGAGCGGATGACATGTTGATCAAAGTCTTCAATTACAACACATTGGAGAGGGTACACTCCTTCGAAGCGCACAGCGACTACATTAGGTGCATAGCGGTGCATCCAACACAACCATTTATATTAACGAGTAGTGGTATGTATTGCATAGATGTATCTTTGTTAAAACAAACTACGGCAACTTTATTTACTCTTTAGATGACATGTTAATCAAATTATGGAACTGGGAGAAGGCCTGGATAGGACAACAAGTTTTTGAGGGGCACACCCACTATGTAATGCAAATTGTATTCAATCCGAAAGACAACAACACGTTTGCCAGCGCATCTTTGGACAGAACAGTGAAAGTATGGCAACTAGGTTCCTCCACGGCGAATTTTACATTGGAGGGTCATGACAAAGGTATCAACTGCGTGGATTATTACCACGGTGGGGACAAACCGTACTTAATATCGGGAGCCGACGACAAATATGTCAAAATTTGGGATTATCAGAACAAGACCTGCGTACAGACACTCGAAGGACACACGCAGAACATTTCGGCCGTCTGTTTCCATCCAGAATTGCCGATTATTCTGACCGGTTCAGAGGATGGAACGGTGAGGATATGGCACTCGGGAACCTACAGATTAGAGTCCTCCTTGAATTACGGGTTCGAGCGAGTGTGGACGATAGCTTGCATGAAAGGCTCCAACAATGTAGCGATCGGTTACGACGAGGGTAGCGTTATGGTGAAAGTTGGCAGGGAAGAGCCAGCGGTTTCCATGGACTCGTTGGGTGGTAAAATTGTGTGGGCCAAGCACAGCGAAATCCAGCAGGTCAATCTGAAGGCCTTAGGGGAGGAAGCGCAAGACGGAGAGCGACTACCGTTGGCGGTAAAAGACATGGGTGCTTGCGAAATCTATCCACAGACCATCCAACACAATCCTAACGGGAGATTCCTGGTGGTGTGCGGAGATGGGGAATACATTATTTACACGTCCATGGCACTAAGAAACAAAGCGTTCGGTCAGGCATCAGAGTTTGTATGGGCTGCCGATTCAAGTCAGTACGCTGTCAGAGAGAGCAACACCACCGTGAAAGTGTTCAAGACCTTCAAAGAGAAGAAAAGCTTCAAGCCCGACTTCGGCGCTGATGGTTCGCACATAATAATTGCTAACGATACGAATCGTTTCTCTTTTCATCGATTTCACATGGCATTTTTCTCGCAGGCATCTTCGGTGGCTTTCTGTTGGGAGTATCTTCCGGATCGGGCCTATCCTTCTTCGACTGGGACACGCTGAAGCTGATTCGCCGTATAGACATTCAGCCGACGCACGTTTACTGGGCAGAGAACGCTTCGCTCGTAGCACTGGCAACGTCCGATCAATATTTTATTCTGAAATATCACGCCGATGCCGTTTCAAACGCAGCAGAAAATTCGGAGGACATCGAGGACGCGTTCGAGGTAAGCTACAGTTGTACTTTCCTCGTTTAACACGTTGACTGCCATGTCACCCATATGTGGGTGTCGGAATTATTTGTCCACTTTATTCATCAAACTGTATTCATCTTTTTATCACTATTTCAAAAGAATCGTTATTCTCTTCTAAAAAAATTTGGTGTGCATTCTAGCACTTGTATCAATCATTACGTTGTCTTTCAGATGGTCGCCGAGATGAGCGAGGTGGTGAAGACGGGTCTCTGGGTCGGCGACTGCTTCATCTACACAAACAGCGTGAACCGTGTGAACTACTTCGTCGGCGGAGAGGTGGTGACCGTCTCGCATTTAGACCGGCCGATGTATCTGCTCGGTTACGTGCCCAGGGACAACAGGTTGTACTTGTGCGACAAAGAGCTCTCCGTGGTCTCCTATTCTCTGTTGCTGTCGGTGCTCGAGTATCAAACGGCGGTGATGCGAAAAGACTTCGAGACCGCGGACAGAGTGTTACCGACGGTTCCCAGAGAGCACCGGACCAGGGTGGCGCACTTCCTGGAGAAGCAGGGATTCAAGGAACAAGCGTTGGCTGTATCGACAGACCCGGAACACAGGTTCGAGCTGGCTCTGGCGTTAGGGGACCTCACGACAGCCCACACGCTCGCCAAAGAAGCGAACAGCCAGCAGAAATGGCGACAACTGGCGTCCCTGGCGACCCAGAAAGGCAAGCTCTGCTTAGCGCAAGAGTGCCTGCATCAGGCGCAGGACTTCGGCGGGCTTCTGTTGCTGGCGACCAGCACCGGGAACGCGGACATGATACAAAAGCTCGGCAACGACGCGGACGACACGGGGAAGAACAACATCTCGTTCCTGTCGTACTTCATTTTAGGTGATCTGGACAAATGCTTGGACATTCTCATCAAGACGGATAGAATACCGGAGGCCGCGTTCTTCGCGAGGACGTACGTGCCCAGCAAGATCTCGTCCATCGTGAAACTGTGGAAGGAAAAATTGTCGGCGGTCAGCGAGAAGGCTGGACAGAGTCTGGCCGATCCGGAACAGTACGAGAACCTGTTCCCTGGGTACAGCGAAGCGCTCAAGGTAGAGCAATTTCTTAGGGAGGAGAGTCGACAGAAAATCCCAGCGTCCGCGTTCCCTATGATGCAAGTAAGCAAGCAATTCTCGCTCTAAGATGATCAACCGGATGCAATGCCGGATTCATCCTGTTTATCTATTTATTATCGTAGTCGAACGTCGAGCGGAAACCGCTGGACGAGATGTTAGCGGCGGAGCAAACGAATCGGTTCGCCTTCAAGTCCGGCAACAGCGGTCCCAGCGAAACGGAAGTGCCATCGCCAGAAGCTTTGACCGACAGGTTACAGGATCTGGATATCGGTAAGGTAGCGACTCCGTCCACCGAGATACCAGCCGTTCCCGAGAAGACGAGAACCACCAGCAGCTCGAGGCCGCTGACAGTGGACGAAGACGATCTGGACCTTGATCTCGAGATCGATGATACCATCGACACGACTGTAAGCCTGTTACACCAGCATACGTACTTGTTAATCGCGGTCCTCGTCTCTATGTTCATCGAGCTTTACACGCGTAACTCTCTGGCCCGTTTTCTCCGATTGTTTCCCGGTTTTAACGCAACCATTTTTACTGTGCATGCTGACACCTAAGTGCTTCTGAAAGACAAAGTAAGTGTAACGGCACGGCCACTCAACCGCAATGGTGTTTCATTCTTCTAGGGTTTGCGAGTCGAAGAATCGCCGACCGATGTAATCGACCGTGTTTAGTTGTGCGCTAGGCTTGTTTTGTTTGTTTGATACACCGGAGGTAACCGGAGGAAGACGAACAATATGTTCCAAGGTTCGAGGGTAGCACGTTTAGGGTAGCATCGACGTCGCGGGATAGGTGAATCGGGGTCAAATAGGGGTGGGACAGGGGCAGAGGGGTACAATTACAACTGTGTAGCTGAAGGGCTCTTCGATTACGAACGGGTAACTTCAGAAGGCTATTACATTACCAAAACAGTTTGAGGCGGACTGTATCAGGCACACGCGTCTATCGATCCTGGTTAAACACCCTTCAGGGACGTCATTAGTACAACATACTGACTCTGACGTACATAGAAAAGTGAATTACACGTAGTCAAATTATTAGATACATGCTTTATCATTCGCATTCTAGAATTTCAACGTAGCTATGATCAAAAATTAAACTCATAATTAGGTATGCCATGTTTTCATTCGCTGGATCTTTTGGTTCCCCCCAAAACTTTGACATAGCATAACAATAAGTAGTTTTCACACTCCCAGGTAGACCAATAACCAATTGACCAAAATTTAAACTCATAATTATATAAAAACTTTGAAAAGACTACGGCAGCGTCCTTAACAGTATACAGGAAGAAACTGAAGTCGTCCTCGGAGGGGTTAACGTTTGCGAACACGTTAGGTAAACCGGAGAAAGCCGAAAAGCACGCAGGGAAGCGAAAGAAACGCGATCGAGAGTTAGGTGGTGGAAGAATTTCAGAATTTTGTTCTCGGACTTCTCTTTGTCGTGTTTCGAAAGCCACTCGGGCCTCAAGGAGAACAATCCGTTGCCATAAACGCAGCTGGAAGGGGAGACAGAGGACCATTAAGGCTTGTTGACTTCTCGCCCTGGTCACGGTTCATTTTCTTTACGGCCTTATTGCCATAACACTCCCGACACAGAGAGACCCACCACTGCACTTCGCCTCTTGCTTTCCCTTCTCAGACCACGAACACACTCTCTCTCTCTTCATGGTAGCGCAACGATCACCGTAGCGTAGTAAATTGCGTGCGCAACGGCATGGTTTGGAAAGCGGAAATTTGTTAATAAAAAGATGTCGCTTTCCAGACCACTGTAGAGGGAATAACCAGGGAACGTATTCAAGTTACGCTTGAATCCAAAAAGTCAGACAAAATTGCAACAAAAATTCTGAAATCTGCTCCCGCAGATCTATTCCTTATAAAAAAAATACAACTTTGTAAACCATTCCTCTAGCTCTAGTGGTTTCCAAGGTGCGACCGAGGGTTGTTCTCATCCCTTCATTGTGGACGATGACTACCTCTCACAAGAATTTAGTGTAACTTGAACATGTTCCCAGGCGAGAGGACTGGTCTCACCGATTTGTTGTTAATCACAGAAATGTTTGTTGTTCCAGGGTGTGACTCTCGACGACGACCTCCTCAACGAAGATTAGCCGTTCGGTTGGAAGGCGAGCAGCGCGATTGTCGCGCTATTTCCATTCTCCTTCCGTCAGTCATTCCCCGCGTCGTCGCCGACCAGAGTCGTTTAGAAAATCAAGTATTACTGTTGGAGGACATTTGTTGTGCGCGAGTGTTTTTATCAACGCATCATCCGATTCAGAATATATAACGCAGTCTGCACACGCGGAGTTTGTCCCCGTGTGCCGGAGATTAAATATATTATTAATATAACACAGAAAAAGAAAAAAAACAAAAAACCGCCTGCGGCACGTTTTTAATCTCTTTCTCTTGTCACTTTCCTTTTCGCAGCCCCCCCTGATATCCCTCGGAGAACGCGACGTCTCAGAAAATAATCCCTCGACACGCACCGACACCACTCCTAGAGGAAGGTAAATGGAGAACCGTGTACACGAACGACTAATGTACTAGCCGGAAGTCAGCCGATAGATTGTTTAGGATAAGAGAAACAAAAACCGATGCGCTCGAAACCTTAGCCACTATCTACTTTCTCCGTTGTCTGTCGCATCCTTTGCCCGGACGAGGACCTCGGAACGCGTGCACGATAGAGCCCAGCGTCACCTAGGAATGTAAAAGGATCGAACACCGGCATTCGTCCGATCCCTATCGAATATTAAACATAGTTGTAGGTATGCTGTCTCCTGCGAGGAGACTCTACGTTAAACAACATTGTACAGTCCGTATTAAATATACTATTTGTATAACAGAACCCGCCCACGCATGTCCTCAATCTGTGGAATTTTATTTTTCAGCCGACATCTTCGTCTATCTTTCTCTTTACACTGTTCCATGCTATCCTATCCTTCTTCGTGCGTACAGGTATGATCATTCATTATGCTCTACTCGAAATCTTTTCTGCAAGTATTTTATTAAATAAGCTGAACTTTTTCGGACTAGCCACACATCCACATCTCTATCGTCTCCACGTCATCTTCATCGGTCGCAGAGAATCATCCTCGAAAGCGCAGCAAGCTTTCCTCCGAGGGGTCCAAAAATAATCCAAACTCGTAATCAGCTGCGAACCCACGTTTTCCTCTCGTGTCTCGCTGAAATAGTCCTCGATTTTCCCGCACACGTACGTGACCTTAACGCGAGAAAGGGAGACGTGCATTCTGCACACGTGGTGTACGTGATCGGTACGAACTATTGAATTCCGTCTCTGTTTTCAATAACGAGCTGCGGAACAACCCGTCGCCGATCCTAAACGTCAGCATTCATCCAACGAATCTCAACTTTTTTTTAAACGACACACAGAGCCTTCAGAATTTCAAACAAATCCTTTCATCGTAATATCCCATACGCGCAAATGTTAAAAAGAAAAATTATTTTTGATTTTTCGGAAGCTGACAGGGATCGATGCCCCCTCGAATAGCGAATGGAGGTCGCGTGGTGGGCCGGTATTGCAGAGAGCGACTGAAAAAGATAACGAGACATGCGAGGGTTCGTATAAATTAGGGGAGATCGGGCCAGATTGATACAATGCAATTGTCTGGACACTGTGTATATTTTTCTTTATGTAATTCGATTCTTTTCTTCTGTTCCTCGGGAAATGGTCCGAAATTATATCAAAAAACAAAACGTGGGCGAAATGCTACAATGAAAGAAGATTCATTGACGCTCAGATGATCTGCAAACATAACACAATATAGATAAAATGACAATACTAAGATATATTACTAAGAAATAGACAGTTATGAAATAAACAGTTTATAACTTATTTTGTACGTATTTTCCTCGATGTTATGCTTGCAATATGTACATTTTGGATACAGTTTTTTACACAATCGAGTCAAACAAAAATTACGGAAACAAAAAACTAAAAAATGTATCAACTAGCCCCGGTCTCCCCTATGCGAGTTTGCTAGGTGTCCGGATACTTATGGCCGGGACTGTGTCTGTATTCCGTTATTTTCATCGTGAGCGAGCTAGGGCGGAGGTGGGGTGGGTGTTCAGAACAGATTGAGGAATCGCTCGTGTCACGATAACAAGAGACACGGGGGACGAGGACGGATTAATCGCGTGTAAATTTACGCTGGAACCTGGGCGGAGGGGATGAATCGGTGCAACCGTCGCTCGGCTGAAAAACGACGGAGGAGTAGGTGGAGGAGAGACGAAAAGATAGCCGTGCGCGACTCGTCTCGAAAATAGAAACGGCTTCGTTGACACTCCGCTACAAATTGTCCGTGTCGTTATGCTCTTTGTAAAAGCCAGCGTTCTTTCTTCGACCGCCGCGTGAATTCTTCGCCGTTTTTCGCCTTGCGAACCGTGTCGAGCCTCTTGCATGATACAAGACGTAATACGCTTTCAAGCACCGGAGAATTGAAAGGATATTAATTAGACTGCGGATTTTTATGCAAAATCAAAATTGTCCTCTTCTTTCTTTCTTTGATGACCCTAATAGATTCAGAATAATAGGTCGACGAACTTAAATTCTTTTTTTGTCATAAATGCATAAAATCTGCAGTAAAAACTCTTAGCAGCCACTTGTAAAATCGAGCTACACAGCTAAAAACGAGCAGCTCACGTTTGTAACTTCGTTTAGCACGTTAATGAATTTTCAAAGCTGTAAATGCCGTCTGTTAATGGTAGAAATTGTAACGAATCGCGAGAACCGAGAATTCTTTACAGAAACGTAGCCGCGGGGATCGCCTATTATTTTTTTTTAATAGGCCTCGGCTAGGTCGGCCGTGGAATATAATTAACTGATTTTAGGTGACGCGTCCCGGAGAGTAAATGGACCGGGCCGGGATAGCGTAACATCGGTTCCACTCGGCACGGCGTCGTCCGGGAGAATTTATTGCCGTCTGTTCCGCGCGCGGGGATTACCAGAACTCGGTCGAACGATATCTGACACACTCTCCCTTGTCTCGTCCAGTTAAATCCACTCTAACGACCGCGTAAACGAGCCGAGTAATTTTTGAGGTGGCCAAATTTAAGGGTACTCTACACGTTCCGACTATAAAACGATCATCCACATTTTCTTCAAAGAAAACCGCCGATCGTTGCACTACGAAACTCTCTACGCTTGCTACCCAACATCCCGAGAATCCGTTCAAATTTTTTTTCGAGCATTAATTTTCACATTGTTCAACACTACCGTTATTCGTTGCTTACCTTCAGCGTTGAAATATTTTATATTAGAATATAACGTAGCATCTTTATGAGATGTCAAAACAATTTATAGCAGATGAATATTATGTATCATCTCTTGAAACAACAAAGTGTATAAAATTAATTCAACTATTAGTGTGGACGTCACATATGCGTAACGTTGAACGCGTTGAAGTTGTAGCCTCCGTAAGAAGGATAGACGCGTTGCAAAGCAATGTTCGAACGAACGTTTAAACAATGTACGGTATTTGAAAAAATTGTGGATGAAGCAGAGGACCCGTTATGCGTGCTCTCAGGAGCCAACGAGGCGCACCAAGAGACGCGCGCGCTAGGAAGAGCCTGTGAAGCTGCTAATAGTCGCCTAAACGGTCGACACGCTTGCCCTGGCTGTCGCTATATGTCACCTCCGCCCTCTATTTACACGCCACGATGCACGTGCATGAGAAACTCGTCGCGACGGAAGCTGAGGAATTCCCCGGCGTCTTCGGCCTCTGCGTTCACAGCGTTCAGCCTTTCCTTTCGCCTCGGAGTTCGAAAAACGCGACTGATCGATCACGCCGTGTCACGTGACGGTTCCAATGTCTGTACATTAAGTTGTCATTGTCATAAGCGAGAGCATCAGGCTCTTATCCGGAGTATCCTCTAGTTTGACGCGCGTCTCTCAGAATTTTTGCAAAGGAAACCTATAATCGGACACTATAATTCCAACCTTGTACTTATTGTACTTGTTGACCAGTATTCCAAGAGTGTACTAAAATGTTTTAAAGCGTTGACAATCGTTTTTCACGAAGTTATGCTCTGTCAAACCGGTGGGACTCCTTGACAGAATCCTAGAGGATGGTTGCTAACATGTCTGTACATTAAGTTGTCATTGTCATAAGCGAGAGCATCAGGCTCTTATCCGGAGTATCCTCTAGTTTGACGCGCGTCTCTCAGAATTTTTTCAAAGGAAACCTATAATCGGACACTATAATTCCAACCTTGTACTTATTGTACTTGTTGACCAGTATTCTAAGAATGTACTAAAATGTTTTGAAGCGTTGACAATCGTTTTTCACGAAGTTATGCTCTGTCAAACCGGAGGGACTCCTTGACAGAATCCTAGAGGATGGTTGCTAACATGTTTGTGTGTCTTCCTAGGTGTGGACAAACTGTTCGTGTCACCGATCATCGGGGAGAATGGTGGATTGTCCTCCGGGGTGAGCTACGACTAGTTTATTTACCGAGGGAGCCGAGGCAGCAGTAATAGCTGAATGGCGGTCACGTTGCGCTATAAAATATTGCACCCACATCTTTGTAACTCGAGCCAGGGAACGCCGCGCCGGCTGAAACACGCCGAATGATTTACCTGACTTTCGGTGGATTCGTTCCGCAAGGAGGAGCCCGCGGCCGATGATTAATATCCTTGTTTGCTTATTATCAAGCCTGTTTGCGCAAGCCGATCGGCATCTGACATTTATGCTCCGAGTATATCGGCAGAACGGGTCTCCGAAGAGAATAATCAATAGCTGAGCTTTATGCAAAATCAAAATTGTTGGCATCGATTGCGAGAAACAGTAGCCTAGACCTTCCTTAACTTCTTTAACAATCTTAATAACTTGGAGATATTTCAGTTAATATTTTCCTCATAAATGCATAAAGTTTCATTTTAATTTCCTGTCATAAAATCCGCTGTCTCGTAATCGATACAAATAATTGTCCACCAAAAATCTGCGTTTCAATTTTTTTCACACAGATTCCACGTAAGACAAAAATCCGTAAAGTCGTAAATTTAACTGACTGCTTTACATATTTAAATGTCTCTAACACTGAGAGTGGTAGAGAACAACAATTACCGAATTGTGTTGAGTAAAGCCCGTAAGGACCGCCCACTAATTACTGAAACACAAATTCGTTGGGCCAGTGTAATTAACAGAGTACCGCCATCGTCCACCCCTCCATTCGCTCGATTCATTTATTGATCCGCTCAGACTACAATGTTTCCCGTCATCAAACACTCATGACAATCCTTTTGCAGGTCCGGCGGAGCTGATAGAAAAAGGTTCGCCACGACCTACAGCTAATGGCACCAACAGGAGCAAGAAGGGTTTGCGAGGACTGTCCTATTGGACAGATGGATCCTCCCTTCTCGACCGGCAGTCTCTCACCTGGCGGGCTCGACCAATCGCGACCCGTCTGCGCTGTCTCTCCCTGTGGACGCTCATCTTGAACGGGACAGCATCGTTTTCACCTGTCTCCGCCGCAGCCAATGGTCTCTGCTCGCCTCCGGACACTCCCTTTTAGATTAGGTCTCTGGACACCTGCGTTTTGATCAAACATGGCTCCCTTTCCGAATAATTGGAAAACCGGAGACTGGTTTCATTCGTGAAACAAACTTTTACACTTTTATCTGCAAAATTTTCGCGAAACAAAAGTACACTGTCGCTTTCTCAGCCCGTAACGTAGTGTAAACAATTCTGGATTTCGAAAGTAGAAGATTCAGGCTTTAAAATGAGACCAGAACGAATGTCCTACGATGATTCTTCAGGAAGTTAGAACACCTTGAAGGTGGACAATTTTTCAACGAAAATTGATCAAATCTTTGAATTTGCGAAATTGGAAATCGGACTGGTTCGTTGGTTTCCGTAAAAGCGCGCCGTCCGATCGAGTATCCGTCGTTTCGAGGCCCATCGAGCACGCAAGATTTATTTTGAGCGAGCGACGTGTCCCCCGATCGATTTCCAGAACGAAAAATAAAGTGCACGTGCTATTCCTGCGCTCTGATGCACGCACGGTGTTGACGCGGCGCGCACGGCCAGCCGCCTCTCTTTCGCCGGGGAATATTAAAGCCCGCCACTGCCGGGCCGTGTTTGCAAAACATCCAGGTTTGCGCAAACATCCACCGTTTTGCTTACCGACCGCGGGACCAATGGCTAATTTTCATTCTTACGCACCGGATACTCCGGGCGCAGGAACCCCCTTCCGAGGCAGGAACTGGGTCGAAACTCGGAAAAAGATATTCCAAAAAAAAAAAAAACCATCGTGTGTCCACTGGCGAAGCAACATCGAGCAAAATTTTACTCGTCTCTTGTTGGGATGAGAGAGTACACTCTGAAAATCAAGGTAAATGATCGACGTTCTTCTTACAATGGACGATAAATAATTCCGATTTATTTCCTTGTTCTGTTGGTAATTACAGGATCGTTAGCTGCCGGATTGTTCTCGGTTTCTTACAATCTGAAGGAATCGGGGGGCCAATCGCACATCTTGGAAATGGAACCCGCGCATCGTGTATACACTCAAGATCGGATACATTATGTACATCGAGTTCTCGAGACGTTCTGTAGCATATTATTTTGAGAGACCGAACGCAACGGTCGAACAGACCGCGCGAGACTTTGCGCAAACGGACACGAAGAAATTAGCAGAAATGAACGGGCAAAGACGCGTGCAGTCTGTCGGCCGTACTGTTCGCTTCTACGTACTTAATATGTAGACATACACCTCCGTCCATGAATCACGGGACATCGATGAACTTGTTAAACGTTTCGTTAAACTTCTCGTTATTCTTTACAGAAATTCAGTCTTAATTTACGACGTTCCGAATCTTTTCATACGATCGATATCTCCGATTTCTAAGCCTACCATGAATATCGTGATTAAACTGCGAGTATAAAACATTAAAACGATGAGAGGCGTGCATTATTCTCAACTTATCAGCATTACCACAGGAAGAAACAAATTCTTATTCGGCTTCCGGTCCTTGAAAATGATGCAAATCGTGTTTACTTTCCATTAAAAATCTACAGTTTAATCATAGTCGAGACTCTCTTCACAGCAAAAGCCGGTGTCCCCTGACTTACGAACGGCAGTGTGCAATGTAGAAATGTTTTGCCGCGCTTAGACTACAATCGCTAACAATTAACGCATAGCTGGTTCTCGCTGAACGAACGAACATTGTCCATTAAATATCGAATACTGTGTAGCAGTCGGAAACACTGAAGACAGAGGTCTATGTAGTGGCAGAGACCGCGTCACATTTCTCCTTGGTCTCTTCAGCATCGGCTTCCTTCTCGGTGTTCCTCGCGGTACTGTCGGCTTACTTCGAACGGACTCTCCATCTCCCCTCCTCCGGAGGCTGTTCTCCGTCTACAGTCCGTCGGTTAGTGGTTGACCTCGGATCGAGTCCTCGCGACCTGGACAGGACTCTGGGTCGCGATCCGTTCACATAAAGCACTTGGATCGCGTCTGGAACTCCATGGGAGCGAAGCCTGTCGTGGAGACCCCGGTCGTCGGGCTGGACCCCATCATTGCCGAGGGCACGCCGACGCCGGTCACACCTGTGGTCGACACCGCGACGCTACCTGGCTCCTCCTTCACGTTCACCACTGGAACGAACAAACAGAAAGATTTGTCAGTCAGAAATTGTTTGTTGGGTGAATCTCCCGAACAGCTACCTATTTGGATACCTTAACACTAGAACTACCGGACGAGTCCAAACGACTTGCCTCCTATTTTTATCCTTTAGTAATATTGAAATTATAAATATGATTGCACGAGAAAATTTTTTAACAAACTTCTCTATCGAAGTAGACGTTTAAGCAAAACCGGTACGCGAATCAAAACAAATGGCCGGCGAGGGGTGGCTCGTCCGGTGGTGTTGTGGGATGGTGATCGTGGAGGTTAAGCGACGTTGGTTTGGGGCCCGTCGAAAGATGGGTGGACGCATAGGTTAGGTGTGAACCTATAGCGAGGATTGTAACCCTGAGGGGAACAATAATAAAAAGATTAAGAAGAAGAATCCAAACAAATGCAATTTTGTTGTTATCATCACGCAATGTGTGCCAGTTGCATTTAGTGCTTGGTTGCTCTACTGTTAAACTAACCAATATACTAATACCGATACTAACGGGCGCGGTGTCACAGTTCTACAGATTCGCCGATAATGCAATGTAGATGTAACAACGTAACTAGGAAGTTATTCTAAACCGAATGACAAGGATTGGAAGAGATATTGAAATTAATCTAATAACTACTTTCAGGCCAATAACACCGGGCAGACATGGTCTCGGTGGAGAGGGCAGCCTCGTGTCTCCTGGCGCAGGTGGTAAAGCCGCTGCCGAAGGAGCCGCTTCCCATAGATCCTGGAGAACTCGCCGTCCCACCTGGAACATCCAGGTAATTGCCTTGAAACGCTTTGCTTGGTCGTCCAGCTTTTCAACGGGGACAAGGAGCGGGATTGGGTGCTGGCTGAAGGAGAGACTCACTTAGGGAGGTGCCAAGTTGACCGTAGCCGTTCATCGTTGGTATCTGCATCGACTGCATCGGCTGCAACTGTGGCTGCAGCTGCAAGTAACAATAAGCATCTATCGGTTAAAGAAACCGCTCACAGGCGAATTCTAATTTCTTAGGTTTGCAGGATCGCGGACGAAGATCGTTCAGAAGCTTACCGTTTGACAATGACCGTAGGAGAGCTGGGACTGTTGCAGGCTCCAGGCGCTGGAATGATTCGGACAAGTTCAGAACAAGTCGGGTCTGGTGAAGCAACGGGGGAGACAAGTATAACAATGAAAAATTAACCGTGAATCAACCGTAACGCCATACCCAGTGTCGTATCTCGTGTAGGTGGACGGTGCGTACGAAGGTGGAGAATGGCCGAACAGGCTTCTGGGTCCGAGATGGACGTGCGTAGTCGAGAAGGGCTCGCCGTAGAAGGGCGGCTTGTGATAAGGAGTGTTCCTGTAGGGTCGCTTCATGCGTCTACGCCGCCTGTAATTGCCGTTCTCGAACATGTCCGCGTACTGGGGGTCTACGCAAAAAGGGTCCGGCATCGTTACTCGGTAGGGCCCACCGCGTTACAATTAAGCGTACATGTGCAGGGCCATAGTTGTGTACCATTGAACGCAAAATTTCATGACCCTTTAATTTTGCTGTTAATTTGTCTATGTACAGTCTTTTTAACCCTTTGCACTCCGGAATTTTGTAAACACCTGTTACATGTCGAGTCACATTCGACAAACGAGTGCAAAGGATTAATGGCCCGCTGTAAACGATCGAAAGGTCCCGCGCGAGGACTGACCTACGCCCCAGAAGTTGCCTTTGCCGTCGGTGCCGCTGTCGCGGGCGATCTTGATGAAGCACTCGTTGAGGGACAGGTTGTGCCTGATGGAGTTCTGCCAGCCCTTCTTGTTCTTCTGGAAGTAGGGGAATCTGGTGGTGATGTACTCGTATATCTGTTTGAGGGTCGCCCTTTTCTGTGGGCTCTCCTGTATCGCCATCGCGATCAGGGCTACGTAGCTGAACGGCGGTTTCTTGCTCGCGGAATCGTTGCTGCCGTTCTCGGTCCTGCCAGCGGACCCCGTGGAGTTCCCATTGGCCACGGTGGTGGGCACACCGTTGCTAGGTGGTGCCGATGGGGTCGAGGGATTGCTGTTGCTGGTGCTGTGCAAGGCCCCGGTCGGCGAGGAGCCCTTCTCGTCCAGGTGATGATGAGCAGAGCCGGTGGAGTGCTTCGACAAGGTCGAGGAGGGACTGTGCAGACTGTGATGGGAGTGATGGTGGCTCAGGGAGCCGTGATGAGACGCCAGACACCTCTCCAGGCTCACCGTGGTGTCCAGATCCTTTGCCGACGGACCCACGCAACCATTCTGCATCTCCGACACGAAGCTGCTCACTGAAACCCACGTACAAAAGACTCTCCTGAACATACCGGACTGTACGCGCTATGGAGGACCTATCTACGCGACACGCAAGGTGATTCGAGTTCAACGCAAGCTCCTGGAACCTGGACAATGGCCGCTCGATCGACACCGCCGCACACCAGGTTCCGAGAAACCCTGGTATCGTGGAACAATCGGATCTTTGAAAGGAATCCGGACCCCCCTGACGACCCCCCGCGTAGGATACCCGAGACGCGATAAGCTCGACGTGTTCGTCGGCTTGGAGGAATCGTGCTGCAAGATGAAATCATTCTGCAGGTTGCTCTAGGCAACTCCTAGCTAGGGGTACTGATCAGAAGCAAGTGGATACTCTGTTGGAGGAGTCCCAACATGGTAGAGCCTGACTACGTTGATTGGCAACGTGTTAACGCTTTATCTATCAACCGTTTGCACATTATGCGCATAAAATTGAATCTGCTAACATAAAACTTGAATTTTTTAGTAATTTATAGATTCCCGACGAATCTGCTAATATAAGAACTGTTGTGAATAATGGTACGACAATTTTTACCGACACCTCAGAGTCGCCATTCCTGTGCCGGAAGGAAGAAATCTTTTATGCGATAACGGAATAATCAGTGGAGATTCTTCACCTGTAGGTCAGGCTAGTTGCACCCGAATACAATAGAGGTTTTATTCCCTATCTTCGCACAATTATTCCAAAATTTCAACTGATAATTCGATTTATTTTCAGGTTTCTAGTGCACGCCAGCATGTTCTGATTAGCGGCTCTCGGTGAACGCGTTTGGAATCGCCGTGAAACAAGGAGGCACGTACTCGGAAAGGAGTATCATGCGTGCGTGCATGACTCCGAGTGTGCCCCACGGCACGTGTAACTGGAACTGAACGTAATCGGACACCGATAACACTCGCGCGCGCACGGAACATAGGGTGGAGAACTCTGCGAAACGGGGCGAGGGCAGAACAAAAGGGAAGCGGACAGACGTGCGCATTTATCAGAGAACTTTTCTGCGCGGCGTAGACGCCCATCGAACCGTTTCCGGAAATATTATTTCACCACGAATTCTTCCAGATCTTTTGGACCCGGCCGAATCCAGTTTCTCGCAGCCGCATCGAACACGAATTCGAGAACTTTATATTTGAAGCATAATGTATCGCGCCACGGGAAAGCTCCAGGCTGTGCACGGTTTCACAGAACGGAGGAAGAACGGAGGAACCGTTCCCTAAACGGAAACACGATATTACGGGTAAATCGTTGCTGCTGACCAGAGACACTTCGCTCTGCCTCGCTCAAGATTAATTCAGAACCTGTTTTGAACGTGTTTGATCCTCGAAGAAGAGACAAAAACGGAAACAGAAACTTATTCTGTTCACAAAATCGGCTTTGCGTTGCCTTAGTTTAGATCTAACGGTAGATTTGGGACAGGCAAGTAATTGTTTAGAAAGACTGTGTATGCATAGCTTATGTAACGGTAAATGCGCAGCCTTTTTACACAATTTTTTGATTGCCATACAATTGTGTTGCATTGTGTTAATTAGCTTCTGGATTTTATGTATTTATATGCACACTTTTGAAACACAAGAAATTCTCTATTTTTGGAACTTGCCAACATACTTTCGTTTACATAAACGGTACGTTTACAGATTACGCGAGTCCTCATTCGAACGAGCGGTATCGACCGATAAAGAGGAAGAGAACGATGATAGACCAGCTAGTCCAACGTGTCGTACACGCACGTCCTCGGTACGTGGATCCACGGTGCTAAAACAAGCAACGCGAGATCGCGATAACGTCAAACGTTGCGCCTCGCCAACACACCTGACTGCAACCGGAGATCCTTGCTACGCGACACCTACGATGCCGCATCTGCTCTCGTCACGGGATCCCTTGTTTCGATTCGATCGACGATCGACTGATGGAAAACACTTATCGTTTGAGGAAAATTCCCCGATACGCTCGCGCAGATATAGAACACGTCCGCTATCGATCACCCGGGGAGCAGAGATCGTAAGAGTTCTGGACTTAGTTCTTGTACTTTCCATTTACAACGTAGAACGATGACGAGTTCTTGGATATTGTAAAATATGAATGTCAAGCCTGTCAAAAAGTTCCAGAGCCTACGGAAAAAATTGGATGCCCTGTAAAACAATTTGTAGAGCCTGTAAAAATGCTGTACGGCCTATTAAAAAATTATAGAGCCGACGAGAAAAATTGTAGGGCCTGTACAAAATGTTGAAGGGCCCGCGAGAGGAAAAGTCGAACAAATTGGGTACGTATCTGGAAATAATTGCAGTCACTGGAAATTCCAAGATGTGTGGCGCCCTTGTTTCGAAGCTGTAACAGCGTTTCGTAACAGTCGGAAAAATGCAGCGATCGGCTGATGCGAGAAACAGTGACATAATTCGACTTGCGAAAGTTGGCCTTCGTCGGTCGCAGGATTGCGGTGATCGTCGCTGACATTTCGCGAAACGTTTCGCGAGTCTTGCAAATTCGAAATACCGAGAACCGAGTAACCAATCAGGGTCAGTAGGTTGAAAGCTCGTTTCGGCGACGAATGAACCGCGTCTATTTAGGAGAAATTGGAAACCGGCTGCGCGTCGCGCTAACGGTCAATTGTTTTGGTTTTAGGGTCAAGGATGATGTCTGCAAAGTGCATTGTCGAGAGGTCAAGTAAGAGAAAAGAGCGCGTTTGCACCAGGACGCAGGAGCAGTCTGCGATTCGCAGCCGTGATCTCATTGACGTATAGGATTTCGCTGATCGGCGCCGGATGCCGATTCCCCGCGGCACTCGCAGCATTTCAGGAATGCGAATGCCACGGTTTCTCAGCGCGTCGCAACTACGACCACGAAGAATACGGCCTTCGGCTAAGGGATCGACTTTGCTGCGACGATTTTTAGCCATCCAATAGTCCCTTCGCTGATAACGCAGCTTACGGTCTATCGCCAAGTGAAAACACCGAGCATGAGACGAGACGAACAGTTGGGTAACGTCCACCTGCGAATCCGTGAATTTTGTTTCCTCCAGAACGGAGCCCCGGCTGTTCTGCTAAACGCGAAACACCCCGAACATGTTTATAAACTGTTTGACATCGTACGAGGTGCGTCGTTGATGTTTTAACAGTGAACGACCACAGTACCGTACACACATCGCCAAAATATATATACTCGACCGGTGTGTATAGTGCACCGTGTATATTTTTATGATACTTCACGTTGTCGAGGTGAGTATAAGTATAATTACTTTTTATAATGTTTTGATCACAGGCTGCATTACCGAAAACTGTAAAAGAATACGTGTTTCCTCCTCAACGATCGGAACAGAACTAAAGGCAAGACAAATTCTTTGCAAATAATTGATTACTTATGGGTACCCCTAATATATGTTTATAAAGGCATCCAAATGCATTTTTAATTAACTTTTCATTGTTTACAATTCTTTAGAGATCAAGAATTGGGTTTTGTTATCCCTCGAAATCGCAGCAGCTAGTTTGTGCGCATAAATGCAATAACAAGTCCAATTACAAGTTTTCTATAAAAGATAGCGTATGTAAATGGGCACTTATAATTAACTGTTACGTAGGATAGGTCAGGAGGTCGACGCACGTGTGGAGCTAATGATCCATCGGCTAATCAGCGACTTCAATTGGAGGAGAGAAGAAAGAAGAACACGTGCCACCCCTGTATACTGTTTCCCTGGAGCATGTTCGCGATCGCATGATCGCGTCGTTAACGTTGCAACGAAGCTCCCGCAGGTCAAAGGATCAAATTCCACGGATAATATCGCGAGCATTGGAAGCGGGGAAAGATTATACCGATACATCTTTACTTTTGTTTTCGGGGGAATCATTTAGCTGCTGTTTCTTTTTGTGGACCGTAGGTGAAACTATCCCAAGTAACAAGCACGTCCGCAGCACGACCGGAGAAACGAAAGATACTGCGTATCAGGACGAGAAGAAGAAGAAGAAGAAAAAAGCGAATCGCGTCCCTAGAACACGCGAGGAGTAAGATGACGAGGGGAGGAACGAGGGGGAAGGTACGAGGATAAAAGAGAAACTCGAGGCAAGGGGCACAGAGGGTCATCCGAGCGATGATAGCTCATCGGTATCTTCGTTGTGAGCCAATCGTCGACTGGTATCTCGACCTCTCTCGTCTAAGTCGCCATCGCATCGTCTTCTGCTCCTCGTTCTTCGCCGAGACCGGAAGTGCGGATGTAATTGCGCTTCTACACCGACGGGACAGCGTTCCCGAACGTCTCTCGAATTCGTCCAGCTCCACAAGGTGTTTCGACAAAGTTATTAAGCATAAAATACCTCGTTGACCCTCATGCCAACAACCGGAGAACCCTAATCAATTTCTTTTTATAACTTCTTTAATATTTCTGTTCACCAAGATTATTATAGATTTGTATGCTCTTCGACAATCGAAAATTAATTTACATTGGAAGTATAAAGATACGCATTGAAACTATAAAGAGCAGCATCATTGAATATCGTAAAAAATGTTGGTCATTGCAGGAGGGTGAAACGTTACTAAACCTCGATAGAGAGGATCGGTAGTAGAGAGAGAATCGCCAGAACCAGTAAGGTCTCTAAAATGATTTATAAAAATTGCAAGATCCCGGGGATCCGGACCGTAACTGTTTTTTATGTAATATAAACACGATTTACAGGTTCGTCGAAGCACCCCGTGCAAGAAACGCCCCTCGTCGTGTTTGCTCCTTATCGCGACGAGTACGTTATCGTGTTTACTATAGCCGAGGCGATGTTTTGCAAACGAGAAGAACGATCCAAAAACAGAAATCGCAGGAATTACCTAACGAGAAACGATAGGCGATAATTGGAACAAGGGGCCCGACCGTTTCCTCGGCGCTTGGTTCGTCGCCATCAGCTTTATCGCGAATCTCCTCTGTTCCCGCCTCTCGTTTCGCAGCGAAGAAGAACCCGTCGCCTTTTTATCATAGCGTTTATCGGGGCCACTGCAACGTAATTAGCCGAGGAGGCCCGGGTCGAGAAGATCTGCTTTCCAAAAATATTTTCATAGAAAAGGTGTAATACTGCAAATTGACTTGTTTACTTACGGGCCCCCGTAATATCACTTAACGACATCACAACTCAAATGAACAATATTCTTTACTTTGAAAAATTGTCCTGTGTCCTTTTGGGCATTTTCGCACACTACATATGCGGTCTAGCGTTAGGTCAGGGAATCGTTCCTCCTGTTCTCCGAGTTGGAACGGTTGCAGACCGTTCAGGGGACCCGCGAAATCGCGGCACGTCCTCAATGATTCTGGTCCACGATTGCTTTATCTTACCAGCTAGCGATTAGTACGAAGCGGTGCCCTTGTTTACTAGAAATCTATTTTAACGCGACGATTACATCCACGGCCTGATTTCAGCGTAAATAAGCAGGGTCACGATATCTTGAAGAGTGACGCGCGACTCGCTCCGTCATCCTCATCGCGCGGGACCATTTCGGCTATCCCGGAACGATTTTCAAAGCTACAGTCCGTCCCTCTGCGAGTAGCTAAACTAACATCCCAGGACTCGACTAATTCATTCATCTTCAGGAAAGGTTCAAAGTGGTTGCCAACGACTCTGAGCTACGGATTTCGGTTTAAATACCTCGCAAAGTTGAATTGGTAACTTGACGATTCAGCTGAATATTGAAAAAAACATTCTAAGATCATGATTCTTTCAGAAGCTACAGTCAATTTTTGAGAGAACTGTTTCTAACGTCGGAAGGATGAGCGCCGTGGAAGCCGAAGAAGACCGACGAGGGACGACAAAGTGGCCTGAAACAGGCAGTTTAGACGCCGCCGTGCAATAGACGCGATTAGGGCAGCATTTCGCACGATAATCCCCGGGATCTATAATTAGACGTGTCCGGCTGTGTTTCGCGTTAGGCTTATCGCGAGGCAGTTTATTCGGCCGATAAATCGTGGCCGGCGGCTAAGCGGCTGTGCGAACTATGACGCGAATGTGGACCGCAAACCGTGACCGCCATACACAGACTCGAGAACCATCGGGATGAGAAGCCTTTAAAGTCCCCGAGAGGGCCGAGGCACGCGAACGTATAAATACGATTCGGTGGGCTCTCGCTCACGTTTTTAAAAGGAGGAGAATCTTCCTAACCGCGGTGGATGGCGTTGTCGTTGGCCGATATATCAGAGGCCCGGTTGGCTGAATCCCGGCGAGCCTTCCCGGATTAGCGGCCATAACTCTCGCCCGGGGAGCACTCCGAACCGCCGATTTCGAAAACACGGGACTCGGACTCGGTCTTGTTGCTCCTGCAAAGAATTCCGGACCGCCGACCACCCTGCCTCCTATCGTTCCTATGCGATTTCCCTTTTGGAAACGGCCTTTCGCTAGAATACCAAATGGAACTTCGCTGTAGCCTGTCTACAGAAAGCAGAGCTCCGGGCTCTTCAGCTTCCACCGCTGTCTATTTTTCTCGTAACGCAACATTATTGGCTAAACAATTGGGACTGTCGAAGCGTTCAAAACCGGGTTCGAGACTGTCCTCGCTCTCGCAAAGTCTTTCTGTATTAACGCTATTTGTTTCAAAGGATCGAATAATCCCGAGATCGGTATTATTAAGATTATAAGTTACAATCGAATGTACTGAAGTTGAAGTTGTGCTCGGGTACTGATATCCGTTAGCATTCCGTTGAGGGGACAGTGTCACCAGAATTTTTAAGTGGGGGGGGGGCGAGAGGGAGAGGGTACACAGATATCGATAGTGGCTTCTAGGGTTACGCTCTCGGCCGGCCGGATTAATTGTGTCCGGTGCCGGTGGTATCTGTGATTCAGCGGCCGTTGAGCGATTAGCGAATAAGAAAATCTAGTAATACGAGACCGTGCAAGCAAACGAGCGACTGCTTCCCCTTTCGTCGGGCTGCTATCTCTGCTCTTTGAATGTTACCCCGTGGGTTGGTGTATACACGATAACGCCGGGACTGTTCGGTACCGATCTCTTCGATTAATCCATCCAATCGATGGACCATGTTTCCCTTCATCGTTGCCGGGAAGTAAAATTTCTGAGCTGAACCGATCAACTCTGGTAAATGGAAAACAGTTACGCCAGAGTTCACGAGATTTAAATTGCTAAATTCTGCTCTGGTAGTTTAAAAAGATGGTGGCTTGCGCTTATCTGCTGTAACGTTATAATTACAACAATCGGAGTCGACCGGTTCGGCCCCGGGGTTTACGGAAGCCGAGGGACACCCGATCCGGGTGGTTTTCATCGAAAGCGAGGCTCGCCGTCGAAGACGTGTCGGTGACAACCCCTGGAGGAGCGTAATCGCGGCAGAGAATGTAACTAAACGACGCGTGGAAAGATCAGGACGCAGCCTCCCGCGGTATATCATTCCGTGGCTGCCTCTCTCTCTCTCTCTTTCTCTCTCCCGTTCGACGCCACTTTCTTTCCCCGTTCTTCAGCTTCGTTTTTCTCCGGCGACGACCCGCCCCCGCCATCCCTCGCGCGCGCGCGTTTCACAGTCTCTCTTTTCATCTGTTCTGCCCGCGCTCCCCTCCCGGCTTGTCGGCCGCGAGAACAGTTTTGTATTATTAGAACGCGCGGGTATGTATTCGGCCACCACGAAAACACCAAGGAATCATTGGGTCCGTGTCGTGACGGTGGCGAGGTATCCTGATCGCGTGACGTCAAACGAATTTTCGGAGCAGTCGCTCTTTTCGACCGAAGACTCAACCCGCGTGCTCTGTCTTCTGCTCTTCGCTGGCTCGATGGAAAGAGAACAGGAGCTTACCTTGATGAAGAGAGGGCAGAGGAGACGGGGGAGACACCTGGAAGGGTTCCTGCTTGATCTTCAGGGCATGAGGAGAGTCTCGCATGCCGCACAGACCCATCACCTCCAAGCCACCATTGCCCTGCTGCAGCTCCTGAAAGAATTCCCATGATCAATCCGATTCTAAATCTTTTCGTTCTATCAGATTCTTTTCAATGTAGACAATATTTTGAATGGTGGTACAGCAATTTTTAATGGCGCCTTCTTAATAATGGACCAAACACATTGCTACTCCGAATATTTTCTAATGCTTTCGCCATCCTACGTTAAGATCACAGAAATATTCTGTATACTGGTTTTTCAGAACGAGGTGGATGCTGAAGACGACCGAAGCCCCTGTAATTCCTACAAGTTCACACGTTTCCTTATTAAAAACCAGTTCTGATCGGTTTCTTTTGGACGATTCCTGACGAGGGTCGCAAGAGGAAAACCGAGGTTGACGAAGAAAGGTGAACGAACCAGAAGCACCATCCGAAGTGGTTGGTGGACCAAGCCAAAGAGTCGTTCTGGCTCGGAGCTCGCGATGTTTGAAGTGCCGTCGCCGGAAGCTTACAAACACCGGGCCGGTGTTGTGACATCGTATTATGCCAGGCGAAACTTACGATCTCTCTAGATCGTTAATTCGCGATCCGGCTTTACGACGTCTAGTTTTCGTCTGTGTACTTCACGCGAAACAACCGGTCAACCCGAGAAACTCGTTTCGAGCCCCTCTACGACACCTTTCCTTAATCAGGCGATATCTCGAAAATTTCAATCGTTCTCGAGAACGCTGGGGAAGCCTCGGGGACCAATTGTCTGGCGCCTCCAGGACTTAAAAATTATCCATAGAAGGAGTTGTAAATCATTTGGGCGAAAGTCTTGCGTTCTGTTCTATCGAGTGCCTGATCTCCCACGAAATGGCGGACGATGAATTAATGTTAGCGAATTTAGGATCTGCAGAATGCAAGGAGGTTGACAGATTGCTGTCGATATCAGGCGTCTTAGTTTTTCAACTATTATTCCGGCAAATAAGTTACGCAAAGCGTTAATGGGACGATTTTTCTTGCAGAGATCAAAGAACTTCGAAGGGAATGTTCAGAGTGCTCCCGAATATTGCAAAGAATCCTTCGGTGCTCGTAGGTAGCAGGACAAGTCGAAGAAAAGAGAGAAAAAGCTGAAGGGACGTGTCGCTGAAGCATCCAAATCCGAAATTCACCCTAAATCTGAATTCCAGAAGCGCGGCAAAGAGTGCAACAAGCTCGGACCACCGTTCGCGCGATCGTAGAACTGCATCAACAGGCTGACACTGAAGAACGTCCTCGAAGGAGCTTTCGAGAACACGTGGCCGGCTCGTTAATTCAACAGGACAGCCATTAAATTAAGCTCGATCCTATCTCAACGCTAGCTTTGAACTCTCCTCGAGAACGAACAAGAAAAACAAGAATTAGAAGAAGAAGAAGAAGAAGGAGACGACCAAGTCCTTCAGAGTGTGTCCGACGGTGCAGACACACCGACGTGCAACAGCTTGGACGGATCGACGACGCGTGTCTTATCGACTGCTTAATTAACACTTGGTTCTAAACTCATTTTATGGCGGATTAGCACCTTGAGAAATAGCTCGGTTGATGTACGGGGACCAAAGTGATTTTATAACGAACTTGTCCCATCTAGATCTAATACAACCACATCGCAACGATCATAGCGACTTTATAGCAAGTTAGCTACACTATAAATGAGAACGCAGTTAACGTAGAGTAGTCAAACTGATTTCATAGCGAGTTTATTCCGTCTAGAGCTAGTTCAGCCACTTTGCAGCGGCCATGGCGACCTTATAGGAAATTAGTTACATTGTAAAAGAGAGCGCAGTCACTGTGAAGGGGCAAAAGTGATTTTTAGCCACTTTACAGCAACTTAAATCCACTCGCAAAGCCGGCTTAGTCAATGTGGAGTGTCCAAAGTGATTTTATAGCAAAGCAAAGCTGGTTTATTTAGAACTAATCTATCCATTGACATCGACCATGGCAACTAGTTAAAATATAGCTCGATCAATGTAGAGGGCCCATTGTCATTTTATAGCGAGCTTGTTCCGGTCAGAGCTAGACCACTTTACGCGACGGTGCAGGTTCCGCTGGTGATGCATAAACGTAACGCGAGATCCTATCGATTTTTCGGCGAGCAACCGAACACATTCGACACTGAATCTCCGGTTCGTTCATTCATAAGCCGAACAAGCCACCGATACCCGCATCGATCGAAACCGCGGACAGAGATCGTTACGGGAACACGCTCGGAATCGGCCGTGACGCAGAAGACGTAGAATCGGATTTATTGCGAAATTTTCGAGGTCGCGACCCGCGCTTTTTCTCGTTTTCTTATTTTTTTTTTCTCTCTCGTAGCCGGTTCGCTCCGCGCGACGATAAGCGTCGCGAGTCACGTTTTATCGGACGTTTGACGAGCGACGGACGCGATCCGCGACGAATGAGACGAAAAACCGAGGAAATTCCGAAAAATCGCTGTCGATACGCGGCATTACCGAACCCCCATGCGACTTAATCTCTTTAATTTTTTTGTTAATTTCTTTGAACAATTGTAGCGTATGGAAAGGGTTGACGGCAAGGGGTTGATCGTCGAAGGTCCAGGGTCCGCAAGTGTTCACACTCACCCCCGCAACTGGAATAACGTGCGACACCATCCTCGTCTTCTCCAGGCCTTCGTGATTCATAAAACCGTCGCTCGAAGCCGCATTTACACAACACTGATCGATCCCTCGGCTTTCCTCGGCTCCGACGATCCAGCTACCGTTCTTTCCGAACACTCACACTTTGTTTGCGCTTTTTTTATTTTCTTTCTGTTTACCAGGACGATCAGAATCGATCCGGTTCACTGTTCAGCACTGTCGCCAGGTAACGCACAGCTGCGACGGTTGGTCTTACATCTTCAGGAACTTGTACCGTCGCACAGAAACAAACGATTAACAAAAAACCGGGAACGCTGAGATCTCGCTTTTGTGCCCTCTCTCCCTCTGGACGATCTGTAATAGAAAAATGGATTCGATTAGAGGACGATCGGATTTTTCACTTTGCCGATTGGTAAAATTTGCTCCAGCACCGAGCTAAATTCTCGTTTCGCTTTTAGAAAATTCGACGAACCAAAAATTTAGCTCAGCGGTGGGACTGTTAAATTGATTTTTCGTTTGATTTTTCAGGGCCCTGAGCTACTAGTGCGAACAGTTCATGTCACGAAAGCCACCCCTGATCCAGTACCCCTGATACTTTTCGAAAAGAAGGCTGACGGAGCGACCTCGAGAGCGAAAGAATCGCCGCGTTTGACACCGTGAGGGATCGATGACGAGCGAGCAACAGCTGAACACTTTAGCCGTGCGAGAGAACGAGGAAAGAGGGACCCGATCCCGGCGGAGTCGTTGAGACTTCCGGCGGCCGCCGACAGAGAGTCCTCAAGAGAATATCTCTCGTAAATTTCGACAATTGTGAGCGAGGGTGAGCACGCGTAAGCGGCCCGTCAAACACTGAGCTATTTTTGGGCCTTCTCGCCCATTAGCTGCCACTAATGTTACGCGATCGGGGGCCCGGTCTATTAACGAGAAATTATTTATGCGATCCTCGGTTCAATAGGCAGCTTACAGTCTTTCTCGAACTGGAGCTGCGCCCTACGACCTTTCTCCCGTGTTTTGTTGTTTGCTCGCAATGGCACGTCTGGCTCAAATGTGTATTATAATTTCTAAGAGCCCGGAGTCTGAACTGGAGTCACTGTAAATTTTAGATAAAGCAGAAAATCAGCTTGAAATTTATGGAAATGGCTCGAACAATTTTCTAAAAAAATTGAACTGTGTTATTCAGCCGATCTATCAGATCATTAGAATAATGTACACAGTTGATCGATCAAACTATGCATAAGCATTTTGAAGAATTAGAATAGCGAATCAGGGAACGAATGCGAATTACCTTAGACAGAGTTTCGATTAGAATTTCGTGCAACCGCTGATTCGGACGAACTATCGGTCCCGATGCAGATACTGGAATTAATTAATCGTTGCCAGTGAAATCGACAACCCGGCCGTTCTTTTGACGTAATTAAGAAAACTCGTTATCTTGTTCGCGGCAAGAGGAAGAAGCCATTTATCTCGTTGTTTACTAAACACCGCGTCTCGGGTTCGTAGAATCGCCGAACGAAGTTTACAAACTCGCCAGCGACCCAGCCTTCTAGATATTTAAATAATACACAAAATCGCTGCGCGCCTCTCTCTTCTTTTTATTTTTGTTCCGGCTACGATATAGTAAACCATCTTCATTCATGACACAGGCCCCGTTCGCGTCCCTACGTATCTTATTTTCTCAACGTAGCATGTTCTCGAGGAGTTCGTTTCTAATTCCAGTTACCACAGACAAATCTTACAGAGAAACGTCTGATTGTCGACGAAACTGGACAAGACATTCGAGAAAAATGATCCAAAGTATTCTCTCGAACTAACAAAATCTTCTGTTGTGGATCGAGGAACCTCCGAATCAATCTCGAGGAAAAATCAAATGAAGAATCAGAGCACGGTGTTGGATCCACAATGTTGGAACACGCAAAAGTGTTTGTACGCAATTTCGCTTGTCAAGACAATTAAGTGCAACGAAGAACACGAACAATATTAAATTAAACGAATTCTATTATTGCGTACAAAAACTTGTTCAGGCCACTGTACGTTCGTATATAAAATTGCAATGAATTTGGTAACCGTGTACTAATTACGTGCGCTGTTCTCTTCTAGAGACAAAGAGACAAAGAACCAGCGCAAGAAGAGGATTCTCGGCTTGCGATCTCTGAAGGCAATACCTGTGCAACGTTGCCGATGGTTCCTGAAGGATTTCAGCTCAGTCTCAGCACTCGATGGAACAGCACTTTGCGAAGTGAATCCTCGCCGTTGATCCTCCTGGTCTTGATCTCTTCAGGAAAGCAACTTCGCGGTTCCCGGCAGCTTAGAATTCCAAGCACGTGGAACAAAGAGTGTGTGAGGATCACTTAGGCATCCAGATATCGCGGTAACGCCTTTGTCTTCGACTCCAGGATAACCGATGATCGATGATCGCGAGGAACGAGCGGAGACTTCGAGGAACACGCGTCGGTAGAGGAAAGCCAGCCAAGATTGAGACTGATTGAAACCGTTCCGAGCCAGCTAGTGAACGATTCGCAGTGGGTGGAGGCGCGCGGAGGCGGAGTTACGCTGCTCGAGAGAGCCGGCCAACTTATCGACGCCCTCCTACTCTTCTGGTTCGCGGCTCTCTGATGGCTCTCCGCCTCTTCTGCCTCTCGACCGAAAACTGCCCGACCGGATCCTCTGATCCGTGTCCCCGGCGACCAACTTCGGAGCTGCTCTCGCAAGACCTTCCGCGGAAATGTCGGACGAATAGGCTTCCGGAGTCTCTGCGAGCCCCTCTGACCCTACAACTGGGCCCAGGGGCTCGACAAAAGTAGCTTAAAGTACCGTCCTAATTATTTATTTCGAGTTCACAGCCCAGAAATGGACCCGGTTTACAAATTTTTACCATTTATTTACATTTCATTTATCACTATACATATCTGTATTTTGGACAGAAATCTTTGATTAAACACGATTCAGGTTTGCACAAGGTGCTTGTAAATTCGGGCCCGCACGTTTTGCAAGGTAATAGCGATGTCAATTTTGCAGGTCGAGCAAGGCGTTGGGACACAGCAGAACAATCTGGGACTGGTCTCGACCCGCGGCTAGGGATGGTTTTGTAGGTCAGTCGATCGTGATACCGGTGCAAAACGACGCAAGGCATCGGGATTATGTAAGCGAGCTCAGGTGACCATTGGGAAATCGCTGGATCGTTAGGCAACGATTATTCTGCGTGATAATCATTAGCTGGAACGATCGGACGGGAATTAAGGTCACGAAACGCGGCGAGGGACATCGATGAATCCAGGTGAGCCCTGTTTCGCCATCGCTACGAGTGGCCTGAATTACCGTCTGTCTGTCCACAGGTCGACCGATTCCCCTGCGCTGCCCCTGTAACGCGCAACCGTGACTTTTAATCGACGCGCACGTGTCCATCCGGATCAATACTGCGGGGCAGCCCATCGAGAACGGGACGACCGTGATGAAACGTTCAACTGCAAGCTTCATTAGCTCTCTCGAAAGCTTCTGCGATTCAACCACCTTTTTCTTTTCAATTTAAACGAAGGTTTTACTCGTTTCTCATAGCACAAGCTTCGCAAAAGCTTTGGAATGTCGTGCTGGTTTGTTTTTTTTTTTTTTTCATTCGTCGTTTTAACGCGAAATTTGGTTTTTCAGGATCGACGAGGGCGTACTCGGCTAATTGATCCATCGCGTGTATTCGCGTCCGAGTAGAGAATAGCAGAGGGAGAGACGTGTTCCGCATGGTGGAGAGTAGAGGGGAAGGAAATGTAGACGCCATGCTTTGGGCGGAGACTGCGGAACATTAAGCTCGTCGATTGGACGAAGGACCGACCTGGTGCATCGACTTGCATACCCTCCGCGCGCCGGCTCAGTCGGCGTTTCCTTCCCGAGTCCTTGCTCGCTGGGAACTGTTGCCCTGGGAACGCGACGTCCTCCGTTTACCGCTGGAACCTTGCACAATATCTGGAAAATCTATGCTTTCGATATTATTAGCCTGTAACTTCGCTCTATTGCCGTTCGGTTTGCACAAAAAGCAATTTTACATTCCATGTAATACCGTGAACTTTCAATTGCAGCTCAATAACTGTGCTCCGAACGACGCTTATGAATTGTTTGGGACTCCTATGAATGATTGTTGGACCCAGAAGAAAATTGTGGAGCACAGGAACAAATCGTAGAACTTTGGAAACATTGCAGGGCCTGGGAAAACATTGCGGAATCTAGGAAAAAAATTGTGAGGCCTAGGAAAATATTGTAGGACCCAGGAAAAAAATTATGAAACCCAGTGAAAGGTCGCAGTAGTCAGGAAAAAATTGTAGAGCGTAAGAAGTATAGTGGGACTCGCGAGAAAATTGTAGTTCGGCTTTAAGAATCGTAACCGGAACCGAGATCCCGAGACAAATAAACAGTGCTCGGCATTCGAGCCATTGATCGTGAGCAATATAAATACTTCCTATGCGATATAGGAGCAATTCAGAGAAATGGTCCGCGATACGTGTCGACGATTACGTAACACGAGGCTACGTGATTTAGGCAGGATACTGATATCAGACATATCAAACGCCGTGGTATGGCTTGCGTTTCTTAATTCCTTCGCTCAGGTTCTCGTTCTCGGTCGCCGCGTGGAAAGCCCGCGGTCACACGGATAACCGTTTCGAAATAGTTTTAAAACGTTTCATTTTTCTTTTCTTTTTCGTGGAAGATTTTTACTGTCCCACAATTTTTTCCTAAATACCATAATTTTTTTCTAGGTTTTAGGTCCTTTCCCGCGGACAGATGTATGGGGAGATTTGTTGAATGTTGTTTACTAGGTAAATGTGTAGAAACAGTCGAGTGTCCGGTAATAAGACGATGAAACGATTAAATTGCCGTTTGAAATTCGCAACGCGGCCGGATATTTTTCAACGGGTGATAACGGATCGTTGATCGAAAGCAAGCGGACTCGCGGCCCTGGATGTTGTCACTGTAACAGTGTATTGTTAGGCCGGCACAATGAGCGTGTTTAACAATACCGCGAGCCGATCCAGTCGATTGTTTCTTCGCCTGTTAACATTATCGTTGCCATTAGCGGTCGCATGCGCGGCTCGTTCGCTGTTAAAACACCGTGCGCTTTGCTTCTTCGATTGTTATCGTTCGCGTGATAACACCGGAACAGATGTATTATACTTATTAACGCGTGTACGTGTTCGATCACTCGCCGTCGATCGCGAATAAAAAATTGTTCCAGAGATGAATTTCAAACTTTTCGCGCAGTTCATGCACACGTAAAACCGATAAATCAGCGTGACCCTAAAGGGCAATCGAAACAAAATACTCGGAGGAGGATGGAGAGGGAAATTGTGAAGGAGAAAAAAATTACGAGCCGACGAACAAGCTCCGAGAAAGAGAAAGAAGAAGGGGACCATTGTTGTTTTGATTAGGGAATGTCAAAGCAAAACGGGCCTCCGGTTAGGGGCACTGAGGTGCTCTTTCTTTCGTGGCACACCTCGACTAAAGCCCCCTGGGTTTTATGGGCTTTTTATAGTGGTCGGTTTGTTGCGGTCAACCGAGACAGAGCCAGCTAACACACGGTCACGTTCCCTGACAAGGCATTGCGAGCTATGTGTCGTATTCTGACTAATAAAACAGAACAAATAAATCCGTATTTCTCAAGAATATTGTACGCGAATCGATACTCTGATACGAGTCCGATAGTATCTTTAACACTAAACGTACCACCACCGGTCAAATGACCAGTTCTAGATTTCTTATTTGACAATTTTTGAAATTATAAAGATGCTTTCATGAGCAATGATTCAATAAATATCTTTAGTAGAGCACTAAATAAATTAAATCTTGTCATTTTTATATGGCAACATGTACCTCTTACATTTATAGCTCGGTACGTTTAGTGTTAAACGATTATCATCTAAAAATGTTCTGTTACCTTTATCGATTTTTATTTAAATCTTGTATTTCTTTTTTATTCGAATTTCAATGTTTACTTTCGCGCAACTTTCTCGCGCATATTTGTGGGCAATTTTCTTGCGCAGGTCTCTAAGCAATTTTTTCACGCATGTCCCTGCGCAGTTTTCTGTTTTCATATCGTTGCGTATTCAAAAATGTATAATGTAATGTAATGTATTGGCATCTTTGTTTAATAATCAGTTCAGTGATCGGTTGGTGATGAGCTGTGAAAGTTAAAGGAATTGTTAGCGTCGTTGAGGCGATAAATTCTGGTGTATTTGGTTTGACAGTAAGTACTAGAGAACCAGCATGAACAGTGACGTATTCTCGCATGACGGTTCTCGGCGCGTTTAACATAAAATACATTACAAATGTGATTGTTGAAGTGTCAAATTGAAAAGTATTATCTCCTTCGACGCCAAGTGAAATTGAAAAGTTGCGAGCGCCAATAATGCAGACGATAACCACCGTCGATAACTGCCGTCGAGGCCGGAGATTTGGATAACAGTGCGCTATCTAACGATAATCAACGATACTAAAGGATGCCGGTTCTCGACCGAGTCTTTCGTAACCTATGGAAGCAGGAGACCAAGTCAAGAAAAATATTGGTTCCCGTGTTCGGAGCGAATTGCTGACCAACGAATTTCGACAATTGACATGGATGACAATAATGATCAAGACAACCCGATCGAGGACGACTACTACACGTTCCTAAATATTCCCAGAGATGTGAGTGACCCTGACAAATTGATTTCTTTCAGGAATTTCTTGTTTCTTTCCGGTCGGGTGTAGAGATCAATCTGCAGCCCTCCACGTGATATGTCCCGTCCTAGGGGCTGATGTAATCGAGCCCTTTGCTATCGTTTTCAAAATCGTCGAGTGTCCCGCGTTCCTCTTATTCGCTTTGACACGTTTCGCAAAAAATTCTTTGCCCGAAACTGTTTTTGAAAGCGACAAACCTTTGTTAGAAGTTTGCCAATCGCGGCGACCTTATTTGCTTGTTTTAATTTGCCGTTTTAATCGCAGATCTTCTAACATGTAAGTATTCGCTCCCCTTCTTTAAGCCGAGAATTCGCTTGTTTTCATAAATAAAATGCTGCGAGCCATACAGAAAAATAAACAGCAGTAGATACAATCATCTTTATATTGTATTTTTATGTGATAAATGTCTTACACCGATGCTTACGATATACTATTGCTTTCAGGCAACCCCCGAAGAAATCAGCAATGCCTATCGAAGACAGAGCAGGCTTTATCACCCGGACAAGCATACAGATCCTACGCTCAAGAAAGAGGCGGAGGTTCTATTTAATCGTACAAAAATGGCGTATAAAGGTTTGTCCAAGACACGGTACACTCATTCTAATGTTTAATTACATGCAAATGAAATTTCTTTTATGCAAGTTTTAAGTGATCCGCATCGAAGAGCTATCTACGATTCTGTGGGTGTTCGAGGGTTGGAAACAGAAGGATGGGAGATTGTACAGCGCACCAAGACTCCGGAAGAGATCAGAGAAGAGTATGAACGTTTAGCAAGGGAAAGAGAGGAGAGAAGGCTACAACAGCACACAAATCCTAAAGGCAGCATTACAGTAAATATCAATGCCACTGATCTTTTTAACAAATACGATGAAGATTACGAGGAGAGGTAATATATAGTCTTCCCAAACACCGTATGATGGGTTTACTCGATTATAATTACTCAAACAATTCTAAATCGTTTTTTAAAATGCAGCAAGGGTGTACTTTCGTGCCTAGAAGTCAGTGGAATGTCGTTTACACAGTCCATTGAAGCACCTCTAACATTAAGAGACACAGTAACCATGTACGGTGAACTAAGTACGCAAAATGGGACAGGTACTGGTTCTATAAACGTCTCTACCAGACGATTGGTATCGTCGAAAGGGTGGGTAGAATTGGACGTGGGTGCCGGGAACGGACCCACAGTGTCTTTGAAAGGCTTTCGTACATTAACAAGAAAATTATTCTGCGATGGCGCAACCATATTGCAATTTACGGCACGAGGAATTAGACCCGGCCTTGTAGGAAGTACGTTTTCTTGGTAAAATGAGAGCGAGAGAAGAATCACGAAGAGAAAATCAAGTGTACTCACTATAGTGTAATATTGTTGCAGCCCTTGCAATGCAATTGGACAAGCACACAGTAGGCTATCTCACGTACAGAGCGGGAATACAAAACAATATGAGCACGATGATCGTGAGGGACACGTCCAGATCTTATACCGCGTTGACGATTCATTTAGGTATTCTACAGACGTTTGTAAGTCTTACTTATACCTATAAAATGGAGGAGAAGCAACTGTTACTACGTGGAAGTCTAAAGTTAGTAGCCTCCAAAGAGAACATTGTCAAATATCGCTTATACTTGTAGTATGTATTATATTTGTTTGTCGGTTCGCCGTTTTTAGTCGGTTTAACGTTTCGACATTTTACGGTCCCCAGGGCTGGTACTTTTGGAATGTTACTGGAATATGGAGCGGAGAAGAAAGTTTCGCGGCACAGTAGACTCTCGGCAGCGGTGCGGGTCGGCGTGCCGACAGGCGTCGCTTTGAGAATAAAATTGAGGCGTGCCTCGCAGTCGTACACCTTTTCGATGCAGCTAAGCGACGACATACTTCCCGCGCCTGTGTTCTACGCGACCGTGGTGCCCATAGTGACCTGGACCGTTGTAAAAAAGATTATCATCGATCCGGTGGTGAAAGAACGGGAAGAACGCGAGAAAGAAAAACAGAAGGAGATGAATAAGTCGAGGATGGCGGAGAAGCAGAAGGAAGCGAAGATCGCTACCGAATTGATGAAGGCCACCGTCAGCAGGATAAGGGCGGAGGAGGAATCGAAGAGGGGACTGATCATCGTTAAAGCTTTGTACGGCCGGTTCGTGTATCCCCAACGAAGTACATCCCCCCCGGAAGAACATTTGCATAGGGATGAGGTCATAGACGTGACCATCCCGCTGCAGTGTTTAGTGAAGAATTCGAAGTTGGTTCTCCATAATGCGTCGAAGGTACAGATATCAGATTTCGTAATTTTTGTAATTCTGCCTCGCTATGTTAACCTGATGTGTTATTCGACAGAGTCAACTGCCTGGGTTTTATGATCCATGCGTCGGAGAAGAGAAGCAATTGTTGGTGCAGTATCTGTTTCGCACTCATACGCACGAATGCATTATCAAGGACAACGCGCCACTCAGAATACCTCTACCATGTACGAATTTTGGAATTTAATTTTTTGAACCTGTATGGAATTCTAATGTAATAATAATTTTGATCGTCTCTATTTTTAGCACACAAAGTAAACACCACATGACGCACGTGACATCAGAAGAAAGCAAAGTGAACATCATCGCGAGATACGCAATGATAGATTATACTGCTCTTCACTGCTGAGGTTTTTTTCTAAAAATCATTCTTAGATTAAAATAATGAAAATAACGTATCGAAGAAATTGAGTGTTCATGAATCATTTGTATTTAATACGATAAGTTTGTTGTTCCCAGAATAATCGTTCTTTTCTATAATAATTGTTTCAATTTCGATAATGCCAGAATATATTGATTAAGAGGACAGATTTGTTGTCCTCCAGAAAAATACATGCGAAGCATACGACAAATAATAGCAAGTCTAGTAACTATAGTTGCTTGGAAGCAACTTCCCGGGAATTGCCAATGTAAACTGTATAGTGTTTTATCAAATGTTAACACGTTAAGTTTTTGCACAAAGTTTACAACAAAATTATTTCTAAAGTACTCTCAATACTGCCGATAGATCTGTGTAATCTTAATCTTGACGGTTACATTGAATCATTCTGCAACAAGATAGAGATCGGGAAGTCAAGTAAAAATTGCAATGAAAAGAAAAAGAAAGAAATGTTGTTAGGTACGAGCAGTTAATAGAAGTATTTTGCATATTATAATGTATCGCAGAAGCAGCTACTTCGAACGATTCACCGATTGTTAATAGATAATAATATATTTTCCCCGTACCGTTGCGAGACTCGAGGGGGAACTAGAATGCGAAGCTACAGAGGAAATACTGTAGACTATTATTTAGTATACATTTCTTCCAACAAGAGTAACATGTATATGCATAGAATTCTTTTCGTAAACCCTCGGAATTGTTCACGTGTTCATTTACCGAAAATACGAACCAGCTGTATGGCGAAATTCCAAGTAACGCGATGTTACATTTTAATGCTAAATTATACAAATTTATCTGATATTTAAGCTTCCATCTGTGTTGTCTATCTGTCCGCATACTTTAGCTCAATGAGAACATAAATGTAGCGTGAATCCTAGTTCAAAAATGTATAATTGAAATGAACAGATTTATTCATTATAAACGTTATATTGTATTTCTATACACATCGTTGTTGATATCTGATATAAAATCTTCCTGATAGTTTTAAGATCTTAGATTCCAGGATCTAAGATCAGAATTGTATTAACTTAAACCATTATTATCTGTGCGACGTCGTTTTAGTGTCACAGGCGTCTGGAGAGAAGTTATCGGTCGTTTCTGTACCTTTTCGGGAGACCCAATTTGTATTTCCGAATTGGTTGTGTTTTGTGGACCATTTTCTTCCTTAGAAGCGCAATTTCTGCCTTTTCTTGTTTCTGCTTAGCCTCAAGCTCCTATTTTTCCGCCATAAAAACTTTAGCTTTATACGAATACAATTTTATAAAATCTAATGAGTATTATACAATTGTTATTATTAGTAATAGTATTATCTAAATTACCCGTTGCCTCTGTTCTTGCGCTTTTATTTCCTTCAGTTTCGAAGTCTTGTTGTATATTTCCCTCTCTTCCGCTCTTGCCTTTGATCACAGGGCTGGCATTATCGGACCCTCTAATTTCGTCTGCACAAGACACTGCACAGACGGTGGTTTGGCTCTGTAGGTTTATCGTTAATAAATTCGGCATATTGGCATTCAAAGTGAATATTTGAATTTTTCTGCGCTTACTAATAAGCAGAAAAACATCTTTGATCGTGGTTCAAGTGGCCTTAAATGAATTGGTTTTTCATTGATGTAATGCGCAAAAGGTTGACCGTGATCATAGATATTCATGGACGCATGCACGTACGCGAACATTTCTATGGATACACAAGCCCACAACAAAGCCAAGGGCTGACACTGTTGCACCGTTCGACAAGTTTTCCGAACAGATCTTCCGATATGATCGATGTTTGTCGCGATCGGAAATTGCAAATCGTTCAGTGTGCGATCGGCCTCGTTTCGGGAAAGAATTCTTTCAAGGAGCTGCGTACGGTGACAGCGATATGACGATCCGTCGCGTTGCACTACAGTGCATAGAGAGTACAGAGAAAGCCTTGCTGTGAGGGATGAAATAATGTGTTACGATTACGAGTAATCGCTTCTATCGAATACCAGCAGGAAGCTTCAATTATGCACGGACTACGGTAAGATATAATTAATCAGAAAGCGTTCTCAGCATTCTGCAATGGAAAATGAATTATTAAAAGTTCCCCGATTTAATTCGAAAACGTACACAGCGATTTTTCGAATTGCTTCGGATCGCGGTGTGCTTAGGATTAGGGACCCAATTACTATGGGGATACCAATTACAGTGCCTATATTAACTACTCTTATCTTTAAAGCATAATGAATATTAAAAGAGAGATATTAAATTTTTTAAAAGATGGTAAACTGCACTTGATAATGATGGAGATTATATAATAAATTAAGAAATAAAAACCTGAATTTACTGCAAAGTTTGTTTTAGATTTCAAAATAATTGATTACTTATGGGTCCCTCTAATACATCTCTTTTGTAATAATCATTATGCTTTAAAAATCTGTGTAATTAATATGGGCACAGTAATTGGTACCCGCACAGTAATTGAGTGTCTTGCCCTAGAAAAGGTAACTGTATCGTTGTCAAGAGAAACTTGGTCGCTGAATAATTCGGTGGGAAATTTCTTTTAGAGCCGAGCATAATATAATGGGTCTCAGCACCAATCGATGGTTGGAAGCGCTTTGGGAGCCAGGAGCTAAATTGTACACGTTGCCGAATTCTCTTGATATGCTCGACGTCACCGGAGATGGAGATGCCAGGCTCATTTGCGCTGACTTGGGTACACTGACCGCTAATTCGACGAAGGTGCGCGGTCCGAAAGATCTCGAATAAGTTAATTTACAGTTTAAATTATACGTACATACCTTCTATGTTCTTGAAAATCAGATACGAGTTTACAAAGGCGGCGATCAAGTAACTGAGCATAATATGGTAGATCGACCTTGCGGGGTGGTTGGGTTGTATACTGAAAACGGCGAACCAAGGTCTTCGGTGTTGGCTGTCGGTGGCGGTTCGAGTGTTTACATTTTCAAAAATATGAGGCCCTATTATAAATACTGCTTGCCGCACATCGACGTTCACCCGAAAGAGCGGGAGGTTCGAACATTGTGTTTTTATCCTTCGATTAACATCGAAATGATTTTTAGAATAACATTGACCGATGCGATCCGCAGATCTGGCACAAAGCAGGACTAGAAGATGAACTGAACGTGCTCACGCTAGCCGATGAGCTGGAATTATTGTTGAAAGAACTCGGGGCAGGATTCATCTCGCCGCGGACGTTAAAGTTCCTCTCCATGGATCCGAACTTGAGGGCGAGCTTCGCGGAACAGTACAAAATGATCCCGCTGATTAAAAGCAACGCGTTGTCAGCGATTTCCGTCATTCGGAAAGACTCCTGGTCCAACCCTGCTAGCGGTTGTATCGTGCTTGGCACGGAGTTTGGGGAAGTTCTTGTTCTGGACCCTCGGTAATGGATCTAATACCCCCGCATCCCTAATTCAGATATATACTTGCGTTCACGAGACGTTTGATAAATCTGTAGATAAGCATTGAACTCAATTTTTCCTATAGAACGTTCACTGCCATGGATAAGCATGTGCTCGAATGGGCACCGGTAGCGTTCGCGTGCACGGGACTGTGGACGGGAGATGGTAAAATACTAATGATCGGGAGGGATGGTAAAATAGGCGCCATCAGAAGAGGATCGCCCGTGAAACTTTGGGAGAACCTGTCGGCGCCGGCGGTGGCTATATCAATTCTTAACAACGACAATGTGGCAGTGACTCTTATGGATGGTACCTTAGTCGGGCTTTCCAAAAAGGTATGTATCTTGTACTTGGAAGAATACTTGACGTGCAGTACAGTTTCAGGGTGAATGTTAATCCCGCAGGGCATCAAACTATGGCACGTTGACATTCCGGGAGCGATTCTAGACTCAACGAGCTTACCGGTGCCACAAATTGGGCTGTCTTTGCTTGCCGTGAGTACTGCTGGCTACGGTATTCGCGTGTACAATGGAAAGCACCATGTGGACACATTGAAGATCATGGAACCGGTGTCAGCGTTGAAGGTAATGGTCCTTTCGTTTTTAACAGTCGGTCGATTTTTTATTTTATCGTTCTTCCTTGCTTTAGTACGGTCGAATGGGTCAAGAGGAGCGAACGATGGCGATGGTCACCGTGGGCGGCGGGCTTTGCGTCAAAATCTTAAAGAGAACCGCAGACTTCAGCGTCCACAGTACGATAACGAACTCGCTGATCAACGATGGTTCAAAGTTCTCGATTCCGAAGAAAACACGATTATTCGTCGAGCAAACGATACGAGAACGATCGGAGGCGAAGAAGATCCACAGCACGTTCCAGCAGGGCCTTCTTCGGCTGCGATTGATAGTCGCGAAAAAGGCAATGGAGTCTTTAAACGAATGTCAAGATGCTGGACCACGTTTCATCACAATGGAGGCTACCGTTTTGGGACTGGGGCCGAATTATCAGATTCGTGTCTTGCTGACGAATGTGTCCGACGAAATGTCCGACACGGGATTATACATCGTTTGCAGAAGCGAGGACACGGATGTCAGGCCACGTGTCATCGATGTCCCTTTACTGCCAAGTGGAGTACCCATCCCTATGGCCTTGAACGCAATCCTGACCAGCAGAATATCGGGAAGAGTGCATATCTTGCTGTGCAAGAAATCCAGGACGAAGCCGATTAATGTGACAACAGTGGTTCTGCCAGCTGCTGAGGAAGATATCGAAGTGTAATTTTTTATAACGAAGAAAATGACTGTATACAGAGAAATATTTTCTACAACAGGTCTGCAGGATGTCTTGTAGTACCTAGTTCAGCCCGAAAAGTGAAATGAGATCATTTCCTACAAACTTTTGGTTTTAAAGTGATTAGTTCAGAAGGGAAGGGTTGTACGAAACTTTTATTTCTATTATTATATGTGTATATTACATATTCTCCAGATTTATTGGGGGACTGATAGGAGGGATTCATGTTGTATGTGTTTTCCAGTTTTGTCACGCTAATTGATAAGTGACGCAATGTCATTTCAAACGAATTGTATTTATCTGTGCTGGGGGTAGCCGCTTCTGATCAGTCCTGTTTCCGTATATGTATTGTTACGAGTACTATGTGTATACTATATTTATGGAAAGCTTATTTTATAATTACATGGTGTAAAATTTTATCTTGATACTTGTTCATGTTTTGTAAGTGATTAGATGTTTGGGAAATAAGAATATAAAATATTGAAGTTATATCAAGTGCGATTTAAAATTCTTTTTTACATGTATCTAGATCTCAGAGTCAAAACATATTAACACCGCTTCAAAAATTACACTTTGTTTCCCGAGTTATATATACATTTTTTGCTCTCTTCGATGGTCAAAGCGATTTCGTTCCAAGTCTTCATTTTTAAAATAATACTGTCAGAATAATATTCATATCTTATTTATGTAATATAATAATATAAAGGTAATATTAAATACAATTTAATATTTATTTCTGAAAGAATCAATAAAATTGTATATTTTTCATTTGCGTCAAAAAAGTTGTATATATGTCTCTACAGATTGTTTTTCTGCTGTTTCTGGGATTCAGATATTCGAAATGTGTATAAAATGTCCATTCCGGGTACATTATTGTTAATTTATGAATAGATTCAAACAGATAAATAGCGAGTACTGTCGATAGTTGAATTTACACTACGTAAAACTAGAAAGTATCCTCTCTGGTAAAACGTTCGTACACATGGAAATAATGCTTGATACCTACATACATGTTAATTCTACATGTCGAGTTTCTAATCTTATGATTTTGTAGATCGCAGCATTTGCAACGAATATCCGCTCACCCTCGCCCTCGCTTTTACTTGCGTCGCGGTGCCGTAAATGTTTGAACAGTGTCGGTGTCTCATCGTTGCATGTGTACCGTGCATTTTCTAGAATCGTGCGACGCGTGATAACGAGAAGATAGGTAGTAGAATGCTCTAGATCGTGTGCAAAAATGCTTGGCATAATTGTGTCTGGTCGACTCGTGAGTATCGGTTTAGCTCATATTTCATCTAGAATCCGTTACTGCGTCCAATTTGTTCGATTTACAAACCTGTCAATTTCATGTGACCACATTACTTAACATGTGTATATCATTATAGAGAGTATTTTTTCTGTCTCTGTAAAAGTTAATTGTTTCACTTATCCTTTGCTTAGACCATTGGTAACTATCCTATCATTTATACTTTGGCTTCGATCACTTTCATCCGTATTTGAGTACACGATGTCTTAACCTATCACGACGACGACAAATCGCGACTTGTTTATCCTATTTATGAAATTTCTCGTAGGTACAAACGGATTTCCAACAAATAGGAGAAAACCAATTTTTAATAACAGTACCTGACGCGAATAACATAAATCATATTGTGGTATTCCTTACAGGTACTATACCTTTTCCCGATGGAGCGGGTGGCGCAGGTACACATTGCACCCAATTAAACGGTCCAACGAATCTAAAAGAACATTTGCTAATTAAAATTTTATCGTTTCAGTGTATTTCAGTTGGCCGGATTCGAATGCTCCACCAAATTGGCAATTTCTTGGATACATTTCCAATGCCAAACCATCGGCCATATTCAAAATATCGACATTGAAAAGGAATCACGAGTTTGAGAACAGTAACTTAGGAATATTTGGAATTGGGAAAATCTCGCACGTAGCACAAATAGGGATTTCGATAGAACCTCTAGGAGCCATAGAATTACAGGCAGCTTCGGTGACAGAAGCTACGTCGAATTCGTTCCTAGAATTTGTACAGAAGATGCTTACCAGTTTCTTGAATTACGTGTCAAGTTTCTCCGTGACTCAGGCACAAATGACACCGAATCCGACAGAGAATTTTGTACCACTCTCTACTATTCAAGGATGGTATGAAACCTTTGAAAGAAGACTACAACAAAATCCAAATTTCTGGAAGGCTTAACGTGGAAGCGTTATTCACTCTTGCATTGTTTATTTACATTTCGTGTGGCGGCGCAATGTTTCTTGAGACATGTGCACTTGTCAATGAGATGCACTGTAACGGACGAGCGTTGTATTACATCCATAAATTAAAAATTTTTTTTTTTTTACATTTTCATTGATACACATACACTATGTGGTAATAATAAGAATAACTATAACGCTGTCGCGTATTTCAATGAAGGTTCAGAGTTTATTACCTGAAAGAATGTGCCTTGATGGCCATGCATTGATCTTGTTTCTTTCATTTTCTGGTCTATCACGAACTAGTCCCGTGAAATTGTCCCAGCGACTAAAAAACTGCAATTGCTTTTAAATTAAAAACTGTGCACATAAATGCTGTGTATGAAAATAGCTAGTTTTGTTGACATATACATTTGAAAAATAAAAGAAGAGCGATCAAATGCATACATCCATGTTCGTTGAATTTGTATTGCGATGCGTCGATTATGAACTCTTACGAAGTCAGAGTGCGTTATCTTACGCAAGACAGTCAACGCACAGAGCAACTACCATGGGTACACAGCGCACTCTGGTGCGACTCTATCGAAATAAATTTATTAGATTCCTTAGAGGCGATTTTGCATTATAAAGTTTCTTTAATAAATATTGCGCGTACATTCTTTTACAGAATTATTTATGTACTTTCTTTTCGTAAACAATCCAGAATTCAAAATCTAACAATAGACTAAAAGACTATATAGTCGACACAGAGGAGAAACTAAAAAAAAAATGTCGGAACCTTCCGAGGTTCGTCACTCGGAAATTTTGGATCCACACGGGCAGTGTCACCGCACCTATAAGTTGACATACTGACTGGAAAATAATTACTGAGAAACGCCGATCATAAGTATCCGTATAAATACCTTGATACATTGTGAACTTGGAAAAAAACGACAACGCTGAATGTAGGACGTCAAGGTCGCCCAATTTGGAGACAGAAACATCAAAATACTTATATAGTATTCGAAGCTGTCTTACTCGAATTTGAATCTAAGTGTTTACTTGTAATGAGTAACCATCACGATTCGCAGACGACGGTATTGCCGATAAGTGTAATGCCGGGAGGGAGAGAGGAATGCGATTACGTGGCCATTGCACAGATGACGCTAGCGAGGTTCGATGATTTGAGGCGCGGCGCAGACTGTGCGCGTGCTTTTGCATTCGCATGCATCGCCGTTCCGGGGTGCAATTCTATTCGATCGAAAAATGTGTCTTCCGCTATATTTGAGCGCGACTCGGCGCACCGTTTTCGCAAACGTTCGCTTCTGAGGGATCGGCAATCGCGTTCCTGTTCCGACCTCCGTGTTACGTTCCGCGCCTCTCGTTTCACTAGATATCAAATCTATTCCATATATTTTATGGACCGTGATCCACACTGAACCGCATCGTTAATACCCTAGCCGCGGATGGTCATCGTGTCTGGGCCGAACTCATCCGATTTCTCCGGTCCGGTTGTATTTATAGTGTCACCTGGTTTATTTTTGCACTCGTGCAGCTCCTTTGGAAAAAAGGATGCAGCTATCCGCTGGCTGACAGCGTTTCCTTGTATCCGTAAGTCTCATTTTACCAAGAACACACAGCCACGGGATATACACTGTGGAAAAAAGACTGACGATACAGTAAGGTTTTATTTGCATGTATTTGACTGTCATGTGTGGGTGTGCAAGTCTATATTAAATATATATATATACATAAATATACTTACATACTTATGTATGGACGTACATATATGATACATGTACATATATATACATATATGTATATAGTATATATATACATACATATAATATATGTGTACGCCCGTTTGCGTATGAGTGCGTACGTTTGCGTGTATAGCTGTGTATGTCGCGGGCACGCATATATGCGATTAACACATTTTATTTCGGAATTTTCTATTCCGATGTGTGTGTAGACTGGTTGCCGTTAAACACAAAATCATTGGGAATTGTTGACGGCGTTGATTATCTGCTTGATACACCAGGTACAAGCAAATACGTAATTAGAGAGCTGTACCGCAAAGGTGTTATTCTTAGCGTGACAAACGTTGTAACGTTAGAACTCGAAGGACTGTTTTTATCTGTGCTAAATTCAATTTTCTCCTTAACCGAACGCGATCATCGTCGCGTGTGCTGCCGGGTATTGTCAAGCCGTCATACGTAGATAAATACGGGATTTGACTAATACTAGACACAAGCACATACACACACATTATTACTGATATAGTGAAAAATATTATTAGTATGGTATCAACGTTATAGAAGTTTATCAACGTATAACCAATTATTAACATATCCATTCGAAAATTAACAGAAAATTGTATATTTGGGTGAAAAGAAACCCTAGCGTGCTAGGAAATTCATTACTTTCAGAAATACTGCTTCTTATCTGTAAGATAAGGAGTGTCCTTCCATGTGATTACATCGTTCATAATGGTTTAACTTAACATTCAAATATAATATAACGATTACGTCTATTGTGCATTTGTGAACTACTTGGTTGCATAACATACAGTTAATGTTACAACTCTGTTAGAAGGTATCATTCTGGTAGTAGGAAAGTTAATCCTTTTGCTATAACATACGGCAAGTGAAAATAATCGTAAGCCAAGGCTATAGGATTCTATTCTAACGAATTTCACGACGTTGCCAGTATCATTAGCAGAAGGATTAATAAGTTTTCCTGTTTTAACCTGAACGCTTTCTAAGTGTCATTGTTACTTTCATTCACATAATATATCTAGTGGCATCGTTCATTGCGTGTATTCGTCATGCTTAAAAACATGCTCACAAATGTCTCGCTCTAGCATATGTCCCTTTGTCCTTTAGTGTGGTGGTTTGTCTTCTTGTGCGGTGAGGGACGTGGATCTGTCTAGCGCGAGTGGCCGGTATCCAAACGAAAAACATATATTAAAGCACAGAGAAAAAAAATGGAGGCTGCTATAGCTGGACGTAGGCGGACCGCCGCGAGACATTCGGCGGAGGATCAAGCTCTTGATCAGATAGCCAAGGAGGTATGGCCTGATTATTTTGCAAGTACGCGAAGCGACAGAATTAGCAACTGGAAGATAAGATTGCAAAGAATAAAGATGTATTACTTATAAGGAAATATTACTTGTACAAGTATCGCTCTAACGACATTGAACACATTGCTGTACGTATGCTTGACCTTGGTGCTTACGTGTGTGCATGGTTGTGTTAGGTGGGGGATTACGTTGTTTCCGATAAACACGTTTGATGATAAGAATACATAGAGAATGAAAAAATCGATGAAAATTTAATACATAGACATGACATTGTACATACATATCATTAACACAACTAATATTTTATCTGTGAATCGCGATAAATAAAACAGAAAAGTAAGTATTCGAAGCTAATTAATCGAGCTTTGCGCTTACATGTACGCAAGCTCTGATTCGTTATTATATTATATGAGAGCATTTGTATATCGTTTATCGATTATATGTGTTAATAATAAATTGAATGTGAAAATGTGTTTTTGGTAACAGGATGGATTTTCCGTACATACTTTCAGGCAGAAGCTAGATTAGCTGCAAAGAGACAGGCAAGAGCCGAAGCAAGAGAAATACGAATGCGTGAACTAGAAAGACTACAAAAAGAGGCAGAAGAGAATGCGGATAGGGTTTATGACATGTGTTCTGGTATGCGTTAAATGAAAAATATGATTTCATACGAAGATATATTATTTCATTATCTAAGAAAATAATGTAGTTCACTCTTTTTTTATTCCAGCTGACGTAAATAGAACAATGAGAGTAACCCCAGATTCCGTAAGGACGTCGCGACTTCTTACGAATTCGAACAATTTTCAATCCAGTCGTAGGTCTTCTGAAGACTCTCTGGAAGATGCTGGCCTAAGTAGAGATCTAAGGGTATTAGTTGTTTTGTTTGTTTGTTTGTTTGTCAATGTTCTATATCAGAATCTTCAGGAACAATCTTCAGGAGCGTTCTCGATACATTCGCTGATATCTTATTTGCAGTTAGAACTGAAAGAGTTTGAAGAGAAATTTAGGAAAGCTATGATAGCTAATGCTCAGTTAGACAATGAAAAGTCTTCTTACGCCTACCAAGTTGATTTGTTGAAAGACAAGTTGGAAGAATTAGAGGAAACGGTTGCACAACTTCGTAGGGAACTTCGAGAGAAGAATCGGGAATCGGAACAGTTGAAAAGAATCAGTCAGAGATTGAAAGAAGAGTTAGATATATGCCATGCACAATTAATAGATAGAGATACGCTTATACAAGTATGTGAATTAATTAAAATTCAAAACTCAAACGCACAACAATCGGTTTTCGAAATGTTCGGTAATTAAAAGTCAAATAATTTTAGGAGAATGGTTTAGTTATTCTTGACGACGAGGAGAGTGAAAACGAAGATAACGATATTGAAAATGGTCCGCGTCCAAGACGAAGAGTACTAGTCAGTACAGAAGCAGCAGAATTGTTGCAAAATGCTGGAAAAGGTTCATTAGGTACTACTGAATTCTAATTGATCGAACGAGTTAATAAAAGAGATTTCCTCGTGTTTAGGAAAGAAAATAACCTGTATGTAATGTACCGTTTATCCGAATGTTGCAGATGTTCGGCTGCGAAAATTTGCTTCGGAAAAGAAAGAATTACAGGACGAGATACGGCATTTAAGATTGGAATTGGAAGAAACCAGGAATCGCACCAGGTCCGAGAAATCACCTGGTTCGGTATTAGGTAAGTGTTTGTTTTGACATGAAAAATTATTTGATTCTATTTGTTTATTTGAATATTGTGACGTTTATTGCGTGGAACAGGTTGTTTGTCAGATTCCGAGGACGTGCAGCGAGAAGCGAATAAACTGTTAGCGGATTATAAGTTCAAGTTGCAGAAAGCAGAGCAGGATATGTCGACTTTACAAGCCACCGTAGCTAGGCTAGAGAGCCAAGTGATACGTTACAAGTCATCCGCGGAAGCATCGGAGAAAGCGGAAGACGAATTGAAAGTTGAAAAGCGAAAACTTCAAAGAGAAGTCAGAATCAGTTTCTTCGGAATTACGACTCATTCGTCTATTCAGAGAGATCATTATTAAGTCAACCTTGTGATATTTGCTTTACAGGTCAGAGAGACCCAAGGTCGCGTCGAGGAATTAGAGACTGCGAATTCTCATTTACAGAGGCGACTAGACAAACTTAAAAACGCGAAATCGGCTTTGTTGAAGGAGCTTTGACGGGCCGATTTCTTTGGATCTGTACAATGAGTCTGCCATTTTCTTCTCTATTCTGCAAAAACCGTGTGCCGATGTTGCCTCGACATAAATACAACTTAACATTTTGAATAATATAATTTATAGAACAAAAAAAGAAGAAAGGAACGTGGAATATGCATAGTAACGTTATACAATTTTAACTGATTTTCAAAGAAATCATTTCACGAGCACAAGATGTTGTGCTTGTATAATTTGCATTACTTAAACTGCTGTGAAAAGAAGTTGCTGTTTTGTATTCAACATGTTCTTTATGACACTAACCGTTAGCTGCATTTCTCAGTCAAAGAAAGAATGAGAGAAATGAGTCTTTTTCCATGCATTTCAAGCGCTGAATTTGTAAGCAGTTATAGAATCGATTCGTAATTTGTACATTATGTGACGAAACAAGCTGGCTTGTACATCACACGCGTGGAAAGAATGTTCTCTATGATTCTATTTACATTTTCCTTATAAAAGAGAATAAAGAAAACGTAGTTAGGCAACATCGAACAAAAGAGTAACAAAATATATACATATGTTTCTAACTAAGGCATATAATAATTAATAATTACAATTCGGTGATGTACATGTCAGCGGAAAAGAGTAACTTTACGGATAAGTGTAATTTGTTTTTACATCGAATAATTTATAAATATATTTCTAAAGATACGAGATATTTATAACTTCTATAAAGAGACACGTTATAGTTAAAACTAGACACAAAACTGAAGCAAGCAATTATTTATCGGAACGGCGAGCACCGGAATTTGATAAACATTTTTAATTTTATATTGTATTTGTTATATTCAGGATAAATCGATATCAGAATTTTTCTATGCGATTTTCTGAAAAAATTTCGGATATTTCTTACTACTGCTCTATTGATCACATTGCCAGGATTCAGTGTTCAAAAACTTTTCAAGGGGTTTCAAAAGGTATGGTCTAAACAAACTTGGACTAAAAAGAAATGTTTATATGAGATTACTATGAAAAATTTATTGTAAGGTGATTTAATAAAATATCAGTGAAATAATTATTACAAAATCTGGTGTGTCTATCGGCGAGGGATTTTCGTTGTGGATGACGGCCTTCGTTCGAATTCATTTCTCCCTGTAATCTTTTCAGAAATATTTATTTCACGCGTATACATTTAGTAAAAACAATGTGGACGATTACATGCAATGTATTGTAAGAATTTACATAACTAAAGGTGGACGCAACATTCTTTACTTGGACAAAACGCCTGTCAAGCATAGAAAACATGACCTATCATATATATTATGTTGTATAAATCCCAAGATCCATTGCACTATCCTATACAGGGTGTTCACTGCAAACAACAGTAGATAAAAAGACATTACACCATTTTTTAAACAAAAAAAAGAACGAAAGAAAACAAACAATAAGCTAACATGAACACCCTGTATAAAACGAGCTAATACCCCTTATAGCAGTAGAACATGTGAAATATTGTCTGACAGATAATACCATTTTATACAAGAATATGTTGGCAATAACCACTACATTTACTCGGTACAATCATAAAAAAAATTTTTTTTTTATATTAAAAATATGTATATACTTTGAACAATACGAGACAGAAGCTCAAACTTGCAAAGTACTCTTCAATCTGTTCTTACTTGCCCATTTAGGATCTTTAGGACTGGTTGGCATTTTCGTAGATTTTAATATAACCATAGGCTTATGAACTGGGGCCGGTAACGCTTTCACGACTGCTAATTTCCGTAACTCGGCTCTCTCAGATTTTTCTTTGAGCATTATTTGTTTCTGTTCTTGTTGCCGCTTCGTTTCCATATCTTGTTCCCTCTTCTTCAGCTTCTCATCGAATCCGCTTCGTTCTTTTGCTCTCTTATCGGTGTTCATTTCGAACGCAGTTTTCTTTTGATTTGCTTTCACTTTTTCGTCATCGTTCACGTTATTGGTACTTTTAAACGATTTCTTCTGCGTCACGCTATTCGCGTCCTGCGTCGAGATTTTTTTTTTTGGCTCATTCGTTCTGACGATAATATTTGGTTGCTTGTTCTCTTGGTCAGCAGAATTTTTCAATTGTTTCACCGCGATATTTTTGTTTGGATGTTTCTCTTTGGCCACACCATGTATTACTACTGGTTTAAAAGTTGGAACAGGATTCGCGTGAAAGACTGGCACCTTTTTATCATTTTCCTGTATTTTTTTTACAAGTTCTTCTTTCTTTTTAGCCAAGCACTTGTCCCTTTCTGAAAAGCTAAAGGGGCACGAAACCACTGTGCGTTTCTTTGTCACAGGTTCCTTAGCCAAGTTCGTCGACTTGGAAAGTTTTGGTAACGGTTTTGCATGAAACTCTGCCTTGAGTTTATTCGTTTCCTGCATCTGTAAATGCTTTAATTTTTCTTCTTTTTTTTGTTGAAATTCTTTGTTACGCGCCTGGAAACTGAATGGCAAGACACTCAGCACTGGTTTCGCAGCAATATTCGAGACAATACCGGAGGCATTGGTAGACCGATTGGTTGGCACAGTGTTCTTATTTACCTGCTCTTTAACTGCTTTTCTAACGTTCGATGCACTGAGAGAACGACTGATTGGTACAGCATTTTTTCCAGTTTCTCCTTTATCTTCTTTTTTAGTAATGTTCGAAGCACTGAAGGAATGAGCTATTGGTTTAATGTTCTTAACAGTCTCTTCTTTATCGTGCTTTCTAACGGTCGAGGCGCTTGTAGAACGACTCATAGGTTTAACGTTCTTATCATTTTGTTCTTTACTGCCTTTTCTAACGGCCGAGGCGCTAATGGAACGACCCATTGGTATCACGTTCTTGTGCGTCTGTGCTTTATCATTTTTACGAACAGCTGGGGCAGAGGAGAAACGACTTATTGTTGGTACGGTGTTCTTATGAATCTTTTCATTATCACAGTGCTCGAATAATGGTGGAGCTATTGTGTGACGAGTTATTTTCGAATTAGCTGGCTTAAGTTCGTCTGTAACAGTGAATAGTTTCTTTGGAACTTTTGTTAGCGTGGACACCCCTTTCAAAATAGTAACTGGTACAGGATTCGCCTTGATCTGATATTTCTTCATTTGTTCCACTTCCAAAGCTTCGCGCTCCTCTTGACTAAGGACATTTGTGTGCCTTACTCTTTGTTTGCATCTTAACTTAGGGGAAATCGGCTGAGTCAGCTTCAATGGAGACCGTTTTAATTTCATCAAAGTACCCAGTTTCAAGTCCTTATTACTGGTAGTACGAAATCGTTCGGGCGTTTCATTCTGGAATTTGGAAATTGCCTCTGCCATGCTTACGAATTTGTTCGAACGTCTACGATACTTCATTAAACTTTGCCTGCGATATTGGCATGTGAGAACCTTTCGCTGTGGTTGTTTAGTTTTAAATAAATTGGATTGTCTTCGCTGAGCTGGAACAATTTAATGGTATACTTAAAACGCTTATCAATTAATGAATTAGCTACTGTTTCGTTTTTTACGTTTGTCACAGCAGTTTGCACGTTACCTTTTTGCTGAGGCTTACGAACAACGTCGTTCTTCGTTTCCATTACACAGGTATTTTTTCTAATCTCCTTTCTCAAAGCTGCTGCTTTTAGCCTCTGCGGTACCAACGCTGTTCCAGAGGCGGACGTTAAGTCAGTTGTAGGAATATCCCATGTATAATAGAGATTTGATTTCAATGGCTCCTTATCTTTTTTTATATCATCATTATTTGTCTCTTTCTGTTTTTTATTATCATGTGGTACAAAGAATACCACATTGGCGTGTGCATCTTCTGCAGGCTCTAAACTGTCATCAAAATTAGTATCCCCAACCAATGATTTCTCGACATTTTCTTCCTTATACGGTAAAAGTAAGTCAGATTTCAAATCTATCCGAGAGCTATGCACTTCATGTTCCACCTCGAAATAACTGTCGGAGGATAGCTGTGGGCTACAAGCGAAATCTGCCCATTGTGGGGCATAACAATTGTCCATCATATTAAAGTCTAAGCAATATACAGAATAATTTTTGAAGAAAAAGTCACGGCAAACTGTTACAAACAAATAATATTCGAGCAGAATCTGCAAAGAGGAAAAAGCGCGAATTATGAGACTTGTGAGAACAGTAATTCAAACTTACACCGTTTTTCACGTACCACTGTTATTTCTTTTCGTTCCCTATTTTCATCGCAATTCCTACCGCATGTTGAAAGAACACATTACAAAGAAATATTTATTCTCTGGAGACAGAAAAAGCTTGGGGTCTATCGATGTATACGCTCAACGGATTCAAGTTTGAAATATCTTCAATATTTATTCGATTGGTCAAAACAAAAAAGTATGTGCACATGCCAAAAATTGAATGTCCCTAGATATTTCTAGAGAGATTTCCAGTGTTGCGTGTCCATGCGAACGTAGTTCCATAAGTTCCCATATTAGGACTGCTGATGCTGGTATTTTCTATGCATGACGCATGACATGACACTTGATCGTTTTATACAATTCATGACTCACAATGATCTAATGTACAGCTTATGGCCATTGTTTTTAACACTTTATTAAAGTATAACATAATTACGCTGCTCTCGTCAAAAAACCGAGATGTATAACTTTTTCCATGTATGTACTCGTTCGAAACCTTTTGATCGGACGTAAGTCGATGGAGCTCTGATTATCACAAAATTGTGTGGGTTTCTTCTAGGTTAATACAATATAATAATTGAACTATATATATAGAAGCAATATTTATTCATGTTTATTTTTTTACTGTTTTCCCTTTTTAGATTGCGTGTAAACGAGTATATTTACATTTAACAACAAAGTAGAAACTGATATGTATCTGAACAAAGCATCCAGTCTTTGCAGTAGGATCTCATAGGTTTTTCCTGTGAACTTCCATACGGCTCAGAACCCTGTTGTATAACAGCGTGTCGACGTCGTTACCCCAGACAAAGTCTAAATGGCTGAACAGCTTATGTGGAACCTTGAACTTCTGAGCATTAGGCAGCTGCGTATATAATTTTTGTACGTCCTATGAAAGCACGATGAAATTAGTTTTTTAGACTACTATAAGGGCTGGCAAATGTCCTGTGAATTTATTTCTACTTCGCAAAGACTCAAGTAAGCTTGTATCGTATTCTTACATTTAAGAAACCTGCCCTTAATTGTAAAAGACAAACCTTGTGGTTAACCAATTGATCCTTGTCGCTGTAGTACAAGTAAACAGGCATCTTGATATTGGCAAGATTATACTTAGCAGGATGAATGTGACCATATGCCTTTAGGTTACCGAATAAGCCGTAATCGTAGTGTGCAAAATTTCCTAGAAAAATAATGGGTAATAGTAATCTCGAATTATTGCAAAAGTATTTAACAATAATGTTAGATACTTATTACTAACCAGAATTAATTAATTGAGCATAATGTACGAGTTGTCTAGCAGCTGCTCCGGCAGGATCATATTGACCAACTTCGGGTATAAGAGTCTATAAATTAAAGTTCATAATAATATTAAGTCCCACATACAATATTGAATGTTCCGTATGTATAACAGAAATGTACTCATTACCCTATTCAGCTGTTCAAAACTAGGTCCACCAATGAGGAATATTACACTAGTACACAGTGGACTTGTAATTGCTTCTTCTTGGCAAGCAACTTTTGCTACACTTTGTATAAATTTGCCCGATGGCCGGAATTCATACAAGCCTATCATATTTGTGAGATTCTAAAAATTAGTATTATACATTTATATATTGTATGTGCATACATATACTTTTTTTAATGTTTGATGATCTAATTAACGAATATTACCTCAACACTATCGACAAAGGGGGCCAGAAGTCGCATGAAAGGGTTTGTCAAATGGGACATGAAGGATGCTGGGGCTAAGGGGAATGCTGCTTCGAGTTTCTCTTGATATTCCGGACGTTCGCTTGCCATCACTAAAAACGCGGTGCCCCCTTGACTATGGCCAATGTACATGATTTTTTTTTGACCAGTTACTTTCAGTATATGATCGATCATTGCTGGAAGATCGTACATCCCCATTTCGTGCCAGCTGAACATCCAATATTTTTTATCGTTGGTAGTCAACCATTTATGTTTCCGGGAGTACCTATTGCCGCGTACATTACCCATCCATACGTCGTAACCCCAATCCGCTAATATGTATCCTATGAGCGATAGCAATCCCATTTAACGCTTCTTAATTCAAAACGTTTATTCGAATGAAATAGATAAGTGTTATGGTAATTTGATGTACCTAAACTTTTTTCAGGGGTTCCCATCACCCAAGTGGCTGAGCAGTCGAAAAGACCATGGATAAGCAGTACGGCAGGCTTATTGTTGCTTTTAGGACTCTTCTTGGATCCTACGATTCTATGTACTTGTAGAATATATCCATCTGTAGTGGTAACTTCGTGAGTTTCACCTATATATCCATACTTCTGTCCACGTATGGCCTGTAACATTATTACCACAATAATTTTATATTGCTTACAGGGGTAAAACAGCATTATTTAACAGTGTCAATGGTAAGAGAATTTTTAATTATTAAAGTACTGATATTTACTGTCAAACTTAAATAAGGAAAAGTTTACTTACAGGTGATGGAGCAAGATTCAAGTTCTCAACGTCAAAGTCAACATTATTAATCGACTCGTAGTCGTACTCGGACAAAGGAATTCCTAGTATCACTGGTGCAATACAGTAAAAAAGGGTTAACAGTGGCAGCATTGTTATGCGGTGATATGTCGAACCGGTCACTGATGCTTCCTTAACGCCAGCTGTATATAAAGCATCTTCCACCGAAATACGTGTATAAAAACACAGATTATATTCTTATCGAAGATTAATTGACAAATCGCCATTTGCGGGGGGAACCAACCCGCTAATCGTCGATGCATTATCTTACGAACCACCTGCGACATATCTCGATGGGTTACGTAGTTTATCAAATTTTTAAATACTGATCGGCAATCTTACAATGTATCGTACTATTATCCTGATTGAAAATCGTTTTGCGCATATGGAAATTCTTTCTGATGGTGTGGGAAGTAATTATGTGTCGCGGTAGTAATCCCTAAGTTCAAAATACAGGTCCAAATTACGTCCATTCAATTCTGAGAAGAGGTCCGAGAAAATTTAAATTTAAATGAGAATACATACATTCCTCGTTTACTAGCTTGCAATGGAACGGTATGCGATCGACTAGATCAGGAAGATATTTATACGCGCGAACTTGTCTATCCGGTTTTTCAAGATTTAAAGAAAAAACGCTGAAGGCTTTTGGTAGTCCAAATTGTACCACTATATCTGTTTTCGTTATCTCTATACCTGTGTAAAAATCTCCACACTTGTCTCATTAAGTACTTATCTTTTTTTCAAGTACATGCTGATATAATGGTAAAAAGCTAAGCATATACTAATCATGCAGCTGAATGTTTGGGAAAATGTTAAAAATAGCTAACATCTTAAACCTAGGATTCGAAAAAATTCATCGTTTATATGTTACAGAAAATTAACTGCTCTTGTAGTCAGGGAACTAGAAATATAGCTAGTAATATAAACAGCGAATTTATTGCTGTGAACGCATTGGTTAAACCTGACTGAAATGCTCAGAGTGAAAGCAACAAGTCTCTCTATGAACTCGACAAGCCCTTGTTTGCTCTTGTGAGACGTCCTAAATATTACATCATATTGGTTGGTGTAAAAGGGGGACATAGCATAATCGTCGATGACCGAGCGAAAGTCTTGCAGTTTATGCACGTGTGTTTCGTTCAACCAGTCGTAACGGAGCCGGTGTCACACTTTACGCTTCACCGACGGGTATTGCTCCTAAATTGATTACTATTAGTTTAAATTTCTTTAAGCAAAAGGACTTTAAATCGAATTGTTTATGTATATGTTGTCCGATTCACAGTTATCAATAAATCATTTTGTATTGTATATTAATATTTGGACTGTTTTGATCGCTGGTAACGTATGTCTGTACAATTAAGAATGCCTATAGTAGCATGACGGAATTGTATATCCAAGTCAACTGTTTAGTCAAGTGTTCATTTAAATGGTAAAATTATTGTTCCAAGTGAAACAGCGGTTGCGAAAATTGAAAGTTCCTGTATTTTGTAATCGTAATAATTGACCAGGGTCCAAGAGGAGAAAGGAAAAAATAGAGAAGAAAAAGGAAGCGAGGAGTGCAGGAGAGCTAATAAAGATCTAGCAGTGAGAAGGAGTCAAAAGAAAGATGAAGTTTGTTTCTTTAAAATACCATATTATTATGCTATTGTTTATTATGTGGGACACAGAGGCTAAACGTACAGGTAAGTCAAAGACAGAACTATGTATTGTTTTAATAAAATTTTGTTTTGAAATTTCTCTCTCTCTCTCTCTCTTTCTCTGTTTGTTTTCAGTAAAACTTTTAACTGTGAGGAACAGAATAATACCGCACAGAAAAGGAGTAATACGTGCAGATTTCAAGCCGAAAGTTTGCTTTGATTTGGTTGGCTGTTTCTCTGATCCGCCAGCTCATTTGACATTAAAGCGAGCTCCACAACATCCAAGTATAATTCAGACCAGGTTTTTGCTGTACACCCGTACCAAACAGGATTCACCTGACAGTCTTCGATATGGCGATGATTTTAAATCAATTTTGCAATCAAAATACGATGCAAGAAAGCCTCTGAAAGTCATTATACATGGTTACAAAGGAAGTGGTAGCGATGTCGGAGCCATACTTCTTGCAAAGAGCTTACTGAACATTGTAATCCTAGAGTTAAACAATATTTTTACTATGATGCGAGTCTTTTGCATTCTATTATATGAAAAATTATCTTTCAGCAAGACGTAAATGTCCTGGTTCTGGATTGGACAAGAGGCGCGGCGACAACATATTCAGCAGCTGTGGCAAACACCGAACTAGTCGGTCGTCAACTGGGCTTGGTTCTTCTGGATGCCATCAGTCTCGGCACTCCTTCTGAGCATATTCATGTGATCGGCTTTAGTCTCGGTGCCCATGTCGCTGGTTGTGCCTCGGAGATTCTCAAAAGAAAGGATCATCTTTTGGGACGTATAACTGGTTTAGACCCGGCGTCTCCGTTCTTCAGAAATCACTTATTCCGAGAAAAATCGAGGAAACTGGACGCCAGTGATGCTCAGCTCGTCGATGTGATTCATACGGACGGATCCGAGGACTTTGCAGATGGGTTTGGTCTCTTGAAACCCCTTGGTCATGTCGACTTCTTTCCCAACGGTGGTAGGCAACAGCCTGGCTGCAACGACGTAAGAAACTCCGTTGTCGTTAGCCACATGAATGGTATGGTTCAGTTTGCTTTTATTTTTTTTTTTTCTTAATTTTTCGGTTAAGGAATCGATAATACGATAATGATCAGCAACTTAATCATTAACCACCACTTTAGAGGATAGCTTAACGAGGGAGGTTGCATGTAGTCATTTAAGAGCTTGGGCTCTTTTCCTGGAAAGCGTTAGAATGTTTAATGAAACGTGCAAGTTCAGTGCCTGGCCATGTCCACAAGGAAGAAGGTCTTACGTGAACGGAATGTGTTTTCCTATGGAGTCCACATTCTGGTCTCAAGAAATGGGTTACGGAGCTGATCGTGGTGCTTTGGGGATCTATTATCTAGCGACACGAGAAGAGGAACCATTTTGTGGTATAAATTGAAAATCGCATTGGTCATTCAATGATTGCAAATAGAACTTTATTCTTGTTCTTATAAGGTGAACCATTTAGAGCGTCGGCCACAGTATCCGAAGACACTCCAAGAACATCGGGAATGTTGTTTATGAGAGTCGAACAATACAATTCAACATTCAAGATTGAATGCCCGTAAGTAATGCATTGATAAAGATGCTAAGATGCTATTACATGCTTTAGCTGTCAGTTATACGTCGAATGATTTGTATAGATCAACAAAATCGATCTCTTATATCACATCGAAATGTAAACAGTTTTGTCAAAATATTTGTTTAGATTATTAAACCGGAAAATTGATCGAATGATATATTACAACATCGCGGCGACAAGACGTCAATCACACACTGATAATCAGACAATGATAATGGCACAGGTTTGGTATCAAAGAAGTATGGATGAAGCAGAGGATGGTTCGAAAAAAACGATTCATTATTCAGATAGATTATTCGTAAACAAACTTACGCTCGAAGACAGGAAAGGAAACAGGCACGTGTAAACGGTTGTATTTATTGTTCGATCATTCTTTAATTTCTTTTCTATTTCAACATTTTTTGTAGGTGGGAGTATTGCATGCGAAACACTATAGTGAATTCGCAAGAAAAATCAATAGCCCTACGACACGGGGAATGCAACGTTTTATAAATGCAATGTCAATCATAAAATATACTTCGATGAAATTTCTATCATTTTCTCTCTTATCGTTACACAGATGAATTATAAATAAATCGAGATTAATAAAGACACAGGTGTTCAGCGATAACTTCTTAACAATATGTATTTTTCATTGCTAAAGTTTTTTCGTACAATAGAGATTACGCGTTGAAAGTAACTTTCTATAATATGTACGATCGCATCACATAGCAGTTTCTTTGTATGTATTTACACAAACAATGAATTTTTTAAATTGCGCGCTTCGATGATAACACACGTGTTCTTGTCGATAGACTCGTAACATAACATAACCTATATTTACTTTGAAACCGTTTAACAGAAGTCACGTTGGAACAATGTCAAACTTAATTAATCAGTCGATTGTATTGTTTAACAGGTGTTCGAATCAAGTTCTTGGAAACGTAAGCATCGTTAAGAATGACGTATCTTAAAGCGTAGAGAAATATGTACAACGAATACACGGTTTGACTGATATAAGTATATAGTAGCATTTTGATAGTTGTGTACTCAAATATTTGTTTCGTATCGTTTACTTGACTTTGTTGTTAATTGTCAATTAAATACTGCTCGATTCTGGTTTCAGAAGTGCTTTAAACATGCGCACACCTACAGGCAGTATTATCTACAGATACGATGTATAAATACTTTTAAAAATTCGTATCAGAAGATGGATTTCAAGTCATTACCAAAGCACTCGAAAGGCACTTTTAAAATTGAAAGTCCTATTACACTGAGAAGCGCAACAATTACAAGTATACTTGGAGGAGCCTTTATAGCATATATATATTATTTAAAGCAATCGAAGGATCTTTTACTGGAGAAAGAAAGGAGGCGCGAAATAGGAAAAGCTGCAATAGGAGGAAAATTTGAGTTGGTCGATCCTAATGGGAAATTAGTTAGATCGGATGATTTCTTAGGAAAATGGGCCATGATATATTTTGGGTTTACGCATTGTCCAGACATATGTCCAGATGAACTTGAAAAATTAACAGCTGTCGTTAATATACTTGGTATGTCTTCGATTTATATAAATATCAATGATATCGCGTTGTCTGTTTTTACCGCCGTATCGCGTTTTAGAGAAAGAATATGATACAAAAATTCAACCCATATTTATCTCTGTGGATCCTGACAGAGATACGCCAGAAGTAGTAGGGAAATACATCAAAGAGTTCTCTGATAAATTTGTTGCTCTTACTGGCTCCAAAGAACAAGTTGCTGAAGTGTGCCGAGCTTACAGGGTGTACTACAGTAATGGACCCAAGGACAAAGATTCCGATTACATTGTTAGTAATATAATATCAGTTAGATATCCTGAACATGAATATCAATATTCGTATTCTCTTTCAGGTTGATCATACGATTATCATGTACTTGGTAGATCCAGAAGGCCTATTCGTGGACTATTACGGTCTGACGCATACGGCGGAACAAATTGCTCAAAGCGTTCACCTGAATAAAATAAAATTCGAGAAACTGCAGAAAGATTCTTGGCTTCCGTCTTTATCGTTAAACAAGTCTTTACAGGTGTCGTAACGTACTTGTATTATATATGCATTTCTACACGAACCAAGTTCACCTTTCAGATTGCTTTTAATCGAATATCAAAGTAAACAATCGCACTTAATGAAGTCATGCGTTTTCATCAAGTGTTCAGTTGTTATATATTTATTGTATTATTTAGTAAGCTAATGTCGTAGCGGTGATTCGAACATGTGTATTATTACTTTATGGTTAACGAACTGCGATAACGATGCACTCAAAATTACATGAAAAATCGAATAAATAATGTTCTAAGAGAAGAATGATGTATGTCCCCTAGAATATTCCCTAGCGAATGTCACATCCTTCAGAAAATTCCCTAGATAAATAAATGTTTGAATTGTTGACATTTCTGTGCTTATTCATAGTTTACATACCTTGTCATTTTGTTGATGGACATTATGCTATTCGTCTAAACGAGTCAATACAGTTGAAAGAGGTACGGTTCTGACATTTACTGAAAGTTTCTCGACTATTTTCTCAAGTATACATAAGTGTTACGTATTTTTATTATTTGTAGGTTAGAAGTTAAATTTTACATTTGAGCATTTACATAATGTACGGATGAACGTGAAATTTCAATGTTACGCACTTTCTTTTTTTAGCTTTGAAATATTTTGCGAGGAGGAGTCGATTACAATGGCAGAAGACTTTGGAAGAGAAACTCCACCGATGTACACAGGAAACGAAGAAACAAAAACAGCTGGTCAGCCTCTTTCTGATTTTCTTTTGCAACTTGAGGATTATACTCCTACGGTAATAGAAAAGATAATTATAATCAATGTTCATTCGTTAGGAATATATAGACACATCCTGAAAACGATATATGCCTGTTGTAGGTACCCGACGCAATCAGTGAACATTATTTACATACGGCTGGCTTCAATACCACAGACCCTAGAATGTAATATACAGTTCATAAATATTGGAATTTCTTTCTTAATTGATTTAATAATAATATTTTTATTGATTATAGAGTAAGACTGGTATCCTTGGCGGCGCAAAAATTCATATCTGAAATAGCAAACGATGCTCTTCAGCATTGCAAGACCCGCGGAGCTAATCAGAGCACAAAAACAAAAGGAAAGGATCGACGTTACACTCTGACCATGGAGGATCTTACACCGGCGGTTGCAGAATATGGCATTATAGTTAAAAAACCACACTATTTCGTTTGATTTTAGAGCTCCATATTCTTTATTTACAAAGTTCGACAACCATGTCTGTCTAATCGATACAGCTTAAAGTTTGTGATAGGTTCGCGAGACTAACAAAAAATCAAATACATTGTGTTTCATATCAGAAACCTGTCCTTATAGCCTTCCTAATAACAAAAAAAAAGGTACAAGATTAGAAGACGTCGTCGTTTTTCATTGATTATTCTTTGTTGTTTACTATATGAGAGAAACTGTTGGAACATCAAATTATTTAGAAGATAGTTTTCTTTTTTTTTGGGCGGATTGCTTTTTAATTGAGAATAAATGAATGAAAGACTGTTTGAAGACTGAAAGAGATGCTCCGAAAATTCTAAAATTTCACTTGAAAACTCTGATACGATTAAGGGGGGACATTAGATAACATAGGTGTCGACTAATAAAGGCTACTATTCAATTATAAATAAGCGAATACATATATATGGTTTAAGATAAGCTACCCTTGTTTCTAGAAGAGTGATCTCTCGGCAGGTATCTTACGATAATGCAAAACAAACGAAGAAGGGACGAGGTCAGGTCGGGAAGGGAGAAAAGTACATATAGATTTGATTTCTTCGGCCGATGATAGCCAGAAAAAAATCTGAGCGGTATTCCCTCTAGTGACTTTCGATTGCTTCAGGTGTAGCGAGAGTCTTCGCATGCGCTCCGTTCCCCCAAAAAAAAACCATCAGCCATATTGGTGTGTTGTATCGCTATCCTCAGTAATTTCGAAGATCAGTGAGGTATTTTTGCCATTTATTGCTTCTTTTCCCCTCATATTCGTATCTCCGCGAAGAATTAGGATCGCCGATTCTGGATTAGTTATAAACAGATCGCCGTCCACGAATTTTCGTGACATTTGCGAGCGAGAAAAATGTTTGGTTAACGTTGCCACCTGGGCTTACGGAAATCGGCCTGTTTAGGAGCATGTCGTATAAATAAATGCGTACTATTTCCATCGAACCGAATGTCTGTGCCGATCGGTACTAATATGTATTCCAGCGAGTGTTTCTCATGGCATCGCCGTGTGTGAAAATTGAATCGATTCCAGAAAGAATCACAGCCTTCGGCGAAAAAGCATTTCGACCGACTGTCTGTCGTGCTCTCCTACTTTCGCCTTTACTTTTACTTGGCTGTTTTGCTCGTGCCGACTATTTCTCTCCCGAATGGAAAGTTTTCTTCGTCGTTGCTATCATTGTCGATGTTCCAAGCACATGGGTTGTCCGATTTTCATTGAGCAACAGGTACAAGCGGACGCAACTTGTCCTCGGGTGCATTGTCGTTGCACCTTTCGTGATTGTTTGCTCGTACATCTGCTAGAGAAATGTCCTTTTTGTATCTCATGTTCGTTCCTAACAAGATCTTTTGTTTTTTTCAGCTTATAGCCCATCATGACGGATTCTATGAAATTTGGTCCAGAATGGTTCGTAATCTTTATTGATGATCAAATATTCCTTTAGATCTTAATATGTGTTTTTTTTTACATCCTTTCGTTTTATTACTTTTGTACAGGTTGCGCAATCTGTCAGCAGACAGTTGTAATAACGGTGGAGGTGGTGGAGGTACTACAAGCTTGACTACCCCACGTTATCAATTAGCAGAACATAGATATGGAAGAGAAGAGATGTTGATTTTGTTCGATCGTAATTGTAAGCCACCTGAATCATTGACAAATTTCTCAACATTATATATCGAGAAAACTCAACTTCCCTTGGCTCTTATACAAATGACAGAAGACGAAACGGTAATTACTGAGATATACTTTTATATTCGATACATTTCTGATTGTAAAGAGAACATTGATTTTAAAGATGCTCGATACAATTATTAATCTCGATAAATTGTTTTTCCTTTTTTCTAATGTTCCTAATGTACCTTCGTATATACCAATTGATTATACACGATAATAGTTAATGTCTTTTAACAATTGTACATTCTTATTGCATCCTATATTGGGAACTGCCTCGCAAAATTAGTTTGTATCTATAAATATAACACACTGGAGCCCTTGTGCCAGTTCTTCGTAGCAGTATCCTATCTACTGTTGTGTACTTTACATAATCATGCCTGTTTAGTTATCATTTGATATTTACGTTGTATACCTTCTATCTGTATTTAGAGAATTTATTTGTCGAAAATGTGCATTTGATTGACCAAGCTTATATTTTCTTTGAAAATTTATAATTCTTTTGGGCGTATTTTTTCAGCGAATGTGGAATGGAGGGATAACCAATGTCGGTGGTCAAGGAAGGGGTGGAAGCGTCGATCGTGGAGGGCGTGTAAAAAGTAGTAGAGGAAGCTTGTACTCGTCCCATTACTCCCGAGGCGTTGGTTTCGACGATTCGGGAGATGGTAGGAGAATCGACAGTATGCCATTTCCGGTACGTAACTTTTGCCGTCTTCTAGAAACTTGTTCGAAATGGGAAGAGCATAGCCATTTCATTAAATAGGGCATGCGTGTTTCACATATCCAGGGAAGAAACCGCCCATTCGATAGATCTCAGAGCGAACGCGGATGGTCGGAAAGAAACGGGGCATCGGATCCAGGCGAGTGGAATGGCTCTACTAGTCCTAGAAAGGAATTAAGTCGCGGGCCTGGTGGTAGTTCTGTCGTGGAGGGTAATTGGCGGCGTCAACGTGGTGCTGGTACTGAAGACGACGATGGCTGGCGTAAATGGGGTTAGTGCGAGAGCCCCGTGCACAGAGCCCGCTCGCTAATTCGCGCTAATAAACGGCAACGTTATCGCTCTGTTAAATTGTCGTTACCAGGTAGAAGCAGTTGGCGCGAAGGAGGAAGTATGGACAGGGATAGATTAGATCGAAACGAAGGAGACGGAGAGGAAGGTGTGACCAAAGGTGGGAGATTCGAGCATCGTGGGAATCACAGAACCTCGCACGACCTAAGTCATCATCCGCCTGCCCGTACTGCTCGCACTTGGGAGTCAAATCATCATGATATCAATCATGATAACCTTCCTGAGTGGTACAGTTCTTGTTCGATCGTAATCGCACCGCGTTCTGGAATACCTGCAGCATTATGTAAGAAACTGTATTGCAGGGCCACCGAAAATCCCAGTGAAAGTGGAGGTAGTTTCGACGCTTCCGGCGCGTTCCATGGTGGGATATATTCGGACGACGACGAGGACGGAGTGATAAGTGCGGGTGGTACTCAGGAATCGAGGACTCGACGTGTATCCGAGGGGAGTGCTGGTAGTACAACGAAACCTAGTGGAAAGCATTTATCTTACAGCTCGTCTCAGGGACAACCTCTGAACCGCGGACCACCCAGCAGTACAATTAGTACAATCAGTAAAGATAGGCAAAAATCTTTGCATTCGCTTGACGCCAAAGACAAGGCCGTCGAGAAAGAGAGGAGAAGCAATTCTCCGTCATCGACGAAATCGCCGAATACGTTGATTACGTCGATCACGCCGATTACGCCAATTACCTCGACGGACAGCGCGGCCACGAAGACTTTTACGTCGGCGTCGTCATCGATATCTACGTCGGCATCGCCATCAGCGTTGGCGTCGGCGTCGGTGTCGGCGTCGGCGTTGGCGTCGGCGTCGTCGTCGGCATCGGCATCGACGTCGACGTCGGCTTCGGCGTTGACGTTGACATCGGTGCCGACGCCGACGTCGGCGTCGTCGCCCGAAAGCGTACAAAAAAGAAGCAACGCGACGTCAAAGGCAAAGACTACGACAACGGTAACGGCCACGGCCACGGAAGAGGCCGAAATCGGCAAACCGATGTCCGTAGATTGTTCCGGGAACAATAAAAATAAATCTCCAAGTAAAACACAGACGAGGGAGGAGACAAAGGTTCAAACGGAGATAAAGGTGGACCACCCGATTTCGGTTGCGAAGAGACAACAACAGATCCCATTACAAACGGAACCTCAGAAGGGCATCGTCGTGCACGGTACAGGAACGGAGGAGACCAGGCAGAAAGGCGACGATGACTTGGACAGAATGAAGGAAGAGGCGGACGCGTTAGTGGCGAAATTAATGGCGGATGAAGAAAGTCATAGGGAGAAAACTACTGCCAGTGTACCGCCGTCTATTGGTAACCAACCTTCTACAGTTCCATCGACCAATGGACAGGAGAAATGGTTTTACCGTGATCCACAGGGTGAAGTTCAGGGCCCGTTCTTAGCAAGCGAAATGGCGGAATGGTGTAAAGCCGGTTACTTCAACGCTGGATTGATGGTAAGGAGAACCTGCGACGAGCGGTACACGACTTTAGGGGAGTTGATGAAGATTTGTGGTAGAATACCATTTACCCCAGGACCTCCTATTCCTCCCTTGAAGGTATGGTCGATCGATCTTTCGGTCTTGTTATTTTAGTTCTAATAAGACCGAATCGTTCACTCATTCTGGCTACCTTCTTTCCAGTTGACGGATCAAGGGATTCCCGCAGTTCCCAACACGGTACCTGCCGGTTTGCCCACTTTACCAAAGACTGGTATAGAAGACCCGCTTCTTTTACTTCAATACCAGCATATGCGGCTACTGCAGAATCAGCAGCTGCTTCTCAGGCAAATGCGAACGTCCGCTATAGCGAAGCTCTCTCAATCCGAGCAATGGGCCACCTTGAGTCCCGTCGAACAGAACCAATTGATTTATCAGTACGTTATCCAAGACTCCGAAATATCGGAAGTCCCGACGATCTCCACCCCGTTTGTACCTCATTTGCCGTCTCAGACTTCGAATCCTGTCATGCAACTTTTTTCACAGATGCAGCAGGTTTGTGGAAGATCGAATATATGTATACGACGCGTGTTCCGCGACCGCGAGTTTCTAACAGCGGTGTTGTTTGTTCGCCACTTGATTAATTTGATCGCATGAACGTCCACAGGCGAAACTTCAACCAGACACTACTCATCTAACGTCGAATCCTCATTCTACCACAGCAGCTCATCCTCCCTCAGTAGATCCCATACAGCAGCTCATACAACAAATGGGTGGAATGCAGAATATACCTGGTATGCAGCAGACGAATATAAGTTCAACGACACCCGCGACGCAGCAAGACAATCCCATAAAATCGTTGTTACGTCAACTGAACGTCAATGCGAACGGTCATCCGCAGACGACCCATATGGATACCGTTTGGCCGCAGCCTCCGCCACAAATTACTCCACAATTTAATGCGCAGAATTGGCTAGCACAGGTACACGTTAAAACGATTCCATTACATTAACGGTAAAAATAAAAAGATCACCTTGGGGGAATCTTGGGTGAAACATTTTCTCGAGAAAACGTTAAGTTGAAATTATGTTTCATAGGTCGGACCGATACCCGCAGTACCACCTGGTCAAATGCCTACCTCTTTATGGGATCTACATACGAAAGAAATAAAGACTGAGCAGCAAATATTGGTTAGTAAACAGTAAACAATAAACAGTATACAGTATACAGTAAAGAGTAAACGATCGGACAAGGATTAATCCATTCTCGATGGGACACAGAATCCCAAAAATCATGAAAAATATTGAATCGCGTTTCAGGAAGAACAGAATCTTAGGCTGCAGGAAGATAGGAAGAAAGAAGAGCTTCGGAAGCAAGAGGAATTGCAGCGACAGGCCGAGGAGGAGGTTGAGAAGAAGAAGAAGGAGGAGCAAGACAGACAAGAGGAAGAAGCGAAACGAAAAGACGAGGAAAGGAAACGAAAGGAGGAGGAGAAAAAGAGGAAAGACGAAGAGAAACGTAAGCAAGAGGAGGAGCGTAAAAAGAAGGAGGAAAAGAAGCGAAAGGAGGAAGAGAAAAAGCGAGAAGAAAAGAAACGTAAAGAGGAGGAGAAGAAGCGAGAGGAGAAAAGAAAGCAAGAGGAGCAGAATCTGAAGAAAAAACAAGAGGAAGAGAAGAGGAAGAAAGATGAGATGAAGAAGCAGGAAGAGAAACAGAAAAAGGAGGACGAGAAGAAGAAAAAATTAGAAGAGGAACAACGAAAGCAGGAGGAAGACAGAATGCGGTACGTACGGAACACGTGCGAAGCGAGTCGAACAAATTTTTACGATAAATTTGTTATCGTAGGAAAGAAGCGAGCGCGCGCAAGCAAGCGGAAGCGGAAGAGCAGGCCCGGCGAGCGGAACAGAGACGACGGGAAGCGGAGGCGCTCCGAAAGTTGCAAGAAAGAAGTAAAGCACCGTGGGCACAGGCACCTCGTGCACCACCCCCTTCCACGCCCATCAATTCGTTCGCCGAAATCCAAAGACTCGAGCGGGAGAAGAAAGTTGTGCGCACAAAGATTATCTAAGTCTAAACCGTAGTTCGGAAACTGTGCGAACAGACCGGTAACATTATAAACCATACGTTGCAGGAGGAGCAGCGGTTACAACAAATGATGCAGCAGCAGTTGGCGCAGCAAAAGGCCATGGAAGCGGCTCAGGAGGCCTCGGCTGCCGATTCGTCGAAAAGATTGCAGTTCAAGTGGGCAGAGAAAGCCACAGCCTCGACGAAACCATTGCAGGTCAAGAGCCTCGCGCAGATCCAGCAAGAAGAACAGGAGCGCATCGCCAAGGTAAAGGTACCTATTCATCTTCCCATACTGCCGTGACACGCAAACACATACGCGCATCGTGTCGGTCGTTATGTAACACGGTAATCACGTATTGTTAATCGTTACAATATACTTATATCTATTAACGGTAATAATTTTTCAGCAGCAAGAAAGGGAGCGGCAAGAAAAAGCTGGTCAGAAGGAGTCGACGAACGTACTACAAACTGCCGGAATTTGGGGCACTGCTTCGCAGTGTTTGAACTGGGCAAATTCGAGCGCGTCCAGTGGCAGCCAAGCATGGTCGAACAATACCGGCGGCACCAGCGGTTTCTGGGACGATCCGGCACCTACCAAAGCCACCGCTATAGCCAAGCAACCGGCGAAGCAATCCGCTACTGTTAAATTGCCCTCCAGCAATCAAACGTTGCAAACCAACAAGCCGAATAAGAGTAAAAATAAGCGGGAAGAGGAATTGGTGAAAAAATTGTTTGAACAGAACACTGCCAAGGTAGATGATTTCACGCAATGGTGCAACAAGGCATTGAGTGGTTTACAGGTGTCTGTGGACAGTAAGTTATTAAATCACTTTACTCTCGGTGAGATGCGTAGTTCTGGATCGATGTTCCTCTGATATACCACTTGTTGTTTTCAGTACCCACGTTCGTCGGATTTCTACGAGACATCGAGTCCGCGTACGAAGTGAAGGAATACGTTCGAGACTACCTCGGTGATAATAAACAGAGTTCCGAGTTCGCTAAGCAATTTCTGGACAAGCGCAGTAAATGGCGATCGGCTCAACGACCGCAAGCGCAGGCGGACGATCTCTGCAAACCAGCGCCTGCCATTAATCCAAATGCGCCCACGGAGTTTCAGGAAGTGAAGGTACGTCGACAAGGCAAACGCATTAAGTGGGGACAATACTATTCTCAACGTCAGAATGATTTCATCGGTATTTTCTCCTCTCCCGTCGCAATGTACTTGCCGAGTGATTTTAATAAATTTCATCCTGTCTGATCCTCTAGTGATCGTGTTGCGATCCATGTGTAGGCATGGAACGAATAGAGTAGATTCGGGAGCATCGTATGATACGATTTTCTTTCTTAGGGGAAATCGAAGAAACCGAAGAAGGGGAAAATGTACAGAGTCGATAACAAAATCCTCGGATTCAGCGTAACCGCAGCGCCTGACCGTATTAACGTTGGTGCCCGTGACTACGGTGAAGGTGTGTGAATCGCTTCCGGAACCGTTTGTCGACCCCTCACGCTCACGGAAATTCGCGACGCTTGGCCCGTTACAACTATGGTTCGTTATTTATTTATTGTAGATGCCAAATGACAGTTCTAAGGAACCCGTTACGAGTACTTCATTAAAACAAACAAACAAAAAGCAATACCGAATACACATACGTATAAACATAATATATATATATACATATATATATTAAGATTTCTTTTTCTATGATTAATGCAAGGATAATCTTTGGTCCCCCACGTTTGTATCCTTTCACTCTGTGGGTTAATGGGAGCCTTAGACACACCGATTCCCGCAGCATGGCATTATTCCCTTCTTGAGAATCACCGAACTGAACAACTAAATACTCGAACGAGAAAAGGAAAGTGAATTTCTATTGTACATATAACTCACTCTACTTCGAGGAACAAATATAGGCGAATGACATTCACTGATAGAGAACGTGCGCAACCATTTTCTCCCGGACGTTTCGTCGTTGTTGGCCGTGAACAAAAAGGATGCCAATCGATAACAATTCGTGTACACGTGAAGAGACGACGCAGTTAAGAAAGCAATAACGTGTGCTCACGAGGCCAGAAAGATACGCATTGTAACGCGTGCGTGCGAGAGAGAGAGTGGGGGGGGGGGGGGAGTGGGAACGATAGAAAATGAGGCGTAGAGCAACGTGAAGCGAAAAGTAAATTTCTCGAGTGTGCCGGCTCGACCGGATCACACGGTATTTATTCAGAAATGTGTACTGATCGTCGGAACTATTAAAAACTATCGCGCCGAGTGTCAATGTGTATATGAATCCTATGGATTTCTTGCTTTATCGCGACATCACATAATCTTCTCAGCCCCCCTTTGCCTAGGATCATACTTACCCGCTACATGTCTCAATCAGTAAACCGTTTGTTTCAAAAATTTTTGTTGAAAATTTCAATTTCCCTAAATGCGGAGAGAGAGAGAGAGAGAGAGAGAGAGAGAGAGAGAGAGAGAGAGAGAGAGAGAGAGAGAGAGATGGAAAATTTTGACTGACCGACTGTAAACGACGATTGTACTCATATATCCGAACGACTCGAATGATTATACTTACATGGAAGCGATATCGCGAGGGAAACGAGAGTCTCTCTAATTACTTCTTAAAGCTTTTGGATACACTGACTTCAAGGAAAAGTTACGAAACAAAACATTCATACTAATGATATTACTTGCATGTGTACGATTTATAGAGAAAAAAGAAGTCGCTGGAAAAGCGAGGTGAAACGTAAATGGTGGGTGGACTCATCTTCCCCGGTTAACAAGTGTTGAAAACACTTTCAACGACGGTTCGATTGCTGCGTGTGCCTGCGTGTGGATCTCAGTATCGACGGCACATCTCTATTTTCCTTGAAGAACACTGGGGCGGTCGATCGGAGGACAAGCAGTATCTCGTTATTTTCTTTCATTTTTTAAAGTTTCATTTGTAAGCATACCGTCGCACGGGATCTTTCCTCCTAATGAATCGCGGAAAAGCGAGGTTTTAGTATGATACATATATCCGGAGACACACGCTGATCTTTTTTCTTTTCTTTTCTTTTCTCTCTTGTTTGACTTTTCTGAATTGGATGCAAAACTGTCAGAAATCGAAAAGAATTGGCAGAAATACTCTGTTTTTGTATGCTTAGCGGGTCGAATATTATCGTCAGAACGGACCGCTCTTAATAATTATAATGGTTGTTGATTAAGGTTCCTTGATCTTCTCTTAGTACGCGAAAGTGGCGTGCACATCCTTTAGGAGGAGACCATAGACCCTTGAGTGAAAGATTTATGTATAAATAGATAAATGTACAGTAATACAATGATAATTAATTAGGCAAAAAACAAATCATTGATATTGTATTAATATTATTATTATTATTATTATTATTGTATCTAACGTACAACATAATAAAAATAAATATTATTATATTTTCAACGTAGCCTTTTTATTTGCTTTTTCTTTTTTTTTTTTTGAATATCAAAATTTCATTGTTTCGAACTCGTAATATTAATGAGAATGGAGAAAACCGAAAAATATTACATTTAGCTGGTCATGTTGAATTTATGAACCTATGAACTGTATTTGTGAACAACCGTTTATTACAGAGACGAATTGTAAACGAAAGCCATACATACGGTGCACACAGAAAACACACGCGATGAATTTGTATCACGGTATCTCTGGTGCATTAAGTTTAAAATACTATAATGTAGATTATGTTATATAAATAAACGAGCAGACGTGTTACGATCTGTGAATGCGAGCAATTCCTACACGTAATATATAGGTATTTTTTAATGTCCGACAATGCAATATATTTTACATGTGAACGAGCATTGCGCGAGTCTACTATAACTGTGAATTGTTAACGGATATTATAGGTACGGACACGGCGATATAAATACGCATACGATGTTACAACTATCATAATAAAAGGAATCTCTTTAAAAATACATGAACGAAACGTATGGGACGATTTTCACGTACAGTGTGACTGAGCTGCGTTTGTGACAAATATATACATATATATGACATATATATGCATATATATATATGATCCATGAATCATGATACACAGGAAAGAAACAATAAAACAACTGCTTTTTATCGACTCGATTTTCGCTAACAATTGTATTTGTACTTTAGACACTGTGCTTTTTGGTTTTGAATACATATACATAAAAGGTATAAAAAAAAAGGTTTACGATTTATGTTAGTGTAGTCATTTCATTCTTGGAATGCTTGGTGTAAAGAGAATTTGATAGTAGAAAATCCGTGTTCATTTTTCGAAAAGAAATCGCTAATCTTCTTTTCCATCCCCGTGAACGTGAACGTGTATAACGTTCATATCTGAGTAATCTTTCGCGATATCAATGTACTGAAAGCATTCGATTATTAGTAGAAAAGACCTAAAAAAGTACCAATCGAAATTGTATAGTTTAGATTTTACACGACCTACCTTTCTTGGTACGAGAAATTCGAAAATTTGTATAATAATATAGCATAACGACACAACCAACAGATATGCTAAAACCCCACTACGAACATAGTTTGCCAATTGTTCGCCTAGAGTCTTTCTTCGTTCTTGCCTTGCTAAATTATATACTATCTCAGTCCTTCTGGTTATATTAAACCAGTTATAAAACAGACCTATTCTTCGATTGGCTTCGAAAAGGCATCTGGTATTATCTCTCCTATAATTTTTTATGGCAGTCTCCAGCCCTTCGACAAGGGCAGGCACAGTGGGTTCGACTAAATAAATTAAATCGGGAGGTAATACTTCCGGTATGCCACCCACTTTCGTCGAGACTACTTGTAATCTGGAAATGGATAAGTACCCTTGTGACAATGAACGACAATAGATGACAGTAAAATCGAAAGCTAGCTGTTTACAGCTAAAGTTTCCAAGTGTCTAATCTAGTACATGTAAATTGAAATTTACCCGCACGAAGCAGCCTCAACGATCGCCATGCAATAGGCTTCCGTCAGACTAGTGTTCAGAAAGATATGGCCCTTGTTTAGCACATGCCTGATCTCGGAATGTTCCAGGCTGCCCAACAACGTGACTCTGTGCTGCAACAAGTTTCTTTCTCGCACCTCTTCGATCAGCCATCTTTTCGGACCGTCTCCGGCGATCAAAAACTGCACATCCTCGTGCCGACTACAAATATCGGGTATAATGCGAGCTAATAAATCGACGCCTTTGCGATACACTAGTCGCGACACTATGACTATCGTGACTACAATTAATAACGGAAAGGAGCATTAGTAATGCTGTGTATTTTATGCGTATGTCGAGGCCTACAGCTCTTCAATTCTAAACACATTTTACGCATTTATTTCGAAACTTACTAAAATTATTGTCCCGTTTGCTAACATCCGGCATAAACAATGTGGTGTCCACCGCGTTGGGTATAACAAAAATCTTCTCCTTCGGAACCTTTGCTCTCAGTACTGTGTTCTCTTTACCTGTATGCGACACGCATATACAGTGATCACAATCGGCCAGGGATATCTCTAAAAATTTATTTGTCAAGATCGCGGAGGCGTCAGCGAAACCGAAAAGCGAATGATCCGTAAAAATCGTCTGAAATTTTCAACACGGTTACTCTAGTTATCGTACAATCTTTTCTTTCAACAGTTCTCGCGTTGACTCACTTTCAATCCCATCAATCGACCGATCAGCATTCCTTCGTGGGCAAGGGCAGAAAATGCTGAATGACTGTGCACTATTTGAATCTGCTCCCTTATGAAGATATATCTGATAAGAGGAATGGAGCAGATCATAGTTGGAAGAACGCATTGATTATAAAAAACCTTCACCGGTATGTAGTACACCTAGAAAAAAGAACTGCTTAGTTACAAAATAAAAATGACTTTTTACGTAGCATAAACAAGCATAGTACATACTTTCAGACCATTGGTCATGTATCGTACTCCGACTCTGCCTCCGTACGAATGGGTGAGCACCACGACTTTGTGACCCTGACCAAGTAAACACTGGGACAGATTAAAAATGTGCTCTTCGACTCCACCCATGTTGGGATAAAAGAAGTCGGAGACCATGCTGGAAAAGATTAACGTAAACGACGATTTTAGTTTTTTGTATTTTTCTCTAGAAATTCCATTGACAAATTACCAACCATATCTTATGCTTTACAGTACTCATCTTTGTGTTTAACCAACAGCATGACTCATGTAAGATATGTAACACGTGTCACTTCTTATTTCGTTTGCCTCAAAGTCCCTCCAAAATCTGACAAACGTTATAGCACGTTTACGCGCGTGATAATCCATGATCATTGATAAACTTGTCATTTTCTGGATTTCTCGAATGAATTACACGTGCAATTCTTTCGTCATAATACTTCATATTTCTACGTTAGTAACAAACATTTCAGTTCAAAGAACGTCTCTTTCTCTCTCTCTCTCTCTCTCTCTCTCTCTCTCAGCAAGAAAAAGTTATAAAATGTTAGGTGGTGTGCTTACGTTTCTACGATAAGGTCTATTTTTTTTTATTTTCTTGAATAAAACAAGAAAAGGTGAGATCTTCATTATTACTTCCTTTTTTTAATAGCACCGACATCGATAAATTCACCACAGTTACATCGAGAAGCATAAGAAGTAAAATTGATCAGAATCAGCTGTTTTAAATAGGGCAGGGCAGCGATATATTTAAATCGAACTGGAAACGACCGCGTTCAATGCGATTCGATTCGATTCGATTCGACCCATCGAGAAAATTAATAATCATCGAGCTTCCGTTTCTCGAAGGTCAATAGCGTCAGCGCGGGTAATTGAAATTCTTTCTCGTTCTATGAACACCAAGTCCCGTAGTTCAAAAACGTAGTCCAAATCGTTGAAATACTCTTTTGATTCTAGATATGATAATTTTGATGGAAAAGTGAGAGAAAAGTTGTTAGACTGTTGGGAAAAAGTAGTGAAACTAATGGTGATTCCTCTTCCGGATAAAGTATTTCTGTATCGTTCATCTCTATTGATTGAAACAGGACAAACTTTCTTCACTCTAGACCTAAATATTTAAAATAGTTCATTGTTGTTACATATACACTTCGAATTTCCCTCCAATAGGATGGAGCGAGACGAGCTATGCGCGCGCAACGTTAGTTCGAGAGAGAGAGAGAGAGAGAGAGAGAGAGAGAGAGAGAGAGAGAGAGAGAGAGACGACGATAGGATAGGAGTGGGGACGACGCATAATTCGGTTACATGTCGACGGTCGGTGCACGGTGCACGGTGCACAACAAATGGTCGACATGTTTCACCAACGATGCGGTCGACGTATAACTTTAACAAACAACAATCGCACGGCCATAAGGGACGTCTCGAACCATAATTATGCACTGGTACTCAGTGCGGAGCCGCTCAAGGATGGCGAACTTTTCGAAGTTCGCATCGACAAAAAGGTAGCCGTGAAATTCTGGTGTTCCATCGGTTCTAAGTGGACGGGACTTCTGCTCACTTTCCTACATCTGTCAAAATCTGTTGTTTATAATGCTGTTCCCTTAAAGCTTCTTGTGTACAGTGTGATCTTGCTGCATAGAATTTCTATCGCAAATGCAATATAGAAAACTGTTGTACGACGAATCGTGGTTCGCAAAACGCGTAAACTTCGCAACGTTTCTAGTGAATAATTTTTCAATGTCTGTTTTGATACTTGAGTCGCGTTACCTTGTGTTTCAAAAATAAAGTGAAATGAAAATGTACTCCTTCGACAATAAAGACGTTAAAGGAATAAAAAGGTGTGTGTTTGGATAGAATTTATCGTTTTTTCTCTATTTTTGTGTCCCGTTCAGATGGCATCATGGAACGGTAGCATAGTAATTGGGGTGACAGTATGCGCCCCAGAGGCGATAGAATTGTTCTACCGTGCTGATAGCCTTGTTCAAGGAACCTGGATCATGACCGACTCTAGTATAGTCCACCGTGGAACTAAGATAGTAGAAATGTATGGAATGGACCTTGCAACATTGGAAGAGGGAAATACTCTAGGTGTACTGAGAACATCCAATGTGAGTTTCAAAGATTCTATACTAATGTTTCTGGGTATGTTCTATCTTGTTTAATTTTTAACAATTTTTCTGATTTTAGCACGAACTGGTATTTTATATTAACGGCATCTCTCAAGGCGTAGCCGTGACCAATATACCAGAACGCATTTTTGCAGTTGTAGATATGTGTGGTGATTGTGTACAAGTGACTATTATTCACCCACAAATTACTCCTGCTCTGTGTAACGATCCAAAAGACCAAGTCGAAATCAACAACGACCGTGTTGAAATCAACAATGACTATGTCCTTGGAGAAGCATCCAATTCCTCCACAACTAATCTAGTCGCTAATCTGAATGTTAATTTAAATGTTAATGTCAACGTTAATTTACCTAAGAACCCAAGCCTTGCTGCCATTAGAGAGGATAGACTGAGGTTTCACGAGAGAGTTGGCACTATGGTGAAACTTTCGAACAATGCCCGAACCGCCGAGAGGAGAAGACCTTTAAATGAATTTAATAATGGTGTAGTAATGACGCATAGACAACTGAGGGATAACGAATTGTTTGAGGTAGATAAACGATAGGAAGTGCAGAAAAAATCGTTGAATCGTACTTGTTGTTCGCATAGAAACAGTTCTGTACAATGACTTGTGTTACTGCACAGGTACGAATCGACAGACTCGTGCGCAAGTGGTCAGGCAGTATAGAAGTTGGAGTAACCATGCACAGTCCTACGGCATTGGAATTTCCAGCCACAATGACGAACATGCGCTCAGGAACGACGATGATGTCTGGTTGCGGGATTTTGGTAAACGGAAAGGGCACGTGCCGCGAATACGGCCAATTCAATCTGGACGAGTTGATGGTAATGTTACTCATTTGTACACATATATGCTATACGTATGCGGCTACGGATACGGATGAATGGTATTCTATTCGCCGCATATTATCGTAAAATACTGTAAAACGTTTAGGAAGGTGATAGGGTAGGCATGGTACGAGGAAGCAATGGAAATCTTCATTATATAATTAATGGTCTGGACCAAGGAATCGCAGCCAAAGTTCCTACAGGCGTATGGGGCGTTATCGATCTCTATGGCATGACGGTGAAAGTAACGATTGTGGATCGGGACGAAAGGGAAGATCAGAATTTAGTTACGAGAAGAAACACGTTGCAACTTCAGGATCTGAATGGTGTGCTATCAACATTAACGTTTCCACCTATGTATACGAGGTGTCTCAGCTGTGCAATATCGTTCTATCGACATGTCTAAATTTTTTAATTTCCAGAAACAGAGGAGGAACCACCGGATAGACTAATGTTTCACTATTGTTGCGGTACACACGTAGAAGTAATTAACAATGGCCGCACTGCGCACAGGCCTAAGTAAACAATCTTTCCGAATCGGAAACATGTATACGCGAAAATATCACGAGACGTATCGAGTTTCGAGTGGTTGATACGCGCGGTTATGTTGCAGTGTAATGGATGATTTCAACAATGGGGTTGTACTCACTTCGAGGCCGCTCAAACCGAACGAATTGTTCGAAGTGAGGCTGGACAAGATCGTAACAAAGTGGGCTGGTTCTATCGAGATAGGAGTCACTATTCATTCTCCCACCGAGCTGGAGTTTCCGTTCACAATGACAAACGTCAGGTACGTCAAGTAACGTTTTCGACTGCTGTTGATATGCATCCATCCCACCATTTCAATTTTATGTTAAGTTTATCGCCCGTGTTATTGCTCGAAGGTGGTCATGTCCCTTGCAGATCCGGCACATGGATGATGACGGAAAACGGGGTGATGCATAACGGAACTGCTATTATAGACCAGTATGTACAGAATCTCGACCGACTACAAGTAGGAGACCGCGTCGGCGTGATGCGAAAGGATAATGCGACGTTACATTTTTATGTGAACGGCGCCGACCAGGGTGCTGCGGCGATGAACGTACCCGAAAGAGTTTACGGTGTGATAGATCTCTACGGCCAAGCGGCAATGGCAACTATAGTAGACAATACTGATTTCTATAGTCCCACTACCAACAATTCAAGCTTCAGCAATACTACTTTGTATAGGTCCGTAAGCGTGTGCATCGTTCTAGATACCTCTAAAATGAAAAAGAAGCAATTCGTTTTAACGTATTTCGTTTGTTGCGTTTCTTAATTCACAGTGATTTGAGGTTTCATCACATACACGGCAAGAATGCGAAGATCATAAACAATGGACTGACTGCTCTGAGGCCTAGAGCATTGGGCGAATTCAACGAAGCGATCGTGATAGCGAATCGTGCACTAAGGGATGGTGAAATGTTCGAAGTGACCATCGATAAAATGGTGGAAAGGTGGACTGGAGCTATCGAAGCGGGTATTCGAAAATATTTTTGAACGACAATCATTCTTAGTTTCCGTCGATCTTGGTCCTAATTTTAACAAAAGCGTAAATATTTTAGGTGTGACTGTTATAAGACCGGACGAATTGGTATTTCCATCCACTATGACAGACATCGATCACGATACCTGGATGTTATCAGGATCAAACGTTATGCGAGACGGTATCACAGTGAGGAATAACTATGCCTGTGATTTAGACAAGGTAGTCGAGGGTAATAGGATTGGTATGATGCGGTGTTCGGATGGTAGCTTGCATTATTATTTAGATGGGGTAGATCAAGGATCCGCTTGCACCGGATTACCGCCACACGTATACCCTGTAATCGACCTGTACGGGCAATGTGTACAGGTACCAAAATTTATTTTACAACGATAGAAACCATGAAACCGATTCTTATCTATTCTTATGTTCGAGTACATTTCTCAGGTGACCATCGTACTGCCAGAACGCAGAGACCCCATAACGCAACGGTACTTGCCGTCGGAGAACAGTATTAGCCAACAACCGACGTCCGTGATCCAGTTGCAAGCTCAGACGGAGATCATGCACAAATTTCATGAGTCCGTTGGTTTGAACATTCAGCTGAACAGCGACAGAACTGTAGCGACCAGGTGTAGAGAGTATAATAACTCTGTGCTATTGAGTGAGACGGCGTTAGAGAACAACGAGATGTTTGAAATCGCTATTCAAGAAGTTGCAAGGGAGTGGAGCGGTTGCCTAAGAATGGGGGTGATCAATAACGAAAGTGGGAACTGGTTGACAACTATGAGTCTTGTGCCTGGGATGGGCTCCATCCCACCTGACGCTTGGTATTTGACAGGTAAGTGGTACCAAGGCAAACTCGTTAGACCCCTATGTACAGTACATTATCTCCCTCTCTGTTGTACAACTTTTCTGTATGTTAGGTAACGAAGTCAGACACAATGGACACGTTCTCTGTATGAATTACTGTCCAAGCTTGGAATGGCTACGCGCGTCTGATAAAATAGGAGTGAAACGCACGCACGAGGGTAATTTGAAGTTCTACATAAATGGGGAGGACATGGGGGTGGCTGCGACCAGCATACCGGAAGGTGTGTACGCAGTAATCGAGCTTTTCGGCACCACCGTGGCTGTGAATATTACGAGTACCAAGCAGCAGAACCAAGCTGCAGTCTCGCCGAACGCCAGTTTAAGGCTCCAGGACTCGTTGGAGTTGCTGTTGGACCCTATGCCGCCGGTTCTACGAAAGTGTGTCGAATTATCTGAATTGAACTGTTTATCGATTTTTCTTCCACTCGGAAGATTTCATTGTACCATACGATAATTCGGCTTGCAGCGATACTGGAATGGATACGTCGATGGATGTATCCGAGGGAAAGTTGGCGAATGAGGCCACGCTCACTCCAACGCAGCCCGCTGTTATTCATTCGATAGGCGAGACCGACTGGAACTACGAGTTCCACGAAAACCACGGGAGGAACATACAGTTGGAATCAAAGACCACTGCGCGACGTGTAGCCAGTTACAACCAAGGTAACGAGTCGTAAACGGGGCGATATTCTATTCTAGAATATATCCCTCGACAGTACATATTCTACATATTCTACGTATTTTTGAAAGGTGTCGTAATGTCTAGTCGTCCCTTGATAAAGGGCAAGCCATTCCTAGCTAAAATAGAGAAGATAAACGAACAATGGGTATCGAATATTCTATGCGGGGTAACTTGCATCTCGCCGGAGAAGGCGAATTTTCCTCTGACCGCGCTTGGCTTTAAAAAGCACTCGTGGATCATTTGTAACGACTGGATATCGCATAACGGTGTCAGGGTAGGTGTTTCAACGTTAAATTCAGGCACAATCTCTGGATGATGAGGATTATTAAACATTATTGAATTTGTGTTATTTGCATCAGGTGAAAACAAAGTACGGCGCCGCGTTGGAGAATCTCCAGTTGAATTCTGTGGTAGGTTTGTTCATCGACGAAGAGAACAGGTTGCGCTTAATCGTTAATGGCATAGACCAAGGGGTCGCCGCGACGGACCTACCTCCTTACGTTTACGCTGTCATCGACCTGTACGGCCAGTGCGAACAGATCTCCATCGTTGGAAATAATGCTGAGGCGTTCTCTCCGGCTGCTCTCGCCGCGGACAACACTGCGACCGTAGCATCCATAGAGACCATCAGGGCGAAGATAGAGGACACGGAAAACTCTCGAGAAAAGGCTGACTTAGAATGTCACGAGAAGGAGAATATAGTAGCGGCCGCATCGTCCAATTTCTCATCTTCTACTTCGCCCAGTATGTCCAGCCAGTGCAGCTCGTACGTCATCGTGGATAATATCCATGAGTCTGAGTATTCGGGGTTGAACAGCGATAACGCGCCTCTAGCAAAAATTGAGAAGAAACAGGACCCTGGTGCATCTGACAGCAGTACGAACCATATCGAGACAAACACGAACACTAACGCCAATACCAACACTAACACGGACGCGAACGAGTCAAGGTGCGAGAGAAGCAAGGCGTACGATAACTCGAACCAGCTGAACCGGAACAGCGAATGTACAAATGTAGAGATTAATAATGCGACTAATATTAACATTAAAAACGGTACTGCGAACAGCACCAGCAATATAACCAGCCTGAACAGCAATAATGCGATAAACGAAAGCATAGTTTCTTCCAGTTTAAATGAGATACGCTCGAACATCGGTTGGAACAATGCCATCGAGAAGAATACCATTAGCGGGAACACGCCTCTGGCGGGACAAAATGCGACCTCGAATCACAGTGCACCCACTCTGCAGTTATTGCAAGCTCCGTCCACTCCACTTGGGACGAACATTATACCCTCGAAGAAGTGCGAATACTTAAAGGCCTGCACGAGGCTGAAGAAGTCGCTGATTTTGCCGGATGAGTTCTTTTCCTTGGACGATGTTTTGTGTTATTGTAGCGCTTGCTACAAAGTCGAGGGAGACAGTGCAATATGCAAGAAAGGCGAGCCGCCGGCAGAGTTCGCTGTGCCTGTCGGTTGGGCCAGATTTCCACTTAAACAGAGTATCAACGCTAATCAAATCCCACAGAGCACCACGGACAAGTGGCACGTCGCTTTCTATGGGATACGTTTGGATGCGATTAGGTAAGGACATGGTTACTTATTAATATGTAACAACTTATCCAGCCAAATTACACATGAAATGAAACCTGCCAAGCCCTTGGTGATCAACAATTCAATGAAATCGAACTAGGCGTCCGTTGGTAGCTTTTAATAATTATACATTATATGTAATGTGATTATGGTTGATATCAGGAATTTCATCAGGACATTTAATTGGATATACATACATAAATTTTCATTTATAGACTGATATTGGATACGGGGGAGCTAATGACGAAGGAGCAGCTAGACATCAGTAACTTAACAATGAACATGAAAGCGGAGGACCAGAATCCTCAGGTAGTTTTCTCCCCCAGTATAAAATATGCTGCGTCCGAAGAATTCACCAGAAAGTATCCGTAAGTAGTTTCATCTGTTCTAGCAACGGTAAATCTCTCGTATTTAACCATTTATCTATTTTCTAGGTACATCGACACCCAATCGAATAAAAAATTAAATGCATCCACTGCATTCCAATTGTTGGTTAGACCTGGTTCGTATACGATCAGCCCTGGCGTCAAGGATGGCAGCGATCCTCAATTCGAGTCGAACAAATGGGCAACCAAAGAAGCTGGGGCTACAGTGATCGTGGCCCTCCTGATTCACCTCGATGGATTTTAATTTAAATCTCCATCATCTCATCATCTTCTTTTTCTTCTTCTTTCACGATCTCTCTCTCTCTCTCTCTCTCTCTCTCTCTATCGCTATCTCTATCTCTATCTCCATCTCATACAAGGGAAGATAGCCGACCCAGAACTTCAAAAAATTATGAGCTCTTATAAATGTGTGGAGCATATACATATATAGGTATGTATTATGCAATTTTTTCGGCTGAGAAAATTAACTCTATCGAGCTAAATTTTAAATTCTGTTTATTTTTAACCCCTTTAGGTGAATTTCAGACAGCAAAAAATTGCGTAACACACCCTATACACATATGCTCTACGCATCAGTAAAATTTGATAATTTTCTGAATCTCTTTGTCAGTGGATTGGAGGTCTTTCCCTAACGGTTCCACCCACTTAGGAAGTGCAAGAGTTTTTCCCAAATTGTGATTTGCTGCAAGAACCGCGTGTTCAAACGAATGTAAATACGTAAGCATGACATTTTTTAAGCTCGATTAAGTCGTACCTTCGCGAATCGTGTATGCATATTTCCGTTAAACTGTTCACCGTTATCTATTTCATGGCGTAGAATTGTGCTTACTTTTTCTTCGGGATAATCTGTTTTCGTAGTGTTCTCGATTATCATTCGTCTCATCTTATCTTCGGCATACGATTGTTAATCAAGAGGCAGATGTAAATTTTGTTGATCGCCGAATTGGAGCGATTCAAATCAGAATATCGACTCGTTCGAGTATGCAGTAGCATGTGTATCGGATACATAGAGTATATGTATTATGTTACACAGGCAATATAGCTACTGGCCTAGGTTCACCTTTGACAAGGATTATGTCGAAGAGGTTCATCGATAGATCAAAGAAGCACCTCATTAATCGTCGATACTTACGCCTAAGGAATACAAAATGTTTAAGTATTAGTCACTACGAACGAAGAACTTTTCTCTCCTTCTCTCTTTATCTGTCTATTTATCTATATCTACCTACATACCTACCTTACCTCTATTCCTATCTCTGTCTATTTATTTTTCTTTGTTTATAAAGCACGCCGCTCTGAAACGTTGATTACAGAGACACGTTAAATGTATAATGTAGAAATAAAATCTATGCAAATTGTAAATCGAAAGTTTGACACTATCCCTGGAGAATTTCGAATAATCGAATCTCTTTCTTCCCACGCGCGGATTAGAAAGCTCAGGTTGAAAATGTAATTAGTATATTTTCGGATAATCTGTGCTGTGTCTATGTCGCAGTTGTAGTTCGTTTGTCTTGCAATAAATAGCGTGTGCATTTGTAAAACCGTAACAATGATATAAAGTGAAACAACAAGGAAAATAGGCATCAACGTGTTTATATTTGTAGATCGAGATCAGTGTTCGTTTGTTTCACAGTTTATTTAACATTTCTTCTTCTTCTTCTAGTCTTATATATTTTTCAGTTTAAAAAACAAATAAAAGCAAACGCTCCCAAGTGCTACGCTTCAAGTAACTATATATCTTCCTGAACAGAGACACGGAAAGTGGTTTATGCGCTTTATAATAGATAATAGAGACGCTACAAGAATTTATACATAGAAATTAATCGTCAGAGTAGTTGCGTGATTTGGTACACAGACCTACTCGTCCCTATATCGGAAACTTCGTAAACAATGAAGCGCAGACTTGAAGACTTGGGTTTTCCTCCTTCCTTCTTCCTCCTCCAAGACTCTGAGACATTACTAACAGTTCTCTTCCGGTTTCTACACCCAAATCCGGACATTCTGATCCCATGAGCAACTGGCAACAGCCATACCGTTTCCTGAAACGCTCAGCGACGTCACACGGTTCTCGTGACCCGCTAGAACGCCTTTAGAACCAAAGGTATGAATGAATACGATTGAAGAAAAGCTGTGTTAAGTACATATTTCATCTAATTCGTGACTTGCGTTGTTTTAGGGCAAATCATGAAAAAACAATTGGAACACTCACCGTTGTACTGTTTCTTCAATGTGTCCCAGATGTGAATGGAATTATCGTCGCTGCCACAGAATATAAACCTACCGCTCAAGGATAATCCACACGATGTGAATCCAGGATTTCCGCTGGGCGGCTTGAACTCTGCTATCTGCTGATCCGACCTCAAGTCCCACAGTCTTGCCGTCTTGTCCTCCGAAGCTGTTACAAAAGCTTGTCCTGATGGATGGTACTGAAAAACGGTGACCGAGTTCCTGTTTGAGATCGTGATCGATTCATGATCGAACTAACAATAAGCTCTCTCGGTCCATACTCACGCAAACTGAATTCACATCGGCTTCATGGCCGAAGAAAGTCTGCTTCGCGGTTTCCTCCCTCAAGTCCCAAAGTTTACATGTTCTGTCCACCGATCCGGTGATGTAAGTGTTCACGTCTGGGGACAAGCTGATGCTAACAACGTCTCCAGCGTGCGCGGGGAAATCTGTCGTCTTCTTGTTGGCCTCCAGATCCCATATACAGCTAAAAATGAAGAGGGAAAGGGGGGACGTTGAGGTTGTCTCAGTACTAATCCAGACTTACCGTATATACACAATATTTCAGGTCAGCACACATTTTCATATCGCCGGACCCGGTGATGATTTTCTTATCCTCCAAGAATCTGCAGGAAGAGAGAAAACCCTCGTAGCCCAACAGCTCTCTGACTATCTTCGCTGAGCCTGTGGCATCACGGTTGTTCACGTCGTAGACCGTACACATGTTGTCCATACCACCGCAAGCGACAAAGTTTCCCGATGGAGCGAACGCCACTGACATCACCCATGCCGATCGCAACGGGATCACCTGAATTTTGTTGCCGGTCCACGAGTCCCAGATGATAAGCTTACCGTCCAACGAGCCGGTGACGCAATGCCTGAAACCGGAACAACTCTTTTTGCAATATGCCTAACTAGAAACCAGTCCCTATGCCAACTCCTGGAACACAACTGTTACGCTTGACTACATCGACCATCGCCAAGGAGAAATCAAAGAATCGGGACTGACCTACTGTCGCCACTGTAGTGTACCGAGTTCACCTTATTGATGTGTCCCTTTAGTAACTTTTTCGTCGATAATTTCACCTTGGGCGCATCCGCTACACCACTGCACGCGTCCTCTAAGGTGGTATCCTGTTGTTTCTTTTGATCCTCCTGGTGTACAAGGAAGAAGAAAACTTTTGTCGTTTGTTACAATCGAGAAGCAAGTATCTTTCTGCTATTCGTCATTGTTGTTACGATCACCGCAGTCTTTCTAATACAACCTTGCATTTGTTGATCAGATCTTCCAGCTCCTTCTTCAGAGCCACCGTCTCAGCGTCATCCTTCCCCATTTTCTGGACTGGTCCCTATTTGTTTGGGAATTACGACGCAACTGGAACTGGAACTGGAAATGAAACGCCGACGATAGCCGATCGACAGACACTGACCAGCGAATTTCCATCGAAACGCGAAAGAAGCCTCAGCATCGTCCAACTTGCTGCCCCAGTAATCATATTAAACTGAGGCTTGATCCCATTTGTTGGGCATTTGTTCGGCTCTCCGGCCTAACTCAATTACCTACATACATGACACAATCCTTATTTTTCATTGCGATGTAATTTCTTTTTTTTTATAATTTATGACATGTTAGCTTTATTCGTAGAACAAGTTCGTCTGTCGATGCAGGAAGATCGGGATCGAATTTAGATGAAATTGTACCGCTGAACATTTCATTTTCTATCATCTACCAGTCTCGTTCCTTTTCACCTGAAATAGTATTAATTTGAGCCTTTCTCCTTTTTTTTCTTTTGTTCTTAATAATATTTCATAGCGGGAAGACTATGTCCCGTGCAGATAAAGCGATCGACAGTTAAATGAAAGTGTGAGAGAGTTAAGGAAGAGGTATCTGTTGTCACAGTTCTTTTTCTTAGCAAAAACTGTGATTCGTTGCGCTTTCCAATTTCATTGTGCCTATAAATGTTTGGGTCGTATACCTGTATGGCATTATAGTTTTAGTAGGTGATCGGTTACCAATGAATTTGAAATCGTACGTGAAATAAGAAGAAAGTATTGAGACCGTATTTTGCGATCGAATATCTCTCCAGTTCATTCAGATATTGGAGGCTCTATCGAAAAGTATTCGATTACGTTTGTAAAGTTTAAGTGTACTATAAGTCATGGTGATAAAAAAGGAAGCAGTTGCGTTGTTCAGTGTTTTATTATTAAATTACGTGAATCGTTTCGTGTCAGTCGGGGAAGTTTGTTTCAGTGCGAAACAATCAGCCTATAAAAACGCGTCGCACAATTGTGGTTCGTTGAATACGTTCAAAGAAGTAGCTGGTGAACGTTACAAAAAGAAGAACGATACCGAAGACTATGCTTTGAACGGTGAGTAAATATACTTGTGTCGTAAACATATTTAAATTTAAATTTTAAGCTAAAAATTGTAAATACATATTTGAATTTTCAAACGAAACGCCTCTTTACCGACTTGTCTTAGCGCAGACACAATTTAAAACGTCTCTCGGTTGGTATGTCGTGAACAGCACCATCTCGAGTACACTTGCCGACATTCGTGCAAAAGCAAGTGTTGCACAGTCGATAACCGTGTTATTTCACGCACCGTGAAACAAGTGTCAGAAATTCCATAGCTGTTTTGTAAAACTACTCGTAGTGCTCCGTTTAAACATCTTGAAACATTCAAAAGGTATAATAACATTTTATTCCTAATTTATAGTCGATAGATTTTATTCCATATTACACCAATGTTTCAATGAAAATCTATTAATAGAATACTAGAAAAGGTTAACCTATAAAGTACGCCGCAGAATACATGTCGAGTTCTAAATATTATACAATATTTTTTTCATAATCTCGATCAAGTACAAGTAACTAATAAATCGTGGAAAAACTAGATAACAACGAAGATGAAAGTATAGTATCGATAGTAGTATATAAATGATTAGCCATTGTTAGTAGCTCCAACTACAAAATATATTGTATGTAGCACCCTACATACAGACGGCCATTATAGCATCCAGTCCGTGACTGTAATCGTAAATATAATTTCAATCGTCTCGATCTCGGTCCCGGCGCGAGTCGGCGCATCCTATCCCTATGTAACATATAATATGTAACATGTAACGTAACCGGACCATCTTTCGTCTTGGTTTGATCAATGGAAACGCGGTCTCGGCGCGCCTCCAACGTTCAAGCAGCCGTGTCCAGTTACAAGTTGCAAGTTGCAAACCATGCTTACGAGAGCACTGTGTTGTGCTCTCAACGTGGTAAGGCGAGAGAGGCCGCGTCAGCGAACATGCACATCGAAGATAGTAACTTTCGTTGAAAAAGCGTGGGAGTAGCGGCGAGAACTTGCTTGCCGGTGTTCGAGTTTGATCTTAGTCGTAACAGTGCGTTCGCCGCGCTCGCGTACACGTCTCTGTTCCCGTCGACAAAATGCCTGAAAAACTAATCGGATGCTGTCTGCTCTGGAGCTTGTTCTCCGCGTACCACGTGGTCGCCGAGACTCCGCCATCGACGGATGTAGACGGTAAATAGTTTTGATCTTGAAGCACCGCTTGACCCCGTGCAACCATCTGCACACAATCGGTTATTTATCATTTATCGCCAATCTGCGAGAGTCCTTTTTCGTGAATAGTTCGTCAAACATGAATGAAAACTTTCTCGTTTTTCGTCGCTCGAACACTCGAACACCGCCGACCGAGCTTCTCTTCCAGAGTTTTCCACCGACGAGACCGTTTCTTAATCGTTCGCTCGATAAAAGCTCACTTGGTACATACCAAGTATCATTTCCGTTCGAGCGTGTCCAATTTAGAGGAACTTTTCGAAACCTTTTCTTCTAAGAGAATCAAGTTTAAAAAAAACTTACGGAATATTTGTATTATAGGTATTTATTTTTCTTCCTCTTTTTCTTTTTTTTTTACATGTTCAGAAAATGCACGAACCAAAATTTTCTTGATGCGACACCAATTCAAGCAACCTTCTTTGTAATAATGAATTATATGTATGTATGATCGTACAGTTTTAACTTTTATATGAAGAAGAGAATCGAATATTGTTCAGTCGGGCGTTGTATAGTGCTTTTTGTGGTTACTTTACAGGGAAAGTTCTGGTACATTGACCCGGGAAGATTACGACTTGGATCAATCATCAAAATATTTGATCTATAATCTCTAGTCTTTGATTGCATCGTACGTTCCGCTATCGTGGATTCAAAAGTTTTCGCGCTCATCGGTAAATTCGCATTGCATTGAACCGTAGAACTGATTTATCTCGTTTATCGGATGACTAGGTTGAGAACGGTTGACCTGTTTCTGACCGATTTCGTGCGAGATGACGATACATACTTATTCTTATTCGTGACACGGAGTATATATCGATAGAAAAATTGATCGTATTCGATCGCAAAGTACACCGATTCAAAAAACAATCGAAACGATAATGCATATCGATAAATGCAACGGAGACTGGCAATGAGCACGACGAGATAAATCGCGCGATCGCGCGTAGGATTTAAATCGTTTTGCATCACTTTGTTTAATAACACATTCTTCTTGCTTTTGTCGTGCTCGCGGCGACGATTTTTCCTAGGAGTGATCCATTTAATTACACATGTTTTACGGTTACTTTTACGCACTGACCGTGCGCATGCAAAAGAAATGTTAATTCAGTCTTGGTTTTTCTATGTTTCGGTGGTTAACTAGACCGAGCGCGGACCAGTTATCTTTCCATTTCCGGTTACTAATTTGTATACATATGTATATGTGTTTATGTATGTATTGCGCGCGAGCCTGCGTGATTCCGGACGTGCATCTGTCGATCTGATTCACGAAATGCGTATCCAATGAGCAAAGATTATTCTTAAAATTTTCAGCTAGACTTCTTACTACCCTAGATACAATGTTCACCGGTCGGTTCATCGAAACGTGTAGAAGATTTTTCTGTTAAAAAGACATCATTAGCAAATATATGTGTGCACACACGCAGCACGCCTACACAATAATTTAAATATTCCGATTTGATGTGCTTGGTTTGAACCGGGATTCTCATATAGTTGGGGTATTGTTCGATTTCTTCACTGATTTCGAATATTTGATATTTCTATCGTAATTTTCGAGTCCAGAATACTCGCAATTGGTATACCCGATAATTCGAGAAATGACGCGATTTTCAGCGTAGCCGGCTTACTCGTTTATGTCACGTTTAAATCATGATGTCACGACGAAAGGCAGCAGCTATGAGAACCATAAACGAGCCCATGCGTTGGTGTTATTACGCCAGAAATAGATGAACCTCTATAGACTTTGTTATACCCTGAAAAAGAAACGCGTCTGAAATAAAGCTCGCATATACATCCAGACTGATATACATAGGCTAAGGGATCCAATTACTGTGCCTATACTAGTTATATCTCTCTCTCTTCTTCTCCGAAGAAGTGGTCTCTGTGGTCTTTGATCATTGGCATCGTATACTCTCTACAATTCATTTATCGACTGTGTGAACTTGCGCGTGCTTAGTTCGAATTTCAATTTCATTTCCAGATGTACTGGTGTTTACCGTTGCCACTGCCGAGACTGATGGCTACCAGAGATATCTTTCGTCGGTCGATACCTATGGATTTCGCGATAACTTGAACGTGCTGGGAATGGGAGAGACCTGGCAAGGTGGTAACATGAAGGGTCACGGAGGAGGTTACAAAATTAATCTGTTGAAGAAGGCTTTGGAAGTCTACAAAGACGACAAAGAGAAGATTGTGATATTTACCGACAGGTTTCGAAATACTTTCTAAAATCAGTCTTTACACACGGGCACGATCGCAATATTTAACAATTATATATATTTTTTCAGTTACGACGTAATCTTCTTGGGTGGTTTGGCAGAAATAGTCGACAAATTCAAAAACACGAACGCAAGAATATTGTTTTCTGCCGAAGGATCGTGTTGGCCGGACAAATCGCTGGCGTCCAAGTATCCAGTCCCGGCACAGGGGAAACGTTTCCTAAATTCGGGAGGCTTCATCGGTTATCTTTCAGACATCTATGCAATATTACATTATACTCCTATAGAAAATACCGAGGACGACCAGCTGTTCTTTACTAGAGCGTTTCTCGACGAGAAGTTACGTAGAGAACACAAAATTAAGTTGGATCACAAGTCCGAGATATTTCAGAATCTCTATGCAGCCGTGGGTATGTAAATGAAATCTACTAATCCGTTTTCGTTTTCGATAAGATAAGACGCGGTTCTACCATTCTTCTTTCATTCTATGAATGAAATGTTCGTCGACAGCCGACGTAGAACTAAAATTCGAGGGAGGAAAAGCTTCTCTCGTCAACACCGTTTACAACACAGAACCATTGGTACTTCATGGAAACGGTCACAGCAAGTTGTCGTTGAATTCGTTGGGGAATTATCTGGCCCAGGCTTGGAACTCCGAGACGGGCTGCGCAATGTGCTGGGAAGACACGATAGAACTGGACAAGACTCTGCCAGAAACGTATCCGGTCGTGGTAATCGCCGTGTTCATCGAACGGCCGACTCCTTTCTTGGAGGAGTTCTTCGGAACGATATACGATCAAACGTATCCTAAATCGAAGTTGCATCTGTTCGTTCACAACAACGTAGAGTATCATCAGCCCATTGTAGACGAGTTCGTGAGGAAGCACGCGATCGAATACAAGAGCAGCAAACAAATCATTGCCAGCGATAAGGTTAATGAAGTCGACGCTAGGAACATGGCCATGTATGCGCGAAAGACAACGACCAAATCCAAATCCGAGTCCGAATTGGAGCTCTTACTTGTTGCGTTTGAGCCGTTCGAGTGTTTGGTTATATTAGGATATCAATAGAATATCCGTCTAGTAAGAGATCCAATTCGAAATGTCGGATATATCGCTAAGGAAATGTTTAGTTGCATATTTGAACTTCGAATTGGTTTCTGTAGGGACTACTGTTTGCGGAAAGAATGCTCTGGATATTTCTCTGTCGACTCCGTTTCACATTTGGACAACGAGCACGCGTTGAAGCTGCTTGTGGAACAGCAACGAGGAATCGTGGCACCATTGCTAGTCAGACCATACAAAGTGTGGAGTAACTTCTGGGGTGCAATTATGGACAACGGTTTTTACGCAAGGAGCTTCGACTATATGGAAATTGTGAAGAACGAGAGACGGTGAGTGCTCGAAATGCTTTTCTGTGAGCTGCATTTATTTTCTAATATAATACCCATGTATATTAACCGTATATACGTATACATGCATATATCTATATGCATACTTTATAGATATGTGTGTGTACACGTATACTATGTATATGTATATACGTTTATACGCATATATTCGAAGGATTCCAGTTCGCTTTTAATCTACAGTAAAATTACTCGCACTAGTTAGTCTGGGAGAAGCAGCAAACTTAATCGAAAGCAATAGAAAAGTCAGTCTTGAAGGATCTGCGATCGATGCTGTACATGTTATCGGCAGAGCACTCGTATACTCCAGCATCCATTTGAGTCGCAGGATCAATCTCTAGCTTTGATTTCACTTTATCCTCTGCGATTTGCCATTCGTGTACCTGAACATCGAACGTGTTCGCATGGGTTACACACACGGTTCTACGGTTCTACGTTACGCTAATCTATTACGGTTTTTAATGCACTATACGTACGTGTAGGTAGAGATGGCTGTAAATCTCGGCTCCATCCTTGAACCATGTGATATGTGGGCGCGGGTTGCCACGCGCGACACAGAGGAACGCGATCTTGTGACCCAGAACGTACTCCAGATCAAAGTGCGACGCCATCGTTATCTTCGCACCCTAAAGAAAGATTCGATCCAAACTCTTAACAAACTACAATGAAATTTGTTTAACCCTTTCAATACCAACGCCGACTTTAGCTTCTGGCATCCATATAACGAGCGGTGAATACACCAGCTATAGTTGCCAGCTATAGTCGGCATTCGCGTAACGTGTACAGATGGAGAGTCCGGTTCAGAGAAAGCTTACCCGCGGACGCGTACCTGGTAACGAAAGGGTTAACAAGAGAAGCCTGGAGACAACTTTTCTCCAAAGTGGATGGATCCACCTACGTTGTTATTATTGTAATACTGATCGCTTTCCGGATCACGGTATTTTCCAGTTATGGGCATTCCTATTTGAACACGCGACCGGGTCTTACCCCTACCACGTCCTCTTCGTCCAAGAATCTCCTGACTGTTTAGCAATAGAATGATCACGAGGAATAGCATTACCATCAAGGAGCGTGACATGGTTAGGTCGATAACGGACGGTCCTCGCAACAATAGCCTGAGAACAAACGAAAAAAAGTCATCGATGAGAGACTGGGACCTAACTGTTTGTCGGATCGGAATTTCTTTAATTATTTCGGTGTAGAAGGTTCGCTTTGTCCCGTGTCGTATCAATCGTCTTTCTAATCTTATGAATCTTCTAACATTAAAAGGTCGAAATCAGTTTTGTACCTTTCTCTTTGATTCTACCTGGATACTATCTAGTAAACGGGGCGTGGAATGATCCGACAGCGAACCGAAACACTCGGAAATTAATAGAAACTAGAGAACGAGATTCTTTGATCCCTTAGCGTCCCGTTGAATCGAGACCTCTAAGATACGGAGTGTAGCGTTTCCGAATCCTGTGCAAGTTCTCTCTTTTTTCGCAGATACTCACCGAGCAGCACAGATAACGTACGACGATCACACGGAACTCCGATGTAACTGACAGCCGCCTAATCATTACTCCCCTAGTGTCCTCTCCTATCCATTACAAACGTATAGGCAAATACTGGTGAACCGCACTTGTGTAGCGTATACGTGAGAGCCGATTATTCTTTTGACACTTATTGCGTTGTAGTGATCAATGAATTTCGAATCCAGTTCGACCAGAACTCGACGGGAGATCAAGGGAGGCTCGATGGGATGGACGGGTGCAAACGTGATCAAACGATCCAGCATTAAGAACAAGGGCACTAGATGCTCCGGACAATCAACTCCGTTACTGTCTCTTTATTAATTTCCAGCATTTCAGACGCTGTGTTCAAGTTACTTCGGTTTAGCTTTGACTTTGTGCAAATTTTTATCAAAAAGTTTTTCTTTCCCCATCTTTCTTTTTTCTTTTCTAGGAGAACTTTTCAAACGTCTCGGCAATTTATTAGATAGATTTGCAAGCGGCGAATCGTTTCGAATATTTTACGCCTCCCAGACCAGACGCGTATGAGACCCTTATGAGAGCCAATTGTGATTTAATGGATATGTGCTAGGGGAACTACATATTTCCAACGTCACGCGTAGAAAGTCTTAATGATCCAAATGGAGCTCAAGTTTTATGGAAAGCGATCGAAAATATCTCGGATTCGTTTCACTTACACGAATTTGTTGTAATTACAGCGAATAATCGATCGGATTAAGTCGGACGGATAGTCGGTTCATAGCGCTTAAAGAGGATTACTCATCAGTGATCTGAAACGATTACTTGTCTTCTCCTTTATTACTTCCTTGTGAACAATTAGACTGTGATGATGATCATAAAATGGCGAGATCTTTGCCACTTCTATGGTGGAAAAGCTATGTTGTCGATATTGGTATAGTCGCAAAAGCAAACGTGTATTTCAATAGGTGATCATAACGTAATCGGTTCTGAAGCCACGACGATCCACGGCATACTGGTTGTCGGCTTGACACTCGTAAAACCCAGCATCCTTTTGCGTGGCAGGGTCAATCTCCATCTTCGATTTAAGCGTGTCGTTACCCACGGACCACTCGTGTACCTGCAAACAGACGATATACGATTTTTTTTAGGTCCTGAAACATTTGCATCTTACTCGGAGCCAAACGACAAGCGACAAGGATACCTGAAAGAACTTATGATGGTACAGTTCGATACCATCCTTTAGCCACGTGATCTCGGGCCTTGGGAATCCAGTAGCCATGCAAAAGAAAGTAATTTTCCGGCCTAGCATGTAGTCCAACTCGAAATGAGAGGCCTCCATTATTTTCGCTCCCTGTGGTATCCAATATTTCAATGCTCTTTCGTCATTTCGTTGTTGCGTCTAAATGGTAATACCCCATGATCTAAAAACTGAGAACTGAGAACTCACATCTTTGTGCTCGTAGTAATTGATGCTGGCTGGGTTTCGATGAGGAATCAGAATGGGCATCCTAGACTTGTAGACTCTTCCACTGCGGCCCCTGTTACTACCTCTGACTCCACTACCAATCTTTGCTCCAGCTGCCTCCGTGCTGATCAGTAAATAGACGAAGAACAGGCACACGTGTCTGTATGTTGTCATTTGTTTCGATCGGAAGATTGTATTCGACGCACCGAACGAACTTGCCTTCTTCGAGAACTTTGGCTACTTCGAAAACAGTTGTCTGCTTTACACTGAACAACAAACGGTTCGTTTGTACCTTGACATGTAGCAACTTTTGCTATTGTTGCTAGTTGACCGGCGCGGCGGCAAACCGTTTGGGAGACGATTCTTCGTGGTGCGTCGAGTGGACGAGCAAAGTCAGTGGCTTTGGGTTCCTTTCGTCCCAACAGCCTAAAATATGAATGGACTGTGCACTCGATGAACATGCTGTCATTGGTGACAGAGTTATGGATCTCAATTGGATAATTAGGCATAACCCATTGCCAGTGTATTCATCGACCAATCACGACCTCGGAGCGATTGCCTTACAAAACATTTAAGCGTTGACATCTGAAAAACAACATTGTCTCTCATGGTTCACAGAGAACCGCGTCGCAATCCCCGATGGATACGCGTCTGTTCTTCCATGGCCTTCAGCTCCTGAGAATATCGGAGCATCGCGATACCCACGTGGCGGTGGTAAAGAACGGTCGTTGAATCAAGAACGACGTATCCCTCCTTTTTAATATTTCCTGATTACAACAAGTAGAATAGGGGTTCCGAGAGAAAGAGTGAGAGTGACAATGAGTGAATGAGTGAGAGGGGGGGGGGGAGAGAGAACGAATCTATTTACATTATTAAAATACATACATGTATATCTATACTATATTCCTATCTTTTCAGGGGACTGTGGAACGTACCATTCATTAGCAGCTGTTACTTAATCAATGCCACATTGATTGCTAACAAAGAAACTCGTCCATCCTATTCGGAGGGAGATTTGGACACAGACATGGCCTTTGTTCATAGCAACAGAGAGCGATATATCTTCATGTATGTCAGCAACAGAGTCGACTTTGGGCATCTCATCGATCCTGACAGCTACGACATTTCTATGAAGAATCCCGACCTGTACCAGATCATGGACAACAAATTGGACTGGGAGAAAAGATACATACACGAAAACTACTCGAAGAACTTCAATCCCGATAAGATTCCGATTCAGGCAAGCTATAGATATCGAATCTTTTGTATGCGTATCATTCGTTTGAATTTGAATACATGAATTTTAATTCGATTACATGATATTGCAGCCCTGTCCGGACGTGTACTGGATCCCCTTAGTCAATGAGAAATTCACCAAAGAGTTGGTGGAAATTATGGAAGCGTTTGGAAAGTGGTCTGATGGAACGAATAATGTATGAAAACTAATTAACATGGAGTCTAGACTGTGGATTTTATGCATCTATAGAATATAAATTATAAATTCTATAGAGAAATGTATTATTAGAAGTATATATATATATATGTAAAAACATCTATAGTTGCATAAACATTCGCAGTCTAATTATTACGTTTTTTCTCGTTCGATGAAACTGTACCGATATCGAGCTAATTTTAATCGAGTGAAATTATCGTATAGAGTGTAGACTAATTAACGATTTTTCAAAAGAACCATTTGTTCGACAGGATCCCAGGTTAACGGGCGGTTACGAGAACGTACCAACCCGCGACATTCATATGAATCAAGTGAACTTCGAACCGCAGTGGTTATACTTCTTAAAGGAGTACGTTAAACCTCTGCAGGAGCTCGTGTTCACCGGATATTATCATGATGTAAGACCACCGATTTCTCACATCCAATAACGCATGCGTCGATTCGTTTCTAGGATCCACGTATCAACGGCGGATACGAAGCTGTTCCAACGCGAGACATTCATATGACACAAGTCGGCCTCTACGAATCTTGGTCATTCTTCCTTGCCGAATATGTCGCCCCCGTGCAAGAGCATATTTTTATAGGCTACTACACGAGCCGCGTAAGACCTCAACAAATTCGGGAATAGGTCCTCCTGGTTGCACACGAGACTTCTCGACACGTATACGCGCGCACCAATTTCATTCCTCCCTTCATTATTTTTTTTTCAATTGGTTTGCACACCGCTTTCTGGTCGACACAAGGCTTCGTATTCATATATGCTCTTATAATGAGCTCTTACTATCGCGGATACTTGAGCAGTAAGAGCTCTGAAAGAAAGTAAAAGGGCCCATTCATGGCGCATCGACCACGTTGACTGTCGCGTCACAACTACTAAATTCAACAAAATTCTATTCAACTTACCATGGCGATTAGATATTACGTGATTAGATATTAACGCGACAGTCATCGGGTATTAACACTAAACCTACCAAGCATTAAAAGTATTTAGTAAACGTCACCTTGTAAAAATGACAGCACTACATTTATTGTCAATGTCCGTAATTTACAATATAAACAGATGCTTGGACAAAAATAATTACTCCGTTAATGTCCATAAATGAATTTTTACAATTTCAATAATTGCAAAATATAAAACCGGTCATCTGACCGTGGTAGGTTTAGTGTTAAACTTGTTTGGTACTATGTTACTATATCGAACAGCTTGTAGTCGCTGCTCCAACGCAACGATTCTTTTCGTAAGTACTATATGCTTACGATAAATAATTGTTGTAGCCTTGCGTACACAAGCTGTTTCAGCCATCCGATAATTAACTGTAGGTATATGTTAACAGCCAATTCGAGCTCTGATGAATTTCGTTGTGAGATATCGGCCGGACGAGCAACCATCCCTGAAGCCACACCACGACAGTTCCACCTACACCATAAACATCGCCCTGAACAGGGCGGGGGTGGATTATCAAGGCGGGGGCTGCAGATTCATTCGGTACAATTGTTCGGTGACAGACACCAAGCCAGGCTGGATGTTGATGCATCCTGGAAGATTGACTCATTACCATGAAGGGCTCAGGGTCACGAATGGTACTCGATACATCATGATCTCGTTCGTGGATCCTTGATCGATCGAATAGATCGCAGGACAGCATAAATAATCATTCGAAAAAACAAACGTGTTGTCGTTAACTGATTGCGGACGTTTATACAAATTTGAAATTTTATATCGTAACGGGGATTGATTTTGTATTGTCGTGTCGAATAGCTTTAGCGTATTCGTTTCATCGTGTCTTCGATATTAGGATAGATATGCATAAACCTCCGCAGTCGAATTGAACTGAAACGAATCGAAATGAAACGAAACGGAAGGAAAACAGTGAGCCCCCAGCAACTCTTTCCGTTCGAGTTGCTGTTGATCAAGCCACGTGCGCGGCAAGAATCGTTTCATCTCCGTGTACATCTATCCGATAGAAAAACATTAGCGGGGAATCTTAATGTCAAAAGGACATATCCATCGTATTTAAAAAAGAGGAACTCGTTCCATCTATTAATGTTATTTTTCTAATACGAGAAAACAGATACGAGAGCAAACGATAAGCGACCAAACGTATGCATTTGTATGGAAATAAAAAAGAAATAGTAAGTTGCATTTCTACTTGTACGCGTTGTCTTTTCGGCGAGTGTCATCGAAACGATGGTGAACACCAACAGTCGGTTTTATACTTCCTTTTATCTTTTATTAAAAATTCGGTATTTTCGTTTGTTTCTTTTCTTCCGTTTTTAAATTATTTACAACTTATGATTTCTACGCAATCGTCTCCGTGTCCGCCAACGCGAAACATTGCTGATCGAAACGGGACGTGTCTTTTTAATTAACAGGACATAAACGATCCAACTAGCGAGAGGATTACAATACATACACACTCTAATTTTTCTTTAGAAAAAACAACGAAAGCATTATCACCACATTCTTCAGACTTTACACGCTTTTTCTATACAGCTTCTTCTCTTGTTCGATTACGTTGCGTTACGTTGTATTAGGAACATCCTTAGGATAAGTATAACTCGTAACATCACCAAAATAGCAAAATCTTTGAAAAAACGATACCGTTTTATAATATTATAATTCGTATCCGTTGTTTTCCTGCGCACACACCTTTCAATTTACACAATAAAAAAAGAAAAGTGCCTCGCAACGGGAACATACCGAAATCCATTCAACGAACACTTCTGCACGAAATGATAAGTACATTTGAAATCGAATCAATCTCGGCGGTTACATACACATGTTAGTTTCTCTCTCTCTCTCTCTTTTGGACTTTTCTTCTCTGCGGACTCGGATAGTTCAGGCGCGCACAAAAATTCTTTCGAACTGATTCGCGGATACGATTTATTTCCGATCGTTCGTTCGGAACGCATGAACACGGTGTATCGAACTAATTTCGATGCAACACCGGTGTATGTAACAAGCGGTGTGATGTAACGTAGTGTCACGCTGTAAAAGTGTTTCTCTGCCAGCGAGGTGCCTTTGCCATTACGGTAGAATATCTTTTATTCCTGCATTTCGTATATTTTTTTCTGTTCTTTTTTTCTGGTAAACACGAATGCCATTCGAATTCACAGTATCGTTTAATTTATCTAGGCGTTATTTACACAGTTTGTTCGATTCGATAGAAAAAAGAGTGAGGATTATACGCTCAGCTGTATGTTTTTAATAACCGGCCCGTTTTAATTCGTTCAACTGATGCGCCAGCTTCTCCTCCTTGGTTCTCCTCGCTTGGCCCAACTTCCGGCATTCGATGTACGTGCCGAGAAAACGTTCCACGTCTATTTTCCTGTTGAGAAAATCCTCGGCGATCCTCTCGCTCTCCTCGTGACTCTCGTCGGCCGCCTTCCCCAAACATTCCTTTATATGATCCGGAGTAAATACCTCGGACAGTTTATTGTATCTTTGTATCAGCTGATCGTATCGGGCCTTCAGTGCAGTGACAGTCTGCACTTTTTTCGCCACGTCAGACTGCAATTCTCTAAGCTCCGGTTCTTTGACAATGTTAGCCTCTGGAAAACAAATTGGAGAAGGTCAGCGAATTCTAAAACGACAACAATTTTTAAGTAGTTTAGTATACTTTTGTAGATAATTCAAAACTGCATTGAAATGTGCACCAAGCAATACATTATTCCATTTATAAATGGTTGTGCGTTTGCCCTACGATACATAATACGATGAGAAATTTATTTCGGAAAGTTTTAAGTCCGAGAAAACAACAGTGTGCACCCTTGCAAGGATTAAAACAAACAACTTGCCGGCAGTTTTTTGGACCCAATCTATCGCGTCGTCGATAGACGTGTGAACGTCTTTCAGCTCGGAATGTTTGCCCAAGAATTCGTCGAGTCTGTCGTCATCTTCGCTGAGTCGTTTCAATTCCTCATTGCTCAGATTGTTCAGTTCTGGGAACGCAACGCTCTGCGAAGCTTTCGTCTGCAGCTGATTCGACAACGATTGTTGATGATAGTTCGCGTTCGTGTAATGGGAATTCAAGTATGTTCCTTGTTGGTTGGAGTTATATCTTGTTATCGGATCGCTGGCGTGGAGAGATCTATTCCTCGAGCTGGACATATTGTACGAATGCTGCGACGGCGAACCAAACTTTGTGCAACTGTCCGTGGCATACTGTGTGCCTGCGTTCGTTTGGTTATAATTAAAAATACAAGAACTTGCACTGGCTGACGAGAACTGTGGGTACTGCGTGGCATGGTAAGAATTGAACGATGTCTGTGGGATTTCCGGGTAGTGTGGTAGGGAGTACGATGGAGAATTCCTTCCTTGTAAATCTACGATCGAGTATCATAGAGATTAAACGCTGACTAACACGTCCACTTTAGAAAGCTTACCTCTATGCGACTTAACCGATCCTGGAGATACATCTTCCAGTAAATGCGGAGGATTTTTACTGAACTCTCTAATAATAGCTTGAACAACTCGACCAAGATCGCTGTGTACTGTAAACTATTACATAGGAATGTTACAAACTTTGCTGGATTTCCAAGGATAGAAATATTGCTCCGTTGAATATCTTACGTTGAGTAGCCCTGGTGCGCTTGTGATTTCGCTGTATTCGTTGCACCAAGGATGATTCACAGGTGGAGAGACCCTAAGTACTGGTTTTTCCAACGGAAACTCCGGTGACAAAGAGACCATAATAGCCATTCTCCTTTCCCCGGCATTGAATTGTACCTGATATTCGACATCTTCTCTTAATTCTACCACACTGAAACACAACACAAAGAATTTAGTACAATTCTATTTTTTATTCGAAAATGAGAAAAGACGGCAATATTTCGTGGGCATCGTTCTACCGAAGAATCTGTAATTGGAATCGCACGAAATGTGTAAAAAAAAAAGCATTCGCCTGAACCGGGCGTATGCCAAGAACGATGATATCATTAATTCTCATACAAATAAGAAGCTGGCCGTCAATTTACGTCCACCTGCGGTCCATTGTTCACGACCGTTGAGCTGCCTATGCGAAGAAATCGTTCGTGCATTTCGAAGCGCGACTTCTGCGGCTCTTTATCGAAAAATCGAATACGGGGTTCGTATTGAAAGAAGCAGATAAAAAGACAAAAGACAGATTTGCCAACGGGAGTAAGGTTAAAAGCGGGAGAGAGGTTACACGGTGCTGGTCGAATAGTCTTACTTGTCGTTAAAGATTTTCAGCGTGTCGATCTGCCGTTTTCTCTTAACTGCGACATTCTCATTTTCGCCACGGAATATTCGCGATATCATTTAAGAGCGTGAAATGTAGATAAAACATTCGCTTATCCTTCGACCTCCCTGTCAAAGCAACCATCCAGCAGAACAGCTGTTTCCTTGGCCCTCTCTGGTCGCACTTCCCAGGAGGGGAATTATTGTCACGATCGCAACGTCTAGTATAGCGTGGTGTTCATACTCGCTCCTCCACATACACATGTATATACATACGACGTAAGCACATGAACCAGTGTGGCGCGCGAGTAGCTAGCTGTCAGTAGTTTCAGCTACGTCATTGTTTCATTCCGTCGCGTCGCGTCGCGTCGATTTTACAAACTAGACGTTTCTCTTATCAAATATCGATCTGATTTCGTGTATTCGATATCGTGAAGACAATATTTCGTATACGTGTTTAAATAAAAAATTGAACTTTTTTATTACTACTTTTTTATGAGACACTCACCAATATATTTGTGGCATTTTTCTGATTAAAATAATATCAAACACGATATCCTTCGGATCATATTTACACTAATTTTCCGTTAATATAATTGTAATTAGAAGTAACTTTCATCGCTCATTACACAAGTAAATATATGATCGGAATTGTATCATATCTGGTATCATTTTCATTAGAAAAAAACCACGGATATGTTGGTGAAAGTCTAATGAAAAAATAATGAAAAATAAAGTAGTTTTGTAATTGGATTAGTAGTGTTATGTTACACCCCTCGGCGGCGGCGGCTCTCGAGCTTCACTGTCCTTCTCTACGTTCGACATTGTATCAACGAGAGATATTTTCTCAGCCTTCTTGTCCTTGGCAGTATGTATGTCTCATGTTTGGGACATTCATCGAGTAGGCTCATTTATGATTCCTGCATGCAGTGTGTAATTCATAGGCAACGTTCGGCATGGATAAAACAATAATTTTTCCTATTCGGTGTATGACCATCACCAGAATCGTGTAGTGGCAGAGAGTATAATTCTAAAATTATTCTAATTTATAATACTTCTCTAAATTATTATAATTTATATTATTACCTCAATTTTTGCAAAAGTTGCTTAAAATATAAATTAATTTGAGAGTAAAACGTGCTTTATAATCCTTGGAATCTTTTCTGTATTGAATATTGGCAGCGGATGCCAAATAATGTCATGCGTGGATGCTATAAAAAATGATGTAGGCACTGATCCAGCCTAAGATGATGCAGGTTTTGGTCCAGGCTAAAAATTAGACTAGGAGGCAGCACTATACCGGGGACACATTTCTTCTCTGGTGTTGCTCATTTTCGCGGGTAAATGACGTTACTAGATTATCGGTATAGTCGGTATAGGGAGGGTATTCTCTCTAGTCGGTATTGCTTATTTACCAGATTCCACATTTCGCCGCAGATGGCATTATCGGAAATAAACACGTTGTAGGTTCAGCGTTTTGCAAGGGATGGCGCCACCTTTGCCAGGATCGTGGCGGTCGATTCAAATGAAAATATTGGAAGGACAAGGAAGTGTTTCTTTTGGAGTCTTCTACTTCGATTGACCGACGCTACTATATAAGCATGTCTCTTCTGTAGGATAATGGAATATTTATAAATATAACGCGGGGAACGCGAGGAGAGGATAAAAATTTTCAGCCCTCTAGTGGTTACTTTGTGTTTGCGATAGTGTCGCCACATTTTCACAGCTCTTGTCCGATCGTTCACTACCGTCTGCTAGGTCGCGTGAATCAGTGAAATGTGTGCCGGCATCCTCATCGAATATGTACACCGTTGACTTCTAGTTGAGCAGATACCTGCTTTTCGAGAACCTGACAGCGGCGTGTAACCGTCGTCGATTACTTTCTCAGTGAGTGTTTGACACATCATTAATAATACAATGGATTTCCGAGACGTTTGTTAGCGGAGTAATACTTTGCTCTATTGTTAACCGCGTTAATCGCCGTTGACGCAACGGCTTGTCTTCGCGGTCAGTAATTTAACACTTGGTTGGTTAGTTAACGCTCACGCGAAATTACGTGTTGCTTACACAATCCGTCTCATTTTCATATAACCTAACCAAAATCACTTTGACCCATGGAAATGGCAAAGCAAAGAAGTAGATCGATTCACCGAAGAAATAATACGTCTGTTCGTGGCTGTCACCCATCTACTGCATTCAGGAAATTCCAAATTTCAGAGACGTTTCGTGGGTGTTACGAGTCCTCTTGATCTTATTAGAGTGTATATGTGTAATATAGAAATGAGAACATGACCAATACAAGTGACATTCGAAGGCATTTGGCACAGGATTCGCGGGCTGGCTATTTTGAAACGCAGCCTTGCGATATATTTACAGCTTTGTATTTTATCACAGATTGTTCGTATTCCAAGGTGTTCCTTTTGCGCGAAAGGACGTAGAGACAGAGAGGTACCGTGTCTCTGATCATTGCCTACCGTCGCAGGCGTTTTTCTTCTCTTTTCAAGTATTTTATTCTAGAACGCAATGTCTTTTCAAATAAATTGTACATCGTCTGCTCGTGACGAACAGACGTCTCTCTCTTTTTCTCTCTTTCTATCTGCCTATTTTTACATGTATATGTATCTATATATATATATACACCTCAGAGAAAGATGACTAGGGAAATGAGGAACACTGGATCTGGCTGGTTACCCGAGCGCGTCAGCTTATATAACCCCCACGTGCTTCGGGGACTGTCAAGGTCTCTTAAACAGTGTCATGTGAATTATTTTTCGACATACAGTCGACGGTTGCGTCGGATGCGTGAGTTCACGCCTTTCCGATGTCATGTCATTTTACGTATGCTCACTTGCTCACGCAACACTTTGTGGTCTTTTCCACCGCGTATCATTTCTGTTCAACGACTATTTCAACCGATAACAACGATGACATCTTTCCGATTCGAATTCGGCACGCGAAGATCTACATGAATCGTCCATCAATTGTTGGGACAGATAAACGAAGGTTAAAATTTGTCGATCGGTAGAATTAATTCCCGAATGACAGTATTATATTGTAATCCGATGGAAGGCAATGATAAACGTCTACAGTACACGTTTCGTAAAACGGATTGGAGTCAGATACACGTTCCGTTTTATCGCGTGACATAGATCATTTTGCAGTCGAACAAAAAAGCTGATTAAGTCAGTCGATGTGATAAAAGATGATCGTGCCACAAGCGATATACCTTGACCGTTATTGTTAACTTTCTATATGGAAATTTGCCATCGACAGTAAAATGTATTATTACATATATTAGCAGTGGCTTCTTTTCGGCGCACGTTGTTCGCGCAGATTAACTTCTATTAATGCGGAAAAAATGTTACCGCATCGTTTACTCAGCAAATTAGCGTAGACAATGCTGGCATTTAGCTTTTGTAAACTATTAACCGTTCATTCCCAAAAGAACACTCGCCTTGCTGGATGGTACAGTTTATCAAAGACTTCATTAAGAAGATAATGACCTTGATTAGGAATCCTTCTCCTGGGACGGTTTACCGGTTAACGTCTGAGCCCTACGGATCGGATCGAATATTTTTAGGTTTCCTCCAGTCATGCAAAGACCGTGTGTCGTTCTATTTACCTAACTAACACGTAACAATCTTTATCTGTACAATTGCGAGAAATCGTGTACGCAATCTAATACGCGCAATCCAGTTCTGATCGGAGCCTGCGTCGAGTGGTTACTCGATATCTCGACATTACGGAATTTCATTGAACAGAACACGTTGCTTCCGTATGTCTGATATGCTCGACATGCACACGTACATCTACATATATACACGTAATAAGCGTACAAGTGTGCAATCGTTCAGACAGACTAACGTACGAGATACTTGTCGAGTACATTTTTGCCGAATGGAGCGATGTCTGCTCAATTGCAATTTATTGACACGATAAATTACGATCCACGGAGTAGGAAGTTTTCAGGTAGTCTTGAAAATCCCGTTCGTTCTAGTCAAACAATAAGTTCGTCTCTCTTTTCACGCCAATGACGGTTCTTTCTAATTGGCATTGGAGAGGAAAAGGAAGCTTCTTTTTCTATGCTAATTGGCCGTCATCGGCAAGACTACTCGTTAGACCGTTAGGCCTATGGCCTATAAACTTCCCTATTTCAATACTCGCAGAAAAGGTTCGGCTTTTTAGCCCTCTTGCGATGATTGCAGGAGGTACACCATTGCTACACACCGTTGCGGCGGTTTATTCGAATTATTACCGGAGGATAAGAAAGCGCTTTGTCCCGGATCCGCCAATTGGATGTCAGTGGTGAAGCTACTTGGCAAATCGTACCTTGGACATTGCTATATTTGATACTTTTAAATAGAATTTATTATTGTTTACCGAAGAAACCAAGCTCGAACATTGCATTGGTCATATACCGCTTAACCTGTTTAAAACAGAGCTCGATAAATGTATACTTGGAAGTATCGAATATTCGTGAGAGATACTATATGTATATTTCTTTATATGTACACATAAATACATACACAGATTCTTAGCGTTTTTATTTCGATTTGCCCTCTTGCGGTAAATATGCGGAATATGCGGTGGAGATCCATCCGTTGTGTCATCTGGCGACGCGATTTCTTCGTAAATTCCGCGATCTTTGTACATACGACATTTCGGTATGTGGCCGCATGATTGTGGACGTGATTTGCAAACACGGAAATGAATACTGGTCACGTGCGGTCAGCTGCAGACAAAATTGTTTGAGGCAATGTTCGGAACTTGGCCAATTTCTCGATCGATCTTTTAAATCGTGGACCGTGCGGGAGCCAACGAACCGTCCGAATGTCTGGCTCGTTTGATGCTCCATGTATCGGCTTCGCACTAATACGCACACGCGCCTACTACATACCTCTTGATCCGTATAGCACCTGTTGATACACTGCCAAATATCGGACAAGGGTGACTCATTAACCTGTTGGCCGGCTAAGAACGAGTTATGTATCTCGTTTCTGTTACTTGCCTGTTCCCCACGTTCATGGCGTTTTAGGCCGAGCATCGAGCATAGCATAGCCAACGAACGATGTTAACTCCTGGCCCCGGAAGCAAGGAGAAATGCTTTCAGCGAAACAGAATCAAATTCACAAGATTTTTGCGCCTTTTTTATATAGGTAGGTGGCAACAGTAACGTAGCTCATCCAATGGCATAAAAATGCTTGGATACAACAATATGCATATATTATAAAATATCTGCATAATCTTATTATATCATGACCAACGTGCACTGCGTTGGACCTTCCTCTTTCGAATAAGCCCTTCCCCAGCGAAAAATATTCTCATATAAAGACGGAAACTTTCTTCCCGTGAAACCGTTTTTCGTCAATTTTGTCGGTAACGTTGTCACTCTACCTTATCGCGGCTACCTAGGAAATCGAATACCGAATAATTTAATAGATATGTAGGATAGGAGGCGGGGGGTATAGATAAAAGTGTACAAAAATCAATGTTTTAAAAGAATTCCAGAGACGCAATAAGTAAACATGATGTAACAATGATGTAAGAGGGGAAAAACGGACGAGGGCGATCGAAACGATATGGTACACAGCGATAGGGTCGGTTATCAGTTGATGACTCCGTGAGACCAATATTTTCCATATGCTTATCGTGCGAATTTTATCGGTTAGAATATATATATACATATATATATATACGTACCACTAATTTCACCGCGTCTACTTACAGATTTTTCTTGGAAAATTGTTGTTGCGGCTAGAAGCGACTTAGAATGGCATCGTTCAAGCTGCTGGTGGGGGTGACGAGTGCCGTAGGAGCCGGTGCACTCACTTCCTACATGCTCAAGTCCGACAATGTCGTAAGTATCGACCATGCCGACGGGAATCGATTACGGGCAATGATATCCGCGTGGAATGATTCTCTCGCTTCTCCCGAAATCGAAATGTAAGCGAAAGCTAGGAACTGTTACCGATCCACAGCGCATGTTGCGCCGGTATTCAAGGTGGCCACAGCACGGCGTTTCGTGATCAGCCAGCAGTCGCGTGGCTACCGAAAATTTCGCTAGAGATAGACAAAATCTGTGCCAGGCCAGACCGGGACAGACTATTTCGAACACGATGCAAATCGTTGATTCGAAAACCGTAGCTATGCGTGTACTCTTGTGCGTGCGCGGAGTCGTCCGGCCGCAGACAGAGAAAACCAATTAAGTAATTTTGTTATCATGGACGGGCACGCGCGTCGACCAAGTCTAATCGAGTTTAAGAAATCAGTTTATCTCGCCCAACCGCGAACGCAATTGATCCGATTAGTTAGCTGACTAAAATTGATTCGGCCAAGGTTGACCCGGCAAGTCGCCGCGGCATGCCGCTACGATAATTATATTGCGTGCCTATCGCTAACAATGGCTTTTCAGGCGTCGAACACCGACCAATCGTACCCAATTCCTTCGCCCCGACAAACGGACGAGCGCATCGTTAGGTAGCCCCGTTGTCCTGAGATTTCTATGAGTCATGCGATCCCATCGAATCGAACGTTGATTCGTGTCCCATTAACACGTTGGCTAACGCGTCAAACCATCGGCTAGCTAATATCATACTCACTGGCGGATGCTAAAATAGTTACCCCGGTTCGGGTTGATTAAAAATAGCTGAACCGACGTGTACCTATGTAGGTGTATAATACCTGCGTATACGAGCGTGCGTACATGCGTAACACTGTTCTCCTTGTTATAGGTATACACGGAACAGTTGAAATCGAAGCCAGCAAAAAGGCCCCTGCCAACTCGCGAAGAGCAAGTCAAGACCCTGAAAACTCATGGGGAGTATGACGTCCTTATCGTCGGTGGGGGAGCAACCGGCGCAGGCTGTGCTTTGGATGCCTGTACACGAGGTACCTAGCCACCTCCTTTTCCTGTAATATCGGTGCCATTGGTATCAGAATAAGCAGGTTTCCCATCGTTAATTTAGTTTTCTAAGCGTCGAAACATTCTGTCCAATCCACGCACGGTTTGCTTGCAGGTCTTAAGACGGCTCTGATTGAAGCGGATGATTTTGCATCCGGCACATCTTCTAGAAGTACAAAGCTGATTCACGGGGGAGTACGCTATCTGCAAAAAGCCATCATGCAGTTGGACATGGAGCAGTATAAAATGGTCAGGGAGGCGTTGCAGGAGCGGGCCTCGATGCTGAATAACGCGCCCCATCTGGCTCATCCTTTGCCCATCATGTTACCGGTTTACACGTACGTCGAGCATCGCGTAAAAGTTCGACGTCCGCAATAAGTCCGCTGCTATCCGACTCTGTTTGAACAGGTGGTGGCAAATTCCTTACTACTGGTTCGGCATAAAGATGTACGATATCGTCGCTGGAACGAAAACGGTCAAGTCGTCGTACTTTCTTAGCAAGTCCAACGCGTTGGAACTGTTTCCGATGTTGAAAGGTGATAAGCTCACAGGAGCTATCGTCTACTACGACGGTACGTTGCGCCTTTTCTTTTCTGTAGCATTCGTCGGCGCGTATTGTTCCTTCTAATCTCTGCTGGTACTCTTTCGATGGATTCAGGTCAGCAGGACGATGCAAGGATGAACTTGGCGGTAGCTCTGACTGCGTCGCGACGCGGAGCAACCGTGGTGAATCACGTTTCGGTTGTTAATCTCACGAAAGGCATCGATAAGGTACTTTCGTTGACTCGTTGATCCACGCATGCTTCTAGTATAGAGAAACTTCGCAGACTATTATTCTAATCTCTGCGGAACAAATTCTTGTTGAAGGATGGCAATCGAGTACTGACCGGCGCTCGTGTCAGGGACGAACTCACCGGAGAAGAATGGGTTGTGAAAGCGAAAGCGATCATAAACGCAACCGGACCTTTCACCGATCACATTAGAAAAATGGACGACCAGAACGTCAAAACTATTTGCGCCCCGTCGTCCGGTGTCCATATCGTTCTCCCCGGTTACTACAGGTGAATTAGTTTAAGACCTTGTCGAGCTTTCGAACAGGCTCTAATTAATGAAGAACAAATTCTACGCAGTCCCGATCAGATGGGTTTGCTCGACCCATCGACCAGCGATGGCCGAGTCATCTTCTTCCTACCCTGGCAGAAACAAACGATCGCAGGAACGACCGATTTGCCCTGCGAAATCACGCATAATCCCCGACCGACCGAGGATGAGATCATGTTCATCCTTCACGAGGTCAAGAATTACCTAAACCCGGACGTTGAAGTTCGTCGAGGAGATGTGCTCTCCGCGTGGAGCGGCATCAGGCCGCTCGTCTCCGACCCAAACAAACCGAACACTCAATCGCTGGCTAGAAACCACATCGTGCACGTTAGTCCCAGCAAACTGATCACGATAGCTGGAGGCAAATGGACAACTTATAGAGCGATGGCCGAAGAAACGATCGACGAAGCCATTAAAGGTACACCCCCTTAGCTTGTAAACACGTTTAACCCTCGAACGGCGAAGCCGAGTAGTTTTAACAACGCGCCTGTGAACGGCAACCCGGTGTATGCCAGCACATTTGTGTGTATGGTTGTGTAGATTGTGTATAATATATACGGAGAAATCAACCAACAGGCGCAGGCGCTGGCCCAAGCGGAGCGTTGAACTGACTCGCACCGTTGGCCGAGAGTTAACGATAAAAAAAACCGCGCGACGAATCGTTGAAAATCCATTATGTACTACTATTTACTATTTACTATTCCTTGTACAATTTCTTCAGCTTGCGATTTAAAACCGGAAAGACCTTGCCAGACCAGAGACCTCCTTCTGGAGGGCGCTCATGGTTGGGGCCCGACTATGTACATCAGATTGGTGCAAGATTTCGGACTGGAATGCGAAGTTGCCCAACACATGGCCAAGAGTTACGGGGATCGAGCGTTTGCTGTGGCGAAAATGGCTTCTCTCACTGGCAAACGATGGCCGATCATTGGCAAAAAGATTCATCCCGAGTTTCCGTATATCGACGCCGAGGTGAGAGCGTCGTTTCATCTTCCTCCAAGATCGGAGCTCTTACCAGCCGGATATCGAGAGCTGCTAAATCCAATGATTTCATTTCATCGATTGATCGACCAATTGATTTTTAGATTCGTTACGGAGTTCGTGAATACGCTAGAACAGCAATAGACATGATTGCGCGAAGATTGAGATTAGCTTTCCTTAACGTTCAAGCGGCGCAAGAAGCCCTTCCAGGTATCATAGACATCATGGCGGAGGAATTGCATTGGTCGGACGATGAGAAGAAGAAGCAGCACAAAATGGCTAGCGACTTCCTTGCCAATGAAATGGGTTCGATGGTGAACCGTGCTTCTCGTGACAAGATACCCATTAACCTGACAAAAGAAGAGATACAACTGTACATCAAACGTTTCGGAATCATCGACAAGGACAACAAGGGATACGTATCTATCAATGACATCAGGCGAGGACTCAAGGTACATATAAACGGTTCTTTTCTCCCTCCCTCCCTCTCCCCCCTCTCTCTATACACCTCTCTTTTCCTTTTCTTCTTCCGATTCGTTGCATATCATGTAATTGTCAATGTCCAGGTACTTGGCATTAAGCTAAAAGAAGAAGAGATGCACACTTTGCTCAATGAAATTGATCTCAATTACAATGGGCAAATGGAACTACAAGACTACCTGCAGGTAAATAAATAGAACATCTATGTTAATTGTTACCATTTTACCATTCGCAGCTATTCGGTGACAAGGAAGTACCTGGTGAAGAGCTTCATGAAATTCTACGCGAAATCGACACTAATATGAACGGTCAAGTCGAATTGGACGAATATCTTCAGGTCTGTGAGAGCTCGCACGCAGATTTTCAGTACAGTTCTGCTGCTTTCATACATTTCTTTTGTTGCATAACACTACGACCTTCTCTTTCGTCCGATACAAAGAGTAAAATCACAAGACCTGTTGGATATCAAAACTCACACCTAATACTCTCTGCTCTATACGATACGATATGATACGATACCAACATCCGTGTTTTTAGTAACAAATTTCTTTCAAACTCTACTTTCGTCTTTCACTTGCACGAACAGCGTTGTATTCCTTTTGCATTCATACTACAATACGAATTTACATTTGTAACCTTAGTAACAAAGGAACTTTGTCTAATGTAGTGTCGTCTTTCGTCTTGTATTGTGGTGTATCACACTTACATTATGCTGCTTGTATTTCTTTTTCTTGCAAGTTGTTTTAATATCATGCCGCTCTTGTGCCAGATTGCGGCGAAACTTATTTGAGACTTTTTTTCTTGCAACCGTTTCGTTTGGTTTTGTTCGATTAATACGATAAAACTGGGACGATTCGAAGCCATATTTACTTTGCTCTGTTATTTCGTTTCTGTAGATGATGTCAGCCATCAAGTCCGGACACGTAGCGTACTCACGTTTCGCGAGAATGGCAGAAATGGAGGAGGCGCAACACGAACAAGACATGTTGAAGAAACAGATCAGCGTGGAAAGATCTGGTGGCGGACTGTGAAGAGGTCAAAGTATGCAGCATCATATCGAAAGAAACGGTCACGGTGTGATCGACGTATCGAGAAAAACCACCGCGCGACGAACTATTTATCATAGATAATCTTAATTGACCCTCAAACGGTACGAATATAGCCCAGTTTAGTACAAATGTTCCAGAATCACTTGGTATTTCGTACTTTCTACAACAACATCTAATTGTAATCAGCCTCCAAGCTCAAACCGGAACTAGACGGTATCCACTTAGATTTTAACAATGAAAATGGCAAGGTTGTAAGAGTTTCGACGTTAATGTAAATATCTTGTGTACAGCATCTTAATTGCACTACGTTATAGCTGTGCCGTGTCTGTACATACGTATTCTGCAAAATGCAGAATGATCAAGGTACTTACACGTATCGATGATCCACTACATCGTTATATCAGTTACTACCAGTCGTTACAATATATAATATGTGAAATTATACATTTGATCTCGCATTGTAAACTTCCATATGTAAGTAACGGAAACGCTTGCGACCCATCATGGGTCGTAAGCATTTTAACGATCATAATCATTTAACACTATTTTGCAACTATGGAAATGGAACACGGTGCAGTTCTGCGACAAGAACAACACACGTAATAGTCCTACACTACGGGTTAATTCATGCCATATCGTAACCTTATTTTTAGTATTTGATGAGATGATTTTATTTATAAATTATATTAATTGTTAATGTATTTTAGACAAGCAATCTACATATATACATGTTACTTAAATAACTCTTTATTTAATTTATTGCCTCTGACGTTGCAGGACCGTGACACGTAAACCTGCGTTAGAGATTAATTTATTTCACTATCATTAGCCACTACCATTGACTTAATAAAACTCGTGTTAAACTATCGCTAAGTTGAAAATACATATATTTTACCCCTCCTTGTCTTTTAGACTGTCAAGCGTTTTCTGCGTCCACAAAAATTAGGTTAAACTCGAAGCAATTTATTCGGTAAAACAAAAACTGAGAGGTTCATTTAATCGTTCTAATGCTTGTATTTCGCAGATGATAAACAATTTTGATTAATGTTTTAATCGTTCGGAAAGTTGACGGCCTGACTGATACAAACTCAGGACTCGACGACATCGTATAACCTTATACCCCATGTATACATAAGTACTTATCTACAAGTGTAGAAATATGTACCTATGTATATAAGTGTCGATGCTTATGTATAAAATCTTTCGAAAGATACCTATATATGTACGGTTTTTTAAATACGATCCGTCAGAAACGAAAAAATGTCGACAAAGATTGTTTGCACTAAACGGACAAGGAAAAAGAGGGGGAGAGAGAGAAACGTTGTCGAAGCAATTAGGAAAAGGGCGGCGGCATAAAAGGGTGTGCAGAGCTCCTCCCTATAGTAATTCAGCCGCCGCGATCCCCAACGCTTCTGAAACTGTCGTAACCGTTGCGACGATTGCGACGACCAAAGGCTAAAGTGAGAGAAAAGACGAACATATGTCCAATAACGACGCTGCCACCGGCGCGACGGCGTGCAGCCGTGCAGCGTGCAGGCGTACAGCAATCCCCGGAACGGCTTGGACGGGATGCTAACAGGGGCTGAAACGCTGAAAGGAGAACGAGGAAGGAGGGAAAGGGGAGAGGGGAGACAGCAGCTCCCGCTAAAAAGAGGGGAAGGAAGGCCAGAGAAAGTAGGAGGTGTGCATCGTTTATCCCTCTTCGACGGGGTGGGCGTCCGACGGCTGCCGCGTACGCCCCTGTCTAACGAACCTCCGCTCGTCGCCAGCAATCGCGATCCAAGCACGACCAATCAGGACGCTCGTTCGTTGGTCTCGTGGACAGCGACGTTGCCACCTCGTGTACCGCCCCACGGCGAAAGTAGTCGTCTCATAGCGGTATTCGTGTATTCGTAGTCCTGTTTTGGCGAGGGACGGCCGACCAGCACACGTTGTCGCGGACGGATATATACGTGCACGTGTTGAATCACGTTGGAAATAGGATCGCGCACGCCTCAGGTGTTCTACGATAAGCAGCGGCTCGCGGTTCATCGGCGACACGATTCCTCGACTCGTTGAATAGAAGCAGGCTTCGCCACGCCGAAACGAACATATCACGGCTCGACCGCATTCACGGTGCTTTTGGCGGCAATTTCGAACGTGGCGTCGTCTCAACATGTTCGCTAGATAATCGTTCCGATAGAATGGTCGTTCGAATTGCCGTTCTGGCTCATTTTGTGCGACAACGGCGCCGAGAAAATGGAAAACAGCGAGCGTAGAAGAGAAACGGTGAATCGGCGACCAATTGGTTGATCATTCGGGCATTCGGAGTGACGTAGTGCGCTCGCGCGCGCGTCCACTTGGTGCACATATATAGAACGTTCGCATCTGTATGCGTGGCACTTGAATACGTCCGTGAGACACGCACTTAGTAATAACCGGTGTGAAAAAATTTTGTGCGTTTCGTGATATGGGTTTGCTATGCGGTAGAAGACTCTGTTATGGTGAATCTTGACCAGACGCGACAGAAAGGATCGAGTCGATGGTTCGCCGTGCTCCATAATATGGCCGCCTCGAGACTGTGCCGAGCGATCGGTTCAAACGTATAGCAGGCAGGGGTAGCGAGTAACGAGATATTTGGTCGACCGAAGGGTAGAAGGCAGTGGCGGGAGGCAGCGTGGACGTTTCCGCGGAGTAGCACGTGCCAGTTCGCGAGTTAGGTGGAGTCCCATGCGCAAAGTGGGTGGAGGCTGCATCGTGAGGCTGGCTTCCCCGTTATCGCAGGTACGTGAGAGTGTGTGCGAGCTGCAAGCCGACCAGCGCGACCGAGTGGGCGGGTGTGACGACACGCGTCGCGCACGTCGCGCGCCTCCGCGCCTCCTAACCTCCGTGCCCCTGCGTCTCTGTGTCGGTGTGTCGATGTTGGTGGGTATGCGCGTCCTTGCCACAGCGTGCGATATTTCGAGAGGCGGGTGGGGCGGCAGGAACAGGGGCGTAGAGAGGCGGTCCTCCATCGGGTTCTCGAGGAGTGCTCTCTGGCCTTCTTTGTCTTCAGAGTGTGGTCTTTGCACGTGTCGATATAGTTTCGGTCGGTGAAGCTCCTTAAGATTACGCCCTGTCTAGCCGTAGGTTCCGTTGCCGTTGACGTTGACGTTAACGTTGACGTTGACGTTGACGTTGACGTTTACGTTGAGCCGACCGCGTCTTCTTCTTCCTTTCGATGCCTTTGCTCCAGGACTAAAGGGTCGCGCGAGATGCGCGTTTCTTCTCAATCGGAAAGACAGCGAACCGATCCTCCTGATATATGCTTTTTCGATAAGCGATTTTCACAGTCACACACCGTGAACTATTTCTAAGAAAAAGATGAATTTTCAGATCAAACGCTCGTGGAGCGAGCGTTTTCATGTACCACGGACCAAGTAGATGGCCCGATTTCGTTCGTCGAAGGATGAATTCCTAGCAGAAGAGTGTTTTACGTAAAAGTAGCGTTAACGCCGGAATCGTTGTTTTCGTCGAGGAAAATACACGGCGGACACATTCAGCATGAAACGTAGCGTGGACGGAAGGAACATTTCTCAGGTAGTAGAGATTTTTCTGGAAAGCGAATCGCTGGAAACAAACGAACAATGAACACCCATCGACAGGAGGAGATCGAAGACCATGATCCCCTGCAGGTACAACAGCAAGACGAGGCTGAGCAACAGCAACAGCAACAGCAACAGCAAATGGAACAGCAAACTGCCCAACCACAGATTCGTTTCTTAAGTGCAAACGTTCTGCAACAATTGCAACAGCAACAAGATGTTCAGCAACAAGCACAGCAGCAGCAACCGCAAGTCATTACGTTGCAGCAGCTGCAAAATTTTGTGCCTTTACAAGCTCAGCAACCACAGCACGACCAACAAAGAGCACAAACCATTTCTGTGCAGTCGTTGCCCCAACAATTCTTGCAAGTAAGTATAACGTAATTGCTCGCTGTCTGGTAAAATATCTTCTTTTTAATTAATTGTTTGTTAAAACCACGATCTCAGGGTGCTCAGTTGATCAGTACTCAAGCTCAAGCTGCATTGCAACAGCAACAACAGCAGACACAACAGGCGCAGCAACAGCCACAGCAGCAGCAGCAACCGCAGCAGCAACTTAGCTACAGCGTAATTCCACAGATGCAAACCGTTAATATAGATGGTCAAGAGGCGCTCTTTATACCGTCTTCTGCTATGTCCGCGACGGGAGGACATCATCAAACTCAGCCGACTATGCAATTTACTACAGCCAATGGCCAACAAGTTCAACTCACCAGTCAGCAAGTGCAACTCGCAAACGGTCAGACCATTATTACTCCTCAACCTGTCAGTTTGATAAGGGCACCCAGTGTCTTTCCTACTTCCATCATACAAAATATCACTGGGCAGACTGTACAGCTACCAACGGGTATGTATAATCCACCAACGAAAGATCAAAGTTTTAGCAATAGAATAATGTAATTCAAATTGCAGGACAAAGCGTACAAGTTAGACCTCTTCAATTTCCTATGCAACACGTTCAGCAGACTGTACCTGTGCAGGTACCGGTCACTGCTAGCAATGGTCAAACTGTGTATCAAACTGTGCATTTTCCTGTTCAAGCGTTGTCCAGCGTTTTCAATGTGCCTACGACACAAATGATACCACAAATCACTCAGGTATGTTCTGAACAATTGGGAAATTCTGCTCATAGTGGCATACGTTGTGTACTATTTGAAATTGATTTACAGCAAATACCGCAAATGGCGCAAATAATCACACCGAACGGACAGATTCAACAAGTTCAAATCGCCAACTTGCCGCAACTTCAGAGTTTGCAGGTGACTAGGAAGGAACACATATCTTATAGAAATTACATTTTGGGTTTCCAAAGTGGTTTAAATAAATTTTCTGTTGTACAGAGCCAACAGGTAACTCAGGTGGCCCAACAGGTTGCTCAACAACAAGCGCAGCAGCAAGTGGTGCAACAACAAACTCAACCACAAATGTTGCAATCCGTACAGCAGCAACAACAACAACAAGCAGCGCAAGCTCAGGCACAGCAGCAGCAGCAGCAACAAGTGCAGCAGGTTGTACAGCAAGTGATACAGCAACAGCAACAACAACAGCAAGTGCAGCAAGCGCAACAACAATCGTCTGCCCCGTCCTCCACCGTCGCGACTTGGAGTACAACTGTGACAACTCCGAGCAATGTTCAGGTAAAAGAATAGACGATCATCGTGCAAAAAGATTAAAGAAACAATTACGTAAAATACAAGTTTAAAGATTCGTACTTTGCATAGGTACTTGGAATTGGTGCGCTTGGAAGGCCAGTTGCAGCGGGCGGTAATGTAATTACGACGAAGGACGGTCAAAAGATTGATGTCCAAACGTTGTCGGCTCTGACTAGACCACCAGAATCAGTCGAAGGTGATATAAAAGTAACCAGTATCGATGCCAGGCAATTAGCTAGTGGTCAGGTTATACATATTCCTGCTGCTCAATCAGCACAGCCTACTGTACAACCTATTACGATTACAGGCATGTTATTTTTATATATATGAATGACAATCATTTTTCCGATTGTGCCGCCTCGGCTCTCTCACCTTGAAATAGACGAAGAAACGTGTTTCAATTATTCCTACTCTTTGTTGCGTTTCACTCCCTACAACATACCAATACATTGTGTACTCGTATATCGCAGGAACGCAAGCTCAACAGTTAACTTTAATCCCTGCCTCTGCACTGGCAAATTTGACGGCCCAACAAGGCAATATGATGAGAGGCGTTGGTGGCGGAAGTATAATGCAGCTTCAACCCGCTGCTGGTATGAACGCGACCAATAGTTTCCTTCAGTCGATACCCGTACAAAATATCCCAGGGCTGGGCAACGTGCAAGTTATACCTGCGAGCGCGCTTCAGCCTGCAACCGTGCAAACTTTGCCCGCGACGGCTGCCACGCCTATGGTCGCTGCTCCAACGGTCCAGTTAGACTCGAACGATCCAACGAAATGGCAAATTCTTCAGACCCTTCAATCAAACAACACATTACCGACGTCTACACCTACTTCGCATCAGCATCAAGTAACAAGCACAGCATCCACAAACGTGGAGAGCGATTCCAGCAAACAACACAGAAGGAGAGTCGCTTGCACGTGCCCCAATTGCGGCGATGGCGATAGGTGAGTCGCATCGCTTATCGCGTTATTCTGGTAATGCCAGTGCATTTCAAGAAATTTTATGTCATTTCACAGAAACAGAGACATGACCAGAAAACGGCAGCACGTCTGTCACATAGCTGGTTGCAACAAAGTATATGGCAAGACAAGCCATCTGCGGGCACATTTGAGGTGGCACACCGGAGAACGACCATTCGTTTGTAGTTGGATATTTTGTGGTAAGAAATTCACTAGATCGGATGAGCTTCAAAGGCATCGAAGAACTCACACCGGAGAGAAGAGATTCCAGTGTCCCGAATGTACCAAAAAATTCATGCGGTCCGATCATCTGACAAAACACATAAAAACGCACACGAAGATTCGAAGTACGGTAAGGAAAATTCGAAATCTAACAAGACCAGTGTCCACGGAAGAAAACTACAGGCACTAGAAGTTAATAGAATTCATTTTGACTTCCATGTATTGCAGGAAGCAGCTACGTCGACACAAGAAGGCTCGTCCGACAGTCAATCTTCTACCGAAGAGAAAATCATTATTGCCCTTCATAAAGATAACGAGCAGTCCGATATAGTTATCTCGGAGCCAATGGAGGATATTAAGACTCAACCAACGAATCATGTAACGAACGAATAAAATATGATCATTCGTGCAGTGTGAGGATTCCACTGCCTTTCAGATTTTAGATGAATATGTTAATTGGATGATGGTTAGTTGGTTGGTAGGTTGGTTGGTTGGTTGGTTGTTGTGTAACCAACATCAAGGATAGATTAAATTTATTAATAAATGTAACGTTGAATTGTTTACGCCGATTTACAAAGATTATTGCAATTATTTTCTGCGATCGAACGAAATGGAGAGAAAGCAGGAACTTTTTACAGGGATTATCGTAATTCATAGTGGATAGAATCTATTTTTGTATTGAAATGACAATTGTAAATATGTATATAATGTATATTAATGTAAAAAATTTTGCACAAAAAGAATTTTACACTTATAAACCGTTTTTTGATATTATGATTCATAGATATGATTCAATTTCCTACCTTATTGTAATAGAATTTAAACAGCACTTAGAGACAATAATGTGTTACATTCGTTACGATTTATAGATAGTTTAATGAAAAAATAACCAGACAAAATGTATTTATATGATCATTTTACATTTTTAAAATTTTATTTTATTTAAATGAAAACATCTTAGAATTACTTTGGGAAATCCTTGTACTATTTACGCGAGTGTGTCACCGAACGTAAATGTTAATAGTAACATTTATTCATCTGTACGTTATCAAAACACATATATATTACCCCCGTTTTTTATGCATTTCAATTATAACGTGCAAGTATTGTTTACCTACAAAATTAGTAGTTTATCTTTTTATTACTAGACAAAAAAGACAAACTATCGCGTTTTTTGTTATCGTCGAAGATGGAGTAAAAAAATATATGTATAAACAATTAGAAAAGATAGATATCTGTTTTTTTATTTCACGTCCCAGAGATAGAAAAGGCAAAATATATTTCAAGTTCTACAGTTTAGATTTCAAGGCTGATGTGCGTCTCGTCAATGGAAAGCAAAGCTAGACAACTGCGGCCAATTGCAATATGGTTACAAGGGAAATGTACCGTTCTTATTTCACTGTATGATTTTGAGGTCTCTCAGCTCAGGTGGGGTGAGCACATAGCCAACATAACTTAGAGTAGTGCTGAGGTCTTAGACCATATAAACTTATAACTTCTCTCGCGCATGCGCGGCGATTTTAGCCTCAGTAAAGTAAAATTCTGGATAAAATAGGGTTCCTTAATCACCTTGCAAAATGTTCAAAAATTGATATGATTTGATTTCGAAAATAGCGAACTCTATGCCTCTTTGTAGCTCCTTTTCCAACATTAGCTGCCATTGTATAATAAAATTTTAACAATAACATATCATCAACTCGTAGGACACTCGTCTCGTCTCGGAAGAGATTATTCCGGTACTTTCCCGCCAATATCATTGCCCCACTACCTTTTTCTCATAATATTGATACGTTACTGTTTACTCGCATGCGCGAGAAATGTTGGCCGATATCTCAGCACTGGTGGTGAGCTGAGTGAGTGAGTCAGTTGAATGCGTTGGAATCCTAGTCCTGGAAGAATTTGGAATGACGTGGGTTCCGTTCGTTTACACTTACGCTGAATCAAAGACGGACACAAAGTGCGGTAGTTTCAAAGATCGTACCGCCGAGGAAACAAGATCCTATTGTCAGTTTTAGGTAAACGATTCGAGCATTTTGCGGTTTTTTCCCCTAAATGTACGTTCTCTCAATAAAGAGATATATTTCGACACGGATGAAGAACATTCGGTTCAACGTATTTAGAAATGATTTCTGTGCTAACCTAATTTTACTGTTTTCTCAGTAGGAGGTCTAATCTTATCTTTTAAAATGTACTTCAGCCATTGTGTCGTTTACCACCCACGATTTAAGTCGTGTCTAAGAAAACCGCGTCGTGTTTTCTCGTATTAATTGATCGATTTGTACGTTTTACCAGGAATACCAAATATTTTTTAATCATTTGAAGGATGCCTGCACCACCACCTCCTCCGCCTCCTGCATTCAATGCATCTAGCTCTGGCTCTGGAGATCAAGACAGGAGTATGCTACTTCAGTCGATCAGAGCTGGGAAAACTCTAAAGAAAACAGTAACCGTAGATAAAAGTGGACCTGCGATCAGTGGTATGTTGCTTCCACATGTTTGGATGTATATGTGTTGATTCTAACAATTGTATTTACGTTAACTATTTTTCCTTACTAGGCAAAGTAAAAAACGAATCAAGAAATTTGAACAACAGGGAGACTAATAATTCGAATACAGTAATCGGCAGTAGTATTGGTAATTCAAACAATGGAGGACCTACAGGATTAGGTGGATTATTCTCTAGCGGCATGCCAAAACTGAAGCCCACAGGGCTTAGGCCAATTTCGGGCGAAAAGGATAGTAGCAATGTCAATAATACGAGTTTCAATCAATCTACGACTCCCAGCATAAAACGAGGCCCTCCTCCAGTCCCGCCACCAGCTACGCAGAAGCCGCAAGTATTTGGTCAGGTACGAGTGTTTGAAAGTATATCGCTTAGCATTTATAAGTGTACTTTGATGAGTGTACTCAATTCATGTTTCAGAAATCTAATTTAAGTCAGGGACAAAGTGTAACAGACTCTGCAAATATCAATATAGAAGCACCGAAAGTGTATGGGAAACCAATACTTGCACCCAAACCACCTTCGACACTGTCTAGTACAGTGCAGAAGCCATCACCTCCTCCAAAAAAGTTGAACTTGCCTACAGGAGCAAGTGTGTCGAGAGCACAAAGCATGCGGTTGCTTAGATCGCCACCAGTGCTGACTCCAACCCCACCATCTCTACATCAATCGCAAGATTGTTTGAACGAGAGTCAAACAAGGCCTCAGAATCGAGTACTCAGACCTCCGGTGGCAAAACCTCCTTCTCCTCCTACTTCTAGAGCAAATACCTCGACCAGTACAGCAACAAGGGTTGCACCTCCACCACCATCTAGGGTAACTGTCAGTGCTCCTGGCATACCGCCACCCCCACCTCCCCTTCCACATCGATCCGCTGTTCACCAGAGGCTTGCTCCACCACTGCCACCACCGCCAACGCCTCCCACAAGAAATTCTTCCATGCGCAACGGTCAAACCATGGGTACCCTGGACTTGGAAGTACGATTCGCAGACATGTTTCATTCTATCGCGAGTTTCCCAACACCAGAGCCATTTAAAGGATTCCCGAAAGTTTACAGCAGCAGAAACGGTGAGCATCATAAAATCGAATATCAGTCGCCCACATACTTGAATTTTACCATTAGGCAGTATACTTCACAATTGTTTCTGTAACATTTCATTTTGCTTGAAAGTATCCTGCATACTTTAAAGTTTACTCATTCCTCATCTTGTATGACTTAGCACCAAACTGAGTCATCATGGCTACTCTTGCATGATCACGTTACTTCGACAATTAACCATTAATTTCCGATGGTAGTACATGACAATCGCGCACAATATTGCTATTTGTCGCAAATTCTACACACAAACATATTTGTACGAATGACAGTGTTCTGTAATTGTTTCTGTAATTATTTGACATCTAAATAAATCACTCGTACTCTGCTTTGATTAATATGCATTGTTTTGGGAACTACGAATAGCACCTTAACTCAAAAATCTTTTGGTATGGTCACTTAGGCTAACCAAAGTTTAGATATAAATTATTCAATGTAATTGCATGCATGCCGTAGCAATAGCAAATATTTCTAATAATAATAATATTTCTAATTTTTAAGAGAGAGGTAGTAAAAAATGTTTGCAATTTACAGCTGCGAAACAGCAAGCTCCTGCACCACCTCTGCAAACGTCTTCTATATCTAACACGATGGTACCATTAAATACGTCATCCGGGGGTTAATAGTGGTAATACAATGCGACTTCTCTGGCACATCAAATATTTTTGAGTAATTTGTTTTATTTATTATCTTACGCAATAGTTTCAATAAAATTTGGAACGTTTCTGCAACGAAATGGAAGGTTGAGAGTAGAAGAAATTAGATAAAGTACTTCCACGATCATTGATTCACGTGTAATTATGCATTCTATTAACCGTGTATTTTTGTACGCCTCGCTGTCGCGCGCATGATGGACAGACGGCCTATATCATCGTGTATTAAAATACACGGATATTCATGAAATTGAAATACACGGGTACACGTATATTTAATATTACACGGATTCACGGGTACACGTGTATTTACATACATGTGAAATAGGGACCTCTACTCTGAAGTATCAATGATTGTGGACGTACGGCGCGTAGAAGAGAAAGACGAAATGTTGTTCGAGGCAGGCGGCGAGTTAATGCAAACAGGAAACGTTTTTAACTTTAGTTCTTTTTTTTACAAAACTTTGAGCATCGTATGTGTGAGATTTTTCTGATTAAAATGAGTCTAAATACGGCATAATTTCGATCATATTTAGTTATTTAAAGTATGATCGCTATGATAGTGAGTCGAGTGTGTAACTCGCTATGATATAGGTGAATTAAATATGATTGAAACTCTATCGAGTTTGATCTTTTTTAACCAGGGACATCTCACAAATATGCTAGTGTAAGTTCTGGAAAAAAAGAATAAAAAAAGTTTTGTATTTGCGTTAACATTGCATTAGATACTTTGTGCGTCTCTTTCTTTCTTCACGCTGTCCTTCTTTGTTTTCAAAACATTCATAGCTTATTAACTAAGTAAATATGATCGAAATTCTATCGTGCTTGGTTTCGTTTTAATCAGACAAATTTCACAAATACGTTGATAAAAGTTTTGTAAAAAAAATAACGAAAAATAAAGAAGTTTTGTTATTGGACTAGTAGTAGTCTCGCACCGATATACCCAAACCGCACACTCCTCGTCGATCGAGGTCCTCGACTCGAGAGCTTCGAGTTTCATTATCATGTGTATATATATCAATTGCAATCTAAACAAATTTTTGTTTATTCATTCTATATAGTAAACTAGTCGGTCTAACATTTTTAAAAAAGTCGTCATTTGGACCAATTTTAAAAAGTTATGCGATTTTTAAGGGTGTCTACTTAATACATATATTGCCCCCGACTGTACTTTTTATATTGCTAAATAAATATTTATAATATTACTTATTAATGATTAATACAATTATATTGTAATTAAAACTAAATATTGAGGATATAATAAAGAAACACACAACCATAAATTTCTAGATTCTTTATTATCATTTATTCTAATATATATGTTATGCTATATCTATAGCGTATAGTTATAGGAGATCATTCTTTTGTAATTTTTTTGTACTGATTTTTAAAAACACATATATTGTAATTTATTTGTAAATCACATTGAATATGTTTTAGCCTATTCCACATTCAATAATTTCTGAGCTTGTAGTGATCTCTGTAGTGAACTCTGCTCTATGTAGCCGTGGGCTATGTACCATCTTAGTCACGACACCAACAGCGGGACGTAACAACAGTTCATATTTCTATGTTAAACTTTTAGAAAATTACCAGAAAATATTTAACGAAAACACTGCTTCAAATATAACTTATTAGCTGTTTTGTAGGAAGGAAATTCATGAGAAACCCTAACAGAAATATAATAATTATAAATATTTATTGTAATCCATCATAAAATATTGCTATCAATAATATGTTATTAAAACAGAATTTAACACATTCATCTAAATGCTATAAAGAAGAACCAATAATTCGTAGGGGCGCTAAGACATGAAATGATTCACTTAATTATAAATAAAATAATTAGAAACACCAATATAGCTGTCAACACTCCAATGGCTACCCATTGTCTCCGATCTAAAACAAACGGAAAGTAACATCACATGCGTCACTCATAAAAAAAGTAGTTAGAATCGCATGATTTTATTGGCGTTCGTTGAACGACGATAAAATTTGAATAAGCGAATTACATAGGTATTGCATTGGAAAAAACAATTCTTATATATTTGGCCCTTCTTCAGACAGTAAACATTGTACATTACTTTCGACATGCACACTTTCAACAAACATTTTTTAACAACTCTAAAATTTTTGCATTGACACTTTGCACTCCAACAGTGTTTGCTATACATCAAGCATTATTGAGTTATAGCTAAAAACAACTTATTCTTTGGATTTTTATCCTGAGGAAGACTGTGAAATGCAAAGGATCAATACTTCAAATCATTTTAGTATATTAGATAAACATATTCGTATATTAAAATAAGACGAATCACAAAAGCTTAAAAAATAATAGTTATATAAGTATATTCGTTAAATTGCAGACATATAAATTACTTTCACACAAATAGACGTAAGCCAAATTTTAAAAAATAACAAACCTATAAACGCGCATTCACAAATGTGTTCCAAATGGAAAAAATTATACTCCATGATTGAGAGATTTTCTAGCATAGACAAGCATAAATGAAACACAAACAATACCATTGAAATAAAACATTAGATAAATAATTATTTTTTTATTAAAATTAAATTGTATCTTGCTCATGAGGTGAATTCTCTCAAGCACAGAATTTAATGTAACATTATCTTATATAAGATAATATATATAAACGTACTACTGTAAATATAAATGTAATTTAAATAGCATTTTGGATCAGGAATTTGTGGTACTTCACAGTAACATGTACAGTATAAATAAAGTCGCAAATTTTATTTATCAGTATCTGTTTTCACAATTGGTCATTTATGAGAAATAATAAATTATATCTTTTCCTTTCATGTTTTAATTACATACTAGAATAAACAGTTTCTGTTCTGGTATGAATTCACAACAACGTTATACTAATAACACTTTTCTAACAATGGAATAAACGTTTCATTAGCTAAGCTTCAATTGTTTTTCTTTCTAATTCTGAATTTCTAATCTTCCTATAATGGAGTTTTAAATTGTTTGCAGTCGCTAAGGTCTTATAGCATTCGTGTACAATCTTTTTACAATGTGAACAATCGTTCCCATTGAGGAATTATCAATCAGCAGCGGCTATCATACGTACAAATATGTGTTTTTACATCTTGTCTTTTCCTGTGTCCTTTTGTTAAACATTTCTTTTTCCCAAACGTTATAGTTTCATTTACATTCATTGCACACATAAACTGAGTGGTACTTTCGCAATACCATGTAAATACTCCACAATAACGTGTACTAATCTATTTTTCTCTACATATCCGTTAATATTGTAATATCACATGTTGTATACATTGGAAGTAGAAGTATCAGAGGTTTTGAATCATCTTGAAAATGGTTTTTTTCTATTGTACTATATGTATATATCTGTCTAGAAGTATACAATAAAATTTTCTTAAGCACAAATAACTTGTGCTACTTTTCCTAGTTTTTGACACTTGCCTTACAATATTTGGCATATTTAGTTTGTTTTTAAATCCGTGTGTAAATGATGTACTTAAATATAATCCATTACTTTTTACCTACAACTTTTTTGATATACAATGATTCAGTATGCATGTATTGACACTATTACTAACCGACAATATACTACATTCGTTAGTACCTATCTTACTACACGTGTCATGGTTAATTTCATTATACTTGAATAGATGTAATTGAAGCTAGTAATTAGGTTTACCACGACTGGTCCATTTTGATCCTACATTTCTGACACTTACTGACATAAAATAAACATAAATGCTTCTAAATTATCAACTTTTTAAACCATTCGCATTGATTCTATTGGTAAAATCAGTATACATTGCTTATATTATATTACAGTAAAAACATAAATAGACGTAAAACTTTCATAGTGTCTGTTGTTTAAATGAATGCTATGGTATAGAAGTATAGAAATGTAAATGAAAGGCAGAAATAGAAATAGAAATTTTCGAATTTGACAGAGGTATATAAACTGCTGTGACATATTATAGATCAAATATTTTAAAAAATGCAAGAGCAGAGGAATATTTCAATTAATGACTACCACTAATTATTTGTACTAACTTTTACTTTTATTTTATGGTCGTAACATATTTTGTCTATACTACTAACATTTTCTTGAAAATTCGATTACTTAAACCTTTTTTGTTAATAAACCATATGTGAATACTGTTAAATTAATAAAATAGCAGTGTTTTTTCAAAACAAATGCATAGAAAGCTAGAATAGTCAGTATTACAAAAATTTATTTTGAGGTTTACCAATTCAATAAAACAATTTCCTTAAATCTCCTATCGAAATTCAATTTCATATTTATCGAGACTTCTACCTACCAATAAATGACTCTTTGGTTTCATCATATATCATTTGAACTCAAAAATAAAGGGTGCAAAAGTGCTGTATATTAGTATCAATCAGTTTGTAAAGTGTAAAAGAAGAATTATTCTTCGTGAAGCTATTATGCAATCTTATTGCAAAAATAAAATGAATGACTAATATTAGATTGTTTGGAAGTCCCATAATTTTTCAGTAGATGTAAATTATCGATTTTATGCAAATACAAACTTTCATGAACCAGCTCAAACTCTGGGGTTCAATAGGAATTTATCTTTTTTTTTATAGACTACCACTGTAATTAAAATTATTTTAAATTTCAATAGAATTACTATTTTATTGTACGTTATGGATCCAAAAATACTGCAAATGTACAAAATTTGCAGTGTAGCTGATGATTTTGCATCAGATGAAAATAGAATGCCATAAAGCCGAATCATTCATGTAAATTAAGTGAAGAGAACTTGGTCAAAACAAATAATTCAACAGAGAAATGCCAAATATCTCAATTTCATACATAGTACTGAATAATTATGGTAAACTTGTAATGATAGTATTTTTCTAATCTCCAGAACATAAAAAACAGTTAGTTATTGTACTTGACAAGGATGATAGAGAAGAAGGTTTAGAGGCAAGATCAGAAACACTAGATGTTGCAGTAGTAGGAGCAGGAATGTAATTATTATAGTTACCATTACTCATATGAAGAACTTTGGCCATTTTTTTCATTGTCGCATCCAACTTGGAATCAGTCATCTCCAATTCATTTCCAAATTCATCTAACATACTGAAATATACAAAAGATATTTCATTTTATATGCTTTTACATATAAATATATTTTAATAATGGTATGACATTACTATAATATTTATCAATACTTACACTGCTTGTTCATCTAATTCTGTATTGATTTGCCTAGATACTGTCTTAAGGGTTCCAATACTTTCTCCAATCATGCCTAATTGTTCATCTTGTTGTCTTATCATGTCATCCTGATGTTGCAATGTGTCTCCCAAAAACTGCCTATTAGGACTATCAATTTCATTTTCCAATTTACTATATTTAGTTGTACCATGGTTGACAGGAACTCGGGCAGGACTATTGTCCAACAGTGGCTACAATAATAACAATAAAATTACATAGTGAAAAACATTACTAACTTATACATAATTACTCCAAAATATATTGATAAACAAACTCAAAAATTCATTAATATTAGGTTTATGAGACTCGTCAAAATGACGGGTTCTAATATTTTTAATTTACTGTAATTTATTTTTATAAAGTAATGCAAAGTAATGCGTGTGTTGTTACTTTTAATAATATGTTTACACCACTACGCGAAAGGAACAATTTTTTATGAACTCGTTTTACATATGATTATAATGATAAGAAGTATTGATTTACCGTATAAACCATCTTCTTCTTTCTGTGGACTTTTTAAAATGTAATTCTACGATATTCCAATTAACCGCGCTATTATTTGGAAATTTATAAAAGAAAACCGCACTATAAATTAAAAAAAAAAATAAACCTACAAGTTAATCACTTTTTGACAACACTGATGCGCCTAAACGCTCGGAACTGATTAGTATTATTGGCGATTTGACAGCTTCGCACAGATGTCGCGGCGTACACAACTATAGTTTGCGAGCGAAATTTAAACACGCCACTATATTAAACGATTGACATTAATGCTTATTCCCAGTTAGCTTACAATTAGTTACATGAAATTTAAAACATGTGCGATGTTAATTATCATTGGACTAATGAAGCACGTGACAATTTGTGTAGTTTCTCATATACATGTAATATATATTGAAAACGAAACAAAATATAAAAAGTTATCTTCATGCGTTCCAATAGCTATAAACTATATATAAATATAGAGTGTCCCAAAAATGTTATGCTTTCTTGAAAGGGGAGATTCTTGATGTCATTTAAAGTAACTTTTTTCATTCGCGAAAATGTTCTCCGAGGCTTTGTTAAGGAGTTGTTAACGAAAAACACGGACCAATCAGAGCGCGGCTATAGCGGACAGATTCTGGCTCTACCAACGCCAACGCCACAACTCAACTGTACATTTTTGCAAAGGAAAAGTTATTTCAAATAACATCAAGAATCACCCCTTTCGAGGAAGTACAATACTTTTGGGATACGCTCTATGACAGTTCTCAAAATTTATAATAAATACGAACCTGCCTTGCTGTACTGTCACGATCCCGGCCCCTACTCAAATTCATTTTATCCTTCATGATCTACAACAAATCATTAATCAATCATTTATTTTTTGATAACATAGGACAGACTTTTCGGAAACAATACTTTTATCTTAATGGTGATAAAGAAATGCGTGTAATAAGATCATGTATGCCAATAGCATTACCTTCACTTCTTCCCGCGCTTGTTCGATAAAACCTCGTTGAACTGTTAACTCCTTATTATCTATCTTAAACTTCGTCGGATTCTTTTCCACGATACGTATAAAGAAATAAGCATATAGATTAAGAATAATATAGAACACATATAGAACACATGGAAATTAAATATTACAAAAAATTGTTTCGACTAATTGTCGGATCACTACAAACGCATGTGCAGTCAACGTCCATCAGCGTTCAATGAATGGTGTCGAGTAGAATATTTTAAGTCTTCCGTACAGTGCAGTTACGTTATGCGATTGTAATACTGACAAGACTGATCATAACAGTTTATATCTAGCAACGGGGAATTACCCAAGTAATCCTCTGCGATTTTTATCGATGTAACATGGAACTTAGAAATGTATGTAGTGTATATTATTTCAGCAACTATTATTCGTATTTATAAGAAAGAAGAGCGAAAATAATTATTTTCAACGTATTTAAAGGAAAAGAAATTTTTTAGAAGATAGTTTACATTTGTACATTCGAAATTATCGTGAAAGTTAACAGTTGCAATACAAACGACCAAATGCAAATGGTGATCTATTTACGGGCTATTTACACCCCCTGAATATGAATAATGACCGTATATATTAAAGGATATAGATTGTATCCTCCAAATCATCTAGATCCCATTCAATCGACCGTAAGGCTTTCCGAAGTTCTGTAGTAGTCCACTCTAATTCGTCACGTGAGATGGGGATTCCTCCACTCGTCGGACTCGTAACAATAACATCTTGCAGCTCTGTCCAGCGTCCATATAAACCACGATTTTTATTCAACGCTTTACAGACCTCGCTAAAATTGTTTAAAATCATAAACAATTTATAGTTAAAAAACACATTTGCTTGATACAAAATATTGCGTATTTTTGTTAACTTAATTATATTATATTTATTTTGTATTTTTAATCAATTTTACCTAGTCGAACATGTAACATACATTTAATAATCATATAATGATTATTTCATGTTATCGCATTCAATCCGAGACATATAAGTAACTACATAATACAAGTATTATGTAATAAAAAAAATTCTAGTAAATGTGAGATAATTTGATTAATTTTTAAATAAATCGAAAGCTTTTGCTATTTTCTACAAGTCTGAATAACATCTGTTACTTTCGCTGCATACGTAAACGTTATGTATTATTGTAGGGTATCGCGACTCGAAGTATTATCGCGTTTTGATAAAAAAAATCAATTTATCTCTGGCTGTCATTTTCTACTTAATGTATTCGCCTTAGCTATACAGAAAAATAATAAAATACACAGATAAATTATTTTTTTTGCAAATAAAAATAATATGTTGGTATTTCTTCTCGATGTGTGTATATTTAACGTTTCAATCAAATATTCAAATACTAAAATCGAAAAAGCGAGATATAAGTGTCGCGTGAAAGATCAATGCTAATTTTGATACAACAGATATAAACGCGGATAAATACATGAAAAGGAGATAAGATTCGGAGTATCTACAATTTATACGTATTAAAATGAAACTCTAATTTGTTGCAAAAAGAGCATTTGTTACAATAATTATTATTTATGTCAGGATGCAGTGGAAAACGTCAAAAATAAGATTTCTATTTGTAATTCAGTTCGTGACCATTCTTAAATGATTGATGTATGTATATGTACAACAATGTCGCGAGAGAAATAACAAAAGTTCGAATTTGACAGTAGCATGAATTTTCCGACATCGATGTGACTGCGTTGTAAATAGTTTACATAATTATTGGCATAGTATTTAAGAATGTTCGCGGTAGAAGAAAATTTTGACTTACTCCTTGACGACAAAGAACGGATTCTCCAGCGTCATTCCTTCTTTTAATTTAAAGAGGTGGCCTTTCTCGCCGCCTCACGGCAACCACAGAAATACGTATGAGCGATTTGTCGATCATCGGTAGAAATTCCGAATGATCTTAATAGAAGCACTGATACTCGCGGAAATGATGACAATAATCAAATTGACACTTGCTCGCGCTTCAATGTGTTATGCTACCACGACGTCGTGGTGTATTGTGACGTCTGCTTCGACTCTTCCTGCAGACGACTATTTATTCGATTTTAATGTTCGTGCGCAAACACGCCTTTCTAAGAGCTACTATGATATTGATTTCGCGATGGAAGACTTAAAGGATAGTTCACAGTCCTTCGGAAATGGACTAACTAATAACTGAATCGCTAACAGACTGATAACACTAAACAATAAAATGTTATTTTTAATTATGTCCTATGTAAACTTTTTAGTTGTACTTCGAGCTCAATATTACCACTTATTTTATTGAAATTGTTTCATTGTTAGTAGGAGTTTCCTATCTGTAGTATCTGACTAGTCCATGAACAATAAGGGTGCCGATATTTGCGCGCTAAAATTTTAAAATCACGTTAATATGTATAGTTATAAAAGCACTATTAAAAATGTGCATATACAATTTTAAACTCACATATGACATAATCTAATCACATTAGTCTCTTAATATAAAGAGTATATATAAATTATGTAATACAGGTAAATTCAATTTTAATCTTTTAAGCAATGTTAAGCTTATAAGTTTTAGTTTATTTCATAAATAATTATAATTTTATTTCAATATTTTCTTCAGCGTAGCAAGTGTGCGTATGTATAAATATATTTATACTAAAATTATAATATATACATTGAACTGGTTGTTTCATCGTCACCGGTTATGCATAGCACGCTGTGCAATTTCGCGGTAATCTTTTAAAAACGAACTTGTGAAAGTGCATTTATAAATATGGATGTGTAAAACGAATATATTATGCTAAAATATTGACTGCAGTTACTTGAAGATTTATTATAGAAAAAAATAAAAACTTCGTCTAATAGTTAAATATGTAAGTAAAAAAGTCTATGTTATAATTCTCTATATTTACTTTAGATATACATAACCTCTTTCTTAACATGACTATAAATGAAGGATAAATATAAATCGATTATACTTTGCAATAACAGTTTATTTTGCTATATATACTTTTACAACTGACATTTTATTAGAACGAAATTAGAATATTAAAATATTTGTATCTCATATATGTAAATAGATGATTTTATTGACTTTGCAATTGTGTATTTATTGTATATCGATTTATATAGCAGGTGTCCTTTTAATACTAGAAAAAATAATATTTACAAAGCTGACTTTAGTATATGAACAGTTTATGTGTGAGAAGTTTATATAATCTACTAAACATAAATGCATATGTATTATACAGTAACTTCCTGTTGAAGTATCTTTGTAACTCACACAGAAAACTATATTTAAAGTATTCAGTGTAACAATAGGTTTAAATGATTGAAATTTTTTCATGAATATCACATTTTTGGAAATACCACTAAGAACATAACATATGTATGTGATTTTTCTTAAGAATTTGTTGATCTTTTTGCGAAGCCAATAGTGTGCAATGTTTAACAATTTTAAGATTTACAAGTATACGCATATATAATAAGCATGCCTGCAAAGAATGTTTTGTTAGGCATTGTATATGTCTCTCAGACAACATGATATAGTACTTCTCATAAAATAAAGGGTATTTATCTTAAGATACAAATTACACTGATCTTAACAAATTCCCTCTTCGTAATCTTCTTCCTCTTTTTCCGTCTTTGAGATTGACAGTTCTTCTACATCTTTTTCAACAGTTTCCAACACTTCATTTTCTGGTGGTTTCTCAATATTCTCTGGTGCACTGGCACTTGTGCTCTATGAAATTGTTTAAATCATTATAAAATATAATAATCATGTTTCCCAAGTTATGTCATTTCTTCATTTAGGAAGGAAATTGACAATACATATACAAATTTACATACTTGACCATCATTAGCAGTTTCATCCAATAATTTTGTTGCATTAGGAGATGAATATGACTCGGCTGCATTTGCTCTTACTCCTGGTGGTGGTATTGCATATTCTTGTTGAGGTAAAGGCAAACCTCTAGCAAGTTTAGCATATTCAACATCCATATGTTTTATAAAAGGACTATTTAAAGCTGCTTTTGCAGCATCTGCATCTTCGTTATCGTATGCTTGTAGTAACATTTCTAATGTATTTACCTAAGGATAAATATATTAAAATTGATTGATAAATTTTTAATTAAAAAAAAAATGTATGGAATACCTCAGGAGCTTCACAATAATTTCCCCATTCCTTAAATGCTTTTTCGGCTGCAACTTGATCACCACGAGCTAGCTGCACTAATACCAATGCCACAGTTAACCTTCCCACAGAAGGCGCATGATCTATTTGTTGGTGCATTCCAATTTCTCTGCGAATTGCATCTGCAGCCTCATCGTACATTTGTAATTTTACTAGTAATCTTGCCACTTTACTCATGTATTCTGCTGCTTGACGTGGACTATCCTCACCCTTTATTTACAACAAAAGTAACTTACTCAGTTTCTAACTAAATTTTCATTAACTGCACAAAATAAAACTTTACCATGACAATATTCGCAGCTCGTTTGAACAGTTCTAACGCATCTTGCGGTTGAGAAGCCTCCATTATCTTGCCTGCTTTATCAAGTACAGTTGCGCCAGATTCAGGTGATCCATGCATTTGATATAAAGAACAAGCACTGTGTGCCAATTTCGGTACTTCTTCAAGGGTTCCCATTTCTTTGCATATTAGTACAGCCTGCTCAATGTTCCTATAATTTATAATATTATTATGTTATATATAATCTATACAATATAATGTATTTAACTCAAGTTTTAGAGAACTTACTTTGCAGCATGAAACCATCTTTTATGCAATTAAAGTTAAAGGATAAATATAACTGTAAAATATACATAAAATAATAATATATTTTTAAAAAAGGATACGCTCTATTTTCTTTATAACAATCAGCAGACTTCATCAAACACTCTTTACATTTTTGATAGGACCTTGCTACTCTAAAGCATGTTGCTACAACAAAAAATTAAAAAACATATGTTAATTAGCAGTAGTGTAATGTGATATATTTGTATTGTATATTTTACCTGCACTCGTATATTCGTCGGCCGCAAGTTCAAAGTCAGGTCTCCATTTCAGCAGTGATGTTTTCAAGCTGTAACATAGATTTCTCTCATTCGCTTCGTCAGGTAAATCGATAAAAATTAAATGCTTCTTATTCCGTCGAAATTGCAAAATATCAATGTCATATATAAGAACTTCCCGAAAATCAAATTAATTGCCGACAGAATTTTCCATGAAATGTCATTTCGACAATACCTTTTCTCAGCTTGCCGTATATGAGCGTTTCCTTCTTCAATTTTTGACATTTTTCTCCGAATGGTGTCTTCGTTCAAGTGCAGTTGTATCCAATAAGTGTAACAGTGAAGCTGTCAGTCCGAAAAGCAGGTAGATTTCGAATGTTAATTGACAGCCACCGTGCAGACGACAGGTTCTTCGAAATATGTAGGTATTTGTAAGACAAGATTCGTCACTGTAGATATGTACACCACAGAGTACAATAGAACTTGTCCGCCTCATTCCTTCGTTTCGAGAGGCATTAGGGTAGACCGCATTCCCATCTATAAAATAAGTGTGATGCGGTGCAGCGGTTAATTTGAACATAGGTCCAAAATAACGTTAAGAAATGTTGTACTTCCTTGAAAGGTATGATTCCTAAAGCCATTTGGAGTCATTTTTTCCTTTGCGAAAATGTTCTCTGTTGCTTTGTTAATGAGTTATTAATGAAAAACACAGACGGATTTCGGCTCGGCCAATGCCAATGCTACGCTCGGCGTTCAGCCACGCTGATTGGTCCGTGTTTTTCGTTAATAACTCTTTAACGAAAAGGTTACTTCAAATGGCCTCAGGAATCACACCTTTCAAGGAAGTACGACATTCTTGGACACCCTGTTATACAAGTGCTCAATTCCCATACTTCCCTCGATCTGGCACCCTTGGTAGCGTCGCCAGATCAGGGGAATTGATTCAAATTGAGGGGAAAAGTTACCCTTCCTCTGCCAATACCGGATTAGTCACATGACATTGTGACACATGCACGACAGAGACGAAATGTGTCACGTGACAGTGCCGTGGCGGAAGCGTGGGGAAATAGCGTCATAGAAAGGGAAGTGTAGAGTGCGAGTCTGGCAATTCTGATCCTTGCCTGTGTGTCAATGTTTGCATACATACTGACTGACTAGGAATATAGAAAGGTATAAAAGCAGTGGTGTATTTGTTAATATTGATTATTAAAATTTAATGACAAATATAGTGAACAAATTTCAAGTTTGTGAATTGTTTTATGGTTGTATATACACTGTTTACATTTTATCGGATATACTTTCACTATTGGATGCTATTGGACGTATTGGCGGGAAATCAGGAGAAAGAATTTATCGTTATAAATTGTTTATTTTCACATACTATTAATTTAGTTGGTCAAATAGTAAAAGTTTATTTAAAGAACATTCTGAATAAGGTAATTTATTTCATAATATAACTACAATTTTTGTGATCTTGCAACTTGTGCACGCCGAAACATAACCTCAGAATGTAAAATGATGTAAATAAACAACTTTATTTCTTGGAATTGTATGACCAAAAATTTTACGTTTTCATAGAATAAATAGTTAAAAAGTCCAATGGCAGAACGACTTGAAGATCTCAATTTACCAAATGCCGTTGTAACAAGAATTATAAAAGAGGCATTACCAGAAGGAGTTACAATTGCTAAAGATGCTAGAACAGCCATAGCAAAAGCATCATCAATGTTTATATTGTATTTAACATCTTCCGCGAATGTAATTGCTAAGAAAGTAAATCGTAAAATGATAAGTGGCCAGGATGTAATTCAAGCTATGAATGACATAGAGTTTGATCAATTTGTTGATCCACTACATGAATCATTGGAAAATTTCCGTAAAGCTCAAAAAGAAAAGAAAGATGCAACATCAAAGAAAAAACAACAGAAAAAAGATGAAGATGATTTGATAGAAGACGAAGATGGAGGCAGAGAAGTTTTTTGATACGCGCCAAACATATAATTATTTATGAAAATAAAAATATAAGTTCTATACTATTTCAAATATTTTACATAAGTAGCTTGTAAGTCTAAGATGTTTGTCATATTCTATTTATTACTACTAAATAAATGATAAAATATATTAGTACAAAAATATTCCTATTAGTTTAAGTATCTTTTTGATTTTTAAATGAGTATTCATTTGATACTTATTTTTATAAACAATATGTAGGCTGATGAAAAGTATTTAGAACATTTCATACGTACTTTTTTATTTTAACAACTTTTGCATGAACACACAAGTCAATAAAATGTCAATACTTTATTAATGGACACTTTTAAGATACTGCATTTATATAAGAAAGTTCTTTATAAAAATTCACTTCTATCACTTATAAAAGCTTGTTTGCTAGTTTGACTTTTGCATTATTAACTCTCAACCACTTTTAACAGATTAAAATGTTTTTCGTGGTATCTGTAAGACTATTACATTTGTGGATATGTCAGTGACCATTTTATATAAAAATTGATATTTGTAGTCAAGTGTTAATAAGTGCAATTCGTTCTATCATGTTACTTTTTAATATACAGTATACGCGTTATACATAATATTAAAAAAGTTAGGCAATTAGAATCTCTTTTAAACATCATTACACTATATCACTGACATAAAGTAATGTCACTATAGCACTGAAATATAGTACGTACAGATTGTAAAATCAGTTTATCTGGCATAGTAATACTATTCTTAAAATACTCTAAAAATAGAACAAAAATAAAATATAACATGGAAAAAGGTATACAGGGTAAGTCGCGAATAGATTGCCACAATATTTGAATTGATTCTGATAGAATAAAAAGTTCAAGTAAAGAATTTATTTTTATAAAAATATTCTCTTCACCATAAAAAGTTGTAATCTTCTTAGGATTTTTTTAAAATAGCACCATATATTTTTCTTTCTTTTGCACCAATAAATTCTTCATCTGATAATAAATGCCTTTTGTTTCAATTTTTTTTTTTATGAAACTATCGAAATCAATTCAAGTATTCTGACAGCCAATTCACAAATTATCCTGTATAATTAAAAAGCACTTTCATTAGACAAGTGTAAATGTCATACTTTTCCAGGAATGCTAGTTTCATAGATGGGAACATCTAAAATGTATGAATACACTATCGTATAACTTACTTTTCTTTGTATAAATTCTTAAACAATATACGCATGTTATTAATAACAAAATATTGAGGATAACTCGACTAAGAATTATTTACAAAAAGCATTATTCCTGCTTCAAGGCTTCACAACATGAATTTTGCGTTCTATAATACTTCTACACATTGGACAATCTGATGAAATCATATTTGCACAACTTGAACAGCAACAAAGATGTCCACATGGTAGAAAAATTACTTCGCACTATAGAAAAGAGAAAATTATTTATTAAATTGAACAGTATTTGAAAAAACAAAGAAATAGTGGAATTATTTCGCTTACTTGTTGATCAAAGCAAATTACACATTCAGCAGTATTTATGCATTGCATTGTGTTATGTTCTTGAGAATCGGAACTCGTGCATGCTTCGTCAGGCGGTGCTGAAGGTGTTGCAGGTGTTCCGAATTCATGAATTTTAACTTCTGCCATGTAATTTTCAACTGCGAGTCTTATAGCTATACGATCATTTTCGCAATGTATTCCAATCTATGATAGAAACAAATGTATGATTTATATTACAACAGGAAGTATTGAACAGATACTTATAACAGAAGTTTCATTTAACTTACACTTTCTAATTGTTCATCACTAAGATTTGGTAGTAACGACGGTAAAGAGGCTAGAAATGGTAAACAATGTAATGCTCCTGCTATTGCAACGTGCCTCACTAATGTAGGTTCCAACATTTCTAATAAGCCTTGAGGACGTGCTTCCATTAGTGATTGATACTGCATCAACCAAAATTGACTTCTCCGTCTAGAATCCTTTGAAGACACACAAGTACGATTTTATAATGGTTGTTGAAAGAACAAAAAGAAAATTAAATTTATATAATACTTACACTAATGTAACGTTGTTGTTCTATATTATTAATCGTTTCCAAAAGCTGATCTCTCCTGTTTTGTTGTTGTTCTAACAAGCTCACTAGAATAACGCTCAAAGCCACTCTTTTCTCAGCTATTTCATTCTATTGGGAAAAGAATTATGAAACATTTTTATATTGAACAAAATAAAATATGTATAGCTGTTATTAATATTACATACAAGTTGTTGATTAATTTCTAGCTTCCGTCTTTCCAATTCAATGTTCGTTAAAGCAGCTAATTGCGACTGTACCAAGTTGACTTGCTGCACAATACTCCAACAACGTGTATCACTGCGTTCTAGTAACGCCGCAACGGCCGCCTTTTGTAAAACTTCATCTTGCCTTAATGTATCGATTAAATTTTGTCTGTTCTTTTCTTGGTTTTGTACTATCTGTGCTAAATGATCATTATTTCTTACTTCTCTGAAAAGTTTATAATACTTGTAACATAACAAATTACATTTATATTTTCATGAGATATTGAAAACATGATTGCTACTGATTTACTAACAATGTGAGCAAAGATTGTGCGGTATAATCTCTATATTTGCTGTATTCTTCCAACTTTCTTGTTCTATGAAGTTCTTCTTCCAATAACTTTTCCATTGACACTGTAAGAAAAAGTATGTCTATATGTCTACTTACAGCTATAATAATATATATATGTATAAATAGTACAAATTTTTAATACATACAGAGAGTATCTTTGGTGCGAAACAAAAATTGTTCTGAATGACAAGAGGATAGTATTTTCATTTCCTCTTGTTTTTCCCGTTCAACTAATTCAGTTTGCGTTTGTCTTTCTGCCTCGCTATGACTTAGAAATTCTTTAATAACATTATCTGCTTCTTTTTCAGCTGGAAGAAAAATTATAATAATTTAGTTGTGTCAGATAGCCGTCTATATCATCTTTTAAATTTACCATTGTAAATATATGAGAGTAGACGTGCTCTGTTGGAATCTCTTTCTTGTTGAACCTTCTCAAGTTCTTGTTCTAATTGTGTTTGTTGTATAGCAAGATCCTTCAGAAGCTAGTGAAAACAGTATTGTATCATAAGAGGACGTACATTTGATTTTCTACAACAAGAATATGTTGAATAATAAATACCTTCTTTCTGTGTTCTTTTAGCACAGACTGAATACCGATTTCATATTCTTGTTGTTGTCTGATAGTTTTCTCCACCTCCAGTAATGCATTTTGTCGATGCTCCTGGAAAAGTGGCTTAATTACTGCATTATGACAATCCAATTGCATACTATAATCAATTGATCTAATTCTAATGAATTGTAACAAATAGATTTGTTTAAAAATAACTGAAGCAAACCTAAGCATTGCATAACAGGAATAACAAGAACGCATATAATAAATTAGGTCTCATAGTGAATAATATTAAGTGTGCAGCAAGACATAATTGAAAGCATAATAAAAGAAAAGAAGCATCCACATGCCTTCATTTTTTCTAGCTTCTGTAATTCTGCCTAAAAATGAAAACAAAAACATTTAAGACACATTGTGCAAGTACAACATCAAAAGTGTACAGTCCTGTAAAGTGAAGTACCTGTACATCATTGTTCTTATTATGATACAATGTTTGCATATCCTCAGAACTTATGTCTCTGGATAATTCTGCTTCTGAAACAGACTCTTCTGGTGAATATTCTGTACCGCTCTCATTTGCTAAAAATGCTACAATTACTATTGTGCCTCCTTTCAAAATATCTTCAGGTGGATAAGATAGGCTTAATCCGTCAATGTTGAATTCCGTCAACTGTTGTGCATAACCCAATGACTTAGGAAGCCTTTGTAGAGATTTATTTTGACTTATGTCTAACACAGCTAGAAGCTTTAGCTTACCAATTGCTTCTGGCAATTGTTTCAAATTATTTTTTGCAACATTTAATGTTGTTAATTTACTTAGATATACTATTTCATTTGGCAGTTTTCTTATATTGTTGTCTTGTAGATAAAGTTCCTAAAGTATCCATAATAATAAATCATAATTTGTGATACATATATTAGTTGTACATGTATTTAACACATTCGCGACCAGCAGTTGCCACATGAGACGCTTAGCATAATGCCGCGTGTAATTTGCAGAAGTCTATAATTGAGTATCGCAAGGGTTTGCTATATAAATGTATACGAATATAAAGAATCATGTAGAAACTAGGTTGCCAGTATTTAGCTAATGAATTTGAAATGACCTAGAACTACGTTTCCGGTCTCGAATGTGTTAATACATATCTATATTTTAATTACATATACCTTGAGTGAAGAAAGACACATTATGTCTGAGGGTAAGTTGGTAAATTCGTTTCCATGTATATCTAAGACAACAAGTAAAGACAAATCGCTTAAGGCACCTCCACCCGAAAGTGAAGTCAACTTATTATTATGCATCCATAGCACTTTTTTTCTGAATACTTTACATAGTGAATAAATGCCCGAAGGCACATTCTTTAAAGCGCATTCTGATACGTCAAATATTGGTTCTGGATTTTCTCTGGCCTATCGTTTAAAAAAAGAAGGCATATTTTAATATCAAAGTTGATTAAACATACAAGGATTGCATCATCGCTACACGAGTCTCAAACTCTTTCTATTGAGCTGCAAAATTGTATTTGTTTATTTTGGTGGATTAAAAGTTAGTTCATGCAAGAATTCGATATGTTGATAACACTAAATGCTTGATAGTTTTTCAGATAATCGTGAATACGATTAAAAAATGAATAGAATATTACGTGACAATTAATCTATATCGATAAGTGAGTGACATGTCAAAGAATCAAGGTTGCTTGTGATACGAATGAGCTGAATGATTAACCTCTATTCATTAAGAGACGTACCAGGTATAACTTATGCTCCAGTCGTGCTTTATAATCGACATTAACCTTGTTCCCATGCTTCTTTGGTAGAGACATCATTAATCGTTTATGTCATGACAACACAAGAATGTTATGAGTGCAGGTCATCCTGCCATCGGCTTATCCCAAACCACCATCACGTGATTGCGTGTACTAAAAAACACTAACCAATATTTGTCAATTTGACAGTCACTTGGCAAACCGAGCAGCGATGTGCCTTCATACCTACAGACCCCGTAGCACTTCGTAATACATTTTTTTTTTTAATTAACAAGAATACGATGACGAATCAATTTAATTAATTCTACATTACATTCTAATTACATTTATATTTAATAGAAAGAAAAAAACGAGAAGAATAAAATATTTGAATGTAAATAAACATTGAATTGTCAGCCGTGAAATGTAAGGACTATAAGCATGATATTAAACAGCAGGCGTTGTTAACAACAATTTAAGTGTTTTATTAAACCATACATTGCCATATAAACAGAAACAGGTCATAAAGGTCATATAAAACTTTGAATACATGAGAATGGTACAGCAATCGGTTTTATTTTAAATATTGAATCTGTTGTTCGATTCTCATAGTTCCAAATTGTGCAATAATTAACAGCAACGTCTATCAAGGTTGAATCTATAAACTTGTAAATTTACAAATGTTGTCTCCTCGTAAGACTAGATCAATTTCTATGATACTGTAGTAGATTTGTGTCAGTAAATGGTCTAAAAAATAGGCAGTCAATATGTATAGGTATGTTCTAAAACTCGGTACAACTAATTCGGATATTTCGTTCGTTAAAGAGGTAAAGTCTTTTCGTGTGTCCTATACGACTCGTATCTAAAATCTGAAAATACAATACTGGGCTGTGTCTCTCTCTCTGTGTACGAGCTCAGATCGCTATTCGATTTTGATATTGAGTACCATCTTCTTCTTCTTCTTCTGCTTCTTTTAAACATCGTACGTCGGTATTATTCCTTTCACATAGATGTGCTCGTACTGCTCGAAGCGTTTAAATAAATCTAGCAAAAGTCATCATTTATTACGCAAGTACCATTAGAATATTGTACAAGCAGATAAAGTAATCTTCCAACAATTTTATGTTTTGTTATCAGTCCTGAAACAATTTCTTTTGCCTCAATCGATATTCTGTAGGTGTAAGCATGCCCCTGAAAGATAAAACTATTTTTATTTTTAAGTTCGTCTATTACGATTAGTACGATGACAATTTACATAATTACTAAACTGCGGATTTTATGAATTTATGTCAAAAATAGATGGGAGAAACTTCTAAGAAAATCTATATATCATTTTCAATTTACTTTCTACTATCCTTGAGTAGGAATAATTTTGATTTATTTTAAATTTCATTGTAAAAATATTTTCAATAGCATTAATATTAATATGTGCTTATACACTGGAGTATTCAAACCTTAGAACAGTGTCGAAGGACACGCAAACGCCTTTATCACACATTTTTCTGTAAAGGTGCCAACATTCTTTCTCTTTATTCGTTTGAAACTGTGGTTCCGCAGGCGTCGGCTGTACTTGTTGAGCAGTTTCTCTCGAAGCTGCCGCAAATATCTGCTTCACCTACAAGTTTCAACAATTATTTCATAGCAATTTTGTGCGGAACTTGTTCTCGTATTGACCCTTCGACGGCGGTCTCCGGGTCTGTTTTAACCCAGAGTATCAAAATCGTCGTGCATTTACTCAGCTTCTAATGAATTAAATAAATAATTGTTGCATTAAGATCGATAGGAAGATGAACGTGTCTATAAAAAGTACCTTGGAAATATGTTTTAAAAAATTGATAACTAAAACAGTGAATGTCCCTAAGCATTCTCAATCGTACAGGCCGCGGCTGGACGGGTAGTACAACAGCGCAGGGTGTGATTCTATACGTAAAAATACGTCGAAAAAAATGGAATAACATTTTTTTAGTTTTCGAGAAAATCGAACTTCACGCTAAACCTACTAAAAAATAAAATAAACAATTGAGTAAGTACCACGATTTCTTCTTTTACAATTTCTAAAATTATAGAGATGCCTTCATGGTCGAAGAATTGTCGAAGAAAATACTTTGTTATTTTTGGACAGTACATAATATGCACCTATTTGCTCTTAATATAATACTTAATGGGTTCAGTCGGGTTCGCGAATTTTACGCGAGAAGTAGAATTGGTTGGTCATGACAAGACGCGCCGGACGATTTCTATCTAACTGCACGCGTAGGTATTCGCTGCATTGTCAAACTCGATTTTATCGAAAACGAGGCGTCAAACGAAAAAATGTTATTCCACTTTTTCGTTTTATTTTTACTTGTAAAATGATCGTCTCTACCCGGTTGTATCACCCGTCCGGTTACACCCCGTGTAGTTATAAATATGGTCCGCCGTTCGAGGGTTAAATAAGCTATTTCTCATACATTTGTTGTAGAATTATTCGCAGAAGTTTTCGCGTGTTGCGTAAACGTTTCTATTTTCTGTGAAACGATCCTCGGCGATTCCTGTATTTTAATTTTCGGCGACATCATTTGTTTCTCCATTTCTCTGTAACGGAATTACACGTCTATAAAGTCCTGTCCTACGAACGAAATACGAATCTATAAAAGTACACGTAGTTAGTCGCCCTAATTCGAGATTGCTCGAACTAATCGAAGAAACGATTTCTCATCGTTCGGTCGTTTTCGTGGTCCTTGACTAAAAAAAGACCACGTATTACGAAAACTATTAATACGTTTCGTTCACGTTCGTACCATCTGTTTCCATTATCTTGTAACTGCTTATCGTTCTACTGTTCGTTGCACCGATATCTGAATTGTGTTGCAAATAATAAAACTTGTTATCGCAGTTACATATGTATAAAAAATTTTTTATTTCTTACTTTTATTTCTCTCGTTTTTTATTTCTTCATCTCACCTCTTTCACGTATAGGTGCCTTTCGTTTTAGAGGAAATAAAATTTTATTTTTTTTTTTATCATCAATATCTAAGTATTGAAGTAAATGTAGCTATACAAAGAATATAAATATTCTTTTCTCTTCTATGACATTTTTGGGAGCTAAGACGTTCTCATCCGTGTAGCCACAAAGAAGATATCACGGCAAGCGGTTAGCAACGAAATCGTAAACTAAATAAAAAATCAGCGTGAAAAAAGCTATGGGAAATGATATATAGCACGTTAAAAAAAAATTTGTTCCGCGCGTGGTATTGGAAAAACCACAATTTTCTTGAAATTGTGCAAGTTTAACGAATTTTCCCAAGGTTAAAAAACGTTCGTACCATAATCTCCCTATTTTCCCATATTCCACAAAGTTTCAGCTTTAATTAAAAAAAAAAAAATTTCATCGCTCTACCTCATTTCTATCGAAAGTTCTCTGATTTTGAATCCGATTTTGTCCAAAATGCCCATTGTGCGGCGATACGCCCGAAGAATCGTATGAGTTTCATACTCACGATCGTGACAGGGTGCTACGCGTCTTCAGAAGCTTCCGCTTTTTGTCGTGTAAATCACCGATAGGCACAGCCAGGCATCTCTTTTCGCGGTCAGTCAACGGGACGTCGTGGGCCTCCTCGGCATCGTGAATCAATGCGAGGAGAGGAAGGGCCAATCCAGGGATGTCTGTTCTCCAAGGCGGTGTTTCCTCGGTCGACGAGCAACCACCGTTTCCACGGTGGTTAACGATCGCGAGCCGGGGCTGTATCGTTTTTTTCTCCTCCTTCGCGAGGGGTTGTTGCTCTTTTGGTGGATCCTCGTCGAACGAATCCCTCTGAAAGGAAACTATGCCACCAGCACCGGCCATTAGTACAGCGGTGGGCAGAAGTATTGGCACAGTACGAAATTTCATATACATATAATAACACTTACATTATGTAGAAAATTTGTAAACAGAACACAAAATACTTATCCATAAAATAATTGGTAATTATTTACATTAGGGGCTTCCTCACAGATTTCGATGACTTGTGCAACTTTAACGAATTTTCTCAAGGTTAAAAAACGTTCGTACCGTAATCTCCCTATTTTTCCCATATTCTACAAAGTTTCAGCTTTCATTTAAAAAAAATTTCATCGCTCTATCTCATTCCTATCGAAAGTTCTTTGATTTTGAATCGAAAAAGGCCGTTTTTGCCCACTGTGCGCCGCTCAGCTTTAGTTTCCGAGATATTCGCAAAAAAGTTTCAACATCTCAAAAAGTGATCGGAGTAGGTGTGCGTAGGACTGTGTAAAATAGTATTTCAAATAGTTGACAGTAACTTATATTTTTATGATATTTTGTTGCCTGTAATGTTATTACGATATTGCAGTCTGTTTATCAACATGTTACATATTCGTAATTCAACTACAAATAATACTTTGCTAACTATTATAGCTTCTCGTGTTAAAAATTATAATTTATAATATTATCTACTTGCTCAACTTATTTTCATTGTAAGGAAATATTTGAAATACAAAATAAAAATATTTCATTTTATCTATCTGGTTATCAAAATAAAAATATTTCATTTAAAGTACTATCTTATTTGAACCACATTAAATTATACTATATCGTTAACCCTTTGCACTCCGCTGTCCCCTCTCAGGGGCAATTAAAGTTTATTAGCGATTACGGGGAATTAATTTATTCCAGCGCAACTTTAAATAAAATATTGATTTTTTGCAAATATATATTCCTCGATGTCAACCAATTCATATAAGTCCAATATCATTATAATACGTTACTTGGTTCCAAAATTATACTAAACAATACGAGGATTTGTAAATTTCTGCCAGAATGGTTCGGAGTGCAAGGGTTAATATACGTTGCAAAATATGATAGAAAACCTTGTATCGAATGTTCCACATACGAATACTAATCCTACATTATAAAATACTAATGTAAAGTGTACTTACTTCTGAATCTTCTGTACCTCCGTCGGATCCACAGCACACAATTATTCGCTCACGAGAATAAGTCCGAATAATTGAACAACAATCACTAAACAACACACACAACACACACACACACACACACCACACATTTTATAAAATCGTGACAGCGAACGAGAAGATGTCACTCCGACCACGAACAAAATAATACTGCGATTTTAACAATGATCCCTTCCACGGAGGTGGTACGGTCAGGTTAGACGCTGAGGGTCTATAAACACTAGATACAAAAACAAGGTAAAAAAATTATGGCGGGGCGCCGACCCTATTTCCCGGAATTACCTGTTTTCGTATCACACGTCCTTGGGTCCCAAGCGGTTAAAATCGCAGTATTATTTTATTCGCGGTCGGAATGACATCTCGTCTGCTGTCGTTAAGTGTGTTGTATGTGCGTGTTGTGTGTGTTGTTTAGTGATTGTTGTTCATTTATTCGGACCTATTCTCGTGAGTCAATAATTGTGTGCTGTGGATCCGACGGAGATACAGAAGATTCAGAAGTAAGTACACTTTACATTAGTATTTTATAATGTAGTTTATAGTACATTAGTATTATATTTTATTATTCGTGTGTAGAATATTGGATGCAAGGTTTTCTTTCATATTTTGCAACTTCAATGTCCCTTTAACACTAGATTTACAAAGCACTAAAATTGACTACTTAACATTATTTTACAAAAATAACAAGAACGTGTCTATCCACATTTGTATCAATTTTTTAAATAATATATACCCAAAAAAATAATTTTGTTGAATAATTCCCCATGGATACGTCATTTTGAAATGTTAAAACTTTTTTGCGAATATCTCGGAAACTAAACTTGAGCGGCGGTAACATGTATAGGAAAAAGTTGTCAACATATTTCAAGGTCATCAAAATCGGTGCGGAAGCCCCTAATGTATATAATTACCAAATAATTATATAATAAATATATTTGAGAGAAATTATATGTCAAATAAAAATATTTAAAATGATTATTACTTCGTGTTATTTGTCATATCTCGAAAAGTATGAAAGGTATTAAAAAAGCGTAAAACACGTGTCCAACGATTTTGAGGGGTAAAGAGGGGGGCAGTCGTTGACGCTTTCTAGTTGTGTTTTATATACAACAGACTTTATTAAAGCCTCGGAGAAGATTTTCGCAAAGGAAAAAATTACTTCAAATGACTTTTTGTTAAGAAAGTACAACATTTTTGGAACACCGTGTATGTACAGATAGATTGGTCCGTCGTATGTTTCTGATTCTGGTTATTTAAAATCCACGAGCAGGATATAAACAACGGCATGATACTACTGCATGGTAACAGTAATGAGGGGTTCCATTTAAAGTAAATCACTCGATTGCATTTTTATATCGTACCGTAACGAATCGATTCGGTCGAATCAAGGTGATATCAGCCCTGGAATTTTATAGTCACGATACGTATGTTTACCAAGTAACCTGATTTAGCGGGCGGGCAATCACAACATCGTTTACCGAAAACTGGGCCAAACGATATCCTCGTATCATCGATTCGGTTTCACGGTACCCAAATGAGCCTATTAATATTTTCCACGAACCATTTTTTTTTTCCTCCCGTCTGTTCGCCACGAGTTCACGTTCGTAATGAAGTTCGATCATTTGTGCCGGCTAGCGGCTGTTCGAAACGAAACGAAACGACTGAAAGACACAACGAGAGGGTCATGAATGATTCCAGTTTGGAAGTTCTTTTTTTGTCTATGTAATGGAATAAAGGAAAGGTGGAATTTCATACAAAAATAACATGTTTTAACTCTTTTTTTTAGAATTAACTCTAATTGTTATTTTTTCGTTGCATTGCTTCTTGAGATTCCTTAATAGGTTCATGTTCACTATTACTATTTACTTTACAGGTTCTGTAAAAATCGTAATAGTTATCGTGCACATTCCTATTTAATCATCCTTCTGTTCGCCACTGCACTTCTCCACGATACACATGCACTTATCGAGCACTCGATACCTCAACTTCTATTGTTGATTAATTATTGCAAGTCGATTACGCGATGCGAGTTTCAATGAAATATTTCGATTCAGGGTCAGTGGTGTAATCTACAGAGAGAAGAAGTTTGGTCGATTTAACGTGTTCAATCCTATTGTCTTTACGAGTTTCATGTCGTTGCGCGATAGAACTTCTCTTTAATTAGCATTGCTATACAAGGTAGACCAACACGGTACTTGACTGCGAGTCTGCAATAGTTTGAAATATTTATTAGAATAATTTTGTTTATATCGTGAAGCTATTATTCGTGGAAAAACCGCGATAAACTGAATGCTGTTACGTTGAACATTTTATTTTTATCCAAAATCAGCAAAAAAAGAATCTAAAGTAGCAAACATTATTTATTTATTTTGTTCATGTCTAAAACATTGGCTCCACTTTGTTAACATAGACTTGTTAATGTTTCGATGTTGTTATCTGCGATGTCACTACAGTTCTCTAATACAACTATGCTTTCCAATCTGACCATAAATAACTTATTATCAATAATACGTTATGTGTTAAGGATCAAAGTTAAAATGTTTATTGTTTAACAGATTATAGAAAAGATTAGAGAATTATTTAAAGAATCCTTCAAATGCATAATTAATTTTAAATACTGTATAATTATCTTAGGCCGTATAATTATTTCGAAGTATTGTTACATTTCTGCCAGGAATTTGTCTAGGATCGTTATAACCTGTAATTACTGACTCACCCTTTATGCACGAAAGGTAGAAATCAGGGTGTGTAAAGATCTATAGCATAAGCGTGGGAGATACGATCAGGAATTTCCAGATTCTAGCCATAGTTAGCATTTCTCGCGAGAAGTATTTCCTGAGGTGTGAGGATATAAATAAGGGAGGTGAAACGGTTTCAATGATAACAGGGAAGATTTATCGAGAGCGAAACGCGTACCTCAAATGTTAAACAGAAAATTATTTATATTATTCAATAGTTTCAATGCCAAAAATTAATGATTTCATTGAATTTTTACGATAATTTTTACAAAAGATTTACAAACTGAATCTCTATAACCTATGCGCATTTTTCTAAAGATTTTCACGGTTTTTGAACGATGCAGAATAGATATAATAACACGAGCTAAAATTTTCATTTTTATACTTTATTTTTGCACATGTATAGTTCCTTGTCATAGAGAATGTAGAATTGAATTTACGGTTATTATGAAAAAGATAATGATATCGAAGAATAAATTTGTTTTTAGATTACAATAATTGTTGGCGGCTTAATTAATTTACTGTTTAATATTTTATATTGCATACGTCAATTGCTTTATGTGTACCGTAAAATGATTGAAGAAATATTTAAATATGAATGAAATAATAATTCTATAGTACACAGAAATAATATTATTTGTTTGAAAGTTTAGCGTTATTATTGAAGTCTTTAAATATGTCGAAAATGTGACTAGTGATAAGAAAAGTTTGACAAGAGCGGAAACTTTTGACAGCAAGTGAGAGTATTTCTATAGTCCTACCGAACTGTCACAATTTTTCGAGCGGTGTCTTTCAAGCTGAATGAGATCGTGTAAAAGCTCGCGAGGCTAATGGATATGAAGTGCTCGTTGTTCTTCGTACACGGAACTTTTTCTCGCACTCAAGAACCACGAGGAATGACAACGACGGATATTTCGGAATTATTCGTGGCATGCGCAGCTCGCGTGCCTTGCGTCACTTCTAATTAGCCCGTTCAATTATCATTACACGACTGTTCCTGCACGCGTGTGCGTATTATTAAATTCCTGCACGATATTCTCGGTTAAATGTTAGCGTTGTCCTCGGTTACATTATCCTTTTTTCAGTATCTTCAAATAAAAGCTACATTTTATCTCGGAATTAAGAAGGCATTCTGACTTTGTATTTGCAAAAAAGAAATCGAGCTTTCAATTTTCTTTAACCTGTCAACTATTTATGTTGTGTTTCTGTACTCGGAAAAGAAAAGACGGCATTTTTTTTCTATTGACGAGCACCTTGTTTTTTTTTTAAACACAACCTTGTTCAATTGCAACATAATTCAAGAAATAAAAACTTGGTTTGTTTTAGATTTCAAAATAATTGATTACTCATGGATAGTATTAGTACTGTCACAATCGTTTTGCTGTATTACATAAGATCGGGAAAATGGCTACTGAGATAACCCTTTCCTCCACCCCAATTTCTACATTTTCATTCGAATTTTCCGGAAGTATTCGCGAAGGATAACTCGACAAAATCTGTCTCTCATTTATCAATAAAACCATTTTTCCACCGTACAAAGAATCGGTTACGTTCGACCTAGTTTCAAGCCGGCCGAACATGTAAACCTATAAGGTGCAGAGAAAGAAATTCTCATTTGGGTGCAAGTGGAAAGGCATCGTTCGCATTGTACCTGACTTAATGGGCTTCCTAGTGATTCTCGTGGCTGTATTCATCGACGTTTTGATGATCGACGTGGTGGGTAGTTTGCTGCGTAACTCGTCGATCAATTTATCATCCCTGGGCGAGTTCTCGGTATCGCTGTCGCTATCTGCGGAACTGACGAGAGATACCATTGTAACGATATCGATGGTTCTGCCGTCGCTCGGATTTTTCCCTCGACCGGTCGATCGGTTTCGCGGTTTCCCCTCGTCGTCATTCTTGCAGGATCCGGCGCCGCAAAAGCGCTTCTTCACGCTTCTCGAACGTCTCTTCAAAGGCGCCGATCTTACCGCCCGTTGCGACGACACCTAGTCATATTTTCATTCGCATTCCTTATTTATAGACATCGGATCTTTATGCATTTGTAGCTTATGGAAATGTTACAAAAATGCTATAATATAAAATTCGAGAGAATTTAACACGATTTTTATTTGCTTTGGATCTACAAAGGCTGTCCCCATTAAAAATAGGATTTTATTTCATTCCACTTTTTTAAAATGTTTCTATAAAAATTGGAAATTGCATAAACATCCGATGTCTACTTATTTATTACTTTCAAAAAAATTTGCAACGTGTTTGACTTGCTATCATAAGTGTTGGAAAGCTACGATTCGTGACTTCGAACCGCGATAACGAGTTTAATAATCGAAGTAATTGAGAACGATCATAAGGATAAGAAAATCGATTATCTTCAGTACCTCGAAACAGTAATTATCTTATCGGTATGATCGTCAATGGAAATAATTGTTCACAGGAGATTTTTTAAAAGAACAATTGTACCTTTGTCGAAGCCATATCTCCTTCGTGCATGTTATCTTTATCGTCCGTGCTGATGTTTTCTTTCTCGTTGCGTTTTCCCGGAACGAACGAGCTAGGCGTGTCGATCACGATGCTGACCTGCAATCGATTGCTCGAAAGATTTCCCATGTGTCTTTGCGGCGGTGCCGAGCTGGTTCTTCGCGATTTCTGGTCGATCTTTTGATTTTCCATTTTCCTCGATGCCGGATGTTTCTCGTTTACAGAGCTGCATCTAATTAGGTTCGTACAAAAAGAGTTGCGGTTTCAGCAGTTCATACCTCTGCGATTTTTTTAAAACGATGCCTTGTCCCCTTACGTTCATACAGGGTAAGGGACCCAATTACTGCGGCAGTACCAATTACTGTGCCTGTATTAGTTGTACTTAATTTAAATAATTCCTGAGATTATTCGAAGCACTTTTTTCCTTTGCGAAAATGTTCTCCGCGGCTTTATTAAAGAGTTATTAACGAAGAACACGGACCAATCATACTTTGAAAATAAGTATAATTAATGTAAGTATAGTAATTGGGTCGCTTACTCCCTAGTACATCAATCAAAAGTGTAAATCTATCGATTTGTATTTTGTCGCAACTCTTTATTACTGATTCATCTTTGCTGGCAAAGTAATTGGCCGGGGATCTATTGATAAGCATATATGCATATCCAGTTATAACTGGACACTGGTTTCAACAATTCCGCGACACTGAGATTAAAGTCTCGAAAATGAAAAGAGGCTCGCGTCGTTCTGTAATATTCATAACGATGTACCGACGCAGAAAAGACATCCGTTGAAGTTACAAGAGAATTATAGTTTTCTTTCGATATAAGACGACGACGGTTTTCTCGCAAGGAGAAAATCTCTATCCCCTCTTCTTCTTCAGAACTTTTTCAACGAAAGATACCGACCATATTATAGTCCGCCGGACAACTTTATGGGACCCATAAACTTCCGGTCCAGTCGAGGAACAATATCAAGACGAATGGCATGAATTCTCGATATACAGTCGAGTCGGAAAGTAAGTTAACGACTGGTGTATGCAGGCAAATGAATATGACATGTCTTTAATCTTTAATAATGATAATATATATGTTTTACTAACATATTTGTTTATTTCCTTACACCTCCTAAATAAAAACAATACAATAACTTGATTTTATTCATCATATTCATTGCCTACATATCACCAAATGTTAACTTATACTTTCCGACTCGACTGTATGTCAACAACATGGGTCTTGCCAGCGTCGTGTATCGTACAGGAAATATACTCTCGAGTTTCGTGGTGTATATCTCGCGATAGTGGGGATATATCGCATCGTCTTATATCGAAAGAGAACTGTATAACTCGACGATAAAACAGTAATTCGACGTTTAGCTCAAATTGGCAAATAAAACAAAGTTCGAGAACAAAAAACCGCAATTATTTTTCCACCAACCTAATAGCTTCCGACGTTTGTCTCGTCAATGTGTCTTTCTCGTTAGTAGAGCCATCTTTATTTTCCATCGGCGTCGTATCCGCTACAACAGTTCTTTTAATCGTCGAAACAGTCGTTCGATTACCGTCATTTGTCTTTTGTATTACTTTATCGTCCACCGGCGGATCTTTGGTTTCGATTACAATTTTAGCACGCGTAGTTCTGTCAGTTGTCGAACTCGCGTCGCTTTGCGTGTTGTCTGTTGCTTCCGGACCCGGACTCGGTGCATCCGTTTCCGTTTTAAGGGAAGGTGCGACCTTCTCCACCATCGAACTCCATTTGTATTCGGATGTTATTGGATCGAGAAACGCTCGGTTTGCGCCGCTGTGAAAACTAGCCCGTTTTTCCTTCGCAGACGGGAAATCATTCTTCGATGCTTTTACACCGGCTGTCGGCGCATTCTCGATTTTGACCGATGGCGATGTCGAGGAGAAATCATCGGAAGTACAGTCATCGACATTCGAACGTCCTGACATCATCTTGAAAGAGAGAATGCGCATAGGTGATATTGGAAGTTTGTCGGTGGATACGAAACCACGTGAATAAATATTTATTTAACCATCAAATTAATAAATTGGAAAAAAAATTAACAATATTTATGCATAAAAATGATTGTCAAATGATTATTAATATCAATTTCTTCCTAATATGCAGTTTTCCTAGAGGAATTTATCGTACATCATTATATACACGTGTATATCACGATGTACATCATCGTTGCTCATCATCGCTGACATAGACGATGTAAACTTTTCAAGTTCCGTATTGATTTCATCGAGCGTACAATTTTGAGAATCTTCGTATTTCATTTTGTTCCACGACTTTGTCAAATATTTTGTCGACTTAGACTCGCATCAGCTTCACTGCATTATTTACTTACATCTTGCCGCATTTCTCTCGAATCACTTTCCCCCGGTCCCTCCGTCGTCTTCGTGTCCCCTGAAATTTCATTTTCTTTTTCCATTGCGACCTTTTGCATTCTGTCGTGAACATTCATGAAATCCTGTTCTTCTTGAAATTTCTCTATCGATAGATTATTATCTCTTATCGGAACCGTGTCCGATTTCACCGTAACGATTTCCTCCCCTTTTGTCTCGTAGACTTCGCTGAAACTCGTTCGAGCGTCTAATCGCCGAGTCTGTTTTTTCCGTGTTACGGGACACTTGTCGGGAGAAGGTATTTTCGCTTGATCCCCGTTGTTTCTCTGCGACGACGATGTCGGGGTGGCGATGGACCCGTAGCTGGACATCTCCGAGTCGCATCTCTCTTCCAGGGTGCCATGAGCCAAGACGATGTTGATGTTGGTTTTGTTCTCTTCGCGATGCTTCCAAGCTAGCCTCAATCGTTCCGCTAATTCCTGCCTGGAACAGAGGATAGGTGGCTTCTCGACGCCGACGTAACCCCTGGACTTTCCGGTCGACGGCCTGGTACGTCCAGGGATCTGACGGGCCACCACTTCCACTTGCTCGAGCTCTTTCTCGTTCTTTCGGTGATTCTCGGTCCAGGCCACGCGCACCTAAACACGACACCCATAAATCAAACTTTTATGGAATTCATTAGACTGTAAGCTATTCGGCTTGTACAGGGTGTAACGAAATTTAGTGTCACGGTTTTGACAGATGGTTGTACACCTTCGGATCGGTGGAGATTTGTTGAAAGAAATTGCCGCAAAATTGATTTTGACCTTGAAATTCAAGGTAAAATTTTTTATGCTTGTATCGCATTCTACTCACCATGGGAACTAAACTTGTCAAAGGTGTAGGCAATTACACGTACATACGCACATGTAATAAGTTGTATTAGGATGAGCGCCGTAGTTGGAGTGGGGATAGGCATACCGACGCCCGGCGTAATTCGGCAGTCGCTCCGAAATCGTTAAGAGATAAATACATAATTAGGTTCGTTCCGCGGTCGTAGAGAAGGTAGCACATAAATAGTCTTGTGTTATATTCTTTTGTTAAATATATATCGAATAAATATATAAGTATTCTTTACCACATTAAATACAACAAAAGGAACCGTAGGTCGCAACTCAACCGTTCTCTTATAAAACAATGTTAAATATTTTAACGTAGTCTTCCGTTCCTCGGGTTTCTCGTTCTTTCAAGGTTTATCGCTCTTAATAGTCGTGCTTGATCACCGGCTTCGATATGGCCACCATTATTACGCAAACAGATCCTTAGTCTTTCTTCCAAATTTTTGCGAACTTTTTCGTAAATGTTCGGTATAGACTGCACACGGTGAAAAGCGTCTTCAATTCGTGATTTTAATTGCTGCATAGTTCTTATTGGCGGTCCTGTCCGGTTACCAATATGCTTCACTGCTCCCCAAAAAAGAAGTCAAGAGACGTAAGGTCTGGGGAACGTGGCGGCCACAAATGAGGTGCAAGGTCTTCGTCCTATCCATCGACTTCCAAACATTTCAGATATCGGAAGACGACGTTAAAATATTTAACATTGTTTTATAAGAGAACGGTTGAGTTCCGGACCTACGGTTCCTTTGACAAGTTTAGTCCCCATGGTGAGTAGAATGCGATACAAGCATAAAAAATTTTACCTTGAATTTCAAGGTCAAAATCAATTTTGCGGCAATTTCTTTTAACAAATCTCCACCGATCCGAAGGTGTACAACCATCTGTCAAAACCATGACACTAAATTTTGTTACACCCTGTACAGATTCGTTTACGTACATATTTATCGCGCAGAAACTTCCGCAGTCTAATAATTACAAAGTAATTAAATTACATTGTAATTCAATAATATTCTAATTGATAATTGAGATCTTCGTTCAATCAAATTACAATGTAATTCGTAATTGCACTGGAGTACAATCGCTAAGTTACTTTGTGCTTTGTAATTAAATTACATTAAATTAAAATTGAAAATTAAAGAATAATAAAGTGATAGGTGATAAGAGATTGAAGAATTCACGCGAAGGTTTCAAACAGAAGAAATTTATTATTTATAAATTTATAATATCTCAACAGAAATAACCTCTGCGTTACAAATTTTTTTAAATTTCAAACATAAATATAGAAAGCAGAATGGGCTATATGTATACTCAAATTCCAGAAAATAAACGATAAAGTATGATAGTTGTATCGTATCTAATAATTAGACTGCGGATGTTTATGCAATTTACAATTTTTGTAGACGAATTTGTAGAGTAAAAGACCAACGAAAACTTTCTTTCCACTGGTAACAACCTTTGTAGATCTGAAATAAATAAAAATTGCACCAAATTCTGTCAAGTTTTATATTCTTGATTCTAGAATGTTGTGTATTCTTCTTGAATTCTTGAATGTTTCAACACGTAATACAAAAGAGTCTACTAGATATTATTCGAGAGTGCCAGACGCATATATTTCGTGTCGTACCTTAGGTCTCTCGAAACCATGTTTACCGGTGCCATGTTTCCCACGTGCAAGAGGACTCGCGCAGATCTGCAAAGATTTGTCATCCTCCGCTGACCGTTGTCTTCTGATTTGTTGTCGGCGGGGTGCGGGTGGTTGCAAAGACAATTGCCGGACTGGTCTAGCCGATTTCCCGGGTCCTGACATTCCGATTCTCGAATAGACCCACGAAGACTACATTCTAGATCAATTTCATTCGCGGTGCTCGTCAGTTATATTCATCGAAGAGAGTAGCCAACTCTCGTTCTCGGTTGTACGGGTTTTGAAAAATCGCAGTCGTAATAAGTGAGAAAAGATAAGTAACGTAGAGTTAATTGAAGCGATTGGTTCGATCTGTGTTTGCTTGATAGGATCGGTCAGAGGTTAATTCTAGCCGACGCGACGTATGAATTAGGGGTTGATACTTACTCGACTAGTTTGCGATCAACACAGAGGACTCGTGAAACAAAGGCACGACGGATAAACTTCCATCGCGGTGGCAGCGCAAGCGAACGCCGACTGACTAACTTCATCCATTGCCCTCTGACACGATCGTTCACCACCACTGCCATTTCACCGATCCACCATCGTGTTACGTCCCTACTACTAACAATCGGTGCACGTGCGTACTGTCAGCCACCAACACGCCTTTGCTTCCCACCCTCGCCCACCAACTGGGGTAGTTAAACGATGTATTGCTCCCTTTAATTTGAACGATGTCCGATACCACCACCATTCTACCCCACCATTCTATATCGTTACTTTCGTTTCTGTATGCATATACATCCGAAGCAACCTCGCCGACAAGGTAGTCGAACCCACTCACCTACACTGTCATAAGCGAGGCCGGGGTCAAAACTATCAGGGAACGAAAGTAACATTTCAAATCGTTCAAAATCTATCACTTCGTCGAGCGTCTGCCATTATTAGACTGCGGATCTATGCAATAGAGAAACGTCACACCTCGATCGCAACAAACAGGAATTCAACGGACATCCATTTTTTTCATTAAGAAGTTGGAAATTATGTAACGATATTCTTTAAATTATTTTCATATTTTCTGTTTTATATTTACTTCTTCTTATATTTATTTATCTTATATTTACTTCTTATATTTACTTTTATATTTACTTTTATATTTACTTTACGAATTCAGATATCTTGATTATTTAATCAATTATTTCATTCAATATTAAATTTTTATTCAATATTTAATAGATTGCCCCTCTGTATGTTTGCTTACATCTATGAACCTGCTGGGAGTACTAATTTATTTTAGTTTTGTCTGAAATATCTGATCAAGCAGATTATCATTCTCTGCTGAAGTTCAACAACATTTTCTATAGGTGACTCTTCTCTTGATCTTAAACTCATCCTACTAAAATTCTCCACAGATTCTCAATCAGGTTCAGACGCGAGTCATGGTACATAATTCTATTTCAAATTCTTGAAACCATTTTGTTATAGTGGGGGTGAATAAATTGCGGCACTGTCTTGTTGGTAAATTGTTATTTTGTGTTGTATTTCAGTTATGAAAGGCAAATTCATCCACGCAGCATGTTCTGATATCCCCACAGCATTCGGTTTATTCTTCACACATAAAACTGTATTATTAAAATTCGTTTCAAGTGTCGCTCAAATTATTATTGACCGACAACCAGGACGCCTCGGTGACTAGATCCGTTTTCATTTTCATAGATCGTGCCAGTAACAGTGAAAATCATCAGGCACATCGATACTGAATATTTTCTTGCTCCGTATTAGGGACAGGGACCCAATTGCGGTGGGGGGTACCCATTACTGTGTCTATATTAATTATTCTTATTTTTAAAGCACAATGAATATTAAAAAAGAGATATATTCAATACTTAAGATATTTTAGAGATATTTTCAAATAGTTTAATATCTCTGTTTTAATGTTTGTTGTCATTTAAAAATAATTAATATAGGCACTTATCAGTAACTTACATTAATATAGGTTTCTAAAAGGATTTTCTCGCAAATTTCAATCTTCCACCGACCTGATATTTTTTTTTTTTTCGAAGGTCCAAAAACAAAGAACAATGCGTGTCTCGTTAACGAATCGGGTTTCCGTCACCCATGGAATTTCTTTTGGCCATGGTGCCAGTTTCTCGTCCCGTCGCGAAAAGAAACACGCTCGATAACGCCTCGGAGGCGTGACGTGCGTGTTCGAGAGTTTGAACGAAGGTGTTCGATTTCGCAAAAACATGTCATTCGGGAAAGGGTCGAATTCGAATTCAGCTGGCAGTCACCCGGTATTATTGATCAAAACTTTACCTATCATCTGACAGCTTGTTGTCCGGTGTTACCATGGCATCGCCGATTATTCGAATCCGCTTCTCTCGTTCGTCTCTTTCTTGCTCGTTCCTTCGTCCGCGCAGAGTCACTCTCTGGCGAACCCGGCGAGGATTTAAACAGGGAAAGTTTCGCCCCGGAACTCGGCCACGTCGAACTACCGAAAATTAAGAGAGCCCGCCCATTAGCGCTTCCAGCCCTAATTGCCCCTCTTATCGGTGACTTCGACGTGCCGGGTTCGGGAAACCGGTGGATAACTTGTCCATCGAATCCATCAATGGGGGTTGTAGCGTCCCTCTTAAAACCATATAATTTTTGTTTGAAACATTTTTTGGTATTATTAATCATTTCAGAGATATTCGAGTGGATTCGCTTGAAATGGTAACACCCTTTACATACATATGTACAGTATATTCACAACCAGACCCAAGCACTTTCGAAATAACATTGTTTCAAATATTTATTTTATTTCATAATTACTTCCAGGCCTGCGATCACTTTTGAAATACTTGAAATATTAATATTATGGAATCGATCTTCACCATTGTAAATCAGATTTCAGTTCAGTTTTACACTGACATTCTTTGTTGCATATTATTTTGAGGACTTTCGACGTGCCGGGTTCGGGAAACCGGTGGATAACTTGTCCATCGAATCCATCAATGGGGGTTGTAGCGTCCCTCTTAAAACCATATAATTTTTGTTTGAAACATTTTTTGGTATTATTAATCATTTCAGAGATATTCGAGTGGATTCGCTTGAAATGATGACACCCTGTACATACATGTTTACAGTATATTCACAACCAGACCCAAGCACTTTTGAAATAACATTGTTTCAAATATTTATTTTATTTCATAATTACTTCCAGGCCTGCGATCAATTTTGAAATACTTGAAATATTCATATTGTGGAATCGATCTTCACCATTATAGATCAGATTTCAGTTCAGTTCTACACTGACATTCTTTGTTGCATATTATTTTGAGGACTTTCGACGAACTTGAAATAAAGAAATATCGAAATGACGTACTATTGTTTCAAATAAATCAATATTATTTTTATCTTGAAATAACGGCGTGAAGTAAATTATTTCAAGTAGTTATTTTTTGTTGCAAATAAAATTTGCCCGGATCTGTGTATATTTTCTATGATTGGTAAAATTAAGGTCCATGATTAGACAGTAAATTCTGTGGGTTGGGAGGACTACCTTTGCAACTTTATGATTTGATGGGAGAGTTTGGCCATACCTGCTCCGCTTTCGGAGAAACAGAAACGGTTGTCTATCGTGCGCTCGATCGGGACAAGAAAGTTCAAGCTGCCGTTGCTTGCCAAGAAATTTTCGAGGCCTCGTTCCATGATCGGGCCGGGACGATTGCTAGACCGTCGATTTGTTTGTGACACGAGAAACGGGCTTAGAAATTACTTGGCCCCGTCTATACCATGCTAGAATTCCCGATTCTAGAGCACTCGAATCATTTGCTGAGCCTCGCTAAAACCAGAGTTCGGTAATATTCAAATTGTCCCGAATAAATATTTATCGTGTAACCACTGTAGTTTGCTCTAATAATAATAGTAAATGTTTGTCCTATCAATTTAAGCATTCATACACAGAAATGATGTGCCAACATTTTTCTTCTACTTTGTCTTTACGGAGGAATACAATATCGAATATAGATTTCTAATTTTTAACAGTAAAAGTGTTTTATAGCAATATGCATTTGTTACAGCTTACAGAAAATGGAGAATGACAGTTTGTTCACCTCTTTGCTGGATGATTCATTTTCCGACAATGAGACAGTCGATGAAGATGCGGATTATTCGTCGAAGATAAAAATATCCTTTACAATAAATTTTTCATCGGTCGCTTTGAACATTGAAATTATATTAAGCAGGTATTGTGGTCAAGCGCGCATTTTCATATTCATCTTTTAAAGCGTACGTAGTACGTAAAGTTTTGTTCTAATGATTTAACAATATTTGACATCTCAAACAAATGGGAGAGGAAAAATTTTGTTCAGTAAGAATGTGGCAATCGTCTGTACTACGATCGTTCATTAAAATTAAGTGTAAATTTTTCTAGACCAGAATACCCCTTAATCTGACATCAAAGTTGTATCAAATTTTCTTAACGTTATGATCATTACGATGCATTGGAGAATTCAAGCCAGACATTCGACGGGAATCTCCTGCAACAGGCACTGCAAGAATGCTTGTCCTCTTGTCCAGACAATTCACTGGATGAAAAAATCTTCAAAGAAACGCTCCCCATTGGCCACCGTCTATTGTCTGGAGTACTAAAGAAATTTATTTATTCAGATAAAGAAACAAATTCATTGAATAATTCTTCATAAATACATCTTTACAATCTAAATAATTGTAAATTAAAAAATCGGGCGGTCTCGACTTTGACGGGTCTCGTAGTTTTAGTGTTAACTAATAATACACTTGAATATTCGTTAATTTCATTTTTCATTTTAAGCATATTTATATGAATTTTCTCAAAGGCACTGGAACAAATTGGCAAATTGATAAGCACCGACAAAGATGCTTTGGATAACGTGAAGCGACAGTTGTCAATTTCCTATGAATTGTTAATCATGTGGGAAAAATCGATGGAACGTGTTTCGAAACTCCCTAAAACGTCTGCGGTTAATTTGCAATACTTACTGGAGGATGCATCTGCTATAATTGAATTGATCTTCAAACACTGTCGTGCAAGGTAAAATGCCCGTGTAAACAAATGCTGAATCATTTCTAGAATAACGACACGTTTTGTGCCATGTGAATCACGTGTAGACTATATAAGTATATACGGTATCCCGGCAAAACCTAAGCACACGATTCGTTATCTAAACAATTCAATTTTGCCAAAATTATCGGTACTATCAAAATATATAACTTTTATTCATTCCAAGATTATTTAAACATTTCTCATGAATACATTGTTATACAATGTCAATACTCCGTTTCGGTTTAGATCAAGACTTTACTGTAACATTATTCGCAGCGTGATTGTTCATTCTTTTATGCTCTTCATCGTGTTATACTAAAAATTGCATTGTGTTGATACGAGTCGACCGCGATCGGGTGAATCGATATCTCCCTAGGTGCGACAGAAAAGCAGAATTTTCTTTTGCAGCACGAAATTCTACGGAACTTTGTTCGAGGGCGTATCGGAAAAATTAACGAATCTCTTTCGTAAGGCGAAGACGATCTTGAGCCTATTCCTGGCCACTTTAGAAGGTGTAATCGTTTTCGACACGGATACGCAATCGGAAACGGAGTTGCTGGTGAAAGGTGAGCGATTCTATTACGTCTTAACGATTCTTTAACCCGAGCCATTTTCATCCTTATCGCGTATGCTCAATACGTACATGAAAATATTGCCACTTCGATAATATAGGGTAAGGAACCCAAGTACAGGTGTTTCGTCACACGTGAATATCACGATGTACGATCAATTCCTTTGGTAAAACTGCATATTAGGACGAAATTGATATTAACAATCATTTTTATGCTGAAATATTGTTAATTTAATTGATCAATTTTATTGTTAAATTTCATTTTAGTGAATAATTTTCATTACGTGTACATTAGTAACCAAATGTAGATTTTACCGTATGTTTACCTTTCTCGTATATTCAATATAGTGATTGGTAGAATCGGAGGTTTGGTTAGCATCGCGCATGCATTGGATCTAAAGACGTTCGTTGAAACGTCCAAAATGTTCGGTAAGCTAGCGATAACTTACCAGCACGTTGCAAAACGAGTGAATCCGACAAACATCACGTTGCACGTTGAACAATTAGCAAAAGACGTGACGTCAATGCTTTTTTCACTGCAGGTACGTGACAACCGGTAAATGATCACTATTTACACATTTATGCTTGTTATATTCAAATATGTATGAAGCATATGCAAATATGTAAGATGTACGTAGCGTGCATTTTAATTATTAATATGCATATTTTTATGATCACCAATGACATGTACGTGATCTCACTTATATGTAGTGCATCACTTATATGTAGTGTATTATGCATCTAAATATTAATTATATATCCGAATTGAGTTGCAAGTTAATCAATCCGATTTGATTCGACTTTGATCATCCGCCTCTTTAACGAAATATTAAACAATACATAAACATTGACTTTGTTCTGATGATTAATATTCGTCGATTTAGAATTCCCTTGGTAATACTGACGAGAAGAGGATAAAGGTGATTGGTCATTCGTTAAAAATTTTGGACAAATTGCTGGCAGCCTATTGTTCCACCATAAGCACTGAAACGCTTCTATGCGTGGTCGATCTCCTTCTACAAATGCATAGGTATTCGATTATATTAAATATTTGCTTAATGTCGATTTTATTGACCTATAGTGTTTATGCTGTTCTACGACGCTAGATATAACCCTTCCTGTTTGAAGAGATGTCATATTTCTGATAAAATGATCGAATTAACAAATGCTCACGTTGCAAGAGGCATCGAGCCATTTTTGAATACTATTTTCAAACACTCTGATTTCAAGCAGGTACATTTGTGATAATATAATTCATCCAATTTCTCGACGATAAGAATTTTGTCGCTCGTCCCGCAAGATCGAATACTCATTCCTGAAACTTTCAGGTGTTCTTCGAATACAACAATCGAACAACTTTCGATAAACTGAGTTATCATTTGTTGATAATCAGTGTTATAAAAAAATTAGTGAACACGCCTTACGAACAACACTGCGAGTGGACGCTGGGTGCAGAGTCGATTATCGATGTCGCATTGAAAAGTATTTCTGACAGTAAGTAATTACGGTGAACCTACTAATCGTGATGAAAGCCATTTTTGTATTGTATTTATAATACAAATGGCATCGTTATGATCGATATCCGGAATGAGTAAACCTTTGGAAAAGTAGATTGTTCTAATAAATATTGCTAGTGAAGCTGTTATTCTTTTTAAAGACAATTTTTAATTTAATATAAATTAAAAAAAAAATAAATAGTCTTCATAAACATAAGTAAATATTTTCTCAAGGGTTATATATATGCAAGTATATCGAGGAATATTGTTTTATTATACATTTCAAAAGTGCAGGATGAAATTTGTACGGGGGACATAAAGTTGCTCGGTGGTCACGACATTGGAGAAAAGCCAAGATTGGCCACATTGTATGAAACCACGCTAGTCCTAATTTGTGGTTTAATCAGTCAGATTCCTCCGGATGGTTTTTGCGCTATCGAGCTAATTTTATTGAAGCACGTGTTCAGCGATCGACTTTGGAGTGCTCTGCTTAGCGCGGACATTTGGTGTTTCATAGCAAGGTTTGTATACTGTATTCATTGGCCACTTGTTACTACGTATTGTCCAACGGATAGAGTTCGGGCATCCATAATTTGATATAAAAATGTCTTGAATATTTACTTTCTTTCTGGGGATCTGCCCGTTTATTTTGATTGTTGTAAAACAGTCCCGGATGCCACGTTGAGTACCTCTGTGATTCTGTTGCAACAAGTAATATTATTTACAGAATCGGTTCTGCAGAATTATGCGCGAATCACGTGAAATATTTGTTAAAAGTTTACGCAGCGTTAATGCAGCGACGCAACAGTTTCGAAGTTGTTATTTTGGAGAACTTAATTGGAAGATTGTACAGTTTGCTTTCCGAGGATACAAGGCATTCCATTATAACGGAGCTCGATGATCTTGAGAATCCATCCTGGACTGCTGTTGCGTGTTTCTTGCCATCGAAAACCACATCGTTTCTGCAGAAACGTTTGGCCTGTGTACTGAATGAAATCCCGGAAGCATTTCTGGAATTGCAACGACAACCCACGATGCAAAATTGGAATCGCATTGTAAGTCGTAGCGGCTGGAATACGATGGCGGACAAAAGAAAGTTTAAAGTTGGCATTCTTGAATATGAGCGTGAAGACAAAATGTAGCTCAATTTATAGCTGCAGATATTTTCTAGTGCGCGCTGCTCTCGATTTCATCCAGAAAACTAATCCAAAGTTATAAAAATGCTTGGATTCCACGGCATGTACATCGTCAATTTGTTGGCCTACTTTTAACGCTTATATTACCAAATATTCCTTCCTCTTTCGAATAAGCCCTTTACTTTTATATGAGTAGACATCGGATGTTTATGCAATTTCCAATTTTTATAGAAACATTTTAAGAAAGTGGAATGAAATAAAATTTTATTTTTAATGGGGACAGCCTTTGTAGATCCAAAGCAAATAAAAATAATGTTAAATTCTCTCGAATTTTATATTATAGCATTTTTTTAACATTTCCATAAGCCATAAATGCATAAAGATCCGATGTCTATATATGAGGTTCTATCCTCTTTTGTAGTTTTCCCGCTCCCATTATTTTATAAAATATAGATATTTATATACAACTCATAGCCACTTCGTGATAAAATTTTAGTTCGTAAAAATTGTGATAGTCGTCGTATACATTATTATTTAAACTTTCTTTTGTCCGCCACTGTGTCGCCGGTGTTATGCTTCTCTTTCGAGTTTGCTGCGGTCACTACTTTTTGTTTTCTTTCCCATCTGTAAGACAACACTGTTACACCTAATCGAGAAACTTAATTACACCGGCGAAGAAAACACTGTGGACATACTTTCGCAAATATGGAATTGCATTTCGAGCACCATCGAGATTTTCGAGGACAGACAACTAGACATAGTGTCGGAATTCATGTCGAAACTGTTCAATGCCACGCAGCCCGAAAATATTAAAGATGACATTTTCTACACGGTATGTGACTTCTCATTGTCATAATTAGACAGCGGATCTTTATGCATTTATGGCTTCTGGAAATGTTCAAAAAATGCTATAATATAAAATTCGAGAGAATTTAACACGATTTTTATTTGCTTTGGATCTACAAAGGCTGTCCTCATTAAAAATAGGATTTTATTTCATTCCAGTTTCTTAAAATGTTTCTATAAAAATTGGAAATTGCATAAACATCCGATGTCTAGTCATAATACACTCGACTAATTTAATTAAAGTGAGAAATGTCCCCCTTGTCTAGGAAAAACTTACGATAAATAATTTAGTTTAATTGATATAGATATTTTATGTCCTTCTGGAGACATAACTTTATTTATTAAGGTGTTCTTAATCCCATTTTTCGCACAATAAGCTACTCGATATTAAAAAATTTAATTATACAAAGTTACGATGCACACGTATAACGCGATATAGAGAAATTAACAATGAGATCCTAATAAGAAGAGAATCCGGTGAAAAAAATGATATGGTCCGACGATTTCAGATCCTAGAGGCAATGTTGACGTCGCTATTGTGTTTGCCATCACATGTGAAGGCGACCGCCTCGCATTTTCTGAAGGATAACGTGAAATCTTTTGGCGATTGCGGCTCTAAAACAGCGCATGCGCTGGCGGAGTTAAATTGTCGACTTTTGGATGACAATAATCCGTGGGTGCGGCAGGAAGCGTTGGAGTCTTTCGATTACGTGGCTCACGCGTGTCCGAACGAGGATCTTGTTACCAAAATGGCGACAGCAGTTACAAGAAAACCATCACTGGCCGATTCTCTTCCAGCTTATTTGTCCGGCACGTGCTACTACGAGCTCCTCGACTTTTCGGACGTGCGACTTTATTTGCAACACGTGGCTAAACATTCCGAAAACACTCGCCACGCTTGCTATCAGTACGAGGAGTCGCAAAGGGACGAGAAACTCGCACGAATCGAGACCGAATCGAGCCAGAGTTCCGTCGATGATCAGCCATCGTCAGGTGTCCTGGATGATCTGGCGAACAAAATCTGTGACGAATTGAATGATCTTTTAAAGAAAACCGCTGACATCGGCGATAACACGTTACGAAGATTACAAATAGCCTGTGCGAAAATTTTAAATTTAACTGAATCGTCGAAATGAATTATTAGCTCGGTATTGCTTACAATAGATATACATGGTAACCATGTTATTAATGATTACGAGCAAATATACATATAAAAATAAATATTTAAAAATAACAAATTCGGGAAATAAAAATTTTGTACCTTAATTACGAGATACAGGAGCTAAATAGAAGTTTACTTCTTTCGAATCACCGAACATCCATCTCGCGAATATTATTTCCATGCAAAATGAAGCTATTTGCAAAATTTCAGCCGAATCGAAGCATAGACGTTTTTGAAAGTTTGTTTTAAATTTTTTGGTTGCGACCACGAAATACAGATTTCTTATCGGCTGAATGCTTGATTCAGTTCGATTGATAGATATCCGATTCATCGCAGACGGTCCGCGTATTTCCGGAAGAAATAATTGAATGCACGCATTCATAGATGACGTGACGCACTGTATCCGAGTCAGCTCTCGTGCTCTCGCTACTCCACGTGTAGGTCAGTGCAGTTGTGTGTTAACAGTCGGCGAGTGTACACTCTTAGGCAGCAGTGGTAAGTAAACGGTAACAACAGTGCAGCTTTACTGTTGGTGTTAAGATTATAATTTCGTCAAGGCTTACGATACGGACGTGAATTCTTTGTTATTTTTTAGAGAGAGTGTGTTTTTGCTCCGTTCTTTTTTCTTTTATTCATCGTGTGCTTTATTTCGTAACAAGAGGAAAACCCAGAGTTCTTCCTGTGCTTCAATACCAATGACACGTTGCGTATCATAAGCCTCGGTGGCCTTAGGGAAACCGGCGAAACGTTCTCCAAGATTTCTACTAGAGTAGAGTAGAGTAGATTGCTACTTTTCCCACCTACCAATATTACATTTAAAAAATCGTGAAATTCGCATTGAAATTGCTGGTGACATCATTAAGTTAACTTAACACATCACATTTTCTAAATAGTCCGCGCGATGGCAACGTATGCGATTTAATAATTTATTTCCCACGAACCAGTTTCCAAGGTTAGTGGAGCCACTGTAGGTCGACACTCTGTGTCTTGGACTCACGGGTCCTTGTAAGGACACTGACGCGCAGTGTTTTAACCCTGTGTATGTATATTGTGCTCTTACATAAATTTTTTACAAATATTTATGTCTATAATAATGTAGATGGAGGAGAGCAGATTGATGCACGATCTTTCTAATGACAAAGTATTGCATATAGTCCATAGTAAGTTCATAAAGCTTCAAATCGAAGAAGTAAAAGAAACCAAAATTCTTTTGGACAAGGTATTTCAATAATCACTACCGTGTAGACTAAATCAGTGGTCTTCAAACTTTTTCGACTCGGAGAACTGTTCTTTGGGAAACTTTTACTGCAAGATATTATTATGAACGAACTATTTCGAAGTTTTAGCTTTCAAGATTTTTTATTCGAAAATTTTTCCGAATCTTGATTTGACTCGCGAAGCGCCAGAGTTTGACGAAACAGTTCGAAGATTGCTGTACCAAATTACATGATAAAAAGATTTTATTTATTCTTGCATTATTAATACAACAGGTAGTCACCGATGTGATTGATAGAATGAAGAGACAGGATTGTTTATTTGAAAGACTATTCAATAGAATTGTTTTTTGTGGTAGTTTTTATAAGGGTACAAAGATAAGTAAACCAAATGAATTTGATCTAAATATTATTTTGAACTTATCTAAATGTACTGTTCACCCTAATGACATACATGTAAGAATAATATTGGTACAGTTTGTTATCACAATAAGTATTTTATCTAACATACATTACGTTATGAGGGTGTACATGCATTACATGCATTTCATGCATTTTTACAGTTTAGCTTTAGTCAACCAGCGTTTGTGAAAATTGCAATAAGCAAGGACGACAATACACCTAAAACAAGATACCGTCTGTCAGAAAAAGAAAAGAGGTAAGAGAATACGTACAGAATATTTTTTCAAGTGTAGATTTCTCTATGCCATGTGATCGTATTTTACACACACGTTGTCTTCGATGTTTATGTAACCCTAACATCGAACTATTTATAAGTACGTTTTTGAAACATGCAGGTACACTACTGCTCATGGAAGTATGGACACTTGGAAAATTAAAAGAAAAAGAAGTACACAAATTGCAAAACACAAATCGTTCGTTCTCTTTTCTGTTCTATTTTCTTCTAACTTTCTAAGTCATACTAATGTTTTGTTTTTTCCTTTTTCTTCCTTATTACATCCCCTATTTTAATACTCCTCTCTATTTCCGTACATTCTCTTACCAGCAGCTAGGTACACTACTATACAGGATGTCCCAAAAATGGTGTACTTGCTTGAAAGACGTGATTCCTAAGATAATTTAAAATAACTTTTTAAAAAACTTTTCGAAAAACCTGTACTAATCAGAGCACAGCTATGACGCTCGCTGTAGCGGCGCTCTGATTGGTCCGGAATTTCTGTTAATAATTCCTTAATGAAGCCGTGGAGAACAATTTAGCAAAGGAAAAAGTTACTTCAAATGACCTCAGAAACCACCCCTTTCAACTAAGTGTAATATTTTTTGGACATCCAATGTACATACATTTAACATAAGTGATATAATTGGCTCAGATAAAATTTGTTAATGTAAGTAAAAATAACAAAACAATTAAAAATTTTGCACTTTACAGACAATTAAATAAGTTCATAGATAATGGTTATCTTAATCCCCACAAGTTTCGTAACTGGGTTGAAGGGGTTTTATCAATTAGCATTGCTTCGAAATTACCACTGGAATATAATTCTACGATCCAGTTGGTTAACATAAAGAAAAGTGGTCCTGCCTTTACACTAGTATTAGTGCACCTACAACATGGCGAACAAATTCACATTGACATAGTTCCTGCATTGAATTTTGATACAGATGTAATTGTTAATTCTCCTGTAAACTTCAAGGAAATAGAAAAGGTTTTTACGTGCATCTTATTATCATATGTATTTTTTTTATTATTATTAAATTTGATACAGTCTACAGACATTTACTACATACATATCGACGAAATAAATTTTTTTAGTATCACAATAAAGAATGGTTCGCGGTATCGGTGCCGAAAAATACTACTAATGGGAGTAATGATACATTTCACTGGAGACAATCTTTCTTTTATCAAGAGAAAGAAATTCTTGAAAGATCTGGTCGCATAAAATCTATTATACGTCTTATGAAGGTGTTTAAAAAATTTGCCTAATAAACATTATAACAAATAAACATTTTTATAGCAATATTGTATTTTCAGAAATTGAGAGATACACAAGGATGGCATAACGTAGCGAGCTATTTCATAGAAACATTAACTTTCAACAGATTGGAAAATATCAAAGAGAAATTGGATAAGAACCCTTTAACGTGGCTATTTTATTTGGTAAGATTGTAAGAAATGGTACACACACACATACACACAAGTTTGTGACATACAATACTTCGAGTATATTGCTTTTAGATGTTAAAGGAAATGCAAGATGCTTTTAAGCAGCACTCAATAGAATACTTTTGGGATGATAGATTTAATTTATTGGCGAAAATACATACATTTGAAATGTCTAACATAACAGACCGCTTGAATAGAATTATTTCGTATATTGAAAAAAAAGCAGGGACTGATCCATTCATAATAGCTAAATACATTTGTAAGTTCATGTCATTAAGAATGTTCAAACGATATACAGTAGTACTCGCTTTGCAAAGTTGACGCGTCTGATCATTACCAGCCAATTCTACTTCCTGCACACTAAAGCACGCGAACAACACCACGGATATTTAAACTCGATGTTCTCGAAAACGAGACGACAAACGAAACGATGTTATTCCTTTTTTTTATTTATATCTACACATAGTGTAGTGCATATTGCATTATTACTTTTTACGCTCGCGGACTCTAGTAGTTTTATTCGTTCGCTTGACTTGTCTACTGAAATTATAAGGCTCCGCTGACAATTTGAAAGTAGTGCAACAGATTTTGCAAATTTAAGTGAGCACTACCGTAAATACGTGCCTTTTATGAAATTTTACAAAATAACTGTTTCTTATTGTTTGAATTAAATGACAGTGAATGAAACAGAATTAGAAGAATTATATGAAGAATACAATGCAATACAATTTTCAGACTTAAGTATTGGTGATAGTGTTAGTGGTAAGTAATACAAAGTACAATGAATAAAAGTTTGTTATGATATTGTGTAACTCTAATAATTTTTCAGACAACGAAGAACAAAATCAAAATACATGGGGATGTGCATTATTTTAATATTCAGTGGTAAAAATAGTTTTACTTGAATCTTTTATATTGTTAATGACAATACGCAGAACGTGTAATTCATTTTTATACTTGAATATTTTCTATAAATTTAGTATAAAAGGGTAAATATTATGATGCAAACATTTTTTATACGAGTGAAGGCATTCCAGAGACTTCAAGGTCACATTGATTTCTTTAAATGGAAGAACCCAACTTTTGTAGCATGAATCGATCTAGCATCAAATTCTACATAAAAATGTAGATATAAAAATATATACAGGATAATAATATTGACATTTATTATATGTATATGTGTAAGCTACGAAACAGACTGATGATGTAAGTTAATCTATGTGTAACACTTATGATTAAATCATATTTCATGTATAAAAGATGAACATGAATCGGCAAATAGAAAACAAATATTGGAACGATGTAGGTACACATGTACATACTTAATAATACTATTGTATATAGAAACAAATTTCATAAAAAATTGTGTAGAAAAAAGATTTTACCAGAAAATTATATGTTATACACTTACACATACGTTGTATTTTATATTCAAATTTGTATTTACATTCATAATAACGTTATGTAAATTTCACGATCTGTATTATACACATGTTATATGAAACGGTACAGGGGCAAAATGAGATTCTGTATGTTTATAACATAACCTAATTCGTTAAGATTGCCACTTCGACCAATAGCAAAATGATGTATGGCTAACAACCAATCAGATCCATATTCCACCAGGTGACTTAGCTTTAGCCGTGAAGAGTAAGTTATGTTAAATGTTGTGTTAAGTGTCAGTCATATATGTAAAAGATTTGAAATCAAATATTCAATTTTATTGTAAAATTGTGGGTATGTATCGAATGTAGTTGATTCCTAATACGCATGCCCGAGGAAGGTAATAGTTTGTACTATCACTTGTACCTTTGTAATACTAGAGTGTGACGTAATATTATAATTGATAAAACAAATAGGGTCTTTTTAATCAATTTCAATGTGAGTTTCAACCCATCATTTACTATAATATTAGTATAACTCTATTTATCTACAATATTTTCAATGTGTTTTTTTATTGTGTTTGAGCGCATACCTAAATTACATTATTACTGACTTGTAGATTATTATATTAACAATTACCAGATATAAGCTTGTATATATATATACATTTATATGTGTGGGTGTGTGTATTATTTATTGATAAAACATAAAATATAAGTGCACGTGTAAAATATTAACTTAATTTGTTTTTGTAAAGTATAGCAGGAAGTCAAGTACCAATTAATTATTTTATAGTTTTAGTTTATAATCCTGGTCACAATGGTCTCATCTCATGGTAACGATGATAGAGCGATATCCATCGGAGGCCGCATGGCCCTTGAAAGAGAACGTTGTATTGGTATGACAGATGATGAACGAGCATGGAGAGCAAAATTCCTCAAAAGTCAGCATCTTGCAGATGATGAACCACGAATGACACCTGAAATTTACAAAAAACTTTATAATCCACTTAGAAGATTATATAAAGCACCTATGAATCTTCTAGAAAACTCATTAGCTCCTATTGTGGTAAACTCATAAAAGTTTTTACGGATATACAAGTCATTAATTATTCCTATTTTCTTTTAAAAAATATATTTTTTGCTTTTGTATTTGATTACAGGGTAAGAATCCTGCATTTGTTATACGTGGTTTTCTAGGAAGAGCAGCAGTTGGTATACCAGTAATCTACGTCATATGGTATCACTTCAAGTATAACAGGGCAGTACGTAAACTTCGTTTAATAACTAATCTTTATTCTATATAACATTTATATCTTGATATATGTTACCAAACTGTTGCACATAAAACAGAAGATTTTATTAATCAATATGTTCAACAATGTTTTGTTTCTCTTCAAAATGAAATCAATAATACTCATTGTTTGCGTTATATATTAAAGCAATTACTGCATTTTTATGCAAGATTTTACAATTTTTATAATACGGCTGTTTAAAAGAATCAAAATAAATTTCATATGAACTTGCAATATAAGGTAGTACACGTAGAGTATCACAAGTTACTTTCTCCTGAAGTGTAGCAGATATAGACTAATTTCGTTTACATTTTAATAATACAACAGAGCTGATTTGTAATACCAAAAATTTTCTGTGACGATTACAGAGAGGGACAAGAGAGCTGCTCTCATTTCTTTTTTAGATTGAATGCCACATTAATTTTTATTTATTGAAACATTGGAGAGTAATTCAAGTAGACTTTTGATGCTTTGACATAAGTTCCTCCTAGATTTTCCTTTTGCTATAGCTCTTTAACTATGTAGATAAAAAAAGGCTTCAAGTAAATGTTATTCAGTTCTATAAGAGAATTCCGTTTTTAAAAAATGAGCCCAGTATATTCATTTACATTTCATAATTTATAAGTTCAACTACAGATTAAATTTTATGTATTTTTTCTGCTATTATATGTATATTGGCGAGAAATAACTACATTTTATTAAAAAATTTATTCGACGTTATTATTATTTTATATTGTTGTTGATATTATTTTTGCAGACTTGGCACCGTTTATCTGGTTGGAGAGTGATGGGATCACGTCCTACTGTGTTACCAGGTGATCCAGGCTATCCTTATTTTAATGTTAGAAAACCACATGAATATGCTAGTAATGGTTTTGAAAACTCACCAATATAAATGTTATATAAATTGTATTTGAATAGTCCATAAATATACTTGTTATTAACGCAACCACTCCTATAGATTACAGAGCCTGACCCTCGAAAGATTGTATATACTAGGAATTAAAAATAAATAACTGTACCTTTGTAGTTCTTGATATTTTATTTAATTATAGAGTTTTCAGGTGTTGATAACAATAACAATAAGTTTATAATTGAGTATTCAACAAGTATTTACAAATCATTTGTTTATTATTTCAAAACTTAGTAAAGATAAAACGGAGAAATGAAATATTTTCCTAGAAAGTATCTCACATTTACGTATTCCATAATTGACATTTTTTTACATTATTAAAGAAAAAAATATTTTAAAATATTGAAAAATCTTTTATATTTTGTAAATTGTGTGATATCTTTATAGAACAATACTTTTTTTAGATGTGTTTTTTTATGTGATTCGATTTACTAATAATATATAAATGATAAGGTATGCATGGAGTATAGAATTTAATAAAGATAAAAACAGATTGTGATTGAATAAAATACAATATATTTGTATACAAAGTATAGTTGACTGGCACATTTTATCTAAGAAAACCAAATACTTCTTTTTTTGAACTAAGTTGCTTTTCTTCATTCAACGCTTTCATTATACCTTCATTCAACTGTAACCCTATATTTTGACCCATCTAAAAATATAATTTTGTTAGAAATAATTCATGTATAGTTTTTCTACAAGTAAGGTATAATTTCGTTACCTTTAACATCTTATTGAAAGTACTGGGTTGTATACTACCATAACCCAATTTAACTATTGATGAAATTTTACCACTTGGTAATACAGACATAACTATATTGCTTGCACTACATATTTCTTCTTCCAAAGTGGGGTCAACTACATAATTTTCTCCAATCTACAATAAGTCAAGTGTCAATCAGTGCTAAAAGATTAAGTAATGAAAAAGGGGCCTGTATAGAATATAGATTCTAGATTTTAAGGAATAATGTGGAATAATATGTAATGTACATACTTTGCACAATGTTACAATAACTGGGCAGTTACTTGTGTTTAACTGAATACAGTCGTAAGCATCATCTGACAATTGAATATCTGGTTCTCCACCATCAAGCGTGGCTGCTATAATTTTTGGAATTTCTGTACTATATAATGCAGCTTTAACTGCAGCTCCTATTGCGTCAAACAAATTTCCACCACACTGTAGAACCTGTATTGTACATATCAAAGCCATATTATGTAGAAACATTTTTATTTTGAGTTTCAATGTCTATATCAACTTACCAATATGTCGACATAAATTTTCCAACATTTCTTGCCATGTAAAATACATAGTGTTCGTAAATCGAAAGCATTTCGTGTTTGATAAGCCACTGTAAGAGTATTACTTATTTCAGTTGCTAAATCATCGCCACCTTTTCCTTCAAATGCTGGCGTTGCATTGGCAGAACTGTAAACAAAAATTTATGGTTTAATATCCTAAAATATAAGAAATAATGTTGTACAGAATTTATGGCGACATTACATACCAATCAACAAAAAATTCTAAATTTCCTTGGTCTGGTGTATCAGCATTTGGAGTGTCAAGTTCTACTTTAATACCAACAAGTATATCAGTGTTTCCAATACGTAATCTTGCAGAGCCATGAGTTTGTGGCATTAATTTAGTTTCGATTTCCATGGTACGATATTGGCATCGTTTTCTGCCATCGTTTCTAGAGTCTGCCTAATAGTTATAAAATGATACTGACATACACATCATTTCATTTCAAGTTTGTGAAATACTTACATCTACACCATGAAGAATAAAAGTTTTTTCACCAGCACTTAATATTATTTCTGCCATTGCAGAATCTTACTGATTTTAATAGATTAGCATAAAGATTGAAAACTGATTCAACAGATTTTTGTTCTAAAATTTATAGATTAACTATATAAGTAAAATACTTTGTTTATTTTTTGGTTGTTATTAACTTGATGGGCACTGAAACGCTATAGACATCTAGCGGTGAACCTCCGAACTAAAAACGCATTACAGGCACGCGTTAACTGGACTAGCCTTCAGAAATTAATTAATAATTAATTAATTTGCCACGAATTCCGTTCGAAAATATTATGTGGTTGTGTGTAAGGGTTCAGAGTGTCTTTCTAAATTATATAAGCACGCCTATCAAATGCAGAATATTTAAAAAAAATTATTTATTAGAAGGCCGGCCTGGCGATTGCAGCGCGACGGTGGCGCCATCTACGGTGGCGGATTTTGGAACTAATTTCCCTATTCCTGTAATGAGTAAGACAAGGACAGAGATAGTGTGCGACAAGGACGGCAGATGTCTCGCTCACCTCCTACCTTTCTGCTACCCTGGCAAATACCAGGAGAAGTATCAGGAGCACATGATGAGCAAGGAGGTATCCGACAGGAGCTGTGCGACAAGGACAGAAATAGGAGGATTACCAAGAGAGAGAGAAAGACAGACATAGAGCTTCGGCATAACCTGCCAAGTTGAGGGAAAATTAACTAATATCTTATTTATTATTGAAGAATGATAAATATTTACAAATGGAAAATATAGAATACACCTTCCGCTACTTTCACATACAAATTTTCATAGGATTTTGTCCCGAATTGAATAGTTATTAACAATTCTTCAAACACTTGTCCGAAAATAAATTTAGCTAATTTGACAGGTCCCCCGTAAATAATTAATTATATAACTTTTCAGACATATTTTGTACACTTTAGTGATTAAAGAATCTAGAATGAAGTCTTGGCTACATTCCTCTTGAGGTTTTGTGTCGCTGTAATGCTTAATTAATAAGTTATTAACAATTTCTGGAGAGGAGGTACCCCGTGTGTCTCTGTCCTTGTCGTACACTCTGTCTCTCCTTGTCTTACACATTGCAGGCATTGGGTAAAAAAACAAGCCACCGAAAAATTGTTAATAACTTGTTCACGACAATTTAATCCGGTCAGCAATTGTCATAGGAATGTTGCTAGAGGTCCACTCTGGTTTCTTTGATCATAAAAGAGTACTAATTGTGCCTCTAAAGTATGAAAATTAATTATTTACGGGAGACCTGTCAAAGTATTTGAGGTTATAATAGAACAAGGTTTTGAATAATCGCTAATAACTATTTATTCCGAAACAAATTCCGTTAAAAAACTAAACGTGAAAGTTGCCAAAGGTCTATTCTATGTTCTTCGAATGTAAATATTGACGAATTATTCCTGATTAACTAGTTATTAACGATTTTTGTTGTCGTTACGTCCTTCCTGTATACTCGTAATGAGTAAGACAAGGAGAGAGAGAGTGTGCGACAAGGACAGAGACAGACGAGATACCTCCTCTCCAGAAATTGTTAATAACTAAATAATTAAGCATCAAACCGACGCAAAACCTCAACAGGAATATAGCCTAGACTTCATTCTTGATTCTTTAATCACTAAAGTGTACAAAATATGTCTGAAAAGTTATATAATTAATTATTTACGGGGGACCTGTCAAATTAACTGAATTTATTTTCGGACAAGTGTTTGAAGAATTGTTAATAACTATTCAATTCGGGACAAAATCTTACGAAAAATTATACGTGAAAGTAGGGGAAGGTCTAGTCTATAGTTTCCAAGTGCAAGTATTTATGATTCTTTATTAATAAATAAGGTATTAGTTAATTTTCCCTCAATTTGGTTGATTATGCCGAAGCTCATATGTCTGTCCTTCTCTCTCTCCGTAAACTGCATAAGTCTGTCCTTGTCGGATACCTCCTTGCTCGTCGTGTACTCCTGGTACATATCAGGGGATTAGCAGCGCGGCAGAAAAGGAGGTGGCACGAGCGAGACATCTGCTGTCCTTGTCTTACTCATTACAGGGATAGGGAAATTAGTTCCAAAATCCGCCACCATAGATGGCGCCACCGTCGCGCCGCAATCGCCGGAGCAGAACTTGGGCGTTTTACCGTAGGGTGGCGCTGCTTGCACGGTTTGTAAAGCAGATGATTCTTGCCGATTTCTCCATACCAGACAATATAACTTCCGGCAAAAATCATCTGCTGAAACGGTGTAAACATAACCTTTGAAACACTTGTTACGCGAGGTTCTGTCATTGGTAGCAAAGTGTGAAATGGTCGAAGCGTAACGAATAAACGTGTTAAAAATGAGCGACTACGAGAAAGAAGAGGCTCCAAAAACAACGGAGCCAGTGGACAATGCGTGGTCATTGAAAATTCCGGCGTTTAAACCCCACTGACAACCCTCATCGTCTTCTGGAGGAAAGTTCGTTCGCTACGTTGTTTCCAAAATACAGGGAACAGTACTTGAAAGAACACTGGCCCCTAGTGCAAAAGTCTTTGGACGATCATGCTGTCAAAGCGGAGCTGGATTTGATCGAAGGTGGCATGACGGTGCAAACCATGAGGAAAACATGAGATCCCTACATCATCGTCAAGGCACGCGACATGCTCAAGCTCATGTCCAGGTCTGTTCCTTTCGAGCAAGCTGTGAAGGTTTTACAAGACGACATTGGCTCCGATATCTTCCTTAGTCAGAAACAGAGAGAAATTTGTAAAGAGACGCCAGAGATTAATTGGCCCTAATGGATTCGGTCAATCCGTGGCAGGTGTGAATGAATATGAAGACGCTAATGTAAATAAGAATCGCGCGGTTTCCGCCGTGTCTGAACTTGGCCTAAGAGTTAAAAGTAGACGTGTTTCGTAGCATTTATTTATTTTTCACCGTTTCATAGTATTACATTTTATTATTTTTTATTATCCGTGTTTTACATTTCTTTGAATGCTCAATTTGGAAGGCACATGCACAGCATTGAATACAATATTGAATATCTACTTTTAATTAATAATTTTATAATTTTATTTGTTTGAGTGTTCACACGTTAATAGTCGAATCCTTGTGTAATACGTTTTTTATTGCGTCTTTGGACTTCTGAACTCCAAGACGAAATTGTCCATATTCTGGGCGAATTCTCATGCCCCGATAATAGTAGACAAGACTCATCTCGTAGTCACCCAGATGATACAAGGCTTCTGCTTTACAGTACATTGCTTTCGCCATGTTGGCACTTTTCATTTTATACTTGAGTGCATTTTCAGCGTCTTGTAATGCTTTCTGAGGTTCTCCCAGCAAGAGGTGACACTTACTCCGAGCTATTAATGCATTCCTGTCATTGGGTTCAAGATTCAGTGCCTGTAAAGAAGCAATGGCGATTATTTACAAAAATTTATGTATTCCCCAACGATTTCGATAACTTAGGTCATGATCTGAACAAACTTTCTCCTATACATATAGGGGAGAGTCATACAGTTAGTGTTGCCAGATGAGGGGAGGGAGCACGAATTCAGGGGAATAAGTTACCCTCTCTCTGCCAGTGCCGGAGTATGCACGACAGAGACGAAACGCGTCACGTGATCGGCCGTGGCGGATGCGTGGAGAAGGGGAAGTTAGAGTGGGGGCACAAGTCTTGATCTGGCGATACCGAGAATGCATATGGAATGACCCAATCGGACGGTTTATAGTCGCGTTCCTGCCGAATTCCTGCTAGGTGATTCCTTGTGAGGCACGCGAAGTATCTGTCACGCGATACGTGACTGTCACGCGCCTCTATGATGCACGCAACGTAGACCTCTGTTGGTCGAGTTGCCGCATTTTTAATTGTTAATAACTAAAAGATGAAGAGAACCGTCCCTTAAGTTTTCTCCCATTTCTAGTCGAGCACCCTGTATACTAACCGATTTTAATGAAAAAAATTCAACATGTCTTTTTTAATATTTGTTATGCTTTAAAAATAAGTATAATTGATACCCCCACAGTGATATCGGGTCCCTAAACACTAATCAGGTATGATCGGTGGTTTCATGAAAATATTGGAAAAATCATACGGCAAACGTGCTCGAGTTTATAAATATTCACAGTGTACCGTGTTTAGAGCAATTGTTCTGAATAAGTGGAAACCTTATTAATAAAATTCATGGCGACCATAACATCGCCGATGCGCATTTCGCGCAAGCCTAAGGCAAGCATGGCGGTCGGCTCAGTGTTCTCTGGAAGTTGCATATTCCGATCTTGCTTTTGTTTCATCTTCAACGACTGTTTGATGTCCTTGGTGCCCATGTTCACCGCCGCGGCCCGGTCCTTGTCCGTGTACACTTCCTCCTGGCGGTGAACGCCGTTATCCTGCCGGCGTCATTTCTTCTTCTTCTGGATATTCATCTCCGACTCGATCGACGATTTATCCGTCTTATGCTTCTGTTGTTTCTTGTCGTTTCTCTTCTTCTTCCTCCCGTTGCTGACACAGCTCTCTCTGTCAATGTCTTCGGGAGATTCCACAGCGAGGCAAGTGCCTAAGGACGAAGAGTTTTTATTCGGCGTAGAATCTGGCTCCTCCGACTGCCTCGAGCTCGTCGTTACATCCGCGGGAGCTCGCACGTAGCTTTGAAGAAGATCGTGGTGATGCAGCGACGGATTTAAAATGTCCATGATCTTGGAGTCGATCGCATCCGCTGCACTCGTCGCTTTGGCTGCAATTATCTCGGACATTCTGCCTTCACCTTCCGTTAATCTTCGATCGTTGTTCCTCAATCCTTCTGATCGGTCACCGATTCGACACGATTCCCGCGAACCGGTTTGTCTTCTCTTTGCGCTGGTTTTATCAGCGTTTTAATTGATTTCTATGACACGCGTGTAATTTTCCAACGGGAGAAGCGCTCTTCAAGTTCACTGATATGTATTTCGTCTGCGTCGCTGCGCTAGTAACTGATGAATGTCTGGTGTGTTTCATTCAGAAGACTGGTTCGAAATGCGAGCTTCTTTCGTGTGTCTCGCGTGTGGACGGACGTGTGGTTATCGACACCTTAGCCGGCGGCTTTGTTTCCTTAGAAACAGTCAACAATGCGGGTACGTGAGAAGATCTTTGATCGTACGTAGCATGAACGAAGACTCCTATGTTTTCGGTATATTATACATTCTTTTTGACTCGTCGATTCTATTAGGGGGCCCACAAGTAAACAATTATTTTGAAATCTAAAACAAACTTTGTAGTCAATTCAGGTTTTTATTTCTTAATTTATTATTTAATCTCCATCATTAGCAAGGACAGTTTGCCATCTTTCCTGCAAATTTTCAATCCCCCTCTTATAGAAATCCAGGGTTCGTGAAGCAAAATATGACTCAAGGTGCCTCCTTACAACTTCTACAGAAGTGAATGTTTTATTTCTTAAATAATGCTCCAGAGATTTGAAAAGATAATTGTCAGAGGGAGCAATTTCCGGTGAGTACGGGAGCTGCGGTAAAACATCTCCTAATCTATGATGGATTCAGCCACGAGAGCGTGCGACATAAAAGCATGAAATAAAAAAAAATTCTTAACGTTTTTGCAGATGTTTCAGTTTGTAACATAATCTTCAAATCAGTGATAGATTAATTCAGGAAAATATCAAGAAATGTTTTGATATTTTTACAGATGATTCAATTTGGAGCATTTTTTTTTTACCAAAAAAGTGTCTTCTGATTTTTACCTGCGGCAACATGCGAAATGTTCTAGCAAAAGAATGGACGATAATCTGTGATAGCTCCAAGCTCCAAGCTTTGAAATTAGGCGTAGGTTTATTGTTGTGCAGTATTGTGCACACACTTCTTGGATCCACTATATTTTCTCCCACCTGTTGCTAAATAGCTTATAGTTCACGCATGTGGTATAGCAAAATGTCAAATTTTTCGTTTTTTTAAATCCACTGTACACGTATATGTACAAGGGTATTTCACATTTTTATTTTCTTTATAAAAATCGAATCGCATCGTTATGCGAAATTGTGCATTAAAAGCGGAGGAGTGTTTTCTAATTTATTTAAATGTTCCTACATTATGCAAAATATTTCGACTTTAAAAACTTACTTGATTGAGCAGACACATTGCTTTATGATAATTCTCATTTTTTACATGTGCCATTGCTTCGTTCACGTATAATTTCTTTTCCGAAAGAGCGAGACGTTTCTCTCGCGATTTACTATTAACATTGCGACGATTTACCATGATGATTTGAACCCTATAACATGTTTCGTCGGGTTTAATTAAATTTTGTATGTTTCTTATTTTTAAATAGTTTGTACTATTATCTGCATAAAAATATACAAATCTAATTCAAATGTATTTAGATATTGCGTGGGACGCTATAAATATACTATTTTTACGATGTAAAATAATTGTTACTCTTCTTTTGATTTGTGGAAATTAAAGAATGCAATATAAATTACAGAAAAATATTGCGATCTGTGTATAACCACAGCACGACACAACTTTCATTACGTAAGCATGCAACAAATAATAAAAAACCTAGCAGTTGACGCGACATAGAACCATAAAGACGAAAAAACAATAAAAATAATTAATATTAAATCATTAATAATTAAATAAAAAATATTAATAATTAATTATTAAATTAGAGTATTATTAAGTTGAAACCAACCGTACACAATTTTTATAAATCAACAATCACAGCTGATGACTTGCTTGCTTTCCAGTTTTTCTTATGAAGATTGTAAAAGATTGAAGTAAAAATTTTACCTTGTTATTTCGAATTCAAATTGATTTATAACTATACACACTTACAAAAGTCAATGAATTATTGACTAGTATATTGAATGCCAAAATGTGAAAAGATCAATTTCGCAAAATATTTGGCGACTAAACCGTACTGATTTTCATTAATACTACACACTTAATTGTTCACTTACCTATTAACTCAAGATTCGTGGTGCGAATCAATCCTCAGTTTTCGAATATTCCGTTTTCGCACGCATAACACATTCTTCCATTCGTGTATTCAACAATTCACACATTTATGTGGGGGAATCACCGCCCCTATCAGATGCAATAACTTTCTCGTGCTATCTGTAATTCTTAACTTACGACCGGAACTTTTCTGTCTATACTTTTTGTCATGTCTCCCTACTCCTGGTAATCAGGACTAATCAATATGAAAGCGGTAACAGGGGACAAAGATAACGACATTCTTTCGTGACTTCTTTCTCCGTCGTTCGAGCCTAATGGAAATGCCAATAAACAATTACAAGTACTTTCTTCCGTGCTAAGATTATGGGCTCCGATAAAAAATAAATATGAAACAATCCTAACAGAGATAGAAACGAGGAAAGGTTGATTTTTATATTTAATATCTCACTAACTATGCATACATTTCTTTAACTTCCAAGCATTATGACATCGAATATATTTTGTGGAGTATACTCCACATTTGAATACATGTGTATGTGTTTGATCACTAAAGTAATGACATTGGGACGCTAACGTGAATAAACATAATTATTAATGTGCGTTATCACGAGTGTTCTATGAAATCAATATTTTATCAGCTTACAATCTTGTCATTGCTTTAGTTCACAATTTAGATTTAGCGCCATTCTAAAATCGTATCGTGTGAGCCATCTATGTGTAATCTGAAGAACTACATATTAAGATTAATGTATAATATATATGTAAAGCTCTAACAGAGAAAACTTTCTCTCTGTTGAATTAAATTCCTAATTAAAAATAAATTTTCATGCAATGAAAAGGAATCATTTTAGAATCTATAATATAAATTTGTTGCAAGGGAACCGATTGACTTATATACATATATACATATATATATGTATATATTTCTTCGGAATAATCCATGAGAGAAGATGTACATATAACTGTCTTTCATTTTTTTTTACATCAGAGTCATTGAATGGTTTGTACATCTATATATATCTAAATACTTACTTTTTGCATACTATACAAATATATAGTAAGTTGGCAATTCTTAATGTGTCAACAATAGGATTATACCATGAAGTAATAGTATTCTTACTTCATGGATTATACATTACAGCGGAAGAATGTCAGCTGTCAAAGAATGTGAATATTAATCCGTAAATACACAGACGCAGGCTCTATGAAATTTAATGTAAATGTGATGTATAAAATATAAATTTATTTAGTCAATTATTATTCGTTTGTTTTTAATGTTTACATATAACCTGTATATAATAACTAATTAGACTGCGGATCTTTATGTAAAATAAAATTTTTATGTATCACTTGCAAGAAGAGGAGGTTAAATAGATATTTATTTCTTCTGTTAACAATTTCAATTACATGAAAATAACGTGCCCATAATCTTACATTCTTCTAATACCCTCACTGTTTTATGATTGACCTACCCATTTTTGTCACAAATGTATAAAATCCGCAGTCTAATAATAACAATGCTCATTTATAATCTGTTAATTAATGCATTTCTAAATAAATAACAATACAATAATTAGGCATATATACTTATTTATATTCTAATTGTCCTTTAGGTGAAACATTTGAATGACATTAAAAAGGCATACTTCGAATTCCATATAATGAAAAGTCTGTTCATATTTTTTCATGGGATAGGTAAAAGAAAAGTTGTGATAACAAAAAAATGTAAGTTCTATATTTAATTGATTTAAAATGTATATTTTATTTATTTATTTATTTTATAGGGAGGAATCTCCAGGGCAAACTTCTATTAACGACATAATTAGTCCTGCTCCCTCTCCAATTTCTCTAAATGACGCTAAAGAAAAGTGTAACCTATCGTTTTCTTTTAATTTTGATTTTGACGAAATTATCAGCGATGTGTCTTCTGATTCGGAGACTGCAGACTTGCAAATTGATGTTTCCGAAATTGACAATTCTGAACCACCCAATAAACATAAAAGAGATGCTATCGAAGAAACTTCTTCGGTCATTAATGAAATGGAAGAAGAAATTGAAAGGCAGCTTGATGCTAAAGCAGCAAAAACTAACTTAACAGCCACAAACGTAAAAAACATCATAAAACATGTTATCACGAATGAACATGTAATGGCTATGGTTAAAAATCGTCTTCAGGACACAGAAGACGATATACTATTCGAACCTAAATTGACCAGAGCAAAAGCGAAGTATGACATAGTATAATACAATTTACACGCGTTTGATGACTTTGTAGATTAATTAATTTAATAGAAATATATCTTTTTCTGTAGAGAATTAGCAGCAGCACAAGTTAATATACCATGGCCAATTACACGAGTAAAAAAATCTACATCAGAAGTACAAGTACTAATTGAAGAAGAGCTACCAGAAGATTCTTCTGATGAAGAGTATAATCCAGAACAAGATAAGCAAAGTGATGATGAAAGAGAAGTGGAAATATCTACAAATAGTGATGTAGATTCACAATCCTCAACACCAGGAAATAATTGTGATTCAATATCAATCGAACAACCTAAATCACCAAAAATTCAATACGATCCAGAAGGCATTTTTAAAATTCCAGGGTAATACAGTTTATGCAATATATATTTAAAAATATTGATATTTATTTCAATTATTTTAATTCATTATAAGTAATATTTTTCAGTATTCCGCACGTACCAACAGAAGAGGAAAGTATTGGTCAAAGAACACGTTCAAAACTTTGCTTGAGCGAAACACCTTTGGAACAAATTGAACAAGCATTTATACCACCAGATATAACAACTGATATGTATGACTGGGACTGTGAGATTGACGAAGATTGGGACAATTTTTTAAAAGAGTTTACCCAACCATTGACTCAAGAGCCTGTAGTTGAGGATGATCCAGAAGCAGATCCAGAGTATAATATTTTAGAAGATGAAGAAATAGAATTTCGTATGTGTACTTAATATTTTAGGCTTTTTAATTCATTCGTATTACTTAGTTAATATAAATTATTTATTTGCAGTGGACAAAGAAGAATTGCGAGCTGATAAAGCTGTAAAAGTTACTCGGAAAGAATTAAATAATTTAATAGCAGAATTATTTGAATTTACTGATACATTTTCAAAGCAAGAACAGGAGATTTCGAAGAAAAGAAGATCTCCTGAAAATTTAAATTCAACTATTGAAAATAATTCTATGGTAAGAAGATATTCTCGTAATCATATTTACACATTTTTAAATAAAAAATTAAATTTTATCTTTCAGGCTTGCTCTGTAACAGATTTACTGCCCGTTTATAAAGAACCCGAGGTTCCTGAATTAATGAATACTAGCCAGAGACAATTACTAGCAGTTCAAATGTGTCAACATGTTCAATTAATGGTGCAACATTTTGCTATGACATATAAACATCCAGAACTACATCTTCAATCGAAAACTTGTAAAGAAAATTTAATGAGTATAAAGTTAGTTCGTTATTACACAATTTATAAATTATAAATATAGAATGAGCAGTAACTAAAATTTTCTGTGGCATTTATATCAGGAATTTAAGTAATGGTCCTAATTCTGCATTTAATGCAGAAAATTTGGCAGATGCTTTGAAACTGGTGTCCGATTGGGAAAACAAATTTTTGGATAATCAATTTGCCGAGGATTTTGAAAAGACTGTCTTAGACGAAAATACAGTGAATGAGATATATTTTTCGAATAAATGGAGATACGTCCCAAAGTTTCATCCAGAATTAAAGAAATTATTTATGGAAAGTAAAGCATTAATGTATCCACAACTTTTACCTGAATTACCTTTTAAGAGTGATTTAAGTAAATATATGCGTAAGCAGTATCTGAAATCTGAAAATTCGTAAGTAGATATATTTTCTTTTTTTAATATATTTCAATTCACTATGTTCAACATTTTTTTTTTTAGTTTAATCGCTCTGGGTCTTGAACAATTTGTTCCTTTTGTTGCATCAAAACCAAGAAAGTTCAAAAATAAAAATATTCAACTAATGGATGCATTGCAATTAATCGTTCAATATTTATTACCATGTAGAGAACTCCGTGGATTATATCGTCACGTTCAAAAACGTAGACGTGCAAAAGATGGCAATCCCATAAGGGTATGTATTGCACATGTTACTTTAATTAAAAGTACTACAACAAAATACTTGTTCTTTCAGCATTACTTTGAAAAAGGCTATGCTCCTAGAACAATACATTATATACCAAAAAAATGTGAACTTAAAGCACTAAAAGAACAACCAATAGAATCTTTACCTATGGAGTGGCAGAATTATCTTAACAATGTACGTAAATCTATGCATCAATGTGTGTAAATTTATTTTAATACCTTAGTCTAAATACATCTACTATGATGTATTTAACATACAATATATTTAAACACGATCTGAAATATTTTGAAAATTAGATAATGTTAATAAATTTATTTTTACATTTAAAATTGTTCACAGACAAAACAGAAAATTGATGCGTTAAAGAGAAAACACATATTGAAGTCGTATAATGATCTCATGAAGAAGGATGACTGCATAAATGGATTTGTTAAAACTTATACAACCGTTCCCATCATTCATCCCTTACGAAATCCTATTGTAAATATGTTTCCAAAGATATTACCTACACCGAAGAACAAGAAGAATCCAAATAAGCAAATAACAAAAAATACTTCGTACTTGAATGAACACGTTAATTCTGAAAATTCAGCAGAAGCATCTAACAATGAGTCGAATACAGGACTGTGTAATTCTGATATAGTAAATGCAGAACAAACATCGCAACGAACTGACCCGTTGAAAAGTGAAATTCATGCAGAAGAGAAAGAAAAACCATTGGGAAAAAATGAAGAAGAAGAAGAAGACAATCAGAACGATGAAATTACAATTTCAACTACATCAAAGTATTCCAAGTTTTCTAAAAAATCTTCTGGAGTAGTACAAGAATTGCCGCAGTTAAGAAGGACTACACCTAGATTAGCAAAGACAAGGAGCGCTCAAAATATGAAGTTGATGGCTCAAGTACTAGGATCAAAAGGATTATCTTCCAGTTGCAATACTTTAAAATCTAGAGAAAAGAGTGATATGGATAAAAATTTTGAGAAAACACAATCCTTACCAAAACTTGTAAGTAAAGTTAACAACATATACAGAGGTAGAATCCGTATTCAATTGACTACTTTATATGTATCTTGCATTGTTGTTGCTATTAAAAATGATTTCTAAATTTCGAAAGGCAAATATAACGATACAAAAATAGTGAAACAAAAATACATAAAATTGTCTTGTTATATAACGATAAATTTCTTAATTTGTAATACAAAACTAATTATTTTTCGTCTCTTTATTAAATAGTTTATCATAATGGGAGTAGTCTAGACACATTTCACATCCTCTTTACTGTTCATGATAATCAAATTATATGACATGAGTGCAATCATTTTTTCAAACAAGCTGGCAATGATTCAAGACTTTTGAAATAAAAATGACATTAAAGCACATTTCTTTTTGCCGTTACACCTCTTTAGATATGAGCTTGCGTGATTAAAAATATAAAAAGCATATCATATAATGAAGTTCATAGTTTTAATTTGTTTTTGGTTTGTTTCTTATTCTAGGATAACGAAGATGAAATAGCAGAACTAATGTTAGCAAGTACAACTATTAAAAAAGATTCAATTAGTAGAAAGAAAGCTAAAGAAGCTAGAGAAATAGAAAATATTAAAAGGCTTTTAGAATCTGAAAGTCCGCTAAACGAAGAAGAAAGGGCATCAAGTATGTTCCTCTTAATTACCTTAGCAATCTTATTAAATCACTTTATTATTCAAAGATAATTAAGCATGTTTGTTTCTTGTTAAACAGAATTTGCAGCATCATATCTTCAAAAGTTGCATTTAACGTTGGAGTCCAATAGTCCTGATGTATTTCGATCTGTTGTAAAATTATACTTGGATTATTATGAGAAATTAGATAGCATTAATCAAATGGAGAGCGAATTATCCTTTTCCAACGAGTCTGGAGCTCCGCAAAATGAAAAAATTATGGAACAAACAGCAAGGGATAAAGATGTTATAGCTATTAATTTATACCAGGATGTGTGCGAGAAGTTACACGAATATCCTGAACTCTGTACCGACTTTTTGTTGTTTTTAAAACCACATCAAGCAGCGATAATGGATAAATCAGTTGAATATATAATGCTTCAAAAAATGAGTGAATTTATCAACGTTGCACAAATATTTTTCACTAAACAACCTTCTCGAATAGCAAAAATGATGCAAGCTATTACGCAACTTTCATCTGATCCTCAGACAACATTAGAGCATGTTCATTCGATTATGGCCCCTATACTTAAGGGACACCCATTAGTCATGGATTTATTTTTACAAGTATTACCTACCGCTAAACCACCTGAAAGGTAATATTTATAATATATGTATATATAACACAAGAATGTATATTAAACATAAGGTATTTTACAGTTTATTTGCCTCGCATATGTTCGAAAATTTTACATGTCCTGTGGGGCCACATGACAAGAACAAAGTGTATACTGAAGATGCACCAGAATTATATGAAAATATTGAACTGCCACTATCAGGTACCCAAGAAGATCCTTATGGTGGGGAAAATTGCAGATGCAACTGTCACAATGAAGACGATTCTATTTGTAAAAGTATTTCTGAGCATTGTGTATCTTGTGGAACGAGGGTAAAGAATTTTTATTATTTTGTAGCCGTTTTCATCAACTACACATTGCAGTAGAATGAATAAAACAATACAAAATTCTTCCCACAGTTTTTGAATGGAAAGATTTATCTTCAAACTTCTGAAGGCCTAAGACCTGCTAAAATTATTTTCCCTGGTGCTGATGAAGAAAAATTAGAAAATATAGCTCGCGTATCTTTAAAAACAGCAGATAAATTTGTTTCTCCTATTCCATCCAGACCACGGAGAAAATCATCAAAGAACGAACCCAATCCTGACGAACAATATCAAAAACCTTGTCTGTCAAAAAGTTCGCCTGTTAAAGATAATGAGGAGATAGGAAAAGTAATGGTAAAACCCAAAAGAAACATAAAATCTCCATCAAAAACAGATCAAAAAAGAGGTTTGAAAAGGCTGGAAAATACGGATCAAATGGACGTAAACGCGAAACGAGTACGAATAACACAGTATAAAAGTAAAAAAGAAAAAAAAGTCGATAAACAACAAACAAAATTGGAATGTGTAGATTCGCATATTAATCGTAAAAAATTGGACGAAGCATCCAGCACAAATACTGTTATAGAAATTAAAAAAAAAGTTTTATCTGATGGAGAAGGGGAAATATCAAATGATAGAGCAAACAAAACGGACTCATCTCAAGATGTTAAAATCTCGAACACAAACGTAAATGTTAAACTATGGACACGCCAAGAAGACATGATTCTTCTACAAGCTATTAAAAAAGAATATTCTGATAACTCGCTCATTATGGTCAGTAAAACATTGGATTGTCCAATTGAACAGGTAAGTTTTTCATGTTATTTTTGTTGTCTACTTTCAATATAGACTGTATAATTATTATAATTGTCACGCAGGTCAAAGAAAGATGTGAAACACTTTTGGCATTATTGCAAAAAATGATGTAATTATATAGTTCACAAGAAATCCATTTTCTTGAGCATATTCTATATACTGGGGATGTGCAGGTAAACGAATTTCCTCTCATATAGAATATATTGTTAAAATTAATTTACTATATTATTTATTATATATATTGAATTTTAATTATAAAATTAAATAAAAATGTGAATGTTCAAACAACTGAATTAAATTATCTTTAAATTGTATTAAAAAATAAGATTACATACTAAATATTATTGTTTACTACTAATAATAATATATACTTTATTTCAGCCTCACAGCTAAAAAATTGGACTTGGTTTACATAAACCTAATCAGTATATTGTTTACTATTGGATGCATCATAATAATTATGAACAGCCAAAGCAATTATTATATTAGAAAAATATATGTGTATCCTAATACCATAAAAAAAGTGTTAAATTTTTAAACTGTACGTTATAGAACTTTATGCATTATTGTGTCATATAGTATGTATTATACATACTTTTAGTTTTTTCTGAGAATTGGTATGAATTAATTATATATTTTAACACTTTGACGGTTGTACTAGATAAAAGTAACATAATTATTTAATTATATAAAAAAAAATAAAAGCAAATCATTAATTTAAAACTGGGTAATTGATCTTATTTAGTATATAGTAATGTAGAATAGTAATATATAATATAGTAATGTAAAATACAGTAATGTTGTTACTAATTCATTACTTGCTGAAATAATTAACTTTCATGCAGAATACTGAGTAAAGTTTTGATTACGAGATAATTCATTTAATACTTTATACAAAGTACAAATAGTTTAATATTTATTTTTATAATGACTTTTATGTACATAAACAATCTTCAACAATGAAAATTCCATAAATATTACGCAACAGAAATATTTCTGTGTTACGATGTCGCAATTATTATGAAATTTCATACTTGTTACGTCTCTTACATTCTTTTATATTTATCTTAATGACAAAAACAAACGTGTTAAATGAAACTTGAAAGAAGTATAGCTACCCTGGAATGAATTAAACTAAGCCGAACGCATCTGTGTTCGAGAGACAAAACAGTTAGATATAGATTTCAAGCTTCTGTTTCAAATAATCATAGTGAGGCATAGGCTCTCATAGATACGATTGAGTATAGTGTGTAACATGATATATAACTAACATAAAAATTCTTATTGTTGAGACACATGGGTGTAAACTATGTATGCTTTGAAAAAATTATCTCTACCTTCCACTAGCATTGTAATTATTAATAATGCTATGCTACTGATTACACTGACAGCATTAGACTGCAAATTTTATGGATTTATACAAAAAAATGACTAGGTCAAATCATTTCATACTGTCAATTAGCCACGCCTCATGAAACCAGTTGCAATATAAACTTTTGGGATCATTTTTATGAAGGAACACAGTTTACACTTATATTTATGACTAACATTGCATAACATTGTATCATATGGATTATCTATCAATCAAGTCTTCCTTATTCGACGTAGTTTTCTCTTTAGAGTCAATTCATTGCAGGAAACCTATACAAAAATATTCCTTGTTGAAAATGTAAGAAAATGACACAGCACGTTACCATAGCATGTACAGTTGATAAATTATTTTATCACAATATGGAACGTCGATGCAATTAATCGATCATTGTTTGATCACATTTGATATTTACGTATTGTATATTGTAAGCAAACGTACAAACTATATGTAAAGTGTATTCACATATGTGTGTGTGCTCGCGCGTGTGTATGTATGTATGTACGGTTATTTTGCAAATATTAGAATTTCATTTTGTACAAGTCATCTGCACATATAAAAAAAAATAAATTTTAGAGTACTTCCATACTATCTACATCGATACCAATATCAAGGTAATCTTCTTCATAGTCTTGAATATGCCTTTGTACAAGTGAATGTTCAGAATGGTCTGGATCATCTGTTACTGGACTAGGTGGTGGATTAGTCACTGTACGATCAGAATCCACAGGCATCCTGTCCATGCCTTCACCACGTCTTAATCTTGCTTCTTCAGCTATTTCTTTCGGAGAAAGTTCTGCCTTTGTTAAAAGAGCGGGCAGATCTTTTTCAGAACCATCTGTATGGAAAGTATTTTTGTTATATCATTTTTTTTTTTTTTCAAATAATAATCGTAAACACGAAACAATACTTGCTTTCTAAACATTTAATTAATTCTTGTGCCTTTTGTCTCCTAGCACTGGCATCAGCCTTTTTCTGATCAACACTTTCCTTTTTACGGTGGTAAAAAATTTCTCTTATTTTTTCCTGTGGAATATGCTTATCATTTTTTACTAGCCATAAATAAACTCCACCTGCAGTTCTTCTTCGATGTCCATTTATTGTTAACAATCCTCCTACTTCTTCTATTTTTTTCGTTTCTTGGAAAAAATCGATAGCTTTCTCTTTACCAATTATTTCCACGATTCTGTCTATGAACAATACATATATTTCAATTACTTAAACTATATATGTATAAAACTATAGACACACAAAAACTAACCAAATAAATTTAACTGAGCTAGAAATTTAATAATATAAATAAATTTGTATAAAAAATTATTATCGCAGTACTGATATACAGTAATAATGAAAACAAATTTGCATTTATAATTTTCGAAATAATACACGAATAATCAAAATGACCCTTTTTCGAGGCCACGTCTCTGCTTGAGTTTAATGTATCGTCAATGTCTCATAATGTAGTACTTGGATGGAATGCGAAAGGAATTCGCAAAGAAACCATCATTAGTCAGGTGCACAAAGTTGAGTCAGGTGCATCTCGCTATTCGCTGAGAAAACTACCATCCAGGTTCCACGTTATGAGGCAACAATAGTACCTACATATTTAAATGTAACATGTTTCTTACTTATAAGAAAATTCTTGTTCTCACTAAGTTTCTCCGCAATATCAGTAGCCACGTCTGTATCGGTGGATTCAACTGTTACACTTAAATCTGGTACTTTTCTTACAGTTCCTTTTTGATTATCCACATCCATTGCATTACATCTCTTCCCTAATCTTAGCTTAACATTACGTCTGTCTGAATTTGTTCTTTTATTTGTTAATCTCCTTTCAGTTTCTTTCTCATCTTCTGAACTATTGTTGTTACGTTGTTCCATATTCCAGCTACCATTTACAGAGTAATGATGTGGAACATTATAATTTTCAACATTACGCTCTTGATAGTGCTTCTTTGTCACACCACATAATACTAAATCCTCCGTCAAAGAATCCTCTTGCACTTGAGTGCACCAAATTTTATACTTATTATTTTTGTTTCCCCAGTCTTTTGTCGTATATCTTGATCGTTTTAACTTTAGCTTGGGTTTTTTACTCCTGACATGTTTTGAATCTGAATCAGAATCACTTTCAGAATCTACAGAATCATCAGATTCGTCGTTGTAGCCTATCTTTGGGGGTTCCTCTTTATTTGAAGCTGCTGGAGGTCTTTTTAAAACATTATACGTTTCAATATCACTTGCCTAAATCAAAATATGTATATTACAATAGTTAACAAGTACATTTCGTTATAAAAGATATTTTATTTGAAGGGTTGCGAGCAAAATGTATAATTATATTAACTGAAGTTACGTGAAGATAATTTCAATTTATGTTTGGACTTGAACGTATCAGTTTAATTTCATCTTGACTGAAAGAGGTTAGATTCTTGTCATATTATAGAATTATGATATAACCGACCTCATCATTGATAATTTCGCCGTCCTCGAGATCTAAGGGTTCCGCTTCCATATTTTTGTTTCCCAAAACTGACAATTTCTTCAAAGAAGAAATATCAAATAGAATTACAGTTATTGAACAACTTCCACTAAGTTTGTTCGGACTACACCTACCTTAATGTTGGTTTTATCCACAACACAGAGAACCCTTACAGAAATGAAACTTTGAAGTGTTTCTAACGTTTCTCAACAACCAATTGCGCTTGCGTACGAAAATAGTGTTTCTTGAATATAGCTGTGTTAAGTCTATGATCATAGAAAGATCTTATAGAAGTGGGACTCCAATATTTTTTAACAACCAATTTTCAGTGGGCAAACACTAGCGATATTTTACGGGATAGTTTTGACGGGAGTTTCGTCTCTCGTATAGTATTCTGTGGTAGAGTAGATGCTACTTTTTAAATGCTACTAGTACAGCTACAAAATAATGCTGCGAGTGCTGCAACACTCGAGCGATAATTTATGTTAAAGTGTTCGTTTAACTCTAATAAGTCATAATAAGCTTGATCTTATTTCAATCAGATGTATAATATTCATTAAATAGTACACTGGTTTTGAATTGTTAATTTGTAGACAATTTTGTAGATTGTTATATAAGAATGATTTGTACACATGGTTTACGGTGGTACAAGAAATGTCTTCAATTAACGTTACCTTCTTATTTTCAAAAGGGTAACATAGAGTAATTCATTATTATATGTTACATTAACATTATTAATAATCGCTATTATATTAAAAAATATTCATTGTTTCGTGGATTATTGTGGAAACAGTTCACTTTTGTTTTACTTCTTTATTGTATTTTCTATATAATATAGATTTAATTTTTAATTATATAAAATTCTTATTTTAAGTTTTTTTTAACAGCCAATGTGTCTACACTAAATGCTGTCAACAATGATTCAAAAAATCACATTGTTTGGATAGATATGGAAGTACGGTGGTATTATCAGTATAATTTGATATGTTCATATTCTATATTTACAATATATATTTAATTATTATTACTTTATTTAATAATGTAGATGACTGGACTTGATGTTGACACATCTCATATAATGGAAGTTGCTTGCATAGTCACGGATAAAAATTTAAATATTATAGGCAATGAATTAAATATAGTTATACATCAACCAGATGATGTATTAGATCATATGAATGATTGGTGCCAAAATCACCATAAAAAGGTAAATACATTTTGAGATTTTATTAAATACTGAAAAAATGGACAAATAATATTTCTTTTTGAATTAGTTGAATTATACTGATTTTTAGACAGGTTTAACTGATGAGTCACGTTTAAGTAAAACTTCTGTACGAGAAGCTGAAAAAATTGTATTGAGTCATTTACAAAAACATGTAGAAAAAGGATCATGTCCGCTTGCAGGCAGTTCTGTTTACATGGATCGCATGTTTCTGTATAAATATATGCCATCAGTTAATAATTACTTGCATTATAGACTTATAGACACCTCTACGATCAAAGAATTAATTATGTAAGTATTATATATACAACAGTCTTTTAGAAATTCAGTATATCATTAACTATTTTTCTATTATAGAAGGTGGAATTTGGATGTCGCTGCGTTTAAAAAGAGTGCTGAACATAGAGCATTACGAGATATAAAAGAAAGCATAAAAGAACTAGAACATTATAGAAAAAATTTATTTCATTTATAGACATCAGACAGCATAGTTTTTATGCTTGTATATGTATTATTAAATTGGTTTAAACATTTTAAGAATTATAGTGACTAATAAAATTGTCCAACATATCTCTTAACAAATACGTTATTGAACCTAATTTTTAAGTACTACATTTTATGTTAATATATAATAGTGCGTGTCTGCAGCTTAAACTCGAAAACATAAGAGATCGATCTTTTACTTCTTTACATCTTCAACTGCTTTTTATAATTTTGTTTGTTTCTTCAATCTCCAATCATAAGTAAGATATTGCATAATTAATTATATAAACTAATATAATTGGTTAATTACGTTTGTTTTGCGAGAGTTTGATCACTAAAGCAATGATCGTGCAATGGTAACATGAATAAACATAATTATTAATGTGCGTCATCACGAGTGTTCTATAAAATCAATATTCTGTCAGTTCACAATTTTTTGTTATTGCTTCAGTTTACAATTTGAATTTTGCGCTATTCTAAAATAGAATCATGCGAGCCATCTGGAATATGATGAACTGTACATTAAGATTAGTTTATAATATACATACAAGATATCCTAAAAATGTTGTGCTTCCTTGAATTCCTAAGGTCATTGCAAGTAATTTTTTCCATTGCGAAAATCTTCTCCGCGGAGTTATTCATGAAAAATGCGGATCAACCAGAACATCACTATTGTGAACGATGGCGCTGGCATTGGCCGAGCCGCAATCCATCCACCGTAGCGACGTCTGATTGGTCCGCGTTTTTCGTTAATCATTTTTCACAATGGAAAAGGTTGCTCTAATTGACTTCAGGAATCACTCCTTTCAAAGAACTTTTGGGACACCTTAAATAGCCGACCAGCACAGTTATGTCTCAATTGAGAAAAAATCTGCTTGTAGATAATTGGAGTTAAGAAGGAATAGGTATGTTGAAAAATATTGTAAACTTTATTTATAAGCTCTAGGAAGATGTTCTTAATGAACATGTAAAATAGAAGATAGATAAGATCTTTTCTATATACATTTTCTCTTCACTCCTTCGTCCGGCATTATATTAAATGATATACCAATAGATGATATGATTCCACGATTAATATTACATTTTATAATTCAAATTTCCCTCTTATCTCCATTGGCAATACTGTGTTAATTATAGCTCTATCGCAGCTAAGTTCACACGGTCGCGCAACATTATATGTAATTCTGATGGTATTGTGACGAATTATTTGTGCATGTATGTATGCTTTGTTAGTGTGAGAAATCTAACGTCAGTGTGTGTATGCATCTCCCGCGCAAAAACGTTAAAACTTTAACGTCCGTCAAATTTATTTTTTTTTCAATAGTAGATAATATTTCGACGTCTGAATGTACACTGATAAAAAGTTATGGGTACAATAGAAGTCACATTTCCAGTTGGTGGACAACCAGGAAAGATTTTAAAATGGAGGGTTCGAATGGATACAATGGTTTCAGCGGGCAGAGTGTTGTTTTTATATCAAAATATTACTCCAGGAACCGAAGATGTCAAGGGTCCTGAGAAAAAGTATCGGGCCACTCGATTTGGCCGCGTCACAAAATTCTTGGCAAGGGAAGGAGATATTATTCAGCCTGGGTATATATTCTTCTTAACCTTACTTTTATACGATTTGTTAATTTAAAAGCATAAAGTAATCCTTTTATAAAGATTTTTTAAATACTATCGTAAATGAAGTAGACTTATTGAACACAGTCTTCTACAAAACGATGGACCGATTAAAAATTATATTTTCTAATGAGAATGTTTCTATCACTCTTTATACATATTTAGATATGTAATTTGTTTCAAAATTTGCATAAGTGATTAGTATTTCAGGGAAGTGATAATGATATTAGAAGGATGTCGACATCCTACAGTAATGAAGGATTTATGTGCTGAATGTGGTGTAGATTTAAGGGTTGAAGGAGTTGGTAAAGAAAGTGAGAATATACAAATATCTCAAGCGAGCGTACCAATGGTACATAGCGTGCCAGAATTAAAAGTATGTCCAGAATTGGCAGAAAAAATTGGAAAAGAAGATGAACAACGTCTTCTAAATGATCGCAAGTTAGCTTTGCTTGTTGATCTTGATCAAACAATTGTTCATACTACAAACGATAATGTTCCTCCTAATATGAAGGTACATTTAACTATATATGTATTATAAAAGGTGATTGAATTGGTATTATTAATTTTTGTGTTTAAGGATGTTTATCATTATCAACTCTATGGACCAAACTCTCCATGGTATCATACCCGTTTAAGGCCTAATACCAGACATTTTCTTTCTGAGATGAGCCGTTTATATGAATTGCATATATGTACATTTGGTGCGAGAAATTATGCTCACACTGTAGCAGGATTACTAGACAAAGATGGAACTTTATTCTCTCATAGGATACTTTCAAGGGACGAATGTTTCGATCCTGCATCAAAAACAGCTAACCTGAAGTATTTAGATACTTTTAAATAATATCCATTGGTTCGATTAACAGATACGGTTGTATATCTAATTCCAGTTGATTTTTTACAGAGCTTTATTTCCTTGTGGAGATGATTTAGTATGCATTATAGATGATAGAGAGGATGTGTGGCAAGGGTGTGGTAATTTGGTACAAGTAAAACCTTATCATTTTTTTCGACACACTGGTGACATACACGCGCCACCAGGTTTAGAAAAAACTGATGCCCCAGTTTTACCTGAATTGCAAAATACAAATGAACTTTGTACAGAAGAAAATCAAAATGCGACTAACGAAAATGGCGCATCCGTACCAGCGATACAAATTTCTGTAGATAATAGTTATGAAAAGGAAACGCATCAAAAGATTGAAGATAAGGAAAACATTTGTGAATCTGAAAAGAAGAATGATGAGATTACCAAAGACAATTCTGAGGACAACATTAATGAAAGTTCGAATGCAGAAATTGATAACGAAGACAGTAAAATATCGCCAAAAAACGATGAGAATGAAGACAATAAAACACCAATAGAAAAAGATGATAAGAAAGAAATTATAATAGACGGAAAAGATAAAGATGAAGATAAAGATAATAAAACACCAGGAACAGAAGAAGAAGAGGTAGAGAACAAAGACAATAAAGTACTGAAAGAAGAAGAAACAAAACAAGATATACAAAAGAAAGATGCAAAGTCTACAGAAAATAATGTCATAGACGAAGATGACGATGATTATTTGTTATATTTGGAAGATATTCTTCGAAGGATTCATACCGAATTTTATGTTAATTACGATAAAGAAAATGGACGCAAGTCATTGAGAGATATCATTCCGCGAGTACGAGCGCAAGTCTTGAAAGGAGTACATTTAACTTTCAGTGGATTAATACCTACTAATCAAAAACTCCAACAAAGTCGAGCATATAAAGTTGCCAGAGCATTTGGGGCAGAAGTAGCACAAGTAATTTACAACTTTTATCTTTGTATCAATATATACACATATTTTTGTATATTTTAATGAATCATTATGTATTAGGACTTGACAGATAAAACTACACATTTAGTAGCAATTAGACCTGGCACTGCTAAAGTCAATACAGCCAAGAAAAATGGAAACATCAGAATTGTAAACCCAGATTGGCTTTGGACTTGTGCAGAACGCTGGGAACATGTTGATGAACGTCTATTTCCACTTACCATAAAGGTATAGGTACTATAAAAGCACTACAATGATGGTGGTAATCCATAGGAAGTAATAATTTTACTCTGACTTAAAGTAATTATATATTCTTAGGCTCGAGCATCTAGGATACCGCCTCCACATTGTAGTAGTCCAGAACGCATAGAAGAAGAAGAAAGGAAAATGGAAAATAGTTTTGCCGATAGTATTAATCCCCTAATGTCGTTTACACCAGAGGAAATAGAAATTATGGGCAAAGAAGTTGAAGAAGATATGGATGATCAAGAAATGGAACCACCTGTTTTCGATATTGAAGATGAAGATGGTTTAGAAGAATGCGGTATAGATGCTCGACACAAGGGCTCCGATTCCGAAGATTCTATGCACAGTGAACGTAAGAATGCTTTGTATTTTTATTTTAGTTAGTATAAAGGATGCAAAAAAGGTAATAATTTTATTATCGCTTAATAGGAAACTATTTAAGTGAACCTTTGAGAAAGAGAAAGAAAATTTCTCGTGGAAGTAGTGAAGATGATTCGTCAAGCGGCAAAGAAGATACTATGGATGATGAGGACGACGACGATCCTGTAATACGTTTTAGAAGAGGTGAAGACTTACCTGACGATTTAGATTTAGGTGATAACTCTCAGGACTCGATTGATGATCTTGAAATAATGGATAATGAAGATGATCGAGAATGGAACGCCATGGGAGCTGCCCTCGAAAGAGAATTTCTTTCTGAATGATTCACTGTGAAGTCATTTGTTTATTTATAAACTAATGAAGTCATCACACTATTTGTACATTTAAAACCGATCAATTTTAGAAATAATAGCTACTGATTATATTTAATACGATTAACATATTTGTAGAACTCTCAGATTGAATAATTTAATGCTATTTCTCCAAGAGTATAAAAAAAAGTAATGTACAAGTTAAATAAGGAAAAATACAAAGAAAGTGTTTGTATTTAATTATTAAATTGAAAATATATGCACAAGAACCGTACGTAGAGAGATACTAATGTATTTCTCATAAATGATCACGTTAATATTGTTGCCCTTCTTACTCTTTGCAAGCAAATTAATTTATATGGAAATGATTAAATATTTATGTAAAATTATTTTGCTTTGGAATGTAGTAAACATATTCCTAACTCCAAAAAAACACTCTTTTCTACAAAAACTTTTTATACTTACATCACAATGTACTATGAAATAAAATAAAATATAATTATCTTTCTTAATATGTAACTTTTGTTTATTAAACACTAAAATTAATGCAAATGAGTTAGAATGGATTCACTTTATATGGGTCCTTATCATTTGGATCATCATTGTGTTTAATGAAAATCTTTTTGTTTGAGAAGTCTCTTATGCCTTCCAGTGACCCTCTTTGTGGCGCTTGATCATATTCGAATGCAGAGTCTAATTTTCCAAATAATTTGGCATCTTCATCTATTTCATCCCTATATTTTCATAAATATTGAAATATGAATTAATACGATAATGCATTTTTAGCAAGTCAGATATGATATATTCAAAAATAATATAGCATACCTATATCTTCCTGCAACTACTTTTTTGCCAGTTATAGGATCTGTAATATCACCTAATGGATAAACAACTTCAACAACCTACAAATAAAACAATAAAGTACCAAGTTGATAGCATGTAAACAATAATTTTTAATTATATTTTTAAATGGATATACAAAACATACCTTATGACCAATAAGACGTGTTAATTTTTCTGGTAAGCTTTGTATTAATACTGTGTCGCCAGTTTTACAAAGTTTATTAGGATCACTGGCGTAAATAAATTGGTGTTCGGAGAAGTACTGCAATGCGAGGAAGAGTTACATAACCTCAAACCTAGGTCCACGAGAATACTATTCAAGTTTACGTACCATTGAAAGACGAGTATCGAGTTCCAGTTTATTTACTCGTATTTTGGCTGCATTTTGTTTAGTTGTTGGCACACATACCCCCAATAAATAAGTAAGGGCTTCTTTAGCTACATTCTTCTTTGCCATCTCCAGTACCTTCGTAAATCTGTCGCGCGTGTATATTTACAACTACATACATACATATAACACATATAAGTACATAGATACACAGATAAGATTTTCATTGGGTTAGTGACATTATTACATGGGCACACAATTATCAAAATTTTACAATTATCATATAGATTATGATTATCAATTTGATACTTATAGTTTATTCATGAATTACAAATAAATCGATTTTATTCGTTACTTGAAATCAATATCGTCCAACTCTGAAGGCAATAAGCGATTCAACAGTTTATGACAGTTTTTATTTAGTTTTTTTTTCGTTTTTATCGTCGAGTTTTACCCTACGGCGTATGTAAATTGAAATTACGAGAGTACCTGTGTCTCTTCGCTCACACCTGCGGTCATTTAACAATTCTTGTTGCTATGCAACATGCAGTTCTTCACGATTGCAGCAATTACACATACTAATACATGTATACATATACACATAGATACATATATTATTATATATGGTCTTTCTATGGTATTATTGATACTATCGTGTACGTCAAAGCCATAATCCCACCAGAGACAGTAGAATTTTAATGGAATATGTCGTTTGGTACATTTATCAAAGTCGAACGGCTTTTATGATTGACAAACAGTATCGAGTCTCGATTTTCCAATTAACCTGTTGACAGTGGCTTTCAATTATTTCCATTTTTCTTCTAGTGCTATTATTTCTTCTATCAATTCTTCCCCACACGGGGGCAATTCGAAAATGGACTCGTTCAGGTTTAATTAACCGTATGGCGACTTTCAGTTCAGGATCCCACTAAATATAAGTAATAAATAATTACCAATAATAAAAAAAAAAAAAATAACATGGAAAAATCTTTCATTAAAATTATTTCGTATTTGAATTTCAGTTCTCCATTATAATATGTTTTGAAAACTTATTGTGTTTCCTCTACAATTTCCTAGCGATTTCTTCCTAAAAGCTATCATTTAAGATTCCTCGGTGAACAATTCAATTGTTGAATATTAAAAGAATTTTAGAAAGGTTTAGGTGGAGCATGGCACAAAAAAGGTTGGGAAACACTGGTCCAGAGTCTAGGCCATTAAACGACAATACAGATATATATTCTATGAAAGCAGAGAACTGTGAGAAAACTTGTACCAATAAAGTACTCCTGCATCGTGAATGCGAGATGGATCCTCTATCATCAGTTTCAGCATCGTAGAATACTCGGGGGATGAACGAGCTTTAATAATAATTAATCTTCAACTACTAACAGGGCAACTCTAGTTTTCGATAATGGGGCACTCAATTACATGCTTCCATAATTAATACCATCGTGAATATAGAATGTTATCTGAATAAAAGGCAAGAGTTAGTGAGAAAGTAAACTTGTTGTATCTAATTTCGTAACATCATTTTCTACAGCTAATTCTTCTTGCTACATTTAAATGAACTTCCTTAAGATGTACGCTCACCTCGCACTAAATATAATTAGTACTTGATTGTTCATTATGATTTCAACCAAAGTTTGATTTTTAATGAATATTCCCAATATTTTAACAATTCTCCGGTCTACGTTTCCGTATTGCGTGCGAGCGCATAGACGTTTTGTGGTTGCCGTGTCTCTGATTTGGCAGAAAACTTGTGTCGTTTCTCGTCGCGTCGCGTCGTAACAGCAGACAAAGAGAATATAGTCGTCAAGATCACAGGAAAGAATGTCTGCCGGATAAAAGACAAAAGGTGGCGAGACAGAAAAAAAGGGGGTAGGGTACGATAAGAGGCAACGGTTCCTTTCCATCAATGTTGTTGCTGTGGGCTATAGACAATTCATTATGGAAGAGATATCAGCGGATATCGTGAAGATTCACAGGAGATTCAGACAAGGGGTGAAATATTATACAAGCAAGGCGGAGACAAATGTCGCGACGGGGCATTGTCAATTTGCAGTATTACACCTTTTCTGTGGACTAAAGAAACGATAAATATCTGCTAAACGATAAGTAAATAAATAAATAATAAGCAGCTTGTCTTCCAACTAGCAATCAGGGTCCGATCGAAAGAAAAATCGCGTTTGAAAATTTGCCGTTTGGAAGACGGGTTCACGATTCGGAAATCGAGGCAACGACGCTCGTTGGTGAATATTTATAATGAAATTAACAATGTTATCGGTTTGCACGCTTAGTGGAATGCCCGCATGTAATCACGATGCAAGTTTTGATTCGACCCTCTGCCCCATCAATTCGCGTTCGTTTTTTTTTCTCTCCGGCGCGCGCGCGCGTATCCGCATTTCCATATAAATATGATCGTGTACCTTTCGCGATCCCATCGGTTGCAACATTTCGACCTACGTGTACGAACAAAATGCATAAATTAAACTCGTTCCGCTGTGCGCCGCCATCTGTATGAACGAGCCGCATTAGGTGTATGCGTATCAGAGGGAATTTGCGCGTTTCAAATGAACAGTTCATTCTTTATTACCATGCATTTCCACCGGTGAACTGGAAATAATTGTCAAGCAGTAGTTTATTCACTATTTTAAACTAAATGTTCGAATGTATTCGTGCGCATGAAATTTGGACAGTATTTGTACGGGAGCGCGAGCACATGCAAATTATGAGACCCGAGACATACAAAAATACGCGGGAGTATTAGAGGGACCCATAAGTGATCAATTATTTTGAAATCTGAAACAAACTTTGTAATAAATTCAAGTTTTTATTTCTTAATTTATTATATAATCTCCATCATTATCACGGGTAGTTTGCCATCTTTCCTGCAAATTTTCAATCCCCCTCTTATAGAAATCCAGGGTTCGTGAAGCAAAATATGACTCAAGGTGTCTCCTTACTAGTATGAATTTTGTATGTTTCAAAAAATTTTATTCCTAACTTATTAAAATTATTAAAGGGAAAAAGGAGAGGGAGAGGGAGAGAGAGAGAGATCCAAAATGGCGGAAGGCTTGGTAAAGGTTCGGCGAGAAGGCGGGAGGGCAGGATAGAGTAGAAGCCTTCTCGCGAAACCGTCGGAATTCCTTTTTCCTCGGCGTTTCCTTACCGACTCTCGGACCTTTTCTCCTTGATCCTCTGAAAGGAGATATCGTCGCTTACCCTTTTCCTGCTAGTGTCCTCCTCGGACCCTACGGGGTTATTTCCGACCTACAAAGGTTTGTCTGTGCCGCAGAGGGTAACGCCGAGTATCGTCGAAGGATACAAATGCAGCAGATGTTGTTTCGTGAAGAATTCCTTGCTCGTTCGTGTCCAGCGAGCGCGCATTCGTTTTAATCAGTTGACTTGGTCAAGTATTTCAGTCGATCCTCATTTTGGCACTGGTCAGGGTTGCAATTAAATTATATTTAATATTTACCTCTACGATAAATGTCGAAACGTGGCGAGTTGATAAAATTGCATCTACTTTCACAAATAGTTATAAATATTTTTTTAAGCCCACAAGACGTGTACGAATACTTTTTACACTCACTGTAAATTGATCGATGGTATCGATAAATCGATATTCTGTATTCTGTATCCTGTGGAACAGGACCGATGTGCAGAACAAGAATATAAAATACTAACATCACAAGAACCATTCTTCTAGGATCTAGAATGAAAGAGGATCCGTAAATTACAGTGTGTTTACGGCCTAGAATAAAGCATTACCCGGGGAGCAATAAATGTCCACTGCGAGAAGAGTATCGCCTGAGTGTGTACTTAGCTCTCCAACGATTCTTGCCGTTCAGGCTATATGTCACCGAGCCGGGAACGGCAAGAATCATTCGAGCCAAACTACATACGTCTCTCTATGATTAACAATACGATTTCCACAGCGTTACAATTTTCTGGAAGTTAAACAACATTTCTCTCGTCCGACTATCAGCAAACAAAATGTTCACTGAGGTATAGCAAAGATTCGCGTGAACATCGAACTGCATCGGCAGCGCGTGCATATTGTGCAATTATCCAGCGGTCGCGACACCGTTAATTCCGCATCTTGGTTCCCTCGTTTTGTTTTAGTCGTCGCGTCCCGTCGCGTCGTCTCAGGCACCTAACTCGTGTTCTGAACCACGCGCAAATGTTATTTGCGGACGTGCCGCCTTTGCGCGCGCGGTGTAACGCTCTTCGAAAAGAAAAACGCGAGCCGATGCACATGGCGACGTTTGTGCAGTTGTACGTGCACCGTGTTCACCCCCGTACACCGGCGTATGTTCACCGTGGATTGTCGAGGACGACGACGAGTACACGACGACCGGCGTCGTCGTCGTCGTCGTCGTCGCCGTCGACGTCGACGTCGGCTACGCGTCTGTTTCCATGGTTACCGTAGACGTGAGACCAGGGCCGTACGCCTACAACCCCACCTCGATGATGATGTGCGGAGGATCGAGAGGGGTTGTCGAGAAAGGGGCTGGCCGCAGACGAATTAAGAGTTTGAAAAGCTTCTATCTCTTCGGCTCTCTTTCTCATTCCCTTTCTCTACGGTTTTCTCGCCGCGACGCGATGCGACGCGCCGTGTTGTGCCGCAGCAGCCGTCGCGTCGCGTCGCGTCAACTCTGCTTTCTTATTTGTTCTATCCTAATCAAGGACTCTTGACAAAAAATTCCTGATTACATAATTCCCTCGACATCAATTTTCTGCCGGACACACACAGCCAGATGAGATTCCGCGCGAACAAAGACTGCGAGAGCCTGTTTGCTCTTACCGAAGATCGATTGTTGCCCGGTTGATCGCTTTTCTTTTTATCTTTGTTTCTGTTCGTTGACTTGGGTCAAAAGACCCTATTCCTGTCGCCTGTTCTCGTAGAAAAAACGTCGAAAAAATTGGTTTCCATTTTTTTTTTTTCAACTATGACGCACCCTGGAAGCTCGAAGAAAATTGGAGATAGCGTTGATGACAACACCCTATTATTAAACTAATTTCCAGGTTGGTCGCTTTCGAAGTTTTCGAAGATAAATCGTCGAACGGAACGAACGCGGTGCAGGTTGTTCTATTATTGCGTTCTAATTGCATTTTCCCATTTACGAGAACAAGTGCAGAGAAGTACGTGTAGTCAGACGAAAATTGCGATTAATGCCGTGACTCAGACTGATTATTCTGAGAAGTTTGGAGGGGGTTTCGTATACACATGCGCATACGAGAAACTGATGTTGATTAGCGCTTGGAACGATGATTTTATTTGTCCATCGATTGATGATATCATTGTTGGCAAAAGTAGCCATTCAGTCGGCTCGGTCACTCGTAAATTCCTTATGAGAGCGCGAATCCGGACACACAGGAGCGTGGTATGATAACGAATCGTCATTACATCGGTTTTTACGCCTCTTTTGTGTGCGTGTGTATTCAACGCCGTTTTTGCAATCATCGCCCATTGTTCTCTGACAGCACGGAAACGTCGCGCGTCCTATATTGTCGAGGATCGCGTCGGAATTCATTGAATTTATCGAGCTAGGATTCGTCGTTTATTCGAATTTCCAGTGGGCACGAGGGTTGTTCAATAAATACACTCGCAGTTCGAGTAATGACAATGCCGCAAATAGAAAGAAGAGAGACTTGATTTCGCGTAAGATAATATTAATAAGCCTATCGCGCTAGTTGAGACAACGGGACTCCGCGGTAAAAAAAAAAGGGTGACAGCCATATACATGGTGGTGGGGGGAATGAACAAAAGGGGTTGGAACATAGAAGGACAAACACACACACACAGAGAGAGAGGGAGAGAGAGAGGTAGGAAGCACGCGGCGGTAAGTGTCAGTTCTTTTGTGAGCATATAATACATCATCGATGCGGCGAGGGCTTTTAAGCTGTCCTGAAAATACCAGCCGGCTGTACGAGTTATTAATGTCCTACCTCCTTATAAAGTACTCAATTTTCGTTCTGTACGAAAGAGAAATATTAGCCGTAATACGGGCACCGCCGCAACGAAACGCTGCAGTATATCAGACCCGGGGCGAAAATTACAGCACCGACGAAGATGTTAATATCGGTGAACTTTATCGTCCGCACCCTTCCCCGTCGTCCAACCGTTTGGACCCCTCCCCTCCCACCAACCCCTCGAACCCCCGAAACCAGGCACACGCGACACGGGCGCGGCGCACACATTGTTTTGACAAAAGGGCGTCCCATCGAACTTTATCGCGCGACTCGCAAAATTCTGGCGGACCGAACGGCGAACGGTGGCCCCGTCGCTGCCCTTCGCCGGCCACCGTAAATCACCCCGCACACCCGGCTCTACCTGTGTAAAGATTAACTCAATCGATTCCGGACGTATCTCCCCATCGGCCGATTATTGAATTCAAGATGGACCGTTCGATATCGAGCCCCTATATTAGGTCCACGGAAAATGTCTCCCGCTCCCTCCCTCTCTTCCGTTTCCCATATCTCCGCCTCTCTCGGACAGGGGGAATCCAATTATTTAAGAATAGATCTGTTCTTCGGTTTACACGTCACTATTTAGAAGAGGTTTCCGTTTTACCGTGACTAATCGCTCGATTTACACGGTACGTAGAGGGAGTTCCCCTAATGCCGGACCTTAGCTATACAGAGTGTCCCAAAAATGTTGTCCTCGGGGCGTTTGAAGTAACTTTTTCCTTTGCGAAAATGTTCCCCGCCGCTTCGTTAACGAGTTATTTAACGAAAAAACGGACCAACGAGTCTGTCTGCTGTAATCGTGCTCCGATTGGTCCGTACTTTTCATTGATAACTTCTTCACGAAACTATGGAGAAGATTTTCGCAACGGAAAAAGTTTTGCTCCAAATGATCTCGGGAATTACCAGTTTCAAGGAAATGCAACATTTTTGGGACATCCTGTATCTTTAATATTTAAAGCTCTACCGAGCTGTTGTATTATGCGAGTTGTTGAGGCACTTCAACAAACGATAATTACGGTTCATCACGGTCCTGTCGCATGGGCGCAGTTAAGGAGATTAGTCGATTGTTGTGGCTGACAAGAATCCGGCGCCCCATACAAATTATGAACTATTATACCGAGATTATATTGAACTATTATATATTATTAATATACTCTTGTGTATGGCACTTTTCCCTAACGCGAAGCATTCATACAGTATCAAATAAAGTGAAAATAAAATATTTCTGAGATCATAACTACTATTAACTATTTGAATTGTAAACAATAACCTAAACGTATTGAACTTTGGACGCATATCTACATTTAATCAGCTATTCTGCAAAAATTTGTTCAAAATACAAAAAATTGAGATACGCTATCATATCGCTAGTAAAATATGCTACAACTACCTTCCCTTCGGTTTTTTTTCTCTAATGTTATAGCGAACGCCCTGTATATACGTATTAGTTAGCAGAAGGCTTAACCGATTAACTGTTAAGAGAAATTTAAATTTTACAATTTTTCTTCATTGAATAAATCATTTTGATTCTACGGAATTTGTATGGTGGCACTAGTTTAGCAGTGCACATGTCGACAGGTTCAAATGCAGGCGCAAGTCAATTCGATTTAATGGTAACGGTTACCTACATCGTTTGTTTCTCAACGTCGAAACGCGAACGTTTTGTATCGGAGATACGATCGCAACGACGACGACGTCGAAGGACTTAACTCCAATCAAGTCTCGAGAAAAATTCCATCTTTTGCGTCTAGGGAACTATTTCCTATTTTACCGTATCTACGGGATGCCATAAACAAGCCCTTCCGAAGAATGAAAGGCATGAAAGGATCGAAACGCGAAGCCGGCAGAGGTCTTGACAAAAAGTTTGCTCAAAGTGTATGTCTCGCCTATTCTTCCGCGATTCCAACATTCACAATCGTTCTGAAAGGGGCGATACGTAACGATACAAAACCGCGATGCTTGAAAAGATATGGCAGAAACTTGCAGACCGATCGTATTCTCAGACATTCCTCGACCGTCGATATCTTTTGCTGGTAATAAAAAATCAAATTAACCGTTACCATTTTCGTCCAGCCAAAGAATGTACCGAATAAATTCCAAGGTACAGGTATTTGGCATCTTCCCCCCCTAAAATTACCTTACTTAGTTACTGTACTACGCTATAACTTCTAATCGAGTGTGTCTCTTCAAAAGCATCCAAACGAAACCCGCTGAAGATACGGGCAAACTATGGAACAGCAATTAACGGTTCACTCAAAGATCTTCGTAGCACCGAACTGAAGTACAAAGGAATCCTACCAAGATTACTACCCCTAGAATATAATCGTTAGTATCACCATTGCGGGGAGAGTTCGGGGCGTAAACATCGCGAGTAATGGTCCCGTCGCGCGTCGTGGGCTCGTAGGTGTTAACAACGAGGGGTGGCTCGGTCCCCACATAATCTCGCGATAGTTTGATCAAGGGTATCGTTCCGTGAGGAGTCCCGGTGCTTCTCGACGCGCCGTTTCCATGATGCATTGCGTGGCAGTTTGTCGCTGAAACTTCTACCAGCATTTTTCGGTTGCACCTTCGTAACACCCGTAGAACCTCGTTTACCGGTATCATACTTCTACATGAAAATACCGGCACGTTTGCTGGCCATTTTTTTTCGGTTTCCTGTGTATTGTGTTAGCAAAGGGTAAAATTAATCGAAAGTTTACGCAAATAATGTTACAACCACGGACGACTAAAAAAGTAGCCATTTTTGATTATTTGATAGAAATATCACAAGCTTTTATCATATTTAGACATCGGATCTTTATGCATTTATGGCTTATGGAAATGTTAAAAAAATGCTATAATATAAAATTCGAGAGAATTTAACACGATTTTTATTTGCTTTGGATCTACAAAGGCTGTCCCCATTAAAAATAGGATTTTATTTCATTCCACTTTCTTAAAATGTTTCTATAAAAATTGGAAATTGCATAAACATCCGATGTCTAAACATAATATATGTTCCAAGAAATAAATGTGTTAAATCCCACAAATGCATTTTTACGATCACAATAACTGTAAATTAAAGAATTCAGAACCCGTCATTTTGATGGATCCCGTGAACCTAATGTTAAGTAGCCTGTTTGTAAATTGAAAACAGCAAAAAAATGGGAAAAACATTGTGACCTTATTTCGCAAACTTTTTATGGATTATAACGTACATATTTACGTTCACTTTGAAACAAAACAAAAATCGGTGTGACTCAAAGGACCTGTATAATAATTAAAAAAAATATATGGTACGACTACAATCCAAATTTGTATACTCTTTTATTTTTACAATTTCAAGTGATATGCTTACCGCCCTGAATAATACCTGTGCGAAGAAACTTTAAAATGTTTTCCTGAAATAGGATATATCGCAGTTGTTATTGGTGTAAATTTTTGTTTCTAGGTTCTATTATGGTCTACGATCGATGCGTTTCAATATTCATTGCTCCATTATATAATATTCGTTGCTACAAGTTATAGCGGTTTAACACTAGATTGCCCAAGGAAGTCATTTTTACTGCTTTTTAATTTCAATTAGAAAAACAATTATCTATATAATGACACAATTTCTTAGAGTTTTGTGACTTTTTGTACAACATATAAATGCATTTATTAATAATTGTTTACTTGTGTTTTGTTTTACTGTAAATAATATAAAGATATTCAAAATTAATTTTAAACAAATTTCTTTACACATTAGTTATTCTTTCACAATGCAGTTTGACTGCTTTTGGGCAATATAGGTATATACTAAGTTTCAGTCTTTCTAGTGTTAAATGTTGAGCAAACATTGAAGTAGTTTTGTCCCGAATTTTCGGGACAAATACCCCACCGTGGTTTGTTGGAATACTTTCGCGAGCCTAGTGTAAATATTTTTAAAATGTCGCTTCCATGGTAAACCATTTATCGTCATGTTTCGGGGATGTTGCAGCACCGCGACGCGGCGCGGCGGCGGCGTCGCGCGTGAAACAGCGTCGTCGTCGTCGTCGAGGCGTATTTTTAAGCCCGCATGTGGCCCGCGGAGATCCCGGAGTTGGTGGTGACGCGCGCGTGCCTGGATTCGACTGGATTCGAGTGCGCGCGTGGTGGCTTGTGCTCGGTGCGCTCGGGCACTCGCGCGCGCAGCCGAGACGCCGCTGCCGACTGGGGTGGTGATGCTTTCGATATAGTGGGGGACATGGTTGCGCGACGAGTGGGGTTGGCGGCTCAGGGGAAAACTGCGAGCGCTGGAGCACGCGGGTTGCCGAGAGACAGGGGTCGACTCCGGCTGGTAGGGGTTCAGGGGGTAGGGGGTAGGGGTAGCTCTGAATCCCTTGAAACTCTGACGATGCTCTCTCTCTCGACTCAGTTCCGAAAGCAGAGCCGGAGCCGAGAGTACACTCGAGGCTTGTTCGTTTCGCGTACCGCGTCGCGCGTACAGCTTTCCGCTCAGTTCTCTCTGTTCTCTCTGTTTCCGATCGTTGTCGTCGCGTTTTTCAACCCGTGACACCCCCTCCCCCCCGCGACCGATTATACGCCCCGTTGTCCTATTCGACCGACGGTGTCTAACGCTGTCTACGGATCCTCGGTGTGCCGTTCGAACCAGTGGTGACCCGCGTGTTCCGCCAGATTGCTGTCCATCGCGAAACAACGCACAACAGCTGGTCTCTCGTTCTGGGTACGTCGCCGGAAGTATTTATTCCACCCTCGAACGTGTGTCACCCCCGTGGAAGAAACGGTTAAAGGACACACACACACACGCACGTTCCCTCGGATCGTTTCGCGGAACAAGATATAAGGGATGGAAAAACGGGGACGAGTGCGTGACGATGTTTCCGAAAGTAGTCGTCGGGAACGGCGAGAAGAAGGGTCGCACGAATCTATCTAGAAAAGCGGACACGGCTCTGTAAAAGAGTGAGAACGTGCAGCTGAAACGGCTCCGCGCGAACGTCTTTTTTCGGCCAGCAAAGCGTTGCCCATCTCTTACACCCCTCTTCTTTTATCTTCCGCGTTCGCCGTTTTCAGGAATTCTTCGTACCGGTCTCGACTCGACGTCGTGTCGAGCCGGTGACAACACGAGAGTAAGAGAGAGAGGTGGGAGGGAGGGAGGGATCGTCGATCAACATTGCCCGAGCCACGTGTGTGTCTATGCGTGTATGTGTGCGCGCGCGGAGTCGTGTGATGATATTTGAGCTCACTCGAAGCCGTCAAAGTCACGCTGGGCCCTTTGGCGGCCTGCGCTTTTGTTCGGTGGTACGCGAGAGATAGAGCGTGAGAGTCTCGCGGAACAGGCATCTGGCATTTAAATCGAGATGATCGTCGCGTTGTTCCTCCTTTGTCGCCGAGCGGACCCGTTTTATTTAATGCACACGTATCCGTGACACACACGCACGTCAACCTGCCACGTGCGAGTCGCGAACGTGCACTCCACTTTGTTTCATTCCACCTGTCGTTGTTGTTTACTTCGTCTTCTACATGAAAAGATAAAAAAAAGAGAGAGAGAGAGAGAAACAACCGACAATGAGAAGCTTGCTTTTCCCCGGGCAGGGAGGAAAAAAAATACATGTTTTTTCCTACCATGTGTTTTCACCGAATTCAGCGGCTCCGCGAAGTTGCAAAGCGAACGTCTGTCGTTGACACGGGAAACGATGGTTTCCGGAGCGGTAGCCTTTTTTTAAACGGGAGTTAATGGACCCGTTTTCTCCAGCAGAAACCGAACAATCCGAGCGTAGAAACGGTACATACACGGTGTGTTGCCGCACACCGTTCAAGACAAAGCGGTTCGTGTTCGATACATATACACGAGGGATTTGGTATGCCGAGTCTCGTCGACCCACTGATTAGAGGTGGGAATAAACCGATACGAAGATATACGGCTTCTATTCTACGACAGTAACCTTTTTATTTCACGCGTCGAACCGACCCGATCCGAACCGACTCGACCCGATCCGAGGACTAATACCCGCCCCGCGATTTATGAACTCCGCACGCGTTCTGCAACACGCGACAAACACGAGTCTCTGCCGTCGTTGTTTCCTTATTTCAACTCTCTCTCTCGTCTCTTCGTGGCCTCTTCATTTCGTTTCATTTCATCTCTCTCTCTCTCTCTCTTCGTGGCCATCGATGGCTCCTGACGATTCGCCGGGTAATTTTTAATCAACAACGATCCTGGGGGGTGCGCATGCACAGAAATAACGCAACGCGGACACGCTCCAGTTGGAGACACGGGAACGCGATCCTCGGTCACGATCAATTTAAAAGGCCATACGTTCCCGCGAAACACGCGGATGATTTATGTCGCGCCCTAAATACGTGATTTGTACGAACCAACTGATCTGCAGGCCGGCCGACGAACGGGGGAATTCCGGTGGAAAATGACGACGAACCCCGATACCCGTTCTCTACTTTAATTACGCGTAAATCATCGGCTTCTGAAAGCGAACGTTAAACGACTCATGGTCCATTAGGCCCCTCGGCGAATGAATATCGTTCCCGACAACCGTACAACACGCCGATCTACCGTTTCGATTTTTCACTCGCTTCACTCGATTTTTCTCAACGAATCGACGACGTATAATCACGGAACCGAGCGCGAGAGTAGTATCAATTTCGGTAACATTCGCGAGGTGTATCTATAGTGGCTTTCCGTGGAAAGCATCAGTTCGAACAGCACGAACCACTATAGTGGCTTTTTTGCCTCCCGCGGCTAGGCTCGCCGTCCCTGGGAGACAGACTCGCGGACAAGCGCTTCGTAGTAACCCCTTGCCCTACAATAACGAGCCAGACTCGTGATGAGGATTATGAATAGAGCCTGATAAATGTGAACGTTATTAATTTCCTTCAAATCGAAATTGAATTCTACTTGGTTGTAGTTGATATATGTCCTTTGGAGAAAACATAGGCATACGATAAATATAAACCATCTTTTTTTTCTATGAAATTCTGAACGATGAAGAATTTCTAATCATTATAATCACAAAGTAAATAGTAGTGCAAGGGGTTAAGAGGTTAAGTTACATCAAATGCGCTTCAGCGTCGAAGTTGAACGTGTTCGCCGCGACGTTCCGCCCGAGTAGGTCCCCAAAACTTCGATAATTGGCCCGGGCTGTATGCATTCGGTGGAATCGCATTGGTCTGGTAGAGCTCGTACGGCGATTCGCGCGTACAAAGAAAACCGTGCCCGAAATCTGCTCTTCCGTCGTCAGGTCTGAGTCCTGTATAGAATTCTAATCAATGGGGGAGGAAAGGAATGAGTTTCCCGTGCCTTGAGTCAGGGTAGGGATCGGGGGTTGGGAGTGTCGGGGGGTGCGCGGATGGGCTCCGTAAAGTTTGACGATCCTCTAACGAGAAACGCGCGCCGCGCCGGTTTGATCGTGGAATCGGTGTAAAGTATCTTTACGGGATTTGCAGAATGGTGAAACGATGAGCGAGGAGTCGACGGTGAGGGTGAATCGGCAACGTTCGAGGGTGAACTCGATGATGAATCTTCGATGAATAGTATCCGGCGGGGTGGTGACGAATCGCAGGGAAGTTTGGATCGATTCACGGCGAGATACAACAACGGGCCACGAGGAGTTACGATGCGCGTGAAAAGTTGACGAAGCCATGTGACGCGTGCAAACCGAGTCAACTGAAATCCCGTGCGACACCGTTCTACACGGATGCTGGATGCTGGATGTTGGACGACGACGACGCGGTCGGCATTCGAATGGACCCTCTGCCACGGATGACAGCCGGCTGTTTTGCTAAGTGACAGTGTGCGAAATAGTTTATCCTTTTTACCCGGTGGAGAAAGAACGAGAACCGCTCGTGGATCGGCCCTCCCCCCCTCTCCTCCCCTCCGGTGTGATACTGTGAGGATTACTGTGAAAATTGTAGCAAATCAGTAGTGATGCCGTGATGGGCTGCAGCTCGGGTTCGTGCTATCTGGCTACGCTCCTCGTGGGTGGATTACTCTTGGTCGTCTTGTACTGCGAGACCTCCCAGGCGACACGTGAGTACACTGTGTAAACCTATATTAATATTGATAGCGATAACACGCTGATCAAAGTGGTTAGACGATATCGGTATTTAAGATCACGGTCTATCGAAGACGTGTTACAGACTTGGTCAAAGCGTAAGCAATTCTCTGTCGGTGCGGACCGGTTTATTTCAGGTAATCAGACGTTCAATTTGAAACGACGCGTTCGAAGACTATATACTCTTGTCCCGCGATACCGTTCGTCTCGAAAATTTGGCGAAGGATAAGACGAGTATTTTCGTAGTAGAAACACATCTGTAATAGATCTCACGGATGAGAGAAACGCTATCGTCTCGTAGAAACGACTCGCGCCCATCCTCGCTCGGTATTTTTACTGAAAACATCGCTTATTGTTGGAAAAACTATGCCGTTACGATCTCCTTGCTTTCATTCTAAATATTGTCCCGCGACACTGGAAACATTTGAGGAACTCTATTTTCCGAGTAAGCTCCCTTATCGAAATTTAAATTCCCTTCGAATCGGAACGGTCGATTATCCGCCGGCGGAATTTCGCGCGATCATCGCGAACGAAACACACAGTCGCATAATAATTGCCGGCGCTTAGCGTGTTCGAGGAAATAGCAGGAATTCCGCCGTACTTGTCTAACCGAGTGACTTTCGTTCGACTGGTACGCTAGAATGTGTTTAATTGCTTCCAGAGTGCCGGTTGATTCGAACGCGCTCTGTTGCGACAAAAATCTCTCATTCTTTTTGCATCGCGGTTGATCTTGCGTTTTGATCTTGGACTTTGAACATGTTCATGTTGGACCTTAATCGTGGACTTCGAACGTGTTGGATCTTGGCTTTTAAAGTGCTTGACTCGGTCTTTATGTTTTATGTTGTAAAAGAAACACCTTGCGCTACCATGTATACACACATGTAAAAAGTGTCGTTCTTGAAACAGTATTATGACGCGCGGTCGTCGCCCCGTATTTCGACACAATAACTGATCGACGACGACTCGCGCTATAAGGACAAACATATAAAAACCACAGACACTAGTCTTCGTTTTGAATAATCCGTTCGGCAAGGAACAGTTAACGTTTAGACTTTGTAGAGAGCAGTCAATAAAGCATTTTTATAGATTACACGAGTCAATCTCTTGAGAAGACCCTTCCACTCTACAATGTCTTGATCCAGAACGTTGAACAAGTTGATCTTGACCTTCGATCAGGACCTTTTCACCTTGACCTTGATCTTGAACGTTCCACGTCTTCGTGAACGTGATTGTGAACAGGAACCGAACTTTCGGACTATTACAAACGTTCTTTTATTGATAATATATTGCCATAATATTGGACTGGACAACGCTTGAAAGACCATGCGCAACAACCTAATATCATCTCCGGTGGATCTCGCGCGGGCAGAGATTAACACGAATCGTTGAGAGAGTTTGGACTGTAGAAAGTAGGCCGGTAAGAAGGTAGTAATGGCGTATCGCGGGTAGTTGGATGGACGAGGACGCGCGAACAGCCCGTGAAAGAACAAGATAGGATGAGAAAAAGAGACGGACGTAACGTGGCACAAGGAAACGAAACGTGATGAAATGGCCTGTTTAGCCGGGATATACGCGACGCATCGTGAAAAGGCAGGGGACGATACAACGGAATATAAACCCCTTCCCTTGTGTCGGCTCGTTGTATCCAGTCTGTGCACGGGGCTGCCGGTGGACCAGTCGAGGGCGGGAAGTAAGAGGGTGAGAGAGGGTGGCAAAGAGGGCGTGAACGGTGCGGTGGTTTGGCTCAAAGGACGTTGAAGCCAGAATGGGACGCGGACGTTGTCACGATGGGTGTGAGATGGCTGATATTCCCTTGTTTTTCCTTCCCTCCAACCCTTATTTCTCTCTCTCTCTCTCTCTCTCTGTCTGTCTGTCTGTCTCTTTTATTAAGGAGGACTTCTTTTCTATCTTTCCCTCGGCCTTATTTCTGGTTTCGTATTTTTTTTTGCCGCCCCAGCTCCTTTCTCGTAGACGGTAATATTCGCTCGACGCCGCGCGCTTGTCCTCGTTCGTTTCGCCAACGACGCGACGCAACGGACAGTCGTAGTAAACACGGTCAGGATACTATAATATAATAATTATTTCAACGAGTACTCTGTCGTCTTTTCATCGAATTCAATGCGATTACACGGCCTGTTAACCCTTAGCACTCGAATGGCGACTATAAGGCGCCACTAAAAATTGCTGTATCATTATTCAAAATATTTTTTACATTATTAAATATGTTTGGATTTAATAAATTACTAAAAATGTCAGTATTGTACGAGTAAATTCCACCATTTTCATAGGTACAACATGAAAAACAAATATATAGAAGGAAAATATTTTAGATCGGAAGAAATGTTTCGTTTTGGAGTTAAAATAACTTCGAGTGCAAAGGGTTAACACTAGATTTACCGGCTATTTAAGTATATCTATTTCTACCAAGACCAGTCAGAATGACTGACGTTGCAGTACTAATCAATTGTAGCTGCCTCAATGTCATTTCATCACATAGCAACATGCACCAGCCATTTTGACTGGTCTGGTAAATCTAGAGTTAAGAGAAACGATCGATTCGCCGAAACGAAAACTAACTAAGTTTATTCACAAGTTATTGTCAATATAATTAAATGTAGATATTCGATTTGTTGCTGCGTGAATTAGTAGACGAACGACTTTATTTATTTTTATATAATTTCAATTAGCTTAATACACGACGTTCGTATTCGTAGGCGTGTGTTCGGTTTCGGTGTCGCGATTCTTCGACATGATTCAGCTTGGGGTGACAGTCCGCTGCGGCTTCTATTGTAACCGGAAGACCATTAATTCCATTCCGTGTTACATGCGGGACCAGCAGAAAGAAAATCGTTCGAGCAGGAGTAACTGAAAATGTCTGTTGTTGTCTCTAACAACATTGATTTTTCGTCGGCCGGACATTTTCTAGTTCGGTTTTAGAAAGTGCACTTTGAAAGCGGATAAGCCCGTGGTCGTATTCTCTCTTTCCAGTTTAATCTCATCCTTAGCGGAGAAAATGAGCCTTTGACGGGCGCGCACGGCATGTTTCTCCTGTATGATTTATTTTCCCTCCCCCCCCTTCCTCTCTTTACTTTTGTTGGAAATGTTTTCCCGTTTTTTTTTTTTTTTCAGACCACCTCGTTATGAAAACTAGATTAACGTGTAACCGTGTTAGGTTACACAGGCTCGCGAGAGTGCATTGTTGACGTACACACGCGCATGCACAGGGGAACACTCTTGTGTTCATGGATGCACGCGCGATGAACTTGCGCGCCACATTTAAAACCTAACGCAATTTTATCCCACATTTTCTCGTCGAGGCAAAGTATTTTATTAGTTCTGTCTCGCTGGGACGATAACGAGGGTACGAGAGAGGACCGTTCTTCACGAACTCTCTGTTATTTCCGAAGAAGAGCGCTTCGCAAAAGCGATAGCAAAGCAACGAGCGACAATTAAATATCTTCCCGTCATTGATATTGCCTTCCCCCCCCCCTGGTGAACTTCCAGAGCGACACAGAGCGACTAATTTTCGTGCGACGCCGCGTCCGTACCGTTCGAAACCCGGGTTCTGCTCTCTGTTCTGTCTTCCGTCTTGTTTCGTCTCGTCTCGCGTTCGAGCCGCGTTGCTTTCAAGAAGTTCCGGTTAAACGATCTCGGGGCTACTTTCGTGAAAAGTGCATTTTCCACAGTGTCCTCTATTATTATTCTCGAACGTCGCCGCAGTGCGTCGACAATGGACAAAAATCGGGAAAACAACTTTCACGTTGGTGGAACCATCGTGGAAGCGTTCCTGGATACAGTCGGTCACGAAAATATTCGGACCACCGCTATAGGTTTGACTATTCTAGTCCCGACTTCAGAAATTTATGCGATAAAAACAAAAAATTACTATACCAAAATATCGTTTCGTATACATAAAATGAAAGAAAAAAGTAATCCAGGTAGGTAGAGATGTATCGTTTTCGTGTTAAAATAGTCCCGAGGGCGAAGGGTTAAAAACTGGCGCTTTCAAGCTTGATTAAAAACAAATCAAAGCACGAGAATAACTCACTTTATACGGCACGTGAAATACGCAGAAATGTTAAAAATCTCGAAAACCGCCATCCACGAGCATTTTGTTAAGCTTGGATGCGTAAATCGTTTCGATGTTACCACACAGTTTAACGGGAAAAAATCTGGCGGATCACGTTTCCATCTGTGACACTCTCTCTCTACAGGCGAAAAACACCATTTTCGACGCAAATAGCGGCGGATAATGAGAAATGGATTATTTATAATAATGTTGAGGAAAAAAATATCCCAGGGTAAGCGTAATAAACCACCATTACCCACCCGAAAAGCCGGATCATGAAAAACCGCATTGCAAAGTTTTTCTGTGAAAAAGTTAACAAGGCTCTGGAATAACAGAATCCTCGATTTACGTGAAAGATGAATAAAGGCTGTAGAAGATTGTAGTTATACTTCTTCGATGACGGAATTCGAGTCACTACTTCCCAAAATGAAACTGAACAATAAAAATAGGCAGGTACACGGACGAGTGGTGTAAATTTTCAAAGTCATTTCGTCGAAACTCGAAATACTGGCGATTCTCGGCGCTAGATATGACGAGAATCGTCACCGGGTTAATTGTTTGGTATACCCCCCGTCGTTGCAAATAAAATGTTTGCCCGCGGTCCGTCAGCGATGCCAGGTCACGGATCGACCCCCGATAAATCGAGAGGACAAAAGCTTCGAGTTTATTAGATCCATAATATTTTACAGGAAATTGTTTCTACGTGAAGCCATTTTTCACGGGCAGCCCGATATGATGTATTATCGGTGCGCGAGACCCGATACACCGTCATCGTTATTGTTTTTCAAACGGATTCTGTTTTTCCGGCGATGCCTCGACGAAGCTGTTTCCCGCCCTGCACCGCTCTGCTCCGATCTATTTCGTCCACGAATTTCTTTCTCTTCCCCTTGGCTGCTGCTGAAGAAGAGACGACCCGGCGATACGACCCTGTCGCGACAAAAAGGATAAATCAGACTGTTACGTCGCGTCGAGAGAGAGAGAGAGAGAGAGAGAGAGAGAGAGAGAGAGAGAGAGAGAGAGAGAGAGAGTGAGACAGAGCCAACGATCTCTCCTCCACGGAACTCTATACGAATCAACGGGAACGGGTAAAAATGAAAGAAACACAGATCGCAGATGCGTCCAGGTAACGACGCCCGGAGGTACATAGGTACGAACTTGCCAAGTTTTATTGAAGCATCTGTTGTGTAGGAGCCAGCCGACGCGATGGTCGAAACTGAGCCGAAAAGTCGGACGAACGTGGACACTGGAGAATCCTTCAGAAAGCCATTCGATGTGCGCGAGGATATTCCAGGGGGAGAGAACAAAGTCGAAAGGAGATGGAAGAATCAAGGAGAACAAGCGAAATCCTGGGGGCCAGCAAATAGGAATCGTTATTACGCTTCCGAAGGAGGATAAAGAAATTCTGCAAGAGAAGTTGCCGGGACTCGAAACGAGCGCGAACAGATATATACGTATACATATACATGTACGTGGGGCTCCGGCTGGGGGTGAATGCAAAGGCGAAACGAAACTGTCCAGAAGCGTTTCGCGGTGCGCGCACTGCGTTGAAAACTGCGTTGAAAACTCAGTTTTCTGGACTAAAATCCATTACTCGGAAATTCTGATTGACAGAAACAAATGTTTCAGATGAAAATTGTAGGATATACGGAGTGGTCCAGGCAATTGTTTCTGGTCGTAACTCCGTTATTAATGCATTTACGAAAAAATATCAAAAGAGAAAGATAAATGGTTCGAACAGCACTACATTCGTAAGCTACAGTCGAGTAGGAAAGTATGTTAACGACTGGTGTATGCAGGCAAATGAATATGACGTGTCTTTAATCTTTAATAATGATAATATATGTTTTACTAACATATTTGTTTATTTCCTTACACCTCCTAAATAAAAACAATACAATAACTTGATTTTATTCATCATATTCATTGCCTACATATCACCAAATGTTAACTTACTTTCCGACTCGACTGTACATTCGTACTTTTTTTTTTTTTAGATGCAACTGTGTACGTGCAAATAATAATTGCATAATTTCTTTAAATAAAAATGCATATTTTTTGTTGCACCAATCGATTTCTCTGTTCGTTCTTCGTAACAAATGGCAAAAGGTTATTAGTAGACATCGGATCTTTATGCATTTATGGCTTATGGAAATGTTAAAAAAATGCTGTAATATAAAATTCGAGAGAATTTAACATTATTTTTATTTGCTTTGGATCTACAAAGGCTGTCCCCATTAAAAATAAAATTTTATTTCATTCCACTTTCTTAAAATGTTTCTATAAAAATTGGAAATTGCATAAACATCCGATGTCTAGTTATTAGTTTTCGAGATATTTTCAAAATCTTGTGGGTACCTCTAAATATCGCAAAAATTCACTGTATTTTTCGGCCAGACTTCATGCAACCATCAAGGTGTCGTCACGCGACTCGTTCCGCGCGCACTAATCCGATATTTCCCAGCGAGAAGCGAACTCGATGTACCTGCTTAATCTGGCGACTCTGATCCAAAGCGAAGAAGCGTGTAAATTCGCTTTAAATGATTTAATTTGAGAACACTTTTACGAACGATCAGGTCCTCGATAGATTACAACGCCGATATTATTGACCAGCAGACTTCGCCTTGGCGCGGGGGGTCTGGTTTATTGCAATTTTATTGGCGTTGCTCGTTCCACCGTGAACACCGATATTACGCATTAGAGATTACGGGTGTGCTCCGGCTGCGAATAGGCGGTAGGTGCGTTTGTTTTGCAAAACCATCGGGCTGCGCTCGAATCGATACGAGTCCACGCGCGCGCGCTCCCATGGAATTATGAGCATTACCCTCCCTCCCAGCAACGACGATTTTATTTGTTTTGACGATTTATTCCGAAAATCCCGTGCCGTCGCGTCGAGTGCATTATACGCGCGCTCACATGGGAGGGGTGGGAGCGGGCATTATGTTGCATCAACCGTATCGTCTCGTACATTTCACTGATTGCGCTCGCACTCGCGCGAAACCCGTGACTCCGAAGATGTATCCACGGCCACTGGCATTCGAGTTTAATGAGATTTAAATAATACGAAGAAATGTTGCGTGTACGGCTGCACCGGTGAAACCCGGGAAACGGTCGAAGTCGAGGGAAAGCGATTTCACGTTCGTTGAGCATCTAGTCTGCTCCACGCTGAATCGCTGGATATGGATCCCTTTCACCCGCGCCCACCACCTTTCAGATCTTTCCTACACCTTTGCCATTCAGCTTACAATTAGGGTAAAATTACCAATTGACAATCCGAATCGCAGTCATGTTCAATACAATGTATGTCGGACATACGAGATCGTCACATGGTAATTATAATTTATGCATGACGGATTTAAATGAAGGGATGAAATGGAATATTTCTGCGAATTTTCATTTGCATCGAACATTTCAGAGGAGCTAGAATTAAATTTAAATTCATATATTAGGGGATCAATTAAATTAAACATAATAAACGTATTTGATTTATTCATGTTAAAATTTAATAACAATAATTTCGATAGCTGCTTTTCATTATAAGATAAGCGATACGATAGAGGAGACGATGGCTTCCCGAGGATCTCGAAAGGTGAAATAATAGTATCTATTGTACTACAAGAACAGTGCGGTATTTAAACTTTAAACTGCTCGTGTCATTACACGCGTTCTATTTTAGAGGGAAGCAGGAAAATACGTTCAATCAATATGCGCGGTATATTTCATTTCGCATATGGTCGCTGGTTCGTTGTCATACCTCAGTTATGCAAATATTCAACACACGATAAAATAGGAAAATAAATCAAGTTTAATATCAATCTCATATAATTCAATTCAAATAAAAACATTAATAAATACCATAAATTTCTGTGAGTTCTACATAGGTGTTAATAATTCTCAATAATAATTCTAAAGACTTTTCAGCGTTGAGATCGCGCAGAAACATCGAAGTGACACCGAATGTTTGTCACAGAAATAATTACGATTTTTTCATTAACGACACGGAGCTTATAGAATCACGGAGCTCATTGTCCCAGTATAATCCAGAATGAAACTGAATACAGTTGGTTAGCCTGCGCATTACGTACGCGAGAAATGTTTTATTTCAAAATGTAATGGAACTGCGTCCAATTAGCCCAGCCGTCTTCGCTCATTTGTTCGAGTTATTTATCAACGAGACAGGTATAGTTAGCACAACTGAATCTGCAAGGTTTTCTTCGGCACACCGTTAACACATAAATAAATAATACATATGTAGGTACGGGATCAGCCTGTGTATTACCATGAAAGCTGAGGATGGGTATATTTACAGTCACTGTCTATCGTCGAAAACGAGCGTCGCGTAACAAATTTGCCGTTCTCTGGCAAGCATCTTTCCACCCCACCGTCTGATCGTCAACGTTGGCAACGTTAGCATTCCCAGACTGCTTGCCGCGCCGATAAAAGCAGTGTATCTTGCAAACGCCAGGGAAAAGTGGCTTTAGACAGCTGGGGGAATTTACCCCGAGGGAGAGGGAGTGACAGAACTAGAGAGAGAGATAGGCATTCCAAAGGGACGAGTTGATGAAACGCATATTATCGAGGATTCGCCAATTTACGTGTGCCGGTTCGCGGAATAAAACTATCGCAGCGACGCCAAAGATTGAACGAACGTTCTTCGACAGCGAGTCGTGTGGCAAGGTAAACGTCCCAGTATCCGAACGCTTAGCGGCACGGTATTTCTTTATTTAACCCTTTGCACTCCGAACCATTCTGGCAGAAATTTACAAATCCTCGTATTAATTAGTATAATTTTGGAACCAAGTAACGTATTATAATGATATTGGACTTATATGAATTGGTTGACATCGAGGAATATATTGTAACGAGTATCGATATGTCACGATAGCGAGACATGAGAGAGTCGGTTGACGAACGTCATTGAGAGAAGACACAAAGCTAAGTACTCCTCTGTTGAATAAAGATCTATTGGTATTTCATACTGTTTATTTACTAAAGATGCCTCGAACCCGTAACACTGGTGTCAGAAGTGGGACCGTAACAATATATTTGCAAAAAAATCAATATTTTATTTAAAGTTGCGCTGGAATAAATTAATTCCCCGTAATCGCTAATAAACTTTAATGTCCCCTGAGAGGGGACAGCGGAGTGCAAAGGGTTAATGCGTGAAACCAGCATAAAATTAACACTAGATTTACAGAACTAGTTGAGACGACTGGTTCCTAATTTTTTCTCTCACAATTACTGAAATCATAAAACTGTTTCTATCAAAATTGTTTTAGCGAACTTCTTTATCGAGGCACATGTTGGAATAAAAATGGTACGAGGTTTGAATAGATGTAGTCTTGTCTTGATCGAGAGTCGGTTTAGAATCGAAAGGACTCCTCTCTCGTTCGGCGAACGATTCGAGTAGCAAATTCTAATTCTCGCTCTCGTTACGGAATTAGCGACCCTGCAGTATTATTAACGACCCTTCGAACACGCGATCTCGTATCGAAGTCGGCAAGTTGGCAGTTCGGCGAAGGGTTGGGAGGGGAGGGAAGGGTGTGCGCGCTGTTACGGGTAACGTCTTCATTGGAAACGACGCGCGACGCGACGGCTGATCCGATCATTTATTTTACGCGAGGACTCATTTCTCGTACATTACGCCCGGCCAAGATTTATGTATTTTCGAGGATATAGAACTGTACTATCTGCTTTATGACTCGGCAGATGAGCGGAATGGGCTTTCTCCCTTCCCCCCTCCCCTACCTTCTCCCCGTCGCCCAGCCACCGTGATTCTCGTCCTATGTACTCCCAAAGGAGTCCTTTCTGGCAACGACCGCTGCGCCGCGCCGCTAAAGCATCGACAACTTTTAATGCTCCCTTTTGATTTCCCATCCTCCCTTTACCGCTCCTTCGCTTGACTAGCACTAGCCTATTTCCTCTTCTCTTATTTTTTTTTTCCTCTTCTTTCTACTTTTAATTGGTTTACGTGCCCCCACCCCCGCTCCTGTTCGCATTTGACGCGCGTCACGACGGATACGCCGCGAACCGATAATTTTTAATACCGCGCGAACTTTGCCCAGTCGAATTTCAAGGAATCGGCGGAAATCTTTCGACGAGCTGTTTAGCATGACCCGCGTTTTTCCGTAGAAATGCATCTCAACTAATGAAAGTTCGATTTAAATAAGCTCTGCACACCAGGATTAATGCCATTCGAATCTCTCAGAGGTTCCGAGAGAATCGGATTTCACTTTTCAGGCTCGATTAGTTATTTCACGTGTACAGGTGATTGTGCAAATTAACACTAGGTTTACACAGCACTAAAAATTACTATTTTACATTACTTTATAAAAATAATATGAACGGATCTACCAAAATTTAATGATATACAGGGTATTTCATCTAACTTGACCACCTTAAATATATCGCTTATTTTGTATGATAGAAAAAATGTCAGGCAGAAGGCACCGATACGGTGATAAGCCCAAATTTTTTTCTCAATGCCATTTTTTTTCGAGATTTCAGGGTCATCCTATTTTTTAGACAATGGGACTGCATATTTTCACTACAACAGTCTTATAGTCCATAAAAAAGAAAAAACGAATCCAACGAGGTGCAATATGTTGACCGTCACGTGACCTTCAGCGAGGAAATTATGAAACGTTTGTCAGTAATTTCAGTACGCGTTCGGGTGCTAAGGGTTAAAGTGAAATAAGAAAAATATTATTTTGTGAATTTATTCTCACTACCCAAAGACCAATAACAATAACAGGCAAGCTGAAGTAATATGAAAATAAAAGGCAATCGATGCGATTCACCCTCCCCGTTCAGAAGATATAACAAATACGGGGCGTGTTCCTCCCACGTTTACCCTGTCGTACCGTTGTGCACGTTGATGGACCCTCTTTTTCGGATTTTTTTTTTTCGTCCCTTTTTTAAACTTTCCAACGCGACGGAAAGAGTGTTTGACTTTGGCGAAACAAATCGGGACGGAAGCATTTCAACCGCGCCACGCTAAATCGCTCCGACGGGATGACGCAACGCTGTTACCGATTCGATTTCGCCGGACCGTTCCCGCCGAAATATTCTAGAATAGAACATTTTACAAATGGACCCGCCGACCGGTCGGGTTCGTGGCGGTGACGTCGAAATGTACGAATTTCCGTTCGTCGAGAGAGAGAGAGAGAAAATGGCGGGGGGGGGGGGCGAAGTGGAGCTGGGATCGTCGAAGGGGAACGAGCGAGAGTGCAGAAAAGCACATCCCTGACCATTTTCTCCTGTATCAATAGCTTATCCATAACGATTCAACGGGCTTGTCCGAGCGTGAACGCAACGATAATACGATGGACCGTCCTCCCCCCCCCTCCCATCGCATCGTCCAGATAGGTCACCTTCTCCGACCGCTTGTGTCCTCCGTCTGGTCCGTTTGGCCTGTTCTCTTTAGTCTCTTCATCGATTCATGCACGCGACCGACGTCATTACTGGCAGATAATGCAACCATGCTCGGACGTGGGCTCGGATCGATGCCGTTAACCATCGTACGTGAAACGAGGAACCCCGGGGTCCCCGGGCTCTGGACTCGGGGGTTAGGGTTCCGGACCCATGGATGAAAGGATGCTGGGGTTTCGGGAAACGCGATTATCGTCTACCGATCCCCGATATTTTACTTCCATCTTGATGCGCTGGAACGTACACGAGAGGTCCGACGATATGAACGACAGGGAAACTCGCTTATCGAGAAACGGATGCGCATCGACGTATCCGGCCGATGCCGTTCTCGCGACCGTTGCGTCTTCGTGAAAGATGAAAGATAAAAAGATTGTCCGGACAAAGATCGTGAAACGCTCGCACGCTTGTTTGTTGTTTTATCCCGACAGTGACCCTTCCATCGGATGACCATTACTTTTTGTACACCCTGTACCTGGAATTCCTGGAGATCCCGATTGCAGTACACGCCATCGCGTTCATCGAAATTCTTGGATCGAGAGGATCAAAAGTGGGTTGTTTTATTAGCGTGCATAGCTTTGATCGTTTCACGGGTCTTATCGAGTGTTGTACCTAAAATTACCGTTCGCGGATTCCCTTGTGCACGTTCCACGAAAGATTCGATGGTTTCCCGTAACGCTTTGCGATCGTTCTCGGATGCAATATTTATTGGGTTACGATACGCGCCAGTTGTCGATGAATGAGATAATTGGTTCGAGAGATCGTTTTACGATGGCGGAGAATTCGTAACGTATGATAGAACACGGTGAAGCATTGTTATTAAAGAAATTAACAATTTATCATTTATTATTTCTTTTTTTATCATTAACGATATTGAGAAACGACGGAAATTGGATTTATAAGAATTAGACAGTAATACATATTTACTGTAGATCTTTATGCAAAAGAAAAATTGTCTGCTTGAATTGCAACGAACTGGAATGAAATAAAAATTTAATTTATTTCTTAATATACAGGGTGTGCCACGTAACGATTTTCACGATTTTTCAAGTACTTGCTATAATTTAACGAAACAAAAAAATAGTAATAAACGAGCCAGTTTACAGTCGGGGATTGATTTACCGAATATTTTTCTCGAACAATTTCTAGACCGGCGTAATTCAACGAGAACAAGACTAGAAAAGCTTTTAGAGGTTGCCACCAAAGAGACTTCGCATTATTCCGCGATGTGGAAACGCGGTTAATGATTTTCCCGATATTCCCGAAGCGTGTACACATGCGTCGTTTCGAGTGAAAGGGGTTAAACACCCACGCGGGCAAGCTTTTCGTCTAATTTACCATTCGAACATATATTTCCGGCCGGTGGTTTACAATTCCCGTGAGATTTAACAGGTTCCGTGTATTATCCCAGAAGATTCAAAATCCAGGCCGCGTGTACGTCGACAAAAAGACCAAGAGAAAACGAGATCGTTACACATCAATCACTGTACATCGAATTGACCCGGACTCGAGGGTTTTGAGTGTCAGCAAAAATGACGAGTCGAATGCAGAACTCTAGTCAGGGCTAACTGGGATGACAGAGGGAAGCGTGTTCGATCAATTCCGCTCGTTTCGAGGTGCATTCGCTACCGTGAAAAACTGTATCTTAACCGGCAGAACGGTTCGTTGCAATTCGATTGAATAGGCGTGTTCGATTGTGAATTCTCGATATATGTCAACAACACGGGTCTTGCCAGCGTCGAGTATCGTCCAGGAGACATACCCGAGCCGTGTTATTATATTTACATATTTACATATGTGTGTTATATATTTCATATTACGTAGATCTTCATTTTTTATGAAGATCAGACGGTGCGTCTCAAGACGAATACAATTACCTATTATGGTGGTAATTCAATGTCACCCAAGGTCATCTCCAATAGAAAATGAATTGTCCCGAAGCACTCTTCGAATACCGTCGACGATTTACACGCAACATGTTTATTTACTCTCCCATCGCTTCTATTTTCTGTATCGTTCTCTCGTTTTCTCTGCTCTAAGGTGCTTACGGTGTTCATTGTTCTCTCTGTCGCAAGCCCCAGGCCCGTGGCACGGTATAGTTAAAGCCGATTCGACTAGCTGCTCGGATTTCGCGCGCGACTCCCGCGGCGATGCTTCGTCGGGGTTATTGCACGGGAGACAAAAATACGTGTAGACGTAAAACCTGATTTACGTTCCGTATTTAGCGCAAGAACGCGACGCGAATAACGCCGGGAGGCAGGAAACAGCATAAGAAACGTCTTCGAGGGAAGCACACGTGTCTCCTCTCTCGCGACCGCCATAATTTCGCGTACGCTGCAAGAACGGGCCGGGCCGGGCAGAGTATGTAGAAGGACCGCGAAGGTGGAAAATGGTAGAGAAGAGGAAACGATGAATAGAGTTGACGACACGAGGATGCAAACGTGTCCATCCGGGCGTGTCTCTGACGGGGCACCGATCGACTCGACAAGATAGTTTGTGGGGGGGAGGGGGGGGGGCTTTAGGGCACCGAGAACGCGTTTAATGGACTGTTTCCGGTAATACGATTGACTTTAATTATGACCCTCGGACGGAAGAAAAAGAAATAGAAAGGAACGAGACGCGCCTTGAGCAGCGCGGGCTATTAAGCTTAATGGCGATGCAAGGGAGAATACAATGAGACATTAAAAATAATTGAGTACAAAAGGCTCGGTCGGCTGTTGTCGTTCGGCTTCGGTTTACCTACAGCCGCGGAGGAACAGGTGGGAGCTTTATCGATGTCGGATAACGAGCCGAGGCAATATTACAGTCCTCGACAATAACTATAAGACATCACTTAAAACGAAATAATTATGTGCTACACGAATGAAAAAACTTCATCGTCTTTCGTACAGCGTGTTATTAGTTACTTCTAGAGACGTCGTTTAACGCAGAGTTTTCGTTAGTATTTCGAAGAATTTGAAAGTAACACCAACTTACCGTTTATTAAATGCAATAAAACTATAAGAAAGGTAACGTTTTTGTAAAAAAATTAACACGTACAGCTTATTTTTATCGGCTATTAATATTTTGTGTTGCCGCCTGACATGTAACATTCTTGGTAATTATTTTCATTAGGGGCTTATAGGGGAAATATTTGAAATACAAAATAAAAATATTTCATTTTATCTATCTGGTTATCAAAATAAAAATATTTGATTTAAAGTAGTATCTTATTTGAACCACATTAAATTATACTATATACCAAATCATTGATGATCGTTAACCCTTTGCACTCCGCTGTCCCCTCTCAGGGGACATTAAAGTTTATTAGCGATTACGGGGAATTAATTTATTCCAGCGCAACTTTAAATAAAATATTGATTTTTTTGCAAATATATATTCCTCGATGTCAACCAATTCATATAAGTCCAATATCATTATAATACGTTACTTGGTTCCAAAATTATACTAAACAATACGAGGATTTGTAAATTTCTGCCAGAATGGTTCGGAGTGCAAAGGGTTAATATACGTTGCAAAATATGATAGAAAAATACTAATGTAAAGTGTACTAATAATAATATGTCTATTTTAATTTCAATTAAGAGCAAATATAGTTTTCTTTTCGGAGTTCGTATTTTAATAGGAGTGAAATCTTCTCGTTCGTTGTCACGATTTTATAAAATGTGTTGTGTGTGTTGTTTAGTGATTGTTGTTAAATTATTGGGACTTATTCTCGTGAGTGAATAATTGTGTGCTGTGGATCCGACGGAGGTACAGAAGATTCAGAAGTAAGTACACTCTTTACATTAGTATTTTATAATGTAGTTTGTAGTACGTTAGTATTATATTTTATTATACGTATGTAGAATATTGGATACAAGGTTTTCTTTCATATTTTGCAACTTCAATGTCCCTTTAACACTAGATTTACAAAGCACTAAAACTGACTACTTAACATTATTTTACAAAAATAACAAGAACGTGTCTATCCACATTTGTATCAATTTTTTAAATAATATATACCCAAAAAAATAATTTTGTTGAATAATTCCCTATTCCAGTCATTTTGACAGGCCCCGTGAACCTAGTGTCAAATTTCGTTTGTCTCGAGGCACGCACACGATTATGTTCCATCTCACACACTGTACACTTTACGTTAGTATTTTGTAATGTAGATTTTTTTATGTAAATATTTACCTTCAAATCTAACCCACACATTTTTTGCGAATATCTCGGAAACTAAAGCTGAGCGGCGGTAACATGTATAGGAGAAAGTTGTTCAGAATGATGACCTTGACAACATATTTCAAGATCATCAAAATCGGTGAGGAAGCCCCTAATGTAAATAATTACCACATTCTTTTTGGAATAGATTTATACAAGTTTTTCATCGTTTATTGCTTAATTTTCTTCCATGCCACTTCAACGCAGTTTTTCAATTGTTCTACCTCCCTGGCTAGTATTCCCCAAAGGTTTACAATAATATTTAAGTCGGGAGATCTTGCTGGCCATGGTAAAACGTCTATTTCCTTATTTTTAAAGTAGGCCTGTACTATCTTAAGTTAAATGTATCACCGAGTGTATAAGAAATAAGATTCCGACTATTTTTCGGCTTCTAATTTCGCCAGAAAAGTTACATTCGATAGGTTAAATTGTTAGAAGGTTCAGATGGCAAATAGATCGATAATTTCGTTACGGGGGATCCAAATTGATCGTGTGTCTGAACGAATAACGTTTAAGGAGCAAATGAGCAGAAGCCTCGTTGAAAAACGGACTGACTCGCGGGTAAATGCAATCATGCAGCATCAATTCCTTGATGATTGACGTGACTAAATTGCACGTTAGCTGTTCAATTTTGCATTTCGTTTACGTCGAACGTTCGCGTATTCATTTACGAGTGGAAGATCGTTTTTAATCCCGTAGCGCTCGTGTTATTCACTGGACATACTCGTTATCGCGTTAACTCGTTGTTGCGTTGCACACACGATTGTTCCAGTTGATCGTGAATTTCACCGCCGGGGAATCCATTTTACGGGGATTGTATGTGTACGTACCAGCACCCACGGCCGAACCCGAACCGAAAACCGAGTCCGAACCCGAACCCGAACCCGAACCCGAGCCCGAGCCCGAGTCCAAGCTCGAACCCGAACAGTATAACTTTCACTCGACGTTCGCGCTGCGAGTATTTTCCTTGAGAGGAGAACAAACGCGAGCGTAACTGGCAACAAATTTCCGCGGGCCACCGGTACATACATAATGCGAGGTTCAATGACGTTTGGACTATCGTTTGAATAACACCCGAGCGCCACGTTACACGCTACATACTTGACGATAAATAACATTTGTATCGGGCGACGGTTTTACTCGGCCGAGTCGACTGTTGACACCGTTTATTTTTGATTAATTGGAAAGCTCGTGTCACCGTCACGTGTTGCCGAACGACGTAGCTGCCGATGCAATTTGCTCTGACACAGTTCCCGCGGGTGGGGGGTTTTCTCTCTTCCTCTCTCTCTCTCTCTCTCTCTCTCTCTGTCCCCCACTCCACCGTAGCCGATATGACAATCTCTTCCATTGCCTTCGATGGCACGTTTAATTTTTCTCCCGATACACGTGACGGAAGTCAGTCCGGGGGAAACTGGAAAGCTGAGCTTGATCGATGGACATGAATTTTTTCTGTTGCCAACGACTTTTAATGGCTCGAATTTGATATGATTGAGTTTTTCTCCCCCTCCAGCGGGTACAAACGATCAAATCTGCGAACAATTGATTAAGATTAGATCATTGGCTATGATTTGAAATATGTTATATATTATTTGAAATATTTGCCACGATCGATTAAACAATAAGAACATTTCAAACCTCATTTGTTGTTTTTCTATAAAATGGTCAAATACTGGAACATGGTGGTCAACTACTGGTGCCTTTACCTTACAGCAGGGTAAAATAATTTTGATTCCGTGAGTTTTTCAGTATAGTGGACGCGGTGCGTAGATACATTCTTTAATTACGGTACGATCAACCCGTAAATTCGGCGCCTGTCGTCGTGGAGAGGAACGGTTGGAACAATTTTGCCCGAATTAGCAGTTCGCGCGAGTGGATAGTCGTATTGGGAAAGGAATTTATTGGATTGCGGAGAGAACGGTCGATTTGTTCGTTTCGTCGCGGCCTCTGTAAAAGGGACAGCGTCCCGGGGACGATAGGGTTAGCATCGGCAGTTAAAGGTATTTATCCTAATTGTAATTGCAGACTTACCGATCGGTTTGTCCTCTCTCTCTTTCTCTGTCCGTTGTGCTACGGTAGACGTCGTTGTCGTTACCCGGCAACCACCGCGCCCTGCCGCGCCGCGCCGCACCGGCAGGAAATAATGAAAGTTTAAGCGTTCGGGAAGTTCCGAATCCGGACGGATCGTTTGATTCGAGTTCCTTTTGCGAGCGAAGCTTCTTGAATGAGACCGATCCTGCTCGAAATAATTGCATTACCCTCGCTGAAAAGTTTATGGAAATTTCCGGGAACGTTCACGTTAGAGCTGGAACCACCGTATCAGCGCGACGCGCACCGACGTCGGCCGACGAATTATTGTTTGCGTTGTCGGACAAATACCCTTGTCAGAAACTAGAAAAGAAAAAACTATAGAGGAAAAAATCGTACGGCACAATACCGATGCAATTGCACTTTATTCTTTAATGCAATCTAAATTTTCTTTTGTTAAACCAATCCCTATTATTACCCTGCGTATAAAAATACCGATCCAAGGTCATCGAAATGTCAATACTTCATGATATATTTGACATTTCAGGTCCGAAACGTATTTTGTTACAAGAAGTATCCAAACTGTCGGATGCCATGTTTGATAGAACGTACGTTAAATGTCAAATATCTCGTGAAGTATCGACATTTCGATGACCTTGGGATCGATTGATTTGACCAAAAAAATTTGAGTTGCATTCAAGAATAAAATGCATCTGCATCTGGCGGATGCATCGCCAGATAATAATCGATAAAAATCGCATAACTTTGTCAATATTGGACTTATACTACTAATATCAGATACGCCAGGCCGCGTATCCTTTGAATCCGTTTTCATCACTGGTCGTGGTCGTCGTCTCGCTGTGTGCCGTTCGCTCTGTCCTCCTGCATTACCGTGTAGCGAAGCCGAGTAATTTGCATTTAGAAAATGCCTGTCCCCCTAACCGCTAACGCTAATCTGATTCCTCCCCCGTAACCAGCAGTTTTTAACTGATGCTCGTCAGGCTTCTCGCGCGTCCACAGGAACCACCACCCCGTTTCATCCGATTTCACGTCACGGGGACACGTTTGCAATTACACGGTTCGTTTATACGGCGATCGTATCGCGCGACCGCTGCTACGAAACGCCTTTAAATTTAACACACGATGCTCGCGAGACTTTCAATGCCACTATCACCATCACCTCCTAGGGGCTAGATACCAGCCGGCCGACCTTTTCTGTTCGCCGTTAAGTGAAAACGAATTGGAAGATACGAAAACTGTCGACGCGACAAGGGCCCTATGCTCCTCGGAACACCTTCGCGGTAATTGCGACCGTCGAAACTTTCTAATGGAGATAAATTGGAACAAACGTGTCGTTGCCCGGCATTAATATGAATTGAATCGGTAATCCTCCGCTCCGCTGGCCGCGGAAAATTAATATTATCTTTGAAGATGGATGGAGCCTGATTTGTCATTAATTCAAATTATCCGAAACTAATTATACTTGCCGCGGGGACTTTCACTGCTGCGGGCGCCGGCTAACGGGAAACCTGTTAATGTTGTAATTTTCATAATCACCGAGCGATCGTCGAACAACCGTGTTCATTCGTTTCTTCCGCGTCGGGAACGGAAGAGGGTGGCACGAACCAGCGCGGTGGCGTTTCGACGAAGAAACGACCGCAGTCGTTTGATGAATTCTTAGCTAATGACCTGTTTTGTAACCGGCTCGCTGAATGAGAAGACTTCCGCTCGCGGTAAATGAAATTTGTTGCAGAAACATTTTCGACCGACGAACAAGCTGTTTATCGGGTCGTTGCATGCGAAACGTCCGACTTCAGAATGCAAATTTAACGAACCGTTTTAATCGAGAAATGTTAGGGGGGCTCATAAGTAATCAATTATTTGGAAATCTAAAACAAAGTCTGTAGTAAATTCAGGTTTATACAGGGTGTTTGGTAACTGGTGGTACAAGCGAAAAGGGGGGTGATTCTACATGAAAGAATTCATTCTTTTCTTCAAATGTAGAGGAGAATTCTTTTTTCTGGAAGTTGTTTGCGAATTGAACTCCGATCGTTTCTACATCCAATTATGTCTGATTGCACCAACGAGAGTGTCGCGAAGATAGGATAGCAATTTCGAATCCAGCCGTCGTTAAGACAGAAGTGGTACCAAGAAATTAATCAACGCGACGAGGGGAGGAAGCTCTCTCGTGCACAACATGCCGCAGCGTCGCGACGCGTCGCGCCGCTCCGAGACGAAGGGAAGAACCGAATACCCCGTTTTCCCGTGGCCTTGTTGCACGCGTGTTGTATGAATTATGGGAACTCTGTAACACCATTTCCGCTGTTAATGCAATTTTAATGTATGCTCCTGAAATAAATGTTCGAGCACGAGTAATGAAACTTTCTCCGCCCTCGATACGCATATCTTAATGCCACCTAATGTGGCGGAATTGTTATTTAAATTACGGCATCAAATTACGGCATAAAATCATTGTTCGTTCGCCGAAATAATATACGGGATGGGTCGCCTCTCTCTCCCTTCGTTTCCCCAACGAAGATGGCAATTTAACATTTAAATCGTCATCAACGCGTCGCACAGAGAACAAAGAGGGCAAAAATAAAATAATAATATTAAATTTAAAATAAATAAATAAATGCTCGATAAATAAATTGATGCCCAATCATTTATTTGTTTTGCTGAGTATTTATGAACGAATGGGGTTTCATTAAACATATAAATACATATAAATAAATAAATATAATATATTTTTACTTTTGTCTCTCTCGTAAAAGGGAGTTACATAAAAATTGATATCTTCTATTTGTTCCACTGACTAATTTTTGTCATAAATGCATAAAATCCGCAGTCTAAAAATCATCGTATAATCTTCTCTGTACCCTATAACTTGTGTCCGAAACATTTTTTTTTAATACCATTTATATATTTTAAAATATGGAATTTCGTGCAGAAAATGGACTTTCCGTCGCACGGTGCAACGCGCGCGGCGCTTCGACAATAATTCGGATTTCAGTTATGTTCAAACATTATACGTACCTGGTAGAAACACGATATGATAATGAATATTAATTCTAATTTCACTTCGAGATAAGAGTAACATAGGCACACACGCGGTCGCGCAATTCAAATTCGTCCTCGCGAGAGGAGCGTCTATTTGCACAATCAAAAGTTTAAATTTAATTCGTCGGATGATTGCGCGCACACGCGCGAAAGTTGCGAATAGAGCAATACGCGTATTTATACCGTGGAAATATTAATTATTCGTGGTTAGGAACTTTCTACGGCACGGTTCAACGGCACTCGATTATTTTTCCTCCGCGATTTTTGTTCCGCCCGATTCCGGGAATTGCCCCAGTAATTTCCAGCTGGAGACCGTACAAACAAGCGCGCGAAACTCCTCGTTTTGCAGATGCGACACGTCGGGCAATATTGTCCCGCCGGAAATGGAGAATTCTCTCGTCGGCCAAGTGATTTGTCGTAATTACGGATTTTCGTTCTCACCTATTCTCCCCAACGGTGTTTCGCCTTTTCCTCTCCAATCCGGCGCGTTTTCCATGGTCGAATTGTAACGCGGAAGGTAAAAGAAGCAACAGAAGCAACAGAACCGTTTCTGACACGGAACCAATCGTGTAAGAATAAAACAATTCTCGACATAGGGTGTATCGGAGTCATACAGCGATTCTGAATGATTTCTCTTAATTCGGATCAGGGACCAAAGATAAAAGTTATTCTAACATTTTCTACGATAAAAAACGTTGATACAAAGTCGATTATTGTTGAAATTTAAGATACAAAAAATATATTTATTTTTATATTTATATTATTTTTTTTTAATATTTTTATTTACATTTATTTTGTCTGCACAAAATATAAAGAAAAAATTCGAAGAACAAAATGATTCAAATATATCGATTTTTATACTTTTTGGTTACAAATAACAGTGATTAGTAGACATCGGATGTTTATGCAATTTCCAATTTTTATAGAAACATTTTAAGAAAGTGGAATGAAATAAAATCCTATTTTTAATGGGGACAACCTTTGTAGATCCAAAGCAAATAAAAACCGTGTTAGATTCTCTCGAATTTTATATTATAGCATTTTTGTACATTTCCAGAAGCCATAAATGCATAAAGATCCGCTGTCTAGTGATTAGTGTCCAAAAAATTGGATCCTCCTCGATAACTGTTATCGATGAAGAACAGTTTCGATTGCTCAAAGCATGATCGAAATAAACTCACATTGACAACTGTCATAAGTCATCGAAATGAATTTTTCTCAACGAGGACTAGACGTTGGGCCGAATTAATTACGATGCATAAATTTAAACGAAGCGAAATTCGCCTTTAGGGTAGATAGTGTTCGTTCGTTTCGTCACACCCTGTACATCGACACGACCCGTCGCGACGGATCGAACGCAAGCGTGTAGATCAGAGGAACGTTCACCGGTGCAATCATCGTACTTCGTATCTCGTTCTACATTGTACAACGTATAATTACCGTAGTACGCATACAATGCGTATCATGAATTTGATATCGGCGATATTGATTAAACAGTAATGTTACTTTAATATCAATTGGATATTATCTCTGGTTCGGACATTAATTTATTTTCTCGTTACTTCGAATAATACGGTGGATTCGGATCTTTCGTTACAGGGCGAAATTAAAACATGTATCCAGTCGAGCTTTTAATTTGTTTATGGCTCCTATACGCAAATTTGGTGGGAAAAACGCATATGCGGAGTTTATCGAATGTTCCTAGCGATTACAGGACCTTTTGCGTTTTCTGATTCAAGATAATAATTTAAATTTGCGTTACGATTGCAGTGTCTAATCATTTTTATTTCGTAATGTAGGTCGTTTTTAAAAATTTTACTAAGTGTCCGGTGACTACGAAGTCGCCTCCTTCGATCGATAAGTTGATATCGAAGAACGTTGCGCAAAAATCGGACATTTCGTATGCAACGACCTAATAGATAGAAAGTTTGCTTATTTCCGGCTGGAAAATTAACAGGAAGATTCGATTTGTATCAGGATGGGATATACGCTGAAAATCTCGAGGGTTGATTAGTTCATCAATCAACGACGGAGTGTTTACTCCATCGGCGTCCGATCAATTACCGACTGATCCACGGCGTTGTAAGGGACGGGCGTCGCTCAGCGTTGTTTCGTATACTATATATCGGTGCCGCTTCGCCATTTTGAAGCGTCATGAGGTCATTGATGGATCGTCTTTGCTAACTTTCTTCGCACGCTCCGCTTCTCCCTTCCGCTGTCGATATCCGTCTCTATCCGAAGTTAATCGTCCAAGTGCATCGCCTTAAGAAATTAGTTTGTCGCCGAGCGTCATCGGACCGACGATCTCTGTTTTCTCCAAACGAAAGAGAAAGAGTTGGGGTCCCCTTTCCATTTTCTACTTTTTTTTTTCTCTCTCTCTCTCTCTCTCTCTCTCTACGAACTCTATCTCTTACGAGGTTATTAGAAGTTTCCGTCGGTGAAATTAAAAATTTTTACTTGGCAATTTCCGCGGCTTTCGGCGCCGGGGAAGAAAACGACGGACGCAATTTACGGTTAAAAACGCTCGGCCACTCGTTTACCGCGGCACATAAATAACTGTGGAATTCCGCCGGCGGATTAAAACTCGCAGAAATTGAGTGCCAGTGATATCCGCGGCGGCTAGTTGGCTAGGTGAGTCTTGTCTCTTTCAGAGAGTCGCCTCACGTTTCCATTATTCTAAGACCAACCGGGAAAGTTTGAGTTTCGGCTCGGCGGGGGTTGGCTTTCGTTACAGAAAACAAGCACGAAAAATATCGAGATAAGAAAACTGTACCGCGTCTTGAATCGAATTCTTTTTCTTCATAGGAAGATGTATTTCCTCGGTGGATTTCGTTACCCGTATTAAATTTCACATTCTTCCCCAGTTTCCGGTTATGCGCATCCTTCTATCCTCGATGGCTATCGTTAAGATTATCTTGGTAATCGAGCAAGCTGATTCTCTTGGCATTTATTCAATCGAATTTCTGGCTAATTCTTTGTTACTCTATTTACATAGTTAAGGACACTTTAAATCATTTAGAGGCTGTAAACGCTTGAAAGATTTCCTCAGACTTCCTTATACAAGATCAGACAAGACAAGTATGTACAGTAAGGAGCAAAACTGAACACACATACGACATTTTAAGAAAAATAATTTTTTATTAAATATTTGCGTGTTGAATACAAAAGAAACAAAACACTTAGTATTATCTGCAATCTTCTGGCTTTTCAAAACAAATTTAACATTTGTGATATTATTATTATTTCGCTTTATACAATTTTTTTCGTGTTTTTTTTCTACATGCAAATATCGAATAAAAAATTATTTTTCTTGAAATGTCGTATGTGTGTTCAGTTTTGCTCCTTACTGTATATCCGCGCATGCACACGCGTTCAAACTGAGACACGGCGGCGTTAATTCGACGCAATCAATCCCGTTGTTTATTTCATTCGAGCCGCGAAAACGCGAACGCTCGAACGAGATTATCTGGTACGTGTCGGTCGGGTATCTGAAGTGGCCATTTCCTCGGCACTTTATCTACATTCAAGTGCTTTGAAAACGCATTCACCGACCACGCCGCGGAGCGATGCTATTTTCAACGGGATCCTCGGTATTTTCTCCTTCTCGCGGCCCGTTCGGTAACCACGGGAAAGCAGGAATCACGATCTGTATCTCGAGAGAGCATCCGCGACGGCGATTGGTCGCAGGATCTCCATGACTGCCGAATAAATCTGTTCCGCAACACGAGTAATGGTACCCGTAGAATTTCATTTTGAGAACCCAACCGCGGTGTGTCACCCACCGTTGAACCCTTGGTTCTCAGCATACACCCTCACCGGAACTCTATAATATTCCGACGTTTAACCCCCGTCGAGCTTGTTTTTTCTTCTCACGGTGTCACTTCTATCGATACTCTGCCACCCGTTATTCATATTACAGTGGGCCCAAAAGATACCTGAAAATGTCCCATTATCGAGAAACTGTCGACATCCGAATGGTGATCATTTTGTTGAAGCAAAAAAGTGGAACGACATATCTGGACCCATTTTAAAACTGGAAGCCTCTACTTTGGCCATCCATCGCTCATTTTTATCTGAGATATTTTTCAATAACATAATGACTGTTTGTTTGGCCGTTGATTACAGAACTGTATCATGCTGCAAATTAATAATTTTGGGAAACGAGCGTGGTCGTTTTTACTCTGTGATTTTCCTCTGTATTCAGAAATTTCTCAAAAAATTCTGGGTAACATATGGTAAATTATCTTTACGCAAAAATGTAGTCTGAGCATTTAGCAATGTATGTATGTGTTGTTGACAAATATCGCTGTAATTGGTTATCGATTTTCAACGAAAGTTGAACTCTCTTTCGCGTTTTGACGATTTTGGTCCACGGTGCCCTGGTTCTCAGCATCCTCGCTCACCGGAAGCTTTTACATTGTTTATTGTTTTTTTTCCACGTCGTCTCTTTTATCGGCACTTCTCCACGGTACCGATCGTTCATATTACGTGTTCTAAAAGTCCGCCGTTTCTCCCTACCACCGTGCGTCCGTAGAAACGCTTTATTCTCCTTCTGGTAATTGCATTTGTCGCGAAACTTCGTTTCTTCCTCAAGGTTATATTTTTAGGCGTGTCCGGGGAAATTTTAACACGTTTCCAGTGCCGTTTCTCGCCGTCGCGCGTCGTCTTCGAAGCGACGATTGTATTTTCGGAACGTGCCGACAAAATTATCGATAAGTCCGGAACCGTGCGAACAGTATGTTTGCGGTATTATTGTTTCGGAAGTACATTAATCCACTCTTTGTTATTCTATTGATCTTGGCATCGAAGTACCTGCGGTTTCATTTATCGCTGACAGCGCTGCAGGTAATATCGGCGAATAGAAATTTAGTCGTAAATTGTCGTTTCAATTATTGGCTGTGTTATACAATACTAATAATACCGTGCAGTCAAACTTCTTAATTTATTCTGAAATTCTTGTCGAATTAAACCTAGCTATTTTATTTCTTAAAAATTTCAAACAATTCCATTACTTTCTTTTTATTAGGTAATTGTAAAATAAAACAGGGATCCCGTGTGGGCCGGGAATGAATAAGGAGAATGCTCCAGAGGCTTGAACGCAGAGTTGTGCTAATTCGGTTACGTTGTAATTCAATTGCATATTTGAATTACATTGTATTTCAGTTATATTGTAATTCAACTACGTCACAATTGAATGAAATAATTCAAACCTTTCAATTAATTCAATTACTAGTTATTGTAATCGGATGTGTGATCGAAATACAATGTAATTGAAATATTTTAATCAGACGTGTAATTACAAAGTACAAAGTATTTTGTAATTGTGCTACATTGCGATTACGAATTGCACTGTAATTTAATTGAATGAAGATCTCAATTACAAATTACAATATGCTCGAATTACAATGTAACGTTCGATAGAACACGATACGGTGTCGAGCGGACAATTTCGGAAGAAGAGGTGATACCGATTGTCTTATTGCGAAGGAAATGTCTTCGTCTTATAGCGGAACAAAGCTGCATTTCGTTTTTAACCCTTAGCACTAGAATGGCGACTGTACGGCGCCACTAAAAATTGCTGTATCGTTATTCAAAATATTTATTACGTTAAAAAATTTGTTTGTATGTAGTAAATGACTAAACACTTCAGAATTGTACGAGTAAATTGCGCCATTTTTATATGTATGACATAAAAAAAAATATGTACAAAGCAAACCCAGATAGCACTCGACGTCTTAAAGAAATCTGTTTTACGTCCATTTTTGGTCTGAACGTCTTACGTCCTGAAAAGACGTCTTTAAGACGTCTTTAAGACGTTTCATTTCTTGACGTTTCAGTCATTCTAAACTGCTAGAGAAAAGCTTTACAAACTGTACACACGCAACACAATATAACGCAGTTTTCCATCCTTCGAATAGACGTTTATTTATTTAGGAAAGTTAAATAACTAAATTGTTAATTTAGTACTATTATAATATATTACATATATATTCGCAATAGAATTTAGCAATAAATATTGTTTAATAATAAAACTATACATTATATATCACAAATCCAAAATCCAAAATAATATATCAAAATAAATAGATAAATAAATAAATAAATAAAGCATAAAATGTTAATGTTCGCGGATATGCTGAAAAACGTTCTTTTAATTTATTTTTTTTATTTATAAATAAATAAATAAAGCATAAAATGTTAATGTGCGCGGATATGCTGAAAAACATTCTTTTAATTTATTTTTTTTATTTATTTAATTTTTTTGTTATATCAAACATTCAATTTATATTTCTTGTACATGTATACAATATTCAAATTCAATATTTTTCTCACAAGGAAAAATGTGGCTTAAAAAATATTTTTCCAATATTTGACAAACGTATGTATCTAATATTTTTGTGGTACTAGGGGTCTGTTTCGGGACGTCTTGAATACGTCTGTTTCGAGACGTCTTAAAGACGTCTTTAAGACGTACAGTTTTTTCACAAAGACGTTCCAGAGACGTTCAGAAGCCGTTCGGAAGCCGTTCGTAGGACATTCAGACGTCTAATAGACGTCTGAACGTCTTCGACAGACGTCTTAAAGACGTCTTTAAGACGTCTCTGTGCTATCTGGGAATAGTCTTGGTCATAAGAAATGTTTTGTTTTGGAGTTAAAATAGCTTCGAGTGCAAAGGGTTAAATGGTGTCCGCTTCATTTTGTCTCGGACTGTACATCGCATGCCCCGATTCGCGGTCAGTTCACCAGAATCTTATCGCGAGTTCTACCGCAAGGAACATAGTTACGAACCAACCGATTGCTAACAACTCGTTCTGCACAGTCATCATCGATACTAGCTCGCGCGCGATATCCTGAATTTTAGGGATCCGTTGGGAAGACGGACGCGAGCAAATTGCTTCGGGTTCAAAATTGATAAGTAGGTTGTCGGGACCGAAGGCGCCGCGCCGCGCCGCGGAAAATATTCCGAGCACCGAGCGGGTAATGCAATTTAGCTCGTGCGGAACGCCGCGGTAGTTGGTGCTATTTCTCTCTCTCTCTCTCTCCCTCTCCCTCTATCGAGCTCCTTCTCTCTTTCTTGGCCGAGAACTCGCCGCGATTCGATGCAAATTGTGGCTCCCGGTGTTCCAAACATCGCGCCTCGCTTACATAATAATTGTTCTCTTCGATTCCCGAATGGCGGTGCGGCGATTGCGCAGACAAACACATTCCCCGAGAAATAAGCGAACCCGGGGCGACCGTTGCGGGATCGGAATTACCGAATTCCATGGTTACCACCAAGCCGGGTCTGCCTGGAATGAGACTCTGTTAATTCACTTTATCGAAACGTTACTGAAAATTCATGAAGCATGACTCGAAATGCGTCCCCGCGCGGGTATATTCGAACGGTGTCGGTCGGCGAGGAATAATAAGCGTACCCGGACATCTGTCCACGCTGGCTGCGTCGCGTTCCATCGGCAAAATCGAGCCTCATGCATTCGAAATTTTCGTATTTTCTCGATAAGGCCGGCCCCGCACGTACTCGCAATTTTTCCGCGGGTTACGCTCGTTGGAGATTTATCGATACTCCCGAGCCCGAACCAACCCGCCGCGCCGCGTCGACTCCGTCATAATTATTCGTACGTCAGTGAATTATAAACGTATTCCACCACGGGTCTAGGCCCGTTCTCTTTGAACTAACAACGCGACCAGATACTACACGGTCCAGCGAAATCTAATTAACGTCTGTTCGAAGATTGTTGATTGGAACGCGCGCCCGTTCACTCCTATTGGTTTCCTGCAGTCCGATAAATTAGGTGGGATACTCGAAAGAATGTTGGCTCGTATCTTTCCTTTATCGAGGATTTTTTCAGACCATCGCGTATCGATTCAGAAAGTAACGTTTAAGGGCAGCTTTCGGTCTAGGGAGCCAAAGAAATGGTCGTTTTCAAGATTTTACACTAAATAACTACAACAATCTGTGGTTTTCGATCTCGAGATTTTTTTTAGATATTGGAAGAATTAATAAACCAAGTGGTGATTTATAAAAATCTATGAAAAAATCCACATTGTGATTTTTCACCTTTTTATCTGCGCCTGTAATGAAAATTAAGTGAGTTCTCGATATTTGTGAGCAACACGGGTCTTTATTCATGTGTCCTACACGTTACATGCCAAAATCACAGTATCGTGAATGCTGCCGATGAGACCCTACTATTTTTTTTACAGTTGCCTCGGTCGCCGAGAATTGTAAACATCAAAACTTCATTTTTATTAATCCCACGACATTTATCCTCCAGGCCTCGGCGACATATATCGCGAATTCACAGTACACCCTTCGTAGATCCAAGTAAATTATGCACACGCAGAAAGTTTCACCGAATTTTGTGGTGTTTAATATCTAGTAGACTTGTACTCATCGTTTGTTAGGATTTCGCCGCGCCAGTAAATGCGCTATGTCGCTCTCAGCAGCACAGATGAATAATCATTATACGAAACTCACTGCACCGTGAAAACATTTCGAATGAATTTTGGTGTCGGAACAATTCGGCTCGTAATACGTACTTTCGCCGTGGCGTGGTCACTATTAATTGCGTGATTGTTTGAATTATCCGGTCAATTTATTTCCTACGTGCACGGCACCGTTATTATATACGTGTGTCTAATTTCAACATATTTTACACGGTCACGCTTCCCTGTGAATTTTAACCTGACCGTACCGATTCACAAATACCGCCGGATCGAACGTTAATTAGGAACCGCGATTGCCCGATTAATCTTATTAGAGCGTTGTTAAGTGAAAAAGGAAATAAAAAAGAGTTTTGACACGAACCATTGTTGGCCGCTATTCATACCCGCACCATTGTCCCGGTTCCCAAGTTAATTCCAACGTGCGAATATTAACCCCTTAGCTTGTACGTTTTTATTCGAAAATTGTGATTTAAGGGGTTAAACGCTTTGATCAAAGTCAGTTTGAGAAATCCGCGTTGCGAATCTACTCGATGCGCCGCACAGTGGGCAAAAACGGCCTTTTTCGATTCAAAATCAAAGAACTTTCGATAGGAATGAGGTAGAGCGATGAAATTTTTTTAAAATGAAAGCTGATACTTTGTAGAATATGGGAAAAATAGGGAGTTTACCGTACGAACGTTTTTTAACCTTGAGAAAATTCGTTAAAGTTGCACAATTTCAAGAAAGTGCCAGTAGTAATGACAGCGATACGTCAAGTGATGACGAGATCTGAAGTGCTTCATGTTTCGTAAGTAACTCAGAACGTTAAACTACTTCATTATTATTATTTTTATTGTGTTTTATATATGAGAATACGATATACTTTCAAACTAGTGTGTTATCAAGTCATTTTAACGAAAAAATTTCATTAATTTGTGTCACAAAAATCTATTTTTTTTTCAAAAACCAGAGGTCGTAGACAAATTTTGCAAACAGATTTGAAATTAGCGTGAAAAAATCTATGGGAAACGATATATAGCATGTTAAAAAAAAATGTTCCGCGCGTATTAGCCACAAAAACAAAATTTTCTTGAAATTGTGCAACTTTAACGAATTTTCTCAAGGTTAAAAAACGTTCGTACCGTAGTCTCCCTATTTTTCCCATATTCTACAAAGTTTCAGCTCTCATTTAAAAAAAATTTCATCGCTCTACCTCATTCCTATCGAAAGTTCTTTGATTTTGAATCGAAAAAGGCCGTTTTTGCCCACTGTGCGCCGCGAAAAGCCGAATTCAACATTAACCCTTTGCACTCCGAACCATTCTGGCAGAAATTTACAAATCCTCGTATTATTTAGTATAATTTTGGAACCGAGTAACGTATTATAATGATATTGGACTTATATGAATTGGTTGACATCGAGGAATATATATATTTGCAAGAAAATCAATATTTTATTCAAAGTTGCGCTGAAATAAATTAATTCCCCGTAATCGCTAATAAACTTTAATGTCACTGTTTGCGAGCAACTGTTTTATAGTATTGTCGCGGACTGTAGACACCAGCTCTGCGTGTGTTCGCGTTTCAGAGATTTTTAAGGAAAGCGGCGCACACCGTATCCTCGATCGTATCGGATATAGACGCACGAGGGTTGGAACGAGGTTGCCGCGAATATTCGACATGCAAAGGGAAATCCCTGGTGAAATGGACGCGCGCACTCGGTTAGACGCGCGTCCGTCGAGTCGCGTCGCGGCGCGGAACAAATGGCCGGCTATATCTCGGGGCTCGATCGCCTCTCGTCTTCCTTCTTATTTTCAAAATACTTTATTTTGCGCAGCAGATTGTACCTATAGAAATAAATCCGGCCAGTTGAGCAGATAGTTGCTGCGATAACTCACCGCGTCCCCTACCCCCGGCCTGCCTCCGCAGTCGATCCCGCAGCAAGCCGCGCGAATCCGCGCCGACCCGCACCCTCTGTTGTCGACCCCTCGCCGATCTTCCTCCTCCTCGTCGAACCTCCATCCCCCGAGCTAACCTACCCCGGCAATCCCCTTCGCCAGCCATCCAGGCAGCCAGCAGTGCCACCGCCAAGTTTATTCTCTGCAGTTCAAACTCCTCGATCCCCCTTCTGTAGATTCCCCGACCTTTCCAACCGTCGAACCAACCAACTTACCCCCTCCTCTCGCTCGTCCTCCTTCCGCCATTCTTCGTTGCGTTCAGTTTTCTTGTTTCCTCTGCTATATTTGCCAATATTTCTCTCCGTTCCGCAGCACGTCCTACGCGAGCAGGCTCCTCGCCTCTTTCGATAGCGGGCAAGACAGATTTGTAAAATTGCTGATATTTTTCGTCAAGCTGCGTCCGGGATCACGGACGTCTCCGATCGGCCCACCTTCATTTCTCCTTCTCCGAGCCATGCATTTCTCGCAACTATAAATCGCCGGCTATCCGTAAGAATAGGTGGATGGGCGGATCCTGATGCTCGAATTTCGATACCTAGCCTGCATGCAAGCGTGTGTCATCTTCGATCTTCATTAGAGAGGACCTACGCTGTTGCGGCGCGGAACTATATAGCTCCGGTAAAATTTTCCAAATGTTAACACATTGCGTACGGGTCACATTGGCTCTAGATCGCTTCAGTCCGTTCGGATCTCTTGCGAGCGGCGTGTTACCTTTGAGATTCCTCTGGGAGAAAATATCATGACTGTCTATAGCGTTCGCGTGCCTCGGAAACTGACGGTGCTTGCCAGCTCCGCTATTGTATATGATCCTCGAGCTATACAGGACTCTCGGTGTAGCCATTTGTGTCATCATGAATGTCCAGGTGTCCCGCATTTAGCAGTCTGTTGGTCGTGTTACGCGTCGCGCATCAGGGTTTCCTCCACGGAGCGACGTCGGCGTCGTGGCTCGCCGGTTTCCACTTCAATATCCAATTCACTTTGGTCGTCGAGTACGCCGTCTCCCACGAGGGCACCAGCTCCGCTGTCGCAGAAGGGACGAATTTAAAATCCTCCGCCGCGCCGCCCCGAACGTCTTCCGGCCGTGTGTCTTCTGGCCGACGCGATTCGAACTCCGCAGCTCTTCCAGCGAAAATGCCCGGAGAACGACGTCACACCCACCACGCGCATTGTGATCGTCTTAAGGGCTCGGGATAGTCACGTGACTTTTGAATTAACAATTTCCATTCACAGCCTTCGGACACACACTTAAGATCCGTCTTGGTCTTGATCCGATGGGTCTTAAGTATGCGACTAAACTTGTCACATTTTTTCCTCTGTATTATCGATATTATGAATTCTGAAACGTGCTTCAAGTTTTTGGCTTTGTTTCGCAAGAGAATCAAGACGAAATATAGCTGAGATAATTGAAAATAGATAAGGCTGAGAAAGATGTAAATAGCTGAGAATATTATAGCTTTAAATAATAGCTTTAAATAGCTATAATAGCTTTAAATATAGCTGAGAATTTGAGAGAATAGCTATAATAGCTGTTTGCTGAGAATAGCTACAATAGCTTGAAATATACAGTCGAGTCGGAAAGTAAGTTAACGACTGGTGTACACAGGCAAATGAATATGACATGTCTTTAATCTTTAATAATGATAATACATGTTTTACTAACATATTTGTTTATTTCCTTACACCTCCTAAATAAAAACAATACAATAACTTGATTTTATTCATCATATTCATTGCCTACATATCACCAAATGTTAACTTACTTTCCGACTCGACTGTAGCTGAGAATTTGTAGCTAGAGATATTTTCTGGTGCACGCTGTTCTCGATTTCATTCAGAAAACTCGTCCAATGGCATAAAAATGCTTGGATTCCACGGCATGCGCATCGTCAACGTTTGGCCTACTTCTAACGCTTGTATTACCAAATATCTGCGTAATCTCGGCACTAGATCGAACGAGCCCTTCTTCTTTCGAACGAGCCCTTCTTCTTTCGAACGAGCCCTTTACCAGCGACAAAATATTCTTATTTAAGAACGAAAACCTGAAGCGCGTAAACCCATTTTTTGAGGGTAATGTAGTCGCTGTACCTTGTCGCGAATCTACGCAGACCGGGATCTTAAATCTACGCCAGAGTTTCGTGGTAACATGCTAACGAACGCGGAAGCCGCGCAAATTGGAGCCAAGGAGAAAGCGTCCTCGTCAAACGCGTATTTCTCAAATTCCTCGGATTATGGCGCGAGGGTGGGTTCCGCGGTGCGTTCGGTCTTCTCAGGTGAAAAGCGTTTTCGGGAGTTCGCGTGGAACGAAGTGTCCTCGGTGATAGTAGACGCGCGCGTGGTGTCGATGACTGCGCTATGATGAGAAAATTAGACGAAGAGACATGCAAGTTGGCACGCTCGGGAGGGAGAACGAGAGACATGAAAATTGGTCGGAGGGAGAGGGGGAAGAGAGAGAGAGAGAGAGAGAGAGAGAGAGATGAATCTAAATTCAAATGAAAAGCGACGTACCAACACGCCGGAGCCAATCTCAGTCGATGTTACAGCTCTCCTTGCCACCCTTCCTTCAACCAGGGGTTGAACGACTCCGTGGCCTCTCGCAGCTAGGTTCGACTTGGTATCGAGGTAACTGTACGTCAATGTCAGAGTATCCGGACACGACTAACAGTCCCGATTCTCTTCCCGGGATCCTAATATTAGGAAGAGGATGTTTAAATTTGTCGAGGTCGCGTTCGATTGGACTAGGTGTTACACCGGAATATTGTATCGGCGGTTAAAGTTTCAGCAGTTAACGCTCTTGTTTTGAAATTTAAACAACAGACGGCATGGCATCCGAGGTTCACTTTCATCAAAAGTGCACTTATTTCTATTCTTTTATTATTGTTCCTCTCAGGGTTACAATCCTCGCTATAGGTTCGCACCTAACCTATGCGTTCACCCATCTTTCGACGGGCCTCAAACCAACGTCGCTTAACCTCCACGATCACCATCCCACAACACCACCGGACGAGCCACCACTCGCCGGCAAAAGTGCAGTTATAAGTACCTTATTTTTTATGTTTTTCTATAAAATAGTCAACTACTGGTACATGGTCAACTACAGGTGCCTTTACCTTAAATATTGAACTTTACGCGCATGCGCTTCTGCGATTTAGGGAGACACCAGTTTTCTCACATAGATAAGAGAGTTAATTCGACCACGATCTAGTGGTTTTCATGGCAGCACCGCTTGTCCTGTAACTGATACTCTTGCAAAGGGGTTTTTGGTTGATTTTCCCTTTGAGGTTTTCAGAGAGCCTTCTAATTTTGAATAACTTGCCCGCGGAATATAATGAAATTTCACCGTAAAGAATTACACGACTCCGTACGCGGAACGTATGAAAAATGTCTCATTAAGCGTATCGTCTGCAGCTACGATGTAATTGCGGCTTTTAATTCTCACTATCGCGTTCGCGTGCGGTCAAGATATATTTTATTCGTTGTTACGCTCCACCGCGTGCAAAAATATTTCGCGGCTGGCCGAGCTTGTTTGCGAAATGTATGGTACGTATCAAAAATATTTGCCGAAATTCGCTAACACAAGTGCGTCCTATAAATACAAGATGTTTTCTGTTCTGTGGACGCGTGTAGTATGAAAACCGTCCGGAAAAAATGTTCATACGTGAATATTTGTTTAGGGCATTGCCGCAGTTACGTGGAACAATTATAATTACCGGCCGGAATAGTGTTTAATTCATGTTTATCTCGGGTGTAGGGTTTGTTGTCGTGTAGGGTTTAATTTTCATTGCAAAGTATATTTTGTGGCAAATGTTTTCTGTTAATTTAGTAAAATAAATTCGCGTTGCCTAGATAATGTACGAGGGTCATTCAATAAGTAAAGAGACAAATGGCTATAGCTCAAAAACGGTTTATTTCAATCTTTCAAAATTAAGGCTATTTTTCAACATAATCACCCCCCACAGTTATGCACTTGTCCCATCTTTCTTGCAGCTTCCTAATTCCCTTGGCGAAGAATTCTTTCGATTTACCCCGAAGCCACTTTTGCACCGCTTCCTTATGTGGACGTCCACATCGGGGTTCATCACCTACACTTGTTCGGCCACTTTTAAACCGATCAACCCACTTGTAAAAATTCGCACGGTTCATACAACTTTTACCGTACTGTATTAACATTCTAGAAAAAATTTGCTTAACCTAAGAAAACAATCTACGACGTATACTATGATCTTGTGATATACTATGATACTCTGTGTGAATTTTAGTAAAAATGTGGTGATCAATCGACGTGCGTATTATACTCGATGCTAGAAGAGACTAAAAAATGAAGATGAGAATCTTGAAAAAATTAACCGCAAAATTCGATTTCTACTGAAATTCGTTTGTTACGATGGTGGCTTACTTTTCTCGATAAATCTATTTGCGTAAAAGTCGCGTTTGTTTAGCGTTACTGTGCAAAATGCTCGACAACCTAATCCGCCGATCAAATGAACGTGCCCGACGAGATTCCAGAAAAACGAAGTTCCGTTTGTAAAAATGTTATTCCAGTTATTATTTGCAGTTGAAGAATCGCTGTGTTGTCGGCCGTTCCTCCAATCGCCGAGTACTCTGTACATCAGCGTAGCCTAGCCGAGGAAGAATATTCCGTCTCGAAAGTAGCTACGGTTTACTTAGCGAAAGTCAAGAAAAGTGTATTAAACTCGATTCAGGGCTGTTCCTCGCTTCGTATTTTACGACGCCGCGGCGCGTCGCGTCGCGAGTCCCGAGCGCTGAAGGGTTAACTGGAAAAATCTGTCGAGGATATAATGCATGGCGCACGTCACGGCGAAAAAAAAAAAAAATAAAAGAGAAGAAAACGAAAAAATTTTTTTTGCCCGCGCTACTCCGGCACGAAGAAGAGATACGTTGAAACTCTTTTGAAGGAATAACAGTGGTAACGGATAGCGGGGCGGTGGCAGTTTCATGCCGACACGGAACGGCTGTTACTCCCGGCTTGTCCTTTTTGACGAAATCTGTAGCCAAGTTTCCGTCGGGCTGCGCGCGTCCCTTCTGAATTCGGTGCAAAGTGGAAAGGAACATTACGCGATGGAGGAACGGTTATATTTTCTATGCTACGTTAGCCGGGTTTGCGCAGGCACGTCCTCAACATTGCGGAATCTCGTATAAATGCAAGCTAAATAATTGGGCATCGTGCGATATCTAAATATTTGCGATTTTGCGTAGGTTAACCGCTTCCCGTACTTTAACAAGTCTGACTCGTGATGCGGATTTTGGCCCAAAACGTAAACATCACGAGTCCGACTCGCGGAATGATTTACAAATAACTACAGTCCGCGAGAATACTGTGTAAGAAATCAAAGTAAGTTATTTAATAAAATCGAATCTGAAAAAAATTAAATGTATGATATTGTGTAGTTCGCCGGCGAGTGGTGGCTCGTCCGGTGGTGTTGTGGGATGGTGATCGTGGAGGTTAAGCGACGATGGTTTGGGGCCCGTCGAAAGATGGGTGAACGCATAGGTTGGGTGTGAACCTATAGCGAGGATTGTAACCCTGAGGGGAACAATAATAAAAGAATAGAATATTGTGTAGTTCTCCAACTTTCTTGCATTTTACGTAGTTGTAAGAACGATCCGCTGTCCGAGGATTAATAAGAAGTTCCAATATATCCATTATTCGTATCTAGGACAACGGACTCGCGGTGGAAAACGTTAATGAAGGTTTACGCGGAGCGATCTCGCGATGGAAAAACAAAAACGTCGATGATTTCCTTTCTCGGATGGCTGGCCGCGATGCACCGCACATGCAGGCTTGGAAACGTGCATGGAACTGGAAACGGTAATTTCCTCTTTCGTTTTACGCTTGAACATTTTCCGACTATGACAGCGCTTTAAATCGAACGACAATTCATGCGTGCTCTCGTGTCGGAGTGCCACCGAATCGTTTGTCTGCGATTCCGTGTGTCTTTTGACGACAGCAGAAAAAAAAAGAAGGAAAGAAAAAAAGAAACTAAATTACAGCAATAAAAATAATTCATCCGAGTCCCTTTTCCCCTGCTCTTTGTTTGTTTCGAACGTTCATATATTTGTCAACGGCATACTTGCCCGCTCTGCCCGTTAATATCGGTAAACTTTCGCGCTCGTCGCCTAATTTATTACGTACAGCGAAACCGTGCTGTCGTTTCTCGATCGATCACCGGCGATCTGGTTTGAGCAGCTGCTCGAAACTTTCGATTAAATTCGTTCGGAGAAAGAAAGAGTAGAATTAATTTCGTTATTTCGGCCCCGGGGGATTCGATTCGATATTTTTTTCCATTCCCAGATCGATTCTGTCGAATGGTAAACAGGAAAGCTCGGGTTTAGTAAGCAGACGCGTGGAGCTCGGTGAATAAACAAACAGAATCGACTAGCGTCCGTCGAATAATTCATTGGATCGACAACAAAATACGTATCTATACGGGTGACTCGTTGAAGGGTTAAAGTATATCCACCCCCACAAACTTTTAAGATTTACTTCTTGCGGATGACACTTTGCAGTCTGTTGGCCGGTTTACGAGAAATCACCTGCTTTTTAATAAAGCATGAACAGCAGCGAAAAGGAGTTCAATAATCTAGGACCATAACATTGAAATGGCCGCGAATCTTTATCGATGATCGATATCCGTGTATGGTTTCAGAGACTTTTGCTTGCAAATAAGATTTGGAAAATATTTGTCTTTCATTCTACCTTTATTAGCGTGATCTTCTGTTGAGATCCTTTATCAATCGGAAAAGTTATTGAGCGAAATGAGTAGTAAACGAACGAAGAACTAAAAAAAAACGCTTTAATCTGAAATCTTTGTAATGTAGGTTTTAGTAACACAAACAAGTGACCTTATAGACTCGTGGTTACTAATTGGTAAGTCGACGTGCGACGCTCAGTCGACGTTCCTGCTACACTAATGTTTATACAACTCCCAAGCAGAAGCATATAGGCTGTTGGTCAGTAATTAGTTGGTAAATCGGTGACCAGAAGTGATTAGATTTCTGCGCAATTAATACGTACCGTATGGTATTGCTAGCATTGTAGATGTATCCACATTGTTGCGTGTTAAGAAACTGTTCTAAGGATTTCAGAGAATTATAATACCCAAGGTTTGCAATGACTATGAAAAGACAAGTTTTATGTTTCATTACATTTGAATGAGTTGAATTGTCTACACTGCATAGTAACGTACACGAAACCTCTTTTTGTTCTTATCGCATAAAGGGTCTAGGAGGATAAGAATGGTCCAGCGGCCCCGGCGACAATTTTTATTAACTGTATGGAAAACCATCGTTTTAGGCTGAAAGACAATCCCCTAAAATTTTAAGTCGCTAACCCTTCATTTAAGGATAATATGAGGGTAAATACCCTTAACTATATCATTTTTTTTCTCGGTTGTTAATTAAGATATTCAGATGGAATAAAAATATTCGAACTTACCTTCTTCGTATCATATATTTTTTTCACAATTGTGATCAAATTATTAAGGGTAGAAAAAATCATTTAATTTTTTACGGGTGGGGGTTGCAAGCAAGCCTTCGAGTGACCACTCCCAAAAAATTCAAGAACGATGTTCTGGTCTAATTCCAGAACGTACGTTAATGTCGCGGACCGGAATCTCCAAAAAAGGAAAGCTTAACGTTCCCTAACAAATCTTCGGTTAATTACATGGAGGATAGGCGCAGAGGTTGGCCAGCTGCGGCGGAAAAAGTCGCAAAGTAGGTAAGTTTGTCCAAGGTCGGTCGATTCCGCATCGGTCAGGATTCCCTTGCAACGGAGGGGTATGAGCGGCCATTGTGCGTGGACGATCCGCGGAGTCGTTTTGTCGAGCGGAGTTCGGGAACGGAGCCGGAACACACTCAGCTCCGCGAGCGGCCGAATTTTTCCATCTTCCGTTCGGCTTTTGTGTCGCGATCTTTCCCTCGCGCGGCTATTATAAACCCGCGGGGTCTAAGCCCGTCGCGCTGGACCAAGTTCGCCGCGAAACGGATAAAATACGACCGCACCGACGCGACGCGACGCGACGCGACGCAGGAAGTCGCTTCTCCTTCGGAAAAAGGGGCTTGCACGCGGATTTCGAAATTCAACGGGAACTCCTTCTTTCTGTGTCTTCTTTCCCTTCTTCTCAGTCTTTCCGACCGTTGCACATTCCATCCACCTAGATCTTTCCATCCACGAACAGTTAAAAGGACGTCCGACCACGAAAAGAAGAAGATATAAGGTGTCCTCTTGCAATATTCACTGGCCTTTGGACTCTCTCGACTTGTTCGTCGAGCAAGCCGAGCGTGCTTGTCATTTGTGTGTCTCATTCCGCTTCTTCTATGCAATTGTTCGCGCGTTTAATAGGATTTATAACGTCATTGGTTCTCCGAACATGTTTCAAGATAGTTACCAGCTTTAAGCCTCTGCAAACGAGGATTTTGTCAAACATCAAACGTATTTTCTCAAGGAAAGAGATTTTGAATCTGAAATACTAGGATAAAGAAAAAGATTTTCTGTGATTTAGTTCAGTTTAAGGTAAAGGCACCAGTAGTTGACCATTTTATAGAAAAACATAAAAAATAAGGTTTGAAATGTTGTTATTCTCACTTTCATCACAAGTGCACTTATAAGTGCGCTTATAAAAACCTTATTTTTTATGTTCTTCTATAAAATGGTCAACTACTGGTGCCTTTACCTTAGTTAGAAGAGTTAGTTATGAGCTATTGGTAAATAAAACTTTTCCGCCTCTTTTATTCGTTTCAGTAACTTTCAATATGCTCTGAAAATGGACGGAAACTGTTTCAGGGAAAAATTGATGAAACCATAAACATGTTTAAATGGGCGAGTTCATTTTGCGCTGGGCAAACGACGTTAGATTGTTTCGATAATTACGTATTTCCTTCAGATGGAACGCCATCTTGAAGCCTGAACGGTGCCCCCGACGTCGCACCGACGGAAAAAAGTAATTTGCCAGTTACTGCAAAATGAAGTTTGTTATAATTGTCGCGACAAACATACTATGCGTCGTGATTGCGAATAATTGAATTACACCGGCCTGAATTTTCTTCATTAACTTCGCCGTGCCGAGGCTGCAACGTGGTCAAACGTTTACTCATTAGCATTTCGTATAGCAAAAAATAAAGTATTCGCGCAAATATACTCCCCGTATAGCCCGATACTCTTTTTCGTTTTACTATTTCATAAAAGTTTCGCAGTCAAAAACTTCGCGTATCTCGATGAATTAAAAAGTCACTCTCTCAGCTAAAGCACCATAGCTGATAACATTCGCTGTTATTTTATTTTATATTCTGTGCATTTTCTGCGCGCAGCTGGAACATTTAAAAATATTTTTTCTGCGACATTGATGTGCACTGGGGTGCGTTCATTAGCACGAAATTAAAATTAGAAAAGTGTTCCCGAGATATTGGGGCGTAATATGTTTTTGTCATATGCACAGTGAATTCTCTATATATGTCCCTAAAAGCCTAACTGATAAAGCCGCTCAGAACTATCTCCACTATGCAGGGTATGAGGGCTTTTAATCAGAAAAACTCCATAAATATATTGGTGAAAGTCCTATAAAAAAATTACGAAAAGGAAGTTTTTTAGTAAAATAATCCTTCTAAGATCTTAAAAAAATTCAAGCCATTTGGTCGACATTTAAAAAATTGATTCGTTTTTAACGGGTGTACGAATACTTTCACACTGACCGTAGATACTCGCTAATAACATTAATTTAATTCGCGATCAAAACTGTTAAGAACTCAAAGCGTTAATTGCTTTTTTGAGCCAACGGCAATGCAGGGCAACGTTCGAAAAATTGAAATAACTAGTTTATGAAATTTACCCAGATGGTCACTGTTGATTTAATTTTAGATTAAACCGCACGAGTATTGGTAGACCAGTTTGGTCCTAGGCTATAACCTCTAGTCCGTTTGACATTGTATAGCAACGTCCTAAACCATCTAAGAATTTACATCGTATCTACAGTCTGTCAATAAGTTCCACCACCCCTTCCCTTCGACCCCTAACTTTTGTTTCGAGATAGGTATATAACTACAGGCTGGTGGTTACATAGAAGCAGTCTTAGTATCGATGTATCGTAAGTTTCAACTCGATTGCGTCAGTCAACCGTGTACTATGGTATGGTAACCCCGGGGCGTCGTATAACAACAAACGAATCCAAGTTCGACATTTCTGTTGTAATGAAATTTTTGTAGACAAAATCATTTTATTTTCCTCTAATAAATTTTCTTCTCCAAGCATTTATTATATCGAAAATTGTAGACAATCTCAATTTTAGGGTTGTCATTTTTAAAAGACAATATTTACCAGATACTGGCCGGCGAGTGGTGGCTCGACCGGTGGTGTTGTGAGATGGTGATCGTTGAGGTTAAAAGCGATGTTGCTTGGGGGCTCATCGAAAGATGGGTGACCGCATACGTGTGTGAACCTATAGGGGATTGTTGTAACCCTGAGGGGAACAATAAATAAAGAATTGAACATTTACCAGATATTGTTAACGCTTGGTAGGTTTAATATCGACGGACTCTCGAATATTACAAAGTGATAAAGTGCCAGTCACTTGCATACGTTATTCAGCCGGGCAAATTACGCCTTACGATCGGTTCATTTGCCAAAGACCATTGTCTCATGGTTAACACTAGATTGCCCAAGGAAGTCGTTTTGACTGCTTTTTAATATCAGTTAGAAAAACAATTATGTACATAATGACACAATTTCTTAGAATTTTGTGACTTTTTGTACAACATATAAACGCGTTTATTAGTAATTGTAGTTACCTCCCCCTCCTTCATTTTCGGTATATATATATGTTATACCTATATTGTTCAAAAAAGCAGTTATTTTGACTGCTTGGGAAATTTTAAATAATCAAATGACTCTTAGTATTGAATCGAGTAAATTTCTTATATGACCACAGTTCAGCTCTGTATTGAAATAACATTTTTCATTTTTTTTTTTTCGATTAGCGTCACATGATGACTTACAAGTACACGATAATTTGTCGATTTGTTTAGTTATTTGTTATTCTAAAGTAGTATTTGTTATTCGAATCTTTATGCGGTGATACTTGTTCTAACAAGTTGTTTATTTTATTTCTTTTGCTTGTTATATATAACTGTAAATAATATAAAAAATTAATTTTAAACCAATTTCTTTGCACATTAGTTATTCTTTCACAATGCAGTCATTTTGACTGCTTTTGGGCAATACAGGTATAACTATACAGTATACTAAGTTTCAGTCTTTCTAGTGTTAACCGTTGTTGCCGGCAGTAACGGAGTTTGCTCTCGGGCGTACATTCGAGCGGGCATGGACATTGCGACAAAAACCGTGCGACAAAGACAAAGAGCAATATAACTTGGGAGGATTCGATGGCCGTTTAACGCTCTCGTTGAACGTCTGTAAACTGTAAACGGCGAAATCCGTGTCGGTCGTTCGCCGCGTCACGTATATGCATCCGGCTCGAAGAGGTAGCAAGTTGCGCAGGGGCGGCCAAGTGTCTGGTCGCATACGAGATTTCCTCCCCCGTCGGAAGGGAGGGGGGAGAAGAAAAAAAGGAAACAACCGGCTGAAAATGCGAAAACAAATCTGCTTTTAAGTCCGCGCACGCTGCCGGCGTGACGGTAGATATTAAGTTTTTTAGATTCCTGGCGCGATCGCCGCGGTGTGTATTCGAAACACGAAAGAGACAACCATTCCTTACACATACTGTCGGCTATCTGGCGTGCACCGCACACTAGAGGTATAAACTACGCAGATAGCAAACTCTTCTCCTTTCTGGTTGTTTCCGGCCGTGTCTCTGGCGATTGCGGTGGCCACTTGCAACGCGAATAACCTGCACTTCGGTGCACGACATTGGCAATGTAATGACCGAAGTTACCGTTGCGACCATACCAGTTGCGAGCAAGGACGAGCTAGGAGCGTGGAGGGCCGGGAGATATAGAGGGACCATCGACGCTCGCTATACAGCCAGCTTTGTCTATTTTTATCGTTTCCTGTGTGCGCGGCCATTGTCTCGCCGTGGACACGCGAAGCAAAATTTTCTGTCGATTCCAAGTTTCCGCGAGTTTTGCCCCCAACCACCGGCGGACACTGTTTATACACAGATAGAAGTAATAGCCCCGCGTTGGGAACTTTGTCGCTATCAATTTTAGATTAAGAACGCTTTTACGGGGGACAGTTATAGTCGCGAGCGACCCTCGTCCCACGACAGTATTCTTGAGAGATTGCCATGTTGAAACGCTGTCTTTTTTTCCCGCATTTTATACACGAGGTGCTAAGCGATAGAATTTGTACAGGAACAATATACCGAGTCAGCAACCAGTATTGATTAGATCTTAATTTCTATATTTCAATATTCTCGATGACTTAACTTTGTAAAGAGCTCAGTGATTAACAATCCCCCCGGAAAGAAAATATTTTCGAGTTTCCATTACCGATAGATGTATTGAAAAGTATTCTGTTTTTCAAACTAAACTAAACTATTGATCTCATAGGACTAGAACTTTACAGAACACTAGAACATTAGAATTTTATTTTATCAGAACTTTGCATTAGAATTTTACTAGAATTACAAATTTTATTTACCAGTCTAAACATATTTATTAGACCCTGTTCAGAATCTGCGTCACGAGTCTGACTCGATATTGTAGGGCAAGGGGTTAACCCCTTGCACTACTATTTACTTTGTGATTATAATGATTAGAAATTTTTCATCGTTCAGAATTTCATAGAAAAAAAAGATAGTTTATATTTATTGTATGCCTACGTTTGCCTCAAAGGATATATATTGGGTTGGCAACTAAGTAATTGCCGATTTGTTCAATGAAATAAAAGAGTTTTTTGTTTTACTTGGAATGAACTTTAATCTATGATGTATTTTCCATTTTGTTCTATGACCTTTTGCCATCTTCCTGACAACTTGAAAATTCCACGCTCGTAAAAAAGTCTGATCCTTTTCGGCCAAAAACTGAGTCAAGTTATAGTTTCATCTATAACTGAAATCGGCAATTACTTAGTTGCCAACCCAATATATCAACTACGAAAAATAGATTTTTATTTCGATTTAAAGGAAATTAATAACGTTCACATTTATTAGACTCAATTCAGAATCTTCATCACGAGTCTGACTCGATATTGTAGGGCAAGGGGTTAATATTCGTTCAACGTAATTGTAATGTCTTGAAGCCACCACCGTCAACTCGAAGATCATTTAATTCGTAGAAGTTCGAATTTCGTTATCGTGGATCATGCACACACGTAGATCCCGACTTCTGATCGTCGGAATGGGTCGCAGTATAGAGGTAGGTAATGGTACACCGACCTGTTTCCCATGATTTTGGGGTAGGTTATGGGGTCAGATCTCGAAACGGTGAGAGAGGTCGTACTCTATCGAGATGCCGGTCAGAGATAGCGATACTGGCTACGTCTACTCGCCTCGAGCCATATTCCGGCGGCCGACTTGTATTACCTGTGTTTACCCATATGTTAATTCCGGCCGGTCCTCTCTCCTGCATTCCGGCTTGTTTCGTTAAGCGTTGATCTACGCTACTCCCGCATTACATCCATGCTCTCGTGACAACCGGTTCGTAGCAGACACACCGAGCCGTAACTGATGCGCGACAGCGGAGATAATGTCGGTGACATTAATGGTACAGTTCTGCAAATCAATTTTGTTCACGTCGCACGCGGAAAAAAAGTGAAATTAACGCTAAAACTACCGAGCCTTAAACGTGACTTAGACTTATCCCTTTATAATAACAGCAAGATTGAATTTTCTCAGGTTTCATACGATTTTTATGGTAACATGTACTCCAAAAAAAGAGATATATTAACACTTTGACTGCCAAACTAGAAACCTCAGGAATTCCATAAAATAAAAGCAAGTTATTTAACCCCTTGCACTACTATTTATTTTGTGAGTATAATGATTAGAAATTCTTCATCGTTCAGAATTTCATAGAAAAAAAAAGATAGTTTATATTTGTTGTATGTGTATGTTTTCTACAAAGGATATATATCAACTGCAACAAAATAGAATTTTATTTCGGTTTAAAGGAAATTAATAACGTTCACATTTATTAGACTCTATTCAGAATCTTCATCACGAGTCTGGCTCGTTATTGTAGGGCAAGGGGTTAATGAAATAAAAATTGAAAAAATTAAATGTATGATATTGAGTAGTCCTCCAACTTTCTTACATTTTACTGGTCCTAATCAAATTTGGTGCAACGAATATATTAAAAAATCTGGACAAATGATTCAGTCAAGGTGTTAAACAATTTCTCGCGAGAACGTTTTCATAATTTCTGTATAATGCGTACTTAAAAGTGCCTACTTGATTTCGTACTATGATCTGATTTCGACGATGCTTTCTCGTGTAATGTAAAACACGGAAGAATACATTCGACGGGTACTGTGTTTTGACGGTAGTCATTCATATTCAGAGGATAGTAATTGCCCTGCGAAATTGGGGATGCAGACAATATTGGGTTATTTATCTCGGAAATTATTCGCTGTAGAGAAAAATTGGTATGCATGACTCATATATTTTTAATGTTGAATATTCTCACACACAAACAAACTTTTAAACAATTCATATGTTTCGAAGCGTGTCAAAAAAAAATAACGTGTTCCGTGAATTTTTACGGTGATAAAATTAAGCAAATATTCTCGTGATTTTCACATTTCCGTTGTGGTTTCTCTGTTTTATCAGCGTTTGTTTGTTTCAGAGTTGAAATGAAAAATTCGAATTTATTTGTATTTTAATCAGTGGCGTGGCTTAATGTATATCTGTATTTATATCTGCACGTTACTAACAGAATTTGTGAAAACATGTTACCTTTAATATACCTTCGAGATAAATGAATTCTTTTTGAATGTTTGTTTACACGAACAAATTCAGTGTGAGAATACACATAGACAATTTGTGTAAGAGTAGAGAAACAATTAATAATACAATTTCCTATGGAGAAATTCAAGTAAGTTTTCAGACAGAAAATTGATCTTGGACGATACAATTTATTCGTTTCGTTACAATTTACACGTTTGAATTTTTAACTTGAAAATTCCAAGATAAAATTAAGATGTTTATTCAACGATACATTTTCCATTCCGTTCTATTACTTTTCTGCCATTTTTGAGGAAATTTAACATATTATTAAATAAATATCTTAACTTCATCTCTGAATTTTCCAACCAAGTATAATGCATTCTGCGTAACGTCGAAACATTGTTCGTATATTTATCGCATATGCGGGTCCGTTTTCGCTGCAAAAAATCCGCTGGTCTGGTAAAAAAAATGAACTGTTACACGTAGCCAGAGACCGTAGAAAATATTGACTGGAGCGACGTCCTTAGAAAAATATTTTTATGTTCTTATATTGACCTGTCGGTTGAATTATGTAATGTAATACGAAATCCAATTCTACGTCGATCCGAGGTTACCGGTAGCTATATCCGATGGCCAATATAGCGCGGGTAACATTTCATATCGAAGATACACGGTTGAGCTGAGTTCACGACCGTGTCAGCGTACACTGGAACGTGAAAAATCGAAGGTTGGAACGAATCGTCATTTTTCGAGGACAGAAAACTCTCTGGCATCGTGCGCGCATCAATTGCTCGGGGTTTTGCGTGGCTCGAATGAGTCGCCGCCGCGCCGTGGGGTCAGAGATTAGTGTCAGTCGTTGCGGGGGCCAATATGTATCGACAAATAAATCTAGCCGAGTGGAATGTAAAGCGTGGCTGAAACGGGGGTGGGTCGAGTGGTCGATGGCGAAGGAAGGCGAGACCGGGAGAGGGTAGATCGAGGGCTGGCTGGTGGTGTTGCGGGTGAAAATGGGCGAGAAAGGGTGGCGAACGGTGGGATAGGGTGTTACAGGAAATCGGCGTCGACGGTGTTACTGCCTCCGCGAGGATAAGTCGTGGTAGGGATAAGGAGTTTTAATGTTGGGAAAGCTGTGCGGCACCCGGGAAATACCTTTCAAAGACATTCTCAGTTCGAGGGAACGTCGATTCCAAGATTTATGGATACTATATCGTAACGTCGTCGGGCAAGATGTGATTAACACTAGAAAGACTGAAACTTAGTATATACACTACCGGCCATAAGTGTTTACCCACCTTCAAATTTCGTTACTATTCAAATAATAGGTATTTTATTGTTATGAAAATGTCCGTAGCATTAAATCCTAATTATAAGGCTAATAAAAAACATTCAAAATATTCTGTACATACACAATCAGGTACTGTAAATGAGTTTACAGCTTTTTATGAAAAACGACAATTTTGGAGTTCAGGTAAAGAAACCCATTTTTCTGAAATTTTTATAACGGTCAGTAGGGAATATGAACGCAGGTAATACAGGTATCTTAGTCTTCTCAAATTTCATACTGCATTTCATACTGCATTAAGCTTTCATACAGTAAACAGTTGATTTTCACGTGCCTAAAGAATTTTGCGAAAATTTCAAATAATGTCAGGGAGAAAAGAATTATCGATTGAAACGCGCGCTCTAATAGTGTCCCATCATAGCATCGGAAAAAGTAACAGAGAAATAGCAAAGTTATTGAAGCTGAACCGTAGAACCGTGAACTACAATGTTAAAAAATATTTGGGTGGGTAAACACTTATGGCCGGTAGTGTACCTTTATTGCCCAATAGCAGTCAAAATGACTGCATTGTGAAAGAATAACTAATGCGTAAAGAAATTTGTTTATAACAATAGCTTAGCTTAGCCAATAACTCACTTCTATTCGACATTTCTTTCATGAATTTAGGGCGCAAAAAACATAAAATAAACAACTTGTTAGAACAAGTATCACTGCATTAAGATTCGAATAACAAGTACTACTTTAGCTTATTGAGCAACTGCAACTTATCAAGTATACGCCCAAATCGACAATTTATCATGAAAAATGTTATTTTAATACAGAGCCGAACTTGTAATATAAGAAAGTTACTCAATTCAATAATAAGAGTCATTTGATGATTTAAAATTTCCCAAGCAGTAAAAATGACTGCTTTTGAGCAATATAGATATAACACACACACACATATCTATATATATACCGGAAATGAAGGAGGGTGGAGGTAACCACAATTATTAATAAACGCATTTATATGTTGTACAAAAAGTCACAAAATTCTAAGAAATTGTGTCATTATATACATAATGGTTTTTCTAGTTGAAATTGAAAAGCAGTCAAAATGACTTCCTCTCACTCTAATACAGTCCGCGACAATATTATAAGACATTGATTAAAACGAAATAATTATGTGTTGGACGAATGAAAGAACTTCATCGTCTTTCATACAGAGTGTTCTTAGTTACTTCTGGAGACGTTGTTTAACACTTTGACTGCCAACCTAGAAACCCCAAGAATTCCATAAAATTAAAGTTAGTTATTTAATGAGATAAAAATTGAAGAAAATTAAATGTGTCGTATTGAGTAGTCCTCCAACTTTCTTGCATTTTACAGATCCTGACAAATAATTCCGTCACCCACATTTGGGTGACGTGGCAGTTAACGTGTTAACTTGAATTTGAAGGTAACACCAACTTACCTTTTATTAACTGCGACAAAACTATAAGACAGGTCATGTTTTTGTAAAAAATGTCTATCCAAATTTTCAGCCTTTTTTTTTACAATACGTAGTCAAAGAAATTGTTGAATAATTTTTCGTGGCTGCATCTTTACAATTCCTCTGTAATCGCGAATTCGAAAATATTACAACCCGTCGTTCCGACTAACTTGTAGTTGATTTTCCACCGAGTGGCAGCCCCGTCCTGTTAAAAAATTCTGTGAAATCTGAAAATTTTCGAAACGGAGCGACGGGTTTCGAGTGCGCACGGGTTAGGGGGCGTGCGCGCGATATCGTTCCTGATTTCCCAAAGGTTTTATGTTCCGCGACACACATTATGTTCCTGGCCGGTTAACGGAAAACGAATATTTGAAGTAAATCGAGCGAAGTCAGTCGCCGCGACGCGCTGCTACGAGACGCCTCGCTCGGCTCCCATTGCCCGCGACGACAGATATCCCGGGCCAGATAAACGTAACAGAATGGGACAACGAACGATACGTAGGAAAATGCATCGACCCTTAAACGTTTCGTAAGTGCGCTGCGTACACTCGAGACCGTAATAGTATTTTCCGTTATAGCGGGAGAGGTCTCCAATCCGAGATCCGGAACGGATCTCTTCTACGAATGCAACGGGACGATCTCAATGAATGGTCCGAGTCGAGGATTTCGCTTAAAATTGCTGGGACGGACGATTGGAATCCGGATTGCTTTCATGTTACGGAAAAATTCCTGGGTATGCGTCGCAGGAATCGAAAGTGTCGCATTAAGTCTTTCATAAAATTCTCTGATTCCTTCCCCGAATGTCTTAATAATGAAACGAACAAGTTCGAAAAAAAAACACACACACACACAAGAAGGACCAAGAGGGAATCTGATTATAGACGAGATCATAGGAAAGAATGCGATCTTTTCAACGGATTCAATGGATCGGAGAATATTGAAGAGGAAAGAATGGAAGATTTTCCGAATAGATTCGATGCTTCAGAGAAATTACGGAGAATAGCAGCCTTGAAACGATGCAGCTTTCAATTTTGAATGGAATTAGTATGAGGGACCCAATTACGGTGGGGGTACCAAACATTGTGCCTATACCAGTTATACCTATTATTAGAGCACGATGAATAGTAAAAAAGGGGAATTTCACCGAACAAGTTGTGACTCTGGAAAAATAACTTATCGACGATAGCGTTACGTGAATTCTGCTTGATTAACACGTTGAACGCTGAAATGCTTGAAATGAATTTTTACGTTAATATATTCATTGTACCAAATTTGATTGGGATCTGTAAAATGCAAGAAAGTTGGAAGACTACTCGATATCGCGCATATAATTATTTTCAATTTTTGTTTCATTAAATAACTTAATTTGGTTTCATGGAATTTTTTAGGGTTCTGGTTTGGCACGCAATAATTAGCGTGTTAGGTGTAAGAAAATGAAAAACACGAATAATCGAATAAAGAGAAAAATCAATTTTTACTGTGATTCGGTCAAGAAACTTGAAATTCATTGACAGAACACGTTGACCGCAGTGCTGCTTATGTTGATCGATAAATCTATTTGGACAAAAGTCGCATTCGCTGAACGACATTTCGTATGCAACAACCTAATAGATCAACGTCAGCGGGCCCGTAATGCCGCGCAGTTAGAAAATCGGAAGACGCATGGCCTCTGAATACGTTTCTCGAGTCGTTACTCAAAGACGGTCCGGTAACGACTTTCCAGCAACTTGTCGCTTCTGGTCGGCTATATTTCCAGCAAGAAATTCGTGGTTCACGGTAACCCCGGTGACAAACGAGATATCTCGGCGTGGAAATGCCCGCGAGTTGGCGAGTCCGCGGGCGGCAAGGCGGTACCCTAAATGGAATATAATCAAGATACAGCGTCGGTCGAGTGCCTGGGACGACGACGGTAACGGCAGCGCATGTATCTATCTGTCGGCAGTGTAAAGGTGGTCGCGAAATGGCGGGTGTAAGGGAGGGAGGGTCGTTCAAACGTTTTCCTCGACTGTTACTTACGGACCATTTACCCGCGATTATATCCACTCCTCTGATCTAACGTTCTCTAGGAAACCTACGGGAACCTTTATACCGGAGTCCAGTTTAGCACCCTGGAGAATCCAGAACCGTTTCATCCGTCCCATCCCGATCCGGAACTTTTGCTCTTCTCTTCAAGCTTTTGATCGATACTCCCCATACCGTCCCATCGCCCTGTACCTGTTGGGAGCTGTTTGGCTCGGTGCGTGCAACGACGCGGTGCAAACTCTTCGTAATTTCTGTGGGATCCTTGACTCGCGGGTCCTACGAACTGTAGTCCTAAGAAGTGCGTGTCTGTGTTATCGCTATGAATGAGTGTGTGTGTGTGGCGAGATCATTTTCGGGGACTGAGATGCAGGGCAGAGCGTTGTGAGTCTTGAGAGCGTGAGGAGTCGTGCGAGAGGTCGAGTGACGAGTTTAGAGAGAGACAGTTGGTTAAGAGTGAGAAAGCAGTCGAGCGAATCTATGTTGTGTGATTTTATTTTCTTAATCTTTTATCTTATTTTATTAAATATTATTGCTTTCATTTTTGTTTTTGAAAGAAAACTCCCTATGCACCCAAAATCCCTACATTTCTTTGTAACGCCGTTTCCGAGACGAAATATTCGACGATCGATTTGAAAACAAAAAAAAAAAAACAAACGAATTTCGTGTCGATTCTAACGAGCAAGAAAATATCAAGCCTAGCCGTCCGAGATGTGTGTAGTTCGTCGTGATAAGTTTCCCGAATGCAGATCGATACGAACGGTCTATCTTCGCTGGTGGTGGGCACCGTTCCTCGGTAACTGAACTTGCTTTCCATGGAGCAGCTGAGTTGGTTTCTGATTAAACTGTGAATGCCGAGAATACGCGGCACCATAGTTCGGCCCGCCGAGAACTTCTCTGAAATGTGCTCGGCATAGAATCACAAGTACCCACCTATCTCCAGGGATAGTTTGATTCGCCGCGAAAGAAGTCCGCAAGAGGAAAGCATACACGCTCCGGTCACGCATGGACGAGCCCGGTAACTAATCCAACTTTGAACAAAAATCAACTTCTTCCGTTCACCGTATGCTAAGCAAGTCCGCGCGAGCTCCCGGTGTGCTTCTTTCGCAGATTAGCACTTCGCGGCGAACCTTCGGGTGGATAAAAAGCTGGAACTCGAATCTTTTCATTTGAGAATATTTCTCAATTTTTTATGAATAATAACCATCGTTGAGGTGCTCTTCTGCTTGTCGATGAATTATTATGTTATATTTATTAGTCATATATATATATTAGCTACCTACTTATTAACATGATAGTAGTATTTTAAAAATAATATGATGATAGAACGATTCTATAAAAATTTGTCGAATGAGATTGAAGATTACGAAGGTGTAGAAAAATTATCAACATTTATTTGTGCAGGTTAATTCTAGTTAAAAAATTGTACGCTGCCCTCTAATTGCTTGTATTAGGATAAGCAGATTCCCATACTTTACAAGTATGAAAAATCCCAAAGATTTTGGGCTGAAATTTTGTTCCTAGTGCGTGTAAGTAACACTACACAGACAAGGGTACGAATTTAACAATTTGATAATTGAAAAGAAAAAGTTTTTGTCACATCGAAAAGTTTAAATACGTAATTCATTTTGTCTGCTATTTATATACAATTTATATATTTATTTTATTTTCTTTTTATTTATATTATCAGATATATCTATATACAGTCGAGTCGGAAAGTAAGTTAACATTTGGTGATATGTAGGCAATGAATATGATGAATAAAATCAAGTTATTGTATTGTTTTTATTTAGGAGGTGTAAGGAAATAAACAAATATGTTAGTAAAACATATATTATCGTTATTAAAGATTAAAGACATGTCATATTCATTTGCCTGCATACACCAGTCGTTAACTTACTTTCCGACTCGACTGTATTTGTATATTTATGTATTTACATATTTACATATTTATAGATGTATTTACAACTCACGATCAGACAGGTAAAGTGAAATCAACTAACTTCTTTGAGGAAAAAATAACTTAAACTTTGCTAGCGACCATAGCCACGTCAATCCGCTGACACGTTCAATAAAATTGTCAAGAAATCCGAGTGGAAGGTGATGCAGGCAATTAAACCGAAATACGAACTTTCGATTCCACGTCGATTGTTCGAGTTTGTTAAAATTCCGCGCGTAACGCGACACTCCCATGCTCCCACTCCCTCGCCCCCTTCCCCATCGCAGCGTAACCAACAATAGTCCCAAGTTTCGATCGAATTAAGACGGTGGGACCGGCGGCGTCATCTCTCCCCCATATAAAATCCAAATCTCATTAAGGGGTTTCAGACGTCTGGCAATAGCGGGTGCAAGTTCATTCTACGATCTGCAATCGTGTCTCAAGAGACGAATGTATAGGTCCCTCCACCCCCCTCCCTGCCCTGGTTGCACGCGAAGCGTAACCAAAGCCCGATCTACACATAGTCCAGATATATTTCGTATTCACCTGAAGGTATTGCCTGAGACAAGCTTAATCCCGAACCGGTTACGACTTCCTAACTTGTGATCCTTTGCGCGCTCGTGGAGCCGATGCTTGTAACCCCCCCTCACTACCCCTCACTCCCCCCCACTCCCTCCCTGGCGTCCAATACGTAATCCTCGTGCGGCTTGTAGTTTCCGAGACACATTTGCAAAGGTTCTTCTCCTTCGATTCACCTCTATTTCCTTCCCTTATTGTCTTACCCTCCATTTCCTTATTCCGTCGGTGACTCTCTCTTGTTCCCCGGGTTCGCCCGAACCCCGGTTTTCGGGGCTGGTTGTCTATGTGAAAGGGGGGGGGGCTAGGTATACAGGCGCGAATTAATACTGCAAACGAGGTAATTGGAGCATAAACTCGCCTTAAACCTCGCAGGACCGAAACCAAAGTGGTCCCTCTTAATTTCTTGGGCCATCCCTCTGCGGCTAGAACGGCGTTAGCGGATGCGGCTTGCAACAGGGCAACTCGTTAGCAAATACTATTTATGCCCGGAATTCGCTTGTGTAATTTTGTTTTTCCCCGGTGCTTCTACCAGCAATTTGAGGAGAAGAAGCTGAATAGCAAAGGAGAGAGAGAGAGAGAAAGGGGTGGGGGGAGAGGGAGAGGTAGCACTGCTCGTTAAAAGCTCCGCTTCTTTTCCTCTCTTCCGGTCTTATCGACTACCCTTTTCGATTCCCTTTTTTCCTCCTTTTCCGTTTCGGTGAATCGTTGTCCGCTTCAGCCGCGTCAACCAGTTTGCGTGTAACTAATTAATGACAGATAGTTGTTGGAGAACAGAAGTTGGTTTTAATAATCACGCCGATATTCTTCCCTTTAGATTTATCGCAGTTTCTCCGTGTAAACGTGACCCTTCTTTCGACACGGAAACGGCCTGGCAGCATGGGTTCCTTTGTGTTTGTCTGCTGAACAACTACGTTCTTCCGTAGCCTTGCCTTTTATGCTCCGAGTTATTACTGAGGATTTTTACATGAGGTAGTATTTTTTCGGAATTTTAAACTAATTATTACGGATTGAAAAAGAATTTGTCCTTAGAGAGTGGTTTCTGCAAACAACCCTCTGAGTGACCATTCTTGAAAAAAGTCAGAAATGTTCTGTCACGTAACTATTATGTATTAAAGTTTGAAGGTGATCGAATGGGCAGAGCGTTGCTAAATAATTTTGAAAAGTTAACAGCTGCCTATTGTTGTTGTTCGATTATATTTGCCTGAATTAACAAAATTAGATAATGTGCCATCTTTTTGTCTCGGAGTGTATAAATTCTCTACTTGCATGTGCTGCGTTTTATTCAGTATTATTCTATCAAACAGTTTCCTAAATCTCATAACTAGACATCGGATGTTTATGCAATTTCCAATTTTTATAGAAACATTTTAAGAAAGTGGAATGAAATAAAATTTTATTTTTAATGGGGACAGCCTTTGTAGATCCAAAGCAAGTAAGAATCGTGTTAAATTCTCTCGAATTTTATATTATAGCATTTTTTTAACATTTCCATAAGCCATAAATGCATAAAGATCCGATGTCTACTCATAACTAATAATAATGATAATAAAAAATCCGACAAGGGTACAAACACAGAACGAAATTCAATCGCTTTCGAGTTCCCCATTTGTAATATAAATCCCCGTTTTCCTGTTCCTATTCTGAACGCCTCTGGCAGGTGTTAATTCGATGATAATCCGTCAGGGGTGAAATTACAGACCTCTCGGACGGTGAATTTTCATTTTCGATAGCGTGCACGCGCAACTGCGTTTTTCGAATTAAATCACCGTAGACGTTTATCGTTGTTCCGTTGCCCGGTTCTGTCGGCGCGGAACTGTGTCAATTCCGACGGGTCTCGCATTCAGCGAAGACCCCGCCTGCCATTTAATACGGAAGAGAATGTCACGCGACAGAAACAGCCCCCGACCCACGTGGAAATGCTAACACTTTGCTGTCGGTAGGTCACGAGCGTGTTCCCTTTCGTTTATTTTCCCTTTTTTCCTTTCTTCTTTTTTAAGGACGCATTTCGTAAACAAAGTGGGCCGGTGTAATATCTCTCGCGCAGAGGGTGACCCAGTACACGCGCATCCCCTTTACACCTCTATTGCTACCCCTATTCAAGCGTTCCTTTGTGTTTGGATTGAGATACGCAACCCCTCTATCAGGAACGGCGTGGCGACGCGTCGTCAAAAGAGAATGCTAATACGACGTTCCCCTCGCAGCTAGATAACATTCGAAAGTTCTTAACGATTAATTTGCATGTTTACGAGTTGCCGTACCTACCTTCCTATAGGCGGCTTCAGCCTCGATACTTAGGGGCTGAAATATTTTCAGTCGGTGGTTAGAAAGTTCCCACAATTTAAGGCTTATTCTTTTGTGTAGGGATGCAAACGGGATATTCTTGTATCGTTATTAAAAAAATAAGAAACTAGAAAACTTGTAATCTTTTGCTTCACTTGTATCCGTCACAGTCGTCGAGTGTTGTTTACCCCTTGATTGGATCACCCCAGTGGTGGGGATAAAACTTTAACAGTTACGGCAGAGACCTTTGCGACAGTTACGGAGAGAATACTGTGCAAGGATAATATAGGCTTTTATTTGTTCCGAGATCAACATTTGGATAACAGAAGTTCGTTTTCGTACATAAAGATCGTGCGTTTTTAACAATTTTTTACGTTTTAAGCTCACATTATACTTATTAACACTAGAAAGACGGGAGCTTAGTATATACCTATATTGCCTGAAAGCAGTCAAAATGACTGCATTGTGAAAAAATAACTAATGCGCAAAGAAATTTGTTTAACAGTAATTTTTAATATATTTTATATCACTTACAGTCATATAACAAGTTATTAATAAGTATTAGCAATAAAAAAAATGTATTTCAGTTCGAAAAAAAATAATTTAAAACAGTCAAAATGACTTGCTTAGGCAATCTAGTGTTAATATTTCTGTTGTTGTCTTTCCTTCGAAAAAGAGACTGACGTACAAAAACGTCGATCATAATAGCGGTCCGTGGCACTACAATTATTCAAGACTGATGACGTTTCGGTGACCGATGACATTTTAAAAAATATCGTGCTTCGGCCGCTTGTATCATAAATCTTACCGAGCAAAAAGTTTTAAAATAACAATATATCGGCTATCGTTCTTTACGATCGTTTTTCATTACTCATGTTGTTTTTCGGTTCGTTTCTCAAACAACTTTTCACGTTACGTATATAAACAGAGCAGAACAATCGTTAAATTTATAAGATGAAAAACGATCACGATCGAATGTTCTTCATAATTTTTCACCGAAAAATTATCATTTATTCCGATGTCGAATATAATTCTGGACGCCCTCATAGATATTGGATGCTTTCATGAGAACAAGCTTTTCACACGAATCTCGTAGTAGTATCCTATTTATGGTAGATTCGTAGAAGTTACATCTCCCCCGTCCCTCTACTTTCAGAATTACGTGATTTCAACAGTTGTGCTGAATCGTGCTAAGTTTGTGCTACATTGAACAGTAGAACCTCGGGGTGGTTGCACTCTCTCGATACTTGCATGCGAATCTCGTTACGTTTCGTCAACACGCGGTGGGGATAGTTGCTTAGTTACGGAAAACACGCGATAGTAAACGATTGGAGGATTCGATGTGGTAGTAACATAATAGAAGCAACAGATTCCATACAGTGACTTTTTCAGCGCCAGCGGAAAATGTACGAGAGAGGGGAAAGGAAAAGGGAGGAGCGTTTTATTCTGGGCCCCTGCCGATAGTTGCCAGATCAAGACTCGTTCCCCCACTCTAATTTCAGAAAGTAGTTCGTCCGAGTTATTTCGGCTCGCGGAAGCTTCCCGGCCATTTAAGCATAATGTCCTTCGAGGATACTTTGTCGAGGCGCGCCGACGGCAGAAGATAACTCAATACCTACGTTTCCAAGATCATTCTCAAACGATAAAGAGTACCCCGACACTGTCTATAATAAAACTCTCGACGAGCAGAAAGTTTTCGTATTATTCCGAGAAGAATCGACTTATATTGCTCCATAATAATGGTAATCTACTTGTACAACTGGCAGAGCTGGGAACATGTAGGAGCGTTCGATGGAGTGGGTGAGATGGGCGGTAATATCCTCACTGTAGTCCGATCTTCTTTTCTCTCCCCCTTCCATCCCACCATCCATTTAATTTATCATCGAGTCTCGTAGTTACTGCTTGGCCGGGCAAGAATTTCTTGCTCGACATGACGTTTTCTGAGGAGTGTTAGAGACGGGAATGAGGAGCCATTCTTATGCAATCTAAAAGTTTTAATGACGTCGAAGCTCGGGAGATAGCCAATATTCACTTCGTTCCGTCACTTTTTCCCGGGTTTCGTTGTTGACTTTTTTTTTTTTTTTAGAACGGAGCACGGGCGAAACCCGGTTCCTCCAGAAGTTGTTTGTCGATCTCCGGGAATAACATTCGAACGAACTATCGGATAGTAGACGGGCCATGCGGGTCGGGCCGGGTCGGTCCGGGCCGGGCCGGTTACCTTCAACGACGGCCATTCCCAAACTTCTAAACCGACCGACATCCCGAAGCATTAATTAAACTCGATCACCCGGTACTTCAGGAATTCAGGGATCCGGGATCGCCGGGTGTCCCGACGTCCGTCGATTTTTGTTCTTCTTTCGCGCGAGCGACGCGTGAAATGGATCGCCTTATAAATTATACATGAAGCATCGCTTAAAGAATTACCTAAGCTCCGCGAATATTCTTATGCACCTCCCGGATACGTGACAATGATATATATATTGTTCTTAATCCTGTTGAGTGTTTTCTAAGGACGACGTTATTTCACAACCGTGGATTTTATGTAGTTGCTTGTTTCGAGAATGCGTGCTTTTTATAAGACACTGCAGGACATTCTGTGGTACAGACTATTGTGATTTTGTAAAATATTAACCGTGTGTGTCAACTGCTAACGGAACGTATTTAGAAAGTGGACGAAATATTGATTCAACACTTCGATTGCCAAACAATAAACCTAAAAAATTCCATGAAATCAAAGTAAATTATTTAATGAAATAGAGATTGAGAAAAAAATTAAATGTATGATATTGTGTAGTTATCCAACTTTACAATGAATATATTAACGTAAAAATTCATTTTAAAACCGGAACAAATAATTCCGTCACCCATATATGGGTGACATGGCAGTCAACGTGTTAAAGCTTTATTTCGACGAGCACAATTAAAGTGCAAAACTGTAAAAATTGTTTTCGATCCCAATTTAAACTGCTGTGTGTTTGTTCATCTTATCCACTTTGGAATTATTAGTGCCTAACTTTCAATTGAGAAATAGGTTGCATTATTGTGTTTTACGTAAAACTAGCGAAGCGTGTTTGCAATTCTCCTCGTCACTGTATCTCTGATCGCAGCAACAGGCTGCCTAAGTGGCTGTTGCACAAAATATCGTCGCGATAGAAATGGTTACGAAAGGACCACGCACACCGTCCGTCGAAACGGAACCATAACGTTTCGGTGAAACGCGTTTCCGCGCTTGCTCTTCCCTGTATCGATGAAACTGCTTTAATTAAAACGGTCTATCTGCGTCCGCCGGTATAGGATTTAATCAGCCATAGGCCAGAATCGGGCACGTGTGTAATTTAAGTTCCGCCGTATCAGTGGGGGTCGGGGGGCCGCCTTTGCATTCGACTAATCCGCGTGAAAGCAAGGTTTTAGAGCTTACGTAAGCGAGACGACTCAAAATGAACAAGTCCTGCTCAAAGGCGAACGCGCGCCTCTCGTTCCCCGTGCGTTGGAAGAATACGTTAACCATCACCCTTCTTTCCCCTTCCCTCGCTCCTCCCTGATAATCCTAGTCATCTTTTTTGGTCGATGTTTCTACGCGTGCGTGACTCTATGAAGCGGTAGGGAACGGTTTTTTCTTTGATTATATAGACGATTCGTGACCTATTAAACATTTCTAATGGAATTTCAAATGAAAAAAGAATACCAATACAAAGGCTGTACTATTTATTAACACTAGATTGCCTAAGCAAGTAATTTTGACTGCTTTAAATTATTTTTTTTCGAACTGAAATACATTTTTTTTATTGCTAATACTTATTAACCCTTTGCACTCGAGTGGTGACTCTGAAGCACCACTAGAAATTGTTGTGGCATTACTTCAAAAAAATTATAAAAAATATTAAAAAATGTTTGTACATTACAAAATTTGTATTTAATAGATTACTAAATATTTGAATATTATATATAGAAATCGGATCAGTTTCGTACGAATAAAATGAAAATATTGTAAGACGGAAGAAAAATTTAGTTTTAGATTGAAAATAGCGCCGAGTGCAAAGGGTTAATAACTTGTTATATGACTGTAAGTGATATAAAATATATTAAAAATTACTGTTAAACAAATTTCTTTGCGCATTAGTTATTTTTTCACAATGCAGTCATTTTGACTGCTTTCAGGCAATATAGGTATATACTAAGCTCCCGTCTTTCTAGTGTTAAAGCACAAGTAGCGTTGGCATTGGCTGAGCCGGAATCCACCCGCTGTATTCTTGTTCCGATTGATCCGTGTTTTTCGTTAATAACTTGTTAACAAAGATTTTCGCAAAGGAAAAAGTTACTTGAAATGGCGTCGGGAATCGCTCCTTTCTAAGAAGTACAATATTCTTGGGACACCCTGTAGCGTACGAATCAGAAAATCAGAATCGAAGCAACATCCCCATCGAATGTTTTATTCAACCTTGGTAACATACAGAGAAATTCAGACGGATACAAATAATGAGATCAAATCAAACGGTTAACATAATTTTCCAATTACCATCGACTACTCGAATAAAGAAGGTATTCAGGGAAAACACAGCGAAGGAATAAAAGGAACTCGTAATCGATAGCCTGAATACTTATAACGACATGCCTGAATGGAAGGGAAGGGGGAGAGAAAGCGACAGCCTCCATTCCTTCAATTATGAAATAATCAACTAAGGATACTTTGAAAGCAAATTGCTTTATGTACTTGAAAGCAGTAGACCCGGTATTTCCCCTTTCAACCACTTCTCACTCTAACTTTCGTGGTAACTGCTAGCCCTACAACTTCTATCTACGGTCCCGCACCCATGCACGAGTTGAAGCACCCTTCTTCTCTCCACCCGTGACCCCATCCCCATACCTTGCTCCTTCATCACCACCCTCTCGTCGTTCTCTCCTTCTCTCTCCCTCTTTCTCTCTCTCTCATTCTCTCCCTTTTCTCGGAGCCCTTACGCGGGCAGATTATTAATTTCGTTAATTTCCCCTTGGTTTCCAGAATTCATCTGTTCATTAGACCGCAGTGCCGCTCTTTACTTACAGCCAGGCCAGAAAATTTTAAAACTGTGTAATAAGTGGCCGCCACGAGCGAAAGGGAACCCGTTACACGGTATCCAGCAGCTGAGCCGACATCATCGCGGCTTTTGATGTTTCTCGTTTAATTGGGCTGTTCATACGCGACGGGCCGCGCGGCCCGGCCCGGCCCGGCGTTCGGCTTCGGTAATAAATTCTCACAGATTTTCTCACGCTGCCGGCAAACAATGCCCGCCTGCTCTCATTGTAGAAGTTCGCGCGGTTTTTATTTGACCGAGCGTTCATTTCAATAGAACGGATTTTACCGGGTTTGTTGGCGAAACGTTCGAATCACATTGTTTCACCGGCTACTTCGAGCCTGATAACACTGGCTGTAATTAGATTGTTTACGCAGACGGTTAACCCGATCCGGGATTTTGTAAGAGTAAATCGATCGAACCATTACGATAACATTAATCCGTGTGTTTGTGTTATTTTACAAACGTATGTGTCTGTTAACGCACGAATTTGATGGGAATATTATGCTTTTAAGGGAAGATTTAATGTGGTCTTTCGTTTATTTAGAATTTAGCCGTATTATTACTATTGGATATTTATCGGGCAAAAATTAATATTTACATAACTTCCTCTCTAAATGTAATATAATTAATTCCTTCTTATGTAAACCTGGTATAGAAGAACTTGTAATATAAGCTACATGTAAAAACATTGTGCTTGCTAAATAAACCACTTGGTTTAAAGCAATGAGAAATATATAAATATGTATATTTATTAAAAATTATAGACACTATAGTTATGATAATTTCAACTAAAAAGAATCTTGCAAACATTATTTCTGCGTTCAATTTTTCGTGAAAGTAGTAATAGTTTTTAATTGAAATACGTATTTCTCTTATTCTCGTTAAAATATACGGATATTTATATAGTTTAGGGGAAGTTGGTAATTGAAGTAGCAGTGATTAAGTTATATAAAAATAATTGGACTTTTGAAGTATAAGTCGTGCATGATTTATAACGAGTTTCATAATTTCCTTAATAACGAACTATCGAATAATATATATTTCGGTATAATTAATGAATGTCTAAGCTTCAACTTTTCGCCTCGAGGATTTCCTTGTGAAAGACGATTGATGGTTCAGGAAGGTTTAATCCTACTACCTTATCTGTTTGTAGCTACTAATTAGTTACATATCTAATGTTACATATCTATATCTATATCACCTTAGTTTAATATTTATAAGTATTAACAATGTCGTAGTATTAGTTGTTTGTCACATTAATTTGATAATCAAGAGTGACAAATATTATTACTATATACTACTGCTTATATTAGTTTTAAGTAGAAAAAGCGAGCGATGGTCAGACACGTTCAACAGGCCTCATTAAAAGATAAAGCAGCAAAGCGTAATTACCATTTTTAGTAGCTACGTATTCAAATCGTTGAAGAGGACAGAAACTTCTGTTTAATTCGGGCGGTTGCAAATTAAACTACAGAAGTTTCGTTTTGCATTATAATTCGCGGTCTAGGTGCAATAACCGTCGGAAGTGCATTCTTCTGAAAATATTACTCTAAATTTTTCTTTGTTTTTGCCTGACGAATCGTGTCGTATGCCGTGCTCTTCATTTAGAATGCGAAGTATATCCACAGTTCGCGCATAGAATTCCGACTATTACGCGAACTTCCAAGCAATATCACGAATACCGTCGTAGAATATCCGAGCATCCCTCTAGTCGGTAGTACTTATCGATAATACCCTTAAATACCCGAGAGGTTCCATTCAAGCCCGCTTGTATGATAATAAACTTAAGCTTGTTTCGAATTTCATGTTTCAACACAGAGTGCGTGTTAAGTAGGTCCGTGTATCGAATACCTGGACGATATAGAGCTTCTATTCCAGGATAATCGATGAATTCGAAGATATAGATTATTTATTAGCCTCTAATCAACGAATCACACGACGTTCTCATTAATATTAATGCGATATAGGAAACGATAACAACTTCAACGCTTCCAATTAATTCTAGGTCTTTGCTGCGCGCAAAGGAACAATAACATCCATGTACAGTGAGTGTAGAAAATATTCGTGCACCCTCTAGGAACGAATAACTTGTTTCAAATTGAAATCCAACAACTTGAGTTTTTTCTTTTTAGATGTTAGAAGAATTTATATACTAGATAATGCGTAGATAAGTTTTTTACGAAATTACTATTGGTCGCAATTTCTATATAAGAAGTAAATTAATAGTTCACGGAGTATACCTCGCGTTAGTGGGGATAATTCCGCGACGTTTCTCATCCAGGCCTTGGCGACATATATAGGGAAATCACTGTATTATCGGAAAATGCAAACTTTTTCCGACCTTGGGAAAGCCTAAGATATAAAATTTGCAGAATATTTGTTGAAGATAATTTCACAGGCATTTTGTACATATATATACACTTTTTCGATTCTCGAAAAATATTGTCCCGATATTTTCCCTGCTAGACCCGTGTTTCGGACATATATCGAGTAGACAATGTATCTAGTGTTCAAATCCTTCTTGCGTCCATTGTTTTGTGCGAACAATACCATCCGTACAGACTCGAGAAGCGTCGACATAGGCACGGTGTGGCTAAAAGACTGGGAGTCGCTTCGCGTCGCTTACCGAAGACTTAATTTGTCGATGCATCACCGTCCGTCCGTGGAACGTTGTACACATCGAATCACGAAATTAAGGGAGTGGTGGTAGCTGTTCGGTTTACGTCAGGAACGAAACAGGTAGGCAGGTTGGTAGGGGGTGACAACTTCGACCGCCTCCAATTAACCCGAGCCGGGTCGCTTTGAGAGTAATAACACCGAAAATCCTTGTCCGAGGGTTCAGTAGCTTTGTCGATTTTAACGTTAACGACAGAGCGTGTAACATCAGGCGCGATATCCAGGACAGGGGCGTAGGTAACCAATTCAATAACGGGGTGTCTAAACACGAGCCTGTACGACCGCTAATGGTTAGCTTGTGACGTAGCAGCGGCACTCGCGCGAGCCCACACACACACACACGGGCACACACATTCTCTCTCTCTCTCTCTCTATCCCTACAACGTTCGTTTACTCATCCTGTCCGCTTTCTGGTCTCTCCATCTTCATTCAGCCCCGTGTCCCCTCCCCTACGCGTTTGCTGTTTCCCCGTGGCCCGATCGGTAGCTCTACGCGTTCTAGAGGCACAGGCCAATGGATCTGTGCTTTACCATCGGCCAGATAGGTGGTACACGTTAGGTACGTATAACCGAACAGTGTTATGGGCATGTTCTCATGTCAAACCGCAACCTAACGACCTTAGGGGGTTAATGGTGGTGTCTGCCGCTGCCCCCCCCCCCCCCCCCCCACCACCACCAGCCGATTCAGTGATAAATTGCTGTTAATGAAGCCGTTGCACTTCTCTGCCGTCATCCAGCCAGAGGACGCACGATAATATCCATCGTTTCACTGTACTTTCATACGTAATTTCGATTCGTGAATCAATCGCTATAGCCCTCTATAGCTCGTTCTCGCTCGTTCTGTCTCTGTCAGCCTCTCTCTCTCTCTCTTCGCATCGCTCTTTGAACTTGGTGGCCGACCTTTCTGCCCCGGCATTTGCATTGGGTACGGTGCGACAACGGAACCACCCCTGGCCGCGTTCCCAACAAAAGCACCCTTCCGGTGCTTCAAGCACACTCGAATGGCATAAGCATCGTCGACCACCTAGCTAGAAAGAAAGCGGTTAGACGCCGCGCGAATTAGGAGAGTCCTTTTCATTCGATTTTTTTCTTCTTATTCCTTTCACTCCCTCTCTCTCTCTCTCTCTTTCTCTTGCTCTCTTCTTTTGTCAGTGCTTTGTTCTTCGCTTCCCTTCTTCTTTCTTATTTTTCTCACCCGGATACGTTCCTCGGCCCCGTCCACGTCTCCAGAGAGATCGAACCGAGTTTCCCCGACGGTGCTTATTCCGTGCTAGGTCGCTACGTGTTTGGTCAGCGCGGATAACAGGTATCCCGTGTAGTTTGCCGTCCGGTTTCGGTACCAGGTACCTCGGGATTGGATTGCAGAAAATGTTTGTTAGAAGGAAAGAACCGGCGGAAGTGTATGTTTCGTTTCGCGCGCCCGCGTATCAGATTTTTCGACCGTTCTTACCTTTCGAGTGCAAACATTTCATCGAGAAAACAATGTTTCCGAAGGCGGCGCGACGCGGCGAGAGAATGAGAAATCGTCCGAGCGAAAAGTGTCGATAATTATTTTATCAAGACGTACGGGACGTCTGGCACCGTTGACACATTTTTCTAGTTTGATTTCTCTGCAAGTTCTAGCTACCGGAAATGTCGTTTTCACACAAGTCTAGTATTATATATCTCTAACGAAGATTCGATTATACAGGGTGTCCGATCATACAGGACGAGCCGAATCATACATTATGATAGGTTGTCGAATTTGTCATTTTATTCTCTATACGAATATGAACCAAAAAAATATATGATTCCATTAAAAAAAATATCGATCACCTTGAAATCTTGTAAAAAAATGACCTTCAGAAAAAATTATTACCATCGTCAAATTCGCCCCTTGAAACAGTACAACTTTGTTCTGTCGAGATTTTTTGTACGACTAATGATAACCGAGATAGAGTTAGGGGTAACTTTACCTTTCATTTTCTCAGTAATCACTGGACTACGGATCTTTATGCGTTTATGGCTTCTGAATATTAAAAAGATACGATTATACAGGGTGTCCGATCATACAGGATGAGCCGAATCATACATTATGATAGGTTGTTGAATTTGTCATTTTATTCTCTATAAGAATATGAACCAAAAAAATATATGATTCCATTCAAAAAAATATCGATGACTGAAATCTTGTGAAAAAATGACCTTGAGAAAAAATTATTACCATCGTCAAATTCGCTCCTTGAAACAGTACAACTTTGTTCTGTCGAGATTTTTTGTACGACTAATAATAACCGAGATAGAGTTAGGTGTAACTTTACCTTTGATTTTCTCAGTAATCACTGGACTGCGGATCTTTATGCGTTTATGGCTTCTGAATATTAAAAAGATACGATTATACAGGGTGTCCGATCATACAGGATGAGCCGAATCATACATTATGATAGGTTGTTGAATTTGTCATTTTATTCTCTATAAAAAGATGAACAAAAAAATATATGATTCCATGCAAAAAAATATCGATCACCTTGAAATCTTGTAAAAAAATGACCTTCAGAAAAAATTATTACCATCATCAGATTTGCCCCTTGAAACAGTACAACTTTACCTTTCATTTTCTCAGTAATCACTGGACTGCGGATCTTTATGCGTTTATGGCTTCTGAATATTAAAAAAAAAAAAAGAATGGTAGAATATAAAATTCGACAGAATTTAGTAGAATTTTGATTTATTTCAGATCTACGAAGACTGCTACCAAGACTTTTCTGCTACGAAGATTTTGCTTGCAACACTATATCTGGTACACCCTGTATGTTCCGTTTGACAAATGGTTATCGAGATATGCAGATAGCCGACTACCGCAAGGAGAGCGACACAGTTTTGCGATCGGTTCCACGTTGTTCGCGACGGTCCCGAGGATGCCCCGATTCCGAAGAAAGTTTTGTTTTACTTTGCCGTACGTACGTTATCTGCGTTGCAGTCCGGTAATCGGGATTAAGAAAGTGGAACTGCAGCGAAAGAGAATCCCATTCCGTGGGTATGAAGATAGCAGATACGCGGCCGGTAACCAGCCAATTCGGGAAACATCGCCCGTGGCTTGTGTAACTTGCGACACCGATTGTCGTGAGCTATATCAAAGCTAGTCGAGGGGGTTCGAGAGGTCTGTGTAGTTTAACAGACGGCGTCTGTAAATATATGCGTAAAGTTATCTAGGAGAGAGGTATTCGCGATTTTGGGAATTGCCACGAGCTAGATTAGAATGTTCCCGGCGCGACGCGACGGGAGAAGTAATATTCCCTTTCCCAAGGTCTTGGAATAGGATTCGACGATGCGATGATTAATTCCGGAGTTCGTTAATGATATTGGTTCTCGGTCACGAACAAAACTCTTGCCAAATGACACAATTTGCAATTTCGCCAGAACTTGCAATAGTCGGCGTTCCTGACGAAACGAATCGCAGAAGAATAAATATCTATTCAACGCATTACAGTTTTCTTTCGATATAAGACGATGGCTAGGCACCGGATTTCGTCGTATTTCGGACGAGGGTGCCCGTTCAACTTGACATTCGTTCTTGACTGGACCGAGAGTTCATGGGTACCATAAAGTTTTCCGGCAGACCGTGAAGTGGTCGAAAAAAACTTTCGGAGTTCAAAAATCATGAATATACGAGTGGTGCTGTAGTTATGCATGGCGGTGTATTATTCGGTGATGGATTATATCCAGTTATCGATTCCTCGCTTCCAATGTGTAGCTTCCGGGTCTGCATGTTATAAAACATTTGGATGATACCATATTAACAAGTTAAGTGCCAAAAATCCCAGAAATTCTCACGAAATCAGAGTAATTTAATTAATGAAACCGAAACTAGAAATTTAAAATTTATTACAGGGGATGCTGCCTTAACACTAAACCTACCAAGCACAAAATATATAAAAGTGAAACGACTTATAGAAGGGAGAAGACTGAACTTATTTAAATTTTGTACGATTTTCATTATAATATATGCTTCAATAAAGAAGTCAATTCAGTAATTTCCTATAAATACATTGTTATAACTTCAATAAATGTGAAATAGAAAAGCGGTCATTTGACCTTGGTAGGTTTAGTGTTAAACCTTCTGAATTCTAAAGATGCTAATCAAATTCGGTTTATCTGGATATGTTACAATAAAAATGAAATTCTAAACCTGGTAAAGTTGGCTGACTACTGGCCGCAAATGGCCGACTACTGGAACAGTTTGCCGGCCGATCTACTTTGATTCCGAATCTCAGCTATGCTGTAAATGGGCATACACGGTAGAACGTCGATGCGGCAGCAACCGTAGAAAAAGAAACGAAATCACGATCAATCAAAGCGCGAGGAGGATCCGACGCGACGAGGGTAGTTTCTCCCCTAACTACGATCGAGCGGGCTTGTTCTCGCAGGCAGAGTCGAAGTCACAGAGAGGAAACGTTGGCCACATGCCAGGTTAGGGCAGGAGTGCCTCCACTTACCGACTTGCATACACCTCCTGTACCAGACTCCCTGCACTTTCCGCGGACTTTTTGGAAGCGGTGGCGAGTTTCGTCCCAGTCGTCTTCCGGTAACAAGGGCCCGCCACTATAAACGTTGTTAGACGACAATTTCACGAAAACTTGCTTCCATTTATAATCAAATTTCGGCCGAATACCGAACGTCTTGTCGCGTTACTTCCGCTCTCCAACTCGAACGCGGGAAACTCGATTGCGATCTCTATAAAAAGAGGCTCACCAGCCTTGATCATTCTCTTTTGCAACTCCGAGCCTGGTAAGTAGACTGCGGATTTTATAACAGAAACGAGTAGATGAATTAAAATTATTTACATAAGAAATCAATTTTTATTTAGCTCCGTATTCTTGTATTAGATAATTTGGAATTAACCCTCTATAAGCCCGTGTAACATTCAGGTCACATGCTAATATATCGACATTTTGCCACATAATTTCAGTTTTTTCACAAGATGACGTATACGTCTTAATTATATAATGTCTCTGAGATAACCAATAACAATATTGATGACGCTTAGCAGCACCATCAACTCGATCAACTGTGGTTAAAATTGCTCTTGACAACTTTTTTATTTAGGCTCGTAAAGAAAGTTCAAAAAGTGTGCATATTACAAATACGAATAAATTTTAATGCATGCTGAAAATTTCCGTAAAAGTTGGTCAATCGGTTTACGAGTTATAAACGAGTAAAAATGGTGAAAAAATACCTGACTCGCTTCAAAATAGATATTTTAACGATTTAAACCTGAATTTATGACTGTACATATTAAAAGAATATTGCTATTTTGAAACACACGCTGTTCGAACAGCTTTCGAACAGTTCAGTTTCATTTCGTTTATTTCGTTTTTTCCACTTCTTCGTAATCGTAACAAATGAAATTGTTTCTGGCAATATGGATTATTCTCGACGCAATAAATGTTTATTAACGATAATGCAGTTGCAGCGAGCACAGTTGTGAAAGAGTGAACGAAGAACGTATCCCAGAGTGGTAATTAATTTGTTGCCTACAGTTTTCTGATACATCGGGGAAATAAAATAATTTTCAGGTCAATGAGCAGGGAGTAAAGTGGTGGGTTGAAAAAGGAATTCCCCGAGTATATAAAAGTGAACAACACTATGGGTACATACATTGTATTTCTTTCAAAGCAGTTTCCTTATGCAGCTACATGCTTCTGGGAACGTTCGTGGAGGTAGAAACATTCATGGTGCCCATTTTTCGACATCACATTCAGCTCTTTTGTCGCGTTTTCGTTTCTGCTTTCAACGAGATGACGGTGATTTCCATTTACACGACTGCCGTTTTGCTTGCCAGTCATATAAAATACACCATCCTGTATCCGTTACTGTAATTTCGCTCTCGAAATTGTTAGAAAAGCGTTTCTATTAATCAGAACGTCTAAATGCTCCAAAACTATTGGGTTGGCAACTAAGTAATTGCCGATTTCAGTTATATACAGGGTGAGTCACCAAACGTTACCACCTCAAATATCTTTGTTGTTTCTAAAGATACGTAAAATATGGTAAGGACAAAGTTGAATGGTACAATGGAGCTGACACGATGCAAAAAAAAAAATTTTGTTTTTATGTCATTTTTTTGGAGATATCAAGGTCACCAAGACTTTTTTAAATGGAACCACCCTTTTTTAAACACCTACAATGATAGTCCTTTTCATTAGGAATTCAGTGGCTATAATTAGTCCAAGGTCATTCAAGGTCAAGGACAGAAAAAACGTAAGAAACTAAAATATGGAAGCAAAATACGTTTATCACGGTTGAGACGTTTATCGTAGTTGAAGTAAACATACTAAGGTCCTTCAATGTTATTCAGCATTCTTATTTACTATCAGTATGTTTCCAAACGCGATTCCGCTATGTTATATTCGATGACTGAAAAGTGTGATATGATCACGATTTTCTGTGAATGTAGAAAAAATGCAGTGCAGGCCCGACTACTTTATGAAGAAAGGTACCCCGAGCGAAACACTCCTTCTAGACGTACTTTCACTAATACGTACAGGTTGTTTCGAAGTACTGGAAGTGTACATGCAAGACAGTACAAACGGAAGAATCCCACGACTAATGAAGACAATGAAATTAATATTTTAGCAGCTGTAGCTGTCAATCCTTACGTGAGTACGAGAAAAATTGCCCGGGAAGCAGGCATAAGTCAAAGTAGCCTAATACGAATTCTGGCTCGACATAAATTTCATACGTTCCACATATCGCTTCATCAAGAATTGCACGGGAATGATTTTCAAAATAGAATTAACTTTTGTCAATGGGGATTGCTTCAAAATCATTCATTTTTTTCTAATGTCTTCTTTACGGACGAAGCAACATTTACTAATCATGGCTCAATTAATCTACGGAACGCCCATTATTGGTCTGTGGATAATCCGCACTGGCTGCGAGAAATTGATCATCAAAGACAATGGAGCGTAAACGTGTGGTGTGGTATTTTGAACGACAAAGTAATTGGACCATATTTCGTTAACGGAATGATGACGGGACAGAAATACGCTCAATTTTTGCAAGAAGATCTGCCAATTTTGTTAGAAGATGTCCCTTTACAAAATCGCTACGATATGTGGTACCAACATGACGGTTGTCCTGCTCATTATGCACGAGTAGCAAGAGAAACGTTGGATTCTCGATATCCAAACCGATGGATTGGACGAGGCGGAACAGTTTCATGGCCAGCACGTTCGCCTGATTTAAATCCACTGGATTTCTTTTTATGGGGTCTGCTAAAAGAGATCGTGTACACGGATGCTCCAACAACAGTTGAAGATATGCGTCAGCGTATCATCACAGCATGCACGAATATCACGTCGGATACACTTATCAGAGTTCAACATTCCTTCAGAGCTCGTTTACAACAATGTATCGACGCAGACGGCCATCATTTCGAACATTTATAAAATACAGGTATCCTGCTTTTTTTACGTTTTTTCTGTCCTTGACCTTGAATGACCTTGGACTAATTATAGTCACTGAATTCCTAATGAAAGGGACTATCATTGTAGGTGTTTAAAAAAGGGTGGTTCCATTTAAAAAAGTCTTGGTGACCTTGATATCTCCAAAAAAATGACATAAAAACAAAATTTTTTTTTTGCATCGTGTCAGCCCCATTGTACCATTCAATTTTGTCCTTACCATATTTTACGTATCTTTAGAAACAACAAAGATATTTGAGGTGGTAACGTTTGGTGACTCACCCTGTATATCTCTCACTCCCATTTTTATGATATCCGTAAACGTTATGATCTTCTTCTTCTTATATATGTTAGCTGGCATCCTAACCTAGCTTTACAAGTTCATTGCGTAGATATTTTCTTAAAGTTTTTTTTTTACCTCAATATTAATATGGAGTACAAAATCGAACATTTTCGCCATATTTTGCTTTATTATTTCCGTAAAGGAAAGAACGCAGTGCAAGCTGCCAAAAATTATTACCACTTATTTCGATCCCTGGACAACTCCCTTCGTGGTAAAACTTTCAATAATGATGACGATGTAAAATCTCACTTAACTCAGTTTTTGGCCGAAAAGCATCAGACTTTCTACGAGCGTGGAATTTTTAAGTTGGCAGAAAGATGGCAAAAGGTCATCGAACAAAATGGAAAATACATCATAGATTAAAGTTCATTCCAAGTAAAAAAAAAAACTCTTTTATTTCATTGAACAAATCGGCAATTACTTAGTTGCCAACCCAATATAACTCCCTATTTTAGTTAAAATGTCAATTTCCCTCGTATTCCAGCCGCCACTAAAGTAATCTATGGAGAACGGAAGTTCGATAAAGTAATTCTTCGTCAAAGATTACCATTCTTAACCCCGTTAGCCGATGTTGGCAATTTTAACGACTTCTCATAGATCCGTTAACTCGACGAATCGACATCCTGAAATACAGGATATTTCCAATTACAATCCGGGGTGCACGCCTTTTCCTTTTTTCATCGATTTAATCGAGGAGCTGGTTCCGCGTTCGAATGTTTGGTTTTCTGGCGCTTTTAATTCCATCATCCGATGCGTTTCCGCGATAGGAAGTTCTATCGGTTATTGTACTAATGGGAAAGTTTTACGAAGCACTTCCTCGACGCTATGTACACGCGCGCACAGGTTCTGGATGTCGTAAAATAGGATTGCCCCTTTTTATTACCGCTTCCTTATGGTGCATTATTTTTAACCGTTGTCTTTTTATTGAATTCCACTGCACTGTATTCTTCCGGCGCCATGTACCCGGTTGTTGTTTCTTCCTTGTATTTTTTTTTTTTTTTTTTTTTTTTTTTTTTTTAATACGTAGGACAGATCTACATAGGATCCATTGTTCCCGGTTACATGGCTCGCCTTTGGACCAGCTCCCGGGGCACGGTCGCATGAAGTTTCCACGGCGCGCGGTTCTATCTGTTTCCCCGGTTTGCCGCCTCTGTATGTGTGCCCTCGGCGTGCGCGTGTGTTTATAATCTAGCCTCGGTACCCGGCGTCACTGTGATACGAGGAACGATCAGCGCCGACAGTAATTTCGGGGTTGGTCTCGCAGTCGCGAGCCAAAATATCCCGCGGCCTCGAAAGCGGCCCTTTTTGCGGGCTGCGCGCAGCGACGGAGTTATTAGTGCCGAGCGACATTCGTTGTACTTCTTGTTGCGCTCCACCGTTTCGGTACGCACGCGGTCGCGCCGTTGGTTTTCCGAGATTCCGCCGACCGTGCTTTCTCATTGTCATACGAGGATAATTTTCCCGATCGTACCGAACGCGACGCCACCACGATGATCCTCCAACCACGTGATTTCGCTGCGCGTAACGCATCACGGCGTGTACATCTTCCTAACTGTCGCAAAGGTCTTCGCCGTAATTGTCAGAATTTTATCCCCACCACGGGGGGAAGAAAGATACGAAATCATCAATCATCGGAATTATATCGGTATTATTTTCATTTGAAAAATCCACGGTAATTATTTACATTAGGAGCTTCCTCACCGATTTTGATGACCTTGAATTATGTTGTCAAGGTTCGCAAAAAAGTTTCAACATCTCAAAAAGTGATCGGAGTATGTGTGAGTAGGACTGTGTAAAATAGTACTTCAAATAGTTGACAGTAACTTCTCACGTTAAAAATTATAATTTATAATATTAACTACTTGCTCAACTTATTTTCATTGTAAGGAAATATTTGAAATACAAAATAAAAATATTTCATTTTATCTATCTGGTTATCAAAATAAAAATATTTGATTTGAAGTAGTATCTTATTTGAACCACATTAAATTATACCAAATCAGAAAAATACTAATGTAAAGAGTACTTACTTCTGAATCTTCTGTACCTCCGTCGGATCCACAGCACACAATTGACTGACGAGAATACACAACACACACACACACATACACAAATTTTATAAAATCGTAACAACGAACGAGAAGATGTCACTCCGCCACGAAAAAAATAATACTGCGATTTTAACAATGACCCCTTCCACGGAGGTGGTACGGTCAGGTTATCCTAGGCAGGTTAGACGCTGAGAGTCTATAAACACTAGATACAAAACCAACAACAAAAAAAGTTATGGCGGGCGCCGACCCTATTTCCCGGAATTCCCTGTTTTCGTATCACACGTCCGTGGAAGGGGAACGGTTAAAATCGCAGTATTATTTTGTTCGTGGTCGGAGTAACATCTTCTCGTCTGCTGTCACGATTTCGTTAAGTGTGTTGTGTGTGTGTTGTTTAGTGATTGTTCAGTTATTCGGACATATTCTCGTGAGTGAATAATTGTGTGCTGTGGATCCGACGGAGGTACAGAAGATTCAGAAGTAAGTACACTTTACATTAGTATTTTATAATGTAGGATTAGTATTCGTATCTGGAACATTCGATACAAGGTTTTCTATTATATTTGGCAACGTATTTTTTAACGATCATTAATGATTTGGTATATAGTATAATTTAATGTGGTTCAAATAAAATACTACCTACAGTGACTCGCAATAATATTCGGACGCTTTTAAAAATCGTATAACTTTGTTAATATTGAACCATGCGACTTGGATTCTTTTTAGAAATTAGAACAATTGGATCACCACATAACGTGAGAAAAATGTTTGATTAAAATTGCAATTCCTCGAAATCACGGAGAAAATAATAAAAGTTGTATTTTGCAACTTTTTTATGCGGACATTAAAAATTTAAAAAGTACGTTTTGTACATCTGTATCAATTATACATATTCTAAATATTTCATCTAAATCGATCAACGTTGCACTGACCTACAAACGTTTAACGATAAAAACTTAAGGGCGAAAGTCGCAGAATTTTGGCCTTGTCTGGGAATTTCGCCCTTATGTGATCATTTTGGAACATCTGCAGCTCATTGAAACGTTGACCGATTTCGATGAAATTCTCAGAATATGTACAATTCATACAGATCTACAAATCGTACTTTTAAAATTTTTAATATAAGCCCGCATAAAAAAGTTGCAAAATACAACTTTTAGTATTTTCTCTGCGATTTCGACCAATTGCAATTTTTGTGAAAAATTCCTTTCATTTTATATGGCAAATCAATTGTGCTAACTTAAAAAAAAAAATCCAAGTCGCATGGTTCAATATTAACAAAGTTATACGATTTTTAAAAGCGTCCGAATATTATTGCGAGTCACTGTACATAGCAAAAAGATATTAGTTTGCTTGGAATTTTGACTTGGATCACTCTCGTGATCACCGGCACGCGTTTATCATTGAGAATCTGCATTTAATTCATCGGCGAGATTAATGAAACCTCGACGAAACGGCTGAAAAACTCGTTACTAAGCGGCGATGAGGGGGTAGGGGGAGAGCGTAGACATGATGTACGCAGAAGATTCGTAAATGCGCGCGTGTTACACTTACTATTGGAAGAGCATTGAGCCTGCAAACAAACTAACTGCAGCTTCGCAGTAGCCTGGGTACGCGGGTGTGCAACCGCGTGTGCAGGTGAACAAGCACTCGTAGGGACAACTCGCGTTGGAACGGCGCACGGCTCAGCAGCGTTGCTGAAACGCTGAAAAATCCGTTGGAAAAGGGAGCGAGCGTGGAAAATCGGGAACACGTAGATCAATTTCGAAATAGAGAACGAGCGCAGGTGTACACATCGCTCGGTTCGAGCGTAATGATCCCCGCGCGTGCACCCAGAAATGGCCACCGGTATCCTCCTGCCAGTTACCGTTTTTTTCCCCCTTTCGCTATCGGCCGTTAATTTCGACCGAGGAGGCGAATAAAAATAGCCGAACAGAACGATAAAATGTATATTTTTACGAACCGATACCCCGGCCGCGCTGTTGTAATCGGAAATGTTGTTATTCATAGAAAACCGGCCAGTTCGTAGTTCATTTCGAAATTCGATCGCGGCCGCGATCGAGACCGATTTAATTCGACGAACGGGAAAAGATGGGAGCGGAATGATGCGACGGATTCTCTCTCTCTCTCGCTCTCTCTCTTTCTCGAAACACCAAAACGAAACAATTCCTCGCGGCAGCTGGCCGCGTCGTGTGATACACCGAAAAATATTTTCACCGGTCCGTATAAATCGCAACCCCTCGGCTCTTCTTTTTTGCAATTTTATTAGCCGGACGTTCCGTAAATAATGGAAACGAGCCGGTCGTATATAATTGCGTATGTTATCTGGAACTGTGCGCGCAGTCGCGAATATATTCGAGGAACGGGGTCGGACGGGAGAGGGAGAGAGAGGGAGAGAGAAAACAAAAGTATGCAATTGGACGGAACGCGAACCGCTCTAAATTGATCAAATGGCCCGTGTAATATCTCCCCCATTATATCAGGCTATATTACAATACTTTTTCCACGGTCGGTACGAACGATTTCAATGTGGCACACATCGAACGGGGAAAAAAGCGAACGAGAAACATGACTCGAGTATGTTGTTGAAACTCCCCTAAAATAAGAAAAATACTTCGCTGTCCTTTTCTACGTTCGTCGCGGATCAAAGAATAGCGACACCTGGAATATAAGCGACATCAAGACCCCCGTGCTGTTGACATAAAACGCGAATTCACTATATTCCCAAGTTACTCGATCAAGGCGAGCATCGAAGATGACTCGAGTCTTGTTACCGGCAGTAGGGACGTTCGCTCTGGAATACAAATATGACCTATTGGATATGAGAAATTCATATCCAATAAGTCGAGCAATGCCTGGGGCTTGGTCTATTACTCGAAAATGACTCGAAACTCTGGTCTCGCCAACTGCACCGCGTTGCTCTTCGGTTTCATTTCTTGGCACGCCGGGAACCAACTCCAAAAAAGATCGTTACCGCGAATTTAGCGTACACTATCCCCATGATCGAAGGCATTTAAGCGATTCCGTAACTGTCGGCTATGAGAAGGGAATATCGGTGCCGGGGAAGTCAGCTAGCTACGACTATCAACTCCGACGAGATTAACTGCAATATCCCGAAACATTGGCACAATTTTCCCTGAGGGACACGAATCGCGCTCGAACGCGTCATCGCTGCGAACTGCACGACGACCTCCGAGCAAAGCCGAGAGAGTATCGGAGCTCGGTTCTGTAAGGATATGCCGGATAAACTAAACAAGGTTTTGCTTAAGTATACTTATTAACACGCAGAATGTCTTAAGTCGTTCGCGCTATTCTGACAACAACCTACAACCTTCCTACTTCTGCTCGTTATATACAGTGAGTAACGAAAGTATTCGAACGCCCTTTAAATCAGTATAACTTTTCTTTTAAAGTGAATCAAACGACCTAACTTTTTTGAGGAGTTAGAAGAATTGGTTTTCCAAATGATGTGTTAAAAAGATTTTGAAAAAATTGCAATTGGTAAGAATTACATGAGAAAATAAAAATGGCACTTTTCACAACTTTTTCATTTGAGCCTGTAATGAAAATTTAAAATATGCGTTTTGTAGATCTCTGTTAGTTATATACATGCTGAAAATTTCATTGAAATCGATTAATATACACACGAGCTACAACTAGTTAAAAGTGGTGAAAAGCGTAGATTTTCACGACTTTTGGCCAGTTTCTGCTTAAAATCCTCAGATTCTAACATATTTTGGTACGTGCCATTTTTATCTGCGTCAGCCGATTTCGATGTAATTTTCAGTACGTATATAACTAACAGAGATCTACAAAACGGATATTTTAAATTTTCATTATAGGCTCAAATAAAAAAGTTGTGAAAAGTGCCATTTTTATTTTCTCATGTAATTTTTACCAAGTACAATTTTTTCAAAATCTTTTTTACACATCATTTGGAAAACCAATTCTTCTAACTCCTCAAAAAAGTCAGGTCGTTTGATTCACTTAATAAAAAAAAATAAATACTGATTTAAAGGGCGTTCGAATACTTTCGTTACTCACTGTATATTTCTCTGACGTGGGCGGTCGCTTTTAGTGACCAATCACAATTTGGCTTTGGGCCTCATGTACGCCCTCGAAGAGGCGGCAAGGTAAGGGTAACTCGCAACTTTTATTGCACCCTCTTCGTCGCCTACGTAGGACCCTTAACGGTCCGCGTTTGGTTTGCAGATGTCTTACGGTACGTCACGGCCATTGAGACCTTTAGCTAAAATACGACATCTCTAATAAATTATCACAAAACGGAAAGTTCCGCTAAATCTCAAAAATAGCCTAAAGTCACGTCCACACCGTAATCATAAACTGCGCCCGTGGCTGGTCCGCGATACTCAGCTGCGGGCCTCGTGGGCCGCAATCCCTCGAATCCCTTACAGTTCTCTCGAATACGCTTCGAGTTCTTTCGCGAAACGAGAGGGGCTCGTGATCTCGGAAGCAGCGCGACCTGGAATGGAAGGATACGACACGATAGATGGGGGAAGAGAAAAAAAAAATTAAGGTGGTGTAGGGGAAGGGGCGAGAGTGGAGGTGGGTGGTAAAAAACGTCGGGAGCAGACCGAGAGCCTAAGTGATTGCCGGAAGTGACATCGGCGGACGGGTAAACGCTTTATCGCGGAGCTAACGAGGCAGTCCGCGCGCGCGACTTTACCGCGCGCTTGGTTTCGCGCTCTGCTTCAATGGAAACGGGATCGGGGTACCTGCGCCCCCGCCTCCCCAAATAAATCCTCTTTTTACGACAGAGATTTATGAAAGCCATTCCCTACCCGGTTCCCTTTCTCGTCCCTGTCTTTTCTCGCCTCCGGCCTACTCCATCTTTCTCTCGTTGCGGGCCCTAAAAGGGGAAGGGATTGCGCCCTCTCGTCGTCCTCGTCCTCGTCCTCGTCCTCTACGTCTCGCTAGGCGCAAGGATGGGCTCACGGCGAACACTGGAAACTCAACCGGGGGCTGAGTATCCCGGATTCCGAGCAGTTTCAGGGAAAATGAGGTAATTAGGATGCAGACGAGGAACGATGTCTCTCTCTCTCTCTCTCTCTCTCTCTCACCCCCCAGCCTCGCGACTCTCGCTCCCTCGCACGCTATGTGTGTGCGCGCCGCCGCTCGCCTTGTGTGGGTGCGTGCGTGGCTTACCGCCTCTTATCCATGCACCACTCTCTTTATCTAACTCTAACCCCCGTCCCTGTTTCGCTCGTCGTCTTCCTGCTTTCCGCGGCATCGCAGCACGCCAAGAGCACGGGCACCGCGCTAAATCAAAACTCTCCGCTAAGAAGTCTTTAAGCGGCTCGCGCGTATGCAAATTACGCTACTACGCGGCAAATGGAAGAGGCTGAAGTGTCCGGAAAGAGAGCGAGAGAAAGAAAAAAAAGAAGAGAAAAGATCGACCGGGGGCGAACTTAAACGAGCGTTCGGTATGATCTACGGATCAACGGGGAAACGGAGAAATTTACTGGCAATCGTCTACTCCGTGCATGCGCAGGCCTTTTTCTTTTTTGTTCGAGGAGGTACAGTGATTCCTCTATACACAGTGGATCCAACTAATATTCGTACACTCTTAAGAATCGCATAACTTTGTCAATGTTGGACTGTACTACTTGAATTTTTGTTGAGAAATTAGAACAATTGGAGCGGACAAGGGGGTGATTCTACATGAAAGAATAAGTCGAAAATATGGAATAAATATTTTTCGTTTGAGGCTTTGTTTTTGAGAAACTCGACTTTGAAGACCTGTCAGGTTTGTGTGTGGTTCAGTATATGCAGGAAGTAGATTTGGTTGGTCATGATCAGACGCGTCAGACAATTCTTATCGAATAGCATGCGTATTCGCTGCATTTCAAACATCGGATGAACAAATGTTTATTCTATATTTTCGACTTATCGTTTCATGTAGAATCAGCCCCTTCTCAGCCTTCTAGAATCAGTAAAGTATGCGACAATACTCACAGCTAACAGAGAATAAATTTCTACGGTTTCGAGGCTGAAAGGTCTATGAGAAAATGTTCGCGGATCCCTTGCTTGCTAATACGCTTCTGTTGTCGACTGGAATTTGCTTCCCATTTTTAGTAGAGGAACAAAGATATTAACCAGTTAAGCGTGTTTGACGTGTATACACGTCGGACCAAAAAATCTCTATCGCGGTGCGGTTAACGTTAATGAATTGTTAATTTCTCATCGAATAAAAATGTAATTCTTTCTCACTTTGCTTTACTTTTTTCGTTAAATTTATAATACCGGTATCTGGCCTGCGTTCGACGTGTACATTCGTCATTGTTTGATTTTAATTCCGTGCCGTGAGGGATTTTTAAAATTAACCCTTTGCACTCGAAGCTATTTTAACTCGAAAACCAAACATTTCTTCTGACCTAGAATATTTCTCTTCTAAATATTCTTTTTTCATGTTGTACATACAAAAATGGTGCAATTTACTCGTACAGTACTGAAATGCTTAGTGATTTATTAAATAGAAACAAATTTAATAATGTAAAAAATATTTTGAATAGCGATATAGCAATTTTTAGTGGCGCCTTACAGTCGCCATTCGAGCTCTAAGGGTTAGATTCCACAGTTAACTGGTTAAAATGTCCGGGATCACCTAGCTTTCCCCTACGCAGCTGGCGAAAGTTGATCCCACCTGATGATGCCTGTGCGCCATATTGGCGAACCTGAGGGCGGTTGCGGTCGTTGATTATCTATGCTGGGCTGCGGCAGCCCCGCCATCAGAAGCAACTACCCGGTTTCGTTTCGGCATAGGAGCCGGGGAATTGCGCCCAAGACAAATCCAATTTCTGTGATACGCAGCGTTTGCCGATCAACGTTATTTCGCACAGTGTCTCCGGGAGTTGGGCCGGGATTTCGTTTCGGTTCCTGACGAGGAGGCAGGTGGTACCCTCTTATCTCAGGAGAACGCGAGTCTTGCGCGATATTCCCCGGAGAAATCGTCGCAGCCTTATTCCCGAGTGCCTTATACCTTTCGACTATCATCGGATCGCAGCCTTCCAATTCTGTACGTAGACGAATCTCATTGTCTACTCGTACCACGCGACTCTGTTTCCATCCAGCACCAACACCAACATCATGCTCGCACCCTCCCTCCCTCCTTCCCTCCCTTCAACCTTGCTGCACCTGGCCGATCTAAACGAAGGCGCGGGGAAACACCTTCGATCCTGGCCTCCATGAGGATGCAGGCTGCTTACGGACCTGATTTTCGTCAGAAATGGATTTCCCTCGCGTGCAAGCAAAGATTCGGGGAACTGCTACCTGGTTCTCGATGTCAGCCGCCTTGCCACGGAACAACTTAAGGGCCAGACGCTAACGACTTCTTTGGACCCTGCGCGACCGTTACACGCGACGCTTTCGACGATCGAACGAGAGAGGCCAATTGTACGCGTTCCTTAAATGAAAGAATTCCTCCACCTTTCCGAGCACGATTCGCTTATTGCGGACGGTTAAACAATGAATTTATGGATTTAATAACTGCGAATGGGCTCGGATAACAGTTACGGCGTTACAATGTCCTTCGAAGATTCTGCTTAGGTCCGTTTTCCTTGGAATGCTTCTCGGGAAACGGAATTAACATCTACGGTCGACGAATGTGTACGCTCACGGAGATTTAGTATACAGTGGCATACAGAGTGACCACGGGTGGGAGAAAATTTAACCCTTAGCACTCGAATGGCGACTGTAAGGCGCCACTAAAAATTGCTGTATTATTATTCAAAATATTTTTTACATTATTAGATTTGTTCGTACTTATTAAATTACTAAACATTTCAGTACTCAACGAATAAATTGCACCATTTTCGTATGTATAGCATGAAAAAATATATGTAGAAAGGGAATATTCTAGGATAGGAAGAAATGTTTTGTTTTGGAGTTAAAATAGCTTCGAGTGCAAAGGGTTAAGGGGTGATTCTCCAAGACATTACAAGACGAAACACGAAGGATTAAAAAATTAATGATTACTGTAAACCTCTGTTGGTCGGATTGCCACATGTTAGGCGGATTTTTAATCGATTATAACTAAAAAATGAAGCCAAATTCGCATGTTTTCACCATCCCTCAAATATTCTCTCTCCTGTGTAGTCGAACACCCTGTGCGATGGTCAGTTTAGATTGGATACTGTTCGAAAGACAAACATGATCAGTCCCCTGTGAGACAACTCCTAGTTTGACAGGACAATTCTGTCGAATACGTTGCCGCGAATCTGGTGAACGACCACTCAGATCTGCCAGTTAGCATAACAATCTTGCTCGTCCGTTGGGGTGCTCGCCAAAAGAATTCTCGGTTGCCTCTTTCCTTTTCGAGTAACCGTCCGATACGTATGACTTCGTGAGTGCACGAAGTAAGATAACAGCTGATAGTTTTGGCAGCCAATACCATTCTACGTCGAAGCAGAAGTTCTTTCTTGCTCGTACAAAAATCACTGATTTTTGTAATCGTTACACGAGAATCCCTCCTTAACCTCTTAACCAGTTAAACTGTGGCGATCTCTTTGCAAAGCGCCCACCAGCGTGTGTCGAGTTATAAATCCAACTCAAATTATCTATAATTTTCATTTGTTTCTTTCATTTCGTCTTGACCTCTAAACATTTTAAACATATTCAAATTTACGAATATAATTTAGTTTTCGCCGGAATTACAATTTAAATATCAAATTGTACCAAAATTTTACGCACGACGGATATAGTCGTCATGACACAAAATTCTGCCACATCTCCATGACGGATATAGTCGTCGAACACACTTAATTGGTTAAGCACGGCGCGCTTGTCCGCGAGTCTGTCTCCCAGGGACGGCAAGCCTAGCCGCGGAAGGCAAAAAAGCCACTATAGTGGTTCGTGCTGTTCGAACTGATGCTTTCCACGGAAAGCCACTATAGTGGCGCACAGTGGGCAAAAACGGCCTTTTTCGATTCAAAATCAAAGAACTTTCGATAGGAATGAGATAGAGCGATGAAATTTTTTTTAAATGAAAGCTGAAACTTTGTAGAATATGGGAAAAATAGGGAGATTACGGTACGAACGTTTTTTAACCTTGAGAAAATTCGTTAAAGTTGCACAATTTCAAGAAAATTTTGTTGTTGTGGTTAATACGCGCGGAAATTCTTTTTTAACATGCTATATATCGTTTCCCATAGATTTTTTCACGCTAATTTCAAATCTGTTTTCAAAATTTGTCTACGACCTCTGGTTTTTGAAAAAAATAGATTTTTGTGACACAAATTAATGAAATTTTTTCGTTAAAATGACTTGATAACACACTAGTTTGAAAGTATATCGTATTCTCATATATAAAACACAATAAAAATAATAATAATGAAGTATTTTAACGTTTTGAGTTACTTACGAAACATGAAGCACTTCGCATCTCGTCATCAATTGACGTATCGCTGTCATTACTACTGGCACTTTCTTGAAATTGTGCAACTTTAACGAATTTTCTCAAGGTTAAAAAACGTTCGTACCGTAATCTCCCTATTTTTCCCATATTCTACAAAGTTTCAGCTTTCGTTTAAAAAAAATTTCATCGCTCTACCTCATTCCTATCGAAAGTTCTTTGATTTTGAATCGAAAAAGGCCGTTTTTGCCCACTGTGCGGCGCGTTTGTCCGCGAGTCTGTCTCCCAGGGACGGCAAGCCTAGCCGCGGAAGGCAAAAAAGCCACTATAGTGGTTCGTGCTGTTCGAACTGATGCTTTCCACGGAAAGCCACTATAGTGGCGTACAGGGCTTAAGAGGTTACAGGAAGCGATTGGGTTTTGAAGGGTGTCCGAATATTAATGCCGTACAAGAGGAAGTTCTCATTGAAATTTCGAAAAGCTCGGCCGATCGAAGAGTTGAAATTTTCTAGAATCCTTCCCCCTTCGGCCGGCATCGGTCTTCCTCGGATCCGACCGCATCGGAGCTACAGAATACTAGCCGGAATTGAAAGTCGTCGAGATTCCTTTCTCGTTCTTTCCCGCATACACACACACACACATACACAAGATAGCTTTCGCCTATCCAGAAGTAGTATCAAAGTTCAAAGCAAGGTGACAGAATTGCAAGGCGGACGCGTGGCCTCTCGCCGCTAGCCCGATACCACGCGAACGTGATATTGCCACCGGTAGGGGTGTACCGCACGTACACGCGGCCCCGCAATTGTATTTTAATGCACCGCCCTATACACTTTCGTTTCCTTCTTTCGCATTGTTTTTTTCTTTTTCTTTTCATTTCTTTCTTTTTTTTTTTGCATTATTCCCATTCGCTGTTAAAACCATTCCCGGGATACGTGACAATGACGATCGCGCGCGTGCACGGTTACCGCGTCCCTCCGAAACTGTTCCCGCTGATTAAAATACCGACACGCTTTCAAAACGTGCATTATAATTGCGGTTTAATTGCGTCGGCCGAGCACCGGTCGACGCACGGAACAAAAACTGAAATCGACGGTATGTTTCATTCAAGCTTCCCATTCAAGACATTGTTTAAAGGGCAAATATACGGCGGGAACAAAGGATTACCGGTTTCAATGGAGGCGACCGTGTTCCGGGTTAGCCGGGTGCCGAGCAAAAAGAGAAGAAAGAAGAAAAAAAAAACACTGGTCCATTCAACGTTAACGCGTAACTCCGTTCCGCATGTAAATTTTCCAAGAATAATCTGCCGGGCATGGTAACTTGATGGTACCCGGGCGAACTTCATTCGGCTTCAAATTTCGTTTTTCGAGCAGTCCTCGTCCCGCGCACACCCGTTCGACGTTTCTCGCGGTCGAGAGCATTTCGGTGTTCTCGTCATCGCGTAAATCTCTGCCTTATCGTCATAAATCCGTGCGGCAAATGGCCGGAAAGCCGCTCGAATTAGGAATTCTTTTCGCTTACGCTTTCCCTGTCGAACGATTCTACGAAACAGACGCGCGGCCACCACGCGACCACGTTCGAAACTGTTTAAACGCCCGGCCGTTTCTTGACAGTCCCTTTGAGAATGAGAGATCTTCTCACGACTCGCGCTGGCCCTTGTTTTTACAAGTGCACGGGAAACTGAGACCGTGAAACGCAACTTTGAAATCTTATAGGGGGGGCGTTCCCTGAAACCATCCCTTTGGAAATGGAATTTACGCTTGTCCTGAAATTCTATACCATCCTCTACTGTCAGGAGCCAAATTGACCCAAAGAAACCATTTTAAAAAGAAGAAAAGGAAAATTTATTTGTTCAGACCATCTCAAGAAGATTCTACATTTATTTCAGCTTGAGAAACGATTAATAATCGAATTATATCACATTTAATCCATTGGATACAGTATTTAGTATCAGGGGTAATACGTAATCAATTATTTGCTAAGAATTTGTTTTGCCTTTAAGGTAAAGGCACCAGTAGTTGACCATTTTATAGAAAAACAAAAAATAAGGTTTGAAATGTTCTTGTTGTTTCGAAATTTAAACAACAGACGGCATGATGCATCCGAGGTTCACTTTCATCAAAAGTGCCCTTATAAGTGCGCTTATAAAAACCTTATTTTTTATGTTTTTCTATAAAATGGTCAACAACTGGTGCCTTTACCTTGGTTCTGTACCAATCGTTGAAACACGTATTCTTTTACAGTTTTCGGTAAAACAGCCTGTGTTCAAAATATTCTAAATAGTATAACCCCGTACTCATCGGATATTGTTCCCTCTGACTATCATCTTTCCAGATCTTTGGAGCATTATTTAAAAAATGAAACATTCACACACTTCTGTAGAATGTGTAAGGAGGCACCTCGAGTCATATTTTGCTCCTCGAACCTGACGTTATTTTCTGTAGCTTTCGAGATTGTTGGTTTTCCACAGAGGGAAAGTGCGTTGCAAAATTTGTTCGGTATCGGGGAATAATCGTGAGTAATTGTTATAAAGCTGGTTGGATTACAGAGAGAGAGAGAGAGAGAGGGAGAGAGGGAGAGAGGGAGAGGGAGAGAGAGAGGGAGAGAGTAACTTGGTCAAATTTGTTTCCTGGTCGATCCAACTTCCACGAAACTTTCTAGGAACGGTTAACTCCCTTTACGCGTAACAGCTCGCAAATGCGAGCGAGAAGCGGCCGCGCCTCTCGGCGTCGTGACGCGTCGCGACGCGCCGCAGCGTATTGCAGCGCGCTCCGGCGTATTGCGCCGCGCTGCGCTACGCTGCACCGTGCCGCGCTGGGACGAAAGTTTCGTCGACGCCGCGAAACAAACTGACGTGCTGACTGAACATTAGAAACTCAGCCGAGCAATCAACATTTCCGGGATACTCTTACAACTACGACGATTAATGCACGCATTCGGGGAATTCCGTATACAGATGTAGCCGCGAACGTAATCGCGTTAATTCGCGCGGCAAATGTAACTCATCCCGGGGGAGTGCATCTGCACGCACGGCATTCAATTACGCACACCGGAACCGCACGCGCTGCGTCTAACAACTCCTCGCAACGCGCGTTAACCGACGAAAAATTATAGTAATTCGATAGCGTGTTGACCGAAGCTGTGAAATATTTAGGGAAACGCTCCGCCCGGTATCGACGTGGACACAAATATTTGTTATCGTTCGAATATTACACGAATATAATAATCGAGTTGCCTAACAATTTTTATTTTGCATACAAATGCACAGTCTAAGCATCAGACTGTAATCACTGAAACGAAGACTTATTTAGTAGTGTATCGTTATTCTCAAAATAATTATTTTTCTATTACCGTGTATATACAGTCGAGTCGGAAAGTAAGTTAACATTTGGTGATATGTAGGCAATGAATATGATGAATAAAATCAAGTTATTGTATTGTTTTTATTTAGGAGGTGTAAGGAAATAAACAAATATGTTAGTAAAACATATATTATCATTATTAAAGATTAAAGACATGTCATATTTATTTGCCTGCATACACCAGTCGTTAACTTACTTTCCGACTCGACTGTATGATTTCATCGGAAATGTTACGAGACCGAATAGTACATTATGAATGGCAACGAAAAGAAAGAAACTATATTATGTATAACTGAACTATAATCAACTATGACGCTTTTCTGAAACAGTATAAATACTTCAAATTCAAACGTGCAACCAAGTTATGTCGATGTTGAAATTATCCAACTAAATCGAACGTGATAAATGTTGACTAATGGTTCAGGGACTTTTATCGGCTAGGCATTTGGGACGTATATAGAGTAAACACCGTATTCAGTCTATTTTGTGGCACTTCTTTTTTTTTAAGTCAATGTCCTACCTTAGACGACCACAGTAAAAGACTTTTGGGTATAATTCTCACACGAAGATTTCCGGAAACGGATGACCACGATTCATGGCTCTGTGGTCCCACCATAAACCAGGATTAGTGACATATGGATACCATACCCATAGACGAACAACGAACCGACCGATGCATGCACTGCTGCCTGTGACAGCGAGAAGTGCGGATGAAATTATTGGGCAGGAAACATCCACGATATTATAAACGGACGCAATTTACTCTGGTGTCTGCTGAAAGTTCGCATATCGTCTATTCTTCATGGTTTGTGCAACATTTCATAGGAACAAACAGCGCATACAAACATTATAGTTCTCGGCAAGGAAGATTAAAATATCTTTCACAAGCATACGTTTGGGTTAAAATAGATGTTCGTTGACCCCTTGCCCTACAATATCGAGTCAGACTCGTGATGCAGATTTTGAACAGAGTCTAATAAATATGTATGTTATTGATTCCCTTTATAAGGATATACATCGACTACGACGAAATAGAATTTTATTTCGGTCCGTAGGAAATTACTAGCTTATATTTATCATTAGTAGACATCGGATGTTTATGCAATTTCTAATTTTTATAGAAACATTTTAAGACAGTGGAATGAAATAAAATCCTATTTTTAATGGGGACAGCCTTTGTAGATCCAAAGCAAATAAAAATCGTGTTAAATTCTCTCGAATTTTATATTATAGCATTTTTTGAACATTTCCAGAAGCCATAAATGCATAAAGATCCGATGTCTAATCATTAAGATTCTGTTCAGAATCTCCATCGTGGGATTAAATGTCAAGGAATGAAATACTGTTTTTTTTTTCACTGAATCGAATATCCTGTTATCGTACGACGACAGAGCCATCCGGCACCTTTCTCGTCTGAAAATACGAAATAAACAAACAACGGCGTGGTTGTGAACGATTATTGTTTTAAACGCGTCTTCGCGTTTCATCCCGGCAACTCGAGGCCACTTGGTTTCGTTTTCTCCGCTTCAAAGAGCCCCGGCAACATTCAAAAGAAGAAGCCATTTAACCTAGGGTAACTTCTGAAAGCTTTTCAGTTCTTGCCGACCCCTGGCCAAACCCCCCTATCCCCTCGTTCACGAATTTCATTAGACAGTTCGCATTAAATTCGAAATCCAAAAGGCAGCTCGACCTAGAGAAACTCTGGGCGGGGCTTCCTTCTGAGAAAAGTTGAATGTGGCTTTGTAAGCGTGCCAATGAAGGGAGAAAGAAAGAGAGAGAGAGAGAAAGAGAGAGAGAGAGAGAGAGAAAAAAAAAGAAGTGGAAGGGGTGCACGTTTTCTGTGAGAGGCAGCACCGGCCGTAAGTGGGTACACGTGCGGCGTCGCAGTTTTCCTTGGACAGGATAAGAAGTCCGGCTCGAAACGAGAGAAACGACTCAGAACTTTATCAAAGAAGTACGTGATCCTTGCACTTAACGACCGTCCCCGTTCTCGGTACGGAAACGCGCGGTGTTCTAGCAGGGTGGCGAGAGGCGACGGGATAGGGTTTACGTGGACAGGGATTTCTTAAATTGGTTTTGTTAGAATCCGGGTCACCTTCTTCCCTTCGACGGACTCTCTCGCGCGCGGGGAAACCTGTCCGCGGACCCGAGAAACGAGACGACAAACTCGAAAATACATGCCACCTGCAGCCAATGCCGACTCTTCCGACCGACGAAATCTCGCCTGCGGCCACTCCGCTCCGGCCACTTAACACACTTATTGAGTTGATTAACCTCGAATTCGGTTCGCCAGGAAAAACTGCAGCACAATCGCTATTATGAGAACCGACTGGCGAAAAGCCGGACTAAATTCAAATATTCGGCTGCTTCCAAAATGTAGGAGAGTTTGGTCAACTCGCTCGCTTTTAACTAAACGCACCACCACCGGTCAAATGACCGATTCTAGATTTTTTATTTGACAATTTGTAAGATAAGCTGTAACGGATCCGCCACCGTATATATTGTTCATACAAACAACAAATATGTTATTGATAAGTAGACATCGGATCTTTATGCATTTATGGCTTATGGAAATGTTAAAAAAATGCTATAATATAAAATTCGAGAGAATTTAACACGATTTTTATTTGCTTTGGATCTACAAAGGCTGTCCCCATTAAAAATACAATTTTATTTCATTCCACTTTCTTAAAATGTTTCTATAAAAATTGGAAATTGCATAAGCATCCGATGTCTATTGATAAGCGATTCATCGTAGTCCGACATCGTAGAAGGACGTATAAATAAATTAGATACTGTCCGCTTTAATCCCGGTCATTCCTTACAAATTTTTAAAATTTATGAAACAACACGCATATTTCCAAATTTAATGTACGACAACTTTCGTTTGCCACGTGCATTATCGCGTGAACTTTAAATCATCGTATACTCGACGGCGACAGGGTATGTTCAGAGGTAAGGGTTTAACACGATGGGGATCGATAGATCCTGGGTTTAAGATATTTCGAAGGCTTGAGAAGAGCGGTGAGCCGCATCAAGAGAAATTAAATTTTCTTCCCCCTCAGAATGGATCGTCTCCTTCCCTTTAACGGCGCCGGTTATCTTTCACAGATAACGAAAACTGACGGTATCCGCTATAACTCGGCAGTTCCTCCCACGATCCTTCGGCAATGAATACGGATAGGACCGTCGCGAACGCTCGATTTCGCTGGGAACATTGATGAAATCGAGCACGTTTTGTCCGGGATAATTACATGCTCGGAATCGGAACGCGACGCGACGCGGCAAGAAAAGAGACATTTGTAAAAGTAACGGACAAAGCCGGCGGCCACTAAACGAAATTTCACCGTTACCCTGGACACTATCTTTAGTTATTCTTTCTACGCCGACGTTGAAAGTTTTAACGCGGCAGTTTCCGCGTTACGTTATAAGTTACGCCACGGTTTTCCCGTAAAAATTTTACGATTTCGATTTTGTAATCGTCGCCTTTTAGGACATCATAAAGAGAGAGAACCTGTATAGGGTATCCGGTATAAAAGCGCGTACGATCTTTCACGCGAGGGAACGCGAGAGTACAATTTGTATGTTAAAGTTTCAATGCTTCCAAACGAAACGACATTCCGGAGACTCGGAACACGTACGTGAAATACCATGAAAAAATCGATTTAGCTGATACTGCGATTTCTCTATACAGGGTGTTTGGTAAATGTTGGTACAAGCGAAAAGGGGGTGAGATTCTACATGAAAGAATAAGTCGAAAATATAGAATAAACATTGTTCGTTTGAGGCTTTGTTTTCGAGAACAAACAGGAACGAACAGGAAGTAGATTTGGTTGTTCATGATCAGACGCGTCAGAGAATTCCTATCGAATAGCATGCTGCATTTCAAACTCGATTTTCTCGATAACGAAACTTCCGATGAAAAAATGTTTATTCTATATTTTGCGACTTATTCTTCCATGTACAAGGTGGTCCAACCAAAACGCACGATGTTAATTGTAAATAAAACAAAAAGTTTACAGAAAATTATCTTAATATTTTTTATTACGATAAAAGGATCCATGACAATTATGTATGAAACAAAATATCGGCCAAATGCTCGCCACGGCTTCGCTGGCATACTTCTATCCGATGGTACATATTTTCAATGACTCTGAGACATAATTGAGGATCAATGTCGTTAATGTGCCGAATTATCTCATCCTTTTCATCCACACTATCGCGAACAACAGCAATGTTTTCCGCAGAACGAACTGGACGAGTATATGCACCGATGTTTTCACATTTCCGACAGACCCGGTTTGCTGAAATTTCCGCACAATTCTCCCGATTGTGGACACATTTGGTCGATTATGCTGACCAAAAAAATCACGAAGTGCTCGAAATGCATTTCGATTTGAACGCCCATTTTCGTAAAAGGCCTCAACAATCTTAACGCGCTGCTCAATTGTGTACCTCTCCATGGTTGAATTTGCTAAACACAGAAACAAAGAAATGTCAAATGAAGTTAAGCAAAAAACTTGACGTTTAGGTGTGACTTATAATTAACATCGTGCATTATGATTGGACCACCCTGTAGAATCACCCCCTTTTCGCTTGTACCATCAGTTACCAAAAACCCTGTATATCAGCCAGGAGATCTTTGGTTAGAACGTAGAAAAGTATAGTGAAGCTCTAGAGACGGCCGAGGTCTCAGAAGCTTCTTGGCCCTTCTTTGGCAGTGGGGATAGGTCTGGGACAGTTATCGGCGAGACATTTGCGACATGCATATATAGAGTAAAGACTGTATCGGAAAGGTACGAATGACCGAACGGTCGTGCAATTAAAATTTAATCGTGTGACCCCGCGCTCGGATAGCGGCTTACGCGCTTGTTGCACGGCCCGTACAATTTGCACGATCGACAGGTGGCGATGACTATTTCAAACCTGGCGGCGAAGCTGCCGGTGATTGCAAACATGGTCACGTTCTTGCTCGCAGCTATATATCAATCCCGAAAGACGTGCTAATCACGACCCGTCCTCGTTCGCGACAACCGCGATCCCGTCGCTCTTCCACAGCTTCCAATTTTCATTCAAATGCGCCAGCTGCGCTCCGTCCCGTCCCGCCCCGGTCCGCGGCGTCGCGACGCTGAGGGACGCGAGCGAACGGCACCGCGTCGCGTCGGAATAAAGCTTAATATTTTGACGTTCCGATGCCGAGCCGCCGTCGACGGAATATGTGTCCGCGGAAACAACGCGCACAGGTAAGCTGACAGGTAATACATATTCTGTTCGCGGTGATTAAATCGAAAGGATCGGGACCGTTACGGATCGATTCGAAAATTTCGACCGTTTTATATATTGGGTTGGCAACTAAGTAATTGCCGATTTCAGTTATATACGTCTCTCACTCCCATTTTTATGATATCCGTAAACGTTATGATCTTCTTCTTCTTATATATGTTAGCTGGCATCCTAACCTAGCTTTACAAGTTCATTGCGTAGATATTTTCTTAAAGTTTTTTTTTTTTACCTCAATATTAATATGGAGCGCAAAATCGAACATTTTCGTCATATTTTGCTTTATTATTTCCGTAAAGGAAAGAACGCAGTGCAAGCTGCCAAAAAGTATTACCACTTATTTCGATCCCTGGACAACTTCCTTCGTGGTAAAACTTTCAATAATGATGACGATGTAAAATCTCACTTAACTCAGTTTTTGGCCGAAAAGCATCAGACTTTCTACGAGCGTGGAATTTTCAAGTTGGCAGAAAGATGGCAAAAGGTCATCGAACAAAATGGAAAATACATCATAGATTAAAGTTCATTCCAAGTAAAAAAAAAACTATTTTATTTCATTGAACAAATCGGCAATTACTTAGTTGACAACCCAATAGAATTTTTAATCCGACCGTGCCTACCTATACCCCTCCACCGCTCGGACCGACCGTTTTACGCGCCGCTGTTTCCGCTCCGAAGACAACCACCCCGCCGGCTGTCAGCTATCGAACGATCGGAATACATCAAAGTCAGCTAACCGAGTTTTCAGCTTCGATACGGCCTTCCTGCGATGAAGATAGTCAAATTGCCGATCGGAAAACTTTCCGTAGTAATGGAGTCGATGGAAGCTCGCGAGCATCCCCGTTCGAATTTTTCGACAGCGTTTTAACGGCAGATTTTGTTCGACCTCGTTAAAATTTCTCGATTTTATGCAATCAAGAACAGACGTCCCAACGTCATAGAACTCTGCGGCGGGAGGACTATGCGAGCCCATGATCTGATTCATTACAGTACATACGACGATAGTCGTGTGGAATTCTTATTATGGAAATTCGGTTTTCCCTCGTCTCGTTTAAACGTTCGACAAACGATTGCTGCTTCGATCGACCCGCTTTGTTTTCAGCACACAGCACGGCCCGGAAATCGTCGTACAACCGGGCAAGGGGTGATTGTACATGAAAAAAAAAAAAATACCACAGAAATTCGATATAACATTGTTCCATGGAGAGCTTCGTTTTCGAGAAAAACGATGACCAATCTATTCCACTTCCTGCACATACTAAAGCACCCGCGCACCCGACGGATCATTAACCCCTTGCCCTACAATAACGAGCCAGACTCGTGATGAAGATTCTGAATAGAGTCGAATAAATGTGAACGTTATTAATTTCCTTTAAACCGAAATAAAATTCTATTTTGTTGTAGTTGGTATATATCCTTTGGAGAAAACATAGGCATACAACAAATATAAACTATCTTTTTTATTCTATAAAATTCTGAACGATGAAGAATTTCCAATCATTATAATCACAAAATAAATAGTAGTGCAAGGGGTTAAACTCGATGTTCTCGAAAAACGATTCGTCGAAAATGTTATTCCTTTTTTCCGATTTATTTTCACACGTAGAACTAACCTCCTCCGTCTGCTATGATTTCACAGCATCGGTCGAGTCATTTTTTTTTGTCGGTAAATAACGGAGACAGGACCACGAGCTCGTAATAATATAAAAGAAAGAATATATTTAACCGTTTGAGTCCCAAGCGGCGCGATCGCGCTGTTCAGATTTTATGTACGAGAAAACCCAGCACATTTCGAGCATTGTGGACAACTGACGGTGCGTTACCGATTGTCGAAGTTGTTGATTGTTGTCGCTCAGATTTACTGACGCAAGTACGTCACACAGCTCCTTTTAATGTAAATAGTACATTTCACAATAGCTAGAACAATACTATAATAATGCAATGAAACATTACAAAATAAAAATCCTCATTTAGAGAAAGCGCGGTCGCGCTGTTTGGGATTCTTCGACAGTGTTTTTTCAATACCCCCTGGGACTTGAACGGTTAATACTGGTGATCAGAGTTGGGCGTTATTCGAATGAAATTTCATTAACCAGCGAATAAACATTTATTCGCAATTTATTCTTTATTCTATTTATTCTTTATTTATTCTTAATTTATTTTTATTCTGGGTTATTCGAATAAATTTTTATTCGAATAAAATTTTATTCGAATGAATTTTTATTCGAATAACCCAGCGAATAAAAATTTATTCGGAAAAGCCCAGCGAATAAAAATTTATTCGAATAGCCCAGCGAATAAAAATTTATTCGAATAGCCCAGCGAATAATAGTGTCGAATGACATCGCGTCATCGACATCGCACGCGGCACGCACGCCACGCACCAGCGACGTGTATGTGTATGAATAAATGTGTGAGTGCAGACTAGAGAGTGAAGCGAAGAATCGTGGCAACAAATGTGTGTGTAAAGATAACGAAGGTCCCAGTCCCGAACCTAGGATCGGTCACTGTTAGTTATCTATTGTATATGTCATCAATCGTCAACCGAGATCTCGTCTCGAAAAGCCTCGAGCCTCGGCCCTCGGCCTCGAGTCACTCGAGTGTTGGGTTCCTACCCGTAACCATAAAGGCTGCGCTTATTCGCAGCATTTATTCTCGTCATTTAGAATAACGAATAACGAATGAGAGTCCCGGGATTTATTCGAGAATAACGAATAACGATTTATTCGTTATTCCCAAGCTACGAATAATTCTCGGCGAATGATATCCTTATTCGTTATTCTCGAATAAATCCAGGGACTTTATTCGTTATTCCTTATTCGTTATTCGAAATAAAATTTGCCCAACTCTGCTGGTGATACATTGGTAAAACGCGTGCGGTACATGGCGCGGTCAAACTTCTTCAGTCTCTAGTCGGGTTCCATTGTTGCCAACATTTTTCCATTTCACTCGGTTTCGAGATGACCTCTGTCGTTGTTTGTCAATGTCATTAGCCAATGGCATCAAGTCAGGGTAAGACTTAGATAATCCACCCCCCTTACTTTCACAACAAAACACGGAAAACGCAACGAAACACGACGCTCCGACGAAGCCGCGTGCCAAAACCGGTGTGCGAGCAGAGAATATACTATCCGGGTATCGAACCGTCGGCTAGGAAGCTGCCGAGCAGTCGATGTTTCATCAAACCGTTCGATCTTCCGTGACCACGGTCCACGAAACAATAGTTGCAGCGACCCGGCAGCGTGGACGATGAAAAAAAAAAAGAAAAAAAGAAGAAAAAAGGGTAGAGTCAGCAGCGCGGAAAGCGAAAAAGAAGGAAGACACGGTGTGACGGCGAGGAGGGTAGCACGCAGGACAGAGACAAGAGGAGAAAAGTCAGGGCGTACGAAGTAGCTGGTCGACCGGGGCCACAGGAGCATGAATCACGGGGATACGTATTCAAAGCCAGTCCCGGTCATTCCGAGTGGTCGAAATTCAGAAATTCAGGAGCAGCAGCCCCGCTCTATCGAGTCCTGCTGTCTCCCTTCCACGCGTGGGCGTACCCTGTATGCCGGTGGTTCCCACTTCCGGTTGGTACGGACACATTTGATATACGGGTCGGTGTATGCATCACACGACGGCCGCGGGGCGTATATAGATTACCGAAGGTGCGAGAGAGGCACAATGGAGTGTAATCAACGCCGAGTGCGCGCGGCACGGAACAGTGTGGCGCGGAGCGGTGCGGAGCGGTGCGGCGCGGATCCGAGCGGAGCCGAGCGGCTCTTGCTGTCCGCGTTAATATTAAATCGCGGCTCCTGCGGTTGTCTCGAGTGCTTATCTCGGATCTTCCACCGCCTCTTCGTCATATAGTTGCCGACATCGGTGGCTGTTGATACCCTCTCGTGCTACCAGCTACTAACCCCGAACTCGCCCTATCGTGTACCCCATACACCTACCCTTAGCCCGACTCTCCTCTCTACACGGCCGGTGTCGCAACGAGAAATCTTCGATATTGCACGTTTGGGACCAACGAGAGACCCAGAACTCGTACCCGTTGCCCGTACGATTTCATCATCGATTCTCCCTCCCGGCCTTGTCCTTCGTTTCGCAAACCCGCACACCACCCCTCCGTTGTATCACCTATACAGGGTGAGTCACCAAACGTTAGCACCTCAAATATCTTTGTTGTTTCTAAAGATACGTAAAATATGGTAAGGACAAAGTTGAATGGTACAATGGGGCTGACACGATGCAAAAAAAAAAAAATGTTGTTTTTATTTCATTTTTTTGGAGATATCAAGGTCACCTTGACTTTTTTAAATGGAACCACCCTTTTTTAAACACCTACAATGATAGTCCCTTTCATTAGGAATTCAGTGACTATAATTAGTCCAAGGTCATTCAAGGTCAAGGACAGAAAAAACGTATAAAACTAAAATATGGAAGCAGAATACCTGTATTTTATAAATGTTCGAAATGATGGCCGTTTGCGTCGATACATTGTTGTAAACGAGCTCTGAAGGAATGTTGAACTCTGATAAGTGTATCCGACGTGATATTCGTACATGCTGTGATGATACGCTGACGCATATCTTCAACTGTTGTTGGAGCATCCATGTACACGGTCTCTTTTAGCAGACCCCATAAAAAGAAATCCAGTGGATTTAAATCAGGCGAACGTGCTGGCCATGAAACTGTTCCGCCTCGTCCAATCCATCGGTTTGGATATCGAGAATCCAACGTTTCTCTTGCTACTCGTGCATAATGAGCAGGACAACCGTCATGTTGGTACCACATATCGTAGCGATTTTGTAAAGGGACATCTTCTAACAAAATTGGCAGATCTGCTTGCAAAAATTGAGCGTATTTCTGTCCCGTCATCATTCCGTTAACGAAATAGGGTCCAATTACTTTGTCGTTCAAAATACCACACCACACGTTTACGCTCCATTGTCTTTGATGATCAATTTCTCGCAGCCAGTGCGGATTATCCACAGACCAATAATGGGCGTTCCGTAGATTAATTGAGTCATGATTAGTAAATGTTGCTTCGTCCGTAAACAAGACATTAGAAAAAAATGAATGATTTTGAAGCAATCCCCATTGACAAAAGTTAATTCTATTTTGAAAATCAATCCCGTGCAATTCTTGATGGAGCGATATGTGGAACGGATGAAATTTATGTCGGGCCAGAATTCGTATTACGCTACTTTGACTTATGCCTGCTTCCCGGGCAATTTTTCTCGTACTCACGCGAGGATTGACAGCTATAGCTGCTAAAATATTAATTTCATTGTCTTCATTAGTCGTGGGATTCTTCCGTTTGTACTGTCTTGCATGTACACTTCCAGTACTTCGAAACAATCTGTACGTATTAGTGAAAGTATGTCTAGAAGGAGTGTTTCGCTCGGGGTACCTTTCTTCATAAAGTAGTCGGGCCTGCACTGCATTTTTTCTACATTCACAGTAAATCGTGATCATATCACACTTTTCAGTCATCGAATATAACATAGCGGAATCGGGTTTGGAAACATACTGATAGTAAATAAGAATGCTGAATAACATTGAAGGACCTTAGTATGTTTACTTTAACTACGACCATAGTATGTTTACTATTTCCTACAAGTCTCAACCGTGATAAACGTATTCTGCTTCCATATTTTAGTTTTATACGTTTTTTCTGTCCTTGACCTTGAATGACCTTGGACTAATTATAGTCACTGAATTCCTAATGAAAGGGACTATCATTGTAGGTGTTTAAAAAAGGGTGGTTCCATTTAAAAAAGTCAAGGTGACCTTGATATCTCCAAAAAAATGACATAAAAACAACATTTTTTTTTTTTGCATCGTGTCAGCCCCATTGTACCATTCAACTTTGTCCTTACCATATTTTACGTATCTTTAGAAACAACAAAGATATTTGAGGTGCTAACGTTTGGTGACTCACCCTGTATATCCCGTCCGGAGACCGTGTCTGCGTTCGATCTTCCAACGAAGACAACGACTCTGCCGCGCCGCGACATCCCGATACAATCTAGAGCCTGTGCTTACAGATTATCTCTCCGGCAACCGGTCTCGCAACCGGGAGGATAATCACGGGCGGCCATATTGTGCTCACGAGCGCGTTCAACCAAGTCCCCGCCAGGTTTCGACGATGATGTCGCGAAACGGCTCGCAGACCGCCGGCTTCTTCTTTATTACTCGGATTTCGACCAACAACGCGGATTTATGGAGACGGATGGATCGATGGTGCTTCACCGGAAAGTGGTTTAGAGTGGTAGCGACTTCGTCATTCACGGTTCAAGTGCTATCGTTATATCAGAATAATGGAGATCTATCGGGGTGATTTTATACGCTGTAAAGTGATAATTGATGATTACGGAGTAGTGCGTCCACCGATGTTTGCAACTTTGTCGCGTCGAACGGTTGCCAAGGTTAATTTTTTCACTTTTTCTGTCTGTCTATCTTGGTATCTTGCGACACAATTTTTATTTTCCACGCAAGTCCGTAGTCAAGTGATTACTTTGTTACAAGTTTCGCGAGATCGATAATAGGCTCTGTTACACCGACGACGTTTATACCGCTTCGAAAGGAGCCCCGCAAATTACGCGATAAGCGTCTGTCATTCAAGCCGTTTTGTGTTTCAACGTATCGGCGAATCGCAGAGCTCGGGCTTCTTTAAGCAGAATATTAATTACGGCTCGCCGAATGATACGTCGAGTCGCAATTAAATTTCGTACCGCCGGTATAAAACCGTTTCCACCGTATATCAGATATCGCGGGTCGAGCTCGTGTATTGTTGAAATCTTAACGATATTTATCGGTTAAAATGAACGGGAACGCGACGCGGCAGTAATTCGAAATCGATAGGCGTTAACGTGATATTCCGGAAAGCGGTAAACGATGAATGCTCGCGACTTAAATTGCGCGCTTTCGGTATCATGTAAACGATGACAAGTAGGCCATTCGAGAGGCTTTTCCCTTTTTCTCTCTGTCTCTCTGTCTCTCTCATTCCCTTTTTCTCTCTCTCTCTCTCTCTCTCTCTCTCTTGGCCTCTCCCTTTGCCCGTGTAACGCAGCTGACGACACGCGGCGACAGCGCGAGAGACTCGAATGAATTTTCGCTACATGAATATAGTGGCTTAACCTAGATGCCGCGGGAATAGTCGTGTTTCGGCTTTCAAAAGGATGGACTTGAGGTTGCATGGACTTCGCCCGGTGGGCTTGATTAATAGACCGAGTTACTCGACGAACTTGCTCAACTATTCCCCCCCCCCCTATTTATACGCCCGTTCCAAATTTCTAAAGTAAATAAAAGTGGGGATTGGTTTCCGGTGTAGACATTTAATAAAACCCATTTTCTGCAGTGAAAGCTGTAAAGTCAAAGCATGCTATTCGATAGGAATTGTCTGACGCGTCTGATCATGACCAACCAAATCTACTTCCTGCTTATACTAAACGATTTAGCGTATGCAGGATTGTCGATTTTCTCGAAAACAAAGCCTCAAACGATAAATGTTTATTCTATATTTTTTCGACTTATTCTTTCATGTAGAATCACCACCATGTATAAATGTCCCTGACTAGTCCCGTGTTTGGGACATTATCGCGTCTCATTCTGTACATGGTATCGTTATGAACATGTTCATCGTGGCATTGTAAAGTAACAATGTTTTGTTAATCCCAGCTGGTTCAATTAACTAGCTATCTGGAATAATTATTGTGTTACGTATGTGTATTGTTTTGCATCCATTCTGTTTACGAGGTTCATTCCCCGTTCGTTGTAACAGGTAATTTTTCAGTGTTGCTCTGTAAACAATTTATCAGACCCGGATAAACCGAGTTTTTGTTAATATTTCCTCGATGGACAAGATACTTGGAATCTGGCGATACAACCGGACGTGGGTTCAAAACTACGTGAAAAATGAGTGGAAACTGTGGAATTAAATTTTTCGAGTGGAACTTCGTACTCGAGGAAATCGAATTTGAATATTGTATTGAACCGGAATTGGCTGACGCGCCCGTTCATGACCTGCCTGTTCTACTTTTTGTTAGCACCGATGAACGCGTACCTGACGAATTTTCGAAATCGATTTTCGCGGAAACGAAGTCTTGTTTGAAAAAATTGTGCTCCGTATCGTCGACTTGTTCCACTGTTTCTAGTTATACACGATTTAACAAAGTTTTAGCTTTATTTACAATCGAATTAAATATGCGATATTTTAGTGGATAATTCGATCATTTTACACGAATAGTTTTATTCAATTATTTTGTTTTATTATTTATCTAATATTATTTCATTGTGCGAATGAGTTTATACAAATTCAAAAATATGAGAAACGATGGTATTTTCCCACTTTTAATGTACAAGATCATAGTTTAACCCTTTGCACTCGAATGGCGACTGTAAGGCGCCCCTAAAAATTGCTATACCATTATAAAAAATATTTTTTACATTATTAAATTTGTTTGTATTTAATACATTACTAAACACTTCAGTATTGTACGAGTCAATTGCAGCATTTTCATATTTACAAGACGAAAAAAAAATATATAGAAGGGAAATATTCTTGGTTGAAAGAAATGCTTAATTTTGGAGTTCAAATAGCTTCGAGTGCAAAGGGTTAAATCAATTTTATAGTCGTTGCGTGATTGCGAATAACTAGACAGGAATGAGCAGGTGGAACACCGAACAAAAAATAATAAAACGAATAAAACTAAAAACATTAGAAGAATTTAGCAGTACTGACAGTTTATTATCAACTTGTTGAGATTATTGAGAAACGAAACAACTTTTTGTTGAACTCCTATGTGTCACTGGCAAAGTCGATATTGTCGTCGGCACTAATATTGTACATTGTGCCACAATTGGATCGTTTATTATGCATATTATCTTGTTCAGCGGTGTACGCGTATCGGTTATCCGCGGTTACGGTAAATCGGCGCGTTCCATCCCGGACGGCATAAACGCTCGAACAAAATCGTAAATTACTTCGTTATTCCGACTTTATCCAGGCGCGGATCGAACCAGGCCGACTTTAATCATAGCCGGTTCGCGAGTTTTTATAAAATCCCGGTCGGAGGAAACGCGGGCACGATCCCGCGGTACCGTGCTCTTAATTAACCGTATTCTTTTACGCGAGCATTCCGCGCGGTCGGAGACTTTGTTAATCAAAATGTTGATACGCCGCCGCGACATGTCTACTAAATGCAAATTAGACCGGCAGAAGGGGTGTGCACGCTCTGCGTCTCGTTGCATTAATTATTCGCTTTGTTGTGTCTCCGCTCTTGTCGAGCCGGTGACGTTGTCGTTGTCATTGGTACTGTTGCTCGCCGGAAATACCGAAATCTTTCCGAGTAATCACGGGAACGGAGTCATTGTTATCGGATAATTAACAAGTTCACCAATTACAGTGACCTCCGGGGCGAGAAAAAGGACAGACTATGTCACGCAGCAAAGAGGGTCGGGGGGTGTCGGTGTGTACGTCACACAGTGGGCAAAAACGGCCTTTTTCGATTCAAAATCAAAGAACTTTCGATAGGAATGAGGTAGAGCGATGAAATTTTTTTTAAACGAAAGCTGAAACTTTGTAGAATATGGGAAAAATACGGAGATTACGGTACGAACGTTTTTTAACCTTGAGAAAATTCGTTAAAGTTGCACAATTTCAAGAAAGCGCCAGTAGTAATGACAGCGATACGTCAAGTGATGACGAGATGTGAAGTGCTTCATGTTTCGTAAGTAACTCAAAACGTTAAAATACTTCATTATTATTATTTTTATTGTGTTTTATATATGAGAATACGATATACTTTCAAACTAGTGTGTTATCAAGTCATTTTAACGAAAAAATTTCATTAATTTGTGTCACAAAAATCTATTTTTTTCAAAAACCAGAGGTCGTAGACAAATTTTGAAAACAGATTTGAAATCAGCGTGAAAAAATCTATGGGGGACGATATATAGCATGTTAAAAAAAAATTTTCCGCGCGTATTAACCACAACAACAAAATTTTCTTGAAATTGTGCAACTTTAACGAATTTTCTCAATGTTAAAAAACGTTCGTACCGTAACCTCCCTATTTTTCCCATATTCTACAAAGTTTCAGCTTTCGTTTAAAAAAAATTTCATCGCTCTACCTCATTCCTATCGAAAGTTCTTTGATTTTGAATCGAAAAAGGCCGTTTTTGCCCACAGTGCGTCACCGGGAGGGAAGGCCTGTCGTGCAGGCAACTGTTTACCGTCGGCGAATCAATAGTAAATGATTCAGTCACTCCGTGCTCGGCGCGCGAATGAAGTTACGCGAGGCGTCGGGACCCGTTTCTCCGGAGATAAATGTCTAATTGAAATTCCGTCTTCCGCTCGCCGGTCTTCAAACAGGGACACTTAAAGTATGGAGATTGCTGCTCTGGTCGTCTGGAGAACAAGAGGGAGACGCCCCAACGGCGGACGGCCGACGAGCCGGAAAAGGAAGAAGCGATTTTCCCATTAAGGGGACAGAATTAATCGTAGGGATTTCTATACTCGGCTTTTACGTTTACCTTCTGCGGCGGACCCGCGACTCCCGAGGTACCGTGTTCCCGGGGACGAGTTCTCGAATTTTCACTGCGAGCTATCCAGCATTACGTTTCAATTACCCTAATACGAATTCGTGGTTAATATTCCGTAGCCCAGCGTCTGCTAAGCAAACGAGTCGACTTTCGCGAGTAACTCGTCGGTAGGCATTTCTTCCACCTAAGAATAAATCGACTCGATCGATCGGGACATGTTGAAGCCGAGGACACGGGGTTTTAGCGTTTCGACAAAGACTCGTTAACGCATGAATTCTCGTCCGGGATCAAATTGCGGGATCATTTTGGTCCAGTTGTTTCGCTTTTTGCTATGGACGAGCGAGCCGCACGTTAAACAGCTCAAATTGTATTGTGAAAGAGGTACCAAACATTGAATTTGGTTTCCGTCGTTCTAACGCATGTGTATTTACCTACACTATTTGCTGTGACGGTGTATAACAGAAATTGATAGAACCGTGGTAAATATATATATAAGGTAAAGGCATCAGTAGTTGACCATTTGATAGAAAAACATAAAAAATAAGGTTTTTACAAGCGCACTTATAAGTGCACTTTTGATGAAAGTGAACCTCGGATGCCGTGCCGTCTGTTGTTTAAATCTCAAAACAATAAGAACATTTTAAACCTTATTTTTTATGTTTTTCTATAAAATGCTCAACTACTGGTACATGGTGGTCAACTACTGGTGCCATTACCTTAATACATTCCAAAAAAGTAGACACGTTTGTAATATTTTCAACACTAATTCTTTATTATTTATCACTGCGAGAAACCTGGTAAAGTGTCCCTGAATTTTGCTTCCGTTGTTGTTGAAATATCCACGTACACCGAAGATTGTTCGATGTCAGTATCGACGAACACTAATATTTAAAGAAAATTAGTAAAATATTTTTATGTAAAATATTATATATATATTGTTAATATTATCCAAGTCAAAAATCATCGGTACTCCTCGAGCTCCGAGATTTGTAGCAGGTTCGCAGAGTCTACAAGGGACTCGCAGAGCCAGTGTAGACACTTAGAGAGTTTCTAGGGACTATGGAAGTCACTGGGGGCTCTTGAAAGGTCTTGCGGAGTCAGTGGATTCTTTTCCGGAGGTCTTTCGGGGTCCCTAGTGATGTTAAGTGGTCACTGGAGGTATTTTAAGATCTCTGCGGACAAACGATGTTACCCGGTTTAAAAAGTTTTAAGCTTCGGTGATGCAAACTTTGGTAATCTCGGTTACTTTTTACAGGTTTTACATTCTCGCGTTGAAATTGAAACAGAATGAGACAAAACCTAGCTTCGGTAGTTGGACCACTCGAGAACATAATCAAGCTGAATAGGTACTCTCATACGCAATAGCTATCGTCTAATATCGAAAGAGATACTTATACGAACAAATAGAAAAGAACATTCCACAAAAAAAAAAAATGGATTTACTTATTCAAAAATCAGATTCTTATATCAAATATTCAATCGAAATATTGAATATTAATATCAATATATTAATCAATATATCTTAATCAAAAGATATCTTATATCAATATTCTTGTATCAAAAATTGAAACACTCTTCCGTCAAAATAATCCTCAACTGCGACGTCCTCACGCCGGTCATTATTTTCCAAATTGTTCCACGGGATCAGATTATGCGGTCCCGTCCGATTCATGTGCCCCTCGAGCGAGATGGAAATTCTCAGCCAGCAAGTAACCTTCCAGATATTGGCACGTCGAGGATTAAAACGAGATTTATTTCGACCGTTTCCATCCTGCTTGTCCAACGATCCAATTTATGATCCGAGAACAAGCGTTTATGCAGGGAGATCTGCGGGGAGAGAAAGCATATTTTGCGAACGGGGAAGTGCATCGCTGTCATTCCCAAACATCTTTTCGTGCTCCGGAGGATCGGCGCGGAGGAACTCGACCGTTGCCGAATGATCCTCGAGACGCTGCTCGACGCTGCTCGGTCCTTCTGTCGGAGGATCAAAGGAAACTTGCGCACGGCGTCTCCTCGACGATGCAAGGATTTCTCTGGGTCTCTGTTTCCACGGTTCCCCTGTTCGGTTCTCTGAACCCCTACCACCTTCCTTCCCCCACCGTGCACAACATCCCTCGTAGACCCCATCCCCTAACCTTCATGTAACCCGGAAGAACATCGCCGCGCGGAATCTCTCGACGATGAGACTCTCCGGGTCTTGAACGGCAGACATTGACATACTGCTGCTGGCTTTCGATTAAAGGTAGTTCGTCCCCGACTTCGAAAACCAGCCAGACAGATTAAGGGATGGATACACGTATAGACATTAAACTGTCGGTACCGGAGAGACGGGTACGGCGACGGGGGAGAGGGAACGGGGATTGGAGGGCGGGTTGGCTGATTAGCATTCTAAATTGAAGCGTTGCGGTCGAGCCGTCGTGGAGCAGGTCCAGTTTGGTCCAGGGTAATTCAGAATAGACCTCTCGAACCACCCCTGACCGGTCTCCCCCCACCATCGACTCCTCTGTCCCTGGCACCGGGGGTCTATCCGCAGTTCTCTCTCTCTCTCTCTCTCTCTCTCTCTCTCTGTCTTGCCCCCGTAGCCCCGGTCTTTCTCCCGTCTAGTTCTCTCGCTTAAACCCTCACCCCATTGCGCCGATCATTCTCCCCGGTTAGTTCGGCCTATGCCATACACCACAATAGGTTAGACATTTGCATTAATCGGCTTTCCCTCCATGTAACCATTCTCCATTCGATCCTCTCTATTCCGCCGGCTGGCCGATAACGTCAACCGATGCTCAATTATTTCGACCTGATCAATGACCGGTTTTTCGTGTGTGTTCCGACCATGCTCGGTTGTATCAACGGGAATAGCTCGAATTGCAGATGGCGGTCCGGTTCTGAGATATTCGCTCGGTAATCCTCCTGCCGCGGCGAGGAGAACCGTTGATTTACGATCGATCGAGGATATTTTGATGGTTTATCTTGTGGGTGATCACAATAAACGAGTCGCGGATTAGACAAAGAAATGAGTAACTGTTTAATAAGTAGATATCGAGTTGAAAAGTTACAGTAAGACGTTTTATCACAAACTCTCGCGACACGTGTTTCGCACAACGGTCTCTCTCTCTCTCTCTCTCTCTCTCTCATTACTCTCACTTCATCTCACTCATAGTTCTCTCTCAGAATATATCAATGTTTGTTCTCTCGCGTTTCGTGGCATACTCCTCGCTCTCCCGGTTCTCGCTCGCAACGTACTCAAACATAAACATTATAGAACATAGAATGACATCCACACAGCATGCTTTCAATATATATAACCTAATGTCTTATTCTCATCGCGTCTCGCTCCTAAAACCTAATCCACATATCTGTCGTCGGTCGATCGAAATCATCTCTGTTTCGAATCTGCTCCGATACTTCACGCCTCCGTTGTCTTCGGAGGGATGTGTGTTAACCTTCCGTTGAATATAATTGGCCGGGTTGTTCGAATACGAAGCGCCGGTGGATTTGCTGGTGATTTTTTCGGTTTCTCTATTTTATTGTAATTTGTAAAATAGTTTTAACCACAGATTTAGAACCGGTATTATTTTATCGTCGATATTCTGTTGGCAAATACCGATTTCTCTACGATACCGAAGTCAAAGTACTTGCCAGCACGTTTGCGATAATTAGACTGCGGATCTTTATGGAAAAAAAAAATTGTTCTTCTTTTGATTGTTTTATTAAATTTAAACTAATACGCTGATATCCTTAAATCTTTTTAATATGTCCACTACTTTAAATTGTGGTTACACATTTTTGTCGTAAATGCGTAAAGTACACGGTCTAGTGATAGTGCGACTTTTATCGGCCAGGTATTTGCGACATTTATCAATTAAGGCTGTACTATATTATCTAATTCTCGATCAGCGGTTTTTTCCAAATATTGATTTAACTCTTTGCACTCGAAGCTATTTTAACACTAAAACAACACATTTCTTATGACCTAGAATATTTCCCTTGTATATATATATTTTTTATGGTATACATATGAAAATGGTGCAATTTACTCGTAAAATACTGAAGCGTTTAATAATCTATTACGTACAAAGAAATTTAATAATGTAAAAAATATTTTGAATATCGATACAGCAATTTTTAGTGGCGCCTTACAGTCGCCATTCGAGTGCTAAGGGTTAAAACAAACTGGCAATCGATAGCAGTATTTGAAGTTTTAAATTTGTTGCTCTGAAAGTGAAGTGAATTTACAGTGACGAATAATTTTTAGACTACGAGCAGTTTTTAAATCACGCGATGGAGGGGTACTCTATAAAAGAATATAATCAACCATAGTAATCACAGTAAATTACATTTTGAATCCGTACGAACATGTCGTTAAACTTTAATTGATTTACCAGAACTTTGATTTGCCCAGGACAAATGAAACGCTGCCGCGGCCGTTATCAATTCGCCAGACGTAATCGTAATTTCAAACCTCGAGCTGTTTCGACTAATTACTCGCGCTTACCGGCGTGAAATCGCTTTTCGAGTCTCCGTTCTCGTGATAATCCGGTTACACGTATGCGTAGGCGTCGCTATAAGGTCTTATTTTACGAGCACACGCCCCAGTGATCCGATGCTCCGATACACGTCGACATCGGGAATTCAGGCGATTTGCATTTCATTGTGAAATTCGTCTTACAACGTGCAAGCACTATAATAGGATTTGTTCGTAAACAACTCTTCCCCCGGCCGTAACCAAATTTCTATGCTGGATTACAATTGTTTATCGTGGCTATAGCGACTGCGTCATTACATCGGATTTTGTCACCACGGGCTTCGAGATAACTCGATCTACGTTGTAATTCGAACGTTATTAATAATAGTAATTAAAATCGGAATTTCGTGTCTATACTGTTAATAACTTTAGCACTAAATGGTTTTTCGAATGTTGATAACATTTATCGAATCTAGGGCATCAGCAAGTATAGCGGCTGTAAAATATTTCAGTTTTTCGTGACGATAAATCGATAATTTAATCATAATTTGTTCTTCCTATTTTGGAAGAATGTATTTTATAATTGAAAAAAGGTCGAAGGATTTTTACTAAAGATATCTGCAAAAGATGCAATGGAAATTTAATTGTACAAGTAGATTACCATAGTTGATAATTTAAGTATTTTTTTTTGTAAATACCTGTTTATGTTTTATTAGTGACTTCGAAACGAATTCAACGACCTGCTATACTTTCAGATGACCTTGAAAGAAAATATCGCCATGAATCAATTGCCAGAATATTTGAAATATTGATCAGTTGTGACAGTTATTTAAATGCAGTTTCTATCAAATATATAATTAATCTGTGCATTTTCAACGAGAAAGTACAGTACACGTACAGAAATATGTTGGCTATGTTTAGGTATTTGATCATTTTCAACTCTAGAAACGAAGTATATTTGCAGTCATCTTGCTCAATCTTTAAACGAACTTTTCAATTGCGGGTCTAACCATAAGTAGCACATCTGTGACCGCTTGAACTTTCAGAGTTATAAATCCGGCAGTTCGATGAATTTTCATATAAAACTTTGGGAGAGTATTTTAGAAGTGTCATGTACAATTTTTGCCAATCAATTTGTTTCTTATTTTATCATTGGACGGTGATATCCCTTGTCATTTACGAAATTCTTTTCATACCATTTTGAAAAATTAGTTTTGGGTTATTTTCCCTGTTTATTCAGAATAGAAAATGCTGACCAAACCGAACAAATGTCAAATACCCTGATACTGTAATTAATTCGCATTTTGATTCATGATATTTTAAAAAATTCTGCTCATACAATTCTTACTTGTTATTGGTTATCTCGAATGACGAATCCGTCGACTGTGATGTCCCGTATTTGAGAAATAATATTAATTCAACTGTTTAGTGTCACAGAAAATTTAAAATAGTCCCCGGTGTTTTATAAACATAGTAAATCAAATTACCAATCATTTCTTGAGATATACGAGTATCGCCGAGTACACGTTAGAACAATGCGACCAGTAATCTCTCCGAGGACCTCATTTATCCGTGTTGCCTGGCTCCTTGGCTCGACGTCGTTCGAAGAGTTTCTCCCTACTGTACAAGAGCTTTCATGCAACACGATATCTCTCCACGTTGATTATAAATTATAATGATAGGATTGGTCCAGCTTTGTTGCGTATTCGTTCGATTTAATTCTATCTCCGTTTTCTTCCAAAATCTTTTAATCGCGTTTAATAGCCAGCGGATTTTATACATTTACAACAAAGATCCACTGTCCAATTAATCACATTTCCCGGAAAACATGAAACAAAAGATATCTTTTTTATAACAATGAATAAATAAATAAATAAAAAGTATACAACTATGTCTCTTGTTTCATTTTTCTCTCTCCCTTTGCTATTCAGTCTGAAGAATGAATATGCATGCATTTTAAACATTGTTCGATGGTTTCTTTGACAAGAAATAAACGCTCCTTTCCCATGGAAAAAGATGCGTATGAATGCGATGGATTTTTATTTTTCCATGGGAAAGGAACGTTTATTTCCCGTCAAAGAGACGATCAAACATTTTTAAGAGTGGATGTGTATTGCTTCACAGTGAATAGCAAAGAGAGAGAGAGAGAGAGAGCCGGAAACAACTAACAAATGACCGACAGTTTCGCGAGCATTGTATAAAAACACTTGCGCCGCTCCCTTTCTGGGCTGTTCATTCGTTTTCCCATCCCGCCCGGCATTTCCTACGCATTCTGAAGTCACCATGGCGACGCCTGCCGCGGGTGATTATAGTCAGTACGAGCTAAAGCCTCCCTTAATTAACGCCGGCTTAAGCCATTTTCGCAACAACAAGCGCCGCCACTATTGCGCCTCTCCGACCAGGGGACAACACGCTCCTCGTGTATTGTGAAATTTGTTACCCGTTCACGGTTCACCGACGATTTTTGAGAGCCGCTGGGCCAAGAATCTACTGGGGAAACGAGATTACCGATAACAGCACGCTTCGGGACAATTAAAACTGTTTCTCGTCGCTGGAAATTCAAATGGCGAATTCAAATAAAAATACCCAACAAGAAGCACACAGGCTGATCGGTAACTGATGCTGAAACAGAAACGGGGCATGACAATATTTAATATCTAATATTAATAAACAATATTACAATTGTAATACTATTCGAATATTTAAGTAAATAAAAAAATATTAAGTAATATTAATAACATTCGTAATTTGAAATTATACAAATAAAATAGTATAAAAAATATTCATAGTATCGATGATGTTTAAAATGTTTAACACGTTGACTGCCATGTAACCCATATGTGGGTGACGGTATTATTTGTCCAAGTTTTAAAATGAATTTTTACGCGAATATATTAATCTTACCAAATTTTATTAGGATCTGTAAAATGCCAAAAAGCTGGAGGACTATTCAATATCATATATACAGGGTGTCCCACATAAATGATAACACCTAAATATCTTTCGTATTTACAGTCCTATCAGAAAACTTCAGAGGACAAAGTGACGCTATTGCAGGAGGCCATTTTAGTGGTGAAGAAAAAAATTTTTTATGTCGTGTTTTTTAATGAAATTTCAAGGTCACCGATGTTTTTTTAAATGGAATAGTATATTTTTTTTTGCGATAGCATGATAGACAATAAAAAACTGAATTTAGTGGATACCAATTTTTTGACCTTGAAATGACCTTGAGCCAGAATAATCATGTTGAAGCGGATGAAATGTGGAAGTTTAAAACTTACGTGTTTCAGCAAAGATTGCGCGTTGTTTACGTCGGGTTGACCTTTACATATCCTCATAAACTTAAAAATTCAATTTACTATAAAAATTCTATTTCAACTCATTTTAATAAATTTTAAAATTCAATTTACTATAAAAACAACTTCCACATTTCATCCGCTTCAACATGATTAGTCTTGCTCAAGGTCATTTCAAGGTCAAAAAGGTGGTATCCACAAAATTCGGTTTTTTATTGTCTATCGTGCTATCGTAAAAAAAATATACTATTCCATTTAAAAAAACATCGGTGACCCTGAAATTTCATTAAAAAACACGACATAAAAAATTTTTTTCTTCACCACTAAAATGGCCTCCTGCAATAGTGTCACTTTGTCCTCTGAAGTTTTCTGATACGACTGTAAATACGAAAGATATTTAGGTGTTATCATTTATGTGGGACACCCTGTATATAATTTTGTTCAATTTTTATTTCATTAAATAACACATTGATTTGATGGAATTTTTTAGGTTCCTAGTTTGGCAGTCAAGGTGTTAATAATAGTGTAATAATATTTGAATAATATTCTATTCATAATATTCTATTCATAATATTTCATTTATACAGGACAGTTTACAATTTACAAGCACTCGGCCCCGTATTCTTCGCTGCGATTAATCCAGCAGGAGCACGTGCGCGAGCACGGGACCGAAATTTTTGCGCCGGGCGTCGGGTATTCCACTCGGCAACGCCATAATTACTCGCGCTAATACGCACGAATTAACTCGTGCTCCGAAACGAGCGGAAGACCGGTCCCGTTCTCGGTTTTCATTCGCGGATGTCGGAGCGTAACGCAGTCATCGTCATCGTTTGTAACGTCGTCGTCCGTGACGTAGCGTCGCGACGCGCGCGCGCGCGTCACCGCGGTTGATTAGAGGCTGTATGACAGGTGTGACGGGGAATTTAATGGAACTGGGTTAACTGGTGCGCCGGTTACACGGCGGAATCGCGTTCGTTCGACGAGTCTCGCGGGCCATCGCGTCGCATAGCGTCACACCGCGTCGCGACGCACGGTAGAGTCGATTTTTCGGAAAACTGGGACGAAAATCAGTGTGACCTGAAAATTTCATTTACTCGCGTATAATACAGTCGAACGCGTCTGTCAATCATCGTAGATGTAACGTTCTTGTCAAGCGACGACTCAACATCACGATGGGGTTTCCCCATGAAAACCCCATTAGGTCTATTATAACGGGATCCGAAGTACAGTGTGAATTCTCGGTATATGTCAACAACATGGGCCTTGCCAGCGTCATGTATCGTCCAGGAGACTCCCTCGAGTTCACACTCTTCGACCATCGAATTTCACTGTCTCAAAAATGTGTTTATCTAATTCTTTTATGCAGGGTGTACCGGCATTGGTGGTACAACCGTGATGGGGGTGATTCTACGTGAGAAAATAAGTCGAAAGTGTGGAATGAATATTTTTCATTTGACGTCTCGTACTCGAGAATATCGAGTTTGAAAATTCGGCGAGCTATTGAACAGGAATTGTCTGACGTGTCTGATCATGGCCGACTGATTCTACTTCTCACAAATGCTAGGCACGCGAACTTGACGGATCTTCCAAGTCGATTTTCTCGAAAACAAAGCTTGGAACGAAAAAATGTATTCCGTATTTTCGACTCGGTTTCTCGTGTAAAATTTTACAGCTTAGAATAAATGTTTAAAATCGCTTTTTGACCGGCTAATCGGGCAAACGGCCCACTGTGCGGCGCTACGCGAATCGATACGCGGTCGCAAGAGTTATCCGTAATTTCGATTGAGGGCGCCCCCTACCCCGCGAAAAAAACCGGTTATCAGTCCCTGGAGATCGACGTCGCGTACAACACACAATCGACACCGGTCGTGGCGCGGCTCCGACGTAATTTCCGGCGTTCACACGCTTCTCAAAATCGAGCGGCGCGCGCCCGTGACAGCTATCCCCGGACAAAGCCGCCGCTCGTTATCTACGATCGTACTTGCATATGCAGCCTCGCTTGATATAGGGGTCGCCGTGAAATATCGTTACGACGCGCCATTATCGCGGAATAAGCCCGTTGGATCCAGCGAAAGAGGATGTCCCGCGGTAATCGTGTGAACGTGAAACCCTTCGCTCCTAGGCTCGTAACGATCGTCCTCCTCGTACCGGCGAAGCGCTACACCTTCGTCGTTTCACATCCCGTTCCGCTAATCGCGTCCATGCCTACGTCACCCCTTCCCCTTTCCTACAGTTACTGCTATCATGCCTGTTGCATTCGGTGGTTTCGTGTTTCGTGTCTCGTGCACGTTCTACTTTTTCATCGGCTTCTTAGCTTCTTTTCGATTGATTTTTCTTACGTATACAGTCACTTCTGTATACAGGGTGTTTGGTAACTGGTGGTACAAGCGAAAAGGGGCTGATTCTACATGAAAGAATAAGTCGCAAAATATAGAATGAACATTTTACCAGTACCACCAGTTACCAAACTCTCTGAATTTATAGGATCAAGGGAGATAATATGAAAATGACGATATATTTTATAAACAACGATTACATAAAATAACAAACCAATTGAACACACTGAATTAAACTGAAACACACCGAATTAAACTGAACAATATTAAATCTTATTCGCCTATCGTCTAATCACTTGAATCGTCTATATTTCGCCGACCGCGGTTACTTTTATAATTAATACAGTTGCAAACGTCTTTCGATTTATTGTTTTTGAGCATCGGTCTCTGTTCCGCTCGCGAGCCCAAAAATTACCGTCGCAACGCCCCGATGCACCCCTTCGTCCCTTCCCACATATATGTCGCCAAGTCCTGGATGATAAACGTCGCGGAATTATCTCCGCGAAACTACTCTCGAGACGCCGTGTAATTTTAACTATTTCCGCTGTGTAATTATTACGTACGTTGTCGACAGGATTTTAATGTCGTTGATTCGACGAAAATTGGGACACGTTGTCGGCAGATCGTAGCACATCCTTGCACGGTGAACGCGTCCCTTTTTGTTGCTTAACAATAACAGGGAGAAAAAGTGGCGCGTGTCCGCGCGCGTTGTACTGTGCCCATAAAAGTTTTACAATGAACAGTGAAAATCTTGCACTGGTATATTTCTTGCTCGGTTTACACCGTATTCCTTTCATACCGACGAGCTTTTCACCGAGCCGTTTCTAACCGTGAAAAAACGCAGAATTGAATCGCCCCCTCCAATTTCTTTCTCTCTCTCTCTCTCTCTCTCTCTCTCTGCCCCCCTCTCTTTCTCTCTTCTTAATATTTGATTTAAGGAAACAGTGGTTTGCAGCCGCCATTGCATGGACACGAGTACGCATGTACCGCCTTATTTCTTCCCACAGTACGTTCTCAATTTTCGTTAATTTCGCTCGAGCTTTTATTCGCGCGGAGGCGAAGGTTCTTCACGGAAGAACGCGAGAGCTCGCGTTGTTTGTTCGAAACTAGAAGCGGCCCGTTCTTTCGCGGAGTCTGTTAATTGAGGCGAGTTTAAGGAGATAGTACGGTGAAGGTGAACAGAATTTAATGAGAAACATAACGGGGTCTCTTACTTTGTCCGCTTCAAAAAATAGAATTCTTTTTTCACCCGTTCCCTCTCAGCTTTCTATCCTAAAAGCATCTACAAAGTACATGTTGTTGAAGCATAATAGAAATTATCTACTTGCGTTTTATTATAATACATAATATTCACTTCATTTCCAAACTAGATTTTCTCGAAACCGAGGCGTCAAACAAAAAAGAAAAAAAAAATGTTACTCTTTTTGGATTTTTTTTACATGTAGAATCCACAGTAGTATAGGCATAATAGGCAGAATAGTTATTGCAGTAAGTGAATCGGATCGAGCAGCGTGAAAAGTGGAGTGTCTGTAGGATTGGAGAATATTTTTCGTGACGTCGACGTGTTTACACGAAATAATTAGCAACGTAGTTTATAAAATTGCATAATACCGGTACGAATCAATATTGTCATCCCCCTTTGTTCCGGCAGACTAAGCTCTCTGCTGCTCGTAAAACTCTCGCCGCCATCTAATACCGTATTTTATAAAGATTCCGCGAACAGGCGGCAATAAACGAATAAATAAAAAGCAGGGCCGTAACTTTGAAGGAATATCACCCGGGCCGGACGGTTTTACATAAATCGCGCCTCTGATTCCCTATCGCGATCGAACCTTATTGTTAGCTGCGCGGTCACAGTCATATTTTACGTTACATCCTGCGGAACAATAAAAGCGTTTCTGGGCCAGCGAAGACTGCCACCTTAAAAATTTTCCACGGGGGCGATCGTCGCCCAGCGATTTTACGGCGGCTGGGTATCGATTCCTTCGTCAATAAAATCCCCGTCCCACGGATTACGCTATCCCGGCCGTGTCGCGGATATTTTACGTAACAGCCGCTTCAATTTAGTGAACTGATTTATCGGGCCGAGCTTTGCATCGATTCGCCCTTCGCGGCCGATGCCCGGACCCGTCCCGTCCCGTCCCGACCCGACCCGACCCGACCCGAACTCGCTCGCGTTTATGTCCTCGTAATAAGCGCGCAAACCTGGAAGCGATTAGCCGTGTTACGCAACCTATGACGTAACTCGTAACGAAGTAACGTGCCGTTCTGTCTCGACACCAGCCCCGCACCTTTCCCAACCTTCTCGACGCCCATTCGCGGCCCTGGCACGTTGATATTTGCTCTTCGAGATGAGCTTGCAACCGCTCCGCAACCGAGCGACGTAACAGCGTCCCGCAGCGCCCGGCCAACTTAGAGTAAACATATTTAAAGTTTTAAGTGCCACGGTCGTCTCGAACAACCGCGACACGCATGTCAGACAATTAAGATGCAGATCGAATGTAAGACGCGCGTTACCTTTGTATCATGCCATGTGTTTCTCTTATCAGTAGACATCGGATGTTTATGCAATTTCCAATTTTTATAGAAACATTTTAAGAAAGTGGAATGAAATGAAATTTTATTTTTAATGGGGACAGCCTTTGTAGATCCAAAGCAAATAAAAATCGTGTTAAATTCTCTCGAATTTTATATTATAGCATTTTTTTTTACATTTCCGTAAGCCATAAATGCATAAAGATCCGATGTCTACTTATCAGAAAATATCGGTGGGTCATCGCACATGCCAAATCGATCACTTTTTGAGATGTACCCATCTGCGATTTTGTTCTAAACGAAATATGTTCTAGTCCGTGTGAAATTATAAGGGGTTTAAGTCATCATTTTGCCGATTTAGAATTTGTTTGAAAATTACAAAGTTTGCAATTTTTGCCCATTTTGGGATTCACTTGCGAATTTTTATCTCGGGAACTGTTTGTCTGATCGAACTACCCCCTTTCTTTTTTGTTTTATTCAGAAAGGATTGGGATATTGTAAAATAATTGTTTAGTTGAAAGTAAATTCGCTGAACACGCTAACGTATGCGATAATATACATACCTAAACCATTCCCATGAACGTCGATTACACACGGAACACTTCCACCGAATCGCTTCGCTCGAGTTTCTCTCACAGCGGACTATAGAAGGGTCAAGAATCGTGTTCCCGCATAATCGTCTTAAGTGACTCGTCACAGGAAATTTCTTAATTAACGTTAAGTAATTAGCAGCCGATTGAATCGAGCACTTTTTTCTCGGGATTAACGAAACTTTTCTCCACCGATGGTGCTTCCTGCGACAGGATAAGGTCCAGGACACGCCCGTCGCGTTTCTTCCATCTGCATACTAGGCGTCAACGTCTTTTTAATACTTCAATTTTATGGTTGCAGTGATCAGAACATTTTCTTCGTTCACAATTTCATAGAATTTATATTTATCGTACGCCTATGTAATTCTCCAAGCAACAAAATCGAAATTTATCTAAAGCATCTTTACAATTCCTTTGAAAATGCCTTTTTTATTTGCTCTTATAATTCCGAGCTTGAATTGACATTTTTTTAAAATCATTTTTGCACGTCATTTGGTAAGCCAATTCTTCTAATTGCTCAAAGTAGTCAGGTGGTTTGGTCCAATTTAAAAAAGTTATACTGTTTTAACACGTTGACTGCCGGACGGATTTTCCATGGTTTGTCCGAGGCGCCAACATGAACTTTTCATTATGCGATGCATATTATAATGAAATATAGTTCCCAGCAAATAATATGAGTTATAAAATCATGTTTGAAGCATTTTTTGTGGTGGGGGTCACCGGTGCCCCCCACGGCGCTGTAGGCAATTATTACGATTGTCTTTTTTTGAAAAAATTGTAATTATGTACTTTTAGTATTGACCACGCCGCCGGTCACCGGTGGCCCCCACGGCGCTGTAGCAAAGTCGAGTGCCGGTCACCGGTGACCCCCAAGGCGCTGTAGGCAATTATTACGATTGTCTTTTTTTGAAAAAATTGTAATTATGTACTTTTAGTATTGACCACGCCGCCGGTCACCGGTGGCCCCCACGGCGCTGTAGCAAAGTCGAGTGCCGGTCACCGGTGCCCCCCACGGCGCTGTAGGCAATTATTACGATTGTCTTTTTTTGAAAAAATTGTAATTATGTACTTTTAGTATTGACCACGCCGCCGGTCACCGGTGGCCCCCACGGCGCTGTAGCAAAGTCGAGTGCCGGTCACCGGTGACCCCCACGGCAGTTAACGTGTTAAAGGGCGTTCGAACACTTTCGTGAGCCAGTGTACGTATTTTCTAGATAATAGCTGATCTTTATTGAGGATTGCAGCGTGTGTTGGCGTAATAACAATTGATCGAGGAGCGCACGGGTATACGGAAATATTGACGGGCCTCGATCGGCAACGGAACGGTAACGCGACGTGAATTCGACGAACGCGCGTGTCCCTCGTTCGGAATTTATCAAACGGCAAACATAGCGAAAACTAATGTTGCAACGCGCGTGTCCACCCTCTGCGGACACGCAACGTGGACCGCAGGTGTACGCGCGGCGCGACATAGCTGCGCGCGGCCAGGCTATTTGCGCCACGGCGATCAAAGCCTCGTGGGAATAAATTTGCAGATCGCGGGGCCGAATTAATATTAAAAAGCGCGACGACAATTGAACACGATAATCGGGAGGCTGTTACATCCGAGCCACGCGAGCCGTGTCGCTTTTTCGATCGCGTAATCCCGATTCAATAAGGATCCAATTAAATTCAATTCATCGGCCGTTCACGTGACGAAGAACGGCATGTAAAGATTTATTTCAACGATGTTGCTCGGCTGCACGGCGAGTACAATAGACTGTTACAATATACTGCACGGCTAAATTTACGTGAGATCGGTGTCTCGAGCTCGACGAAGCTACCTCGGTAATGCACTGCCACGACTGCAGAAAGAAAACATTGAATAAAGAAAATTGTATTTTCAGTAATCGTCGTTTTTCATATTTAGAATTGTAGCCCCGATGGATGGGATTAACCCCTTGCCCTACAATAACGAGCCAGACTCGTGATGAAGATTCTGAATAGAGTCTAATAAATGTGAACGTTTTTTAATTTCCTTTAAATCGAAATAAAAATCTATTTTTTTCTAGTTGATATATATCCTTTGAGGAAAATGTAGACATACAATAAATATAAACTATCTTTTTTTTCTATAAAATTCTGAACGATGAAGAATTTCTAATCATTATAATCACAAAATAAATAGTAGTGCAAGGGGTTAAAAGGAGTCCAAACTTCCTATCGACCAATAGCACACGTGTTTAATTTTCAAATTTGATTTTCTCGAAAACGAAGCCTCGCATGAAACAATTTTATTCTTCATTTTCGATTTATAGTAAAATCTTGATCCAAGTCCAATCCTCGGGTCCGTGCTGTGACATAGATCGTGTTAGGCTTGTATCAAGACATTACTGTACTTGTTTATACAGAATAATTTTCGGTTGTACCACCAGTTGCTAGGAATCAAGTTTAAAGTACACGAGAGTCGAAGAACATTACTCGCGCGATCAGAGGAGTTTAAAACGGTTCATCTGGACTGTATCTTTTTTTTTTTTTTAGAAGATTTTTAATTTTTCGCACGACTTCGGTGACTCTGCGAACGCTATCTTTTCCAGTGGTGTATGTAAACCATTGAAACGCCGCGCGCCGACTCTCTCTCTCTCTCTCGTCACGTTTTTGTCGAGCTGTCTTCCGATTCTAAATAATCGTTAGAAAGGACCGGGATCGCGTTACCTATGTTTTTTTTTTCTCTCTCGAGGCGTTTCTTATCCGCTCGCGTTGCCGATTCCCTGTGGACGATATATCAACTGCAAAAAGTTCGTGACAAGCTGAAAGGGGAATCGCATTTCCACCGACAATAGCGCACCGAATGCGATTCATTTCTCCATCAATATGATTGGATCGTTGATCCTGATGGATGATCAACATCCGTCACGCTACTTGGCCACCTACTCCTTGATTCTGTGCGCCCGGACCGCTCGGCGAGGAGATGCAAATTTGTCAACGATACGACACCGACAGATTCGCCGTTCCAGCATTCTCGTGTTTCGCAAGCCGACAACAAAAATATACGGCCCCATCAAATTATTGCATGTTGTCGGAGCAAACAGTTTTAACTCGGCCCCCCCAGTATTTCATTTGAGTGCAGTCAGTCGTATCCGAATTAACAACGAGGCAAAAGCATTCAAATAGAGAGATGATCGATTCTCGAATGTCGAATGTTATTTACGGAAATAAAGATCACGAAGCATGATTGTTAAATTTGTACAGGGTGATCGGTAACTGGTGAATAGGAGCTGATTCTACACAAAAAATAACTCGAAAATGTAAAATGTCTTTGAGAAAATTGAGTTTAACACGCCAACGATCTATTGGGTTGGCAACTAAGTAATTGCCGATTTCAGTTATAGATGAAACTATAACTTGACTCAGTTTTTGGCCGAAAAGGATCAGACTATCTACGAGCGTGGAATTTTCAAAAATCAAAATGGAAAATACATCATAGATTAAGGTTCATTCCGAGTAAAAAAAAACTCTTTCATTTCATTGAAAAAATCGGCAATTACTTAGTTGCCAAAACCCAATATTATTATTCTACACCGTATAGTAACTGCTGATCTACTCGATAGTTCCAGAGTGTTGTCTAGTAACGTTTTGACCATTGTACGTTTAAAAATCACTCGGCAAAGTGTTGGTAAAACGGCGAGAAAAACGCGATGTAAAAATTTGAGAAAAATCGAGCAAACAACGACTAAAGGGGCCGCGGAATAAATCCGTGAAATACAGACGCAATCAATCGCCTCCTTCTCGATTCAAATTGAAAATACATGTTCGAGCGAGTAAAAGCTTAGATTAATCGCGAGAACGTTTCTACGCTTGTGCCCCGCCCCCGCTTTTTGCCTGCGGATCCTCGGTCTCTATTTATACTCGCAGAGCGGTGCTTTAAAAGCTCGCTAATTCACGGCGTGCTAACGCCTCTACGTGTTACGCGTTGAGGACTTAATCTGCACGATCTACTCACGGGCACGGGTACGGGGCGGGTGTACGGGGCGGGTACAAGCGGATACAGGCGAGTACAGGAGAGAGGCAAAAGGCCACGAACGGGGCACACGCGTTTACTCGCTCGCTCGCTCGCGGATGAAGCGATGAAGCGAGCCCAGGTAAGACGCGCACGACAGCCCCGTAATTAAGACGATGGATGGAGAAGGGGCGCACAATGGATGATATAGTCTCATCGCGGATAAGAAACCGTTATCATTTATTAATTGGAACGGGCCGGACATTAACGAAGCGAATGCACCAGCTGCGCGACGTAATTCATCGAGCGAGAGAAGCGCGACCGGGTTTTTACTCAACGACCCCCTATATCCTCCCCCACCCCCACCCCCGCTACCTCGCCTGTCGAATTTCGAATTCTACAGACCGGAAGTGTATACAATACCCCGCGGTTATATAATCCGCCAGCCACCCCCGCTCCGCCAAACCACGTGAGACCTTGGCTGAATCAGCACCAGGTTGCCTGTAACTAAAATATGATATTCTCGCGATTCTAGTTTCAAATGCCGGTCGCGCGGAAATTCACGAGATCCGCGGTCCTCCGCATCGATGCGGACGGCTCGAAATTTCGATTGTGGTTATGCAACTCGATGTCCAATACATCTATCGGGCCGCGATCATTGATTCAGGACGTGGATGCGTTCCGGTTGTTCCTCTTTGCGATGCACGCAGAAAGCGGTTTCCGAGCAGCCCGCTTACGTGCATGCTACATGCATCCTGGCCGCCACCGCGCTGCGCCGTGTCATTTTCGAAATTTTGCTAAGGTATCTTGCGGCGCGAAAATATGCGGCGCAAGCTAGGGAGCTAACAAAAAATTATATTCTTGCTGAAGCAGGGTTCAAGGGCATAAAATTTTTCAGTTCATATTATCATCCTGGGCCTGAACCTTGGTTTGCTCACTTGAGGCTCCCCAGAGAATTCATTTGCTGGGTTAACCCCTTGCACTACTTTGACGAGTCTGACTCGTGATGAAAATTTTGTGCCAAAGTTGAATATCACGAGTCTGACTCGTGACATATTAATTGTCTGCCCATTCCGGCGGACATGTTTGGCACGGCTTTTTCAGAGTTTCGGCGTAGTGCAAGGGGTTAATAGACTTCGATCTGGACACTTTCAACTAGGGGCCTTTTTAAGATTAGACTTGCTGCTGACACGGGTTGTCCATGTGGTTGTCTAGTACAGGATCCTAATCATGTGCTATGGCAATGTCCGATCTATGACAGTAATAGAGACGCTTTGATTCGCAAACTTTGCAACAAGGGTTTCTTTCCACCCTATACAATAGATTCCTTTTTGTGCGGACCCTTTCTTTGTCCTCTATTTTTCATACATTCGTTTCTTAAGTCTCATTGTTTATATCTTTAGTGTTAATATTGTATTCGAAAATGTTCATTATATTGTCTCAATCCTAGTTTATAAGCTACCTATGTAATGTAATGTTAGCATGCCCAGCCATGTGTAGGCTGCTAATAATCCCATGTGGGGTTTTATAGCTTAATAAAAAAAATCAACGTCGATCGCACGAATTCCTACTCGCGTCGCATCGACTACTTTCTAATGAATTTATCTCGTAATAAGAAAATCTCTATCCCTTCTTCTTTCCATGTTGTCCCTCGAGAACAATGCGAAGCCCTATGGGTATCCTCATCCCGAAATACGACGAAAGCCGTCCTTTAAATTCTGATTCGATATACCTTTAACCTCTTACCTTATAATTGAATCCTGAGGTTCCACAGGAGATGTACTATTTAATTTCGCGTACACACGAACTGGCTGCAGGCAAACGGGAAATGATTAAGTTTCTGGCACGCGTCGTGTTACATGTCAGTTTATGATCGAAAGTTAAACATAGTCTCCATGACATCTCCGAGACAAAAAAGAGAGAAACCTAGAATATTTTCTCCAGAGAATTAAACCTTGGACCAAGATTTTAACCCTCTATGGACCCGTGTAACTTTCAGGTCACATGCTAATATATCGACATTTTGCCAAATAATTTCAGTTTTTTCACAAGATGACGTATACGTCTTAATTATATAATATTTCTGAGATAACCAATGACAATATCGATGACGGTTAGCATCAACTCGAAATATCAAAGTAAATGCCTTGCAAGTTGTCTGCAAATAGGAACCACACCGGAACAAAATTCAGCCCATAGAGGGTTAAATAATGGAAAAATAGAACAAAGTCTGTGCGTTGGGCGACTTAACTCGCAAAACACGGCGGATTGCAAAAAAAAAAAGAAAAAATGAGTCGAACGAACGCATAAAGTGTCAGTTTCGAACTCAAAATCCTGTCACGGGCAACAAAAAACCGTACCGCGTAGGCTGATTGCACGGAGCTCATCCCTCGATATCCCCGTATTTTTTTGTCATCAATTTTTTGCGCCGCGTATCGGTAGAATCGAGGAGCGGTCTTGCGCGGTGTCGGACGAGTTGGCTTTATTAAACAAACATATAAGAAGAATTAATGAGGCGTCGTGCGTGGCATGGCGTGGTATGGCGTGGCATGGTGCACTTGTAAGTCGCGCGGCTTGAATAATGGATGGGCTGACAAGACAGCTCCGGCGATATACCGACAATGGGCTTCCCCTTCGTCTCGATTCTCCCTTCGTTTCTTCCTTCCTTCCTCTCATCCGTCACGTTTCATCGTGATTTCGAATTTCTTTCTCCGGAATATCGGGGACATCGACAACGTCCAAAACCGGGGAACAGCGGCAACAGTCAGAGGATAGGAAACAACTGAGGCTCGCATTAAGGCGGGAACCTTGTGTAAAATGAAATGTTTGAGCATTTGAAATTTTATCGATATTTATCTGACGGTATTTATCGATATTTATCTCTTTTATCTGTACATACTTATTTCGAATACTATTTTGATTGAACTGGGTTTTATCCATTATGTTACCTTGTGTTTACCTTGTGTAAAATGAAATGTTTGAGCATTTGAAATTTTATCGATATTCATCTGACGCTATTTATCTCTTTTATCTGTACATACTTATTTCGAATACTATTTTGATTGAACTGGGTTTTATCCATTATGTTACCTTGTGTTTAACTTGTGTAAAATGAAATGTTTGAGCATTTGAAATTTTATCGATATTTATCTGACGGTATTTATCGATATTAATCTCTTTTATCTATACACACTTATTTCGAATACTATTTTGATTGAACCGGGTTGTATCCATTATGTTATATTAATAATTAGTCGGTTATGAAAATGATTTGAAGCTGCTAAACGGTTCATCTAGTAAATTCGTATGTAATATTGTTATTAATGTGCGAGGCTATTATTATCTAAATTGGAATGAATAATGAAACACCCTGTGCCATTACCGATACATTAGTACGTTTATCATAATCATCGTACATAAATTACAAATGTTGTCGTTGTAATTCGAAGAATTAAACCTCATTTCGATTGATATTTGATCTTCGTAGTTTTTCGTAGGAAAGCCTTTTCTTCCAAAATTTTGATTTTGTTCGATTGGCAACGCTTGTGTCCGGTAATTTTTATACAAACGGTATTCAATTATGTTGATTTTATAATTTATACAGCAAGACAAATACCAATATACTTGCCAGTATACTTGTTAACACAGGCTAAGACCTTTAGAGGCCATAAGCGCTTCGCGTTTTCGATAATTTGACTAAATAACGTTCTTAACAAAATTCCGCAAAATTTCCCAACAAAAACCAGAGTTCAATTTCTTCCGAAATATACTTTACCGTTGTATGATTGTTATAACCAAGTATGCAGTTTTATTTGAAAACTGAAATTTCTTAAATCAATAACATAGAAGTGATCCTGACCGAAATATTTTTTCCCTTCTATCACTCGCAATCGATTCTACTGAAAAACTTTTCTTTATTTTCACCGTCTTCGAAACGATGGGATCCTGTGCGCTTAATTGGTACATACTGTACAGCAGCGTTACACATAATATTCCGGAAAAATCCAAGCTGTTATGTCACTTAAAACTTTCGCACTGAATTTTGTCCGGGAACCCGATTAATCGAGCTCGGGAAGCAGTCCCGAGCTCTAATAGCTCGTCCCCGATCGTTCTTTTTCGTTGGGGTAACCGGAGGGAACGGTGTTTCTCTCGAAATTTCGAAGAGCCGAAGGAAACGGCGGTTTAGGGGGTATAAGCAATCGGATATCGGAAATATCGAATTTCGCGAATTCGCCTTAATGGGCATCCCGTGTTCAGACCTGAAAAGTAGACTGCAGCCGGCCGAGAACAGTCGGCTCTAGATGAAGTAACGGATAGTGTCTTGAAGTTATTTAATTAAAGAAGGACGAGAGAGGGTGGAGAAGGATGGCGCGGAGGAAGAGCCGCGGCAATCTGTCTGTGTATCGGTGTATAGTCCGTGGGGGAAAGTATGGCTGCAAGAAAGCTACAATGCGAACAGTTACTCTTCTCTTCTCCGACTATAATGATAAATGAGATCCGAATCATTAATTAACAGGTCCAGACCTTTCACCGCTGCGTCCACACACAGTGACTTTCAACAACGTTCACGGGCGAAGCTGTAAAAATTATAACCGGGCGTGTGACCCGAGTTCATTATCGGCAAAAACGAGAACGTAACGAGTGTAAGTCTACACGTAACGAGTGTAAAAATACTGAAATTCTAAATTTTAGGAAAGAATATAAGTTCTAATTTGACTCCAGTTTGTTGCAATCCAGGTAGAACATTTTTATTTTCCATAAAGATCCACAGTTTACTTTTATTTTATAGTTTAACACTTTCACTGCCAAACTAGAATCTTGCATTTTACAGATCTTAATCAAATTTGGTACGATCAATGTATTAACGTAAAAATTAATTTTAAAATCTGGACAAATAATTCCGTCACCCACATGAGGGTCACATGGCAGTCAACGTGTTAATTTTATACTTTGCTTTGTCGAGTTTCGTCCATTGCCCGGCACACGGTGTTGAATGTTAACAAGATGGAACGCTACCGAGATGAAAGTTAATCTTTGTTCGGGGGATATCGAGAGCGATCGCGTTCCTCGATTCATTTATTGTTCTCCGGGGAAAATAGAATGGTTTACGTGCAGCCCGGACTGTGGTGCTATTGCATCTTTTGCTTTCTTTATTATCGACGGTTTCATTTTACGCTTTGTCTTCCTCATCTCCCCCCTCCCCCACCATCCTTGTTCGTTCTAGATATTGGTCCGTGACAGCAGCGGTCCGGCGAGCCCGCGAACTAAATTCTTATCTTAGGCACCGCTCGCCGCTGGAACCTCTCCAAAAGGTTATAACACAAACAATTTCGGAGAAAACTTTTCTTAAATCACGTACGATATTGCGGCGCTGCTTTGTTCGCAGGTTTAGGGTGGGCCGCGCACGCTCGCGGAGAGATAAAAGAGATAGAGAAGAGCGGAGGAGGAGCGTCCGCGAGAGAGAGAGAGAGAGATAGGTCAAACGGACACGAGTCGAATGTTCCACTTATTCTCGGAAAATACGATATAAACGATGCGTGATATTAATCTCCGTTCGATCGCTCGCCCACCGTACTTCTTCCGCTTTATTGCATTATTTTTCTCGGTTCTCGAGCTCGGCCACTCCTATTTCTTACTCGTTAGCCGTGTCGCGGTCTGTTAACCATTTTGTACGATTAATTAGTCGCGTTGGTGATGGTACAATGGCCAGCAAAACATTCACCTTTTAACACGATTATTGTTCATTAGCCGGATAAAACTCATTATTTAATTTCGCGAAAGATGGATTTTACTCGTCGCACGAAGCAATGTCCAGACAAACAGAATATTTTCTCTGTCCGTTGTATTGTTCGTTCAATTAACTTTTTATTACATTTCTTGCGACAGTTCTTGCAAGGTCTTATATTCTTTTTGAAAGAAAAATAGCCAAAACCATCTCTGGTCGGCAACTTTTGCACGCCACAGTATATATACACTACCGGCCATAAGTGTTTACCCACCCACATATTTTATTAACATTGTAGTCCACGGTTCTACGGTTCAGCTTCAATAACTTTGCTATTTCTCTGTTACTTTTTCCGATGCTATGATGGGACACTATTAGAGCGCGCGTTTTAATCGATAATTCTTTTCTCCCTGACATTATTTGAAATTTTTGCAAAATTCTTTAGGCACGTGAAAATCAACTGTTTACTGTATGAAAGCTTAATGCAGTATGAAATGCAGTATGAAATTTGAGAAGACTAAGATACCTGTATTACCTGCGTTCATATTCCCTACTAACCGTTATAAAAATTTCAGAAAAATGGGTTTCTTTACCTGAACTCCAAAATTGTCGTTTTTCATAAAAAGCTGTAAACTCATTTACAGTACCTGATTGTGTATGTACAGAATATTTTGGATGTTTTTTATTAGCCTTATAATTAGGATTTAATGCTACGGACATTTTCATAACAATAAAATACCTATTATTCGAATAGTAACGAAATTTGAAGGTGGGTAAACACTTATGGCCGGTAGTGTGTATATATATATATATACAGGGTGTTTGGTAACTGGTGGTACAAGCGAAAAGGGGCTGATTCTGCATGAAAGAATAAGTCGCAAAATATAGAATAAACATTTTTCGTTTGAGGTCTGACTTCTGTCAGGTTCGTGTGCTTCAGTTACCAAACACCCTGTATATACAACAGCCTCAAACAGTTGCTTGTTCCACCCTGTATATGTCCGAAATGCCTCTCCGATAAGAGTCCCAGGACTATGCCCACAGCCGCGGGGTATACCCCGAGAGAGGTGAAGAAGTTCGAGACACTGGATCAAAGAATATTATCTCCTGGCCGATATACGTCCGTGAGCAGACCCGTGTTTTGGACATGTATCGTGTAAAAAGTGTAAATGGTCGGCACTGTATAGAGCCGACGACGTGAAAAATTGATGGTCCGAAGAGAGATGGAGAGAGGAGAGGATCAGGGTAAGAAAAATTCCGCGATGTCCTCGATAATGTCAGGATCGGAACTGGGCCGCATATTTCTCGGCGAGGGAGAAATGAGAGGGAGGGGCGCGGCACACACCACCAGCCCGTATCGAATTTTGCGGAAGATCCCCGATATCAAAATCGCCGCTTGAAATGTTCTGCACGTGTTCTGGGGCTTGAGGAACCCCCGAAGGAAGCTGTCTCGTTGCGTCCTCGCCCCGCCTTATCACGTGCACGCGATCGATCCAGTTCGTCTTCGGGTTTCGTTCATTTATATTCCGCTCGTCTAGCACAGCTTTCGACTTGGCCGGTCGCGGGTGGGGAACGGGGGTGGCAGGGGGGGATACGAGGTCGGTGGGATGGATGGGGAAACGGGGTGCTGGAAGGTAATCCTGTTGCAGTGGCAAAGTTTCGAGTAACGATTTGACATTTGCCCTGTAAAGTAGACCCGCCGCGAAATCGTAACCAACCACCGGAGAATGAAAGAGAGGCAGACGGTTTGGGGGGAGAGTACGGGGGTTCGGGAAGGGGTGGAGAAAAAAGAGGGAAAAAAGATGGAAGGGTGAAAAGGAAAAGACGAGAGAAGGTTGTAACCACGCAACGAGGCAGCTTTCCACCCAAGACTTCCGCGTGTTTTTCCAGCCGATCGCGTAACGCAGTTATTGCTAACACGCCTCGAAACTTTTCAACTTTTCTCTTTCTCCTGTACACGGCGCACACCACGACCCAGCACCCCGTCGCTCTCGTGCCCACCATTGTTGTTTACCTGACTTTTTATTGCCGGCGCAGCGACGACGTCTTTCGTCGGGCTCGGCGGAAACGTTGCGGGGAGAACCGATCGTTGAGAGATCGCGGAAATCTGCCGGAATATGGGTTTCGGGTAAATCAACGAGTTTCGCTGAATCGCTCTTGTTTCCCGTCGGTATCGCCCCGGCACGGTGATTCGAAAACGGAGCGAGATTGTAATTGTTCGGCGAGTATCGTCGTTACCGTTTATGCTTCGTCGTTTCGAGAGCTTCCCCTGTTTATATACGCGGCTGTTGATGAGTTAGTGCGGAACGCCGGGGCGGTTGGTAGAGGGTTGCGATTATCTCTCGCTGAAAGTCAGCCTCGACAAATATTTTCGATACGGAAGAACGGAATGTATGAAAAACTGTTCGCATTGTCTACTACTTTGGAACAATTATCTCAGTTTCGTTCTTTCCTGCTGGAATTCCGGCTCCGACAAAGAGCATGCTAGAACCGATAAGAATTACAAATAATTTATTTGTAACACCTAATAAAAGTAATAATTAGTTGATCATTTCTTTTACAAATATAGCTTCACGATAATAATATTTGTAAGGACATGTTGTTCTTGACTAGAGACAGATAACAGTTTTCAAGGGATGAAATTGTTACCTATTTCCCACGTTTCGGAGATCATCGGGGTTTAATTAAGTTTTCTATTGTCGGATTGATTGAAACTGGCAGCTGAATAATGTCTCTGAACCAGCACCAGCTGGAGGACACAGAAAATTTTTCCAAAGAGTTTAACAATAGGTGAGGATAATTCCTCGGTGTCCCTTCGTGATCAATTAATTATGATTCGGCTATATAGACGGCGATTTTTAGATCCGGTCTCTGGATTTTCATAGATGGAATCTCTTTCGACTTCGGTGTTCTATTTGAAAGGACGAGAACAGAGTTCCCATACATATCGATCTCGCATCGAACAGAAGCGTGTCGCTTAATTGTTCTCAATAAGGGGAGCACTAATGAAAGGTTAGTATTCATCGAGCTCTGATTCAAGAATTACAATCAACAGTGTCTCGGTGGTAATTTACCTTCGTCCGTGCAGATCGATGGCTCATCAAGCATTCACGTTCTAATTCTGCCCCTCGAGTAAAGACCGTTCGAGGGTGATAAATTTTTCCTTGGCCGACGGGCTGCCGTTTCATTCAGATTTCTTCGTACACGGATTTGCACGCCGAGGCGCGCGCACGTTTGCTGATAAGAATTCAGTTTCACGATTTCTTTTAGGATATTTTCCTTCGATATATTTTTTTCATGTTATACACACGAAAATGGTGCAATTCACTCGTACGATACTGAAATGCATTAGTAAGTAATTGAGTAATTTATTAATCTAAAAAATATTTCGAATAATGATACAGCAATTTTTAGTGGTGCCTTACAGTCGCCATTCGAGTACTACGGGTTAAAATTATCACTAGACATCGGATCTTTATGCATTTATGGCTTATGGAAATGTTAAAAAAATGCTACAATATAAAATTCGAGAGAATTTAACACGATTTTTATTTGCTTTGGATCTACAAAGGCTGTCCCCATTAAAAATATAATTTTATTTCATTCCACTTTCTTAAAATGTTTCTATAAAAATTGGAAATTGCATGAACATCAGATGTCTAATTATCACTTATGGTTGACAAGAAACAATAGGACGAACAAAGCTTGGAGAAAGGTTTCCGAACAGGGGAACTTGGGAATTAGGTTTTTCAAATTAAGTTGCATTCTTCGTACTACAGATAAATATTACAAAATGTGAGAGACCGTTCGCCATATCTGTTTTCCGTTCATCAATACCGCATTACACGCGCAACAAAACCGGAAACCAGTCGTTCGACGAACAATCAAAATAAATTGCAGCTGATTGAAACACAGAATCCGTGTAGAATGATTCGTGCCAGGTTTCGCGGCGTCATAACGTGAATATCCTCTATTAGCATCAAAACAAGAGCGAAGTGTGGTGTCCGTTGGGTACGAGGGTGGAGGGCGGAGGGGGGGGGCAGCAACAGGGATAACGCGAATGTTATTTCGAGCCAACCGCATATACATACACTCCGCGACAAAAAAGATGGCACATTATACGAATAAATGATATTTAAATTTTCAAGTAGTATATTACATTGTTTGTGACCTGTATACTCCGTAATAAGAATAACCAATTGCTTCAATATGTTTTAACGCTATTTATTACGCGAAGAAACAATTTTATTGGAATTTTATTATTTATTTTATTAAACGAAAAATCGAAAAAATGATATACACGGTGTTTGGTAACTGAGGTTCTACATGAAAGAATAAGTCGGAAATATAGGATAAACATTTTTTCATCCGAGCTTTCGTTATCGAGAAAATCGAGTTTGACATCGCGTCAGATCATGACCAACCAAATCTACTTCCTGCATATACTAAACCTGACAGATCTTCAAAGTCGATTTTTTCGAAAACAAAGCCTCAAAAGAAAAATGTTTATTCTATATTTTCGACTTATTCTTTCATGTAGAATCAGCCCCTTTTCGCTTGTCCCGCCAGTTACCAAACACCCTGTATACTACGGGAACTGTTGTTATGCGAGAAATAACAAAATTAGATAATGTGCTATCTTTTTGTCGCGGGGTGTACATACGAAAGTGTACACAGAGAATCGTGGCGCAGATCGATCAAAGGAACGAAGCCGGTTCAATTTACAAGCCGAGTATTTTCCGTCTATGATGAGATTACCGTCGCGGGCGTACCGATAGAGCGTGGGCGAGGAAAAGCACAGGGCGATAAGGAGTTTTCCCGGCGAAACGCTCGTATCGCGTCCGCACGGTTAGGTTGAACGGCTGCTCGTTCGTTGCCCGCGTCGCATCTTCGCGTGCAGCTTTTTTCCTCCCGTCGGCCTGTGCTCTTGCTCTTGCCCGTTCTCTCCTGCTTTCTCGCGCGCAGCGCGGTCGTTTTCTTTATTCACCGTGCGCTGCTCATTCGGTTCTATTTCGTGCGGCAGTTAGCTGCGGCGCGCAACGATGAGCTTTCTCTCTCTCTCTCTCTCTTCTTCTGTTTCCCTTTCTCTCTCGGCTATCGCGTCGCTTTCGGCCAAGTCGCTTTGCCCGGGGTATCGTCACGCTCCGGAACATCCCGTACGCTGCGACGCGTCACGGGAATTTCGAATGAATTTTCGTATTTTCACCGATACACACCGTGTCCTGCTTCGCTCACGCCTCCCCATCATCCCCCATCAACCCCATAGTCCCCCATCGTCCTGCCGGTATCACAGCGTGGCGCCGCGGCATTGCACGCGGGCCAGCGTTATGCGACTGCCATTGCCGGGTCGTGCGGAACGTACACGCGAAATTGCTGAACACACCGGGGCGAGCACACACACACGCTCGTTACTTTTCCATACGACCACGTAAAAACACGACTGGTTTCTCGGTTCTATTATCGAGGCGATGCGTTGTTAAAAAACACTTGGCCAACGGTGAAACGACGAGCCGGGAACGCGTTCGACGACGCTTAACCGGCGACGATTTCGCCCCGTTGTTGTTTCAACCGGTCCGCCGAGGAAAAAACGAACTGCTGATGGATCGGCGCGGCATGGCCACGCGGTTTTTACGCGGTCGCCGTTGCCCCGGAAATTGTTATTATTAATAGACCGAGGTTTTGCACCGTTTGTCCCGGTGGGGAGTGTTGTAACAATCTGGGCCACCGGCTACGTTGGTTCCAGTGTCGCGTTCGGTCAACGTATCTGGTAAAGCTACAGGGCATTTTAGAAACCAGGCCAGCGAAGGAATTCTCAAAGACTCCCATACGTTTGTTCGATAATACCGTTCGTGATCATTAGACTGCGGATGTTTACGCAATTTCCAATTTTTATATTAGGTGTACAAATAAGTTTCCGCCGTTTATTATAGAAAATTATGAGTTTATTGTAAAAAAAATGGTACATTCAATCTTATTGAAAATATTGCCCATCGTTCGCTACTACTTTGGACCATCTGTCAGGTAGCATGCGGATACCGCGTTTGAAAAATTCCTCATCTTTCGAGGCGATCCAAAAATCTATCCAATTTTTAGCTTCTTCGTAAGAAGTGAAGTGCTGATTAGCTAGACCATGAGTCATCGACCGGAACAGGTGGTAATTTGAAGGAGCAATGTCCGGCGAATACGGCGGGTGGGTAGGACATCCCATTTAAGTGCCTCTAAAGTTTCTTTGACGGTTTTAGCCACATGTGGCCGAGCGTTGTCATGCAGAAAAATCACTTTATCGTGTCTTTTGGCATATTGGGGGCGTTTAAGCTTCAATGATCGACTCAATTCGTCCTCCGAATTCGTCCTTCGAATCGTCCTGGAGTAAGGCTTCCAATTCTGCGTCCTCATACACTTTTGGCCTTCCACTACGTTTTTTGTCTTCCACGTCGAAATCGCCGTTCTTAAACTTTTGGAACCATTCTCGACAACTTCTTTCACTCAAATTAACATCACCGTACGCTTCTACAAGTAGCCGATGAGCCTCAGCGGCAGATTTCTTTAAATTAAAGAAATAAACTAAAACCTCCCGCAAATGACGTTTATTCGGTACAAAACTTGACATTTTCGCACGGAAAAAATACGTGATGCTGATAGAAAGTCAAAGTTTTTTCAACGTTACATTGTTGTCGGATGTCCAAACTTACTGTCCAATGTTTTACAGCTGACAATTTCAACGTTATATTGTCAGTGGAGTCATCTTTTGAAAACGGCGGAAACTTATTTGTACACCTAATAGAAAGATTTTAAGAAAGTGGAATGAAATGAAATCCTATTTTTAATGGGAACAGCCTTTGTAGATCCAAAGCGAATAAAAATCGTGTTAAATTCTTTCGAATTTTATATCATATCATTTTTTGAACATTTCCATAAGCCATAAATGCATAAAGATCCGCTGTCTAGTGATTATATTTCATGTGATTTTTTTCAAGATAAAATTCCAAATATCAAATTATGCGATGAACCGGTGGTTCGATCATTGATATGCTTAGCATTCCACTTGAGAGCCGGGACCAAAAATAATTCTAAAATTTTCTACGATTTTTCTTTTTGGTTATAACATTTTTGAGGACCTTCCAAGGATTTCTGGTTCCTTCATAACTTCAGGGAGTCCAGACAACGATCCATAGATTAGACGAGTTTTAGATCCGGTTGCCAAAATCGCCACCGCGTGTAGGACACTTACGCCCTTCCACGGTGTTTTCTGCAAAAAAAACCCATAGGTTCAGGAGGAAACCTTGAGATATAGCTCTAGGAGGTCCTGGGCTGGCCTCCGAAGTATTTATAAAGACCCTAAGGCGCTAGAGGGAATCTTGAGAAATGGTTCTGAGAGACATTTGAATGATCGTAGAAGTATTTGAAAAGTTTCTTAATATGAAGATCACAAGAACTATTTTGGGAAGATGGCGACCTTGCAGGGACGACTCTAGATCGAAGAAGCACGAGGACCTGGGGGTCCTTTCAAAGGATCCTAGATGGACTTTAAAGGTTCACTTGGAGTTCTTTCTGGGTGATCCTAGGTGGAATCCTTTAAGCTCCCTCCTGAATCGTTTAAAAGATCCGTGTGGGTCCCTCGAAGGTTCCTTCTAGCTGTTTGAAATTCTCTTGACGAACGGGGTTGTCTTTTCGTCCTCTCTCTCTCTCTCTACTTTTAATCTCTTAAGGATTTTCTTGTTTAGACAATGTTTACATTTTAGGATCGCGCTTGTAATAAGAATCTTCGACAGGCCACGATCGGTATAATATTATTTGCTGAATCTGGAATGAGATTGATTTTATGAGAGCGAAGACGGGTCAACAGACTGCAGTAGAATTCGTGTTCAAGTATAGAAATTCCCAAGTCATGTATGTATGTCAAGAGACATACCTGAGACATACTGAATTCCTAATGAAAGGGACTATCATCGTAGGTGCTTAAAAAGGGGTGGTCCCGTTTAAAAAGAAAATTAAGGTGACCTTGAGATTTCTAAAACAACAAAAAAAAAGTATTTTTATGTCGTCGTATGAGCTTCACCGCATCATTCATCTTGTCTTTACGACATTTGACGTATCTTTAAAAACTATAAAGACACTTGAGGTGCAAATATTAGGCGACCGACCCTGTAGGTTCTTTAGGTAAATCCCAGCTGGAACATACTGAGATAGAAGAGATACAACAAAACCACATTGTCGTGACCAAATTAGAAAATATTGCATTTCCTCTTCAGTTCTTAGAAAAAATTTAATCTTTCAGTTTTTCTCCCTTCTCTCTTTTTTCTTTATTCTGTTAGGATAGAGTGGAACCGTATTCTTTTTCCAGACATCAGTCGAGGAACGAACGGTAGTCACCTGTTTCTACGAAACGAACAAAACTCAACAACTTTTAAAAATGTTCATGTCATCAGACTCTTCTTGCTCGACGTTGCGCGGAGAGAAAGAAACTCGAATTGCCAGTACAATGAGCATAACTCTGTGCGAATATTGTATAACCGTTTCCAGCAGAATTTTTGTTGTCTACAAAGTGTACATAAAGGAATAAGAATAATAATAGCTCCTCCGCTCGACGAAGAATGGGTTTTTAATGAAACACGCGTTCCGCCTGAAGTATTTATTTGAAACTTCCATCGAATCTTTCATTAAAATCGTAATTATTCTGTTAATTAAAATATGGGATATATTATACCGTATTGAATAGTAACCGTTCAACGGCAAACAATGTTCTCGCTCGTTGTAACGAAATTGTTTGCTAAACAATTTCTGCAATTCGTCCCTTTCCAATATATATATATATATATTGCGCTCTCAACGTGCACAGCATTTTTCTAACAAACAGAAAGGCTGCCCCAATTAACGAGTCGCTTCTTTGACATGTTTATATTTTATTCTTGCCAGTTTTGTTGGTCCATACGTAGAAATTGTTCCCGGACGACGAAAACATTAAAAACACCACCGATATATGTGTACACGTAGTTTTCGAATATTCGCGTTATCGGCTTTTCCTAAATGATTAAAGCGATATCGTAACAACGGCCACTCGTATCATTTATCTAATAATATGCTAAATAAATTTTCCATTCCGACCCTGTTCTAAAAGCATGAAATTCTAAAAGCCACTCGTAACACCGTCATTAAAAGCATGGAGTAACGTGAAAGCAAAAAGAAGGGGGTTGGAGGGGGGGGGGGGTCACGAGAGTGTGAAGGGGGAGGGAACAACGCTCACAGGAACGATCCATATAGATAATCTATATATGCGCGATGCAGCTTGCGTGGGGCCTGTGCCAACAGCTTGCAGCAATCGTTTTATTTTTTTTTCTTTTTTTTTCCTTTTTTTTTTGTTCGCTCCCTCCTCCAATTCAGTTTCCCCTCCCGTTCTCCCTGTCTGCTCTTGGCCTACCCGCGAGCAACAACGTTTTCCGAAACGGACTTGTACTTTTTGCGCGATTTAAATATATTACAATAAAAACGGTTCCCCGGTTCGCGAGTTTTCGCGATTCAGTCAGGACTGCGTTAGCGAGCGGAATTCGTTCACTCGGTAAATTACATTCGATTGGAATTGGACCCACCCCTCTCGAACGATGCGAATTCGCGGCCGATCGCGGAACACAGCGGACTGTTAAGCAAATTTGTCGTGAAACGGATTAACCCGAAATTACACCGAAATATACCTAAATAGTGAGACCGTTTGAATCGAGGCGGGGCCGTCTATTGTTCCATTTCGATGGCGAATTAGGTCGTTTATTTTTTTACCCCTTTCCAGCCCCCCTTTCCCAGCTCGAAATCGGCATCATGGAATCGATCGTCTCGTAATCGTTCGACCGTATCGATTCAACTTCCTAAAACCTTTTGTTTCAGTGAAATTAAATACAATCGACGTACACTCTAACGGTTTTTTCTTCAACAATAAATGCAATAACATATAGTTTATCATGGTTTTTTAAATTCCTCATTGTTCATTGATCATCTCGTAATCGTTCGACCGTATCGATTCAACTTCCTAAAACCTTTTGTTTCCGTGAAATTAAATACAATCGACGTACACATATCACTCTAACGGTTTTTTCTTCAACAATAAATGCAATAGCATATAGTTTATCATGGTTTTTTAAATTCCTTATTGTTTGTTGAAACTAAAATGCCATAGATGCCTGACAAATTATTTATGGCAAAAACGGAGTAGCTAAAATACAAAACAGTAAAATCATTTGAAGAATATAAAAATACTGTCGCATCGTTTCGGACTCGTGTGTTCGTCGAATTTTCAAACCCGATTTTCTCGAAAACAGATCCTCGTATGAGAAAATTCAATTGTACATGTTCGACTTATTTTTTTATATAGAATCACATCCTTTCCGGTTCTACAACCAGTTATCGATCGCACTGTATTTTCGAGACTCGATCGGACACCTTTGTTCAGCAACGTACTCGTAGTTTTCTTCGTGTAACGTAAACGAACCGACTCCTATGAACCGTTAGGTCTTTCGGTCCATCAATCGTTCCCCCGAAGAGTTATTATTTAAAAAAGAAAAAAAAAAGAAGGGAGGCTCGGTGTCAGGTATCAGCAGTCAAGAAACCAGTTCACCCCCATCCCCTATCGCCGACGAGGGGTTCCACCCCGGTCGTTCGTCCTACGACGGAGACGAGGTTAAGTTAGGTGTGATCTCTTATCGGCAGCCGTGGAGTAGTGAGTCTACCCACGTTCCTCTTATCTTTCTCGCTTCCCGGTTCCCCACCCCGTTCAACTTACAGCTCACCCACACATACGTGCGATACATATTGTCGTTCCGATCTAAGAACCTGCCAGCGAGCTGCACTTACCCATAGAAGTGGCAACCATCGACTGTCGTCATGTGTGTCCTCGATGGGCGAGGGCTCCTCCGTTTTTCCTAGCAGTTCCGTTACCGAATCGTGTCGTACCCGGCGACTTTTATAGGTCCGGAACCTATGCCTTTTTCTTTTTTTTTTTTTTTTCGTTGTCGTCGATCGACCGCGGCGCCCCGTTAACAAGTCTCGCCCCCCCCCAAAAGACACTGCTTTATCGTAATAATAATTTTATCGCGGTCCCATTAACCGCCCTTGACAAATTCCTGCCTGGACATTAGCTCCCTCGGCACTGGCTAGCAAGTTCTCGCCGAGTAATTCTTTCGCGTGCCTCCATCACCACCACCACCCTGGTCCTGCTCCAATAAGAACAAAATAAATCAGGGTTCGAGAAAGTTCCAGAACTTTTTCATTAGGTACATTGGAATTTATCGCGCGTGGTACGTTTTTTTCAACGCTAGAACTACCCAGCTCCTCGTAACAGGATTGAATTTATCCAGATTTTATAGAATTTTTATGGTAAAATATAAACTTTCTCGAGAAAATATTTCTCTAACTTCGCGAAGTGTGGGAGAAAAAATTCCGAGATCAACTTTAGTATTATTAACCCTATAACATCGAGTCAGACTCGCGAGGAAAATTTCCTTTAAACCTGATTAAAATTCTATTTTGTTGTAGTCGATATACAGGGTGTTTGGTAACCGGTGGTACAAGCGAAAAGGGGGTGATTCTACATGAAAGAATAAGTCGAAAAAAAGTATAGAATAAACATTTATCGTTTGAGGCTTTGTTTTCGAAAAAATCGACTTTGAAGATCCGTCAGGTTTAGTATATGCAGGAAGTAGATTCGGTTGGTCATGATCAGACGCGTCAGACAATTCCTATCGAATAGCATGCTGGATTTCAACACTCGATTTTCTCGATAACGAAACTTCGGATGAAAAAATGTTGTTCTACATTTTCGACTTATTCTTTCATGTAGAATCTCACCCCCTTTTCGCTTGTACCACCAGTTACCAAACACCCTGTATAGCCTTTACAGAAACCATAGGCACACAGTGAATATATACTTTCTTTGTTTTTTCTAAGAAATACTGAGCGATGAAGAATTTCTAATCACTATAAAATAAAATAAATAGTAGTGCAAAAGCGGTTAAACAAATTGCTCGGATTTTACCCAATTTTTCGTGATCGCTGAGTTGGCTGTCAGCTTGGCAAGTGAGCGTACACAGAGACTTTTGCTGACTCGATACGTTAAAATCTCAATCTACGCGGTCTCTCAGTATTCATGAGATACTATTAACTACATTGTCGGTTGTAGTACTTCGTACTTCTATTGTTGAAATTGCGTGCTCTTGTTAGGAAGTTTCTCTAACGAGTTTTTCAGAGCGATATAGAAAGCAAATCCCGATTCGGGTACCGTTCACATTTTCGGTGCTCGCGTCTACAAGCCCCCCTACTCTCTCTCTCTCTCTCTCTTCGCTTTGCGCGGCGAGCCTCGAAAAAAAAAACCGAGAAAAACAGCCTTCCGCCCGGCAGTTTGTTTAACGAAGCGGCTCGATGACGTGGATATTCTTTTTGCGCGCCCGGATAGGAGAAACTTTACCCGCTCTTAATTCTGTTTACAGTAGCAACGAGTGCTCGTCAGAAGTTTCGCGAGCGGGATAGATTAACGAGCGCGGTCATAAATTCTGAAATCCCGGCGAGCAGCCGGGATAAGCGTTGCTTAGGCCGTTATCCCGATTGCAAAATAGATCGACGCCCCGGGAAAATTACGTTCCGGGCATTAGTCATCGCCGCGGAACCGGTTCGGCTCTTGGTACTTTCGCGAAATCACTATGCACTCTTTCATAGTCTTCCGTGACCAATTGCCCTTTGATCGATAGAGACAAACCCTGCGCTCTATTTTATGCTGCTTCTTCTCTCATTTTCCTCCAGTGAAATACAACAAAACTTTTGAGCATTTTACAATATAATCCGTTCGACTTGACAATATGTATCAATTTTCACGTCCTTTATACCGTAGATTAGTTAACCCTTTGCACTCGGCGCTATTTTCATTCCAAAACTAAATATTTCTTCCATCTTAGAATATTTTCATTTATTCATATGAAACTGATCCAATTTCCACATATAATATTTAAACGTTTAGTAATCTATTAAATACAAATTTTCTAATGCAACAAATATTCTGTAATATTTTTTGTAATTTCTTTCAAATAATGCCATAACAATTTCTAGTGGTGCTTCAGAGTCACCACTCGAGTGCTAAGGGTTAATATTCAGGATTAAAATCAGCCAGTTTGCGCGAAACAGTGTTTTAAAAGAAAACTTTAATCGAATATACAGATATGACTTTTATCGAGCAATAAATGTTACGAATACTGAGGAACATTTGTGGGAGATGGTTTTCAAATTCAGAAAACTCCCAGTGTTATGATTGCTCGAGGGAACCGCCTCTCTATGCTTTTTCAACAAAAATTATGTGCATTTTATAGTACAGGGATTCAAATTCTACCGGAAAGATGGATGAAAATTCTTGACGAAAGAATGTCAGGACAGATTTGATTAAAAATATTACAGACAGTACATTTCGGAATTGATCAAATCATTGGAACTATAAAGTATAACATTACCGAATGTCACGGAAAATGTTGATTATCAACATAAGGCAGAGTTGCCAGATCAAGACTAGTCCCACCACTCTAATTTCCCTTTCCACCGCGTTATTCCACACTCCATTGTTCATTGTCACCGTTCCTGTCGTGCATGTGTCACAATGTCACGTGACTAATCAGGAACTGGCAGAGAGAGGGTAACTTTTTCCCCCTCGATTCGTGCTCCCTCCCCTCATCTGGCAACTCTGACGCAAAGGTTAAACTTGTTATCGATAAAAACTGTGATCGGTCAAAATCTAAAGTCGAAGCGACGCGTTAATAGTCGGGAATAAAATCCTGCGTCGACCGATTTAAATTTTATGCAATTGCCAAAATCCGGTCCCCGATCGAAGTTTTCGGCTGAAAACTGAAAAAGCAGAATTAAAGCTTTTCTTAGCGTCGCGTGTGTTTAACACTAGATTGCCTAAGCAAGTCATTTTGACTGCTTTAAATTATTTTTTTTCGAACTGAAATACATTTTTTTGATTGCTAATACTTATTAATAACTTGTTATATGACTGTAAGTGATATAAAATATATTAAAAATTACTGTTAAACAAGTTTCTTTGCGCATTAGTTATTTTTTCACAATGCAGTCATTTTGACTGCTTTCAGGCAATATAGGTATATACTAAGCTCCCGTCTTTCTAGTGTTAACAACCACGCCCGTCAGCGGGGGTCACTTTGCTAAACAAACTGTCGCTTGAAAAGCTGTTCCCCAGCGATTTTTCGATGCTCGCCACGCGGATCGCAGATGAAACGGGTGGGTGGGGGGGGGGGCGAGAGGAAAGGATGTAGAAGCGGTGAAAACGCGTGCATCCCCGAATCAGGATTTGCTTTCTATACCACTTCGAAAAACTCAGCGAACCGGACGAGCGTGGAAGCGAAAGTTTTCGAACTCGATGCGTCCCAGCATCGCGGAGCCAAGGCACGAGATTGATATACTCTCGTTTCTATCCTCCCCGCTGTCCCTTTTTTCGCTTCCTTCCTCCTTTCTTCTCACTTTTCCTCTTCTCCGTTCTTTTCGCTTTCTTTCGTTTAGTTTCGTCCCCCGAGCCGATCGGTCCTTCTCCTATCCCCCTCACCCAACCCTCTCAGCCCCCCGTGTAGCTTTTATCCGCGTGCACGCCGCGCCACGTCCGATTTGTAATTCAGCGAGCTCAGTGGGCCGGCATGCGGGGGTGTAAAGTTGACGTTGCGCTCAAAAAAGTACCGTAGATAAAGTTTGAATGCGAAAGTTACGGGCCGCTTATACAGCCGGCGCGACGCGTCGCGACGCCCGGGCAAAGACGAACGTCGTCACGAGAAGGGGCGGCTCATGGGTGTGGGATGTGGGAGGGAATGGCGGAGATATAAAACTGGCGCGCACACGATGGGGATCTCCGGCCGATAGGGGCTGTAAGTACGTTAACTTTACCGTTTATGTCCGACGAACGAGAAACACCGTGGATTCGAGTGAGAAAAGTCAGCTGGAACAGCTCGCTGCCCGACCTACCGGCCCGGCGAAAACGCGATTTTTTTACGATTCCTTTCTGCTGAGTCTGCCGCGCGGATTTTGCTTGATCGCCGACTCGGTTATTGCGCGAGACGTGCCGTCTGAAGGTCCACGGTATCGCCGATGTAATTGGGAAATTCGTTGCAACGATCTCTATGTATAGCTATGTACGTCTCCATGCCATACTACATAGTAAACTGTGCAGTTTCGCTTTAACTGCAAAAATTCAATGTTCGAACTACACGCTGCGTCAAACGCTCTTATACGCTCGAATATTCTTTAGTTTCGACCGAATACTATATTATACCTATTTAGAATATTATATATACAGGGTGTCCCACATAAATGATAACACCGAAATATCTTTCGTATTTACAGTCGTATCAGAAAACTTCAGAGGACAAAGTGACACTATTGCAGGAGGCCATTTTAGTGGTGAAGAAAAAAATTTCTTATGTCGTGTTTTTTTAATGAAATTTCAAGGTCACCGATGTTTTTTTAAATGGAATAGTATATTTCTTTTACGATAGCATGATAGACAATAAAAAACTGAATTTAGTGGATACCACCTTTTTGACCCTGAAATGACCTTGAGCAAGACTAATCATGTTGAAGCGGATGAAATGTGGAAGTTGTTTTTATAGTAAATTGAATTTTTATGTTTACGAGGATGGATTTAAATAGAATTTTTATAGTAAATTGAATTTTAAAATTTATTAAAATGAGTTGAAATAGAATTTTTATAGTAATTGAATTCTAAAATTTATTGAAATGAATTTAAATAGAAATTTTTATAATAAACTTAATTTTTAAATTTATTAAAATGAGTTTAAATAGAATTTTTATAGTAAATTGAATTTTACAATCTATTAAAATGAGTTTAAATAGAATTTTTATAGTAAATTGAATTTTTAAGTTTATGAGGATATGTAAAGGTCAACCCGACGTAAACAACGCGCAATCTTTGCTGAAACACGTAAGTTTTAAACTTCCATATTTCATCCGCTTCAACATGATTATTCTTGCTCAAGGTCATTTCAAGGTCAAAAAGTTGGTATCCACTAAATTCAGTTTTTTATTGTCTATCATGGTATCGCAAAAAAAATATACTATTCCATTTAAAAAAACATCGGTGACCTTGAAATTTCATTAAAAAACACGACATAAAAAATTTTTTTCTTCATCATTATATTGCCCCCCTGTAATAGCGTCACTTTGTCCTCTGAAGTTTTCTGATAGGACTGTAAATACGAAAGATATTTAGGTGTTATCATTTATGTGGGACACCCTGTATATTCTGAAAATTTCATCAAAACCGGATAGAATAGAATATTAGAATAAACATTTTTTTCACCCGAAGTTTCGTTGTCGAGAAAATTGAGTTTGAAATGCAGCATGCTATTCGATAGGAATTGTCTGACGTGTCTGATCGTGACCAACCAAATCTACTTCCTGCATATACTAAAGCACACAAACCTGACAGGTCTTCAAAGTCGATTTTCTCGAAAACAAAGCCTCAAACGAAAAATGTTTATTCTATATTTTCGACTTATTCTCTCATGTAGAATCACCCTGAATCAAACACCCTGTATAAAATGTAATACTGAAACAGACTTTTAACATTTTAACCGATTAGCTGAAATCGATTCTGCTAGGTTCTAGATAAGAGTTCGACGACATGCGAATAAGTAGAAATATTTATAGTAATTTAAAATTTAAACGCTTCGCTTCGGAACACATCGTTCGATCGTTCGTATCTCGAATATTCGTATTCATGAAATTAGAATCACATATATTACGTAATCGGAATATTCGCGATAGAAATAACTTTTTGAATGGCGTGTTTATTAAATTTCTATTCACTTTGAGAACATTTCGGACGAGCAGTACAGTGACGATTAAGCTGTGGAATTTTACTCGTTCGTAGCGTATAAAATTGTCGAAAATATTATGAAATACAAAATATAACGGTGCAATTTACTTTATAATTCCTCGTTTTCATTAAATAACATCTGCAAAGAAAAAAAAATGTTGTTTAATTTTAAAGTTCTCTCAATTTATATATAAAAGTGCGAATTTTCGTAATCCTTCTGCGTTGCGACACTGTGCAGTTCATTCAGTGAAATTCAAGTTGGAATGCACGAACAAATACGTGCTGATATTTAGCCAATGCAGATACAACGTAAATAAATTGTGAAATTTTAAAATCGATTTCATCGATGTAGTTTGCTTTGAGTTTAAAAATGTTCAAACCAGACATTTCGAGAGGTCGTATAATTTCGTATAATAAATTTTTCTAGAATAAAGTAAAAGTACATATGCGTCACTGCTGAATCATCGATACGTTTCTACTTACCAATGGCGGGGAATTTGTTATTCGAAATTGGGATTTACATAAACGTCGGCAGTCTAAGCACACAGATAAGACGAGACACGTGAACGGACGTGTATTTTCTGGAACTCCTAGGATAATCTGATTGTGGTGCCACGTTCCTCGTAAATTGAACCCGATTCCTCACTAACTGATTGATTTAAGGTAGCCAAAGACTTGTTGAAATTTGATTGCTTCGGAAGTCGCTGGTACTGGCGAGAGTTAATCTCGATACCGGACCTGTTACGACTAATTTGCAACATAATTCCCCAGAAACTTCCGAGTCTGTGAAATTGATCTGCTCGCTGACGAATTATAAACTCTCGAATCGAAATCTGGCCGCGTTAAACACAGTTTGCTGAAAAGCAAATTTTTTGTCAGCTCATATTCTCTTGTTTTTTTTTTTGTAGGTCATTGGTGTTCTTCTGTCCATCAATTGGTGTTAAAATTTGATATTTGATATTTGATTTTTATTGCATAGAAATATTCGATTTTTTTTTTTTTAAGTGAAACAGGTCAAATTTAACCGTACCTTGCAGGTACATTTTCCAATTGTATTACGACCTGGTATGTACCGGAAAATGAACATTTTTTAATTCTGAAACGAATAACCGTTTCGCGGTATTGTTGCAAATTCAATAGTAGCCAACTTCAGCCTATTTAAAGACTTTCTCAACGACCTATTTTCCGGCTGAACTGTTCTCCTATTCGGATGGGAGATCCACTTCAGTTAAATTGTCGACGGGAACGGTCCGCTTTTTTTTACAGGGCCGTGCTAATTATTTGAAAAAACGAGATTCGTTAAAATGTTAAGGCGTGCAGAAGCTAACTGCGGAAGATCGATCGAGTACAGTTTCTCGAGTGGTTGCTAAGTTTTGTGGAAATTTTTTAGTATTTCTGGAAATTCACTTCACCGCTACATTAAGCGCAGCGGTGAAACTGGGATCAAGAGACGCGAGGAGGACTTCCAGGTGCTACAAAACTCAGCTCTTCGACAAAATTCGAAAGTTTTGATTGCCTCTCTGTACCCTGTCCGCCTAAGATGATCAATTTTTTCTCGGTTTTATCATTCCCGAAATGAAAGAGCAAATTTTTTGTTTCAGGTTTGCGACAGCGCTCCGGTCCCACGGATAGTCCAAAGCCTGGTAAGTTCGAACTTCAATTTTATTCCACAGGAGGTCAATAAATTTACGAAATTATTCATTCCTGTAAGCTGAATTTTCATAACAAACCCTTTTGAAATTACACGTGAATATTTTCATAGGATGTTAACTCCTCCTCGTATCTCGAAGAGCGTCTCGATAGTTTAACTGAAATTGGTAAACGAAGGAAAAGTAGCTCTAAAATTTAAGAACAAAAATCGCAATTGTTTTTGCACTAACCTTCTAACAAAAATAAATTAGTCCAGCTAGGGACCGGAAATCGTCGAAATGATTGGTCGCATTCTAAATCGGTGGATGTAAATGTTATTTTTGCGCATAATATTGTTGCCCGGTGGTGTCCGTTGGCGGCACTAATTAGCGTAATTGACGTAAGCCTCTCGATTAACGAGGACATTTTGTAGCTGCGGCGGACACGGAAAAATGAATGGACCGCCAATAAATTTCACCGGGAATGCCAGTGAAATAAAGATGTTAAAGCGCGACCGTCAGACTCATAAATCGTTGACTCGTTTTCACCGATATGCGATACTTTAAACGGACGCGCGCGTATAACGTGCGACGCGACGTACGGACAGACAAGATACGCCAACGAATATTGTGCTTCTCATTACACGAAAATTTAAATAATCACATGTAAACAAAGGCACAGACCGAATACGAGCAACACTCTTCTTTCCGTAACATATGAAATTATTAATTCGCCAATTACCGGCAATCATTTATTCGCCCGTTTTGAAAATTTGTTATTCCGAATATACCAATTCAAGTATCGGAGGATTACATTCTGATTACTGTTTCACGCTGGAAGAGGATGCCTATGTTGAAGTAAACAGATTAATATTTCTAATTTTAACTGGGGATGACGAGTTAACTCGTCAATTTTTTATTTTCTTTTTAATTTGACAAGTAATTCTTTCACCTTATTGCGTCATATTAGTACAAACAATGTATTCACGATTGGAAACTCACGTAATTGGATTATTGGTGTTAGTATGATTACGGAGCTCGCAAGTTTAAGCATCCAATGTTTTAAAAATAAAATCAACTTGATCAACGTACCTACATCCACTAATGTTTCTTCGGTCATAATTGTTAAATAACATTGAAAGGATAGCCCCACATATTCGTTTTATTCGTACTCCATTTTTACGGTTATAAAGATCGTTCCTATTCCACGGTCACAAAGATTAGAAATTTATGAACGCGTGCATGACCCGTGTAAAAGGATTATAAACTGCACGACTAGGAATCTACTACCAACGAAATATAAATGGGACAAAGTCAAAGCGCGAAATCGATTTTTTTTTAGCTGGAAACGATTAAACAGATTACATGAGTTTACTGCTGGTCGTCGAGTGAAATCAAATTTCTGTGTTCGCGTAATGAAATTTGGGTATTACGCGTTTTTTTTTTCCAGAGTGCTTCGTTACCGGTGCAACGGTATTGATTTTCATTTCTGTATTGTGTTCCAGATTGAACTTCATCGTCGGATTACATACAAATATTCCCTAGTTAATGGTCTACTATTGACCAATACGATATCCAAAACTATTTGTATATCCAACAAAAAAAACCGGTTAACTGTACAAATAAAACGGACATTGAGCATGCAGGTTTTACAAAATATAAACAATGAACCATCGGATACCTTCAAAAGCATATGAGTTTTCTTGCTGACTGCTACATGTACGTACTTCGGAGCTAGCGTGTGTCTTTGTAGGCGATCAGGTGCTCCTGCGACTGTGTAAGTCTCCTCGGTTACGTATTCCCCGAAGTTCGTGTTTATCTTTTGAGATTTTGGGGTCCCCGCAGAAGCCTGTGTGCCCTTGAGGGTTGCAGGATTCGCGTGTGTTCCTTGGGATTGTCAAGTGCCCTCCATGCTTTACACGTACTTTTAAAGGTTATCGTATGAGAAAGAAGGTGTTAGGCGGCAAGGAAAATATTTTCTAAAGAACAAGAAGAACTTGGGGGTCGTTTTTATGACAAAGCGATTTTCGAAATTTTGTTTGTTCCAAAGACTAAGGCGCTTATTTTGAGATGAATAATGTGCTTTCCGAGGATTATAACTCTGGAGCAGTCAAAGTGAGACTTTCATAATTTCTTGTGAAAATTAGTCGGTAGCATTTATTGAGATTCCATAAAATTTGAATAGTATTATACGCAGGAATAAATAAATTGGTTTAATAATTTCGTATAATAATTGCATTTTTATGAAGGAGTCTGAAATAGTTGACATTAACACGTCTGGCCTAGTATTAAATAGTAATGTTCACTATTTTTTGCGCATATTTGAATTATAGATAAGGAGACGTTGGAAATTTATTAATTCCGAGGTGAACTAAGTATGGCCAATAACAGTTTACAATTACAGTTTTTTGATATTGCAGTATATATCTTCGATTAAATCATATCTTTAAAGCAATACGTAAATGTTATTTAATAGCATAACATTCTAACAGTTTTTAGAGTTACATGTAATACAAAAAATTCTCGAAAATGTTATTTACAAATAAATGTCGGCTTCGATCGGTTTGTTAATCGGCGTTGAGCGTTAACGTAGATGGTTTTTTCCGGGTATGAGATGGTTTTTATTAAATGTTTGCACTAGCATTTCGTGTTTGGTATTTTAAAAGCCGAACTCGGATGAGCGTGTATGCATCGGGAAATCAGAATAACGCGCACGCAGCCACTCCGACACCATTTTCGCTTTGCCACTTAAACTTTACTCGGCCAAAGTGATTTACAGAAAGCGCCTTTTTAGAATGCATGAGTTCTTGGTTTTAAAAATTTCATGCAAATGGCATTTCAAACTCTGTAGCTAGAGATGAGTGCCGTGAAAACAGCATGCAAATGACATTGTAATCGATAAATTGTTGTACCTACTTAATCCGGAGGTTCGTACGCGAAATAAAATCATGTCAACGGTTCTCGATATTTGATACATTGAAACCCTATTTTTAAGTGATTTTCGCAAATGAACAATATTCGGTAGACCGCGGATATTTATGCAAAATAAAAATGTTCCGTCTGAATCGCGATAAACTGGAGTGAAATAAAAAATTATTTTCTTTTTTAACGGTAAACCTACCAAGCATTAACAGTAAATTAGAATATTGTCTTATCAAAATTAAAACCCTAAATTTATTGAGATTGTTGGTAATTTTCACTATATTCCATAAATGAATTTTTATGATTTCAGTAATTGTAAAATATAAAACCGGTTATTCGACCGTGGGAGGTTTAGTGTTAATCAGCAATTCAAAGTTCTTCCAACGTTTTCATCGTTTTAAATTACGCTTACTAATTCTTGCGATAAGTGCATAACATTCGCAGACTAATATTCAGTATTTTATGATAATTTCGAAAAGAAAACTTCCTGCCGATTCGGTGGAAACTGGTGAAAAATTCTCCTATACAGAAATTCGAGTTGTAAACTTTCTTTTGTTCTCCAGTGGTAGAAATTGAGCGAATTTTCTGTGGTTTTGCCGAGGAACAGTTGCGTCGGAAGCAATTCCCGAAGCATACCGCGCTCGTTAGTAGACGCGATACTAATTCCGACGCGCGTCTACCAGCGAGACACTACCGTGCTCCGCGCATCGACGCATCAGAAAGCATCCGTCAAGGACGTTGGTGGTTAACATTTGAATTTGATGCTCGTATCTAATTCTGTTTAGCGGGACTGATCGTGATACAGGGGATGGCGGTGCATCGTGCGGCGAAAGTTTAAATTATCCTGTCCGCCGAGAGGAAGCATCCTCCTCGGGGGAAACGACTCGGATTGGTCGAGTCTGATTAGTTCGTCGGTCCCTGGCTCGTTTTATCCTCTCTTCTGCCGTCCTCCTTTCCACGGTTTGGTAACTACCGCGCTGCTACAGTGCAGGAAACGCCGGCCAAGGTGTTGCCCAATGGCTTCCCCTTCGGCCGAGCTAACCAGAAACTGCGAAAACCAAGGGTCACCCATCTCCGATTCTCTTTCCAATCTCTTTCCATCGGTTCCTCTCGGGCCCCACCCCTGGTCCATTCGTTCTCTCTGAAGAAGCTAGCTAGTTACTTCGCGGTTCCCCTTCTACTATTGCTTAGCCGTCCGCCGTTTAATCAGACTTCTCTTGATGAACCAGTCTCCCGGTTGTTTCCCGCGGAGATCCAAGACAATTTTCGTATCCCCAACCCCTTGGACCGAGCCACGAAACTGCTTTATAGATATTCCCGTGGTGAATGTCTCCCAGGGACAGTACGCTCGCTTTAATTAATTCTACGCGCTGGATACCGGCTCGCTTAATAGCCCAACCTGTTTATTAAAACATTCCGCGGTGATTCATTAATGTGGAGCGAGAGGCCATCGGTTGCGGACCGCAACCCATGAGTTTTTCGACCGTCTGGCCTAGTCGGTATATCGTGCTCCGCGATATTTATTCATAATGCAACGATGAAGGGCCGAGGGATGCCTCGGCGATCGCCGGTGCTCGCTACCCGATTAGGGAATTGAAGGCAAATTGCATTCGCGTCGAAACGCATGTCATAAAATTGGCCGATTTAGTCGAGTCGGGTCGGGCCGGGCCGGGCCGGACCGAGGCAGAGTCAACGTCGACGCGGCAAAACGTTCGCCGAAAAATCGACGACAAATAAACGAAACGAAACGAAGCGAAACGAAATGAAACGAATTTAACTACCCCGCGCTGTGTGAAACAGCCCGAGATCCAACGTGACTCGCCTTTTTTTTTTTTTCGTCGAGACTCTACGAATTGAGATTAAAAGTTCGGTCTCTCTCTCTCTCTCTCTCTCTCTCTCTCGCTGTCTCTGGATCGCTTGCCTAGCGAATACTCCCAGTGACACGCATATTTGCCATTACCGTTTTAATCTTCAATTTTATCTGCAGCCCCTAGTTTTTTTCAGTTTTCGGCACTGATGTTTCGCCATTCTCTTTGACCGGCCGACCGTGAACACCGCACAGGCCAGCTTAAATTGGTCCGTGCACAGGCAAGGAAAGCGAGAGTGATAATTTGAATTTTTACAGTTTCGTGTTTCCGGCCGCGGTCGTGGCCGCGTTCGATCGTCGGCGACTTTTTTTTTTTCACGATTCGAAACGCCGCGAACTGTTTCCGAGGTTTTATTGGAAATATCTGCTCGTTGCTTGCAAAGCATCGCGGCGCAGATTGGGTTTTTGCACAGGCGTATAATGTTTGTTCGCGATTCTTGCTCCAACGACAATTCGGGATTCCGTTCTCGGTATGTTTGGATTGTTCAGTTCAGGGAAATTCAGGCGATATTCAGGCTGCTGATATTCATTCGGTGATACAGGCTAGCTTTTAAAGATCGACCGATACTGTCAGCCTTTCGCGGAACGAGAGCGCAGATTTATTTGTTTTTCGCAAATCGTTGATATTTCGTATGAAACGACCTGATAGCAGACCATAACGATTTCATTCACGGGACACGATTTAGCTGACCAGTACGGAGATTTAACAAGTCTCCCCTGTAAGAGAAAGCCAGAGGATATTTTGGCTCCGGTGTCGGGAGAGGATTCGAGGAATTCGATCTTAAAGTGGATTCCTATTTCCCGTGACAGTGCACGGCGCGCACGTGCTTGCGCGTGCCCGTCGAACCGTGTAAAAGAACCCTCTTCGATGCACAAAGAAGTTCTTCGATCTATTGAAAACCCTCTTCGCGTGTCTCCTTTTGCGAAGATGTATCGCGGCTTCTCGCGCTACGTACAACTCCGCGGAACGCGGCGCACCGTCGATCCTGAAGTAAAGTGGCCGTAAAATGGCCGGGTGTCTTCGCTGACAGTGTCATCGGATCACGACTTGTCTCCCACTCTACCTTACCCCTTCGTTGTGAGCATCCCCACCACGGTCCAGTCGCGTGACGCGTTTCTCTGTCGTGCATGTATCACAGTGTCACGTGACTGATCGGGTAACGACAGAGGGAGAGGGTAACCGTGTTCCCCTCCATTTTCCCAATCTGGGGACTTGTCTCCCACTCTACCTTACCCCTTCCACGACACCATTCCTCCGTTGTGAGCATCCCCACCACGGTTCCAGTCGCGTGACGCGTTTCTCTGTCGTGCATGTATCAGAGTGTCACGTGACTGATTCGGTAGCGACAGAGGGAGAGGGTAACCGTGTTCCCCTCCATTTTCCCAATCTGGGGACTTGTCCCCCACTCTACCTTACCCCTTCCACGACACCATTCCTCCGATGTGAGCATCCCCACCACGGTCCACTCGCTTGACGCGTTTCTCTGTCGTGCATGTATCACAGTGTCACGTGACTGATTCGGTAGCGACAGAGGGAGAGGGTAACCGTGTTCCCCTCCATTTTCCCGATCTGGGGACTTGTCCCCCACTCTACCTTACCCCTTCTACGACACCATTCCTCCATTGTGAGCATCCCCACCACGGTCCAGTCGCGTGACGCGTTTCTCTGTCGTGCATGTATCACAGTGTCACGTGATTGATTCGGTAGCGACAGAGGGAGAGTGTTGTTTTTGATAAAGGAACGGTGGTGGTTGGATGTGAAAAGCACTTCACAAAAACAATCGGATCCGAAACAAAAACAAGATATATACTTTATTAATTGTAGAAATGAATATCGTCACCCTTGGACGATTCCCGATAAAATACAATAATCGCGCGTTGTGTATACTGTTAAAACTAAAATCACGACGCTCCGCAAAATCTCAACTGTGAGTTTCAATTCGTAAAATATCCGCACGTCAATCCCCTCTGCTACGGGGTCAGCTCTATTTAAGGTAAAATCTAAATGGGCGGAGGTATCCCGCTAACGGGGGAAAAATCATCCCTATTCGCTAGACGACTCGGGGAGGAGGGTCTTCCTGACCCGTGGAGGAGAAAGTCACTCCTTCAAGTCGTTTTCGTGAACTTCTAAAAAATGCTGGTAAAACTGACCCCCCGCAGCAGCGCGTTCTTACTATTTTAAGTGGGCCTCTTAATTTATGGCCTCTCGACCTGGCGTAGGCTAAGGGTAGTGCCAATTGCTTACACAGTTTGCACGTGTGCTAGGACCCACTCTGTCCGTTCGGGGCCCTCGCGTACCCGGATTAAGGACCCTCGGTGTACTTTTATGGCCCCTTTTTCCGAAGTCATTTGGAACGCCGGAAAAAGGGAAAGGCCTCTTCGTAAAATAAATCTTGTTAAAAAGGTCGAGGGGCTATCTGTGTCGTTTCTAAATGAACGCGCATTTCTTACAGAGAGGGTAACCGTGTTCCCCTCCATTTTCCCGATCTAGAGAAGGTGGCTTTGGACAGAGTCCCCCGATTGAGACTTGTCTCCCACTCTACCCTACCTTACCCCTTCCACGACACCATTCCTCCGTTGTGAGCATCCCCACCACGGTCCAGTCGCGTGACGCGTTTCTCTGTCGTGCATGTATCACAGTGTCACGTGACTGATCGGGTAACGACAGAGGGAGAGGGTAACCGTGTTCCCCTCAATTTCCTCGGTCTGGCAACACTGTTCACCGGTGCTCCGGATACCCGCGTCACTCCGTCGCGGGTCGTGTCGTCGCGTACCCGTCGCGTACCCGTCGCACGTCGCACCGGGTTCGGGACGCACGGTGGCAAATTGCAGAGGTGGATGCCATTTTACGTGAATTAATGTAAACACGGCGGGCACGCTCGAGCGCGGTAAATTGACGCGAACAAATTAGATCTCTCGTCATGGAATTAACGCGTGCGCCAAGCACCGAGCCTGTGTTTTGATCGTGACGCGTAATTATTCGTCGTTCTTTCGCCCGTCCTGGAACTCTCGAGTGTTGATACACCAAATAGATCTTCTGAAATTTTTCAGTCGCCTGCCACCCTCACCTTTGACGTGTCCACGCAGCTTGGAAATATAATACATACGTGTCGGAGGAGGAACTTGCCTGGAATTTCAAGCACGGTCATTTTGAAAATTGTTAAATCCACTTATAACAATTTATCGTTTGATGAATTGCTGGCGCCACATTTCGGACGCAACGATCAGCATGAACGTTTGAATTTTCTATCTATTCGAATGTTCTAACGGTTTTACAAACCTTTAAAGTATTATTTTCGAGTTAAATCATGCTTTAGTTTCTCATCCGCTAAAACCATCTCAGCAGACAATGAACGATTCTTTGTGAAAATATCAAGCTCTGCAACGAGGCTAAGATTGTTGCTGTACTATTTTCTCTCACAGAATTATCACAGTTTAACCTCTTAAGCACGGCGCGTTTGTCCGCAACTCTGCCTCCCAGGGACGGCGAGCCTGGCCGCGAAAGGCAAAAAAGCCACTATAGTGGTTCGTGCTGTTCGAACTGATGCTTTCCACGGAAAGCCACTATAGTGGCGTACACGGCTTAAGAGGTTAAACATCGACATTTATCCGAGAATCGGAAATTCAGTGGACAAACACTTTATGGATTGCGGCTAACAGTTTTAACGTTTTGCTGGAAAGCTAATATTTAGACAGAACATTTGCGACCATGGTGTATCGTTCGCCATTCGTCTGGAAGCGAGCAGCTCGTGCCGTTGGCGAGACAATGAAATACAGTGGGTGAGAATACGTGTCCGACACGTACGAGGAAAGAAGGGAAAAAAAGGACTAGGAGCGGAGGAAGCGAGAGAAAAACGGGTGAGGGGGAGGGGGTACGCGAAGCGGAAACGTATGAAAAGACGTTCGCACTTAATTTTAGCGCTAATGAGATTACACGGCGAACAGTGCTTTATGCAGGCCCGGCCCGGCCCGGCCCGGCGCGGACGCGCGCGCGCGCTCTCGAGCTTTTGCTTCGCGCGAGTTAATAAACGCGAGGAGCAAAACGCTTTCCGTAGCTGCAGAAACAAAGATAAGTATATTAAACGGATTTCAAGTGCTTTCTGTTGCTGCGGCAACAAAGATAAGTGTATTAAACGGATTTAGTTTCGAGGTCGGGAGAAGATGACGAGCCACTTTGTTAATTGAGTTTTGCCCTTACGGGAGATCGCCGCCTGTATACCACTCCTGGGGGTATTAAATGGCGCGAGAGCTGCATTAGCCTCGGCCATCGACGATACCCAGCCATCGGGAACCGAAGAATATTAATTACATTCTGCATCCGGCGGATCGGTGCTTCTCCGATTACCATTCGGACAAATTACAAATTTTTCTCGTTACGACGCACTGCGGCCAAGGTTCAGGATTAATCGACATCTTTTTACCTATCTTCGTTCCCCGGATCTGTCAACAGCACAGGATAGCACGCGACGTCTTAAAGACGTCCGTTTTATGTCCATTTTTGGTCTGATCGTCTTACGTCCAAAAAAAAAAACGTCTGTAAAAAGATGTCTTTTCCAGACGTACGTCTTTTTAAGACGTACAGTTTTTTCAGAAAGACGTTCCAGAGACGTTCAGAAGACGTTCGTAGGACATTCAAGACGTCTTTAACCCCTTGCCCTACAATATCGAGTCAGACTCGTGATGAAGATTCTAAACAGGGTCTAATAAATATATTTCTTATTAATTTTCCTTAAACCGAAATGAAATTCTATTTTGGCGTTGTTAATATACAGCTATCGGAGAACATATAGGCATACAATAGATATAAATTTTCTCCTTTTTTTAGGAAATTATAAATTACAAAATAGTTCTAATCACTGAAACCGTGAAACAAATCGTAGTACAAGGGGTTAAGACGTTTGAATGTTCATCGACAGACGTCTTTAAGACGTCTCTGTGCTATCTGAGAGCTATACCGGAAAGAAATTTCGTCTGTCTGACGGCCTTTTAAAAACCGACTGGCCGCTCCTCTGCAAGGAACTCTGCACACAGTAATTATCTCGAGTTTCGTGAACTCGGGAAAGTTCGAGCAGCACGAGATTCAAATCGAATTGTAGAAACTCGACAGAATGTCGCTTCTCTGCATCTGCTACCGACAATACTTGCCGCTCGAGCGAATCAACGTAAAACGCGTCCGGGCAAGAAGCAAGTTCGCAAGTTCCTGACCTCCTTACCGTATTTCATCAGATTCTTTCGTCGCCAAACGCACCACGCCGATTCTTCTTCCCGCTCCTCTCGATTTCTGCCACCTGAATTCCACTTGCCTCTCGTCGATCATTCCACGAGTCGCAGCTACCGATTACTGTGAATTCTCGATGTATAGTCGCTTCGGTCATTTAAATTGGCGCAGTCGAATTCGGAGTACGCGATGGTTTTTTTTTTTTAATATGGTTTGTACTTGACTTTTCTGGTCTTCTGCTTCTGTTTACAACAAAGTAAAGTTTCAAAACAAAAGGGCGCAGTCGAATTCGGAGTACGCGATGGTTTTTTTTTCTTTTAATATGGTTTGTACTTGACTTTTCTGGTCTTCTGCTTCTGTTTACAACAAAGTAAAGTTTCAAAACAAAAGGGCGCAGTCGAATTCGGAGTACGCGATGGTTTTTTTTTTTTAATATGGTTTGTACTTGACTTTTCTGGTCTTCTGCTTCTGTTTACAACAAAGTAAAGTTTCAAAACAAAAGGGCGCAGTCGAATTCGGAGTACGCGATGGTTTTTTTTTTTAATATCTTTGTACTTGACTTTTCTGGTCTTCTGTTTCTGTTTACAACAAAGTAAAGTTTCAAAACAAAAGGGCGCAGTCGAATTCGGAGTACGCGATGGTTTTTTTTTTAATATGGTTTGTACTTGACTTTTCCGGTCTTCTGCTTCTGTTTACAACAAAGTAAAGTTTCAAAACAAAAGGGCGCAGTCGAATTCGGAGTACGCGATGGTTTTTTTTTCTTTTAATATGGTTTGTACTTGACTTTTCTGGTCTTCTGCTTCTGTTTACAACAAAGTAAAGTTTCAAAACAAAAGGGCGCAGTCGAATTCGGAGTACGCGATGGTTTTTTTTTTTTAATATGGTTTGTACTTGACTTTTCTGGTCTACTGCTTCTGTTTACAACAAAGTAAAGTTTCAAAACAAAAGGGCGCAGTCGAATTCGGAGTACGCGATGGTTTTTTTTTTTTAATATGGTTTGTACTTGACTTTTCTGGTCTTCTGTTTCTGTTTACAACAAAGTAAAGTTTCAAAACAAAAGCATCGCGAAAAATATAGTAATTGCAAATTTCTAAAATTCTTGCGAAATTTTCGCCAGTCGGAAAGTAAGTTGACGCAAACAAATTTTTCATTTTTAATACAAATTCATGACTATAATTACCTGTAAATTATATTAATATACGTGGCTGAGTCGAAAATATTTTTAGCATGTAATATTTATAATAATAAATTGTTGTTATTTGTGGTATGCGTTTCCAAATCCATGTTTCAACGGAGTTTACACTGCTAGATTTATCGTCGAACGCTTACGCCGCAGATCGAAGCTCATTTTCCCTCCACGGAACCCCGTTCATTTTCTTATGTAGGTTCGCACAGTGTACTATAAAGATACGTTGTTTATGAAACTAAGCAAGTTGCAACATCTACTTTAGCGTGGCATCTTACCCCAACACAATTTGGGCGCCTAACCTCAATGCGTTGAGGAAGATGCCAAGCACGTTAAATGAGACGAATTGTACGCTAATTGTGCAAACGTATGTATAAACGGGAAAGATACCATCTTTTCATAACGCTTTCCTTCTTGTTGAAACAAATACAAAACAAATGCTAACTGCTTTCTGTTATCAACTGACAGGGTTAAAAAATATAGATTGTGCTAATATTTACGGAACAAATTCGAAGTTATAGTTATTCGGCATTTCCCCGACGTATCTTCTGCATTCTACAAACATTTATTTGGTAATTAGTCAGAAGTTTCCCCTCTCGTCGATATTAATAATCTAGAACTACGCTGTGAAACTCTATAAAATCAGAATTCTACAATGAAGCTTAATTAAATTACTTCCACCGAATCATGAATAAAACAATAAACTAATTTTCAATTAATTACGTGATTTCTTACGACTTTCGTTGAAAAATGTTGTGTATATTGTTTGGATTCGCGTGGCGTTAGAAGTTGCGTAAATCAATCTTTCATTACTTTCGTGCTGTATTATATAACGGAATATGTTTCTCAGGTTTGCCATACAAGTCATTATATAATATATTGTCAGGTAATCTTGCTCTAAACTGAGGGCTTCGAACGGATTATCCCAAAATACATATTTCAATGGACACTGCAACGAAACAGATGCTTTAATGAACCAGGTTCTGAAGCCAATTATGTGGTTCGCTCTAGCATGCTCAGTTGTATATTAGTTCGTGCTCGGGAGTGCAAATACAACAAAATATTCATTCAGAAAATTAATTAAATTAATTTGCCATTATTTCTTCTCATTTGTCAGTTCTATGTGCGACATACGGTATATTGTATTTGTTTCCGAAATTCAGATGTCGTATTTATACTCTAAAAAACATATCAATTGTTGCATACGCATGCACTTAGGCGGATAAATGTTTCTAACAATAGTGGTTACATTCTTACCAAGGAACACATACGGCCCACGTGTATTTGTAACTGCTATTTATTTATCAGCTAGTAGCGATAATACGGCATAAACAGTGACTCCCTTCCAAGATATGACGCGTAATAAGGTAAACTATAATTCTATGATTTATGGCAATTCCAGAAATTTCACAGCAAACATGGTGCTTGTTTGCATTTCATAGAAACAGTTAAACGTTGCGAGGGTTTCATTTACCGTTCCGCCCTCGTGCAGCGGATTTAGGATGTGGGTTAGATTTTAATCACGCATGTACTACAATATCTGACTCAGACCCGAATTCATTGCGTTTAGATACAAAATCTATCCCAAACATAAATCCACCGCACAGAGACAGATACACCGCCCGGGGTTATTTCGTGTCAAGTCAATCACTTTTTGACATAGACGTCAGGCATTTTATTCGAAGCCAAATATGATATTGCGTGTGTGGATTAGAGGCCGGAAGCGAAGACAATTTGGTAGTTTCGACTTATCTACAAAACGCAGACCATAAAGTTTTCCGATATAGCACGATCTCGATTGTCAGAATCTTTTGATATTCGAAGTGTTCATTATTTCAACATGTTTCGAGATCAAAAAGATTACTCCGAAGCGATCCATATGCAACATTATTTATTGTAAAAATCAATAAAAATTGTAGTTTATTTTGAAGTATTTGCTTTTTTTTATTTAAGAAAATAGGCTATATTTATGATCCATCTGAGAAACCATGTAGAAACTATCGAGTTGATTTTCGCAAAGGCTACGGATCTTCCTTCGCGGTACAATTCGTTATACAGGGTGTTTGGTAATTGGTGGTACAAGCGAAAACGGGGTGATTCTACATGAAAGAATAAGTCGAAAATATAGAATAAACATTTTTCGTTTGAGGCTTTGTTTTCGAAAAAATCGACTTTGAAGATCTGTCAGGTTTAGTATATGCAGGAAGTAGATTCGGTTGGTTATGATCAGACGCGTCAGACAATTCCTATCGAGTAGCATGCTGCATTTCAACACTCGATTTTCTCGATAACGAAACTTCGGATGAAAAAATGTTTATTCTAATATTCTATTCTATCCGGTTTTGATGAAATTTTCAGAATATACAGGGTGTCCCACATAAATGATAACACCGAAATATCTTTCGTATTTACAGTCCTATCAGAAAACTTCAGAGGACAAAGTGACACTATTGCAGGAGGCCATTTTAGTGGTGAAGAAACAAATTTTTTATGTCGTGTTTTTTAATGAAATTTCAAGGTCACCTTTTTTTTTTTAATGGAATAGTATATTTTTTTTACGATAGCATGATAGACAATAAAAAACTGAATTTAGTGGATACCACCTTTTTGACCTTGAAATGATCTTCAGCAAGACTAATCATGTTGAAGCGGATGAAATGTGGAAGTCGTTTTTATAGTAAATTGAATTTTTATGTTTATGAGGATGGATTTAAATAAAATTTTTATAGTAAATTGAATTTTAAAATTTATTAAAATGAGTTGAAATAGAATTTTTATAGTAAATTGAATTTTTAAATTTATTGAAATGAATTTAAATAGAAATTTTTATAATAAATTAAATTTTAAAATTTATTAAAATGAGTTTAAATAGAATTTTTATAGTAAATTGAATTTTTAAGTTTATGAGGATATGTAAAGGTCAACTCGACGTAAACAACGCGCAATCTTTGCTGAAACACGTAAGTTTTAAAGTTCTACATTTCATCCGCTTCAACATGATTATTCTTGCTCAAGGTCATTTCAAGGTCAAAAAGTTGGTATCCACTAAATTCAGTTTTTTATTGTCTATCATGCTATCGCAAAAAAAAATACTATTTCATTTAAAAAAACATCGGTGACCTTGAAATTTCATTAAAAAACACGACATAAAAAATTTTTTTCTTCATCATTATATTGCCCCCCCTGCAATAGCGTCACTTTGTCCTCTGAAGTTTTCTGATAGGACTGTAAATACGAAAGATATTTAGGTGTTATCATTTATGTGGGACACCCTGTATTTTACGGCTACGCTGAAACACGTCCTATCGCCCGTCTCGGCCCCGTTTCGGTTTTCCATGGAATTATTTCACCGCGAGTTACGCTTTGTATTCGCGTATAGATATGGGTGTTCCGGTCGGACAGTTTAAGCGGCGGCAGAGACAAAAATTATCACCGATGACAGCCACGGAATTCGCAGTTAGTGGGGGACAAAGTGCTCCGGCCATCCCCTTTCCTCCTCGCCGCGTTTCGCCACGGTGGTGTTCCCACGGATCCCCGTTGAAAACGTAACTCGCAGCCGGGTTATACGGCTCGACGGACAGTCAGACCAGGTCCGCTACTAATGGAGACAATTTATTATTTTCAACTTTCCGGCGAGGCGTTACGGCGATTCGCCTTTCACGAACCGCGTTACCTCTCTTTCTTTTCCACCCGTGAAACTGTTATGGGTGATGAATCGTGCTGCCGGGATTCGGACCGAGGCAAAGAGGCAAAGGAGGCAAAGAGGGTGGATGGGCCATGGATCGGTAGTGGGAGGACTGTCAGAGGGCAGAGCGAGAGATGGTTCGAGAGAAATAGGCATGCAGCCCAGGGGCTGAAATGAAATCGGATGGAGCGAAGGGACTGGACGAAAGCGAGTAGCTTTTCCGCTTGTATACAGTCGAGTCGGAAAGTAAGTTAACGACTGGTGTATGCAGGCAAATGAATATGACATGTCTTTAATCTTTAATAATGATAATATACACTACCGGCCATAAGTGTTTACCCACCCACATATTTTTTAACATTGTAGTCCACGGTTCTACGGTTCAGCTACAATAACTTTGCTATTTCTCTGTTACTTTTTCCGATGCTATGATGAGACACTATTAGAGCGCGCGTTTCAATCGACAATTCTTTTCTCCCTGACATTATTTGAAATTTTCGCAAAATTCTTTAGGCAGGTGAAAATCAACTGTTTACTGTATGAAAGCTTAATGCAGTATGAAATGCAGTATGAAATTTGAGAAGACTAAGATACCTGTATTACCTGCGTTCATATTCCCTATTAACCGTTATAAAAATTTCAGAAAAATGGGTTTCTTTACCTGAACTCCAAAATTGTCGTTTTTCATAAAAAGCTGTAAACTCATTTACAGTACCTGATTGTGTATGTACAGAATATTTTGGATGTTTTTTATTAGCCTTATAATTAGGATTTAATGCTACGGACATTTTCATAACAATAAAATACCTATTATTTGAATAGTAACGAAATTTGAAGGTGGGTAAACACTTATGGCCGGTAGTGTATGTTTTACTAACATATTTGTTTATTTCCTTACACCTCCTAAATAAAAACAATACAATAACTTGATTTTATTCATCATATTCATTGCCTACATATCACCAAATGTTAACTTACTTTCCGACTCGACTGTAGCTGCCTGCCTGCCGGCCGGCCCACTTCGAAACTGCCACTTCATCTTATAATCGCACCGGCAAACGTTATCTAACGCTATTATTTCGTTACCCGGTTTTCCCGGTTACTCTCCCTAGAAAAATCACTACTTCAATGGACCTCTTTCAAGCTAGCGAATTTTTCCATTTCAATTCGGCCCGGCCAATCTTCCGCGGCCATACCTCCGACACGAAACGAACGCCCCCGGGCTATTGTTCTGCTGCTACAAATAGAAAGAAATTCGATTTGCCGCCTTTAAAGAGCGCGATGATACTCTTATTCGATAGTTAAACAGATAATACCGTTCGTTTCGTTTTCGATCCGTATATCTTTCCTGCAGTTGCACGCTAATCGATATTCCGTAACCTACAAATTGTTGCACATGAAACGTCCAATCTTTTAAATGCAGATTTTGGAAAACGTTTTCATCCGGAAATGCGATTTTCGTCGGTCTGCAGGTTTATTATTAGACTGCGGACTTTATGCATTTATGAGACTAAGGTAAAAGGTAAAAGGTAGTTGACCATTTTATAGAAAAACATAAAAAATAAGGTTTGAAATGTTCTTATTGTTTTGAACATTTAGACAACAGACGGCATGGCATCCGAGGTTCACTTCCATCAAAAGTGCACTTATAAGTGCGCTTATAAAAACCTTATTTTTTATGTTTTTCTATAAAATGGTCAACTACTGGTGCCTTTACCTTAATAACTGAATCGTTAACCCCTTGCCCTACAATAATGAGCCAGACTCGTGATAAAGATTATGAACAAAGTCTGATAAATATGAACGTTATTAATTCCCTTCAAATCGAAATAGAATTCTACTTGGTTGTAGTTGACATACATCCTTTGGAGAAAACATAGGCATACGATAAATATAAACCATCTTTTTTTCTATGAAATTCTGAATGATGAAGAATTTCTAACCATTATAGTTACAAAATAAATAGTAGTGCAAGGGGTTAACAGTGACAGTATATTCCCGGATGCTTCTCTCTTCAAATTATCGGTACTCTGATATCGTAGGTGCTATAGTGCAATCTCATATCGTGCAATTACACGAACGAAGCGTTTGCGGCTCCAGAAATACTTTTGCGAGTAAATCGTTACCACGAAGGAGGATTAAAGCAACAAGAGCCTTTCGCTTTACCGTGGGACGGCTTTAATCCAAAATACCGCGAAGTTATCCAGCCGAAAGTTATTGTTCCCGGCGAGAATATGAAAGGATTTGGACCGACGTCGCTCGTAAATCACCTAGTTACATGGGCGTGACACCGTTGCTCGAGTAATTTTCTTTTCCCCGGCATCGATATTTTGTTGCACAGTCGAAACCAACGATTCTTCGGGCACCGAATCGATGAGATCGTTGCGTTGGTGCGTGTAACGCTAACTTGCCCGACACAAAGCCATTAACTCCGTGCAGTCGTATGAACACGTTCACTACCACGACACTTATCCTCGTCATTTGCGGGACATGTCAATTTATTTTCGGTTAACCACTCGAGTTTCAAAGTTACGCGGAACACTTTATGCTGGACAACTTTATGGGACCCTATAAACACCCACTCAAGAACAATGTCAAGCCGTATTACCCTCCTCCGCAATACGTAGACAGCCGCAGGGATCCTTTTCATTAAAAACATTAGTTTTAAGATATTCTGCACACGATATAGGATGGTCAGTTTATTATACCGGTCACTGTAGGACAGGAACCCGGCAAGCCTTTCTTTAGGATAATACGAACCATTGCTATGACTGTTTTTGTACAGTGACTCCCACTAACATTCGCACCCTTTTAAAAATTGTATAACCTTGTTAACATTGGACCATACAACTTGGAATTTCTTAAGAAGCTAGTACAATCGGTTTGCTACATAAAGTGTGTTTTATAGATCTGTATGAATTATACGTATACTGAGAATTTCATCAAAATCGGTCAACTTTGTGATGAGCTACGGATGTTTCAAAATGATCACATACGAGCGAAATTCCCTGAAAAGGCCGAAATTCAGCGACTTTCACCCCTCAGTTTTCATCGTTAAGCTGACGTAGCTCGTTGCAACGTTGACCGATTTAGATGAAATATTCAGAATATGTATAATTGATAGGAAACAAACAAACCTTTGATGTGACAGTAAACCTTTCGAAAAAGCCCAGTAGTAGGGATCCTTTTTCATTAAAAACATTAGTTTTAAGATATTCTGCGTACGATATAGGATGGTCAGTTTATTATACCGGTCACTGTAGTTCATTTTTGATTTTATAACCACGGTTTGGCGATTCGAGCACACTGCACGGCGCACAGTGGGGTATTTTGCCAGTTTAGCGCGCCAAAACTATTACGACGTTATTAGTAATGTGAAGGTCATAATATTATATATCGTTGAATTCGTCTTAATACCAGCTACAACATTATCAAATCAAAAATACAGTTTAATGTTTAAAAAATCGAAGCGATCTTGTTTCTTTCTTTTAAAAAAATTTTTTTTAATGTTTTTTGTATTGAAATTTATACGTTTATTAATACTGTTAAACTTTTATTTGAAACATTTTTTTGTCAGATTTAGAGAAATTGCTATTACAAAACCCCATTTAACAAAAAGTTAAATTTCTCCATGTGTGGCACTTTGTTGCACCTAAAATCTTCAGGATTCTGTAAAGCAATGTCTACTGAATAACCTCAAAAAAAAAAAATTAGAGAGGTGTTTTGCTGAGAAAAAAAGTTATTACATAATACATTTTAACTTTCTGAAAAAAAAATTGTACCATTTTCGATTGTTTATTCTATCAAAACCACCGAATCGTTTAGAACAAAAAGCTATAAAATTACTTTATATACCTTCCTTTACATCCTAGAAATGTTTTTATCCCGATTCCATACACCAAACTTGTGAAAAGAATCATTTCTTTAACACATGTTTTTCGACCCTTCTCTTGGTCACGAGAATATGTCACTTTCAAGTGTCTATATGTTATTAAATAGTACTATTTATAGAAAAATATTATTGTATATTACTCGCATACATATTCAGGTACACGAGAAACAAGTTTCAGTCATTTTTAACAAACTAAAAATTTTGACTTTTGGCGCGCTAAACTGGCCAAATACCCCACTTGTGCGGCGCAAGGGGTCGCGTCGCGGAACAATAACAGATCAGGTTCGTTTCGCGTATTTTCCGACGGAGGCCGAAATAATTCCCCGCGTGCTCGCGTTCGCTCGCGCGCCATCCAGAATTTCCATTATTATCATGATTATGCAAACAGATTCTAATTGTCGCTTGTAGCACGCGGCCCGGTCGCCGGTTACACGGCCGGCCCGTGTACGAGCAGCGTCGAATTACCGAAACGTCCAACTTTAAGCACCGCGGCCATTGCTCCCCCCCCCCCCGTAATAACAGAGCACGTGAACTTCTCTCCCTTTTCCCCGGGCGGAACACGGAAGGAATTACTGCGCTGCGTGTTACAATTTGAAATGGCCGGAATACGTAAGGCTGTCTTGAGTATGGGGGACAGCGGAGCGCCGCGCCGGGCTAATTGGCTGCGGAGGTAAATTAGGTCAACGCTTTACGTGTTCACCGCGCCACTTCGTGTCGCGAACTTTCGGTCGTCTGATTATTTGCGTCCCGTGGACGAAAACCTGCAGGCGGGCGGAGGATCGCCAGCGGGGGCCTACGTCTTCTGGCCACCGAAGGCTTTCTTTTTTGCACCTGCGGAGGACCGTGTAATAGGTCGATTTGTATGCGTGGAGTGGCATTGTTCCTGTGGTCTGTCTACCAAAGGTTGCGCCATGGCTTCTTCAGGTGATTCCGCAACTTTGGATCTTGACGGAAAACCAAATGGTAGGTTGCGATCTGAAATTACGTAATTTTCATATCTTTTTCCCAACGTGAAAAGAAATTTTTTAAATCACCAAATCAGCTGATCCGTATCCTCATCTGTGCATTACTTACATATATTGCAAACAAAATCTCAGTATCCTAGGTTTTATGATAAAAATGTTGGGAGACCTGTAAGAAAAGTGCCCTTTTCATATTTAAATTCCTGACGTGAAAAGAAATTTTTTAAATCACCGAATCAGCTGATGTGTATTACTTACATATATTGCAAATAAAATTCCAGTATCTTCAGTTTTATGATAAAAATATTGGAAGACATGTGAGAGAAGAATTTCTTCCTAAAATGTTACCAGTACGCAGAATGTCATCGACCTGGTGGTGCAAGCCGCAAGATGGTGAATCTACATGAAAAAATAAGTTGAAACAAAAGAATAATGTTTGTTCGTTTGATGCTTCGTTCTCGAGAAAAATGAGTTTGAAGATGCAGCGAATACGCGTGCTGTTTGGATAGGGATCGTCTGACGCGTCTGACCACGACCGACCTATTCTACTTCCTGCGTATACTAGAGCACGCAATACGGTTTAATAACTATACATGAGAATTTTTAAAAATATTAGCTTATAAATATCCTTACTCTTTTAAATTTGTCTCCTTAAAACAAATAATTAGACATCGGATGTTTATGCAATTTCCAATTTTTATAGAAATATTTTAAGAAAGTGGAATGAAATAAAATTTTATTTTTAATGGGGACAGCCTTTGTAGATCCAAAGCAAATAAAAATCGTGTTCAATTCTCTCGAATTTTATATTATAGCATTTTTTTTTAACATTTCCATAAGCCATAAATGCATAAAGATCCGATGTCTACAAATAATCTTTCTTACGAAAGGTTGTCATATCCTAAAAATTAGATGAAATAGTTTGGAAGAGGGGAACTATTAATCTTATGTTTGGACATTTGTTGAAAGTGAAATAGAAGAATCTCGGAATATCTGAAACAGAAATGACTTGGCTAGAACCCCGGCCAGAGTTCCTCGAAAGTTGTTACGCATTCCGGCAACGAAACGAGAACTTTTAATTCCACGTGATGTACAGCCGAACTGTAGGTACTCTCACTTCGGGCGACTGATCGATAACGAGAGTGAAATTGAAATTGGCTGGCGTGGTATCGGCTGCTGGGAACTCCACCGCCGTTCGAAATTACACGCGAATCAAAATATGATTTTTCAACTTTGCCCACGAAACAGAATAAACGTGTCGCGTCAATTTTCATATCGTGGACAATTTATTCGCACAAAGATCCCGCGTAGCTCGCCAATATGCGTGTACATACGGGGCTCGCAGAGATCCGAAAAGAGGACAAATTTCATCAAAACTTCTGCCCTGACAAATCATTTTTCGATTTTGCACATTCGAGTGAAAAACTAGGTGAGAAAGAAGAGATCGAGATGATAAATTACAATTTCATCCGAAGCGTATTTATAAATTACATACCCGACGAATAAAAAAACATTGTTGTATCGTTAATCTGTCATCTGGCTAGGTAGAATAAAAAATTTATTTTATGGTTCGTGGCTTATGAAAATTTCCAAAAATGCTATAACATAGAATTTAGTACGATTGTTATTAGTTTTGAATCTACAGAGGATGTTTCCACGAGAAACATGATTTTATTTCATTCCATGTTCTGGAAAGTTGTCTGCAAAAATTAGAAGTTGCATAAACATCCGCAGTCTATTTACAACAAATAAAATGCGTGACATATCAAATAGGATGGAGTTCAGAAAAGTTCAATGATATCGATGGGTTGTGTAGATTAAATCCATCTGTTATAAAATATATTTGAGAATAACGGTGAGGCTGCGAAAAATGATACGTGCGAAGAGGAAGATTTAATATGTAAAAGACAATGTAACAACGCATTCCGCGAGATTACGCTTCCCTTTAGAGCCACGGTATCAAACAGTCTGCGGGGGAACGTGTTAATGGAGAGTTTCATTTTCGGAACGGTTAGTCGAAAGCGGGAGAGTGGAGACTCGTTTTATTGTAATTCCTGATGGTACTTAAAGACAAAGTAAAAAATTTGAAGCGTATCTTTATCAAAGAAACGACGAGCCCGGTGGGTAGAAGAAGCTAAGAAAATGATGGGACCAACGGTAAGTAGAAGAGTCGTGGGGGGAATCTGACGTTGAAGAGGGGAGGGGTAAGAATGAAAGGGAGGACTTTGGCATTTATCCCTTATCCCGCGGCTAAAATTGAACGCGAACGAAATTTCTTCCGCGGGATGAGTGCCACGACACCTCGGGGGAAAAAGGAAGGGAGAGAGAAAGACGAAAGGAAAGAAGGTAATTGGTCTGGATAGAGGGCGCTCTCATTGCCGGTTTTCAAGCAATTCCAGACAAAGGCTTTGGCCGCCCTCGAGCTTGCGTGCCTCTGTAATCCTTACTTCTTGGGACCAGCCATGTCCTTTCGGTTAGCCTGCAGCATTCGCCTCCTGCGCGTTTCAACAAATTTTTAGCTAGTTTCCTGTTCCCTAGCTAATCCACGACAAGCATATAATTTTCAAGATTCAGATCTCTTCTATGAATTACAGCGGGGCTCAAATTATTATGCTACCTTGAATTAAATCTTTAACGTACCTACAAATCCTGTCAGTCCATTTTCTGATCATAGAATTTAACATAAACGGAACAGCTGACAGAGACATGTGTTCAAAGTTCATAGAACTTTTCATTTCTCAATAAATTTCTCGAAGAATTAACACTCTGAGTGGCAAACCAGAACCCTAAAAAATACCAAAGTGAGTTATTTAATGAAATAAAAATTGAAAATAATTATATGTGTGATACCGAGTAGTAAGTGAACAACGAAGACGTTGATACAATGAATATATTAACGTAAAAATTCATTTTAAAAGCTGGACAAATAATTCCGTCACCCACATCTGGGTGACATGGCGGTCAACGTGTTAAATACCTTTGACTATGATTCATAGTCATTTCTTTCTAACCACTGGGTATATAGATGTATATTTTATAATAGCGGAAAGGTGATTTCAATCCCACCACAAATGATTAATAGCGGTGTGTCCACGTGTTCAATGGAAGCGTGTCTCTTCGCTTACCAAACGTTCAGATGAGAAATTACGTTATTTCATTTTTGTTTGAAACTGTGTTCAAGCCTTGTTAGCAGTTTTGTAAAATTCCGAACGCGCAACTGGTTCATAATCTTCCTTTGATACGAACTCCTAACTCCACTCGGCAAACGGCGCATATGGGTTAGGGGGTCGAGGACTTTTCGATGAACATTTCGAGGGTGCTTTAAGGTTCTGAAGAAGAGGACAATATCGTCTAACGGTCGCGGCGTCGGCGTCGGCGTCGGCGTCGGCGAACTACGCTTTGAGCCAGCTGAGTCGCGATAAGGGGCCTCAGGCGCAATGAAATCTAACGAGCGACGGTGAATTTTTCTAATTTGCGAGGGCCTCTGTTGCCCACCATCTCTTCAGAAGAGTTGCTAAATGGCCGCGTTTCGCGAAACGCCCGCCTGGAATTTCACTCCCTCCTCCGATGGAATTTTTATGAACGGCACACTCGAGATTGTTGTACGCGATAAAGTGTCGGGGCTCGCCCGATCCTTGTCAACGGCCGAGTTCCTCGCGAAGCTAATATTTTTTTGTCCTCACCGAGAACTTTTCTCTTTGGCAGGGTGTAATTAGGTTTCCAAGGGTCCGCGGAAGAAGTCTTTCGATGCGCCTTGTCCATTACGCGTTCAGATCTTTATTTGTCTCTCTTTGCTGCTGCGTAGAATTTCAACGAATTCAGCTTGTTAGGGTGCTACTAAAAGGACAATCGAGGCTCACTGTAGAAGCGTTGACACAGGATTGTGCAAAAATGTTTATCCATTTGATATTATAAACATCTAAAAGTTTGAACGTAAAAATGGTAACAAAATATTAACACTTTGTTTTTTTATATTTAATTGAATACTCATTTCAGTCTATATAAATGCCAAACAACACATTTTTATTGTTATTTACCGTGTTCAAACTAAATGTATTGAAAAATTCCTTCTTTTCATTCTATTTTTCAAATCGTTATGAGATTTCGCATTGGAGAATACAGCATTTGTACTTTAAATAACATAAAAAATTGTTTGGTTTGGTATCTAAATATTGGAAGAAGAAGATTTAAAATATAGCAATTTTTTGGATTGTCAGGAGTATGTTTTTTCCTTAAAGTACGTCGACCAAATAACAGGGTAGCACCTAATGTTTATTTAAACATGTTATTTGAATATTCCAAGACAATAAACTGTTAATGACTTATTATTAATGGCGTACTTAATGGCTTATTATTATATATTATTCAACGACTTCTAAATCCTACGACTGAAAAAGTAACGTTTGGTGTACGGATATTAAAACATGAAGAATAAAATAAATTATTCTCTAAAAAGGACAGAGAACTTTAACGATAAAGTATGTGATAAATAATAGTGAATTAATTCACGCTACTCGATTTAAGTGATTAATACAAATTTGGAACCATTGCAAATACATGTTTCAAAAATCCGTGGTTTAATATACACGTATCAGTGAATTTTATGAGAGGATGTTACAAGGAAAAGTCATTAATTAAAATTAGTGGAACGTATCGTTTTATAATTTCATTAAAGCAGGGACAGTAAAAATTGCGGCGCTCGTTTCTTCCATTCATCTCGACCAAAATCTTAATTTCCCTTACCATTGGACAGCGTTTCGCCTTTTGAACGTGATTGCTTTAACTGGGAGCTGTCTCGAAATTACTTTTCAGTAATTACGTGGAAATTGTAGCAAACTACTGAACGCAACGTCTGCGTTAAAAAGCTCCGTCGCGCACCGCTCGAAACTCTTTTCGCCGCTTCTCTCTAATTAATCGTTCGCGGTATTATTAATTAAAAAGTCGGAGGCGCGCGATTATTCGTGCCTTTCGCCGTGTTGCCCTTCCCTCGACGATATTTAATACCGAACGTTTCCGTGCGATCGTTTCAACAAAGTTTCGTAAACAACGGGAACACGTGATTAATATTCCGTATTATACGACTCGGTAATTGTAATTATTTATTAACGAGATTGATGCCACGCCCGTTGCAAAATTACTTCATGTAGGGACAACCGTCAAACGGGCGACGTGACAATTACAAACGCATTCGCATTATCCCCTTCGAAGATTATTACGCTGCCGTTGTATAATTTTCACAATAATTGCGTTATAATATTCAAACACACGCTGACGAACGTCACAAATGATCGAGCACGAGGTATTAAAATCGAAACTGCGAGTACGGTTAGAATTCTCATTCCCAACCGATCGGTGTTGTTTATTAATCCACATGAGTCTCCTTGATCGAATCCCCATAATTTTATTAATCTCTGATCGTTGAAATTATCGTTGATTGTTAGAAACTAACGAATTCTATTCGCAATCTTTTTTTTATCATTATTCACATGTTACAACGTACATCGTTCTTCATGAATTTCGTTGGTTTCGTATTAAATCAAATTTTACGTTCTAATACAAGTGAAAGAGAAAATGCAAGGTAAATACTAACTTTATGCATATCTATATCTACTGGTATTTATCATTAAAACATATAAAGCTATTCAATTCGAGAATCATAAATGCTACTTTCTTATTTGCATCACTTTTTCAAATATTTAATATTTTGGACTCAAAAATTCTTTAGGCACGTGAAAATCAACTGTTTACTGTATGAAAGCTTAATGCAGTATGAAATTTGAGAAGACTAAGATACCTGTATTACCTGCGTTCATATTCCTTACTGACCGTTATACAAATTTCAGAAAAATGGGTTTCTTTACCTGAACTCAAAAATTGTCGTTTTTCATAAAAAGCTGTAAACTCATTTACAGTACCTGATTGTGTATGTACAGAATATTTTGGATGTTTTTTTATTAGCCTTGTAATTAGGATTTAATGCTACGGACATTTTCATAACAATAAAATACCTATTATTTGAATAGTAACGAAATTTGAAGGTGGGTAAACACTTATGGCCGGTAGTGTATGAAGAAATCACTGTATATGGAGATGCGTTCTTGCTTTTTTCACTTGGCTTTCTGTTATCAGGACGATAAATCTCGGTGGCCACCTCGATCTCACCGTCGAGAAATCAACACGGATCCGCGGGAGTTGTTCGGTCCCGCGACCCGCGCCTCCATCGCGGAGTTGCCTGTTGTTTGTTCGAGAACATTCCCGGGATCTGCATGAATAAACCTCGCTTCGGGTGCAATCTCGTAAGCCCGAGTTAAATTAATCAGCCGTACCGGAAAGTTTCCGGACGGCGTCGTATTATTAACGATAGCGTAAAATTAATAGAAACCGTGTCGCCGCAACCATCCCGAAAATTTGTCAATCGTCCAGCACGCGTTCCCTGCGTATTCTGTTACGAAATTACGAATACACACAGCCAGCTATTTTGCCTGGTAAGACGACACCGTGCTCGCGTTACTGTAACCGGAAACCGAATTGAACGCGTCGACTGCGCGTGTTACTGTTGGTCGTGTCCAACAAGTTTCCCACTGGACGAGCAATTTTCAATTTACCCGACAGCCTTCAATCATTTGTTCAAGCACGATTAATTTTTTTTTTTATTTTCGGTTACTGGGTATCGTTTTTACACATATTTTTGATCTTTATATACCGGCATGTTGTCGTTTCAATTTATTATTACTAAGCTGTGTTTATTTATCGCGGGTAGGAAATTGAGAGATCAATTTTTCATTCTGCACAGTGCCGGTGGGAATGTTGTCATTTTAGTGGAAATACTTATTTACACTGTTTACTTTGGTAGTGATAGCTGTAATTTTAAACCGTGAAAAGATTTTAAAAATTAGTGTCAATAAGTGTTATTTTCGTCCTCCTAAGATTACTGATTAATATAGAAATTTCTATGTCACTCTTATTTCTTGCAAACAGATGTAGAAAAGTTTTATTTTGCATTGTAGATCCGCAGTCGAAAAATCTTACATTTTTGTTTTTAGAAAGACCTTCATAAGATTTTCTAGGAAATTAAATACTAAATCTGCTGAAATAATAGGTATTATTATTTAGTAGTATTCACTAGAAAAATTTAAGAATATCGTTACCTTTTCTTCAATGTACTAAAATTATTGAAGGAAATACATTTTTATCCGACCTCCATTTCTTACAATTGACTGGAAGTATTTTTATTTTGCAGGTAGATCCGCAATCGAAAAATGTTACATTTTTGTTTTTAGAAAGACCTTCATAAGATTTCCTAGGCAATTAAATACTAAATCTGGAAGTATTTTTATTTTGCAGGTAGATCCGCAATCGAAAAATCTTACATTTTTGTTTTTAGAAAGACCTTCATAAGATTTCCTAGGCAATTAAATACTAAATCTGGAAGTATTTTTATTTTGCAGGTAGATCCGCAGTATATTTATTAGTATTTCGCCCGAGCCCATGGTGCACGGATAGATAATTGCGAAAGGTTTACGAGTCACATATTTTCCTGGACTGTGCTTACCGTGCTTCGTAAAGTGTCTTACAAACTAAAAGCCGTGAAACTGTCGCTTAAAGAGCAGAGGGAAAGAGCGAAATTAGTAGTGACAGTCAACCCCAGCGGTTTTTCAACATCGTTTCGCCCTTAATTGCTGAAAACGCGGACAATCGCTAATTGCGCCTTGGCCGAACATCCCGAGGGGGTGTTTCAAAGCAAAAAGGAGCGCCATGAAAAGTGCTGGTTGTCCGTTTTCCAACGGTCAACAATGCTTGAAGTGTCGTGTCGAGTGGAAGCGTGGCTGTGTGTCCGGAGGTTTCATGGTTCAATGGGCTTTCAAAGAACAACCGTGCAACCTCAAAATACCACTACTTTTGTACATTACGTCCTCCATTATTTTTCACGGTCCAATGTTGCGCGCAACGTGAATTAAATGTTTCATATTCGGTGTGTTCTCGCTCGATCATATTTTGTCCTTCCGTTCGCAAGGCTCTTGACAAAACGCCAAACAATTATTTCCGTACATTGCGAACAGATAGTATATTGTTTCAAACAATTGGTTCTAGAATTTGCTTTTTTACAGCTCGTCCGAGCGTATATCGAAATAGATGCGATACCTATGGCAGAAAATATTTGAACTAAAATCGTGAATATGACTCTGAAAAGAGTCGTTCGGGCGTACATTAAAAATGAAATATAGTATTAGTAATAACAATAATATATACGTAAGTTACTTTAACACTTTCACTGCCATACTAGAAACCTGAAAAATTCCATGAAATCAAAGTAAGTTATTTAATGAAATAAAAATTGGAAAAAATTAAATGTACGATACCGAGTAGTCCTCCAACTTTCTTGAATTTTACGGATTCGAATCGAATTTGGTATGATGAATACATTAATGTAAAAATTAATTTTAAAACCTGGACAAATAATTCCGTCACCCACATATGGGTGACATGGAAGTCAACGAAGCAATAAACCTGCGTTTTGTTTTATATATGGGTAAAAGCAACTATTTGTTATAGGTCTGTCTGTATTTGGCAGTCGTCTATACGTCTTAGATCCCACGAATTTGCGTGGATAGAATGGTTTCACGGTGCGGTTATCACAAAATATGTTCTAACAAGTACCGGGTCTTGGAGGTCTGGTTGCGTTTCACAGTTACGAGCATACGCGCAGAGAAGATGTTACCTGCTGACAGGGGTAGGGGCAGGGGTAGGGGAAGCGACTACTACCTTCCCGACAGAGGACTTCGAAGCCATCAAGTCGTTGCTAGTAAAGAGGATGTTGCCGTGCTTCTAAGCACAGTCGGATGTCTTCTGTCTGTTGCACTTCCTCCTTTGGTTCTCTGATCTTCTAACTTTACTCTTCTTCGTCCTCCGAATTTATCTCCGTTGCTCCCCTCTATCGGCACTTCCTTTCACGCTCTCTTTCTGTTGCCTCGGCTCCGTTCCCATGATCTCAGTCGCTCCTCGTCGCAACATTCCTCGTCCTCGTTCAGCAGCATCTTCCTTCGTCCGTTTATCCTGTTCGCATCCCCTATCTCTGTTCCGTGTTCGGCGGAGGCGGCAGGCAAATGACGATCTCTCAAAGTTCGGGGTCTGGCTGGTTCACCCTCCTCCCCCTTCGTCGTCCCCTCCCTCCCCTTTCTCTCCTTACACTAACCTCCGTGAACTAAAGTACTAGAAACTACAAGTTATAATTACGTCACAAGATAACTCCTACGGTCGACATGCTCGTGTAAGTGGTCCCACGTACACGCGTGCGGAAGCGTTGTCGCGCCGTGAGGGTAGCTGTAAGTCGTTCCGAGGGTGGTACTATTAAAGTTGGATGTTATTGGCGGCAGATAACACGCGCGCAAACGTAATTGTTCGCATACGTCGCGCATTTAATATTTAGACGCTTTCGCGACTGGCTGTGTCGCGCATCGGCAACTTCTCTTCCGGCCAGTAAAAGCGAAACGATACTTGTTCGTTTATTGTTAATATTTCGCGCGACGTGTCTCCGAAAGACAAGCGTGCTTCGCCTGAATTTTCGCGCAACGTGAACCAGTTGTCAAATTGTCGTTTGAGCAATCCTCGGCCATATTTAGAAGGTATTTCACCCTGAAGGTGTGTTCAAATTTTAACTAATATTATTTTCCTAAAAGCGAGTTAAAAAATATCGGAGATTTCAGTCTGGAAGACAGAGAAAATGAAATGGCAGGCCGATATACATTAAAGTTCACGGAGTTACATATTTAATCGAATAAAATCTCGATTTCGAGCATGCGAAGAATTACGTAAAAATCAATTTCATTGCCCACAAAATAAACTCAGAATGACGAACAGTTATGATATCTGGCTTCCGCGCGAATTTATGGAGAGGAATTTGTTCGACCGTGTTTCAATTTGCGATTCCTTGTTAAAACGACACAGGGACCGTCCATTTTTAGTAGAACTTGTTACCGGTAGTGAAAAATGGGTCATTTCTGACAGTACAAAGTGAAAAAAAAAAAACGAAAGCCAGGATAAAAATCACTAACAATTGTCGAAGCTGTACTGTATCCGGAAAAAAGTGCTGTTGTTTGTTTGGTGGTATTACGAAGGAATAATTTATTAAGAATTCTCGCAATATAACAATTAATTTTCATTTCTATCATTTTTGCTATCTCTGCTAAATTTTCTGAAAGATTTTCGAACCTCCAGTTCTTGAGTTTTTTATATCCGTTTTCTTGCCGATAAAAGAACACGTACAAAATATTGTTGGTTAACAAAGTTGCGTTTTTATCAAATGATCTAGACCGCAGTGCGGCAGGGCGTTTCACCCAAATAACGTTGTTAATTCAATTAAGCGAGCGTATTTTGGGCAGGATTTAAATCTTGAATCTGATAAATTTCCCGTAAGTTGATCCAAAATGATGGTTTACACTGCTGGAATATCCGCTCGAGGTAGCATAGAAAGTAGTTACAGTCTGTTCGAATCAACCCTGACCTATTGTGCGCGCACAAAGAGATCTATGTCGACGGATTAAGCGATTAAGCTCGGCTTAAACGTTTTTGGAGAAGTTGGGTCTTACACACCGCGGCGAGGTTATTTTTACGGTGGCTTCGCTCTCGGCGAAAGTCGGTAAACTTTACGAAAAGAAATATACCGTCTCTTTCGTTTACAATTACCGAAGTTGGCCGAAACGATTTATTGCCAGTCCGATCGAACGAATTTCTCTCTTTAATCCTTTGGCGAATAAGAAATTCGTTCAATCCTGCGGATGCAATTCGTTATAAATGATTTTCTAATTTATTAAGAACTTCTCATCCCTTCGTCACTGCATTATTAAAAGAGAAACGTTCTACGTTTTGTTTATAGTAAATACTTTGATCGCCAACTAGAAACCTAAAAAATTCCATAAAATCAAAGTAGGTTTTATAATGAGATAAAAATTGAAAAATATTATATGTATGATATCGAATAGTTCTCCAACTTTCTTTCGTTTTACAGATCCTAATGAAATTTGCTACGGTGAATATATGAACGCAAAAGTTTATTTTAAAACCTGGACACAAATAATTCCGTCACCCACATATGAGTGACACGACAGTCAACGTGTTAATCTGTTTAGTACCGATCGAAAAATTAAACTTGAACGAAAAATGCTGAGCCAAGCTTATGTACTTGAAATATCGATAAATACGTGGGTAATATTCCGCTGCAAGAGGTTCAACAGCTTTTCGGGAAAAAATTCGTGCAGAAACACAGCCTCGAAAACCAGAACTACCCGCATAAAATATAAAAGCGCAAGAAAGTAATATGGCAAGAGCAATCGATTTTTTGAGGTAGTCAAAGGTGGCAAAAGTTCGAGCGAGAATTGGCTTTGACTCCGAAGCTCGTCGGGGGCGTTGCATTTCGGGGTGTAATGGAGTCGTCGCGCGTTCAACGAAGGTTAGTTCCCGTGACGAACGACCCGTATGGCGCACAGAAAAATACGTGGAAGAAATACGTGGTGGAATGTTCGGCGACGGGACTGTTACCATGACGTACCCATGACCCATCACCGGCTTCCTCCGAGTTATAAACTTCACGTTGCTTCCCGAAGAAGTTGGCTAGGATACTACCAGGCTGGCTCCGATGCAAGAAACGAAGGAACGTTCGCTAATGCCTCGAGCACGGTGAAGATTTTACATTCTAGCACGTGCAGCGATAGTGTTTGGGACAGAGTAGTACCGAATTACAATCGAACCACTTCAGGAATTATAATTACAAAATTATTTAATCACATTGCGATTCAATCATATTGGAATTTATAATTCGGATCTTCGTTCAATTAAATTACAATGTAATTCCAATGGAGTAAAATTAGAAAATACTTTGCAATTGTACTATGTCAATTACGAATTACGATGTAATTAGATTAAAATGATAAATTAAAGAGTCTCTGCTTTACCTAGGCTACGATATATATTAAAAGAAAAAATTGGATCCCTTATTCGAATGCAAACGAAAACGAATAGTACGAAAGAGTGAACAGTCGGTGGTTGAAAAAAAAAAGAATGGTGAAATATAGGTGAAAATGGTGGCGACAAATCGCACGCGAAGGCTATACGGTAATGTCGGTTAAAAGAAGAAACGTGTTACGGGTAGACTCATAATCGGTAAAAATAGCATGATACCCCGAAGGAACGTCAAATATAATCCAGATGAACTGCGCGCCGACTCCCGTTCGTTCTTCATGTTGTGCTGATAGCATTGGACGCGTCGAACTGGTAATACCGCGAGCACCATGATGAATATCTCGAAGAAAATGCGTCCATTTACGAAAAAGGAGGAAATGGATATGAAGCATCTTCGGCATTGCTATACCCAGACGTTTCGAATTATTCAACATAGAGATACGCTGTGCAGGATGCGAAGCAGAAATTACTAAAAATAGTACCTAATCTGAAACGATCACTGAGCTTCTATCACAATATTCTCAACGACTATACTGCGCGTCTTTCCATGAAAATAGGAATTATGTAGAAGCAGGATATTTTTGACTTAGGTGCTCTTGCAAATATATTTTGCGAAATATAGTGGCGAATGAAAGTGTAATAGCATAACCTGGAAATTACACTAGAAATGCTATGAGAGTAGAATACATAGAATTTCTATGTATGCGAATGGATCGAGTGTTAATTTATACATTTTACTAAATATACAGTCAGCGTAAGAACTATTTTATCGAAAACAGAGTAACTTTTTCACAATTGTACCAAACGTCCTGATTTTTTGTTGAGCGATCAGAAACATTGGTTTACCGAATGACGTGCAAAAAAAGATTTTGAAAAAGTTACTCTATTGTAAAGGGCGTACGAATACTTTGTACACTGATTGTAGTCTACGAGGAAGAAACACAGCAAAGAAAAATTAATTGAAGGACCTTGGTACACGTAGTAGTAAATGGAACCTTGAAAGAAGAAAATCATATTTTTCGGCCTTGAGAGGAATTTATTAAATCAAACAGATTCGCATACACCCACGTCCAAGCGAAACAGTTTTAAAGTAACCGACCTCTACAAGGACATAAACTTTTAAGACAAATCTCGTAAAGCTTGCAAGAAATGGTTGAACCAAAGACAAAAGTACTTCCTCTCATTGGGAGAGTTACCTAGCCCAGAGGAGGCCATTGTTTCAACATGCAGCAACTAAACGCAAACACGCCGTGGCTCCTCCGACTGGATTTATAACTCCCGCCAAGAAATAAGTACCGCTATTTATTCCGGCAGCCTTAGATAAGGAGATCTTTATCCCCCGAACGGTGTCCAATAATTTATAAATAGAAATGCACAAAGTAAAATATAACGGGACGTTCATTTAAATTCCGTATAGAACAGGGCCGGCGTAACAGGTATCCCTTTTTCTCCGCGAGCATATACGTCTTTGTCCTCGCGGTACGGCAATTAGAATACGAGCGGTGTCACGCAATACCTAAGTGGATCACGAAGAACCATCGCTCTTGCGAACCACCTGACACTCGTGCTGCGCTATGCCAAACATATTCTTCTAACCGCGAGCTACGTGCGTTCTCATCGCAACGAGCACCGAAGTCAACGAAACCATGCTAACGCTTAAACGTAACAACAAATTCTTCTATTGCAGTCGAATATCATTTTCTAACTAGATTTACTTGACTTCAATTCACTGGAATCTGATGAAAAGTTGTAACTTGAAGAATTTCACGTTTAATTCCAGCAAAAACATTCCATAAAAAGAAAGAATAATTTTAAAAGATAAAGTATGTACAGTGACTCCAACCAATATTAAATTCTCCGAATAGGTACAGTTCATACAGATCTACAAATCGTACTTTCTACATTTTCAATGCAATTCCACGTAAAAAAGTTGCAAGATATAACTTTTTGTATTTTCTCTGCAATTTCGAACAATTGCAATTTTTGTAAAAAATTTTCTTCGCTTTATGAAGCAAACCAATTGTGCTAACTTCTTAAGAAAATTCAAGTCGTATGGGTTCACTGTTAACAAAGTTATACGATTTTTAGAAGTGTCTGATTCAGACAAATATTCTCAATGGGAGTCACTGTAAGTAGTGTTTGCGGTGTTTTGTCAGCGTTTGTGTCCCGGATTATGGCACTAGGAGGAATCATAATAATGGGAACCGTGGCCACGGTGCCATATGCTGTTATTGTTTCGATCAGAGGAAACGGGACGTTAAGCATCAAACTGATTGAACGTGTCGCAGGTTTTGCCAGAACGCGTACACAGACGTCTGCAAACAAGCGACTCCGAACCGGAGTAGAAGCGTGTTCCGCCATCGCGCGGCAATTCGCTAGTATATTCTATTTCGTACAGTTTACCTCCTATTTTCGTTTCGTATAACGGGCATTCCGCGCGCCGCCCGTGGAATATCGTACTAGGCGAACTCAGTATGCAAACTTGAATTTATAATGTACAGCCGACGTGTGTAGGTACTCGCTTCCTCCATTTTTTTTCCCTTCCCTCTATCCGTCCCGCTATCCGTCGATATTTCGTATGGATTTTCCGGGGAACCGACAAATTCGCATGCATTTAAATTTTAGATGCTCATATACCGCTCGAGAGAAAATTTCTTCGATAAATTCGTGGACGGCATTGAATGAGCGTCACTCGAAAAAATATTTCTCGAGCGCGCCGCGTGTATTAAAATCGCGGCATCGCCAACTCCGCGATGAAAAAACAAATTTATGCGTCGTCGTTTCTCTTCTTCGCCGTTTTGTTTCCTACTCCCGTCTGTCTGTTTTTTCTTCTCGCCCCACGGTGATCCCAAAGCCCGAAAACGTGGCCAAAACCTAAAAAATGAACTTTCAGATAGCTAAGTTTTAAGCATGGGGTTGGCTACTCTAAGAGTGTTTCTAAGTGGTGGTAAAAAGCAAAATGATCATTTTTTGATACCTGACCCAACAGTCACAGTCCGAACTTCGAGTTCATTAGACCGTGCCTTTTAACCCTTATGTGGGCAACCAAACTTTTCACGGTTGTTGGGCAACCGGGGTACCCGGGTACCCCGAGCGTTCGGTGTCGATATATAAAAAATAAAGTGACAATTTTACTTTCATGCTTTCCCATAACTTTTAGTTTTTTTGTCTATGGTATACTAAGTATTGTTTTAAACAGTTTAAGTGAAGCAACTGTTTCAAAAAATAGTATAACTCAATGCTAAGATCAAACTTTTATGCTATTCGTATGTGGACGTACGGTACTTGACTCTTCGACTTACACAACAGTACAACAGTATTCAACTTTATTTGGTCACAACCAAAATGTTACAATATATTCGTATGTGCCAAAAAAAAAAGAAAAGTTTGTTGTATTACTATCCACAATGCACAATGATAATGTTGTTTCTGGGCCAAAGAGGAAACCAGAAATAGTCCACTTCTATAAGAAAACAAAATCTGGTGTCGACATGAAGGATCAAATTTTGAGACGATACAGTATACAAAGACGTACTAACAGATGGCCATTAGCATTTTTTTTTACATAATTGACATTGCTGCTCTTGCCTCATACATCATATATATTTCTAATAACGATATGTTGCCTAACAAATCCAATAATCGCCGAATATTTTTACGCCAAGTGAGAGAGGAACTTTGTCTTCCAATAATTAGAAGTCGATCAACCAATGTTCAAGTGATGAGACATTTCTCTTGTAAATTAGCAATAGAAAGCATGCTGCATAAGTCACCAACAATGACCGACGTTCCTTCAACTTCAGGCACTGTACAACAACGAGATAAAACTGGACGAAAAAGAGTTGTAGGCTCATGTTATATATACCAAGCTGACCCTGATAGAAAACGTAGAAAGACACGAAAATATTGTCAAAACTGTATAAAACCAGTTTTCCGACGAACACGCAAATACTCTGACAGTTTGTAAAAATTGTCCTATTATTGGTTAATAATAGTAACTATACTAATAATAAAATAATACCAATTGAAAAAATTTGTGTGTTGTATGATTGTGTTGTAAAACTGCCCTTCATAAGCATCCAACTACAACTTTGTATGTATGGGTACCCGGGTACCCGGTTACCCAACAACCGTATAAATAAGATTGAAGCCTTATTATTTAATATGTTTTGCATCAATTTTAATTCTGTAACCATAAATCGACAGAGAACCTTCTAAATAATGGGGATCCAGGGCGGTTTTGCGATATCTTCATAAAAACATAACAAATTATTAGAGCAAACATAGAAAGGGGTACCCGGGTACCCGGTTGCCCACATATAAGGGTTAAGCTTGTGAAGCGCATTGCCAATTTTAATGCCCGGACCGTGCGCGACCGAGATCTCTCTCGTGGCAGTGACTTTGAAGCGAGTAATAGCAGGGAGTATTAATAAACGCGGGTAAATTTATCGAAGAAATATCGAACGAGAATAATATATCCCGGCCAGTCCAAGAATAAACTTTTCCAAGCGAAAAGTGATTCGCCCGGCACCACGGACGAAATATGTTTCCAGCGGCCGTCGACATCTAGCGTCGCTGGAGACGGAATCGAAGACACATATCCGAATTTGCATCTGCAAAGGGAGGCGAGAGATTGCCACGCGTCCATTGAGCTTCTGTTTTCATCGGGCGAGGAATATTGGCCGCCACCGGTGCGCGGCTCTTTTCCCTTTAGAGCTCTTCTGGCAAAGAGCGTCGAGGGGGCGATATACGATGACAAAGAACGAGAAAAGTTCGAGAAGAAAGGGGGAAGGGCCGACCCGAACAGAATGTTCCAAGTTCGACAGACAGAAACAAACAGTTGCGAATATGAGGATAAAGTAGCGGCCAGAAGAACGTATACATATATGTACACGATGCTGTACTATACCACGATATATGCGCCTGATGATTATGAAAGTGATTCAAGTCAATAATCCAAATAAATTCATCTTTTTTTTCTTGCTATATATTAAGACGATTGATTTTACTAATCGATGAAATGAAACATTGTACAGGGTGTTTGGTAACTGGTGGTACAAGCGAAAGGGGGGTGATTCTACATGAAAGAATAAGTCGAAAATATAGAATAAACATTTATCGTTTGAGGCTTTGTTTTCGAGAAAATCAACTATGAAGATCTGTCAGGTTTGTGTGCTTTAGTATATGCAGCAAGTAGATTTGGTTGGTCATGATCAGACAGTTGCGTCAGACAATTCCTATCGAATAACATGCTGCATTTCAACACTCGATTTTCTCGATAACGAAACTTCGGATGAAAAAAATGTATTCTACATTTTCGACTTATTCTTTCATGTAGAATCAGCCCCTTTTCGCTTGTACCACCAGTTACCAAACACCCTGTATATTAAGACGATTGAGTTTACTAATCAATGAAATGAGACATTATATATTATATATTACACCGTATGTATTAAATATTACATATTACATACGTTTGTTAATTATCTGGCGCGAGAAATGTCTCCTTAAAAAGCTCGTGGTTCAATTTTCAAAAAGTAATTCCCATCGTAAAGGCTGTCAATTCCGGGCATTGCACTGTAGGTGCAATCAATCACTCTGTATATTCCCCGGGAAACTATTGATGTACAACCGACGAAACAGCCCAGTACTCGTGGGCACGATGTAGCGTGGTTTCGAGATTCGCATGAATCGTCGATGTTCTCGACACCGAGGGCTTGTTGCTCGAGGGATCGAAGACGTCTGTGCCGCGTATAAAAAGCGAGAAAACGGTGGGAGGAAGGGCGGAAGGGAGGGGAGCAGGAGGGCGCACGGAAGAAAGGAGGAGGGGCGGTGGAAGAAAGGAAAAAGGGCGACGCTCGCGGCATACATATTTTATGGGGCAATCACCGGCAACCCTTATCTACGGTTTGTTCAGTTCTGTCTTTCTGTTTAGGTGCCCCGTGCCCCGCGTCGTCCTCCTGCTCTCCACGCTATGGACGGTTGACCCTCGAAAAACCGCTTCCGAAAGATTTGCACGATTACTAATAAAGGAGCCCGGTTCACCGAGGGACCTATTTAGTTCAAACGGTTCGAGAAGTTTCTGCTGGCCCCACACAACCGTCGAAACCCTCGTGTCTCGAACAACTTTACGACGAGATTGGCTTCTGTATAGGCTTGCATAAATCAATGTTATGGAAGAACGGGCCGGAGGGGGGCCATCAATTATAAGTAGCGAGCCAGGAGTTTCTTGTTCTTCTAGCTACTATCGTATTTTTCTATCTGTTCGCGTTCCGCTAACTACAACTTCTTGTCGCTGCTGATTGCTAATGGAGTCCTATCGATTCGTCCATGTCTTACGGAACGTGCATTTATAGCCGAGGATTCGTTATTCGGAGACGGTAGGGTAATTTGGTCCAGTAGTCGGCCATCTTAAGTGTTGTTGTTATTATTATTTGATGCGAGGATACACATTCGTAGCAAGGAATAGGCTGATCGTTGTGCTCATTCAAATTTGTTAGCAGACATTTATTTTTAAGCGATTTCTTTTCAAGAAAGCTGACTATTAAGTTGGGGCTGAAACAAGGCACTCTAGCTGCTGCAATTTTTCAAATCTCACTTCAATATTTTTACTGCCTACCTGATTTTGTTATATGCATGTACAGTATTGTCAATAAATTTGCAACTAGACTGCCCATTTTTATGTAAATTCAAGTTTTTAGAGGGTTATCAGGAACAGTAGATTTTTCTTCAAATTTGTTATAACGTATCCTTTTTCTTTACATCATTTTCAGTAGTCTCTGCTGCAAGTACCCAAGTTCCCGCGGCTTAGTTATAACTAAAAATTGTTATTTATCTTTTATTTGAATATCTTTATGATGTATATTTAATGTTTGCTGATAGCATGAGCATTTACAATTTTATCGCGTAATCGGGTAAAAGAATGTATCGCGGATTAGCCCGAGAAGTATTTTCAAGCCAAACTATCTTTAGATTACATAATTGGACGGGAAAAGTTACAATTAAATGTAACGACATTAGTGAGATGGTGAAACTAATGGGTCCATAAAAAGAGATTTGCGGCAAGCAATCAAGAAAGTGAATTGCGACAGTAAAAAACCGTTACTTAATGCCGAAGACGAGTAAGTTCTTCGTTGTTCTTCGAAATTCTTTCCTCGTTCACATCAGTTTCAAAAGTATTTGAAACGTGTACCATAACATTCGTAACTAGTAATTACTGATCAGTAGACATCGGATGTTTATGCAATTTCCAATTTTTATAGAAACATTTTAAGAAAGTGGAATGAAATAAAATTTTATTCTTAATGGGAACAGCCTTTGTAGATCCAAAGCAAATAAAAATCGTGTTAAATTCTCTCGAATTTTATATTATAGCATTTTTTTAACATTTCCATAAGCCATAAATGCATAAAGATCCGATGTCTACTGATCAGTGATTAATACGTATACAATACAATTACATATACATATACAATTTGGCATATTTGGTTTAAATAAGTTCATTTTCACACTATAAGAAAACCAGCTGTGAATTTTACTAAGAAAACGCCACGAACTTTTTCGCAGACCCGATATAATCTGTTCCTAACGTTCTGGTGTTTGCGAGTAACTCTATTGCCATTCCAATCCCAACGTCTGCCCTAATCGTACAATGCGCACCCTGTAATGGCAGTTTGCACGGCAGGCTAGGCGAGCAGTTCTTTTCCTGTTGTTTGCTCGGCCGGGTCGGTGGTGATTCGCGGCCGCTGCTACTGTTAATTACGCGGCAGATAGAGGTCTATCGTGCGTTTCTTTCACCGGGAATCGCAGAGTTTCTCGTAACGATTGTTGCCCGTCCAATTGGCCATGACTAGGGAATCGGTGCGCTAAAAGTCTACCACCAAGAGGTTTCTGACCGTTGATGAGCGGACTCTTTCGAGCCCTGACCATCGTGCCTCCTCGTTCGGTCTTTACACAGCGCGGCGCAATGTGCCGGCAGGTGCTGACCATGTAAAATGCATGAAAGTCGTGTATGGCGTGTATACGAGCACTGCCGGCTGGTACCAGGGAACCCTGAATGCGGGAATTAAAACGCAATTTCCCGCACAAAGGGGACAGTTTATGCCAGCCCCTCTCCCTCTCCCGGCCTCTCCTCTAGCTCTCCCGCAGTCTTCTTTCCAGCTTCTTTCTCCGTTACACACGCACACACACACACACACACATACTCTCTCTCTCTTTTTGATCTCGCCACCCTGCTCTAGCCCCACTCTTCATAGCTTACTCAGCCCAACAACGTTTATTTACCATACCATAGTGCGGCACGGTCCTCCGCACCCACCCCCGTCTTTGCATCCGCCTATAACGCAACCCCCTGGCGTCTGCTTAATGAAGCTTACCCGCGAGAGCTTTCTTTTTGCTCAATCGTTCTCGGCTACGCGTTACACGCCGCGAGAGCTAACATCGTGTTGTTCCATTGCGGTAAAACTTTTCTCGCTTGCTCTCTCTCTCTCTCTCTTTCGTCGTGTCTCCCAGTTCCCGCATCCCCTTCTCATCATCCCTCCCCCTTTCGAATTCCAATAAGTTTGCTCGCGTTTAGCGACCAGAGGCCGCAGTTTCCTCCGCTCGGGAGAAAGGTACTTTTTCTTCGGCTTTTGTGCGTCACGTTTGCTTTGCCAAAGACTTTCTTGCGCTTTGAGCAGTCCACGAGCTTTGTTCCCACGAGCAACGGAGCTTCTCGTTCTCTCTCCGTCGATCGCGAGCTACCCGGGAAAGGAAGACCCGCTCGATTACGCCGCGCTAATGTGGGAAAGGTACTGGGGGCTTGCGGAGTGACTTCGTGCGAGCTAATATTGGTTTTCCCGTGGGAGCCACGCACTTGCGATTACCAGCTGCTTCAATTTAATAACGATACCGCTATTGTTCGGGGATTGGGAACGTTATTATGCCGGAATAAAGATCTGGTTTAGAACGTACCGGGGCTTTATTAAAATAGAGTATTATGTCTCACTATAGTCACGCCACTTCGGATTCGCGTCGTGATAGCGGAGGGTAATTGGTGCACGGAAAAGCAGCGACCATAGTTGTTATTACCAAAGACAAATGAAGAGAGAGAATAACGAGTATTTCAATTTTCAATTTTTGTAGGCAAATTTTAATAAAATCGTATTAAATTCTGTGGAATTTCATATTAAAGCATTTTTTGAACATTTTCAGAGGCCATAAATGCTAGATCACTTTCGACAATGCGATTAGATGCTATTAAATAATTCAATAATTGTAATAAACCCCTTATGAAAAGAAAGCAAGTTTGTTTAGGCATTAGAACAAAACGGTAAATAAAATCGGTAGGAATTTGACGAAAATTTCTGACGCTTTCAGCTCCCAGACGGTTCGGATGGTGATAAGGCCCTTGACGGTGCTTGAAGAGTCTCTAAAGATACGTCAGGCCCCTAGGTACCCCTTCTGAGAACATGTGAGGAGTCTTACGACTCCTGATGGTCTTTCTACAGCCTCTAAACGTACTTCGGAGTCCTTGAAAGATCATCAAGCAGAATTATACGGGTTTTTGATGGCTCTTGAAGACTACTTCGAGAAAGTTTGGGAAAGTCCTCGCTAGCTTTTATCGCTGCAAAGTTGTAGCTGATTCGACGAATGCATACATCTATCTCGCACAGTGTTTTTTGGTATCACAACCATCCAGAGGTTAAAGGCCGACGATCTTACGAGAGCCTTGGCGAGTTTTAATGATAGCGGACAAAACGAGAGGTCGATAAACCTCCGAGATTACCACCAACGGAGTCCACTTAATTAAGATTTTGAATGAACTGCGTAATCACGTTTCAGGTCTGCACGGAGGGATTCATTACAGCTGTTCGAACGAATGCCTTCAATCACCTTCAATTATAGTGGTTACAGAGTTTCCTCGTGCCGATAGAATTTCCTCCCAATTCCATTAACAAAACCGGTCGCACGGCAATACCCGACAGCTGTCGCGTAATGGCATATTCCACGTCGGATTCGAGAATCACTGCCGTGTCCCAACTTTGATCTCTTTTGGGAAAATAAACACCGCTTATGCGTGCGGTTCTACAAGTTCAATTCGATTCGCGTCGAGGGTGGGAAGACATGGAGTGCCATCACGGGGCCAACGGTACTCAAAGAAAATCGAGTGAGAATGGCGTGTGTGGAAGTGGTGAGCATGAGCACGAGCACGAGCACGAGCATAAGCGAGCGAGCGAACGCGTGCGCGCGCGTGCTGCGCCGGTGCGGTGCCGTGTAAGGGTGTAGGGTCGTGTGCAAGTGGCCCCGGATGGAAGTAAACTCGGTTAAGGGTTCGCGCGTTTTCTGCAGGCTCCTCGAAAAGGGCTACACGGAGATGTTGAAGAAGGGCTTCGGGCGACTGATGCAGCAGGTGAATCACAGAGGCCGGGTTTTAAAATGAATCCGTGCGAGCTCGAGATTGTCTTCGCTCCGAGTATAAAATAGATTCACGCAAATGTGTCGCAAAATCCTCTTCCGATTCTATTAGAAACGCCTCTCTCTCTCTCTCTCTCTTTCTCTCTCGCCCTTTGTCATTTCCCTTCCGTGTTCGACAAAGCTCCCTTCTAAAAGTTATTGTCTGTTCTTTTCATCCGGCTTTTTCGGTTTCATCGGAACCCAGTTCAATCGTTTCACGCTTCTTTGACTAATTCTATTCTTGTAGCGTGTCTCGTGACATATTAAAATTGGCTTCGACGATGCGCTTTAACCAGTTAACTGTGGAGCTCAGTTTCAGGAATCCCCCACGCCGCGGAATTGAAATCATGCAATGCGGAATATACACGGAAAAAAAAATAAAAAAAAAGAAGGTTCAAAGTGGTGTTCACTTCAGTCACCCTTCAGAGTGGTGACTCTGAAGCTCCACTGAAAATTCCTGTGGCAATATTTCAAAGAAATTACAAAAAATATTATGAAATATTTGTTACATTACAAAATTTGTATTCAATAGATTACTAAACATTTAACCCTTTTAGTGCCGGACGACGATATATCGTCGTGCGTGTAATAGCGCCTTATTCTTCGCATTGCGAGAAAGCTTTATCTCTAAATAAATTTATAAATGATCTAATTTGATTGTAAATGATCAAATTTCGTTGACAAAGAATTTGTAAACCGGTTTGGGGGTCTGACATTTTACACATTCTATACCGGAGTGTGCTGAGACTCTGTTTACGCTGGAGCGATAAGATGGACAATTTTTATATTATTTATAATTGTGTTATTCATATTATTTTCAATTGATATTGGAGAATCATTAGCATTGCTTTATTCTCCATTTCGTCCCGAATAAGTGGCATTTCTAAGCATGTAAATATCATTTGTAGTTTGGTTTTTATAAGCGTTTTTCCAAATCGTTGCATATTTGTCGAATTCGGCCGGTTATCTTCGCATAGCCACTCGTTTTTCGTGCGGCACTAAAAGGGTTAAGTAAGTATCGTATGAATAAAATGAAAATATTCTAAGACGGAAGAAAAATTTCGTTTCAGAATTAGAATAGCGCCCGGTGCAAAGGGTTAATATAAGCATGTATTTTCATCCTGTTCCGCCGCCATCGTTTCTTCTAATCTCTCTTCTTTACTGTCCGACACATTTCTCCGTTTCCAAGGCGTCCTACCTTCTTCAACCGCTTCATCCCCATCGTCAGCCCCAATCTCTCGCCCCTCCCACCCGCTCGTTACCGTAATTTTTTCAACTTTTCTCTCTTTTCCCCTAAGCTATTTTCTCCCCGCCGCTTTCTTTTTTCTACTCATTTTTATTTCGCTCCCCGAGCCATTTTCCCTGCCCGTTCTCCCGCGTTTTCCTCGTATAAAATACGAAATACGAGCAAGTGTGCGCGTGCAATGTATCGTTGGATTCCGCGTGGATGGGTGCTGGGTGCACGCTGCCGGTGTCGCCAGAAAGGGGAAATCGAGGGGAGTACAGTTTCCCTCTCTCTGCCATCGTCGGGGCTAGTCAGGACGCAGGCGCAGACTCGGCGCGAATCGGGTACGCGCATTGCTGTCACGTGACCGGTCCTTGGCGGAAGAGTGGGGATTCGCCGGGGAAATGGGGAAATGGCGTGGTGGGAGGGGAAAGACGAGTCTTAATCTGGCGACACTGCCACGGTGCCGCATGCCGCCGTGGCTGGCGGCTCACCAAGCGAGCGTATCCTCTTGCGCGTATCTTGTACAAGCATAAGGGGACGTAAATCTCGCGTGGACATAAATTCCTTTATCGCGGTCCGGTCTTGCGCCCCGCCTGTGGCCGGGCTGCTCTTCTTACTTTTCCTCGTAACTTAGAATCCCTATAGATTTCTTACCGCTTTGACGACACGCAGTTGACTGTGAAGATTCCGCTAATCCCCCCGAAAATCAGTGTCACCCTCTGCTCGGCTCAATAAATAACCACTACAATATTGTGGTGCTCGTATTTCAATCGTACAGGGTAATACCGTACAGGGATGTTTCTACGAGGAAAAATAAATCGATCGGTTTAAAGGTAAACCAATCAACCGTTTACACCTCTCTACAGAATAATAGGATTACACGAGGAATAATTTAATGCGAGCAGTATTAATAACGAAGGGATGATATCGTATATTCGTTCGAACACTAGTCAATTACACAAAGGGAGATGTAGGTCGCGCCGATAAATGGTGCGCGTTTCGTTCGAGGGCGGGGGGTTTTGTTTTAGAAAAGTGGGATTTCGAAAACTAATTGTGCGCGGGAATACCGGACGAAAGTTCAACACACTTTTTTATCGACTGGGGTCAATTTTATTTATTTAAAATCCGGATTCACATTTCAGTAGATTTAAACATTTTGTATTTGCTTCGAAAAGAAATCGCGGTGCAGCGATTGCAACGAATACGTGTATATACTTTTTTGAAAAAAAAAAGAGAGAAAATGCTTTTGGCAATATAAATAACTTTGTCAGTGCGGCGTTAACAGAACGGCAGAGCGAAACGGGTTGGTAGAGTTGATTGTAGACCTGTATTGTTCGCGTGCAAAAACACAAATTCTGTTGGTCAAGTGTCGTAAAATGTTTCTTTAACCGCACAGAAATAAAGTTACGCATTAAAGCAATTCGTAACCCCGCGTGTGTGTATACTGTGAACGCGAATTTACAAGGTAAAAATAATTCTGAAAGTTTGCACAACTGTTTGTACTTTCTGATCACCATAAACTGTTGTATATGTTCGTTTTACCAGTCCAAAATATTCTGGTTATAAATCAGAATTATCGCATGTGCGATACTCTGGAATGATTGTAAACACGCCACTAATGTTCTACGCAATTATTTTCACTTCCTCTCGGATAACAATTCTCTAAACTATGTTCTTACACGAAAGGAAATATCGCAACATTGTTCCAACTACGGCGTAATTGTATTTCGTTAAATATAATACTGAAAGACATAGCTTAACGAAAAGAGAGATTGCAGCAATAATTCCTCGTCTTTGTTAGTATTATCAATGTACTTATCGCTTCTCTAAATATACAGGGTGTCTCATTTTACTCTGGCATTAGTACTATTACTGGCATTAGAACAGTACTATTTTTTGGCCTACCCTTTGTATCATGAATCGATGGAGCACAAATTCTGCGTACAAATGCGTTGGCCTTCATATGTCCTAACAGTTAACGAAATGTGATTGAAATCATTTTCTAATGTCACTCAACTTGACTATGACAAGTACATTCGATATTGCATGATACGTATCCTTGAAAATTGAGGAGACACGAAGATAGATCAATTTAGTTTAAAAGTACATTTGCTAAAATAACACTGTAGACTCCAGACCAATTTTTGTTTGCTTTAAACCTTTGCACTCGGCACTATTTTCATTCTAAAACTAAATTTTTCTTCCGTCTTAGAATATTTTCATTTTATTCATACGAAACTGATGCGATTTCCACATATAATATTGAAATATTCAGTGATCAATTAAATACAAATTTTGTAATGTAACAAATATTTTCTTTTTTTTTTGTAATTTCCTTGAAATAATGCCACAACAATTTCTAGTGGTGCTTCACAGTCACCACTCGAGTGCTAAGGGTTAACTGTTCACAAAAATGGTTCATTCTGTTCAATTTCAAATGAAGAATTCATCGATCCGAACCAGTCAATGTGTCAGCTTGAACGGGCACTAAGGAAAAAAGGTTTTTGCTCTGTTCTAAGAATCGTCGACGAAACTTTGCAATCTCGGAAACAGGAAACAGTAATTTTCAATTAAACATAACAGCAGTCGCGGGGCTCTCTGTCGATGAATCAAGCGCTGACGAGAAACTAAACACGGTACAGTTTGAGCTTGTTCTTTTCCGAGAGGACTTATCCCATTTTTCACCCGGGCGGGGAAAGCTAGAATTTAACCGAAAAAGCTTCGATCGTTGTTAGTAAGTTAATCGATCAAAGGCTCGTGTAGTTTCCGTTGGAGCACGGCCTTGATTCGGCTTCCTGTTAATCAAGCGGGCGCAAAGTAAGGGAAGAAAGGCTGGCAAGAAATCGGGAAAGATAGGTGGGATGGAATACGCGCGATGCCAATTAGCAGTTCGCGGACGTCGCTTGAGCGGCAATCGAGACAACGAGGTAAGAGGAAACCAATTATCTAGCGGAGCGAGTGGCTGTCCGCCAACGCAGTTGTTTCCTAATTGCATCGACGTCCGGACGCATTGGCAACGGTCTATTCCGGGCGCGCGCCCTTCACGAAAGTAGTGTTGTATATCCCTTCATCGAAAGCGGCTCGAAATTTACAGTGATTTCGCGTCCCGTATCGAAAAGTCGCTCGGAACCCTCTCACAGGCTTAGATAGTAATCAGCGCTGCCGGATGAACCTGATAATTGGCTAAGTGGAACGTAAGAGGCTTTGCAAACTTTCACTTTTTCTCTCTTCGTTTTAGTCGTCGTTCCGATCTCGAAAGCTGGCACAGGGAAGCCGATTCGTGATTCGTAGAAACTAGTTTTACCTAAAATTAGGAAGAATTGGTACTGCATGATTACCGATCGATAAGCTGCAGCCGAGCAGATTGGCTGCGTAACTGTTAACCCTTAGCACTCGAATGGCGACTGTAAGGCGCCACTAAAAATTGCTGTATCATTATTTAAAATACTTTTTACATTATTAAATTTGTTTGTATGTAATAAATTACTAAACACTTCAGTATTGAACGAGTAAATTGCATCATTTTTTCATATTTATAACATAAAAAACATATATACAAGGGAAATATTCTAGGTCATAGGGAATGTTTCGTTTCGGAGTTAAAATAGCTTCGAGTGCAAAGGGTTAAAGTGCTGGCAAGACGGAGAAAAAAAGATTCGGGAAATGAAAGCGTAAGAACGAAGCGAAATATAAACGGTGATCATCATCAACTGTTAGTTGATTGCATTCATTGGCCTACTTTGCCGCCGACAAAAATACGGTAGCCGAGAATAGAATATTTGGAGCTGAGGAAAGATAAGGAACGTTGGCCTTAAAGGATTAAGATGGGTAAACCACAAAATGCCAGTCTTTTCGAAATTGTTCTATTTTAAATAAATCGTCCTTTGATTGCAGGAAGATTCTACCGATGCCAGTCTTTTCTAAATTGTTCTATTTTAAATTAATCGTCCTTTGATTACAGGAAGATCGTACCTTCAAAAGCAAGCTTTTGTTGCGCTGATACCAACGAAACAAATTGAATTTTGTTTCGTCAAAAAAAAAAAAGTTCGCTAGAGTAACTGGTTCACAGGGAGACTAATATTACAGAGGATCATAATTTCTCCATCGCTTCTCTTACGGTCGAACGATTTTATATCCGCAATAACCCAGAGCACTGCCCCCTATATCCGTTTCATCAATCAGGTTACTTAAATGTTTGCACGAGGAAAATCCCGATAAAAATTACAAAGTACCGGTCAGGGAGGGCGCGGCGCAACGCCATAGGTTACCAAACTCGCATTACCGTCGTAAATCAGCATCGGATAAATTATGAAAAGCTTAAACTGTCGGCGAAGTATGAATTAATTAGCTTGAGCGTTCACGGATTTTGTTGGTTGTTCGAGTAATGGCGATAATTGGACGGCGAATACTTTCGCGCCGATCGTATCAATCCTTCTGTTTGTCCACCGGCGCGGGCATCGTGTATCCAGCGAACGGGTATTTCGGAAGTAAAAACGAGAACAGAATGTAACTGTGCGGGAAAGAGATATCGAACGTTACAGGCAATAAAGCCCGGAGTTCGCATAATTGCTCTATAGAATACCGAATACGCGCGAATATCGTTCAAACGGAGGGTGCCGGTGTGAAGCTAAACTTTGCAAGTTTTACACGCTTCGCCAACCGTGTCACGGTCTCTCCGCTTTGTTTCGAGGCGCGTTTCAGAGTTGACATCGAAACAACCGTCAGAGAGGGAGAGAGAGAGAGAGAGAGAGACAAAGAGAGGGAGAGAGAGAGAGAGAGAACGAAAGAGAAACTCCCCGACCTCTCTTTTTAATGTTTCGCATCTAATAAGCGAGCGACGCGCGTTGTGCTTGCACCGCGTCGAGAATAACAACGTTGCCGACTGAATCGGACGAAAGAAGCGGAACGAGAGGCGAAACTAGAGGGGATATTATTCATCCCTGCAACAAAGGGTAATCACTTCGATCGTGTGCCTACGGAACTGGCAGCACGGTTTTCTCTGCTGATAGGACTTTGATCAGTTGACCGAATTTATGGCTACGATGCACCGGTCGGGCCGGTATAAAGTAGGGGATGACGAGGGCTCCTAAAACGAACGGAATTAGCCGACGAATCAATGAAATTGCGCGCTCTTAACTTGGGGACACCAATTTTTTAACACGTAGAATTTGACGCGTTTCAACGAAGAATCTTGTGTTACGAATTACTAAAATTAACAAGTTAAACATTTGTAGGAATATTTTAAGAAACTCCTACGTGTTCAGGTGTGGCGTATCGGGTGGAATAATTCAATAACGATTTCGCCTAAAATAATATATTTCGCTAACGATTCGCTCAGATCTCTCGCTCCGACTCGCTCGACCGATCACACTCGCGCGACTGCCAAAACGCACGCGACGACAAAACATACGCGGGCACACACACACACAACATATATACTGTATATACATACATACACACTCGCATCCCTACAAATTTGTTAAAAAATTAACAAGAATTTGACGCGTTTCTACGAAGAATCTTGTATTACGAATTACTAAAATTAACAAGCAACGCGTAACAATGGGATTCAGGAAAGCACGGTTTGTTTCATGCTAATGCAGATTCTGAGACTTTCACGGACAGGATGAGAATACACGTATTGCATCTGTCAAAAGTTATTTCCACTAATATCATTAATTGAAAGTTAAAATGCTAGTATAACATAGTTTGGAGTTGCGTTAAACAATTTACCGTTTCACGTGCATCAGCCTGATAATAGTCTACGGAACATGTTAAATAAGGGGTGGCAAAGGTACTGTGGCGTACTGGATAGGAATTTCGCCACCAGGGACCGTTAAATTCGTTCGGGAAATAGACAGTCTAGTTATGGAGAGTCAATAAAATCTCCAAACAGAACGCAGAACGGTAAACCCTGTCCAAAAACAAGTCTGTTTCATTCTATTTACGTAAACAAAGTTTAGTCATTTCTATTTACGAGCAGTTCAAAAAACTTGTTAGATTCCACCCTATAATTTTTGCATATAACGTGGACATACTGTAAAACTTTATGAATAGACATCGGATCTTTATGCATTTATGGCTTATGGAAATGTTAAAAAAATGCTACAATATAAAATTCGAAAGAATTTAACATGATTTTTATTTGCTTTGGATCTAGAAAGGTTGTTCCCATTAAAAATAGGATTTTATTTCATTCCACTTTTTTAAAATTTTTCTATAAAAATTGGAAATTGCATAAACATCCGCTGTCTAGTTATGAATCTTATAAAAATATTCTGTTTGTAAATTATAAATCTTTGCGGACACCCATTTCGTTAATAAATGAGAATTAATCCTTACCACTCGAGTGGCGACTGTAGGGCGCCTAAAAATATTTTTTACATTACTAAATTTGTTTGTACTTAATAAAATACTAATCGCTTCAATATTGTACGAGTAAATTGCACCACTCTTTCGTTATGTATAACATAAAAGAAAAATATATAGAATGGAAGGAAGAAATGTTTGGTTTTGGAGTTAAAATAGCTTCGAGTGCAAAGGGTTAACACACTCTACGGTTCATACAATTATTAAACTACGGACGCGTAAACATTTATGATGATAACATTTTCATTTCATTTAGAATCTAAAAGAGTGTTTTTTTGTTGGAACGATTTAAATAACTTCAACGCGATTCTCACGAGTGCAAGGATGATCAAGGGAAAGGGATGAGCTGGTGGAAATAAAAATAAAAGAAAAACAGTGAGAGATCCAGGAGGCTATGCGGCAGCCGGTCTGACAATGGCCCGCGTAAAACAGATACGAAAGGAAAGCGAAACTAGCGAGGGGAGGGGCACAGGGGTCTCGTTGATAGAGGACAGGGGGCGAATTTATGGGAGTTACCGGGCGTAAGAATAAGGGACCAGCCAGCCTTTACATTTCCGTTTTACTACCTTTTCCTAAGATTTGCATAACGTGCCGAGGCATTTTCTCTCTGGCCAGAGACTGTACCCTTTGCCCCCTTCCCGCCATCTTTTCCGTTCACGTGCAGCCGCGGTACGCAGGGGCCCTTCAGATAAGGGTTTCCAATGTGCAGCTGCGTGTCCCCTCCCCCCATCGCTGTCGAGATCGATGAAATCCGCAATAATGAGATGACTTCGTAACGAACTTCGTTCGGACCTGCTCGACTCCGTCTGGAACCTGTAAAGGTCCCGAGGAATCTTTTCTGGGAAGTTAATTGGGATCGATCGGCCTGCAATCTTTGACCTTTTGAGTGTGCATGCCCCGCGGCTGTTTCGCTGGCACGTTTAATTGGTTCCCACCGTTTTCCAGCTTTCGTTGTAATCAATTACGCTTTGCTTGTACGACTTCCGAGGCTTTTTGCCCATCACCGATACAGTATCGCATCCGCCCCGTTGGTACATCAACCAGGCGTTTACTTTCCCCCACCCCTTTTGCATCGCTTTGGCTATCGATATTTATATTTACGTGGGTATCTAGTCCAGCGAAACGTCGAACGTACAGGGAGTTTCAAAATTACATGTCGCGACCACTATAGCCGTGATTCTGCAACTCTGGATGGGTGGAGAGGTCTGTTGAGAAAATAGTCCAGAGAATATTTCTTTGAGGTGTGTCAAGATGTGTAAATGCATTAAGAAATGTAGAAATACACGCAAAGGTATAGCGGATATATTTATTTATATTAATTGTAATTTAATCGCCTATTTATTTTGATTTCAATTTATATTATCCTATACTATTACCGAATTTTCTATTAACAGTAGTTGCGCGATGGCATTCGCCAGTTGAAATTAATTTCCAAGCGGAAAATGAGCGTTCAATATCACAAGATGTATAATTGGAACACATTTATATTTACTGCGGCGGCATTGATTAGTTTCTGTGGGCTTGTCAACAACTTTACCTTTAGAATGTCAGGGTATTTGTAACGTGGTTTCGAATGTAGGATTTCTCACGAAAATTGCATTTCATTTCAAAATAATTACTTCCCCGACATTTCCAGGTATAATCCTTAAGTTCGTGTCGATGTTAACGATTGTGTAGAATCAGTTAATCACGGTCGACAGGTCTCTAATTTGTTCACAACTGTTGATGAAGTTTCAGAATAAGCCTTTACAAACGTTACATGCTGGCCGAGTACGTTTCCCTTGTACAGCATTCCATAATTTTAACTTGACACCTGTTAAACAATTTGTATATTATAATTTCTATATTTATATATGACCAGAAAAATACATGTAAAATGAGATACACAAGATTTTATGCGCTTATGACAAAATCGAGTTGATGAAATTTAAAATAGTGGGAGGACTATAAGATTTGAAGCATGAGAATAGATTATTTCCAATCTATTAAAATGATTAGAGATAAGGAATTTTCTATTTGGTTTCTGTTTGTTGCAATCGATGAAGAAAATTTTTATCTTGAAAAGAGAAGATTTTTATTGCGAGGAAAAATTTTATTTTTATCACTAATGTAGGTATTATTAAGTGAACCTTGTGAGTACGATCTGAATATTCTATTTCTCCCAACCTACACATAATTCGTCGTGTGTATGCATGCGCAATTTACTACACGTGTATTAACGTTGCAACACAAGTTCAGAAATACTTTCCCCAACAGCACGTCTGCTGAAACTTTTAAACACTGGTGTAATACACCGTAGAACTCTAATCTCGCTTCGTGCAGGGCGCCATTTAAACAGCTTGTTAAACTCTGGCTTGCTTTTTCGGACGCGGATTCTTTTGTGCCCGTTTAATGGTTCGTCAAACGTTAAACAAGAATTGCAAATTATATTAATTTAATTGATAATTTCTTTAAAACGGAAATCTGCTTTTCCAATTAAGAGATTCGAGGACCATTTTAATGGTTCATTAAGGCCAGAAACCCCGAGGTCCCTCAGAAATTTAGTAGCTCGTTAGCAGAATCTTGTTAGCAGAAGCGATTTGGTTTTACCAATCAATGTTTTCTGCGTTCACCTTCGCTTCACGGTGCCCGGTCTATTCAGACCCAGGTATAATGATATTTTCGTCCTACCGAAGCTCGATATTCCCTTACAATTAGGGGTGTCCGACAACCCGAAATATCGAAATAAAGATTTCCCTTTAGAGGATTTCCCTAAACACGAAAGATCATAAACGTCGCGGAATTATGTCACGAAGCTCGAGAGGCCTTGGACGTCGAGAAGTGTAAGTCTCTTTATATTTGTCGCTGGCAAGACCCGTGTTGTTGACATATATCGAGAGTTCACTGTATCACGGTCGTTAGAAAAATGTAATGTTTTGGTCGTTCACAAACTTCATTTATAAGATGTCATCTTCGCGTCGCGAAGCATCGCAAAAAATCAAAGGATTTTTTCTCTCGTGAAAACAGTGTGGTATTTCCTCGGATAAGCTGTTATGGTCTAAAAAGTTGATCAATATGATCAAAAATTTCTGCAATCGTCCAATACAATCGTAATGCTCGTTGTACTCTGAACGCTGAATAACGGAAAAAGGAAACTGGATGAACTAGACAACTCGAGATACAGCTCCTATCGTAAAGTGTGTGTACGTGTGTGGTTGACATGAAATACATTTTCCTGACGTACAGCAGGTGTCCCGATACTCATGAGCTATCGCGTGAAAGCCATTTTTCCGGTGCATCGCGGGAGATTGAAAAACACGGAAACAGGTATCATCGGCATTCAGTGGGACGCGTGAATTCCGAGAGGAAGTTTCCGACGCCGCGGCTGTAATTGAATGTGATAAGCATGAGCAGCGGTGTACGATATCGCAACAGAGGTAGATGGTCTCTCTCTCTCTCTCTCTCGCTCTCACGCCACGTATATCGAGCAAACACCAAGGTATTTGGCCGCTGTGCAGCTAGGTGCACAGCGGTTCGACATCCGCGGGAAGTAATCGATGGCCCTACACGGTGCGTGACGATTCAATTACGAACTGACGACGCAGACTTGCCAGAATTAACTGTGGATAAAGCCGAATCGAATTGTCACGATCGAAGCGTCACGAGCAGGTAGACGCGCGAGACCGAGCACACCAAGTCGCGTATATCCGGCGAGCCCGTTCTGCGGACGACGTCAGCTCGACGAAGAGCCGACAGCCGGATAAATATCGCCACCGAAAATCCTCCGAGCCCGTAAATCTTCGAACGCCGAAAGATCCAGAAAATGTTCGAATATCGAATTGCCAAAAGAATGGTAAATTGAACATTGCCGGCTCGCCGCTCTGCCGGCCAGATTTATCGAAATAACTCACAACATCGGGAACAGCGCGTGCATTTATACTACGGGACCCCTCCCGTGGGATAAGTACGTTCTAAAGATTTATCTCGCGGTGAATCCGATCGTTTTCGAAATTATACGGCCGTGAATCGCGACGAAATACGTACCGGATAGGGAAATATATTTACATTCCGGGGGATAGCTCACTATGTTCTGTTTCGCAGCTGACACAGTTCCGTTACGATCCTTCGAGATTTTATATATGGGATACGCAGAACGTAATTTAACCCCTCCAACGGTCCGTTGATCTTCCCCTACACACCCCTCCCCTCCTCCCCCAATCGAGCGCTCGACAGGTAACTTTTCAATCTCGCCGGGGTAATTCCACGTGAAATCGGACACTTTTTTAAAATGATGTTTCTGGTTTTGTTCCAATTTGAATGTACGTGTAGTCTTTCGTGATCGTTGAACGAGTCTTGAAAGATTTTTCTGATATCTTAACACATTCGCGACCGCTGACGTGAATTCACGCCACTTTAAATTCTATTGCTGATTATTCAGCACAATAATAACAAGTGTTAGTTTGTAGTTTTTGTGCCAATTTTGCGATTTGTGAAATGTTTCTGGAAGAAAAAAAAAATCATTCTTTTAATATTAATTTACTCAATGGAATCATTGCCGTTAGAGGATGAAAAATTGTGCCAAAAAGAGTAGTTTCTGGAACAAGAAAAGTCGTTCTTTTAATATTAATTTTCTCATTGAAATCATTGCCGTTAGAGGATAAAAAAAGGGTATAATCTTTATCTAACACTGTAACAATCCTGTCACGAGAAACCAATACACATAACACCATAACCTTCATTAGCATGTTCGTATAGTTTAGAACGACGCGAGTTAAGAAAGTGGCTAGTTCAGCATTTCCTCCGTGCTTTTCAAACAGTCTCACCGGGAACTGTATACCTGTCAGGCACAGGCAATATCTGGCGTTGCGGTTTGAGCATGTTTGTTAACTAGCGTAAAGTTCGCAGGACTAATTATTTAACCGATGGAAATTGTATATTTCCGAATACGATAGATTGTTTATCACGACGAAAGCGGTTACACTGCGATTTTGAAATGCAATACCAGCGTACACTGGTTAGTTTACATAGATTCGCTTGAAATATAAGTTATTGTATCCCATAATATTGATCTGTATTTTCGTAGATATAACGCTGGCTTATTATTCCAATCGACCATGTGTACGCGGATGTTGGCGCATTTAATGAACTATCCAATATTTCGATATCGCTATGATCCTGACTTTCGGTTCAGCTATACAGGAGGTTCGACTGCAAACGATCATCGTATCGCGGTGTCATTTTGCATATTTCATTCGGACTTGATCCTAAAATCCCATTAATGCACCAATTCTCGAGTCCCTAAGTTCGGCTAGTGATCTGGTTATACCATTTCCCCCACTCCTTCCTCTAACTAATTTGACGCCAAGATTTTATTACTAAACAGCCAATTAGAGATAAACCGAAATACAACAGTTTTGGGACACCCTGTATAGGAGTAAAATTTATTTCAGCAAGTTCTGAAATTGAGGGTTAACCTTAGGACTTTCAGGACTTTGTATCAAAATATTTTTCGCATCAATTTTTGACGCAGTAAATGGAAAAAAATTATGTTGCGAGGTAGAAACGTGTGGTTTTCGAGTTAAAATAGTTTCGTGCGCAAAGGATTAATAATTTCTATATGTTGAAAAATACTGTTTCGAATAACACCTACTAGTTTTGCCTAACACTAGAACTTCCGAATCAGTCAAAATGACTGGTTCCTAATTTTTTCTTTCACAAGACTTTTACAGTGATATTTGCTGATTTATTTAAGAAAAATGTCGAGTGTTGCTAGGGGAACACGCCCCTCGGATGTTTCACAATGGAATCTGTATTGCACTCGAGGATCGTACGTCAAGTTTCGCGTGCACGATTCGTTGAATGGCAAACGCTCGAGCGTCCTCGGGAATTGGCAAAGTTTCGGGGAACGAGCGGCGAATCTCGCTGATTCACCGGTCACGGAAAACTGATAAAAAGAAGGGAAAGGGGAGGACACCTATGCGCGTATCTTCCGCCGGGATCTGTTTCGATCGGCATCGGCCGGATGTTCCGTCCCATAATTTCCAATGCATTCCCTAACCTACTTATTAAATGCCACGGGTGCACGCGCGGAGCCGCATTCCCACCGACCGTAACTTCTTCCCGCCAGACTTTTATATGCCACCGACCGGAATTCCGCGTGTACTTTTAAATTAGAACGACTATCTCGTTCCCGAATGAGATTCTCTGTCCCGGACCCGCGAGCAAATAACCGAACAAACAAAAATAACGGACCGCGGTGTTCGTATTAATTGAAAGTTCGAAATAATTACGGGAACGAATCGTCGGTGAATTAGTTCCTCCGGGACCTAACAAAGGACTCCTCCGACTTTTATCAAACTTTCCGAGTTTCTACTGTGTTACCGAAAACAAAGTTTTTCGTCGATGCAGATTGAAATTTAAGAGGGTTGCATGCAACGTTGAAAAAAATCCAAAAAATCGACAATCCTTTTTGCTCGTTTTGAAAAATTCGAATGCGTAAGACGTGGTGGCAAAAGGATTTTTCGAAATTCAGGAGAAAAGAAAGTAACGAAGCTATAACCGTGCCGTGTCGAGCAACAATACCAGATCCGAAAAGGAATGATTTACTTTTAATTCCACAGTGCGCAGAACTCGTCGATTAATAGTCATTAATTTTTTTTCATCCTTCAAATATTCCAGAAAGTTTATAAAATTAAAAATTCATAAAGCCTCGTCGGGTATTCTGATCGTACGTTAAGAATTCAGATTATTTAAAATTAAATTCTTTAAATATTATTCAAAATCTTCAACGTATCGAATATTGAAATTCACGTGGTCGTAACCGCAATGCAATATCAATCGACCCTAACAAAGGCAACCCGCACGGTTAAAATGTATCCCCAAATATGATATAATAACGATACACACTTGCGAGCCTACGTTTGCATAATATCATTAACGTAATTTGATAATATCCTTTACAATAACGAAAAGTCGCATCGCATGCAATTAAAATGTTCGCGCTAATAGTATACCAATTGATATGTATAAATGTGTACATGTATCTGCGCGTGCAATCTTGTTTGCATAATATTATTCGATTATTTAATCTCGGAGCGTGGCCCGTATCATGCCGGCGAATTTAATATCTATTGACAAGCAACAAAATTCGTCCGATTCTCGCGGATAGAAAAAAATAATTCGTACGAAGATTAACTCGACTCGAAGAGGAGCGGCGGGGAGGGGGCTAATAAACATTAATGTTGGCCCCCGTACAATTAACGCGAACGCGTAATCGAGCTCGGTACATGTAAATACTTTGCGGTATAACTGCAGCTCGCTCGACGGCTATTAATCCTAGTTTATGTTGACCATACTATACACAGGAAATAAACAATCCGTTATGCGATTCGATTCGCCAATATTTGGCAGAACACGCGCCAAACAATACAGTCGGTACGGCGGGAGGCATAACATTTGTTATACCGTCGCGTGTTATAATCAACAGTAACGATCATTGAAAACAAGATGAGACGGAGAACTGTTCTCCAAGGAAGCAAGTATATTGATTGAAATAAATTTCAGTGTACATGAAAATAAGAAAATATTGCAAAAATGTTTACTTTTATACGGGGTGTGGCCGGACGGTACAACCGGACAGGCCCTGAGATATGCATTAATATTACTGTATTTTACAATCATTGCATGCTAATCTACGGAAACCACCCGCATTATCAAATTCTGTTTGTCACTGTTCGATTCCTTCGATCCCATTTCCCAACGGATGCTTCGAAGCGATCGAACCACGAAATATACATATACCAGGCTTGAGCATTATCGGAATAAATTATTTGCAAAATAATCGTTAAGATGCTATATTACTCTATTTTCTTATATGTCGAATGAACTACAAATAATTTGTTCAGAATTATTTCATTTCTTCAATTTTATTTGAAATTCTAATAATTCTTCATTTCGTCAGATAACTCGTACCCTCCAAAATTCCATCTATTTCGCGTGTTACAGAATAATTTTAAAAGCGAATGCAGATCAGCTTTAATCATTATACTACAAACATTAGCATACGAAAATTTATCAATTAATTTACTTACTTCAAACGCCTCTTCCTGAGGTGAAATTATTTATTATTTTATTTGAACAACGTAATCGAAATCAAACACGATTTGAAAACAGTTTATTTCATTTAAAAGCCAGATGAAAATTAATTCTATGTGTTATTTAAATGATTATTTATCTTATTTTAAGTGAAATGTGTTCAACCCCGATGTATACAACGTTCCACGAAGCTGTTATCGAAAGGCTGCATCAAGTCCCGAGTGACAAGCGTTCCTATTGTTCCGCCGACAAATAACGTGTCAAATAAACTTCAAATATTCAATAAGCCACGAGCCGATGGCGCTGTACAACTGTATAAAAGACGTTGATAACTCTCCGGCGACGATCTCAACGCCTTCCTTTTCTCCTCGATGCAGCAATTGCAGATTGAAATGCAGCATGATAGGAATTGTCTGACGCAACTGTCTGATCATGACCAACCAAATCTACTTGCTGCATATACTAAACCACAGAGACCTGACAGATCTTCAAAGTCGATTTTCTCGAAAACAAAGCCTCAGACGAAAAATGTTTATTCTATATTTTCGACTTATTCTTTCATGTAGAATCACCCCCTTTTCGCTTGTACCACCAGTTACCAAACACCCTGTACAGAAAATTGACGGAATGTTGATTGATTTGAATCAACGAGTAAAAGTTCGATTTTCCACACGAGTTATTTCGTCGAGTCAGATTTCCGAAGCTTATTAAACCTACTGTGCGATCGATGGATCGGTGGAAAGTTTTCAAGGACGACGGGAGACGCGAGTGTTTTCGTTCTCCCTGCAAATCGGTTCATTGGCTTTAATTTCAGCATTAGCTCCTTGAACTCTTTTCCCAGATCCTCTCTCGTCTTTTTCCAGCCGTTCCGCCTCCTTTCCTCTCGGCCGGAGCCTGTATCTCCGAGCTTTCTGATTTAGAAATCGACCAGCAACGCCCGCGCCCCGTCCCGACGACGACGCTACCGGAGCACCGTCTGTAATTGGATGATTCTGCTTTATTGACACTGGAATTAACTCTTCCTCGGACGTGCCTTCCGCGCGGGATGCACGACGATTCCACTGTGGTTCCGATTTTCACTGAACCGCTTCATTACACACTTTCTCACGGGCCACCGACGGAATCGTGACTAATTTTATTTCGCGACGGGAGGGAGAAAAAAAAAATTATAAGAAGAAGACGGAATTTCAGCGCGACCACTGACACACGGCTGGAAACGAAAGATAATGAGGTGAATGATTGCTTAGGCATTAGCGTTCTAAATGTAAATGGGATGCTTGATTATGATAGATACGTATGAGGATGCACGCAGCTTCGTCAATTAATTGTACGGGAAATATTTGTGTTTTGCCGAGAGTGACATTTTTCAAACCGAAATCCCATCGTAGCATGTTTTGGGTCCAGCTATTTTTATTCCGGTAAGTCATTTTTTCAGTGAAATTCGAAAAAAAAAAATTGATTTCGCTTGTACGTATGTACAATTTTACTAAATTGAACTGTCAAAGGAACTTAAGTTTGACCTCTTATCATTCTTTAAATATACACCAAATATTCACTAGCAATTCGTAGATCATTTCGTGACGGTATAAAAAAATTTCACGTCGATTAAACCCCAAATTTTTCACCAAAATGTGTTGTTTTTCCACAGTTATAAACCGCACTGCTCGACGTTAAAACGAAATTGGATGTCTCAATAAAAAATTGAAGTTGCAATCGTCATTCGGTTGTGCGCCTTAAAGTGATTTTCCGAAAGCTTTACAACATTGGATTCTAAAATCGGACATTTCATGCGCAACAACCTAACAGGAAATACTTTAAGCTACAAGACAAGCGAAAGCTATAATAATCGATACTGTGAAACAAGTTTACTTATCTGACAGAACGCACGAACCTGAAAACGAAGAGTAATAATCAACGCTATACGAATAATAAGAACACTAAAATCAGAATAGAAGAAGGTAGGCAGAGTATATCCGCCATGACACTCTGACGCAGACGGTCTTCTTTAAAGTGTAGAAACTCGAACGCGCACGATCAAATATGCGACACCACCAGAATAGGAAGGGAATGCGACGTAGTATTGGAAAGGGTTGGAAGCCAGTCGATGTGACTTCGATGGTTGCGGTGACTAGAAAACATCGAGAAAACTTCGAAGGGGAAGCAATAGTCACGAGTGGAAAGTCCTGAATGTCCACTAACAATCTGCGGGTTCAGAGGGAAAGAGAGTCAAGCGGTCGGCTGGCATTCACTTAGGTTTCCAGCATTCTATATCAACATTATACTACAAAGATTGTAAATTATCTGTTTAAAAATATTTTTTTTTTTTGTATAGTTATAACTACACACTGTAACATCGAAATAGAGAAGGTCAGCGATTGAAAAAGAAAAAGTAACTCTGGTTCGAGCGTCCGGCGTAATATCAAAGGACTTTTAAATTTAAAAATCGAAATTTCGGAGTTTTGGTTTTTCAGGTTCATCTGTATGCAGTATAATTTGAAGACAATTACGGATTTAGCGATTCTATGACTAGGAAATATTCTGTTCTATTTTCAAATGACGGCAGACTCTATTATTCGAGATCGGTCGAATTATGATTCAATTTATTCTTTTTCTTATCTGTATTCAGCAGAGTCCACGTCTTCGACGGGTCTCAGACGTCATTCTTCGCTTCCGTGGCTTTTCCTCCTCGTCTCTTTCGACCGTTCATTCTATTCTCTTTTCTTCTTTCTTTTTTTTTTCTCTCTTCCTTTTTCACGCGCATAGACAATGAGAATTCCGACTTGGCCGCACGAGAAACGCGCGAGATCGACGGGAATTTAATTAAAGCAACGCGCGTCAAATGGAAAGGGGTTCCGCTGGACGCGTTTGCGTGTTCCTGTTCCGTGTGTTACATTCCAGAGGGATGAATCTTAACACTTATTGTTACGCAACTGATCACAGAAATCTAATCTTTCAATATCACGCTACCGAATTCCCAACAGCAAGAATTTGTTTATCTACATTTTACCATATTCAGGCGTTTAATTTTGATGTTCAGACAATTCGATACTTTTTCTTTTTACATTATTTTCACTTTTACACGATTTTTCCGATTTTCCGTAACACATTGCTACCCTTTTTTTCACCGTGTTTATTGAGCAAACTGTTGTTGTACAATGTATTTCAAATTGCGTTCTCTATTATATATTTGCTTTAGATTAATACGAATGTACCCACTGTTGCGCGTCGATTGATTCACGGCTTTTTTGCACGGTTTTTCTAGAGTTTTTTTAGAAGTTTTAATTTTGGGCATTTTTTATTTGGGAATGTATCCTCGCCTTGTAAACATGTACTGAAAATATGCTAGGAAGTTACAAAATGTATGAATGACAAATTGTCCACGTTTTGTATCAACACGTGACAAATACATTTTTGTCGAAATGTTTTTTAACACTTAATGGCAATTAATAGTCTAAAAAAAAATTGTATACCGAATTCACCGAGAACGTGTTAATATTTGTTGTCAGTGGAATATGAAAACGTTTTCTGTAAATTTTAGTATGGATGATTCGCACATGGCTAGCCCAGGTATCACATTCTTGACGACGTCATTCCCTTTGTTGACTGCTGGACACAAACTTCAGCGCATGGTCCTGCAGGATTTAGTACCTCACTATATTTCCTCCTCCAGGTATACTGCCAGGACCAAGTATACGCTCCTGTTCATACTCTGGCAAGAATAGTAACTCTCATAAACACAGAGTGTTGCCAAACTGGAACGTGGTCAGGTATCAATGCGCGACAATCTTGAGACACATTAAAGTTGATCCTTTTACGATATTATACTTTGTTGAAGGTACGATCACGTTCGCGTATTTCTATTATTACAACGAAAAAAAGAAAAAAATCGTAAAAATATGTAGAAACACTTATTTTAAAGAGATTCATTTTTAAGGGAGCAGTGTTTCGACAGGTACATTAAATGAAGGCACGCTAGTGTGTTCAAAGTGTGTTTAGAAAACTTTTCTATTTGCTTTAATTATATTATTGTGGAGTATCGACATTTTTAATTTGAAAAAATATTCTAATAAAAAGAAAGCGTTTGGGAATCGAATTAAATTTTGAACAGATCAGATTAAAATCTTACTTATTTAACTTATTTTAAAGAGATTAATTTTTAAGGGAGCAGTGTTTCGACAGGTACATTAAATGGAGGCACGCTAGTGTGTTCAAAGTGTGTTTAGAAAACTTTTCTATTTGCTTTAATTATATTATTGTGGAGTATCGACATTTTTAATTTGAAAAAATATTCTAATAAAAAGAAAGCGTTTGGGAATCGAATTAAATTTTGAACAGATCAGATTAAAATCTTACTTATTTAACTTATTTTAAAGAGATTAATTTTTAAGGGAGCAGTGTTTCGACAGGTACATTAAATGGAGGCACGCTAGTGTGTTCAAAGTGTGTTTAGGAAACTTTTCTATTTGCTTTAATTACATTATTGTGGAGTATCGACATTTTTAATTTGAAAAAATATTCTAATAAAAAGAAAGCGTTTGGGAATCGAATTAAATTTTGAACAGATCAGATTAAAATCAAATGACTCGTTAATTAACAAGTTAGCTTGATGGTACAGTAATTGAGAGAAGTACCCTATGGCGCTTCGAGAATGACCCAGATTAGAAAAATGTTGTAAATATTTTAAAAACGATCTGACGCAGAAATTCTAATTATAAACCTTCTTTTGCATGTCCGAGGAGCGTATACGGGTTAATGTATATGTTTTCTCGTATTCGACCGCGGATGCCATAATGCACGAAGATCGGCATTGTAGTTATGGCCGACAGATCTTGGAAGAACTGTCGCCAGAACAGTGTACCAGTAGGTTTTAGTAAGGAGGTAAGCTAAGAGAGGCTGAACGATGGGATCAACGTAAAAGTTAGGGTCCACGAACACCATGAAGCGACCCTGGATATTACGGATGATCCGCTTATCATTACCGGATCTCCTTCCTCGGTATAATCTTCGAGTTTGCTCCACTTCTTCCGCGCCTGGCCCTATTTCTCCTATTTGTGCTGTCGTTCGTAATGCGCGGGAGCAAATCGTGCAATACGGGTCCGGGAGAACGAAAGAAAGAGACCCCGGTACCGAGGGCCGTAAAAGGTTTATTGGAAAAATGAAATAACGCGAAGCAATCACGACGCGTCGCTACGATATAAGAATTTTATCTTTTCAATAAGCAGGGTGCAGAGGCGGCACGGGAGGGGGTGGGGGTTGACGGTGACGCGCGAAGAAATTACTCGTAACTTTGATAATATGTAATATCGCGCCCGGGGTTTGTATGTGCGCGCGCGCGCGTGTGTGTACGTGAGATGTCGCGCAAATGAAAATCTCGTAATACCGTTAAAGTTTATATATATACATCGGAAGTGTCGCGCGCGATTCCGTGTGCCTGACTGCTTTTCATTGGTGAAACGGCTTCGAAGGAATCTCGAACTTGTAAACAGTCGTAAATGGGATATTGAAGTTTATTATAAGCGGCCCGTACGAGCCGGAACGTCGAGATTGTCCTGAACAGAATTCATTATGCGCCGCGAAAGGATTACACAAATTAAACGCGGCTGATAGCCTGTGTTTCAGGGATAGAAACCCGAGGACGGGATCGACTCCGAATTTCGGGAACAGAATCAGGAGGTTATAAGACGCTCGGAGGTGCGGCTCTTTTCAACCAGGAAATGGAGATTTGTATATTGCATGAGTATGGAAACAAGAGCGGATGGGTGCGAAGAATACTTTTATTCCGACACTTCGAAACTGCACTTCGGCCTGCAAAATTAAAGCAGCACTTTCACGTCGAAGAATCGTTGAAGTTTAAACTGTTCCGACTAGATTGAGTTTGTGCAAAATGAAAATTGCCTGCAACAGGATACAGGAACCAAGTAGAAATTACTCTAACGACTACACCAACTTAGAGATAACACATGGACATTTTAAAATTCTTTTATTCCTCCTGTTCTGTACGAATAATATACGGGGTGTGGTGCAACAGGGCAGGGCATGATTCTACATGTAAGAATAATTCGGAAAAAAGGAATGCCTCGTTTTCGATAAAATGATAATGTACGAGAAAACAATACAATGAAGTAATTGCGTCGATTATTTTTTGGCAGAATAAGTGATTACTTTTAATTTCTCTAGTCTTACCAATTAGTCACGGTTCAAGTAAAAATAAATTGTTCCAGACGATTACCTTTCCAAAGGATAAAGCGCAAAATGTGACGGCAACTTTTTCCACGGCACACGGTGCAGTTCAGTCTGACTTTCCTCCTTGAACTAGTTCCCTTCATGGTACAAGTGGAAAAAATGTCGGCTGCATTGTCCGCCTTCTTATGAAAGGGGCAGTCGAGTTTAGGCTTAGGCTTCCCTTTATGCATTTTCCTCGCTCGAAAGAGCACCGAGGGATCTCGAACAAAAAGTGTGTTAAGCCGAAACACCCTCGACGAAACAAAAATCGGAGCGGTTATTGTACGGAATTGTTCGTTCGTCTCTTAACCTCTCGCCTATCCGAATATTACCGCGACAATTACCGCAGGTTAACTGCCCGACGGAATTCGCCTGTGTTTGTAATGCGAGCACCTGTTGAAGGAACTGTTCCGTCCCAAGACGAAGCAGATTTTGAAGTTGTCTGTTTTGAATAAACATTTTTCGTTTGAGGCTTTGTTTTCGAGAAAATCGACTTTGAAGATCTGTCAGGTTTCTGTGGTTTAGTATATCCAGGAAGTAGATTCGGTTGGTCATGATCAGACAGTTGCGTCAGACAATTCCTATCGAATAGCATGCTGCATTTCAAACTCGATTTTCTCGATAACGAAACTTCGGATGAACAAATGTTTATTCTATATTTTGCGACTTATTCTTTCATGTAGAATCACATCGTATAATTTTCGTCTGAAACGTTGTTTCATATCGTATCTGCAATTTGTGAGTGACGGAATTTTGTCGAGAAAACCGACTTTTCAACGCACTGTGTGCTGCGCTACAGATGGACGTTATCGGAACTGGATTAGAAGCCGATCGATGACTCCAGGAATCCCAATATCGTAACGCTTATCTGGTCGATCATCACCGTAATGACCGGCCGTGGTAGCATGGTTGCTCGATTCGAGCGCGTCGTTGCGCGTCACTAGAGGCACCGCGCCGGAACCGGAAGCTCTAAACACAGAGGCGAAAAGGGTACGGTGACGACATAAATCTCCGACTTAACGTGAGTCACGTTACTTTCTTCGAGCACCTAGCCTCTCCTACCCAGGGGGCGGGGTAGAGCCAGAACAAATTCGTTCGTGAATTACTTGCCTTCTCGAATTCCCGACCCGACCCGACCCGACTCGGCGTGGCCCGGCGTCGGCCCGGCCCGGTCCGACCCAGCCCGACACCGACCACCTACAATAATTTATTTCCCATGAAATTCGTTGCATTCTAGCCGGGGTGATAAATTAAGAGAGGTTCAATTGTTTCAAGAGAACGATCCTGTGGTCGGCTGCCGGCGGTTTGTCGTGCTTCAGAGCCGGAAAGACCGATGAGAAAAAGAGAACGGAACGGTCGGATGATAATTATTTCTTTCTTCCGCCGCGTGTGCAAATTCGACGAGCGGGTCTGGCGCAAGAAATAAAACGAAAACGCGAGAGCAAGATAAACGTTCTCGTTGGAACCATCTTCCTATTATGTACCCGACCAGTTTTCTGTTTGTGTCTGTACGAATTAGAATTAACACGTTGACTGCCATGTCACGCATATGTGGGTAACGGAATTATTTGTGTCCAGGTTTTAAAATGAATTTTTACGTTAATATATTCACTATAACAAATTTGATTAGGACCTGTAAAAGGCAAGAAAGTTGGAGGACTACTCAATATCCATACATTTAATAATGTCCATTTTTATTTCATTAAATGACTTACTTTTGATTTTATGGAATTTTTGAGGTTTCTTGTTTGGCAGTCAATGTGTTAAACAAGTTAGGTTGTAGCAGTTTGCATTTTCATTCGCTCATTTATGAAGCAGAGGAAAGCAGAGAAGCTCAGAGAAATTGCATTACAAATAGACTTGACGTTTATGCTTTTTCTATACAATTGTTTATACTTTTCCTACTATAGATTTTTGTGTGATGTTGGTTTTCGAAAGTTTATTTAAAAAAAATGATAATTTCCTGAACGTCTACAGTCTACTAGTAATGTAAGACTGGCATTTACACGTTTATCGTTGAATCGTCAATACGTTCGATTTTGACACGTTAAATGCGTTTTAATGTCACTCTAGTTTTAGCATATAGTTTGATGCGCAATTACATTTGGCTTGCTGGTTTGTTAATGAACCTATCGTTTACCGTTGTTCTCGTCGTGAACAATAAAGCCTAGCTCGATAAGGCCCGACGTAGACGGAAAAATATTGTTCGTGTTTCAGCATCACACTAAATCATACTCTCCCCGACAATAACCGAGAAAATTGATGACTCGCGGAATCTGCCGTTCCGCCGTGACATCGAGAGTTCCTTATAGTACGCTGACATACATATTGTGCAGACATTCTTACATTCTACCGACAATATTATTAACTCAAGAAAGACTAATAGTAAGTCAAGGCGAAGTTACGCGTCTACGCACATAACCATCTATTTCAGATATTTCTACTATTCTTATTACGGTACAGCAAAACCATACTATTTTTTCCTCCCTCTTGATCTGCTTCGCTATTTAAAATTCTACAATATTATTTATGTGTCTACGTACATAACCATCTATTTCAGATATTTCTACTATTCTCATTACGGTACAGCAAAACCATACTATTTTTTCCTCCCTCTTGATCTGTTTCGCTATTTAAAATCCTACAATATTATTTATGTGTCTACGCACATAACCATCTATTTCAGATATTTTTACTATTCTTATTACGGTACAGCAAAACCATACTATTTTTTCCTCCCTCTTGATCTGCTTCGCTATTTAAAATTCTACAATATTATTTATGTGTCTACGCACATAACCATCTATTTCAGATATTTCTACTATTCTTATTACGGTACAGCAAAACCATACTACTTTTTCCTCCCTGTTGATCTGCTTCGCTATTTAAAATTCTACAATATTATTTATGTGTCTACGCACATAACCATCTATTTCAGATATTTCTACTATTCTTATTACGGTACAGCAAAACCATACTATTTTTTCCTCCCTCTTGATCTGCTTCACTATTTAAAATTCTACAATATTATTTATATGTCTACGCACATAACCATCTATTTCAGATATTTCTACTATTCTTATTACGGTACAGCAAAACCATACTATTTTTTCCTCCCTCTTGATCTGCTTCACTATTTAAAATTCTACAATATTATTTATATGTCTACGCACATAACCATCTATTTCAGATATTTCTACTATTCTTATTACGGTACAGCAAAACCATACTATTTTTTCCTCCCTCTTGATCTGCTTCGCTATTTAAAATTCTACAATACTATTTTAAAGCAGTTGACATTCTAACAACCTTATTTTTCAGCTCAAGCTTTATACTCATTAAACTAAATCAATTTCGATGAAATTTTCAATAACTCGTACGAATCTACAAAAGGCACTTTTTAAATTTTCATTGCAAGCCCGAAGGAAAAAGTTGTGAAAAGCAACTTTTACTATTTTTTTTTTTTTTTTCGCAGTTCAGACAACGCAATTTTTGAAAATGTCACTAAACCAATCCAACCAGTTTGGTAGAAAACCCGAAATCCTTTGTGCAGAAAGAGGGTATCCGTTTCCCCTCGATTCGAGTCAATTCTCCCGAATCTGGCAGTCCCGTAATGTGTGTTGCAAGTCTCGCAGCGGACAGGCCTGTTTCCACGAAACGCGGGAAATATTATCGCAATGGTAGCTGGTAATCATCGGGACGGGAACGCGAACGCGAACAGGAACGTGACGAAATATTATGGGAACGTAATGGCGGGCGTTATCGAACGTGCCCGCGATGAGCGCCATTCGTCCGGGTAACTAATGCACAGATCCAAAATGGAAGCGCGCGGCGTTGGCGACAGAGGAACGGACGTCTAATGGGTTGAAAAATTTGCATAACACGCGTTTAATGTATCCGCGCGGCGGAAATATTACCGCCGCACCGGCGGGGGAATATATGTGTGTGCGTCGGATCGTGGAATTACGGGCGAGGTACGTTCGTCCTGACTGGGAACCCACCAGCTAGTCAAAGGAACGTGAAATGTTTTTCATTTCGTGCCCGCCGTTTCGTGATTAATATCCGCGCTTCTTCGCCTGAAACCGTGGCCAGGTGGATTCTGATTACACGAGCGAGCGTAATTTTTCGTCGATCGATCGCGGATTTCTATACAGCAGCTATTTCCCCGTCGCATGTTCTTGGACGGGATCCGATGACAAATGTAGATCCGAGATGAGATCCTTTGATCCGTATCGGATCGTACAACTGCATTTGAATATTTCGAGGTCTACGGTGGCCGCTCGAATTATTCGGACGCTCGAAACAAATGTACGATTTCACACGGAATCGATGAATTATTCATCAGAAACCTAGTCATTCTTATTATTTCACCACGTTTTTATTAACCCCCTTTCTTGTCTTTTCTGTGCAAATTTTCCAATTGATTTTAAACTACCTTCCCGATCAGCTAGAGACTCGAAACATTAAACATTGCTCAGAACTGAATGACAAAACACACGCAAGACCAAAAAGCAGAAAATAATTATTTAAATAAAATTAATTTTTAATAAACCACGTCTTCAAGACGGACTAAAAAGCATAAAATAATTTTTCCTAGCCCCGTACAGACAGTCCTGAAAATTTGTGATTGTGAATTTTCAATAGCTATGAAAATAAAATGTCTCAAATCCATAAAAATTGTTTTCTCTTTCCATTTGCAATCAAAATTTAATTATTACGTTGTAAATTTTCAGTGAAAATATTTTAAGCACTGTATCGTATTTCTATCCTGCACTGCACCAAGACAATCTTAAGATCATTATGTGGCTTTGTTCTTGCTGCAGGGTTGCTGCTCGAAGCTAAACATAGCCAGAGTTTACCTTACCTCTCTATACGTCTCAATTTACAAAACGCACGTTGAAGATCAAAAAGGAACACGGATACAGCGCATACGCTTGTAATAAAACGAACAATATTCTTACAATCGAAACTTCTTATTTCAAGAACTGCTGAACACAAGACTAGACACTTGTAATAAAACGAACAATATTCTTACAATCGAAACTTCTTATTTCAAGAACAGCTGAACACAAGACTAGATTTCAGGACACTAATTGTAAGATTTACGTTATTCCCATATTTAACCTTCATTGTTATGAAATAACTCGTGTTTTATTTAACACTTTGAGTGCCAAACCAGAACCCTAAAAAATTCCATGAAACCATTTATTTAATGAAACAAAAATTGAAAATAATTATATGTGTGATATTTTGTAGTCTTCCAACTTTCTTGCATTCTACAGATCCCAATTAAATTTGGTACAATGAATATATTAACATAAAAATTCATTTTAAAACCTGGACAAATAATTCCGTCACCAACATGTGGGTGACATGGCGGTCAACATGTTTTACCACGTACAACGTATTTTTATTATATTAGTTATATATATTATATATGTTAGTTTATATATTAGTTTACAACGTATTTTTATTTTAACACCTGACCCGTGTCGTTGACCGTATATCGAGAATTGACTGTGCAACGATCAAACTGTAAACTAAACTCTAATAATACGAGGTATTTCATTTCCTCGAACAAGCTTGTGAGAGGCTTCGGAACGATTTCCGAAAACGAATCTCCTCTATACAACGGCCATTAATTCCACCTTAGTCGGGCCACATTAAAGCGCTATTAATCGTCATCCTCTCTCATCCGTGTCATTGATAAATCGCGGTACAAGACCCTGCTCTCCGGTATCCATGAACGAAACGACAGACCGAGCCAGGCTCTAATCGATCTTTAAGTTAAGCGTTTAGCGGCTATCGGCCGCGGTCGCGCCTTTATTCGCTACGTGTTCTACATTTTCGATAGAAATTAAGAGCAATTAAGTCGGTTTCAAGTGGACCATTATGTGTGGGTAAAACGTGACGATGGAAATAGCTGCTGGTTCTGCATTCTCGGGATGGCATGCAAAGAGGCACAGGCAAAGAGCGACTGGCAAAGAGTGAAAAGAAGAAGATGGGTATAAGTAGCACAAGTTGACCGGTTTTAAGCTTTAAATGAAAATTACTTTAACCCCTTGCACTACGTCGAAACTCTGAAAAAGCCGTGCCAAACTTGTCCGCCGGAATAGGCAGACAATTAATAAGTCACGAGTCAGACTCGTGATATTCAATTTTGGCACAAAATTTTCATCACGAGTCAGACTCGTCAAAGTAGTGCAAGGGGTTAATCACGGCTGAACACAAGTTATCGTCAAAAGGCTCAAAAGTTATACGCGTGTAAAGATCTGCGATTTTCAGCGTTTTATTTATTTATTTTTTTCTTTTGTCGCATGCTATTAATCCTTTGCACTCCGAACCATTCTATCAGAAATTTACAAATCCTCGTATTATTTAGTATAATTTTGGAACCAAGTAACCGTATTATAATGATATTGGACTTTTATGAATTGGTTGACATCGAGGAATATATATTTGCAAAAAAATCAATATTTTATTTAAAGCTGCGCTGGAATAAATTAATTCCCCGTAATCGTTAATAAACTTTAATGTCCCCTGAGAGGGGACAGCGGAGTGCAAAGGGTTAAACTGAAACTTTCTTTCTCTTCCTTCTCGGTGGCGCGAGAACCTGAAAATTTCGGGGTTCTCGAGAATTGTCGGGATTCCCGAGAATAATCTCGAAAATTCTCGGGTGTCTCGATATATATATTCGAATCCCGAAACTTTTGAGAACCTTTCTCGATTCCGAATAAAATTCTGGATCCGACCCGATATTTTCGGATAGCCGCGCACCTGTACGTTTTACCGATTTGCAAATGGTTGCAGGCTCTATCCGTATTCTCGTTTTAAGCAAAACCACTTCGGCTCCGTTTTTCCCGAGTTTTACGAGAATATTTAACTCGAATACTTTATTCCCTGATAAGATCGCCAGACATTGTTGAAGACGCGCGACGACCGAAAGAAATATGGGCATACTAAAGATGTTGCTGCAAGCGAACGGCTCATCTTAGGCTCGTGAAAGTTAGTTTGTTTATAGTCAAGGCTGTAAACGATATTTCATGCCCGGTACAGATCGTCGCAACGCCGTCGAGGTGCCAGTAAAAAAAATCATTCCACGAACTTTTTCCACGTAGCGGAAGAGTCGTGGTCGGAAGAATCGCTTCTTTGTGCGTCACGACTATTGGACCACCCTGTATGCAACCATGTGTGTACGGGTCGGGCGATAGTACGGAAGACCGGATTCGAAGGATATCCGTTTGCTCCTTTTGCAAATACTTGAAATCTCGTCGCGTCGTCGATCGAGAACGAGCGCGCGGCCCTCGCACGGCTCTACAATGGAATTTTCAATATTGTGCCGGGAGATTGCCCTGATTAATGAGACGACGTGGCCCTTGGAGACATTGTTCGTTACCGCACGCGGCCACTGTGTGTGTCCCCTGTACGTGTGTGTATGCATGTGTATCGCTGGAACCCTACAAGGTCCGCCCGGGCTGAATATATCTACGTAGATATCGTAACCGGTGCTTCGTTATTAGTGGACATAAGGTAGGGCTTGAATTCTGTCGGATTCGCAGAAAATGTATAACGGTCCTCGTGCTTGTCCACTGCGCATCGCTACTCGAAGGATTTATTTTCGGTACGAACTGCATAACCGCGGACAGTCTTAAGTCTCAAGTGCAAAGTCTGTCGACGGTGCAATAAAACGTAAAACGATATTACTTTTGCGGTTAAAACGTTACATTTTACTCGAGGATAACAAAAGCGAATAGTAGGGAGAGGAATCATTTCTTCGAAATACAGTAATTTCTCTATATATGTCGCCAAGGCCTGGATGATAAACGTCAACTATAACCACAACAGAAACACAAGTCTGATGGATTATAAGGTAGGAAGTATTCCTTTGAAGGAAGTACAAGATTTTTCGGACACCCTGTATGCTCGTGTCACTGGACATACTCGCTTCCAGATCTGTCTCGTAAACATTTTTGGAATTGATATGTGCGCGAACACATCGTTCAGGTTTGTTGTTCCGTATTCAAGGGGATGAAATCGATTTTCATTTACATGAGCGTCCTGTTGCTTTGTACAAAGACACCGTTGTCTCGGAACTCGACAAAAAGCTGGAAAGGGTATGAAAGAATGGCTTCCAGGAATGTTTCCGCTAGACGGTTGTCAAAAGGGTATAGCTTCAGAGGGAAACTATTTAGCAGGAGACACAGTATAAATGCAATAGACCTTTTTTATAACGTAGTACAAAGCGGCTCTCTGTGAGCTCGATTCAATGAATCCTGAGATTGTAATCGTTTCGACCATTAATTGCGAAAGGCGATCATCAGAAACGAGAATCTATTGGAACAGGCAAAGGGATGCGAGAGGATACGTAACAGCATGAAATTCTTCTCGCCGATATTCATTCGCCCGTGACCCATCGCTACGTACAAACACGCTAACAGCTAAACCAACAATCACTAAAACTCCATACAATCCTTTGAGCTACTTTTACCTCGTTTCAATAGAAATTCATGTGCAATACAAATTTCCACTGTTTTCTTCCCCCTGAATATTGTAAAATTATATTAATAACGAGATTGTCAAAAGAACGTGACTTTCACAGTCGTAACTTGCACAACGTCATGTTACGAACTGAACGTTCTGAATCAATCAGTCAATTCTTTATTGTTACCCTCAGGGTTACAATCCATTTCTTACCTACGCAGAGAGAGAGAGAGAGAGAGAGAGGGGGGGAGAGAGAGAGAGGGAGAGGGAGAGAGAGATGCTGTCTTAAACTAAAAAAAAAAAATATATATATACAGGGTCATCCGTTTTTAAACGGCCAAACGTCAACCAGCTATAGAGGGCCCCAAATGGAACAACTTTCACCCCTAACACTTTTTTTGATTCGGCCTTGATTTCTTGAAAATATTTTAAACAATACGTACCCAAAAGATGTATTTAAAATCATTCTTAAAGCTTGAGTCCCGTTACATTCCTTGAATATTTAGGTATTGCTGTAAAAATTTTGAATGGGATTATCTAAAAATCAAGACTGAATCAAAAAAAGTGTTAGGGGTGAAAGTTGTTTCATTTGGGGTCCTCTATAGCTGGTTGACGTTTGGCCGTTTAAAAACGGATGACCCTGTATATACATATAAAATAAAATAAAAAAAGAACATAGATCCAACAGATAACTGAACGTTCTAGATATTTTGTACAATTATTTAAATGTCTTAAATGTAGAGACGTTTGCGACAGTTACGGAGAGAATACTGTAATCTAGTTCTTAGAGAGAGATGTTCCTAGCGTTTTAAGAAATCCTGGCCTGCAGAGGGTTAAGGGGCAAATTAATTGCTCGAATCGTGTATTAAATCAGTCAATCTGAATTTCGTATCCTCTCGTCTAGAAGCAGGAATACCTGAATCACGGGATAGAATTCCTCGATAGGAATACCTGCCAGAGGAAGAGGGCTGGAAGATCGTCGAGTGGTCCTTCCCCGATACTTGCTCGCCGGAATTGCGGGAGCCTGTTCGAGGAAGTGGCGCGGGGCTGGATGTTACAGGGGGCAACCTGTTACAGCAACGTAGCAGGAATACAGCGAATTCTGTCGAACACTCGACGAACGGATAAATTCGTTAATGCCCCGCAAGGAACGGGCCGGAACTTTCGCGGAAACCGGGCGGAGTCCTGCCGGTAATATTATTTCCAACTTCCTTTAAGGACTTACCGCCGGAACAAGTGGAAAGGACGTCCCTTTTACCGTCGTCTCTCAGTCCCGCGGGTTTCAAATCTTTCGTTCGGTAATTAGCCTGAAGTTCGATCGTGTACTTAACTGTTCGGCGCTCTCAATTAAACGTTAACGATTTGAGCACAAGCCTAGCTAGCCGGGGTTGTGTTTATCACGACGCAAGCGTTGTCCGTTTTAGTCGAAGGACGTGGAAGAGGAAATTTCAAGAATTCGCAGATGTTGGTAAAATGATTTCTGATGCAAATAAACGGTTCCAATCTGCAACGGAATAACGACGTTTCGATAACTGAGCCGTTTATTTTGAAAGTGGCCTAAGTCCATTTATCTTAAAATCGAGATATTTAAGGGTTTGCGTTTCAATGAATTTAAAAATATACGTGTAGGACATTAATGAGTCGCACTGCTTAAGTGTATCTAAGGGTGTTAAATTTATAGTTCCTATTAAAATAGTGGCAATTATTAAGTGAATAATATGCGTTTTCTTATCAAGAATGGAGTTAGGCCACTTTCAATATTAACAACCAGATTCATTATAAAATTTGAAGGTCCATTCAACATAATTTAAGATGCTTCAAATTGAAAAAAAAACAATACTGAATTTATTTTACATATCCTTAAAACACTTCAGGAACATAATTTATGCGATTCAATTAACTACATAACGTGCAAAATTACAAACATAAATTTATTACAAAACAATTTACTACTCATCTACATATCTACAATATCTTTTTCCTGAATTCCGTTTAATCTTTCGCACTTTTTGGATGTGTGATTCATCAATTTTTTCTCTATTGTCATTCATATCTTCATCCTCTGAAGATGAATATTGTTCTATAATTCGGTTTCTTTCTCGATTTTTTTTTTAAATCATTACTTACTATTTCTTCTTCACTATCTGAACTAAATAATAGTCTTGTTCTGTTCTTCCCCATGGGTGAGATAATTTCTAAAATTTAATATTAAATTTTAAGTTTTATATTAATTAAACGTACTGGTTATTCAACTAACGCAATTGTCCAAAAACTGAGGTTAAATTGTAAATACTAATTAATTAAAATTACCTTCATCACTACTTTCCGACATTATCAATAGTAAATATATTATCTTGATTATTTAAGTATAAATGGAGTTAGGCCACTTTCAAACTACACGGTTCGATTATTAAACTAACTCTGAAAACTTATGTGTCAAGAATTATCGTATTTGCTCGGATTATAAGCAACCTGAAATGCTTTACTGATAAATAACATAAAGTTGTACACGTAACCATGATAACCGGAAAAAACTGAAAAACGGAGTTAGGCCACTTTCAAAATAAACGGCTCAACTATCGAATTGCGAGTAAGAAATAATGCTATACAGTTGGTGTGCAAAGTATTCTATTCTAGAATACTAGATAATTGTTGCAATCATCGTTGCCGCGGTTACGCGAATTCCACGCGATCGCACCTTGAATCCGTAACTAGAACACGTTTCTCGGATTTAAGGAGAGATAGCATGGTGTCGGCCGTTCGTTCTTTAACAAAGGGTGTTCGTGCGGAACCGTTGACGACGTAATTAGATAGTGACAAAGAGAAGGCTGGCGATAGCGACGTTGTAAGTCTGCATTATGTGGGTTCGGTGAGCAGGGTGATCATAGGGACAACGCGAATACTAGCAAGCACCTTACGACTCTTAACACCTGCATTATCGGAAATCAGAATTGATTTTCTTTTGTTCGTAAGGTGTAGCAACTCGATTGACCCTGGGACAGAAGCGGACCATTGTTACAATTAGACTGCGGATTTTATGCATTTATAATAAAAATAGCCGGGTCAATGTAAAACCCTAAGGACATTTAAAAAATTGAATTAGGCACATTTCCATTTAACGTTTCTTAAAATCGACTTGGATAATTTTTATTTTCCACAAAGGTCCGGCAGTTATTTATAATTATATAATGAGCGATGTTTAGGACTATTCACTGCCTTATTTATGAATTTTTGAAAACGTATCTGTCCGTATTTGGGTCGCTTATCCTACTGCATTTCCTATTCAGAACTTCCGTGCGGTCTTGGAGAAATTAGAGATAGCACGCACGTGCTATCATTTTGTCGCGGAGTGTAAAAGCGGAGGGAGGAAACTGGTACCGGACGGTTCGCGAGGGGAGGGGTGGGTTGGGGTTGGGAGGAGGGGGCGAAGTTTCGAGAGGCGGATGCAATTCGTGGCGGAAGCGATGAATGATCGGCAACAATGGGAGTCAATCAGGTGGGCGTATTCACGTGAGTGAATCGGTTCGATTATCCGGTACGAGGCGATCAACGGCGCAACCGTGCGACGACGCGGGGGTTGGACCGTTGCGTCAAAACCGCTTTTGGATTTGCACGGTCGCGGGCCGCGTGTTTCGCCGAGTGGTTAGGCTTGCGCGGCTGCGGCAATGCCAGCGGTAGCGGAGACCGGTTAGCTGAAAGTCCCAGGTCTGAACGTTGCAACGACGTTATCGTAATAGGGTCCGATTAAGATGCAAATTCGGGCCTGGGTCTACGCCCGACAATTTAACCCGGTAACCGGGCTAATATTAAATAAAATGCAAGCCGGACCTGTGCCGCCGTGGCTCTCCTCGCCTCGCCTAACCTCGCCGCGGCCGTGACGGAGGGTAGACACGAGGCAAATGCCTGAAGGGAGCCGAGTCGGGGGCCGCACAACGCTTGAAAGCGGGTAATTCTCATTTTGAGAAATTGTTATTAAATTTTGTCGTGCTCTGCCGCGCGTCTGTCTCCCTCTTCCCACTCTTCCCCGATCCTAGGCCCTGTCTCTCATCTTCATTCTTCAGTTACCATCACTTTACTCGTCCCTGCCGTCGCGACTCTTACACCGACGGAGAGCCTCTTCCGTCCTTCAGATTCTGACGGAGTTCTTGCGATATTTAAATACTCAACCCCGCCCGAAATTCGTCGTTTAATATTTGATACCGTCGCAAGAATACAGTCTTTCCCCCCCGAGAGTCATCAAACCTCAGGGCACTCCGCTCCAGTTTTCTCTCTCTGTCTCTCTCTCTCTCTCTATATATATATATAAGACAATAATCTTATTTTCTTCCTTTTTTTATTATTATTGAGGATTTTCAAGAAGTGAAACTCAAATTTTGTTGCTCTGTAATAAGAGTATTTAATTTTTTATTTTATTATATTACAATCGTATGTACAATATTTACAACCTTACCTGTAATAAGAGAAACGACAATTAAAGTTTCTCCTTCTATCTGTCTTTTACTCCGAATATTATTTTGTAAAACCTGTCACACGTGTTTATTACATAACCTTCACGAAAGTGAGTTGTTAGAGAATGTTATCGGGAAATCTTTCTATTGATCGCTATCTATCGTCACGGGATGCCAACTAGATCATTCGCATATGAAGCGCGGCCTATTCAAATGAAGAAAGTATACTTTCTTTACATATATATTGGATTGCAACTAAGTAATTGCCGATTTGTTCAATGAAATAAAAGAGTTTTTTTTTTACTTGGAATGACCTTTAATCTATGATGTATTTTCCATTTTGTTCGATGACCTTTTGCCATCTTTCTGCCAACTTGAAAATTCCACGCTCGTAGAAAGTCTGATGCTTTTCGGCCAAAAACTGAGTTAAGTGAGATTTTACATCGTCATCATTATCGAAAGTTTTACCACGAAGGGAGTTGTCCAGGGATCGAAATAAGTGGTAATACTTTTTGGCAGCTTGCACTGCGTTCTTTCCTTTACGGAAATAATAAAACAATATATGGCGAAAATGTTCGTTTTTGCACTCCATATTAATATTGAGGTAAAAAAAACACTTTAAGAAAATATCTACGCAATGAACTTGTAAAGCTAGGTTAGGATGCCAGCTAACATATATAAGGAGAAGAAGATCATAACGTTTACGGATATTATAAAAATGGGAGTGAGAAACATATATAACTGAAATCGGCAATTACTTAGTTGCCAACCCAATATATATATATATATATGTCCAAAACAGGGACCATGTATTTTTGTAGTTTTTCTATTTTCTAGGAAAACAATTGAACTAAATAGCGAACAGAGAATCCATCATCGAGAAATATCAGCTGTCACAGAATATTCGCACTGGGCTCTGGGAGTTTTTATCAAGTGGACGTTTGTGTACGACATGGTGAATGCAATTATTTCAGTTGGTAAAAGTTTAACCGCGTAATTTCTGAAGCCGGCCACCGTGAAACTTCTGCCGCCCCGGGACAGCTTTATCACTCGAAAGTGAATTATACAATACTCAAGGCGATCCCCTGGCTGTCCCGCAGCGTCGCGTGCCCTCGATCCGAATCTCGATCGTTTCGCGAAAAATATTCGCCATAATTCGCGATAATTCCTCGACGTTCATCGTCCAGGCCTTGGCGACATATATAGAGTAATCACTGTAATCGACGACAATGCTTCTCTGTTGAAACGAACCCATCGTACGAATAGGCTTTTCGAACGTTATTTTCTTTGGCTACTTGTTGACATTCGCTATAATATCAACACGGAATTATCAATCTGACTCTTGCATATATGCAGAGCAAATTAGAATCCAATCGTGAACGATTTCAGCGAAAACGTCGATATGTGTGTATTTTCTTAAAAAACATTGGTAACGTTCGGAATAACTGTGCGCGTCTGGTAACTGCATGCACGTTACGCAGTCTGTTTTCAAAAGAAAGAACCTGGCTTGCGTCAACTTTGCATACGTGATCAATTTACACGAGTCACGTGGAACGTATCTTATACACACACACACACACACATATATATATATTCAATATCATTTTATTTCTATACATTTAATTTCAGAAAAAGTAATTCGCAGTACGTTTGGATAGGTGTATTATTAACGCTTGGCTTCAGACTTCACGCGTTAAGCGCTATGTCAGTTACTAGGTCAGAATTAAAAAATAAAAACAAATCTTTTGTTCATGCCCAGACGGATTTTGTTATTCACGCGCTGCGGTACGCCGTCTAAATGGAAAATGAAACAAAAGTATAATATTCTAGATGCTCGAGTTAGGTGAAACACCCGGTACAGAGAAATCACTGTAATATGGACAATTAAAATGCTCGGTTCGATACGAGGAATGGTGGCCTGAATTTTTATTTCGATTCGGCCCGGTCTAGCCTAGCATAAATATTTTGATCTCTCTGGATGGTGCAAGTGCAACCGTTCCGGGAGCATCGTCGGTTAATATTTTAGACGGTGTCGGTCAAGCTTGGTTTCGGTGAACACTTGCTAGTCAAAACAGGGCCGGCACACGAAACGCGTGTAGGTGTCCGTGTATTCAATGCAACCCGAATATTCTCGTTCGATGAGGACGAACCTGCGCACTTTGCGGCCCGCGGACACCGCGGTTACTTACAGCTAATGCGAAAATAATTAAGTTGAAGTTCAATCTCGAGCGGCACGGCCGCGGCGTACTGTTCCGGCGGAATATCAAAGAGACGAGGACACTGTGCGCCCTGCATTTTTAATCAGCCGTGGGTAGAGCGAGAGTCCGCGACCCGTTACATTACGTAATTGGATCACTAATCATCCACGAGCGTTCGTCTCTCGAGTCGTGAGAAGAGCGAGAGAGAGAGAGAGAGAAAAAAAAGAACGCGCGTCAGTTTTGAGAATCGCCTCGCCAAGTTCATTTCTCACGGAGAAATCTCGGGTTGCTCGTAACGCCTGAAATATGGACGACCTTGAACCTGAATTTTGCACGCGCAACTTACTGGCAGTAACTTTTGTGCGCGAACGTAATTTCTGCCTTCTATTAGCGGAATGTAGCGAAGGTATTATTAAGTTTGTGGAGAATTCCGGCGGGATCTCTTCTTCGGCCCATTAGAAATCTCTTGATTAACGGCACTGTAGGGCATGCTAGAGCGAACTAATTGCTTCTGGAACCTCGTTCGTTACATCATCCGCTCGTTCTAGCATACATCGGAATACAGTTAGTCACGAAAGTCTACAACGCCGACACGCACTTGCGAAATTTCAGGAGGAAGACGAACCATTTTCCACCGTTCGCGGACATCGGTTATTTTATTAGTTAGAATTCAATTGATACGCGTCTTGCTTTTGTTCCCGTGAAAAAAGATAAGTGAATCGAAAGCCAGAGGTCGTTCACGATTTTTTGGTTGAGCAGCTTAGCTGTAAACAGTAGCGTAAACTAACCTCCGGGACGATGGAGGAGGAGGAAGTGTTTGCAAACAAATGTAATAATGTAAAAAATATTTTGAATAACGATTTTTTAGTGACGCCTTATAGTTAACCCTTATGTGGGCAACCAAACTTTTCACGGTTGTTGGGCAACCGGGGTACCCGGTTACCCCGAGCGTTCGGTGCCGATATATAAAAAATAAAGTGACAATTTTACTTTCATGCTTTCCCATAACTTTTAGTTTTTTTGTCTATGGTATACTAAGTATTGTTTTAAACAGTTTAAGTAAAGCAACTGTTTCAAAAAATAGTATAACTCAATGCTAAGATCAAACTTTTATGCTATTCGTATGTGGACGTACGGTATTTGACTCTTCGACTTACACAACAGTACAACAGTATTCAACTTTATTTGGTCACAACCAAAATGTTACAATATATTCGTATGTGCCAAAAAAAAAAGAAAAGTTTGTTGTATTACTATCCACAATGCACAATGATAATGTTGTTTCTGGGCCAAAGGGGAAACCAGAAATAGTCCACTTCTATAAGAAAACAAAATCTGGTGTCGACATGATGGATCAAATTTTGAGACGATACAGTATACAAAGACGTACTAACAGATGGCCATTAGCATTTTTTTTTTTACATAATTGACATTGCTGATCTTGCCTCATACATCATATATATTTCTAATAACGATATGTTGCCTAACAAATCCAATAATCGCCGAATATTTTTACGCCAAGTGAGAGAGGAACTTTGTCTTCCAATAATTAGAAGTGGATCAACCAATGTTCAAGTGATGGGACATTTCTCTTGTAAATTAGCAATAGAAAACATGCTGCATAAGTCACCAACAATGACCGCCGTTCCTTCAACTTCAGGCACTGTACAACAACGAGATAAAACTGGACGAAAAAGAGTTGTAGGCTCATGTTATATATACCAAGCTGACCCTGATAGAAAACGTAGAAAGACACGAAAATATTGTCAAAACTGTATAAAACCAGTTTTCCGACGAACACGCAAATACTCTGACAGTTTATAAAAATTGTCCTATTATTGGTTAATAATAGTAACTATACTAATAAATAAATAATACCAATTGAACAAATTTGTGTGTTGTATGATTGTGTTGTAAAACTTCCCTTCATAAGCATCCAACTACAACTTCCTATGTATGGTGGGGTACCCGGTTACCCAACAACCGTATAAATAAGATTGAAGCCTTATTATTTAATATGTTTTGCATCAATTTTAATTCTGTAACCATAAATCGACAGAGAACCTTCTAAATAATGGGGATCCAGGGCGGTTTTGCGATATCTTCATAAAAACATAACAAATTATTAGAGCAAACATAGAAAGGGGTACCCGGGTACCCGGTTGCCCACATATAAGGGTTAACTATAACTCAACACAAGTCGCGACAGTGTAGAGCGTCTGCGTATTACAATTTGCATCTGACAAATTTCCTTGTCGACTTTTATCGTGGCAAAACAAAAGGGGAAACGAGGTTGGTGTGCGCTGACATAACGCGTAACACGAACGAGAAGAGTGCGGAGAAGTGGAGGTGTAAGTGGCGGGAATTCGCGTCTGCTAATCCCGTAGCGGCGCGTGTACGTCGCAATAAAACCGGTTGGCGGTGTATTACTTCTGAAATTCTTGACTCCCGGTTAGGGGCACCCGTGGGGAGGCAAATTCAGACGAGAAGCCGCAGAAAAGTGCAAATAAGATTACGCGCGTCTTGAAACCGGCGGGGAGTCACCTTTCAGCTTCCTCCATCCCCAGCCGACGCGGCTGAAACAAAAGTGCCTAGAACGTGCTAGATCCCGGAAGGCTGAGGGCAAACGCTGGCAGACGCCGAGAACTAATGCTCGCCCACCGTGCAAGAATCCGCGATCGTGAACCATTGCCCCTCGTTCCTTAGAATTGATCTACGTTGCGGTTCCTTGCACCGATATATACAGACTCGAAATTTCGGATTTATCGCCGTTCAACCACGTCTCTGGATTCTTATTCGGTTGGCAACCAAGTGATTGCGGATGTTGTCAAAGCAACGTGTTCATAATCTTTATATTTTCAGTTTCATTAAGTATTAAAACAAATGGCAGAACTGTCTGTCGAAATAGTCTTCGAACACGAAGGAAATACCTGAGCGTAAACGGACGTAGAATAAAAGTTGAAGTTTTCCAGGTCAGCCACGTATGAACTTTTACATTTTATTATAAAACCCTCCAAGACTTCTGTTCTCTATGTTAGAGTTAGTTTCGAAATATTTAAATTACTAGGTTGGACATACTTTTAAAAAATTGTAGCAGATGCAACTGAAGTTACATCGACGGAACCAAAGTTTTATCTGGCTTCCTTTTCGCATTCCTCTACAATAATCCTAACCAACTCGATATCAAAGTATTTATTACACTAGTTTTACCGCGAACGTTCTCTCTCGTGACTTTAAATAAAACGAAGATTAATAAACTAGAAGAAGATTTTAATAAACTAGAAATAATTAAATCGACCTAGGAATTGTTGGATCGATATTCTCCGTAACAAAAATTAGAAATGTAGATTGTTGCATACAGAAAGGACTGATACAATCAGAGTTCTCCGTCGAGCATTCGTTTGGCAGATGCTAAGCAATTATGGGAACAAAAGCAGCGAATCAAGAAGGAAGACTCTGATTTGATCGAAGTAGAGATAGGATTTTTACCAAGGTTGTGCGAGTCCCAAAAATCGATCGAGTGGATGGTTTGCTATGGAGAAAGACGATCACGCACAGCTTCGTTCAGCATCCCATTTCTTCTGAATGCTCCATCCCAAGAGAGGACTCAAGCGGATAACAAAGAAGAGGTTGCTGAACGAAGACATGTTGGACGACTCTGTTCCATGACTCGTGATATTTCGCCGGATATCAGACCCGATCGTTCGGAACCTTTAAGCACGACTGGTCACATCCATGGTCGGAATTACGAGCGAGATAGGCGGCGAACAACCGAAATAAAATCAATAATTCTCCGGTAGGTACATTTCACATTGATTTGCAATCTATTCGTAAACTAGCTTTCACGCGGCAAGGTTAAAAGAACATTAAAGATTCTTGCTCGCATACCTCTTTTTATCGATACCAGATCCCATCAGAGCAAGTGCGCACTAAAAACTGCACGAAGAATTTTCTCGTTCGAAAGATTACAGGTAGCGATATTATTTATCGATTTTAAGCGAACCGATGTGCTTCCTCGAAAGTCTTGTAATTCGGTAACCATGTTTTCAATGATGATTTATGAAAGCATCTGTCCCTCCTCTATTCCGATAAATTGTATACTAACTTTCAGCTTACTTGGATTAGAATATCCATCATAATAATCGCAATTTTAATATTCTATTGGTAACGATGTGGCAGATATGAAATTGATAAGGAAGAAGGGTACTCAACCTTCCTGAAAATTGTTTGAAAATTAAATACAGTGTTTACTGTATATAAGTCCTAAATGCCTAGCCGATAAAAGTTCCAGAACTATTAATAACTATTAACTATTAATAACAGCGTCATATCCTCATATAAAAAATTTAGGCAACAGTATATTAATACTAAGCTATAGCTCGAGATGGCTGACCAATGGCTGACCAATGGCTGAATTATGGCTGACCAATGGCTCTCTAGAACAATTACCCTGCTATAGGCCTGGGAAGCTGGTGGCTGATGGTGTGGGCCCCACATAGCATTCTAGAAAATTGAATTATGGAAATATAATATTTCGAAAGTAACGATTTTTATATACAGTGACTCCCATTAATGTTCAGGCTCTTTTAAAAAGACGATAAATGTTGGAGCATACGACTTGGATCTTTTTGAGAAGTTAGAACAAACGGTTTGCTACACGACGCGAGAAAAACTTTTGAAAAATTAGTCAGAATTGCAGAGAAAATACAAAAAGTTGTATCTTACAACTTATAGACTGCGGACCTTTGTGCAAAATAAAAATCGTGTGCATTAATTGCAAGTCATAGGAACCCAACAGGCATTTATTCCTCCTTTTAATGGTTTTATTAGGTTGTAAGAAATGTATTGATAAATTCTTAGAAACTTTTTATTATTTGAAACGACAACCGCCTATTTTCGCCAGAAATGCATAACATCCTCAGTCTAGAGTGATCGAATATTAACAGAAGTGATTATATGTACAGGTAGCCCTCCTACAACACGGCATCCTATAACACGGTTTCGCTCTAACATAATAAGAAAACTGCAAAAACCTTTGTACAACACTGTACTTCTACAGCTGCGGCGAGGCTTGCCGTCATAAAGATACAATGTTGCAGAAAGTATTTCTTTTCATCTCCGTGGCCTGAAAACAAAAGTGTCAATTTTTGACAAAAAAAAAGTCATTTTTCTTGAATGCAGACCGTTCCGCTGAATGAAGCCGAAAATTCAAAAAGGAGCTACAAAACTGTCTAGCTCCATACCGAAAAATTTACAATGACCTGGTAAGAACCAGCAAGCAAAGTAACATTACTGCAAGAACTTTGAATGAAGAAAAAAGTTCTGAAACTGAAGGCGATATCATTCCATCGAAAAAACGTTCTCGATTGATTATACTGAGCAGTGACGACGAAGAAATTTATTAAATGAAATTGTTTTGTGTTGTACATACATTTATATTTTTAATAAAAAGTAAGTTGTTTATGTAGAATTAGAAAAAAAAATTTGTTTTTAATAAGTTTTCGGAACGTAACCCCCCTTTTTATACTGGCTCTGGGTCTCATACAACACGGTTTCACACAACACGGCATTTTCTAGGAACCTATCTACCGTGTTATAGGAGGGTTACCTGTACTTCACGGGGACTCTACGAATCGAAAATGACAAGACAGCGGTCCGGTCCCGGTGGTCATAAAACCCGTTAGCTTCTCGCGGGGGAACTTGAAGCTACGATTATGCGATTGCCGGCTTTCTGCAGCGCGGAGGAAGCAACAAAAGGACATCGATGCGGAAAAACCGTTTCGCTCGGTAATCTCGAGAGCCGCTTACAAGTTTCGGTGGCTCGACGTCGTAAATATACGCGGTCGAAAGTGGGTCGGTCGGATCGACGGTGACATACGTCGGTAGCCAACACGGATTTACGAATCCGTTCGCTCGACGGACGCGGTTAAACTCCGCGGAAAGAGTATATCGCGGCTGGGAAGTCGAAAGTTCCGCGCGAATGCCGGCTTTTCGTACGCTTCTGACCGTATCTCTGACCAGCTTCCGCGTCGTTCGGTTTCCTTCCTATCTTTTCCGCCGCGGGACAAGAGAGAGAGAGGAGGAGATAGAGGGAGAGCCAGAGAAAGAGAGAGAATAGGATGCAGCGTTTGTTTCTCGGTAACCTCCCCGTCGGCCCTCGCTCCCACCGTTTCCGTTTGCCTTGTCCACAGTTCTATTGTTCGCGCGATTTTCACGGTTCAAAGGCGACGGACAGCCACGCGATGGTCTGCCAAGTTCGCCGGCAAACTTCGGCAGCTTTCAAGCGAACGCGTCCTCGGCCAGACGCAGCCGACCGCAACCGGAACGCCGCGGTGAGCCGAACCCACGGAAAAATATTTCAAGCCAACTAGTTGAATCTCTGTTCCGCGTTCCGTGCCGAAATCGAGCCTTTGAGTCCTGCGGCTTTCGTCCTCGAGACCCTGCGAAACGAAACGCCCGAAATTCTACGCCTTTGTACAGTCTTCCCTCCGTAACTGTCGCAAAGCCCTCTACCCTAACTGTCACAATGCTATCCCCACCACCTCGGGGAGCCCCTTTCGAACCAGTCAACCGGTAAACACGCTCGATACCAGGTGTCGAGTATCGGTGAGACTCGCGCTGATGCTAGTGAACCAAAAGATTGAAACTTTTATAATTTTTTATTTTTCTATCAAACTTTCACCATCGTACTCGTCTTGTTTTTCTGATTGAAATGACTCTATTGCATCCGAAATTGCAGCAGAAATTCAAGAATACGGTAACAAAGATATTATTTTGAACAGAAACTTTAATGATTTACATACAAAACGTAAAGTCTCTGACAATCGTCTTTGCTGACTGATGCCTTATTTTTTACGGAAAACAGACTATATGTTACTATGTCTTTTTGGTAATATCTCTTTCGAATAGCCATACCAGTCGATACACTTAGTATGCATGCTTACTATGCACCGTACATGGTGCAACATTTACAATAGTCAACAATCAACGTACGTAATACATAATTCCAACGCAAATGGTTAACACTCACATGGCTATTGATTGACACGTTTGCTACTAGTACTGCATATACAATACGTATGAAAACAGCTACAATCTTGTATTTTCTGTACGGAAACGTATTGGTGAAAATTGTACCGGTTAGCATTCGTAATTTGTATCTAAACATTTTTTTGAGGCGATACTAATAAAAGATACTTGTAACAAAAATTAGGAAAAAATTCGAATTTTCGAAGCTCTAACTTTAGTGGGAATCCTGTAATCAATATATAACTTTTAATGCTAATATTTGCTGGAAATAAAATTGTAATTGTGTTATCCATTGCACTATACAATTTAAATTAGTTTGGATGCATATTCTTGTAAACATAACACGCTGGCAAGACCAGTGTTATTCACATATATCGAGAATTCACTGTAAAAATAAATAAATGCAATTTCGAATCCATTTATTGGAATCCAATAAAAATATTCTCCAATAAGTTTTCGTTATTTCGACGAAACACCACGCGCTCCACGATTTTCTGTTTCGTAATGTTTTCTTGCTCCTAATACTGAGAGAGTCTCCTTTCGAGAGAGCGCGCCTCACCTGTAATTTGTTTGCGACGCGACTACCGCGGCAATTATCAGGGACGCCAGCGAGCAGCCGAGTGCCCAAGCCGCCACCTATTTGCGCGACACTGTTTCTGCGAACGAATGAAAATGAGGTGACGAAGACGCTGCGAAACTTCCGGGGAACGCTTAAGCTCGACGAGTATGCAAAACGAAGATACGCGGAAACGGGCCGTGGCAAGACGTTTTTTTTTTTTTTGCAAGTGTAACGGTAAAGAGAGACTTAGGCACATAATTTTATTTTTTATCGCTGGTTACTTTTATCGTCGCCCCGAGCTTAAGAAATAGAAACTTCACTTTTACCATTGCTACTTGAACTTGACCTTAATTGAAGTAACAAGTAATTCATTTTTTTTTTGTGGAAATTTGTTTCTTCTTATCAAAAAATTCAAACATGCACTTGTTGCAATTATTAATGTCTTACACAGGCCGGCCTTCTTGTTGCTATTTATCTACGATTATTGTAAAGCATAGTCTAATAATGCTTCGGATTATTTTGGGAAATTATTTAGCATCAGAAGAAATTTTCGATTCATTTTGAGATTGAAAAATAAATTTTAGCTCGTTCTTTGGAGATTGAACGTAGGAACGGAATCGTTAATTCTTTTCCCGTCCCGTGCCGAGATCCCGGGAAGCTTTGAGATCTTCAACGATCGAGCGTTGCGCCACAGCGCCGCTTTATGTACTCGTATCACGATAATTCTTTACTGTCTTCAGGAAACGTTCCGTCCCATGGAGCCTGGTCGTTATACGAGACACTGTTCGAGCACCTACGCCTGGGTTGGCTTGTTACATTATATTCAGGATTTACTATCGTCCCTTTGTCAGCGCTCAAAATGGCCGGGAAAGTCGTGTCGTGCCCTACGTAACCGGTTGCATTTATATTTTTCACGCGGAACGTCGTTTCTCTCCGGTGACATTGCAAAAAGAGAAAAACGGGAAAGAACGAGAAGAAAGATTTGTCTACCGGTGATCGAATGTTTTGAACCCGTGAATTGGAACACACGAATGAAGCCCCGGGGAAAAGTTCAGCTTTAGAGCACATTGACAAACGCGCGAAACAATGTCTCGGATATTTGCCCCGAAATTATCGGGATGGTAAATTTTTTTTAATAAATAATCCTATCCACTTTTGGACCAAGCACGTAATACTTTGAATCACTGCATAAGTTCTTCCGATCCTAAAAGAGTCAGTGTTTGTATCGAACGATGTTCAAAGAAAAAGAATTATTGTTCTTTAAATGAAAATATGGAAACGGAATCTTAGAACGGTGTAACGAAACCGAGATAAACTATACGATAGTTTAACAATCGAGCAAGTAAACAAATATTCGATGTATTCAACAAACGATAATCCATCATGCATACGAAGATCCGTTAACTCACTGCCCGAGGGATTATTCCCAATAACGGAGACCGCATTCATCGATCAATCTTCGCATCCTTCCGCCATCGGGTCAGAAACGTTCCCAACAAATTTCGATTTCAGACGCAATAAACATGCGCACGCTATAGGCGGCCGTCAGTTTACATATTTATACATCTGCCCGCCAACCGTTACGAATTTGTTCAACGAATATATTTCGTATCGCATCGCCACCGTTCACCGAATATTCAAATTTTGTCAACGAAATCGCAAAAATTCATTTCCCTTTGCTCGCATTTTTCAGTCGTTTACGCGGAATCGCGGTCGCGGACGAGCCAATCCAATCGAAAGCCAAGCCAAGCCAATCCGGCGTACCGAAACGAGCGTCTTTATGAACCCCAAATAAAGAATCCAGCGTACTACAATTTCAATCCGAATGCTTTCGTTATTATTCTGTTTTATTAACACGTTGACTGCCATGTCACCCATGTGTGGGTGACGGAATTATTTGTGTCCAGGTTTTAAAATGAATTTTTACGTTAATACGTTCATTGCACAAAATTTAATTAGGATCTGTAACATGCAAGAAAGTTGGAGGACTACTCGGTATCGTACATTTAATTTTTTTCCAATTTTTATTTCATCAAATAACTTACTTTGATTTCATGGAATTGTTCAGGTTTCTAGTTTGGCAGTCAGTGTTAAGCTCCCCATGGACAAACAACGAAAACCTCGTCAAGTTCCTGAAGGAAACAAAACTGGGGAGGTAGAGTGGAGGGACAAGTCTTTATCTGGCGAAATATAACGAATAATATAATCAAATAATCAACAGCTGTAAAAAGTTTGATACACCAATTTTTGTCCGAGTTGAAATGCGTTTTGAAGTTTTCGCCAGGATTTTGTGATTTGGAGCCGCTGTGCAATGGGAACGGGACGAGCGTCCTTATGAACCCAGAGATTTCTATTTACCGGCCGGGATTAAAACGCGCCGATTTATCGAAGGGAATCACTCTTGATACGATTTCACAGCAGGATGATCAGCTCGGCCAAATACTTGCACGCGCGTAATCCGCGTGTATCGTTCGCCTGTCCGTTGCACAGTGGATGAGGCGACGCGATGGCGATACACTACCAACTGAAATGAATGACGCGAAACGTAGCTGCGGGAACGTTTGGATATTTAGCGTTTTCCGATACATAGCAGCGCGGCCTGGCTTCGGGCGTTCCGGTGTTATTGCCGCGGAAAAGAACTATAGTACGCGCGCGACTTTTGTTTTCCCTGTTTCGAACGGTTATAGAGCACCACCGGTAATTTTCGTTGGCTCGACGCGACGCCCTGTCTCGATCACTGGTTACAATCTTCAGAGGGGTAATAATGTTTATTGCTCGTCGAATGGCTTATCCGGTTTATGCACTCTAAGCTCCGGTCTCGTTCGCTTAATTTTTCTAACTAACCGGTTGAGTGTTTTACTGCGCTTCGGGCACAGTTTTTCTGTTCGAAAAATCCTAATCAAATTCGGTTTATTCGAAAATACCCCTTAGCACTCGTATGGCGACTGTCAGGCGCCATTAAAATTTGGTGTATCGTTATTCAGAATATTTTTTGCATTATTAAATTTGTTTGTATTTGATAAATTACTAAACGCTTCAGAGTATTTTAAATGCAAATTGCACCATTTTCGTGCGTGCAACATGAAAACAAATATATAGAAGGGAAATATTCTAGGTCGGAAGAAATTTTTCGTTTTGGAGTTAAAGTAGCTTCGAGTGCAAAGAGATATAACAAAAAAAAAATGAATTTAAAATAAAATTCATTTTCTTTATAAAATAATATTGTACGGTGAAGAAATCGTCGTACAAGTAAATTTAAATAAAAGAGGCTATATTAAAACTTTGATTTTATTTGAGAATAATAATTTCTGCACTGTTCTGCAAGTATGAAGAGTACAAGGGGGAAATTAGTGCCCCATAGACGGAAAGAACAATGTTTATTGGGTACTCTCGATCCTCGAGTGTCTTTCGATTCGAAGACGAGGAAGAAATATTGTGCAAGTTATAAAATCGAGGGTCCCATCGTGCCCCTCGTGGACGTAGAACGTTGGAGCACTAGGCGCTTTTATCTTTCGTCTTTTCCTCATCCTTCCGACAATTTAGCGAGCGTCTTGCTTCTCTACGTGACGAAGGTAACAAGAGGCAAATCGCTTTGTCAACGCACCCTCTTCCACGCGACCCTCGCCGAGCCCATAATTCACTCGACTTTATGCGATTCGTCGCGTTCGAAGCCGATAACTTTATTTAAAAAAGGGGGAAAAAGAAAAGGAAAGTGGAAAAAGAGAAACAGAGTGAAAGCTCGAGCTCTGCCCGTCGCTCTCTCCGGTTTCTGAATAATGGATGTGTAGAACGTTTTTGAATTTTATCTTTGCACCTGTGGGGAAACTAATGAAGAGCCGCGGATGGAAGGAATTCTAAAGGTAAATAAAATCCAACCTATTCTAAAAAGACTGAATGGCGAGCGGTGTGTGCTGAGAGGTGAAGAATTCTTATTTTCAATGTGCGATGAAACAAAAGGCTAGGGATTATACGCAATAATACCAACAATTCATAAACCATTTCTTCGACGCTAACGTTGCTCTCATAACTGAGCAGCCGGACAAATGAACAACTTTAATTCACTTATTAGTCATTTCACATATCGCTTTATCCATCCGAATTTATGGTAATTTATTCCGGGCTTGAAAAGTCAAAAGATAAGAATTCGTTTGAAAATCCGTTAGTTATCATTAGGCTGTGGATGTTTATGCAATTTACAATTTTTAATACAGTTTAATTTACAATTTATTTTCCGTGGTGATAGCCAATCGAAATTTGCAGAAAATTAAAGTCGTTCTAAATTCTGTCGAATTTTATATTCTAGCATTTTTTGAAAATTTTCATAATTGACAGATTAAATGCAATTCTTCTTATTAATAATATGGTTGCGGAAATTCATACAAGCGAAACAAAAATTTGCTGAGGTTATTAAAACGCTCCAAGAAAATTGTACCGGGTAAGGGAATAATAATTGCTTCCTTCAAACCTGATTTTATAACGTCAATTTGTGTTCGTTCTGCCGTTGCCAGCACAAGTGATTCATAAACAGTAGTACGGAGCTGGTAGATATTTATCGTTCACGGAAAATTTCTGGTTGTAAATGAACGCGATTCTATGACGCGGTTGAGTATCAGAAAATTAAGATTGATAGATCTGTCGGCAAACCACCAAGCGACGGTTATTTACGATACAAGCAATGAAGAAACACTACAGCTTTCTAGCACGTGGCAATCATAATAACCAGGACACGTCATAAATCTAGGCTGGTGAAAGCGGTAGCCTAGATGAAGCTTCCACCTTCGAGGACCCCATTGCAGGACACGCTACGTTAAATCCCATATCACCCCGTATCAAGAAAATTGTTGTCCGACTGACTCTCAACGGTACGAGTGCCACCGGAATTGATGAGCGGTGACACTTGCGAGAAATCGCACAGTTTTATCTTCTACGACTGTTCCTACCACTTATGGGCAGCGTTGAATGCTTTTGTAATCGAAATGCGAAAAAATAAATGTCCATTTCACTACACAGTTCGTTGCAGTTCAGGTAAAAATTTTTATTTTGCATAAAGCGGCCTAGTTGTAAAGCGTTTTGCTAGAAAAATGCTTTTGCAGACTGCAGGTTCATCCTATACCATTTTAATGGTACAATAATATGCATCTATGAATTTTTTAAAACATGTTTTACTTGACTGAAATTGCACTTTGTTAAATCGAGTAATTGAATTACGATTATGACACTCTCTGGGTCAAAATAGATCCAGAGTTAAAGCAAAGCTTCATTTGAAAAGATTTTATTCTACATTTTCGACTTGTTTGGTTTTTGATCTGTATAATTGATGCTGGACGGATATTTTAAATTTTCCATATAAGCCCAGATGAAAAATTGTGAAAAGCGATTACTATTATTTCCTCTACGATCCGGATAAATTGCAATTTTATGCGAATTTCTTTCACGCATCATCTACTAAACTAACGCTTCCAGATCGTTAAAAATGACTCGATTAGTTAGCGTGAAATGGGAAAAAGTGATTATGTCGCAAAGAGAGTGTCTGAATATTGATAAGAGCCGCTGTAGGTCACCGGGTAGTCCGGTGCGCCGCGTCGCGACGCGCGTCAAATTATTTTCGACGCAGCTCGAGACAGGGAAAAGTGCACGGTGTTATGAAACGTTGAGCTGCCTTTCATATCGTATAATCTCAGCTGTCCCGGCATTTGCAGGGAATTACCGGGAAAGGAAATTAGATCGAAGCGGAGAGAGGTTTCGCAACTGGCACACTTCAATTACCCCGAAAACAAAGTTTCGCAACGGGAATGGAATGCGTATCGTGTGGCGTTCGCGAATTAAGTTGTTCGCGAGTTCGAAACGTTCGTGAAGCGGTACCGTGCGCAAACGGGACGCCCATCGCCATGCGCCAGGCGAGGCCGGAGCATGAGAGAGAGCAGGCGTCGGTGTCGACAAAAATTGACGCGCGTCACGCAGCATGATCGCGATTGCGTGGCAAAGTCGAACGAAAGGTGACGCTAAATGGCATAATATTCCCATCATGCGCCCCCCGTGGTTTTCTACTTTGCCGGATCGATCTCGACGAGTCTCGACCAACACACTCTTGTTTCGCGAATACATACCACCACCCCACGAACTGTTTAACCGTTTCGTTTATTATCGCGTCACGGGAATTTCATAAGTTCCAGAAACTCGCTCGCGCGATAATCCTACTTTTATTCGCACTCGGCTGGCACGCTCCCGGTAAAAAAGATATCACACCTGCGCCATTATCGGGTTCACAAAGATTCGTAAATTCTATGAATGAAAATTTTGGGAAATTCGTTTCTGCGATAATCACATTTTTATTTTCATTAAAATTCTATGAATGAATTTTGAAAACTCATTTGATCCGAGTCGAAGCGGCTGTTTTCCCGGAAACTTAACGATACTTTTCATCGCGGTACCAAGGTATTGATTTACCGCAACGAATAAAATATTAATATCGAACTTCCAGGAGGTTGTCGAGCATGACGAAATGATTTTTAACGTTTAATCCATCCGCCACGGGAGAACGGAGCAACAGTTCTTGCTGGAAGGAGTTTTCTAGCCACTCGTCAATTACGCTTCACCCTGTTACATCTTTATCCCCGTGTTTTATTTTTACACCGTACTTCAGCGGAAGCTGAGTTAATTGTAAAAGCTTTTCACCGATAATATCCGCGGGGGAAGTTTACAGCGAATTACTCGGTCGTCTTTCACTCGACTCCACCTTCTGGTTCAATCTTTGCTTACTGATGCTACTAATTTCTTCTCTCCCTCCCCCTAACCTCTCTCCCCCTTTCGGTCTCTCTCTCTCTCTCACTTTCTCTTTTTTATCCTCGTTTCTTTTTAAAACATTTTACCTGTAATATCTTCAACGGCCAACTCTCCACAGTTCACATAAACTTTGTGAAACGTTGTTGCTTCTGGGAACCACATAAAAGGAATACACTTTTGACGCTTCCGTTGGTCGCACGTTGATCGTTTTGATATTTCTCGGTTCGTAAAACTTTATCTCTTTTATTTTATTATCCTTTTCTTGACGCGTTTCGCAATTTAGAACAGTGTCGAACACACCACATCGCGACGAGCTCCATCTTTTTGCTTTTTTTAATTTTTATTCGGAAGCTTAAGTGGAACTATTCCCCATTGAGAGTTAGAAAAACTATACATCAGGGTTCGCATAGGTTCCTAATATACTAGGTATCTCATCTAACACGACCATTTAAAATATCTCGTTTTCATAAATTTGATTGTTAACTCTTGTCCAGTAGTGATCAGAATTTTAATCACGGATAAGGTTTGAAAGATCCAGTTTTGCCTATATGTTTATATGTAAGTACATGCAACTTTATTGCACAAAAGATCACCCTCGTATAACATGGTATACCATACAACGCGGTTTCGATATAACGTGGTTCGTAAATTCTAGCAATCCTCGTATAATACGGTATCTACATACTTATACAGCGCAATTTCGAACACTTTATGGTATCATAATTTTCGCGAATTAAATAAAACTATGAAGTTTTTTCACTTCATGTTAGATAAAATTCACATTTTATTTGAAAGAATCATTTTTAGATTTTAATGCTATTTTTTTATGTTATCTGAGTCTCGCATAACACGATTTTTATAGTAGCACATATTCTTTCAGAATTGCTTGCGTCATATACGAAAGTTATATGTACCATTAAGATAGAATTTATTTAGGCAATTAGAAAATTTCATTATTAGTAGTTTCCACGAATCTAGTTCGTGCATTGTAGAGTTAAACCATGACATTGTAAATAAAATGTAATCTTTTTACAAAAATGCATAGTAAAAATGAGGGAAAATTTATTTCACGAATATAATATATCGCGAAACCTCCAAAACACGGGAAAAAATGTGCAGTCTAAAATAAAAATTGGTATCCCGAGCTTTTTGAAGTTTCAAATTACAAATCTCAAATAAAAATGATTAAAAACAAGGTAAATAAAACATTAACTTGCTTTCGCAACGAAAAATTAAAGACTACATTGTTGATAACATAATGCAAATAAATAAATTTAAAATTTAAATGAATTTTCGGAAAGAAAACCCCTAATATGCGATTAGAATCTCATAATTAATTTTAAATTTCTTTGAATTTAGCTAATTCAAAATTCACATTATTCAAAAACCACTGTTTTCTTAATACAGTGAAACACATTTTTCATAAATCAATGTAAAACAGCCACTGTGAAGCTAGTGCTAATAAAGACATTACATCGAAAAGATACATGGCGAATAAATGGTTATGGCTGCAGATAAGTTGTTCGAACACACAGCTTTAATCCTTATAGGGTTGTCACAAGTACGATCGTTCCCATGCTAGTGGTAAAAGCTTTCGCCACCAATCCAATGTCGAACACGTTTCGAGTCGATGCTTCGCCCAGAGCGAAAAATCCTTGCAGTGTATAGGAATAACAATCGTTAGGAAGCATTGAATTTTTATGAGCATAAATCAATGTAACGTAACTGGCCACAGGCCGCGAGATTCGTGAACAAATATTGGTCTCGGTGGCACCGTTACCCTTGGCTGAAGATTATCACAGATTTTCCATAGTTTTTTTTTTTTTCCCCTCCCCCGAACGGTGAACTATCGGGTCCACTCTACCGTGAACACCGCGGGGGCCGTGTTACATTCATAAAATCCGACGGTAGATATCGCCGGTGGCGATAGCGCTAGGAATAATCGCGTAATGGACGTGTCAAGGGCTTAAAAATGTCCGGCACGATTTACTGCGATTCCGGCGGCCGGACAAGCGTCGAAACGTGCGCAGGAATTTTATCTCCCAAAATCAGGCGTGTAACTGCCATAAAATCTCGATTTAAAGAGCGGCCGGAAACGGTTATCGTTGCCATCCCTTTCCCCTCCGTTCCCTTCCCTGCTTTCTCCACGCCCGCCCTGCTACTCTCTTTTTATAATCAATTACCGCGAACGAATCCTCGTTGAAACCGGCGCCGTTGATAAACGCCTCGCGATATTTTCACCGCGGCCCTGATCTCGCCGACCAGTCGGAGAGAGAGAGAAACTATGTCTGTTGCCCAGAAAAATCTACCACCCGGTTCGATGGTTTCTTTTGGTACGAAAATGCGATCGGTATGCTCCCCGTTCCGGGGAATAAATTATTCTATCTGTTTTTCGAATTTTCGGAACGGTTTTATGCGCGCCGTAACTGTTTCCGGAGCGAGCGTCGTTGCCGCGCGCCGGTTCGCGTAAATATTGGAGAAACGCATGTTTAACGGTTGCTCGCGGACTTATCTGTACTCGTGGCTTTAAAAGCTCCCTTTACAGAAGACTAATATTATGTTCGCAAACAACATCAATCGTTCTATCGATTTTCTGGTGAGTATCGTCTAACGGAACTGTCGTGTCTTCAGCGAAGTGCGAACAATAGATCATTCGGATTTCATTTCGGTGGTACGTAATCTAATTTACATGTCGAGTGAAATTTTTAAACGAATTGTCAATTGAAAATTTACTGTGAAAAGCGTTGTATTATCGTTACATTCATAAATTAACCCTAGTAGCACAAAAATATTAGATAGATATTTTTTTCGAATATTGGAAAAATATTTTTTGAGCCACACTTTTTCATATTAGATAAATATTAGATCTAATATTGTATACATGTTCAAGAAATATAAATTGAATGTTCAGAACATATAAGCTAAATATTCAGAGAATATAAAATAGATATTTAAAAAATATTTTACTTCGCATTATATTCTGGAACAATTATTTTTCCATGATAAACATAAAATATTTCCTGCATACTTAAAAAAAATATTCTATTTCTAATATTACATAAAGATTCACTTCATAATGAGAAAAAATATTTTTTTCATGATATTAAATAAATATTATCTGCATATTAGGAAAAAATATTCTATTTCTAATATTAAATAAACATTTGTTTTATAATGAGAAAAAAATGTTTTTTTCATGATATTAAATAAATATTATTTGTATATTACGAAAAAATATTCTACTTCTAATATGAAATAAAGATTTATTTAATATTTAGAAAAAAATATTTTTCTCGTAACATGAAATACATATTTTCTGAATATTTAAAAAGAAATATTTTTTACTTAATATAAAATAAATATTGTATGTATATTCGAATATTAAAAAAAGGTTGAATCTCTTTTTAATATTATATGAATGTGTATACAATATTTTGTGCTACTAGGGAATAAACAACGAAGAAGAGGTTATTGAAGTAACTACAATGATCGTTAAATTTAAATATGCTAATGTTTGTGGTTCAGTAATTAAAGTTTAACTGCATTCGCTTTTGAAATATTGTTCTTTGGTACACAAAGTAAGTAGGATTTTGTGGAGAACGAATTATTTGATCGAATGGAAGATAAATGAATTTGAAATAATGAAATAATAAAATAATTTTGAAAATTATTTGACTGTTCAAATAAACTTCCATATGACTATTTCAAATGGCGCGTAGCCGAATAAGATAATATATTATCTTGATGAATATTTTTCAAATAATTTTTAAAATTATTTGGCTGTTGAAATAAACTTCCATATGATTATTTCAAATGGTGCGTAGCCGAATAAGATAATATATTATCTTGACGAATAGTTTTCAAATAATTTTTAAAATTATTTGGCTGTTGAAATAAACTTGCATATGATTATTTCAAATGGTGCGTAGCCGAATAAGATAATATATTATCTTGATGAATATTTTTCAAATCATTTTTAAAATTATTTGGCTGTTGAAATAAACTTGCATATGACTATTTCAAATGGCGCGTAGGCGAATAAGATAATATATTATCTTGATGAATATTTTTCAAATAATTTTTAAAATTATTTGGCTGTTGAAATAAACTTCCATATGACTATTTCAAATGGCGCGTAGCCGAATAAGATAATATATTATCTTGACGAATAGTTTTCAAATAATTTATTTCGCTAATGCCCAAGCCTGGATGGAGCATGCATATTTATAAGAAGCTTTCTGAAGTAACCGCGGGGCTGAAAAAAGATCATCGATGATCATAGTGAGCGCTCCGCTGGCCGCGATTACTCGTAAATTATGGAATATCACGATGAAAGACGGACGGGCCAGTAAAATGCAACGCCTCCCTCGCGGCGAACTTTTGCACCCGGAAAACAGCTGCAACGAATTTACGGGCATCCGGCGGGGTCTTCAGGAAACGCGGAAAGTACATAAAACGACGCGTTCCTGCTCGCAGAGATACTTTTATCGCTTACACATTTAGCGCCGCAATGGGAATTGCCTCGACGAACGGCCCGGTGCGCTGTCGCGGAAAAAAGGGGTACATCGCCGGCAGAGATATTAGTCGATAGAGATCATGTTCTCGGCAACAAAACAGCTGGTTGTTGTGTCATAAAGTGTCGGTGCAAAGATTTCCGTCTTACGTTTGCATTTTCAACGTTTCACCTTCGCATAAATCAGTGTACAGTGAATTCTCGTTACGAGTCAGTTGCGCCGTTCTGGTGACCGACTCTTAGACGAAAGGGCCTAGCCGATTAAGATGGTCAAAAGTGCCCTTAGACGTTTTTCAATGATTGATGAACCATTCGAAAGTTGACCAAGAAAAACCCCTCTGAGCAAAATTTCATGGGTCAAACAATTATTTGTTTCAATGTAATAATGTTAAAAATGACTTAATATATACTTGCGATAAAATCAACAAGTGTAACTTTCCTCCAAATAGCAGAAACGTCGAAAAAATTCGGTTTTTCTCGTTTTTGACGATGATGTCCCACGACAAAAAATCTAAAAAAAATTGACAACACTCCCTGTTATAGTACTATATTGGGGCACTAAACAGCTAAATAGCATGTTTTCATATTTTTGAGAAACCTGTATTTTTCCGATTTTTTGGGGGTTTTTCATTTTTTACGACTACAGTTCGCATCCAAAAAATCTGAAAAAATTCTCAAAAATCTGCCTTAGGGTCCAAAATATACCACATTTTCTTCAGAATTTTAGGAAGCATCAGAGTGCGGAAAATGCGTGGAAAAGCTCAAAATCTAATTTACCCTGTAACTACCCTCACGAGCAAGATAGGGGGTTGAAATTTTGCTCAGAGGAGTTTTTCTTGGTCAACTTTCGAATGGTTCATCAATCATTGAAAAACGTCTAAGGGCACTTTTGTCCATCTTAATCGGCTAGGCCCTTTGAGGTTGTCGCCGAAAATCCCATTTGAAATACACAGGGCACGCGGTAGTGACTTAAATTTTCACTACAGGTTCAAATAAAAAAGTGTGTCATTTTTATTTTCTCATGTAATTCTTACCAATCGCAATTTTTTCAAAATCTTTTTTGCACATCATTTGGAAAACCAATTCTTCGTTTGATCCACTTAAAAAAAAAAGTTATACCGATTTAAAGGGCGTTCGAATATTTTCGTGAGCCTGTGTAAGTCTAAAAGACATTAATCTAAGGGATAAAATAAATTTTATTCTTCGTATTCGACTTATTCCTTTACGTGTAATTAGCCAGCCCCTTTCCGAATGTCCCATCGGTCACCGTTCAGTCTGTACAAATGATCATTTGCTCGAAAAGCTTTTCGGAACCGTCTGACGAAAACGAAGTTGTTCGACAGGTAAGCGACACATCGCGCGTCAAATTAAAGTGGAGGGAAATTGCGAGGCCGAAAATTTCAACTGCGCTTCCCGGCTCGTTTAGAGGAGAGCACTCGTTTGACAAATAACTGTCGAAAGGAACTTGGCGTTCTTCCATATCGCTCTAACGATTGGGAGTGCTCGCGCGACTCCGTCTCGTTATTTCTTGGCGCTTCAGTTTTCCACGGGCCTCGGACCGGGGGGGATTCGAGCCGTCTCGACTGGCTCTATCCTTTTCCTGGCTTGTTATTCCGATCGGTAACGAGACAGAATTTCCCGCGGACTGCCTACGGCCGGAACACCGTGTCAGACCGAATGAAATCGCGCGACGCGGAAAGGCCCGTTCGAAATCAAGTTTCCAGCAGACGAAGCCGACAAAGACAACTTGGAAACATTTGCGGATTGACGTTCAACGTTGGAACACGACCGAACGATGTATTCTGTATTCCGCGGCCGAAACGGGCCACCGCGACGCCCAAGAGTTTCCTGGCTGGTCTCATTTCCGCGGCACGTCGATCTGTCATCGTTCCGCTCTGATCACTAAATAATCACCAACGAACTTCCGAATCGTTCGAACCAAGCGACAGACTAAACCGTCGAACTTCGCGACATGGTGTTCTATATCGAATCTATCAGTTGTCACTTAGGATTGCACTGTCTATGGATACGGACCGTCGACCACTTCAGATCATTCTCACCACTTCAGAATTGTCAATGTTTCAAAGGAACGATGGATATAGTCAGTAGTGGCAAGAGATAGCGAACGGATGTATTTCGTGCTGGTAGTAATTCGAGCTGTTGTATTTTCACCTGTTCTCAACGAATCCTGAGATATTTTCACCTGACTCTTTTTTATCGCACGACCGTAACAGACACAGTGAATTCTCTATATATGTCGCCGAGGTATGGCCGATAAACGTCGCGGAATTATCCCCACTACTGCGGGGCATACTCCGTAATGCGTCAAGAAGCTTGAGAGACACAGAAACACAGAGGTTTTATCTTACATTATAAATTACATTATAAAATATTTCTTCGTTTTCATTCAATTATCACATTAATTATTTTTCTACCGAGTGAAAGTGAAATCTGATTTGGAAAGTAATTGAAAGTCTTTCTTTTCCATTTTGTACGAAATAATCTCGAACGATACGGAATGGCTGATTCGCTGCGCGACACGTAAACTCTCAGAGCTCTGGGCAGTGTTTAAAAATTAATCCAAATTTTAATTGACACACGCGATCGCGAGGAAGCAGCGGTCCCGTTGAATTCTTCATAACTTCATTTTCGCAGGATTTGTCCCGATATGGAACTGAAATTAATCAAACTTATCCACATCGTGGAACGAATTCATTTGAAAAAGTAACTTTAAATTTTCTTCACTTTTTCATTCTTTTTGCTTATTTGCTTTAGCTCGAATAACTATGTCGTGTGGTAAAAAGAGAAGATAGCAACGTGAACTTTTTGCTTTACGATTTCCTCCGAAATAGAATTGGTTTCATTTTTTATTAATTTGTTGGAAGAAGGATTTTTCTATTGGTTCTTTACCTTTATATTAGGGGGACCCATAAGTAGTCAATTATTTTGAAATCTAAAACAAACTTTGTTGACCGCGTACCAGTAGTTGACCATTTTATAGAAAAACATCAAAAATAAGGTTTTCATAAGCTGTGCACTTTTGATGAAAGTGAACTGTTGTTTAAATTTCAAAACAATAAGAACATTTCAAACCTTTTTTTATGTTTTTCTATTAAATGGTCAACTACTGGTGCCTTTACCTTATATCATATTTGGTTTCATTTTAATCAGAAAAATGCCACGAATATGTTGGTAAAAGTTTCATAAAACAATAACGACAATAAAGAAGTTTTGTAATTGGACACTCCTCGGCAACGACGGCTCTCGATCTTTGCTGTCCGCTTCTCCATGCAAATTGGTATCGGAGACACGGACATTTTAGCGATCTTTGTGTCACTAGCGGTCACTCGGTGGCCATACCCTCGTAGCACAAAAATATTAGATAGATATTTTTTTCGAATATTGGAAAAATATTTTTTGAGCCACACTTTTTCATATTAGATAAATATTAGATCTAATATTGTATACATGTTCAAGAAATATAAATTGAATGTTTAGAACATATAAGCTAAATATTCAGAGAATATAAAATAGATATTTAAAAAATATTTTACTTCGCATTATATTCTGGAACAATTATTTTTCCATGATAAACATAAAATATTTCCTGCATACTTAAAAAAAATATTCTATTTCTAATATTACATAAAGATTCACTTTATAATGAGAAAAAATATTTTTTTAATGATATTATGTAATCTAATATGAAATAAAGATTTATTTAATATTTAGAAAAAAATATTTTTCTCGTAACATGAAATACATATTTCCTGAATATTTAAAAAGTAATATTTTTTACTTAATATAAAATAAATGTTGTATGTGTATTCGAATATTAAAAAAAGATTGAATCTCTTTTTAATATTATATGAACGTGTATACAATATTTTGTGCTACTAGGGTAGGTTCCTTATGACTCGAAGACGGTATGACTCTTAGGTTTTCAGCGTGCCCTGTGTATTTCAAATGCGACGCTCGACGAGAACCTTGGATTTCGTATTCGGCGGGGCTGACATACAACGAGATTATTTCACTGTATTGTTAAACGCGAGCAAGGGAGCCGTACTTGCGGAAAGCCAAAAGTTCCATCGTCCAGGCCTCTATTTATTTAATCGCGGCCGAATATAAATTTTCCCGTAAAACCGCAACTGGCACTGTTCCGTCACGTCGGCCGGCCGGCTGACAGCAAATGGCACTAATTTTATCCACGGCCGCAAATGGCACGACCGCAACTGCTCCGATTTACCCCCCTCCCCCGGGGGGTAAATTGAGGGGGACGGTCGAATCACGGTGGAGTCGCCCAGTGCGTTAAAAGGTCCTGGAAACCGGGGGTCTGTCGCGTGCGTCAGCCCATTCGTAGGAGCTATTGAATAATATTCGATCCGGTGTGCCCTGTTTCCGGCGTTAAATCAAGTCCGAAATATCCAAAGGACCGGCGATCGGTCTGCGCTGTAGCCACGGGAGAGAGAGACGGGTACATGGTGATTGGAATGAAGGGTTGAGGGAGGGGGTAGAGGGCTAGGGAAGGGGAACGATGATCGATTTTCATAGCCGACCGATTTGTACCCCGGGTACCTCGCCACGATAACAATTATCGCTAAGTGGCGAACGATGAGTGGGTCGAGCGGGAATACGAAACATGGCCCTTGCACGGCCGCTATTAGTGCCTCATTAATAACGTCAGTCGGTCGTGGTACCGGTGATTTAGTGGATCGAGCCCGTAGACCGGCGCTAGTAGGCCTCGGAGAAAGAGTGAAATAACGATCGCGGGCCGACGTCAATCTCCGTTGACTTTTGGGAAATTGCTGTTAACGAAGACTCGCTGCTCTTCGCGAAAGGAACGACGCGATCGCTTTCGACCGAACGGTGGTCAATTTGCTCGAAAACGTGGACAAACTTTCGGCTCGTTCGATCCAATTGATCTCGTTCGCGTTCACATGCTGATTCAGTCTTTGGACGGAGAACCATTCGTACGACTATACAGGGTGTTTGGTGGTACAAGCGAAAACGGGCTGATTCTACACGAAAGAATAAGTCGAAAATATAGAATAAACATTTTTCGTTTGAGCCTTTGTTTTCGAGAAAATCGACTTTGAAGATCTGTCAGGTTTGTATGCTTCAGTATATGCAGGAAGTAGATTTGGTTGGTCATGATCAGACGCGTCAGACAATTCCTACTTAATACCACGCGTATTCGCTGCATTTCAAACTCGATTTTCTCGATAACGAAACCTCGGATGAAAAAATGTTTATTCTATATTTTGCGACTTATTCTTTCATGTAGAATCACCCCCTTTTCGCTTTTATCACCAGTGTCACCAAACACCCTGTAGAATTGATAATCTTTGGAAGTACAGTTTTGTTCCGATATAAGGCGACGATGTGTTTATTATTTCGAAATACAGTGAATTCTCAGACATTTACTCATCCGAAATACGGCGAATACCCGAAGCAATACGTATTCACTGCTTTATTTATCGGTTTTTTTTGTAACGTATTGATAGAGATACTTCTTGTAACATTTTTGTCTAAACACTAGGAAAAGGGTCACAATATTATAATGTTCATTCTAAACATCAACTGGCGCCAATGTCTTTAATGTAAATTAATTTTTTAGCAATGGTGCCTTTTTTCTCCTGTTTTTACGAATCTATTACAGGGACAAGATTTTCCTCAGGAATGTTTACCGATTCACCGGTACTTATCTTCAGAAAACATGACCATTAACTTTTTCATACTCTGTACGTATGTGCTCAACGATAACGATGCGGTGAAATGCAGCGAGCTGAGTAAATAGAAGCTTCCATTGCAAATTCGATTTAGCTGGGGTTTTCACTTAGGACCGTGTTCAGCATTCGAAAAATGTCTAAAGGACGCTAAATTGGAAAGTTATTTAGGACGAAGGTGCTTTTCGCAGCAAAGGATGAAGATTCGGTTCTTCGCTTTGCACGAGACCCTTTGACTGCTGGACTCATCCCGCATACTCCAGAAACGTCTTCTAACGACGAGTTAACTCGTCCATAGTTAACGCATTACCGACCGGGAAATGAGAAATCTAATTTTCATACAAATTTGTGTTACCAAAAGGAAATGAGGAATCTCGTTCTCAGGCAATTTCAAAATTTACTTGACAATTGTTGTCTTTATAACAAGTAACGTGTACATGGGAAAATTTCAAGAAACAGGAATTGAACAATACATTTCTAATTTTTCAGATTATGAAACTTTTACCATCGCGTTGGTCTCGTTTTTCCAATTGAAATGCAAATCTAATTAAATTGCTCGTGTAATAAGCAACTAAAGTTTCGGGCTTGAAAGAGGTCAGCGAACGGAAAAGAATTTTTTTTCAATCGCTATAAAAGAATGTAATACCTCTACTATAAACGATACGACGATTAGGGAGAGACTCCTGTGCCGGGAGTCTAATGACAGAACACCTGTGCGCGATGTTTTTGGTCGGGAGTGTACTTGTACGAGTACCCCTTTTCATTCAATTATGGCAGCTGGGGGTGTCTGTTATTAAGCGGGCAGGTGGCGAAATTGGTGGCCGGCCGTGGTGTGGTACAACTACAGCCGGTACTCGCGGCCGTGATCTTAAGTGGAAAGCAATGCTCCCATTATGCGGTGGCTGAGCTTTAATTAATCTTTCACTGGTATCGGAAGTCCGTGACTAAACGAGGGCATCTGAGACCCTCTGTAAATAAATGAAACTGGTCGTGCTAAAACGCCGCGGTAGAAATGGCCGGATGAGCGCGGGAGGATCTCGTCGGCGGATACTCCCGCGGGATGTTACCCGGAGGTAAATCTATTAGTCGTCCGTATAGAATAGAGAACACAAGGAGAGGAGCTCTGTTGCATTTGAATTGGACTTTTTTTCGCTCGTGGACCGACTATACGGTGACAGGTAGTTTCTTTGTACCGCTCGAGGGAAATTGGTTTTGCTTAACTGGAAAAGTTCATTTCTCCCCGCGGCTCGACCATTAGTACCTAAACAATTCTCGATTCGCAATTTTCACTCTTAAAAACATTCCTACGAAATTGTCACCGTTAGAAAATCGTGTGTTAAGTCGTTGCCGTATGAAATGTCCGATCAGGAAATACGAGAAGAAGGCCTTTATGACCAAACTTTTTTATTTTTATTTATATTGGGTTGGCAACTAAGTAATTGCCGATTTGTTCAATGAAATAAAAGAGTTTTTTTTTTTACTTGGAATGAACTTTAATCTATGATGTATTTTCCATTTTGTTCGATGACCTTTTGTCATCTTTCTGACAACTTGAAAATTCCACGCTCGTAGAAAGTCTGATAATTTTCGGCCAAAAACTGAGTCAAGTTATAGTTTCATCTATAACTGAAATCGGCAATTACTTAGTTGCCAACCCAATATTTAAGTACTGAAATAACTACAAGTAAAAGAACTTCATATTTCAGCATTAGAAGAAGAAAAATCACAAGTACTACTTGCATCTCCAACAACACTCTCCATTTCTATTTTTTAGCTAAGGAATAATGACAGCGGCCAACAAAGTTGAGCTTAATGGCTTCGTAATCCTATAGCCTTTATTTTAAACATTTTCGCGTACAGTTTAAAATAACGAAGATATTTCGCGTTCGGGTATATTAACACCACGGAAATATCAGCGGTTCACAGAAAAGAACAAACACATTCGTTCCCATTAAATTCCGCAGTTTCATAAAGAAGTTGCCACGATTCGTTAACGCGAAAGCGATCGCTCGTCGGAAACGAACGAAAAGTCATAAAGGCAAATCCAATCTGAAAACGTAATTCCATAGAAGACTGCTTAACACCGTTCGCCTCGGTGGTACTCGTCTACAGTGGAAACTCGCAGCACCGGCGACATTGACACTTATATTTCCAATTACGATTCTTAAAACCGTGCGAAAACGAAAAAATCTGCTGCCGGTTCTTTATTCGGTTTCGCCGTGTATAAGTATATACACCGGCTGGCTGAAACCAACGTAACCGTAGGGTCGCGCAGATGTTGCCTACCGGCAAGAAAAGTTCCATTCCCATCGGTTCGAATTCTGGCGGAATTGCGTCGGTTATGCAAAACGGTCGATACACGACGATAACAATTAGAGATAGAAAAGTGTACCGGGGGTCTCGCGGTAGATCGGTGTCCAAAGTTCTTCCCCGACCTATGGAAACGGCGGGCGGTGATTTCCGGTTTGGCATCGGACACTCTGCTCGGCACATTCGACATCCGGTTTCCGGCTCTTGGCGTAGCTTCAGAAAACTTGCGAGACCCGAGACCGTAAGCTCGCTCGAAAAGTGTATCAATCACTCAATATCTGTAACGTCGGGCCTGTGTGCGGATGGCCCCGGGGTCTCGCGTGTTTGGACAGAGATTTTTCTGCGACCACGCGATCGTGGCACGCGGCCAGCTTAGGATTACCGGTATAACTCGCCGGGAAACAGAGAAAGCCTCGTAAAAATTGTCAAACGGTTTTTTTTTAAATAGAAACGAAACGTTCCCGGTCCCGTGGGGCCGCTTAGGCGAACCTTCCGCCGCGCAGTCCGTTCGAAACAAAAGACGACCGGACTGTGCACTCCCAGCCTACGTTAATGCATTCCCTTTATGTAATACCGAGTTTCGGTTATCTTAAACACGTTACGTAACTAGCTTCGAGATGGTGTTTTGTCCATTTCGGATTTAACGGCTCCAGCCAACGAGCCGATTATTGCGAAACATCGCTTTTCAGAAAAAATTCAATTTCATAGCGTTCCAGCATTTAATTAAGAATATGAATTGTATATGAGAATAGAAATAACAGAGGAAAATTTATTTCGGCGAGTGTTCAAAACGATGTCCATTAACTCTTCAATACATTTAAAATGTCCAACATTTAAAGTGTCCAACTTGCCCCGGTCTCCCCCACGTGTATCGCGCTAATTTTTATAACAAATGTAACAGTAGGTAGCATCGAAATAACTGAAACAGAAACATTTCATAGGAAAATACGTCGAGTGGAGGGTATCCACTTACAATTACGTTTCGCGTATACCGTTCCGTTCGGAAAACAAACTCGTTCGCGTTCAAAAATGTAAAGTGAAACAATATGGGAAAGAAACCAAGGAGAAAAAAACTTTATCGATGCGCAGAACACGAACCCGAGATCTTCTATCTCCAACTGGATTGCGTTACCCGTTCACCTTCCCTCTTTACTTGATATTATCTTACAATCTTTTCCTGTGTATATTTCAAGCGGCCATAAAAAATGCAGATTTATAAAAAACTTTTTATACGCAAGATTCGTTTAGAGGTTTACAAGTAAACTTCATCGTGGTCTGTGGTTACTTCTGCATCTACATTTGTACAACGAGGAAAATAGAATTGTTACGTATTTGCTTTTATATCTTTTTCAAAATTTCGTACTTTTTTTTACGCAGAATTTGATACTGTATCCTTCGCCCGTATAAAAAATTTTGGCATCACAATACCTCCTCCTCTATACTATACAAGTTTTCTACACAAGGTTAGTTTATTCTTTACAAGATCTTTCTAAATCCTCGTATCAAAATTGATGAACATCATTTTACAATTGCCTAGTGTTTATGAATTTTTGATACCGAAGTACGCACGAAGGTCATAGTATTATAGTTGGTTGAACGCATCTCGATCTTGGCTATTGTATCGCGACAAGTGAACATACGTAGCTCCCCTTTACAAAAATTACGATTACCTTGAAATCTCGAAAAATATGACCTCGAGGAAAATTCTTATCCCATCACAGTAAAAAAAATAAGAGAGACGTTATAGATGCTCGTGTGTTAGGTGGGAGAATCTTTCAATATTATTACGAACAACGGAAATATTCAAGGTGGTGAAAGTGATTGGTCCATCCTGTATTTTCCGAGGACACAGTTCGTCGCAGATGGGCCAGGCATTCACCGATAGGAAATTACTTGGAAGACTTTAGACACGCGGAACCAATGGAATGAATCGGATTCATTGAACAGTGTCCACACATCGATCAATCGTAGCAACGAAAGGATCGTCGTCGAGTGCCGAGCGATTCATCGAACGGAGTCATCGAGAGCATGTTTACCGGTGGTAGCCCTTCGATCAGCGGCTGTTCGCGAGCACCGCAGAAGCGGCACTCGAGAACAGTCGAGAGGTGATCGCGAGATCCGGCGTTTTCGTTCTGATTTTTACGAGAGGCGAGTGGATAACCGTCTGGCCAGAAGGGCTCGCCAGAAGGGTTCACCAGAAGGGCTCGCTAGTTCCCATTTGCATAGCCGGTTGCAGGCACCGACTACCATATTCCTTTCCGCGTTAGCAAACCTGCGGACCGGGGTTTAGGTCGGACTCGGGTCGCTAGTGTGACAACGTTATACACCACGTAATCGTCCGGATCACGACCGCGCGCGGATCACACGCATTACTGCGTTGCCGCGGAATTAATCAAGCCTATCTATATTAGAAGGCATGCCCTGCGGTCAGATTAGAATCCCGGGCAATCCGTCCGGCTGCATCAGCAACGCTAATGGAACTACGCCCATCGAAGGGCTTCACCCCCGGACCGCATATAATACCAAAGAAAGATTCGATGTTACGCAACCGTCGTCGTCGCGCTGCCTCCCTCCTAACAAGGACAGTGCAAGGTCATGGGGTCACCGACTCGATTGGTTTTGGTGCCGGTGGTATTATAGAAAGATACATAACCAAGGAAAGTTTAATTGATCGAAAAGAAATATTCGTCGCATCGACCCCTTCGAACAAAGTCAGTGCAAGGTCATGGGGTCACCGACTTGATTGGTTTTGGTGCTGGTGGTATTATAGTAAGATACATAAGTAAGGAAAGTTTAACACTAGAACTACCGAGCAATAAACGCAACTGGCATACATTGCCTTATAACAACAATAATGTTGCAGTTGTTTAGATTTCGTACCAGTTTTGTTTAAATATCTACTTCGACAGAGAAGTTTATTAACCGTTTGAGTGCGGCGAAGCGCTATTGCGTTTCACTTTCTATGTATAAGAAAATTCTCCGCACTCAAACGGTTAAAAAATTTTCTCATGAAAACATATTTACAATTTCGTTGTTTCTAAAAGAGAAAATTAGGAGCAAGTCATTTTGACCCATCCGGTAGTTCTAGTGTTGATTGATCAAAAAAGATGTTCATATTCAAGGGCCCTGGGAATTACGTGTTCATGGTAATGAAATGCCTACAATAATAAATATCTTAAAAACTACCGAGTGTCTGCTATAAAATTATTATTCACATATTTTGTACGCCACCGCATAGCACTGCAGTGAACACTCGTTTATTTTGTTTTTCTTCTTTCAAATCAAACGACGAATTTTATTTACCGAAGTTGAAATTCAACGACTTGAAATATTTTGTTTCAAAATCAGGCAAGTTTTGTCTGCTTGTATGCTTTGCTGCTACGAGTGGGTGTTCACAAAACTGATGTTATTATACTGTTGAAACTGCACAAAAGTATACAACTTTTGGAAAAAGGATTTCTAAGATGCTACAATTACGACAGAAACATTTAAGAAGGTGTTACGCTCCGCACACTTCGTTTGAAGAGTTACGCATAAGAAAAAGAGAAGAGGAATGAGTAAATGCGAAGCGGGAAATGAATGGGCAAGTGTGGAGGTATGAAAAGGAGCAAGGTGATGATACGAAGCAGAACGAGTTAAGTAGACTAAAAAACTTAGCGAGAGGAGGGGCAAAAATGCGAGCATATCAAGTTTTCGTTTAAATGAAATGTGAACTTTTATATAATATTTTCGAAGTCCATTATATCGCGAATTTACTGAAAATATAGATTTATTTGAAAATATACAGGCACATCGATAACTGATACGATTGGAAAGAGAGTGATTCTACATAAAAATGAAGTAAAAAATACAGAACCATTTCATTGTTTATGCAACTGCGGCCCCTAGATTGTATTCAGTCATGCCCATTGCGATTAATTTCGCAATAGTAATTGTTGTATTCATGTTCTTACTTATAACTAGACAGCGGATCTTTATACAATATAAAAATTTTCTACCAAAATTGCAACAAACTGGAACGAAATAGAAATTTATTTTCTTTCCTAACATGTTTAATAGGTTGAAAATAATATAACAGTATTTCTAAATTTTTCTAATGTTCTTACTGTTTTAAATTACACCTACTCATTCTCGTAATAAATGCATAAAATCCGATGTCTACTTATAACTTTTGTTACATATGTATATATATATATTTTCCAAGACACTATTTCAGGGCGTAAACGGAGTGGAAGTTGAAGTTAACTGGCAAGAGCTGAGAAATTGGATGTAGCTTGTAAAGAGCCGGACAAATAATGACCCAGACTCTTGAAACTCCCGAAGACATTTGTTGCAAAAGTATATAGGGTAGAAAACAGAGGGTTTCTCTTTGGTCTTACGGAGACGAAAATTTTCAGAAAATCTTTGGTGTCCCAGCCCTCAAATTGGGGTACTTGAAACTGTTGAAACGCTACCTTACCAGCAACGTGGCCGTCTTTTTGCAGAATGCATCTGACATTTTCTCCGAGTTATTGAATAAAAGAAAAGGAGGCACTGCGCACGAAAAAAGATCTCAACGGTTTTTATAAGATTAAAGGAAATCTATTTTTGCTCGAACAATTTTTTAGATAAAAACGTTGCATATGAATACTAATGAACACTAATGCAATATGATGATCTCTAAACTCTTCTATAATTCCATGTTGATTACGTCATACTCTATTTCATTAAACACTTTGTCATTGAATATAGACTAATTTTAAATGTACTATTTCGCTTGCAGTTGGAATTTTGTTCCCATTTCTCATTATCGATATCGGAGAAACTTAAATGTTCTCTAAACTATTGGTTTTTTACGCAAGTAGGTCAACAGCTTTTTAATGGGGAATACCGTGCTATATTAATTAATGCATTCTAATGCATTAATGCATTAATTACTATTTTTAAATAGTATTATAGTGAAACTGCGATCATCTCGTTTACGAGCAAGTTAATGTTCGGCGACATATATCCTGTAGGAAACAGGATTTCGCGGACTAAAAGATTCCTTGTGGTACGAGTAAAATAAAAATGTTATTAATTTTCCAATTATACGCAGATAAGTGATTATCTTACTGGTCTCTTAATCCAAGAAACGAAAATCAAATTTCAACGGGCTCACCAAGAACAAAGTAATTTGAAACAGTGACATTACGTAGTTCAGCCGGTATTGACTATGAAGCAGTTGGAAAACAATCGGAAAACTATTGAAGTAAACTCTGTGAAGTAAAAACTAACTTGTCTGTAGCTTGAACATAGTTCGGATCAACAATAAGAGAAGTTCATAACCTATCGACTGTGTTTAAGAACAAGTGGGTTCTGCATTGTGCAACGATGTTTACGATGGCGGATCGTAACCATTATCGTTGAACCGATGCTAACGATTTCTAGTTACCAGCACCTGATTCCACGTATTTGCCGAATGAAGCTGGCTCAGTACTAGGCGTTTTATCGTCAACATAAAATCTCTATAGTCGAATGATTGCAAAATGGATCAGGGTTTTCGCTTTCCTTCTCTTTGTTCCTTTTATTTGTTGTCATTCTTAGAATCAATACTGATAATCAACCGACTCATCGCAACGTTAACCAATTTTATAGTTTACACGGATCTACAAATCGTACTTTCTAAATTTTCAATGTAAGTCCACAGAAAAAAGTTACAAAAGTTAGCAAAATACTGCTCGAGAGGCCTAGAGACGCCGAGGAGCGTAAACATAACTCGGGTATGTCTTCCGGCAAGATCCGTGTTGTTGACACATATCGAGAATTTACTGTATTCTGAAAACACTTCAAATAATATTTACTAAATACGAACGATAAGGATTTAAACTTTTCACCGCCACCGTATTGTTTTTCGACGCTGCAAGAGTTAATACCTCGCTCGTAGATCTCTCGATTTAAATATCTTCTTACTGTTATCCGCATTATGATTGATTTATTAGGTCAAACGCTTCATAAAACATGCCCGAACTTCTTTATTTTCCTCCGCGGAACGTCTATAGCTGGTACGAGCGGAATCTGAAGTATTCATTCTCCAAGATTAATCTTCCCCGCGATCGGATACGATTCATTCTAACAGAATAGTTCGTATAATCCACCACGCAGTGAAAATTTCGCGTTATTCTCTTTCTCTCTCCTCCCCCAGTTCCCTTCACAGTTCGTTATTTGTTGACATGCAAAGAGAAAAACTATTATATCGTTTATAAACTCGCGGCGACTTATACCGCCATTTATATCTGGACTCGAGAGTTTATACACGGTACAACCGCTGCGACAGTGATTGTGCAAATGTCGATGGAACGAAAATCTTATCGGACGTTTAATAAAACTTTATTCCATCGTGGAACTTTCGAAAATTTTAATAAAACGGGTAAATCTTGGCTTGTGATGCCAGCTTTCATGGAAAAGATCGGGAAATATCGATGCAATCGTTTGCAATTAATTGCTTTATTCTCAATTAGTAAGGCACTCGATACACTGAGGTATTTGCAGAAATAGAAAAGAATTTAAAAATACTGTTATATTGTTTTCGACCTATTAAACATATTAAGAAAGAAAATAAATTTCCATTTCGTTCCAGTTTGTTGCAATTCAGGCAGAAAATGTTTAGGTAATTATTTACATTAGGGGCTTCCTCACCGATTTTGATGACCTTGAAATATGTTTTCAAGGTCTGAACAACTTTTTCCTATACATGTTACCGCCGCTCAGCTTTAGTTTCCGAGATATTCGCAAAAAATTTCAACATCTCAAAAAGTGACGGGAATGGGGAATTATTTAGCAGAACTATTTTTTTGACTATATATTATTTAAAAAATTGATACAAATTTGGATAGACACGTTCTTATTATTTTTGTAAAATAATGTTAAGTAGTCAGTTTTAGTGCTTTGTAAATCTAGTGTTAAAGGGACATTGGAGTTGCAAAATATGAAAGAAAACCTTGCATCCAATATTCTACATACGAATAATAAAATATAATACTAACGTACTACAAACTACATTATAAAATACTAATGTAAAGTGTACTTAAAAAATTATAATTTATAATATTAACTACTTGCTCAACTTATTTTCATTCTAAGGAAATATTTGAAATACAAAATAAAAATATTTCATATTTTATCTATCTGGTTATCAAAATAAAAATATTTCATTTAAAGTAGTATCTTATTTGAACCACATTAAATTATACTATATACCAAATCATTAATGATCGTTAATATACGTTGGAAAATATGATAGAAAAATACTAATGTAAAGTGTACTTACTTCTGAATCTTCTGTACCTCCGTCGGATCCACAGCACACAATTATTCACTCACGAGAATAAGTCCGAATAATTTAACAACAATCACTAAACAACACACACAACACATTTTATAAAATCGTGACAACGAACGAGATGTCACTCCGACCACGAACAAAATAATACTGCGATTTTAACTGTTCCCCTTCCACGGGGGTGCTTCGGAGCCACGGACGCGTGGTACGAAAACAGGGAATTCCGGGAAATAGGGTCGGCGCCCCGCCATAATTTTTTTACCTTGGTTTTGTATCTAGTGTTTATAGACCCTCAGCGTCTAACCTGCCTAGGATAACCTGAGCGTACCACCTACCACCTCTGGAAGGGATCATTGTTAAAATCGCAGTATTATTTTGTTCGTGGTCGGAGTTGTTAGAAATCTATCAGATAGATGGCGTTGCGAGCGGAGTGTGTGTGGTCCGATTTGTGTTGTCGCGTGCCGATCTGATTTGTTTTCGTTTGTTCGATTCTTGATCGTGAATGCGCGCCCTTGCCATGACGTTTCGATTGACAATCATTGTATAAGTTTTGTTTTACTTTATTCTGTCCGGGTGAGCACAACAATGTGCTCACGTCATTATTAATAGTCTATTGTAATTTCAATTAAGAGCAAATATAGTTTTCCTTTCGGAGTTCGTATTTTAATAGGAGTGACATCTTCTCGTTCGTTGTCACGATTTTATAAAATGTGTTGTGTGTGTTGTTTAGTGATTGTTGTTCGATTATTCGGACCTATTTTCGCGAATCAATAATTGTGTACTGTGGATCCGACGGAGGTACAGAAGATTCAGAAGTAAGTACACTTTACATTAGTATTTTTCTATCATATTTTCCAACGTATATTAACGATCATTAATGATTTGGTATATAGTATAATTTAATGTGGTTCAAATAAGATACTACTTTAAATGAAATATTTTTATTTTGATAACCAGATAGATAAAATGAAATACATATTTTTATTTTGTATTTCAAATATTTCCTTACAATGAAAGTAAGTTGAGCAAGTAGTTAATATTATAAATTATAATTTTTAACACGAGAAGCTATAATAGTTGGCAAAGTATTATTTGTAGTTTAATTACGAATCTATAACATGTTGATAAACAGACTACAATATCGTAGTAACATTACAGGCAACAAAATATCATAAAAATATAAGTTACTGTCAACTATTTGAAATAGTATTTTACACAGTCCTACACACACCTACTCCGATCACTTTTTGAGATGTTGAAACTTTTTTGCGAATATCTCGGAAACTAAAGCTGAGCGACGGTAACATGTATAGGAAAAAGTTGTTCAGAATGATGACCTTGACAACATATTTTAAGGTCATCAAAATCGGTGAGGAAGCCCCTAATGTAAATAATTACCAATGTTTATTTTGTCAAAGGATCCGCTGTCTATTGACAACATTTGTAATCACTATAATCGAACATTTTATACGCAACAGCCTAATAAAAGTTCCAAAAGATTTCATCCAGTTTATTGGTTACCTGCATAGCTGAAGGAACCTCGATGCTTGCAGGGTTTTCCGGTCCCGTTTCGTACAACTGTCGAGGTTCTACTGTACTTATTTTCGATGAGAGAATATTTCTCGATTCATCTTTTCATTCGATCGAGCATTTTATCGCTAACCGATCTGACTCCGTATGGCCCGTGAACAACCGTTGATGTCGAATTTTCTGACGAAGTTATAAAATGTCGGAATACTTATGTATGGTAGTGTACGTCGAGTTGCGTTAACGAAAGCATCGCAGTGATCGGAATTACCGGGCAAGGACCGGAACGAATACTAGTCCGTAACTGTTCCCGAGGCGGAGGGTATTACAGAGGGCTTAGTACAGGATGACACCGTGGATAGGAGTAAAGGGAGAAGAGAGATTAGAGGATCGGAACGAAGAGAACCGAAGGGATTGTGGGGATAGAAGGAAAGGCGCGGGGACTGGCCGAGAATCACTCGGTTTGCCATCAAAGACGTTCGTGCCGTGAATTTTACGAAAGATAAATTCTCTTGACAATACATATCCGTACCACTGAATTCTTTCTTCCTCGTAACCCTGCGCGTACCGTTCCTTTCTTCCACAACCACTTCCTTCCTTTTAAGTTTGTATTTCTTATTTCTCTCGAAGACGTGTTTCAGAGACGCCGTCTATGATCTTTACCGCTTTATATACACAAAGCTGCAGAGTTTCGCTATTTCTTTTATTCCCCTCTACACTTTCCTACTTCTTTTTATCCATTCGACAACTTCGGCTGATTTCGGATCTTTTCGCGACAGCTCGGTTCGTCCGATGTGTGAACGAACTTGCTCGCAAAAAATCTGGAGAGTGTTGTAACTGCATTAACTTATTTTCACTGTTTTGCGTGAGAAAGTGTATTCAGAAAATGATCTAGCATTTACTTGGAATTTTTCAAATTTTTTACAGACCCATTTTTCAAATCGAAACGAAACAGATATATGTCAATTTTTATTCCAATTGAAATAATCGGGCTTTTTTTTCGTATTACAAACACCGTTTCGGCCTGTAAGCAAGTGTGTTACATTACTAAACTAAAAATTTCCAAATCATGTTTTTATTTTATCTCCCCCGAGTATATGTTAGCTTCCATATGCCTGATCGGATCGTAATAAATAAAATGAACTATAAAGAACAAAGATTGCGTTCATCGTTTCTGAGCAGGCAGCAACAGTAAACGTTTACCGATGGTGGAGGATGCTCCAAACTAGTCCAAGCGTTTCAGATACCACCGGCAATAAGTTGTCGGTCGCAAGACCTGACTAACTTCTAGGTGTAAGTAACCAATTGTACGCCGCAGATACCGATTCCCCATAAATTTTTAGCCAGGTCCGGTATTCAAGACTTGGAATTCCAGGCAAATCAATACCAATAAACATCTACTAGCGGTGGCATTAAACTTCGCATCGCTGAAACCGGTAACCGTAAATCTCGACACTTGAACTATCGAAGCTACTGAATTGAGAGTCGAAACGATCGACACAAATAAACTTCGGGGCAACGTAACCAGCCAATAAATTCACGTTCACGGTGCCGTTTCATTAAAACTCGTAAAAATCGGTCGGGGTCAATTAGAAATCGTGGAAGCTGTCGCAAACAAACCCCGTGGTCGCAAAACTCGGTACCGGTGAACGGAGTCCACAATTCCCTCGAAAATTATTTATTTCGTTTAAGGTAAAGGCGCCAGTAGTTGACCATGTACCGGTAGTTGACCATTTTATAGAAAAACATAATTTAATTGTAATTTGTGCTGGTAATTGTTGAAACTAAATGATACTAAAACGATTCCCAACATTATTGCTATAACCCTCTTTCTAGTATAAGTGGTCAACTACTAACCAACAGAAGGTCAATTACTAGCTTTTCATTTTTAAGAGTGGTCAACTTCTGAAGCAATTACTGAATTTTTAAATGTGGTTCTTAAATTTGTAATAAGTAAACTTTTTTTTTTAAAGTGGCATCGTTACATAATCTGGAAGACTTGAAGAGTGTCTTTAAGCATCGAATCTCGCTATTTGGAAAGCTTCTCTTAACTGGTCAACTACTGGTGCTTTTACCTTATTCTATGTTTTTGGTTTTGTTATTTCGCAACCGTAGAATAGAACCGAAGAATAGAACAGCGATAGAGTGAAAAGTGTAAGAGAGAATTGGGTGGGGGATGATCGCGGAAGATGGAACGAAAGACGAACCGCAGAGACGAGGCGTGACGTCTTTATGCGGGCACGTTTGCATATATGCATGCGAGTCGCGACAATGCGAGGCTTGTAAAGCGGTTAAGAGGATTTGTCACCTTGTGTCACTGGATAAACTGCTCTCTTTTCGTGTTCCCCTCGCGAAACTCCGCGCTGCCTGGCTCGGTTGACACCTTCGAGGACACGATTCCGCGAAATCTCTCCTTGCGCATCTTTCTATTCCTCCCACCGACGCTCGACTGCGTTCGCCGACGACGTAACAACCGTTCGTTCGTCCAGCGCGACGCGACGCGACGTGACGGATCGGCAAATCGAAACCCCATCCCGGTTCGCGATTTCCTTTGTTCGGGACGCATCAAACGTGAAATATGCGAGTTAGCCCCCGGGGAATTCCGGTAATTTGCGCGAGCAGGAATCGCGGAAACTCGAGTTCGTCTTTAATCCCTCGGAATACTGGATTTGTCGAACGTTTCCAGGAAGGGGAAGGGGGAAGGGGGAAGGGGGCACCCTCCAAGGGAAACTTTGTCTTACGAAACGCATGTGATACCCGGCTAGAACTTTGCCGAACTTCTTCTCGTTGCCAACCTTCCCCTTTTCCTTCCATCCCCTATACCCCTATCCCCTATACCCGCTGTGTGTGCCGAGGCTATAGGATTCCGTTCCGTCACGGTATTAATCGCTACTTATTTCAAGGTTTAATGATCGTCGTAAAGAAAACCGGTAAAGGAGGACCACCACCGGCTTCCAACCGGAAATATATATCCCACTCGAATTTGTAGCGCCATTCCATGGGAACACGGGAGAAGGTGTATTTAAACGGACCGGTCTCTTTAAATGAACGGTTCCCGAGGTCGTTTGGGAATGTTAGGGGGTTGTTTGGAAGGAAGAACGTTACGGCGACGTTAATATTGTTTTTCCATGGACGCCGAGAAAATTGTGTCGCGTGTAGCGGAACGTCGATTACGGGGAAATTTATAGTCGTTAAAATCGACAACGGAGCAAATAGAGACCCGCCGCGCCGCGAGTATGTTACCAAGATTGTTCGTTTACGGTAAATTCCTGTTTGTAGCTCCGAGTCGGGTTATTAATCTAGTTTTTAGCGTAATTTCGCGCGCCGCAGAGGAAATGAAATTTTGTTTCGCGACTGCTCTTATCGAATCACTCTATCTGCGAGTCGATTTTGAGGACATCCGCATTTTTCGATTAGTTTAGATCGTGCGAACCAGTTTAATTCTGTGTACCAAAAAATGTAAAATATTAGGGGAACCCGTAAGCAATCAATTATTTTGGAATCTAAAACAAACTTTGTAGTAATCTCCATCGTTATCAACAACAACAAATGAACTTTTTCCCAGACCCAATACTTTAGGTGTTTACTGTCGAAACGTTCGTTGGCTCTGGGTTGAGTGATCCAAGGGACTCGATAACCTCAAAATATTCAATTCAACGGACCGACGAAAGCGAAGCTTGCTTATACGCAGGTACGGCAGGTAACCACGTACGACCTAACGAACAGTTCAACCCCAATAATGTTCCCGGCCATACATTTCCACGGACACGCCAGGATTTCCCAATTAACGCGTCCGTTTGTTAACGCATCGATCTGCCGTGGAGACTAGATCCCCTAGATTGCCAGTTAATCGCTATTGTGAGGAAGTCGAGCGTGCTATGTCCCACGAATTTCGGAAAGTCTGATCATCCATCGATGCATCGAACGGTAACTGTACGTCCCTGCTGCTCACCCCCATTTCCTCTTGTACCCCTTGCCCGAGGCCATTATCCGTGGACCACCCCCTCTAGAACCACCCATCGCGTCGTGGCACGGGGGCGCGGCTCGAATGACAGCGTCGCTTTCACTTTCTGTCATGGCGACGTGTTCAGATACAGATCGCGGTCTGTTGACATCCATTGATCATGACATGAATAATGAATGGATACAGCCCAGGCTGAATAATGCATGCATCAACGTCGAACAACATCCACTCGATGGATGTATAACTAGTTGGGTGTACCATCGGTGAACGTTGATGAACATGGGGTCGCTCGACGCTGAACGATATCGCGATCGTGTTACAAGTTTGCCAACGTAACTCTTCTAGCCGAGCGGGTTCCTCGCTCGCTGGCAACGTCCTTTTTGGCCCGTCGGTTTACACGAAATCGAATTAACCCTGCGCGATGCTCTTTGCGGCAACGAGCTACCCGACGCAACCGGCCAGCTTCGCGGACCGGTCATTAAAGATTATCGATACGACCGGAGAGAGTTTCCGATTGATCGGTGCTTAGAGTGTCGACGAAATTTTATTGGTAACCCTTTACGAGATCGCGAACGCCGACTCCAAAGCAGCTATCGAAATTACTCGTTCGGTTTGAAACTATTTTATTTTTACATTATCGAGTTTCGCCCAGTCGAACCAATCGGTTTCAACTTGGAGATGCGTCAACCCTTTTTTTTTTTGTTTGTAAATATTATTCAAAGGCCTCTGTACGTGGAATCACAGGGTTGAGTATAAAGCGCGTACAGGTGCTTACGAACTGGGGGGGCTTATACGTAGAGAACGTTTACACTGGATAGAAAGAAAATTTTATATTTGAAAACTACGTTTCTGATTTGCCAGATTTTTACGAAATTATCCACAGGTTAAATATCGACGATTTTTGCAGAATCAGAAAAGTACTTAAATATTTTTTGTATACAATGTATATAAAAATGTCGCATACAGGTGCTTACGAACTGGGGGGCTTTTACTTAGAGAACGTTTACACTGGATAGAAAGAAAATTTTATATTTGAAAACTACGTTTCTGATTTGCCAGATTTTTACGAAATTATCCACAGATTAAATATCGACGATTTTTGCAGAATCGGAAAAGTACTTAAATATTTTTTGTATACAATGTATATAAAATGTCGCTTTTTAGAGTTGTATACGCGGTATCTCAATCTACCGGATGAACCACGAATCGTGACCAGTAGAGATTGTACTTTCTTCGAACTAGGTTAAGCGGAATAGGACTGAAGGGTCTAATTATTTGTTTTAAATAAGATAGTGCGCTCTTTGAAGCAAACGTCTCGGTATTGTGGAGTTCCTGTATCGGCTTCATTTGTTGAACAGTAAATATCTTCTTGTTCGGTTCGTGGAGGTTGTGATAAGAGGATGGGCAGAGACGGGTCGACAAGGTGCCGTAGTTTCGCTAGGTAGTTATAGCCATTTGCGGTCCATCGAAGTCATAATTAGTTTTCCTGGTACAGCCTCGGTCGACCGAAGCTGATAGACAGTTTTCGGGAAAATCGGCCAACCGTTGGAAATGCCATTTGGTCGAGAAGGGGAGCTGCTTGCGGAAAATGTCATTATCCTTAGGGTTTTTATATATTGTCCACAAAACGTTCTTTTTCCGAAACTACACTGACGTTTCAATGACATTTTTCTATACAACTTCTGAATATTTTTACCAGTCTATTTGATCTTATGAAAATTTACTAATGCGTTTCAAACGAATTTTCATTTCCATAGACTATTTTCTGAAAATCAGAGCGCAAGAAAGCTATATCTTGTAGATTAAAACATGTAACGATACGTTCGCAATTTAATAATTATTTGACATATTATGGGACCCTTTGGGGATATAAACAGATTATTTATTGTATAATTCACACGTTTTTTCGGAACTATGTTTCCTAAACTGGCGTTCACGATAGCTAGAAAACTACGTGTTACGGCGTAACAATAAAAAAAAAACCGTTAGCTCATAAATTAATGCAAGACACATCCGCACGGCCTTCTGCGATGCAGATGTAGAAAAAACGGTTGGGCTTTACGATCCCCGCAATATAACTCGAAACGGCAAAAAAAAAACTTTATTGCCGTACCCGTCCACATACCTGCGATGACGAACCAGGAAAATCCCAGCAGTAGTCCCCCCCATAAGGAGCGTCCTCCAACGACAACCCCACCACTCAGAATTCGGGAAAACAAACCCCCGCCAACGTGGTTCGTAGACTATCAAAAAAAAAATCGCGAGACTCTCGAAAACCGCCAAAGAGTACACATCGAAATTGTAATCGCCGTCCGATGTACATTAACTTAGATTCAGTTACCGTGTTAATTCTGTTTCCCGGTGTTCACCTTTGTTAAAAATATAGTTTTCTTTCTCTATCCATTTCCACCGTCTTACTTCACTATCCACCACATTGGAACGAGCATCGTGTGAGGTGAGCATACCGCGAAAGGTTCCCTTTCAAGACAATTGACAACTTTGCTCACCCCCTAACAACTGGCAAAGAAATCAACTTTGGACAAAGCACGTTTATTTCTTTTCTTTAGACATTGTTCCTAAAATATACATTTCATTTGAAAGAAAAGTAAACTTTACTTCTGAAACTTAACACAACTTTATCAGCTTCGCTTCGCAAAGGAGCCTAGTTCCATATATTCTGAATTGAATTTCTGAATGATTATTTAAAAAAAAATTGGGAAAAATCACTTGCTTTGACTTTCGTTACACGCGAAGCCACCCTTAATTCGTAGAGAGTGCAAGCGCTACGTACGAAGCTCCTTTTTGTAGCGTAGGTACTACAAAGTAGAATAAGGTCTCTATCGAACGTCGGACGTCGGTGAATGGAACCCCGAAGTGATAAACGTTTCGTTTTGTTGCAGGATCGGTGAACGAGGCCGGCGTGTTCACCCTTCGAGGCAGACAGGAGGGTGGCCGACGTGCTAGAAGAACCACGACAAGCACCACGAGCACAACACCGTCCAGCTCGACGTTGATTTCTCTGTCGGACGACGTGGCGCAGCCCGCGGCCCTTTTAGCCCCCGAAGAGGACTTATGGTCTACCAGCTCCTCCGCTACAACCAATGTTCCAGTCTCCTTAGATACAGCTGCCACGCCGTCAAAGCCACCCTTGGAGCTCGAGGTGAAACCTCACAGCAAGGTCGTACTACCGTGCGAGCTAGAAGGAAATTACTCGAGGCTGCTGCTGCCCGAGGCCAGGTAATTTAGGGTTCTTTATTGACAAATAGAACGTACATGAACGGATCTGAGACGATTCATTACAACTTTGCTTCTTCCGTCTGGATCTACCAGACGTTCGTTTACCGCGCGCGCGCAGAGTACACACGTCGCTCTTCCATTTTCTTTAATGGCCATAGTGTAAGGTCCCATTCAACGAGACTGTACACAGTCTCTGATGTTTGATTCCTGTTTGGTTGATCAAAGGGTCTAGCCGGATAAGGTAGTCAAAAATTCCCTCAAACCAATTCGATTTTCCGTCGCATCGTTCGAAGGGGATTCAAGAAAATCCTCTATGGTAAACTTCAAGTCGGTACCCCCCTATCGCGATAGTAGTTGTAGGGTGAACAAATTTTTTTAATGAATCTTGCTTAATTCTCCTGTTCCGCTCCACTGAGAATTACGTGAAAAATTGTCGTGAACATTCTATCGAATAGCACACACGAACAAGAATATTTTCCAAATTGTTTACCGCAAAACCGATTTTCAAGAATTTCCAGACAGTTGAAAAAAATTGCTGATTTTATATTATTTTGTTAGTTGCACCTTATTCATTAGTGTGTATTTTCTCAGATTTTTGGATTTTCATGTTTGAAAAGATTGAAAATCTTAAAAATTGCATATTGCTCGTGGAAGTTTTAGAGAAGCAGTTATATAAAAATTCAGTAGCTAGCCATTATCATAATTCGAACGGTTATTTAGATAGCTTTGCCCAAGCGGGCCATCGATTTCTCAATATTTCACCTGAAGACGCGTGGTCACGTTATCGAGTAAAATATTGTAACTGCGAAGTATGATATTGTCGAACGCGTTGTCCGGTAAATTCGACGTTTCTGTGGCGATAGGTAGCGTTCGCTGCAAATTAGCGTGTTAATTGGATGGTATTATGTTGCTAGGAGCTATAAAATACGGCCGGCAACATGGCTGCACGAAGGAACTCCGGTGGATATGATAACAATCAATACGAGAACGGAGATGAGTGGAACTGGACACAGATATATTGGTGATTCCATCACGGCGGCGTTACATATAGACAACGTCAGATTAGAAGACGACGGTATATGGGGTTGTACATTAGAGGACGACCAAGGGAAGATCCTCGCTGGCAGACCCGTGAAGCTCGTCGTTCTTGGTAAGTCAATGTTTCATTATTACTACGCCAATACCAATCGAGATCCTTCGTTAGCGCACAGTATCGCTTACAAGTCATCAGACATTCAGCTAAGGAATATTCCTTGAAATTGATACAGACACCAAAGACTAATAACATTTCCGAGCAACAAATTAAAAGCACAGATCGAAAGAAAAATATAAATAGCGTTCAATCTATATATGTCTATATATGTATTGATACAGACACCAAAGACTAATAACTAGACATCGGATCTTTATGCATTTATGACTTATGGAAATGTTCAAAAAATGCTACAATATAAAATTCGAAAGAATGTAACATGATTTTTATTTGCTTTGGATCTAGAAAGGCTGTTCCCATTAAAAATAGGATTTCATTTCATTCCAGTGTCTTAAAATTTTTCTATAAAAATTGGAAATTGCATAAACATCCGCTGTCTACTAATAACATTTCCGAGTAACAAATTAAAAGCACAGATCCAAAGAAAAATATATTGGGTTGGCAACTAACGAAATTGCCGATTTGTTCAATGAAATAAAAGAGTTTTTTTTTACTTGGAATGAACTTTAATCTATGATGTATTTTCCATTTTGTTCGATGACATCCACGCTCGTAGATTTTCGGCCAAAAACTGAGTCAAGTTATAGTTTCATCTATAACTGAAATCGGCAATTACTTAGTTGCCAACCCAATAAATAGTGTTCAATCTATATATGTCTACATATGTTTGAGGCTTTGTTTTGGAGAAAATCGACTTTGAAGGTCTGTCAGGTTTGTGCGCTTCAGTATATGCAGGAAGTAGATTTGGTTGGTCATGATCAGACGCGTCAGACAATTCCTATCGAATAGCATACGTATTCGCTGCATTTCAACACTCGATTTTATTCTATATTTTCGAGTTATTCTTTCATGTAGAATTACCCCCTTTTCGCTTGTACCACCAGTGTTACCAAACACCCTGTATATTGAGTAAACACTGTAGCATGTTTGGATAGCAGTGCGCCTAGATCCGTTGAAATTTAAACAAGCAGATTCTTGTGCACATTTACTCATTCCTATTCTCGTTGTCTTATGTGTAACTCTCCAAAGAAAGTGAACAGAGCGCGTGGTTTCTCCCGGGTGGTGGGGATACAATTTCGACAATTACGGTAGAGATCTTTCCGACGGTTACGGAGAGAATGCTAAGAGAATGCAATGCATGCTCATCGCGTGTTTTCCGTAACCAGCTGTCCTCACCGTGTGCCTTTGAAATACCACTGACAAGATTCGCATGAAAGTGTCTCGAGTGCAACTACCGAGGTGCTACTGTATCTCGCTCGCACGCATCCACTGCTCTTCGGTCATTGTCAATCGAATTCGCAGAAGCCGCTTTGCCCACTTAAGCTTCCGCATTAGGCCTCGGCTGCCGACGTTTAATTATGCACCAGTGTACGAGGATATTATCGAGTGTATCGAATCAGGGGGACAGAGAGAGAGAGGGGGATAGAGAGATAGAGAGAGGAAGATAGCTATATGTGATCCACGCTCGGTCAGTAGCGACGTGACGCGGGAAATTCAAGGAGACACCGGTGCGAAATTAAATATCGCGTTACATAGGTGGCAGGCAGATGAACCGCGGCGCGGGTACACGGATGATAAATAAAAAGGGGCCGGTCGTTGAAAAGAGCAGCCGGCCACGAACGGCCGGGTACGTCTAGCACTCGAATGAAAATAAAAGACGGGCCGGGCCGGGCTGGGCTCTCTCTGTTCTACGCTACGCGGGGATATTAAAAACAAAAGTGGTCCAACGGCAGGGAAGAGCGTCGCGACGCCGCTCGTCGCGTCGTTTCGTTGCGCGCGGCCGGCGACGTGGCTCTGGTTCATTTGGAATGTGATTCGAGCGAGGCGGCAAAGAGGGTTGAAGTGCGTCACGCGGCCGTCCCTGATTGTTTCGCTACGCAACGCCATTGTTCCCGGCGTGTATGTACGTTACGCCGCAGAGGCAACCGCGGCCAGAAAACCACGATGGCGGCTGACGCATCCGTCAACGGAAACCAGCACGAACGAACGAACGAAAAACGACAAAATGAAAAACCGAGAAAGAAGGAAAAAGGAGAAACAGGAAAAACAATATTTACGCCAGATGCATATTCATGCGCCGCGATGCTGACGTCCCGTACCAAGTGACGCGGATAAATATGCATAAAATCCTTTGCATTACGCGGAATTCCGGGTAACCGCGATCGTTCATGACGCTACGGACCAATTTCCTGTGTCCACGTTCATGAAGTTGCCGTTGATTATCGATCGAAGAGTACGAATCGTGTTGCGAGCTTGTTCTTGGGAAAATTGATCGGCCTGACCTTGAAAGATACCAATGGAATTTTGAGCTCCGTGCTATGCTACAACCTATCGACATACACTCCCGTCCACAAGTCACCGGACACTTACTCGTTTTCAGCAAAAGAACGATTAAAACACAGATACAACTCTCTAGCTTGATTTTATTGTTGATCTTGTAATATTTAGGTATTTTACGAATTTGACGAAAGCGAGTAAGTGTCTTATGACTTATGGACGGGAGTGTATGAAACATTGATAAACAGTAAGAATTACTATAATCGATAACGATCATTTTGTTTGAGTTTCTTTATTTAACGTGTAAAACCACCCTTAAAATTGAACAAGGTTTGTTTAATTTGAAATTTTATTTTAAAATCATAAATCATGTTAGGCGTATTTATTTCAATGATTATACCGTAATGTGATGGTAATGCAATGTAATTCGGGCTTAAAGTCCCACTGCGAAAATAAGAAACCGTAAAAACATTCGAGTCTTTACAGCTGTAGCTCATCCGCGCTGAGAAATCAGTATTTCGCGCGACACAAAGGAAGAGTCGAGAGAAGCGAAAGGGGTGGGAACGTCGTTCTGCGTCTGATGGGGATAGATTTGCTTAGCGCCCTCGGGGTTTCCAGCGGGTTGCCCGCCGTAAAGAAGAACCAAAGAATAATGCGCGTTTTATACGGCAGCTCGGCCAAATTTCCCGTAATTTACTCGACAAATGGACAGAAAGCGTCGGAGATATCGGGGAGAGATTCGCGCGCGATTCGGATCTCGTGATCGAGAAGCGGACTCCGGTAGCCGCGATGCCAAGCAAAATTCGATTAATCTCACTCGATAACACACACACACACACACGTGCGCGCGCGCGCTCGCGTACCTCTTGTTTTCACATTTCTAACGACGATTAAGTGGCTGAATTGCGAAGGAAACTTCGTTTCTTTGCTTCGAGCCGTTCCTTTACTCCTGGTTTTCTCCTCGGTTCTCTCTATTTTTTATTTCTCTCTGTACCCGCGTGTTACGTGCATCTGCTCGCTCGCTCGCTCGCTCGCTCGGGTACTCGATCCTCTTCACCCATCTCCGAGATTCAATTTACCGGCTTGTTCTCCGACCAGGCCAGTTAGGAGATGGGTTTACGCGTGCGACGACTCTCGCGTTACGGGGAACGTCTGAGCGTGACAACGAGCAGACTATTGACGCTTAACAGTACTTGCTCCGATCGCAATCTTTCGATCCTTTTCACTCTCCCCTCTCCACCTCTTTAACTTCTCTCCCCTGTTCGCTTTTCTTCTCGGATCCCCTCCCGTTCGACTCCACCGCTGACCCCTCGAACCTAGGTCTTATCGAGCTATTCCCTTCGTTCACCCCGTTCGTTCGTCGAGCGGTTCATAAGGCTGACGAGACTCGTATAACGGTACAGAGAGAAATCTTGTTGTCCGACGCGAATAGAGGGCATTCCACTGTCTGACCAATATCGGGGGCTTTCTCCTTTATCAGGCCAGACTGCTACGATACCATTGCTCTCGGCCCGCCGGTGAAACTCCATCGTCGAAACCACGCGAACGAAATTCGTGGCATTCCGTTTTCCTTCTCTTCCTCTTATCCACCGATACCATCCGGCCCCAACCATCCATCCATCCATCCACCGTTGCTTCCACCATCCACCCCGCGCGAGCAATATTGTCTCTCGATAGCGTTCGATTTTCCTCGGGTTTGCATGATAATGGCCTGATTCATGTAGACATTCACGGAATCGTTCTTTATAAGTTTCGGGACTTTTTCCATCCCCCTCCCCTCCCTCCCTCCCTCCCTCCCTCTCCTCCGCTTACCATACCGTTTCTCATGCGTCTTCGCCGCCACCCGTCCGGACGACGAGAGGCTTCTTCTTTTGTGGAAATCCGCGGGCGGAATTGCCGGAAATAAAACGTCGATCCAACGGATGACGGTTATTGGGTTGCGTTTGAGATGTTGTTCGGGGGTTTTTCTTTTTTGTTCGATTGTTGCCAGACTGCTCGCGGCTTTTTTTGTTTGAATTTCACGTTATTGCATGGAAATACATTTCCGTGAATGGTTTCGTCGCAGTTCCTTTGACACGGTGTATTACGGTTTTTGCGGTGGATTCCGTTGGATATAACTTCAGACACAGTCGTTGGAAATTCGATGCGGAACGTTCGCGCACGGAGTTAATAAACGATCCTGCGTTTAAATGTAATTGCTCAATTTATTGGCACAACCGGGAGGGAATCTGTGTTTGCAGTCGTATCGAATCGAAATTTGGAAAAACGAAAAGCAAGTGATTCGAGTTTGGTGGAATTTCTCAATTTATATTTTCGATATTGAATTTTCGATTTGAACAAATGAAATAAAGTCGATAATTGCCAGAACTTCTACCAAAATTAAGTGACTATTTTCTTGGCATTTTATTCGATGCATTAGTCGTTCTAAAGATTCATTATTATCGATGAGAAGGAAATTTATTATTTTTGTAATTATAAAGCTGCTTTCATAAGCAATGATTCAATAAATATTTTTAGTAGAGCACGCATCGGAATAAGAACCGCGCAAACTCTAAATAAATTAAATCTTGTAATTTTTATAAGGCAACATGTACCTGTTACATTTATATAGCTCGGTACGTTTAGTGTTAAGAAAAATTCTTTCACCTTGAACATTCTAAATGTTACTCGCTACAGAAAAATGCAGATTCGGTCGTCTTAAATTCTCCGTCTTTGCATAATAGTGATAAAAGCGTGATTATTATTCATCGGATTAACCAGTGTTACTTCTCGTAATCTCTTCTCGTGGCTGCTCTATTACACATGAACCTTTTTCACGAATACCATGTATACTACGCTATGAATGTCGTTAGACGTGAGTGCTGAACGTTGTACTACATTAATGGCGACTCGAGGCTTTTCCGTGGAAAATTCTATATTTCCTTCGGGTTTCATTTCCTCGGAACTCGAAGGTTAAATTCTGTTTTCGGTGATGTCCAGGGTGTCCTATCGCGCTGGCCACTGGCGTAGACTCCGTCCCGGCGAAATCGTCGGAAAAGATCGTAAAAATCTCGACCAGCTGAAAGACCGATGGACTCGGAGCCAGCGAAGATTTACTTACCGGCGACATAACAATGAGTATTCCTCAGAGTCCTCAGGGAGCGTATCACGCTTCTGCCGGTCCGTTATAAATACAGCGTGTAAACGTGCCGGTGACACTGGCTGGCGTACCGGTAGTCCCGCGGTTTCCGCTTCTGACTAGTGACAACGGTAGAAACAATAAACGGGCACGGCCCTTTCCGCGGCAAACTTTCCCTTTTGTCCCGCGCCGTACGAGGTACCCACCTAGCCGCGTACAAAAAGAAGTTCTTGCTCGGTTTACGACTAAACAATACTTTTATCTTTTCGGGGATAGGTCTGAGGACGCGACGCGACGCGGCGCGGAGCGGAACGGAACGGCTAGAATTGCCATAGCGTGGGTAGGAAAGCTCCGACCGCCTAATTAAATTCGCCTCGGAGAAGGGAAGACTAAATGGTTGCTCGCGCCGCTACGCGACGCAATAAACTTGTAAACGGCGAAACAATGAACACATCCACAGCGGCTAGGAATTGTTAAGTTCATTAATGAGCTACGCCGACGTGTATCTTTAATTAATTCGGTCCTGGAGACCGAGGATTGTTATCCGACCACGTAGCAAGTGTATCCCCCGGTTTTTTTTTCGCTCTTTTAGTTTTTCTTGCTCGGGGAACTGTTAACTAACTGCGCTAATTATAATCTGTTACCGAGGAGGCGGTCGGGAGACCACGTATTTCATAATTCCGCGGAATATGGATTTAGGATTAAATTCCGCGATTGTATTCTGTGCTACGAATATATATATATATATATCTCCCTCTCCCTTCTGTAATTATTCCTCTGCTCGCGGTGCTCCAATTTTGATTATTGTAATAACTGGTTTAAGCCGGTACTCCCCTTTCGCGGATTATCTTAACGGTACGCTTCGAGAATTTTTCCCTGTTCGACTAAGTATTTCTCTGCGAAGTTTCGTTTCGATTTATTTATGGACATTTATGTTGTATTCCGGAATTTTTTTGCACACTATGCTCGTGTTTTTCGTACTTTGAACTTCAGCTAAATCCGATTCGATTCTCGCGAACGTTGTGGTAGACAATTTCTGTCGTAACGCGCATAATTTTAAGATATTTCTCAGGAAGACGTATTAGCAGTCAGGTTCTGCGGGTGGTTTGAATATACACAGTGGTTAACCTTAATATATCGTCTTGTTCGCGGCGTCTTCGGCATACCTGCTCTGGAGATCGTACACGCACTTAGACAATCGTCGTTCCGGACCAGTGGGACATGGGCATTAATGCAGGTGGTGTAAATTAGCGCATCAAAGCACAGTACTATACTACCACGTCGCCCAGTGATTATTGATGCGAGCCAACCATTGGCCACTAACTACCCATTGATTAGCTGAAGGTTTCCGCGTAATTAATGGAACATTCTCCGGCACCGGTGATGCCCTCGATCGATCGATCGCGATCGTCATCTTTTCACGCTTTCATAGTTTCCAGTAATTACTTGTTTCGAATGTAATACGCGCGTGTCTGTTTCGATAATCAATTTATTTGCATTTTTCAAACACTACCGGAAATATTTTATTACACAGAATCATGCAATGTATTATTTCTCGTCAAATTCGGTATTCTCGATCACGTTTCGATCACTTCTGCCACGTTTTAACTAAGAAACGTTTCAAAAATTTAAACATACCGACGTATTTATTTTCAACTGCTGAAAATTATTCGCATAAGAAAGGAATGGCTGCGCAACTTTTGCTTTCTGCAATTAATGTGGACAAATTTCCTTCTTATTTAACGCGGTTGACTGCCATGTCCAAGTTTTAAAATGAATTTTCACGTTAATATATTAATCGTACCAAATTTTATTAGGATCTGTAAAATGCCAAAAAGTTGGAGGACTGCTCAATACCATACATATAATTTTTTTCAATTTTTATTTCATTAAATAACTTGCATTGTAGTGTATACTTACACTATGTATATACCATCCCGTGCCAAATGCCTTCGTTGTGATATCGAACATTCCAAGGGGGCCGTATTACCGGCAGCAAGTGGTCAACGGTCGGAAAAATAGTCTCGTGGATCGGGGCTCTGCCCGTCCGAGCCTCGAAACGGTGTAATTTCATTCTAACCAGCAGACGCCGACCGCAAAAGCGTGCACAGTGGAGAAGCGTGCGTGCAGGGCAAACGAAGCGTAGGTGTTCGGACGGGTACGTTTTCAGCGGTTGCGTTCCGCGATCGGGTGTCGCAGAGGGACACGCGTGCTTCAACGAATTCGCAACGCGATCAATGCACGCGTGTCCGTAAGGTTTTCGTTATTAGCGAATGGATTCTCTGTTTGCACAGGCTTACACACCCGGGTACGACCGGGCGAGAGACAAAAAAAGAAAAAATAACAGCTATTTGCCGATCGAGTTTGATCTCGAATGCGATTACAGCAAGCGAAGTATTACGCGTCCCACTTAGCCAGCGAGACCCTCTGTCCCGCACCGGTAACTTGATTTCACAGGTGATTTCCAGAGGCAGCGTCCATAGCAGCGTTTCGGGTTTTCGGCCGTCCCTTTAAAACGGCGACTAGAGCCGCGCGCGCGCGCGCGCCACACACGGCACACGGTAATCATTTTCCGTTTAATTTCGCTGCATCAATAAGCCACCCCCTCGACATTGAATTTAACCCGGTGTCTCGTTTATCAAGCATGCGATTACGCTTGCTCGCCGCGGACCCCGTGTGTCAAGCGGACGCTGTTGGAAACGATTATTGACAGTGCGACAGCTATTTGTTGCACGAGCCCATAGTCTATGAGAATGTGCACGAGCCAGTCGGCCGAACCGCGAGTTCACCTATCCTGCTTAATCCGCAATGGTAAGCTTTTATATCTGACCGTGGATACGGCTAAGTCCTTGCTTATTACACTACATCGATCTCGTATATTTCATTAATGATATTACGATCGCGGTAGCCGCTTCAGCGCAGAACTTTGTTGCAATTCACGTTCTACCATGTTGCGAGTCAAAGTATTTATTTGGTATTGTCGTTGCTCCATTTCTACCTGGAATAATTTTCTAATCGCCGAAACAAATATTCGTTGCCCTCCGACTTTCGCAAAATCATTTTTCGAGACACGTTTACATAACAATTGATGGTCCAATAGTAAACTTTTCCCTGACTTCTGCTAACAAGACAATATCACTGTTACGTTTAAAACATCGAGAAATGACTAAAGTAAGGATAAAAGCAACAAGCGAGGATGAAAAGAAAGGGAACAACACGAAGAAACCATTACGGAATATCATCGATACAACGATGTACCGTAGTCTACGTAACGACGCCATTATGCAACGATATTAATATACAAACGACAAGGAATCGGTATCGTCGAGGAGCACCCTCCGTCGAAACGCTTCTTTCGAGTCAAAATCGATCCGGGAGGAAAGTAGCAAACGATAGGAAACGCGTATCTCGCCGTCTAGTCGATCATTAGCGCAAAGTTAATTACCGTGATTGAGACGCGACTTTCGGTGCGGAAAGAGGCGAGGCATTCGCCCTGGTATACTGAAGGTTCGTCAGAAAGGAGAAATTCCTCTTTTGAAAAGTCGTCTATCGCTGCCTGTTACCGTCTCGGTCCGTACTCTTTCAAGTCGTCTCTTTTAGTCGTTTCGGAGCCTTTTGCAGAAAGCTGGACGAAAAGAATTGCAGAAAGAGCTAGACGAAATTCATGTGTCTGTTAATTTGTACGTTACAAACGCAACGGTTTTACTGTATGTATAGAGCGCTGTCTGTTGTCTTTTCGTCCAGTCAATGTGCATTCAAAAAGAAGAGACATACAGGTCGTTCCAAAAATGTTTCACTCGAAATGAATTCCTGAAGCCATTCCAAGTAACTTTTTCCTTTGCGAAAATGTTCTCCGTAGCTTCGTTAAAGAGTTATTGTACTGTATACGGTACATGCAATAATTTTGTGTCACCTTACTGGTACCCAAGATCATCTGAAAGTCATAATCCAGACATAGTCAAATGTACTTTTCCATCCACTGCAAAATGGAATATAGAGAAAGATACACGTTCTCCTAATAGAAAATGTGCGTGACCTTGAATAATACACGAAGAAAATGATATCTGTGATTAAAATTATTCTTTTCCAAGTATTTCTTAGTTTCATTTTCCACGTCGCGAAATAACAAAGAATATATTTAGGGGGGCTCCCTTAGCTGGGACCCTCTATCTTCCTGGGACTGGTTTTCCTTGTCCAATGACTTTTCCGGATTTATCTCGACGACCTTGTATTTTGTAGAAACGGCACACAGCGTAGTGTCGATCTCCTGCCCGTATCTTGAGCAGGCACGTGGGAGCGCGCGCGCGCGCGCACAAGCATAGACACTTTCCACCCTGTCGAACACCACGAGAACTTGAGTGGTGAGTCAATAACCTCGAGCTTCCGGTCGACGGGTACACTTGAAGGGCTGTCATTCGAACCGACAACTCTCCTCGCTCGACAACGTTATCGTTGGCCCCGTGCATTTAGCGACGGACAACGATACAGGTTGCCGAAGAAAGTGCACTTCCGGGGAATGTCGATGAAACGAACGTTCGACTACCGCCGCCTCGTCGAATGTTAACTATGCGCGAGGCTTTTCTTTTTTCTTTCTTTTTTTTTTTTATCCTAGCCCGCGGGAAACGGAGCACGCTCCGGGACTTTTATCCCTTATTGCGCTAGTTAGGCCAGAAAAAATTTCAAACGGAATTCACCGTTGTAAATTGAACAGAAGAGTTAACGCGACGATACTAATGAGTGGACTGCGGATTTTTATGCAGATACATAGTTTGCATATTCCATCGCGGTTTTACATATTTTACATAGGAAGACGAATAACCGAACAGACTGGCCCGTGCTACATATTCTCTTTCATCGTCAGTTCTTGTTAGAACAATTTATGGATCATGAGTCGTGAATCATGAATTTTCCATGTATCGTATCAACAAGTAATTTGAATTAACCAAGCCTGGTAATTAAGAGGCATAAACAGTAACATTAAGATACGTAAACGCTATCATTATTGTTAATTTATACCTGCTATAGTCTGTTCATTATTTGCTTGGTAATTAACGACTGCCATGCGTGTGTGTTTAAAACTGATTTATTGCGCATATATGTACAGGGTGCCTCAGAACGGATGGCAGTAGTGAATGGGATTCTATTTGCAAAAATAAATAAAATAAGACCAATACAGTGTTTACTCGATATATGTCCAAAACACGAGTCTAACCAGGGACAAGAAGAGTGTAGAAAAGTACAGCGAATCTCTAGAGGCCTCGGTTCCGTGATATTTGTTTGGTTTACATTTATTAAACAAATTTTTTAACGCCAGCGGTTTGTCTTATTACCACCGTGATTACAAATTTTATTCATTCTAGGCAATCCTAAAGGTATATAACCAAGTTATGGTTCATGAATTTTATAACGTTCTGTACATCACCATTACGGTAATAACGACATAAAAGTGTCAGCATAGTATAAAGAAGGGTCCCTCATAAAGCTTCTCAAAGGACTGAAGATAATGTTAATAATAAACAGAAGCGTGATCGCTTGGTAAAGTCACGCGAGGAAATTGTAAAAGTAAGAATTTTTTCTTTTCCTTTAATACCTTCAAAGGAAGCTTCATATTAATCGTCTCGCAATAACATTCGTTATTCCGTTAGCGTTACAATTGCTACCGTTGTGTTTGCAAAATTTTTAGATTAATTTGGACATTTCTGTGTACCTGGCTGGTGCTACTCTTTAAATAGGTAGACATCAAGGTGACCTCGAAACGCCCTCACGCACACAGAAAACGTGAAAAATGCAGCGAATACGCGTGGTATTAAGTAGGAATCGTGCGACGCGTCTGATCATGACCGACCAATTCTACTTACCGCGTATACTAAATCACGCGAAACCGACGTATTTTTAAACTCGAATTTCTCAAAAACGAGACGTCGAACGAAAAAATGTTATTCCTGTTTTTCGACTGATTTTTATATGCAGAATCGCCCTCTGTATGTTTCGAATGGCTTTGGTGTCGAAAACTGAGTATTAAACTTCATCAAAGAATCGCGACACGAAGCGTCTGGGCGGTTTATTGAGCTGCTTGACCATAAAGCCGTCCACATTGGCAAGATAGTTGATTGTCTCTAATCTCGATTACTGATATTGCACGACAGTTAATTAACTGATCTCGTGTTGCATATCCTTTAATACAGCCTCGGTCGACGATCGCTATACACACCGATATACTCATCATTGTTCTGTTTTCTGGCCTGTGAGGAACGCCATAATTAGTTGACTATCTCCAGTCAGTCGTTTCATTGCTTGTTCAGTTGCTGCGCAAACAGAGAGGCGAAACAATCTCCGCTGTTCTGCACGATTTAATGACGAGAAGCTAGCTCGCATTGCTCGCTGATTATAATTTGAGCCACACTGCGGGCGACTCGTGCCGTGCCCACGGATTCATTCTCCACAATTTCCAAGCACGTTTGCACCTTAGACGAGATGTTTTTCGTTCCGAATATTCGTTAGCACTTTGACCACCAGCCAAGCAACCTCAAAAATTTCATAAAATCAAAGTAGTTTATTTCCATGAAATACAAATTTAAAGGTTACCAGTCAGATTAAAAGTTACAGCTGCTGGAGAGGTCATTTTGACAAGTCTGATAAAAACTGCCTATAAAAAGGCTCTACATTTACAGAAAAAATTTCTTGTATTAAGACTTTTTCCAGTCTCTTGCTTTCATAATAAACCCACAACATTTTGAGTAAATCGTGCTAGCGAAAATACGTTTTCAAGGAGTACTCGTCCGAAGAGCTCAGGCTACTCTGAAACCATGTCTTCCAGAAGATAATTTACACGCTTATAACTTCGTCGAGTTTTGTTCGGAAGCGTTCGAAACTTTCGGAAAATATTTTCAAAGTCTTGTTGTACCTCGAGGGAACATGAAAATGCAAAAATTAGAAATTTTAAAGTTCGTAGAGGCGGCGAGTTTCGTAATACTCGGCCCTTGTTACCAACAAATTAGCAACCGAAATCGTCATTGTACTCGATTAACATGAAGCAAAGCGGCGAGCAAGCGGGTACACTGAAAAATAATAGATCATTATTCTTTTGCTCTCGGCGATCGCTGCTCGGAGAAGGTAGACGGGCAGGCACCGCAATCTTCTTCTGAAAATTTTCACCGTTCCTGGGACAGTTTCCATTTCTCAAGCGCCGGTTATGTTAATTCGGATTTATTTTTATCTCTGGAGGCGTGTTCATAAAGGTACATCAGCGATTTCGCGTTTCCACGTTCAATTTTAAAGAGGTCCTGGGCTGGAGGCTACTCTGGGGTCGAGCCAGTCGAATATCTGGCGAGCCACAGCAAAACGACAAGCTTCTACAACGTTGATGGCCGAGCACGGTGATGATGTACGTTTTATACAGGCGATTCCGTATAATGAAGCACGCCAATTTCCTCTCCCTCGCGTTTCCCGGATATCAGAGGAGCTTTCTTTCGCGATGAAAGAAGCGTCCAGTATCCACTTCTTTCTTCATTTCGCTTTCTCTCTCTCTCTCGGTTTTTTCTCTTTCTCTCTCTTTTTCTTCTTTCGCCATAGCTCGGTGAACGAGGAAGACTGATAGGCCGACGCCGGCATCTTCTCGAGAGTCTCTCGTAGACTGAACAGGGGGCTAGGGTGAATAGAGAATGCGGTGTGTAATGGTTGCTCCCTCGTCGAAACTCATAAAATGGATAACCGTAAGGTGATCTCAACCTGAATCAGGGGAGCAATCTTATTCGATGCGATTCCGTCTCGTACGATCTCCATCTTGTGCTGCAATTGGACTGTAAAGAAGAATTTATTTGGCCTCCGAGTCGAGGGAGACAGAAACGACCTGTAAAATAGAATAGTAATTCCTCCACCTGCGCTAATTGTTACTTATACTTTTTCGCACAGTCGAATTATTTTAACACGAAAAAAGATCATTTTGTCTCGAGAAAATTTCGAAATGCAGTGATTTCTCCATACACAGGGAGGCCCACATAACTCTTAACAGCTCAATATCTCGAAAAACTATGCCATCGATTTGAAAGTTCTTGGTCTTAGATTACATAAGCGTGAAAGGGCGCCCACTTTTCCCTTTACCTTTACAATTTTAAATAGAACCCCCTACAAAACGTTACATATTTAGATTCTACAGGAAAAAACAAATAAATTTTGTCTGAAACATTTTTTCGTCAGATGTTTCGTAGAAAACATACAATAGATATAAATCTTTTTTTTTTCTATGAAATTCTGAACGGTGAAGAGAACTTCTAGCCATTATAATCACAATGTAAATGGTAGTGCGAGGGGTTAACGTCGTTGAAGACGATTCCGGAATATTCCATCGGAGTCGAAAAGGACTTTCCGGGTGGGACTTAACCTCCGTTAAGTTCGGCAACGTAGCCTGGCAAGTACGTTTCGAACGGCTTGGCAAAAGATCGAGCGTAAGACCGGTTAGCAGCGAAATCCGATCTCTCATCCTAACGACGCGGGGCTCGAGCGTAAAATTGTTGGGCTGGGCTTGCCGGCGGGTGGGATCAAAGTTTGTTAACACGGATCGCAGCGTGGATATGAAACAGCTGGCCCGTCGGAAGAATAACGCCGTCTAAATGGAAACCGGCTGCAACATCCACGGCGAAATGGGATACGCGGAAGGAGCCCGAGACTTGCCTGCATAATAACTTCTCGGTAGCGCGGCTCGGTTCGGCTCGGCTCGGCTCGGCTCGGATCGGCGCGTGGCGAGATTTCGCGTCGCGGTAGCCGCGCCGGAATCGAAACGGGGGTGAAACTACGTGTACTGGCTGGGTACTTTCGTATTTCGCTCACACGCTCGACAGATGATCGAGGGTGTACCGAGAAAAACAGCCGCGGCCGGGTAAACGGCAATAGCATTCAGGAGTTTTCTCCCTGTTATCCATTCTTCGCGGTCTCCACTTGGCCCACGAGTACCACGGTAAATCCGTGTCCTTCGCTTCATGCTTCCCACCCTGTTCCCCTTCTTCTTCTTACCCCTCTTCCCCTCCCCCTCTTCCTCTGTTCGCTGTTTGTGCTCTCGAACGAGTAATTTTATTAAATTCATTAGCCGTGCTTCATCAAAACCGCACGCTCTTACCTGGCGAAACTTAGCAGTTCGGGGAAAAATAGCTCTCCGCGTTGAGTAAAGTTCTGATTAAAAGTTATGAACGGTACCCGTGGACCGATCGTGTGCACTTTATTTACGGGGCCCGCGTAATTGGATTTCATTTTGCTCCGGGGAAACTTGAATCCTGCCCTTTGGCGGCGTGATCGGCCGGAAAGTTTCATTCGACGGCGAATCTAATTAAACATTGTCAATCGGACGGGAAAAATTGAAAAATTAATTAACTGGAACGGAGACTGTCTTTCGTTACCTTCTCAAGGAATTTTGCGCGCGGGAAAGGGGACGCGGTCGACAGGTGATACCTATCGCGTGTACTTGACACGGGAGAAAATCGGAGTTACCTGGCGAAGTTCGTGTATGGACGAGAAGCTATTTGCACTTCATAAATTTTTACGTAATTTTTTCCTTCCTACGGAAAAATCTTGAGGCACGTGTCGTGCTTGTCATTGTTGCCCCCTATGGTACGCTATTTTGGCCATTCCGCTTTTTTAGCATGAACGATGATTGACATTATTCTTGCTCAAATAAATTGTCCTTCGTTATTTATTCTGTTACTTCACTATTTACATCAAGTGCCCTACAGGTCGTTGGATTCGTCTTAACCTTGGCTATCATATAACGATAATAAAAATATATCATTCCACTTAGAAAAACTTCGATGACCTTGAAATCTCAAAAAATATCACGTTACACAATTGTTCTTGCCTATCACAATATTTACCCTTCCGAACCAACTAATATTTCCCACTAAAATTTTGTACTGTCATAAAAAATGAAGCGAGATACTTTGGATGCTCGAGTTAGGTGAGACACCCTGTTTTTTGATCGCCTTATACGAGGGTTTAGACTTTTTCGTGAATTTCCAGCAGTTTACATGAACCCCCTCCCTGAAATCTATAATATCCGTAGGAGTTGTAAAGCTCAGGTGATAAGCGATTTCAGACGATTAAGATAGCTTCCTGAGACTATTCAACGCCGCATCGATTGTTGCACAACAGACAAAAGGAAGAAGAAGGGAATCAGGGGTTGGGGGAGGAGGTGTTGTATGGTTCGCGGAAGAGTCGCTGCCACCACGGACCGGTGTCAATTTTTCAACGCTTTACAAAGCCTCCACCGACTCGGTTCGAGCCGATCTATATTTATCACCGGATCTCGATCTATCGCTCACCGTTGGCAAATCTCTTCGGGAGCGATCTTATTGATGAAGCACGAGCTGCGCGACGCGACCCTCGGAGAAATTGACAATCGAGAACAGCAGCGGTAGGATCGGCCAACGAATCAGGACGCGAAGGGATAGAACGAAGGACGGCTGGTGATTTACACGCCGGGACGAAAAGATATCTTCAATTTTTTTTTCTTTTAAGTTTTCCAGTGGAAACTGTTAAAATACATTTTCTAAGCTTTACAATTGCAACGTTAAAACAATTGCAAATTATGCCAATTTTATATTAATCGGTGTTTTGTCTCCAACAAAAATTATCACCCGGATAAGTGAACGACGAATTCCATTATCGAATTATGCCATTTCCTTGCGTTCGATTTCGTAATCAGTTGATTCCGCGATCGACGGAGCAACGCGATTTATCATAACGCTGATTGGATTGTTTCGCGTCCATTCGCACCGATTAGGTTGCAACTGTAAAGTTACACCGCATCTACGATAATCCTCTCCCTTTCGTATAATCAGGTCGATCGTTTCGCGCAACGCGATTATGGTGTTGCGTGCCCGACGCAAACTTCCCAAATACGAATTCCCCCGTAGCAGTTGAGCATTTAGATCGCGTAATTTAAAATCGCACAACAGAAAAATTGCTGACCGGCGTGCTCAGCATTACTTGCACGCTGCTCGTGGATTTGGAACGAACGCGTGAGTACACGATGCTTCGCGTACGCAATGAAATGTTTCACAAGCCGATGCTTAAGAGTATTTGCTTGCCTACAGCACATTCGATGCAAGCAACACTTATTAGTGGACTGCCGGACTTTTGTGCATTTACGAGGAAATTGCTTTGGAGAAATATGAAACGGTAAGAGATATTGATTCGCATTCTATTAAACAATTCATGACTTAAGGTAGTATATAAAAAAAAAAGTACGTCTAGGTATTATCCTTACATATTTTCTGTTTTAATGAGCGCCAGTAACAAATGTTCGAAACAATATGCGTGCAAAACTGAGACTTTATCTTCCGTACCATAAAGCATTTTTTAACACGTTAAACACCGCACGATTTATGTTTAACTCACGCTGTGTTTGGCTAAGAGGTTGCGTGAGTTGTATATCGATTCAACCATGCATTTGATTGTATGTTTTGTGAACTAAATACGCTTCCGTGAGTTGCCCGTAATTTACGGACATAAATCAAAGAAAAAGTGTTCTGCATTCAAATATTCTCCAAAAACTGGTGCACCTAGAATAATATTATTTCCACAAGCATATACGATAAGAATGTGTGGTCTCCGGGTTTTCTTAAATTCGATAGTTAACGTGTCAAATACTTCTACTGTTTTAAGTTCTTAAATAAGCCACTACTATTTACTATTATTACAAATTTCATTGTATCCTAAGTAGGCAAAGTTTGATTTTCTAAAATTATTAAATATTCTTATTAAAGAATTCTACGCAAAATCGAAAACGCGTAACGATAGATTATCCCATTGGGGCGAGCACAATAAGCTGGGTGCTTGTTTTGGCGGAAGCAATTTTTAAATGACATTCTCGAGCAAGCATGACCAACGTGATCCATTATTAAGTTTGAATCGTTCGGAGAGAAGCGTTTCGCCCCCCTTGCTTCTCTCGTCTTCTTATTCGCGTGGTTCGCGCTGACGCTCGTTTTATTGCGTGTACGTGGGAGATTAGCGGATTAGCCGTGTGCAAAGCATCGCTGATCAAAGTTTAGTGGAAGATCGTTGAATGCAGCCGGTCTCGGTCTCGGTCTCGGTCCCGGTCTCCCTGGGGAGGAAACTTCATCTGTACTCCACCCGAGGGTACTCGCGCAATAACCGTGTCTTTTGTAAGGGGGTGCGAATCTCCGTTGTTTGATACCGCCGCGATGAGCTCTCGGGTCTCTTTGTCTACGCTTCTTTTCTTTCCCGAGTCGGATGTGTTTCGTGCCGGATGAAACGGAGTTATTGCGATGCCGCGCCGCATATATGCGGGCAAAGTGCGCTCTATGTTTCATGTTATTGACGGAGTCTGATTAATCCAATTGTGGAAACGTCTGTTTGACATAGAGACGCGGTGAACTCTGCTCAGGAATTGTTCGAACGTTCGCGTTCGCTCGAACACTGTTCTGTAATATTCCTTAGACTAAACCTGCCACGCAATTTTCTTTCTACGTTCTTGTTTTGTTTTCTTTTTTTTTTTTAGCATGTTCAAACAAAAACACGAATGGCAGGACGAATGAAACCGTAAAATAAATCGTAGCGCAAGGGGTTAATCCTATCGGTAGAACAACACTTAAAATCTATAGTTCCTCGCTCCATTAATTCCTTAACACTAGATTGCCCAAAAGCAGTCATTTTGACTGCTTGGGAAATTTTAAATAATCAAATGACTCTTATTATTGAATTGAGTAAATTTCTTATATGACTAGTACGGCTTTCTATTGAAATAACATTTTTATACAATTTTGTACATTTTTGTACAAGTACATGATAAATTGTCGATTCGGGCGTATGTATACTTGATAAGTTGCAGTTGCTCAATAAGCTAAAGTAGTACTTGTTATTCGAATCTTTATGCAGTGATACTTGTTCTAACAAGTTGTTATATCGAGTTTTTATTGTTAATATTTACTAATAACTTGTTATATAAATGTAAATAATATAAAAATATTAAAAATTAATTTTAAACCATTACACATTGGTTATTCTTTCACAAAGCAGTCATTTTGACTGCTTTTGGGCAATATAGGTTTATACTAAGTTTCAGTCTTTCTAGTGTTAAAATAATGAAACTTAGCCGGCGAGTGGTGGCTCGACGTTGTGGGATGGTGATCGTTGAGGTTAAGCGATGTTGGTTGGGGCTCATCGAAAGATGCGTGACCGCATAGGTGTGAACCTACAGAGGATTTGTGTAACCCTGTGTGGAACAATAATAAAAGGAATAGAATAGAACATAATGAAACTTGAAGAAACAAAATTCAATTATATCAACACTCATGTATTATTACGCTGACGAAACATTGTATCTATAGTCGTACACCAAAAATGGTCGCTAACGACCTCGATGTTGATGCGACCTTTATAAATAAATACATAAAAATAAAAAAACAATTCCAATTCTATGAATATCGACCATCTATAGTCAAGAGGTCAGAATGCTGTGCTACGAATCAGCAACGATTAACTTCTCTGAACGTTGCAGCGAGAGAAAGAAATATTCTCCGAATCCAGTATAATCCCTCGAATCCGAGCCTCGTATTTCGGAATCGTGATGCAAAGGAAAAATAATAATTCCTCGTAGATCCCGGTTAGTGGTCGGTACGCGTTTCACGTATTTGGCGATGGGATAAACTCGGACCTTCGTGAGTACAGAGAAAGGGGAAACGGAGAGAGAGAAAGAGAAACGGTATGAGAGTGAAAGAGAGCGGGACAGAAAGTGTGAAAGAGAGAGAGGGGGGGGGGGAGAGAGAGAGGAGAATGGTAAAGGAAAACCATTTCACGCCCGAGTTGCCGGCTCTTTCTCCCTGGCGAGAATAGTCGATCGTTTCGCGTCTCGTTAGCATCTCATCCATCGCGCGTGTCTGGCTGACTTACCTGCCTGCCTGTTTGCTTGTCGTGCGTCGCTGTCGGTAGCTGCGGGCTGAAATTTCGCCGTGTTTTGCCTCGTCTTGTGCCCTTTGCCTCTCATACCCCACCGCCCACCCGAGATTTCCTATAGGAAATACCTAGTCGTTCTTGCGTGTAGGAAAAGTCGAACCGAATTGAATATTTTCCCTTCAAAATCCCTTCGAAACCATCAAAATCCCACTTCAAGTATCTCAAATGCCTCTACGCGAGAAGGTACGTAATCAAACTCGCTCTCGACGAATAATAAAAATTGATTAACACGTTGACTGCCATGTCACCCATATATGAGTGACGGAATTATTTGTTCAAGCTTTAAAATGAATTTTTACCTTAATATATTCATTGTACCAAAGGGCCTAGCCGATTAAGATGGTCAAAAGTGCCCTTAGACGTTTTTCAATGATTGATGAACCATTCGAAAGCTGACCAAGAAAAACCCCTCTGAGCAAAATTTCAACCCCCTATCTTACTCGTGAGGGTAGTTACAGAGTAAATTAGATTTTGAGCTTTTCCGCGCATTTTCCGCACTCTGATGCTGCCTAAAATTCTGAAAAAAATGTGGTATATTTTGGACTCTAAGGCAGATTTTTGAGAATTTTTTCAGATTTTTGGATGCAAACTGTGGTCGTAAAAAATGAAAAACCTCAAAAAAATCGGAAAAATACAGGTTTCTCAAAAATATGAAAACATGCTATTTAGCTGTTTAGTGCCCCAATATAGTACTATAACAGGCAGTGTTGTCAATTTTTTTTAGATTTTTGGTTGGGGTAGATCATTGTCAAAAACAAGAAAAACCGAATTTTTTCGACGTTTCTGCTATTAGGAGGAAAGTTACACTTGTTGATTTTATTACAATTATATTTTAAGTCATTTTTAATGTTATTACATTGAAACAAGTAATTGTTTGACCTATGAAATGTGATTTAAGAGAAAGAGTAATTGTATTTCGTGTGATATATACCAGAGTAAAATGCAAGAAAGTTGGAGTACCACATACTATGATACATTTAATTTTTTCTATTTCTATTTTATTCAATAACTTACTTTGATTTCGTGGAATTTTTTAGCTTTCTTGTTTGACGATCAAAGTGTGAAAACAGTGCGAATATTGGAGGAATTTAAAAATACCGTTATATACGTGTTATTTTCAATCAGTTTAACAAAGAAAATAAATGTCGATTCTACCATTGCAAAAGTCATTGCAAAATACTTCTATTAAACAGCTCGATGCCTCGTTCAAAATATTATGGATCAACGAAGCATGAAGTAGACAAAACTTCGCTAACTCATTCTACTTACTGTCTGCAAGACGGTATTTCACACAATATCATACATTTAATTTTTTCAATTTCTATTTTATTCAATAACTTACTTCGATTTCGTGGAATTTTTGAGCTTTTTCGTTTGGCGTTCAAAGTGTTAAAATATGAATTGGTAAGGGGCAGATCAGAAATAATTGGAATTTATGCGGTTGCGATAACACGGCCAGGGCCGCGTCATAACGGCATTAAAAACACACGGATATATCAAGATTTCGTGTTAGACGGAAAACCGCGAACCTTCCGCGTTTCATCCTGAAGACAAATCTGTGTCATTAAGCACAGTCCGGGGAACGGGAAAATAGTAAACAAGCATGAAAGAAGTTTGCCCGCGCGACCGTCTATTCCGCGATACTATTGACGGTAACGAGTTGCTTTCGCAAAAACTCCGGCGCAAGATATTCCGGCGTCGATATTTTATCATGAACACCACAAATTACAGTGCTGCCGGCGTGCTGGTGCGCTTGACGTCTACCCGGACAGTTTTAAATTTTTCAAGGAGTCTGCCACGACGGCGAACGGGGTCTAGATAGAGGGAGACAGGAGAGGATTCTTTTAAAATGCAAATGCGCCCGGAGCACGGGGAGGACGCGGGGGGATGGAGGGGGCGCGAGCAAAAGAAATGTTAGTTCTTATAAAGCAGAGATTGTCGGGCCCCGCATCGGCCAAGGATAACTCGGTCGCGAACGATAAAAATCCAGCTCACGGAGAGAGGAGGGTTCTCGAGTTTCCGCGCGGCCAAGTCCTTGGCTCGTTTAAACTAAGCATTAAATTATCCCCGCTTGCAAATTAACGCGCACGGAAAACGAATTCGAACTTTTACTCGGCCGATGGTAAATCTTCCGCCGGTGGGCCGCGCGGAACCTGTTCCGTGGAGGGATCGCGTGAAAAACGATAAATCCTTTGGCCTCACGTTTCGAAATTAATCCTCCGACCGCTGTGACCCCCACGCCGCCCGGAAGTCCTGTCCACGTACCCGTCGGAAAACCGAAGGGGAGCACCGCGGGAAAATACCTAATTCCTTGAATTGTTCGGCAACTAGTACAATGACCGAAAACCGTCGGCCTACGAGCTGAAAGGGTGTCGCCGTCCGGAAAGTCGCGTCGCCAGATGTAAATTATAGCGCACGCGTCGATGCACCGAGCAAAATAACTCGCACCGCTGGCTGCCGACTCCGAAAGGTGAAGCTCCGTTGGATTGCACGGTTGCTCTTTAGCGAACCGACTGCTTTCAGCCCTTTCGAACGCGAAAGATAATTTAGCGTGAGTGGCGTTCAGTTCGATCGAGGATTCCACGAGGGGAAGGTGAGATGAACGATGAAACGCGTATCGAACAGGACCATGCAATTATCTGGAGCATGCAGGGCCCTTTCACGAAAATATTCTTCTTTTGTAGCAAGAGTAATACATACTGCCACTCTCTGTTCGAAAAGTTTCTGAAATCGCATCAACAAAATTCTTTGCTGTAAATATAGTCCACTGGACTCCTTAGTCAGAGGGAAACATTATTTTGTTCCAAGGGGTAAATACAGTGATTTCTCTATATATGTCGCCAAGACCTGGATGATAAACGTCGCGGAATTATCTCCACTAATCGAGGTGTATCCAATCACTGATAACGATAAGTCTTCCTCAAATCGAAGTCCGACGGTTTCAGGCACAAAAAGAATGATAATTCTAGACTATGTGATTTAACAGCCAGAAATATTTGGAATGATTAAATACTCTTAATTTTTATTTAAATAAATGAATTATAATATCAGGAAACCGATTGTTCTGTTGTCCATTTTGCACGTGCGTACATAAATTCATTATATTTGTCTCCCTATTAGTTCAGATATAATATGCTCTAACTATACTTGCCCATGGTTAGTTATAAGTTTTAAACTGTTGGTAGCAGAAATAGTTTCTGTTGTGCCTGTGTCAGTTCATCGTCGAGGAAGTTCTCGTTCACTTATTAGTAAACAACGAACCCTGGTCAACACTGAAAGTGCATGAGCTTAATTACGGATTCATATCCAGCGAGTAATCAAACGTACGGACAATAGAATCGGACACGGTACATGATCAGTTTGTCGACTAATAGAATAGATCGTAATATACACATACGCGAAAATAGATTACACGTACGTGTTCAAACACGCGGGAAGTAGAATGGCTCCGCGCACAGCCAGGCGCCAGCAAAGTAATATGGGTTACTACTGGCACGTAGAAAGTAGAGCAGGTCAGAATTTCGGTGTTAGATAGTAGCGTGACGCGAAATACAGTCTTGCAGATGGTAAGTAGAATGAGTTAGCGAAGAAGTTTTGTCTACTTCATGCTTCGTTGATCCATTATATTTTGCACCAGGCATCGAGCTGTTTAATAGAAGTATTTTGCAATGGTAGAATCGAAATTTATTTTCTTTGTTAAATTGATTGGAAATAACACGTATAACGGTATTTTTAAATTCCTCCAATATTCGCACTGTTTTCACACTTTGATCGCCAAACAAGAAAGCTCAAAAATTCCATGAAATCAAAGTAAGTTATTTAACAAAATAGAAATTGAAAAAAATTAAATGTATGATATTGTGTAGTTCTCCAACTTTCTTGCATTCTACAGATCCTAATCAGGTAAAAATTCATTTTAAAACCTAAACAAATAATCAACACAGTCAACGTGTTAAAATAGATCTCATTTTTGTCACAAATGTATAAAATCCGCTATTTAAATACATTTCTCATTCGAAAGGAAACGAATTGCATGTCGACAATGTATTTGTATTTCGTTTCAAAATTTTCTATACGCCACTCGTTGCGAGTACATATTGTTAAAAAATTATGCCTACCGATTCGAAATATCTGCAACAGGAAATATGATCGTGCTCGACTAGCGTTTCTCCGGAGCAGCGATTCTTTCGGTGCGCGCACCTGTTGCTCCTTTGTTGCGCACTGTGAAACGCAACGAGGTATTCTTTTCGGCGGCGAGCAGTACAGCGAAACATCGAGCATTCGCATGTAAACAGAGCCCCGTCGCGTCGGTTCTCGCACGAGTACACGTAAGCATCTCCCACCGACGCGCAGACCGCGTCAACATTCTGCGTTTAATTTATGCCTTTCGTCGTGGCGCATGGCGTCGTTCCGCGCCGAGCCGAGCCGAGCCGAGCCGAGCCGAGTAGCGTTCCGCGCCTTTTGTTCTTTAGCCGGGACTGCTTGTCGTTGGCTCCGTCGACACCCTTGCTGTTGAATGCCTCGCGACGTTTCAAATTGTGGTAACCGTAGAAACGACGCCTCGCTTTTTCATCAGGTGCCGATGACAACTTTGTTCTCGTAGCAATTAAACCAATATATTATTGCATCATTTGTGCTTACCCGTTTCCTTTTTTGACACCTACGTCACTCGCGCTCACAGGTTACGGACCCAGGCGAATAGGAAACAGTTGAAAAATGTAAAAAGTGTTTTCTAAGTGTACGTTTACAAGTGATACACATTATTTCAGTTTTGATTACGTAAATGAAATAAGTAAAAGTTTCGAACAAGCAACATTACGCTTTCGTAATGTTATATATTAGAAAATATATGGTATACGGAGTGTTAATTTTCACTCGAACACCCAAATTATTTCCGCTTAACAAAATCAACAAGACATATAAACAAGCAGAAGATATCCTTATATATGAAATACAGTGGAAATAAATTATCTGAAGTGTCAAAAAACCTCAAAAAGTCTCAAAATACCAATGCTCGTAAGGACCTATGCCGTCCACCACTATAGAACATTCTTGACATTCAAAAAGGAGGGGGGTAGGGGAATACACCGCAACATCGAATAGAGTTATTCGTGGGTTGTTCAATTTATCTGTCAATCCTCTCGTATTTCCTGTACATCCAACGTAAGAAGGGGTCGCTCACAGAGGCTGTGGTCGAATGCTCGCGTTCGTATTTTGCGAGCTGTTCGGAGAAATCAATTTTCGGCTGTGAAAGCCACCGAATTTTGTAGTTCCCGAAGCCCGGGCCGCGCCGGGTAACATATGTTAATAGAAACGATTTCGTTCTCGATGACGGAATGGAGAAATCCGAAGAACAGAGCAGATAGAATAAGTTTTCTCTTCCTCCTTGGACGGGCGAAAAGAAAATGGCAGAAGAAACCGGCTAATCTTTCCGCGCCGGATAGACCGACGCACAGTGGGGTATTTTGCCAGTTTAGCGCGCCAAAACTATTACGACGTTATTAGTAATGTGAAGGTCATAATATTATATATCGTTGAATTCGTCTTAATACCAGCTACAACATTATCAAATCAAAAATACAGTTTAATGTTTAAAAAATCGAGGCGATCTTGTTTTTTCTTTTAAACAAATTTTTTTTAATGTTTTTTGTATTGCAATTTATACGTTTATTAATACTGTTAAACTTTTATTTGAAACATGTTTTTGTCAGATTTAGAGAAATTGCTATTACAAAACCCCATTTAACAAAAAGTTAAATTTCTCCATGTGTGGCACTCTGTTGCACCTAAACTCTTCAGGATTCTGTAAATCAATGTCTACTGAATAACCTCAAAAAAAATTAGAGAGGTGTTTTGCGGAGAAAAAAAGTTATTACATAATACATTTTAACTTTCTGAAAAAAAAATTGTACCATTTTCGATTGTTTATTCTATCAAAACCACCGAAGCGTTTAGAACAAAAAACTATAAAATTCCTTTATATACCTTCCTTTACATCCTAGATATGTTTTTATCCCGATTCCATACACCAAACTTGTGAAAAGAATCATTTCTTTAACACATGTTTTTCGACCCTTCTCTTGGTCACGAGAATATGTCACTTGTAAGTGTCTATATGTTACTAAATAGTACTATTTATAGAAAAATATTATTGTATATTACTCGCATATATATTCAGGTACACGAGAAAAAAGTTTCAGTCATTTTGAACAAACTAAAAATTTTGACTTTTGGCGCTGTCGCGTCGCGACACGATAAATTATAACAAACAAGGCGAAGACCGCGTTCCGCCTACAACATACATACGTTCATGCGAATAATCATAAGGTGAAGATCACGTTCCACCTAATTAGTATAAATCTCAATATAAACGATAAGGTGAAGATCACGTTCCACCTGCAGTGTGCACACGTATACGAACCACGTCAGGCGAAGAACAAGTCCCGCCTGTAACGTCTACAAACACACGATTATACGAAATACAAATAACTATAAGAGCGAGCGATCCGTCCGTTTCATCGATCCGTTAGATTTGGCGGGAAACCGTCGAGCCTTATATGGGCATGGGAATCGCCAATGACCATATAAGGTAATAGGGCCGCGACGGCGACGACGAAGATCCGACGATCGCGGCGAAAAATCTGCCGATCGCGAATCTAGGGAGAGAGCGCGAATATATGGAGCGCGGCCGCGGGCCGCGAGGCAGTTCGCCTGAACGTTTAGCTATCATTGTATACAAGCGAGAATCGTGCGAAATTCAGTATAACGGTCTCTCGCGATTACTTCCAATCACGCCAAAAGAGTGTAAACCCAGAACTGTACAGACTGACGTATCGCGAGTCAAACTCGATAAATTAATCAATAAAGACACCGTGCTCTAAAAAAAGTGTTTTATTCGACCACGTGAAGCGAAACCACGGAGCGTGCGGGATCGTTCCGAAGTGTAGCAGTTCTACACTGAACAGGCGCGCTAAACTGGCCAAATACCCCACTGTGCTACGGCGAAGACTACGAAGGCGATCGAACGCGCAGCGATGCGTGCTGACCAGCGAGCTCTTCCATTCCCTGGCACACGACTCTAAATCATGTCTATTTATTGGCCGCCCCGGGGCGCGGCCGGGCGAGGATGATTATTGGAAGAGACGTCGCGTCGTCGGTGAATGAAGCCTACGAAATTCCTGACCCGATTGAGACGTCCAATACGATATTTGACGCCGGTGCACCTTTACGATCGAATGCCCGGACCAGCCGAGTTTCTTCTTTAGTGCCGGGCCAGCGTCAAATATCCCCGGGAAACGACAAATCATTCGTGTCCCGTCTTTGAGCCGACGTCCTTTTCCGAAATCGTGACTCTTTATGATTTTCCGTGTGTACCTTATTCTTTTGAACAGAGCGGAGAATTGTTGACCAACGGCCGTCAAATATTTACAGGGTTACGTCGTCCCTCTATTCAGTAAAATGAAAATTGTTCGACCGGCTGTTCCCATTTAGAGCCATCTACTTTGGACAGTCTGCGAGATAAAATATGGTTTGGTTACTATAGATCACAGATGAAAGATTTTTCAAATTTTCAAATTTTTCAAATTTTCTGTATAGGCCCGTGTAAAAGATTTAAGGGTCTGCTGGTATTGAGACCAGTGGTGCAGAAGCGCATGATTCACCTATGTAAAGGGTGGGTGGGGGGGGGGGGTGCACCGTGTCCTTTCCCAGTTCATTGTGACGTCAATTTTCGAGTCTCCATCTTTTGGAGGGCTCAATTTGATGGGAAAACTTCGAGGAGTCTGATCATATTTTTTACAAAATTTGAAAAACCTCGGCCCCTCATCGAAAAAAAATAAAAAATTAATTCGTTTACGTTTTTCGACATTATAAAGTTAATTATCCAGGTTGAAAAAATTATTTTACAATAGCCCAGTCCTTTCTGAATGAAACAAAAAAGAATTTAGCACGATCAGATAAAAATAGTTTCTGAGATAAAAATTCGTAAGTTGAAGAAAATTGCAAACTTTGAAGGTCTGTGATTTTTAAACAAATTCTAAATCGGAAATCGATGACTTAAACCCCCCCCCTAATTTCACATGGACTACAACAAATTTCAATTCGATCAAAGTCGCTGACGATGAGGTCAAAAACTGATCGATTCGGTATGGAATGATCCATAAATAATTACTTTTGAAAGTACGATGCCGAAATCGCTTTTGTTCTGCAGCGACAATTATGCTCTCGTGAAATACCGTTTTCCAGAAAATCAAATATGTAATTCATTACGAATTTCTTGCATCTGTGCCGATGAACAAAAAGTAATTAGTACAGGAAGTATACAAGTTGGCAATGGGCAGGTATAGCGGCTAGTCGCGTTCAAAAGCAGAAACTCAGCACAGTTTCAAATGGTATTTGCACGGAAACGAAGCATTCCACGAACAAATTCGATTCTGCACTTCAGCTCTGCATCTGCATGTAAAATCATATCACTTTCGTATGTTCCACGAATTAACGTTCCCGCTCTACGTACAACAAAATAGAAGTTCACGTGTCGCGCATGAGCTTGCATTAAAATGTTGATTACACAGGGTAATGCCATTTGTAATTTTGCGGTTTTCCTAAAATGTTACCAAACTGATGGTACAATGTGAGAACAGGTAATTCTCATTTAGATAAACCTGAATGTAAAATAAGTCACTCCGTTTCTCGAAAGTGTTCTATTAATCCTTGTTTACAATAAGTAACAGAAACTAGCTTTATTATTATTACAATCTCGCAACTCGTAATGCACCGACGCTTAAACTCATTTCATTGTGATTTATAAAGTTGGTGCATAATTTTCATTACTCGGATAGCGTAAGAACCCTATTACCGTTACTGTGCGCATATTAATTATACTTATTTTCAAGGCACAATGAATATTAAAAAAGACACATAACATACACAGGATGTCTCACCTAACTGTGACGATTTCGTTAAAAACAAAATAGTACAGCGACAAACCTAAGCTCGTTTTAAAGCTTGAACACTCTACTTTCGCAACGCATCGTTCATTTTCTGCTGAGATTTTTTTCCATGCTGTAACAGGTGGGAAACCGATGGCATGATTTCATGATAAGATCTCCACCTATCTGGAAGCGTAGTATCACGGCTAGAGTGCTCGCGACATATAATTTTTTGAAGTGCCTTGTACCTGCAGGAAATTAAACGGTACATCTCTCTCCGCGATAAAAGTATGTTACGAGGAAAATGGCTCGTTAAGACTCTAGCATTTTCTCTCGGCTAAATAACTTTCGGGGACGTTTCTCGCTTCGCTCCATTCATGGAATTAGCCGCGACTCTCTCTGAATATTTAACGTCTCCTCGGACTGGCTCTATTGTCTGTAGCTTTCGTCGCTGGAGTTTACTCTCTCCCGTTTCCGGACAGTCTGTTATGACACCATTCTTTTAAAACAATAATCAATCGCAGGGAAGGGGGAGAGTGGGGGTCCAATCGGCATTCCGATAAGCCGAGATTTCCATAATAACGTGGGTAATGGTAGTCGTCGCGTGTGCTCGATTTTCCGAGTTGCAATAAAATAACGACGAGTTGTGCTCTAACTGCATTTGTCGCAAGTTAGACGGTAAAGCGTAGGCAGTTATCGGTCCTGCTCGCGTTACGTCTTCTTAATGAATGACAATGAATCTTTCGGTAACGGCGCCGGCAGTGAAAACTGAACGACACGGCTGCACAATAAGCGGGACGGCATTAGTTTAATACAAGGGACATTACGAGCGTCCCGGTAACGAGAGCGACGCTGAGTAATTGCTGCGAACAGCGCAGAATTATGGCGGAAAAATTTATTGCCGATGGTCGGACACTGTGCCGAGAGGGCTACTTACGTTTAATAGCAACGGGAGAACACGTCGTGTCCCCTCAAAAACTTTAATCGACCAAAGAAAGTGTCGATAATTACCGTCTCTTGTACGGACTGGGTCCCCCAACATTTTCGCCTGAAATGTCTTCGTTGTTTTTTTTTTTTTTTTTATTTAAGCTCTTTAGGCCCTTAAAGGGCCCATTTCGCTTTACAATTTATCTTGCAGTTTGGTATTACAATGATACATAATAATTAAATAAATAGTTTACAATCTGTGAAGTATTGATGAATACAAATACACGCCTTAATATTAGGTTCAACTATAAACATTTCAATACTTAAGGGTAATTGATAATCCATTTTATGCAGAGCTTCGTTGTTTTTAACGATACAAGAAAATGGAACGAGTGGCACGATTATCGCGAAGGAAAACATTTTTTCCCCAAGCTTCCAGTTGCCGATGTATGAGCCGTTTATTATGAAAGTGGGGCAATAGTCGGCGTTTTCTTATCATATTTTTAGCAAATACAGTGTCGGTGCTATCGTTAGACATGTAATTAAAATTTAAGTCTTGAATTACCAGCTGTACTTTCTTCCCATGTTCTGGGAGCACACCTGAAGAAAGTATAAAATATTTGAATAAAACTGACGAAAGACCGGTGTGCCACGTTAATAATTTTTATCCACGGGCAGAAGCCTCTCGCGATTTAAGAATTCTTTTTTAAAATAATCGTTCAACGTGAAAATGCCGGCGGATATTCGCAGTGGAATCGATCGTCGAAGGAGGACGAGCTCGACGATATTGTGAAATTTTACGAACCATAGATACCCAGGAATTCCTCCTTTGGGCAGACGTGGCGCCATGTGTGCGAAACGCGGCGCGGCACGGTTCGAAATTGTTTTTAGCGTTATGTTTCTGTATTAACGCTCCCGGTGCGCTTTCTTCCCAGCTAAAACGATCGCCCTAGCAGCTATTATTGGTCCGAAATTCCCGGGAAACGGTAGTTTCCCTGCATACAAGTCAAATATATAGAGCCAGACGATGGTAATAATCTCTTTGCTCATCTCCTTTCATGACACCCTGGTTTTTCTATCGTCAAACACCGATCTCAAGAGAAAAAAGAAAATGGCCAACGAGATTTTACAAACCTGCGTGCGATGACGGTCCGAAATATTCCTTACTCTAGAGAAATAATTTATAGTCTTTACAAAAAAGTACAAACTTTTATAGAAAATTCTGAAACCGGAAAACTTTAACGCACAAGCGCGATCGTGTGCAGAATATAGTAAATCGCGAACGTTTAATACGTAACAAGTAGACTGCGGATTTTATGCATTCATAAAAAAAAATGAGTAAGTGTAACTTATCAAAATTATTAAGAGAAGAAATAAGTTATATATAAGGACCCAATTTTTTGGACACTAATACCTGTTATTTGTAACCAAAAGGTATAAAAATCGATATTATTTAATTATTTTGTTCGCCAACTTTTTATTAACGATTTTTATAGTAGGAAAATTTTAGAATAACTGTTATTTTTGGTCCCTAGTAAGCGGTGTAGTAACACCGGTCCAGTAGTGTATGTCAGAGCTTCCTCCAGCAAGTAGTATAGACTCGATACCACAAGTGTAGGATGGTTTTAAAAATTGAATTTCCTCTCGAAAGATTCTTCTAAATATTTTCTACTTCTTTTTTTCACGTAGAATCGACCTCTTTTCCGATTGTGCGACAAATTCGAAAACACTCTTTATAAATAATACATGATCGTTCCTTGTTCGACAAGCGGTACTCTAATTGGATTATATTGGTCGAATGGTCTGCTGTGCGGAATGTCGATGTTACGGGTTTGGTCGTAGGACATAATCGAGGTGTTACGAGGCCATTTTTTGAAGAAGTCATAAATTTTATGATTGGTCTCTTTCGGACTTGTTACGACTGTCCATTGTCAGCGGGCGATATCTGCGAGTAATTCCAGTTGTATTCTCCTCAGCGGCCATTGATCCGCCATAGTTCACGCAGTTTAGAAAATTTATGGATTCTCAGGGTCGTTTCCGGTGGAGAGCGTAACGATGCTTTTGGAACTTGCGTAACGCAACTTTTACGACGTAGGCGTTACGCAGGCAAGAAAGCTTAATTTTCATTGGTCCCAACATCCTCTCACGCGAGGCCGTAGTCTGACGATCTTCAGGGAGGAGTTTGTTCGCTCTCGACGAAAGCATATCGTCAGGCTAAACAAAAACGTAGAATGAAATTGACTGCAAAGGATTAAAATTAAGTTCGTGAAAGTGTCAAGATTATATCGAGATTCACATTAAAAAAAAAAAGAAAGGATTATTGTACTCTATCTTTTATTGTTCCATGTCATCGCGGTGGTGTTCGTTCCCTTGGATAAATAAATTGGTTCATTCGTTTTCTCAAACAATCGACTTCGTAAGCGCATAAAAGTGTTCGTAGTAGTAAAAATAATCAAATCAAGTTAACGCAATAAAATACAAGTAAAAGTTGTCACAAAAACAGTCACGTTTTTCATGAGCTTCTCTATTCATGAGAAACATAACTCATTCATTCGTGAAAAAATTCCGTTTTATTTACTAAAAAACTGTTCAACGTTTTTATGTTTGAAAGTGACACGGAAGCATTAAAATTAGAACATTTTAACGCAAAAGTTTCGCACGGGTTCCCGTTGTCAGATCGCTTCGAAATTTTTCACACGTCGTTCTCCCAAGTCTCACAAGTTAGGGGGATGACCAGAAAAATCTGAAAAATAATTTTTGCGCTAATTTTTGTCCTAGCGTTCAAACTGTGAAGACATGTGCCTCTAGTGGCTTATCAGTAACTGTAAAACAAAGCAGCTGAAAGCCGTTGTTTCGACGGGTCCGGTGGTTCGAATGTAAAGCGAGTATCGCGTGACTCGAACATACAGTAGGAATTTCCTCGACCTTAATTTCGTTCGACTCTGTAATTCTTCTGTCACTGTAGACAGCTGCGAAAGAGGAGGCGAAAGAAGACAGGATCGTTGAACGCATCCCCGGCAACGAGTTCCGAGATTGCTATTTCGCAGGAATTAAAATCCTTGGGAAATGGGAATGGCAATCAAAGAACTTTTATCGACACGGGTCGGGCTCGTATAATTGTCTGGCAATCCCGTTGAAGTATTTTATAAGCGTTGCGGAGTTTACGCGTCGGACGAGAGGAAAAAAGAAAGGAGCGGAAATTCCTGCGCGGAAATAAAAACCAACCTGAATACAATATATATTGCGCTCGTAACTTTGAGGGGGGTGGGGGGGGGGGTACGACGTATAATTCGATTCGACGCTGCGATTAAATCCCTTTCGACAGCGTCCGTCTATGCGAGTTCCCGGTGCAGCGATACCGATGCACCTACTCGCCGATATAGATAACATAGTATTAATTCGGTGACCCAGATCGGCAAGCGATGTCGGCGGACGCGGATTATGCCGGCAAATCAGTTAAACCACTTTATTTCCACTTTATTACGTTAAAATCGGCGACACGTTCGTTTGAACTTCGCGACCCCCCCCCCCCTCCGGATCAGCCGCTCTTTTTTTTTGTTGCGGACGATTGAAGTTAACGAGCAAAAAGTAACCCGTGCCCCCCCCCCCCCCCCAATGATCCCAGCGAGTTGTCCCTCTTTCGACTCTCGTCACTTTTGCCCGTCGATTTTACAACATCGAATTTTTCTTCCGTTCGTGCACGACCTGATCGGCTTTTCAACGGGCGAACCCAGCGAAAATAGAAAAAGCTGCTATCATTTTCCCCTGCAGCGACGACGCGAGTGCCACAGTTTTTTTTTTTTGTCGGCGCTGTACGATCCGAAGTTATGCGTCGCATCCGGTCGGACCAGTGTGTACAAATCGTCGAAGTTGCGGATATTTTTTTTATTCTTTTTCACCGTGGAATTTCGCGATGCCTCTTAAAACACTGGAACTGCCGAGCAGATCTAGATGATCCCAGATAATCGTTTTCCATGGAATGCCAAAGCATATAAATTACAATAATCTTTTATCAAATGCAAATTTCTTCGAAATGGAAAATCTTGGAAAATGGAACATTTTTATCAATTTTTCGAATTAAATGTTAGTCTGTTTTCTTCGATATTTGTGTATATACCTAAAAATCGAAAAATTAATAAAAATGTTCCATTTTCCAAGATATTTGAAATCTGTTTTCGCAGACCTATTCCGTATGAACACGTTGATTGCCACGTCACCCATATCTGGGTGACGGAATTATTTGTGCAAATTTAAAAATGAATTTTTACGCTAATATATTAATCGTATCAAATTTTTTAAGGATCTGTAAAATGCCAGAAAGTTGGAGGACCAAAAAATACCATATATTTGATTTTTTTCAATTTCTATTTTATCAAATAACTTACTTTGATTTCATGGAATTTTTGAGCTTTCTTGTTTGGCGATCAAAGTGTTAAAGAAACACACTATTTTGCCATGACTCGGTCCTCTAAATCTAACAGTTTCCGAGATTCGACCAAGTCCCTCTGGATCTATCGAAGGATCTTGTTATCGCGCGAGTCAAGAAAGAAATTAAAAAGAAGTTTCGCAAGTCTCGGTCGAATTGGCGCATTTGTTCCAGCTCCAAAGAAGAGCGTATGCTCGCGACGGAATATATTATATAACCACCGTTACGCGAACCTTCTTTCTCGCAGAATCCTTTCCTTTCCGCGATTCGCGATCGCATTACACGGATCTGGAACCTTTCCAACGGAGCAAGTTCGTGATTTTTAGACTGAAAATTGAGGCGAAAAGCGTATGCAAAGTGTGTCTGGATTTTTCTCAAACTCTTCGTCTGCTTTCACGTTGGGTGATACGATCTTCCACTTATAACCGAGAGCTGATCTATCTCTTCGTGTAGATCGCTCGGCTAACTCTGTGCGTGCACGTCGAAGAAACTCGAAACCACATCCGCTTTAAATGCAACGAATGATTGGGAGCAGGCGACGATTGTCTCGATTGAAATAACAAGTGAAAAATCTCTGCAGCACGTTGCTCGTCGAAATAAAAATTTTCAAAAAATAAAAAAAAAATGTCGCAACTATGACGATGGGTTGCTTCGTGATAATTCCGATGAAATTGTGGCCGGAGGACGCGAATAATCGGAGGATACTCTCCGGTGGCTCCTCGTAGTTTTGTTTCGTCGATACTTTTCGAACGAACAGAATAAATGAATAATAAATCTGCACGGTTCCGATACGTTCCATCGAGAAAATTGGAAAGTATCTAATAGAAACTATACTCCGTTCCTTGTTTGACGATAGATCGGTACCGCGGCTCCGGGATTGGCTGATTTAATTCCTTCTCTCATCGGTTCCGGGATTCATTGCCCTGTCAAAAAAGCGACGATGTTAAATTGTCGACTGGTAATGGGAGCAGCAACTATTAAAATGATTTAATTAATATACCATATTATTTCGAGCCTGCTCGTAATTGGCGAGCGCGCTCGTGTTTTATTGCCGGGAATCAGAACACGTGGCAGAGATTGCAATTTCTGATGCCCGCTCGGAAAATCTGCACGCGTTTCCGTTTCTATAATCCATTTCGGAGACGTCTCCTGCAGCCGTTTTGGCAAGACCGGGGCCACGGTACGGAATTTAATGAACGTGACCGGATCTTATCGGGAACGAAATCCTGGAAACGAGAAACATCTCGTTGAAACGCTTGGCACACACTTCGATTGCATAAGCACGATCAATTTGAATGGAAAACATCATTCTTATTGCTTCCATTCTCTTCCCTGCCTGGATAACTTATGCTTCCTTCCTGATAGCTTCTCGGACAAGAGGGGTGTACCTATCGTTGCTATGAAAATAGTTTGTCAAAGTGGAAACAGTTTACCGGCATTATGCAATCGAGTCTATATTTCAATCTGCGTGTATTCGTTTCGCTGGATTTCGAACGGGATGAAAATGTTCGAAGCAACTCATTTACGCAATAGCATTGTGCAGTTACATGGAACCTTCCTTCTAACAAAGACAGCTACTATTCTCTGAAACATGTTTTCTGTGTAATAGTGTAAGAAATAATTCTATTTCTCACGAGAATTTATACGTATAGTCAGGAAAAAGAAAATAAATACAAATAAAATCAGTTGGACAAAGAAACAATTTTACCATAATTCTTTGTAAGACTTTTGCACTTCCTATGAACTTCTTGACTTTGATTCAACGTCAAGATTCATTTTTCTTACATCAATTCTCAGTTTTCACCTGTGGTTTCTTCTGTACTCCTTATCCTTGTGCCGAGTACACTAGGATGCAATCAAAAAATTCTGTTGACCTTTTGAGATACATATGTAGAGAAAAAGGAGAATACTTTGCAGTAATACGTTGCATACTCGTAGTTGTATATATTTTCGAAAAAGCTTTGTACGCCCGATACTCGGGGAACTCGTTTTGCTTGGTACCGTGGTGCGAACGTTTTTGGCGCACCCGGTACACACAATAAGATTTTTCATCGTTACGGGGTCACGAATCGAAGGACTCAACGGATGCTTGGATTTGTTACAGAGGCGCCTCGGGGGACGTATCTGCTGATAGATGGGCGTAGGTTGGATCCAGGAAACCAGTTTGTGCCGGTGAAAGAGGGTTCTGAGTTGACGTTGGAGTGCGCCGCCGAGGGTGGCAACCCACCGCCCGTTTTAGCATGGGGAATGACTCTGTCTCAGGCCACTTTGGACGGTCCGGAGCAACCGCCGGACAATCTGACCGTGTTGCCCTCGACATCTGGCAGGCGCAGTGGGGCTCACCTTAAGGTCTTGAGGGGTCACCACAACGCTACCATCGTGTGTGTCGCGCGACACGTCAGACTGACGATCCCTATGAACGCCAGCATACTGCTCGACGTACAATGTGAGTAACCGTTCTCTCATTTTCACCGATTTGCACCGCGCGATTTGCCACGCCAGGACGTGCTAACACTATTATCTCTCGTAATCCACGCGCCGTCTTCGTGCAGGCTGCTGAATTTCAATTTTCCCAATTAAGGGATACTCTTCTCGCGCAACCGCCCCGAAAACAAATGATTTTTCAGAATTTTTTTGAGAATAACTAAGGCAAAGGCACCAGTAGTTGACCCTTTTATAGAAAAAAATAAGGTTTGAAATATTCTTATCGTTTTGAAATTTAAACAACAGACGGCATGGCATCCGAGGTTCACTTTCATCAAAAGTGCACTTATAAGTGCGCTTATAAAAACCTTATTTTTTGTGTTTCTCTATAAAATGGTCAACTACTGGTGCCTTTACCTCATTTAACACACGGGACTAGACAACTAAACAAGAGGTTTTTTTTAGTGCGGTTCTTGTTATTATTTGTTGTATATAAAAGGATTCTCTTTGGCTTAAATGCACATCCAGTACGGTACTTGATGGTCTATCATTTTCAAGTTGATAGCCGTAGTAGATTCTGAGAAATTGGAACAGGATGTTGACTTTATGTCCCGCAAAAGTACTATGTATCGTAGAAAAATCTATAGAGGATAGAACCTCCTCTTTGGACCTCCTACCTGATTTAATTAAAAAGTAATTAAGTTGATATTTGTTAATAACTTTTCGCGTAGCTTATCCTCTATAATCTCTTGCCAAGGCAAGGCGTGTGTTTAAAATAGAACTAAGACTGTACCTGCAACGCAGCGAACTGTTAAGGAGTGTTGTTGGTTTGAAGGAGGATAGTAAGATAAGGATTAAACGTATTGTTCCGAGGTAAAAGTTTCCGCGGTGTGCGTGTATAAAGAAAAGAGCGGTTGTGTTCGTTGAGATTAGGATACAGGAAGGTATTACTACAAAACGGATTTTCTTCTTCTTCTTCTTCTACTTCCGTTTCTTAACATCCGCGGCGACAATGCAGTCATTAGTCACTGTATTTCTTGGTTTGCAATGCAAATATCTCGAAAACAATGGTTGGTATAGAATAATGTTTGAAAAAGATGTTATGTACGATATCTAAATGTCTTCGGGAATATTGCCCGTTCGAAGAAAATACATTTTTCGGACACCCTGTATGTAATTTAAGAATCAGCACTGTACAGCTGCGTTTATCCGTGGCGAGATCGCATCGGATAGTATCAAGTCTCGCGAACAACAGTTCCGAGAGACTTACGAGCGTATTATTTGGTTGATGCCACGGCTCGAAATTGCACTGGCCACGGCCGAGATCTAATTTCCGTAGACTTCGCAGCCAGCACAATTCCCGTTGAAATATTAGCTAGAAGAAATCGCGATACAGGGATGTACCGTGGGACCGAGGGGAAAAAGCCGACGGTGGCGGTCGCGCGGACCGTTTTAAAAATGGGCTTAATTCAAGTCGAGCAGCCGGAAAGTGTTATAATTCTGCGGATCGTTTTTCCACCGACGATGCCAACGGTCCGGGGAGAACGCGGCCAGCTTTGGGGCGGAGGATGAATGAGCGGCCCGGGATTTTATGTGATATTAGAACTAAAATCGCTGGAAACGAATATACCCAAGCGGATCCCGGAATCGGCCCGTGTTGTAATTGAAATATCAATTCAATTACATTCTATCCATCGGTTGCTCAACTTAAACAACCATCGACGAAGGAAAATTAAAGCAGGAAAAGTGGACCAATATTCTGAAATTTTTTTCTAGAAAACTATCAACTGTAGAAGTTTATTATTTTATGGGAACAAAGATACACCCAAAAACTAGAAAATAAGTTTCACATATGTGCCCATAATTATGAAAGTGGTCCAAGTCAAAATTAAAAAAAAAAATGAATTTATCGCTTATTTCACACGACATGATTTTAAACTAAATTTATTCAATGTAAAAAAAATGAAAGAAATATATGACTTAGACCACTTTCATAATTATGGGCGCATATATACATATACGCAAAGCAATCTTGAATTTTCTCCGATAGTTAGGAAAGCGTACAGGGTGGTGCACCTAAAGAAACCTCGTTTCATTATTTTGGACTTAACAGGATAAATAAGAAAAGAACAAAAATTTTCTAGTTCCAGTATGTTGCAATAAATGCAGACAATTTTTATTTTGCATATAAAATTATTTTTCTACAGTTTTTTTTATTTTTCTAAGTTTTCTGCAATTTTGTCTATATATTACAGCTTTTCAGTATCTCCTCTGATCCTTACATTATTAAATTATTTTTTTCATTATACTTTCGAACTTCCTTCTTGAGAAGGAGATTTTATTGTAGCATACTACAATATTTATGGTTTATGGGAAAATGTCCACAGCCTCGAAATGCTCTTTTATTATCGCTCCGTGGATTCCATTGTCACTGCACGGGTCAGTTTAAAAATACATTTTTATTTCGCTATTTCGTGTACATAATTCGACAATTGTTAGTTGGCGACGGTTGCGCATATGCTGTTACTTCAATGCTGAAGATATAAACTTACTATCTCGTTTATCGATGATACTTTATTGCAGCACATATCGTGACACTATCGCCACCTCTTTGTCGCCTCCGTGCGAGTTTATTCTTCCGTAAATCGTGAAAATAATAGTTTAGACCATCGAGACCATCCGACTCGAAAGCTTTCCACCAGAAAAGATGGTCCTTTGTTCATTTTTTTACGTCAGCGCACACGTTTCATTGCGAACTCTAATCTCGCTTGTTTATGGTTGATGGTTAGCGGTAATATCTTTACCATTTTACGACGTTTGAAATTGTTGGAACCTTTTATCATTCGTTCCACGGTTCTAATACTTGCTTTCAAACAATCCACAGAATTCCACTCAAAACTTTCAACTTATCATTTTAAATATTTATTTCAGATATTGTATAGAGTTACGCAAAATTGAAATTAAAGGCAAGTTACGTATTTGAAAATTTGGTTTCCCTAGTTTAGCATAAAGTCTTATACTTGTTTGTATACTTAATTGTACTTATATAGACTGACTGCCTTTGATAATTATATCCGATTGATAACATTATACGTGATTACGGTAACCGAACTCCACTGTAGTTACAAACTACAATATACTGTTGTAGAACGTTCCGTGAAAGAGACAATAGGAATATGCACACGGAAAAGACTAATTCTATCTCATAATGAAGATTTACAGGGTTTTACACAATTTTATTATTTATTACATCGTACAGAGGAGCGGAATTTTTAATGCTACATATACAATAATTTACGGGGCTGGAATTAAACTTATCTTCTTTCGTGGTCAAATTAAATGAAAATGTTGAATAACTAGGATTATTTTTTCCCGTAAAATCTTTTATTATCTCCACGTGATACATTTCAATATACAAGGTGCTCCTTTTAAACGAGTACTTTCTAATATCTGCAAAATGAACTTTTAATGGTATCAACATTCAAAATTTCGGGGAGTAAAGTCAAATTTTATTTTCAACATTTTTCGGCGTTATTAATCACCTTCGTTAATAATATTGGTACATTGGAATAATATTTATCTTATTATTATATTATATTTATATCTCATTTCATTATGAAATGTGATTTGCGTTTTTACACATGGAATATAATCTCATTTCATTCTCCAGAGAAAAGTAACCTGAATTATTGCAGAAACGTATAACAAATATAAATATTTTTAACTTTGAAAAATTACTTGTACAGTTCACTCTGTGTTCAATAAATTCTATGATCAATTTGCTCTCTGCATTTATAATAAATAACTTCATCAAGATCGATCTTTATTCGCTCAGCTGATTGATTATTTCGGGGAGCGTTTGGCTAAATGTAGTTCGAGATAAAGATCGCGCAGTATCAAATCGCACGATCTGGGTTGCCACATAACATAATTAATGACGTTGATCGTACATTTCTCGAAGTGCATGGAATTCAGCGCGCGCTCAAAGTGAATAATTTGTAGTAAATTCAAATAATTTGCACTCCTTGATGAACTGTGTATCGTTACATGGTAATTTGCCAAAGGTGACTGATGACACCCGTGAATGTTTAATGAATACACACGGTTGACAGTTTGCACACGAAAGCTGCTTAAACATTTATCGCTCCTGTTGGAGTACCTTCTGGCTGCCGAATTATTTTAAAAAATTCTACTCCATGGAAAATTCGATTAAAATATGGCCGGGAAGTGAATAATTTCTAAAATACTTTAAATAAACGTCAGTAATATATTGCTACGAAAACGGCGGGATCAAAGTAATTTATTAAATAGAGTGCTTGATCTACAGTTAAAGTATTAAAACGTTATCACGACAGAGTAAACGTAAAAAGTTTGAAAAAATGAGACAGAGAATCAAGTTCCATATGTAAAAAATGAGACAGAGAATCAAATTCCATATTTAAAAAATGAGACAGAGAATCAAATTCCATATTTTGAGCTGTGACGAGCGTGATAACGTAATTTAATAAAGAGGAATCTGAGCGGGCTATTAGGTCGAAAACGTTCTATCAGATTTAACCTGATTACATTTTGGCATCACTGAAGTTCAGATGTTACGGACTCCGTGACTTCTTCTTCAACAATTGTCCTGATCAAATCGAAGCCGCTGAAACAACCGGGGCAAACTAGTTTCCCACGTCTCATAAAATCTGCCCATTCCACGTTGAAAGGGTTTCGACCGTCTTCTGACAAGGGAACTTGGAAGATAACGAAGCCCCGCAAGAAGGGAACAACATTAACCGGGCACGGGAACGTCTAGCGGGCTTTAATGTGCACGCTTTATTTTCTTTCGACCGACTTTCTACGTAAGCCGAAAAGGAACGCGTTCCGCGTTCTTGTTTCGAGGTATCGAAGCGCTCTCCGACAGTCTAACTCGACCTAAAAATCACTGGCGATCCTTCCAAAGAATATTTAACGAGAAATTCCGGTCGAGGAAGTTCAAAGAACGATCGTTTTCAGGATTTTGTTTCTAACAAAATAAATAAGATTACGATCCGTTGAAGTCCGTAAGATCCGTTTTCAAAACACCACATTTATATTATTATGTTAGTTATGTCTCATTCAAAAATTCTGAAAAATTTAAGAACATCGATTTCAACATTATCTCGTTCATAAATTTTTATAAAACCGGTATCTCCAAAACTTCGACACGAAACGAGATTTCCAATTACTTTAACCCCTTGCACTACTACTTATTTTGTGATTATAATGATTAGAAATTCTTCATCGTTCAGAATTTCATAGAAAAAAGAGATAGTTTATATTTATTGTATGCCTACGTTTTCCTCAAAGGATATATATCAACTACAAAAAAAAATAGATTTTTATTTCGATTTAAAGGAAATTAATAACGTTCACATTTATTAGACTCTATTCAGAATCTTCATAACGAGTCTGGCTCGTTATTGTAGGGCAAGGGGTTAAACATGTTCGCATCGTCTAAAAAATCTGAAAAAAATACAAAGTAATAATCACGATGAGATACAAGTAACATAATAATATGAACACAGTACTCTGAAAACTGTGATATAAAATCAGCGATTTCATTCAAAGTTCAGTCGCTTTAAAGACGAAACTCCAATCTTTAAATCTGTGTTAACAATCAAATTTTACGTCGTTTCGAATTTCTTACGACCATTCTTCGGGAATTTACGGCCCTGTAAGCTCATAGCGCAGTGTCTTGGCGAAGTCCTTTCATTTTCTGCCTATTCTTCTCTCCGGCGCTGAAAACTTGCGATCTCTCTCCTCAGAAAGCGTATGATTGCGGATAATCGGCTCGCCGTTTCTAAATCCCGCGAAGCCTTTTCCCCGGAAGTTGGCGAACGCAACGAGAGACCATTGTGTTTCGACATTACTTCACTCTCCTTGATTCCTTCGGAATCATTCCCCATGGGTGCGGAGGGAAAACCGGGAAAGTTACGGGTTCGACGAATGGAAGTTCGTGTGTCACACTAACCAGTGTCGTCGGATTAGGGGAATTCGCTCGAATCGAGGGGAAAAAGTTAACCTCTCTCTGCCAGTACCGAATTAGTCACGTGACATTGATGTGATACCGATTAGCGATACTTTTTAATCATTTTGTTCTTTATATTTTCTGTAGATTATCTTAAATTTCAATAATAATGAACCCAAAAGCAGTACTCTGAAAACTGTAATATAAAATCAGTAATTTTATGGTTCGGGATTTTAAAAGAAAAATTGATTTTGCAACCAAAAATTCTGAAATAATTCACTGTCCTATAGTTCTGTCGCAGTTGATAAAATGTGTCCATAATTATGAAAGTGGTCTGTCATAAAAAAAAAATTACATTGAATAAATTTAGTTTAAAATCATGTCGTGTGAAATAAGTGATAAATTCATTTTTTTTTTTAATTTTGACTTAGACCACTTTCATAATTATGGGCACAAATGCAAGTTGGTGTCACTTTTAAATTCTTCGAAATTCTAACGAAAACAGTGCGTGGAACGAGGTTTTCATATAAGACATAATTATTTCGTTTTAAGTGATGACTTATAGTATTGTCGCGGACTGTACAAGCTAATAAATAGACAGCGGATCTTTATGCATTTACGGCTTATGGAAATGTTAAAAAAATGCTATAATATAAAATTCGAGAGAATTTAACACGATTTTTATTTGCTTTGGATCTACAAAGGCTGTCCCCATTAAAAATAGGATTTTATTTCATTCCACTTTCTTAAAATGTTTCTATAAAAATTGGAATTTGCATAAACATCCGATGTCTACTAATAAAACTAGCTAATAAAACGGTGGCGTTTCGCGAGAGCTTGCACGTTCGCGGGACCCTTGCGACTCCATCGGTGCCTAATGTACGAGAAGGGAGGAACAATTATCAATGGACCCAAAAGTTCCCAGCCGAGAGTTGCAGTCAGTAAGATGAACCTCCGGGCGCGGCTCAACGACCGTTCAAGTTCCCGCGGAGATCTGTTACGAACGACAGTCGAACAGGATTCACTTGTATCCGCTGAAGAATTGCTCGGGCAACTTCAATCAGCCCGTCGTACAGTTCGCCGATCTTTGAGAAACATCCGAGAACTTTTCAAATACGGGCAATGGAGGGTTTTCGAATCGGGTCCTCGTCCCTCGCGAGGAAATAAGGACCCGACCACGTTTCGAAGGATTTTTCGATCGAATCATTATACAATAAATACGGAATTACGACAGGCAGCAGAAGAAAATAATAACACTTGCCAATAATGTCGATCGTTCGAACAGACTTTACTTGGCATGACAAATAAAGAAGAAATTTAAGAGGAGGAATAACGAGGTCTCGAAAGAACTTCAAGATAATTGACATTCGAGTGAAGCAATCTTTTATCTCTCTGCCGATCGAAAAATATTGGTATTTTTATGCTGTAGTGCTAATTGTGAATGATCGCCGAGGTTCGAACGCGACAAATGCAGTACGATTCCCGAATGGTCGTAATTAGGCTAATTAGAGCAACGACTTTTACGTGTTTCACTGTTTTATACGTAGGTCGCTGTACACGGATCAATCTGATATACAATTTTAGTATATCACGGGGAGGGGTTGCATCATGTAACAAATTTTGGGGTCAGTTAACGATCCAGCAACATGTTTTTAATGAGTTTATCAGAGATTGAAAAAGTTATGGAACTTTTTAATGGGCTCTATTCAGACCATGGACCATAGAACTGTTTTGAAAAACATTTTCGTGCTTTTAACATGACAGCATACAACGCCTGGATTCATGGCAACTATGAACTCATGGTTTTCAAAAAGTACTCTAGAAAAACGAAAAAATAACTCGTGTAAGTTTAATTATTTTGACTGAAAAAGAAATTAACTTATGTAGTTTTTATATATTAACTTTTGATATATGTCAAAACACGAGATAATTCCGCGACGTTTATCATCCAGGCGTTGGCGACATATATAAAGGGATCAGTGTATAGCGTGAGGAAAAAATTGGTGAAAAGGCGGCCCCGAAAACCAGAATGCCCGGCAAGTTTTCACGTTACGCGAACAACGGAAAGAATTTATATCCGCAGCTAATATAAAGCAATAGGAAACAAAGAAGAAAGAAATATGGCGGGATCAGACGTAGCGCGACGGGGATACAAAGCGCAGAACGCATAGAATGTAGAAAGCGGGTCAAGCTTACGCGGGTCCGAGTCTCGTGATAAAGGTGTCGAATATCGTTTAGAATGTGTTTGGCGTCCGTTGCGCCGGAAAATTTTCTCTGTCCGGGTATCGGGAAGCGTTTCCACGTTTTTCCGTTTCTCGCGACATTCGGGAACACAGGTACCATCCGAATAAATTCATGGCGACAGGTTCGCAGAGGGTGTCCGGGGGGGTGGGAGGGGGGAGGGGGCGAGACGAGGGTCGGCCCACCCGTAGAATTTTCGCTATCGGGGGAAATCGGCCGAGAAACACCCGCATCTCCTTCTGGAATCACCGAAGGTGTGCAAGTCGTTCGTCTAGAAAATATGCATCTTCCAGGGCTTCGGCTTCACTGCACGCGCCCGCATCATCTTTGCCGGCGAGGCGCGGCGCGGCGCGAGTATTTCGGTCCCGGCGAAAAATACCTCCGCGATACCGAATTCTCCGGCCCCAATTGCTCGGAAACAATTTGTCACGGGAAACGCGGCGTGTCGCGAGATGTAAATCTCGATATACAGTGACTAACGAAAGTATTCGAACGCCCTTTAAATCAGTATAACTTTTTTTTTTAAGTGAATCAAACGACCTGACTTTTTTGAGGTGTTAGAAGAATTGGTTTTCCAAATGATGTGTAAAAAAGATTTTGAAAAAATTGCAATTGGTAAGAATTACATGAGAAAATAAAAATGGCACTTTTCACAACTTTTTTATTTGAGCCTGTAATGAAAATTTAAAATATGCGTTTTGTAGATCTCTGTTAGTTATACACGTACTGAAAATATCATCGAAATCGGCTGACGCAGATAAAAATGGCACGTATCAAAATATGTTAGAATCTGAGGATTTTAAGCAGAAACTGGCCAAAAGTCGTGAAAATCTACGCTTTTCACCACTTTTAACTAGTTGTAGCTCGTGTGTATATTAATCGATTTCAATGAAATTTTCAGCATGTATATAACTAACATATATCTACAAAACGCATATTTTAAATTTTCACTACAGGTTTAAATAAAAAAATTGTGAAAAGTGCCATTTTTATTTTCTCATGTAATTCTTACCAATTGCAATTTTTTCAAAATCTTTTTTACACATCATTTGGAAAACCAATTCTTCTAACTCCTAAAAAAGTCAGGTCGTTTGATTCACTTAAAAAAAAAAGTTATACTGATTTAAAGGGCGTTCGAATACTTTCGTTACTCACTGTATGTTAGAAGAACGAAATTATTCGCTCGACGAGCGTGAACTCGCGAGCTCTAGTCATTTATTGGCCACGTTTTTTCTTGTATACGAAAAATACACGCTAGGAGGATGAAATTACCGATTTTTTCGGAAACATATTTTTTTTTTTTTATATACCTCTTCATTTCCCGCGTGATGAATTTCGAAAAATTGTCCGCCACACAATCACGAACGGACATATTTCAAAAACAATTTACGTAAATAATTGAAAAATTCTAGATTTATCATTTATTTTGAATGGCATTGATTGACATTCTAATAATGCGGAAACATTTTTTTATACAATGTCGCACAATTAAACCGTCAAATTGAGACCGCAACTTGTATGTTATTATATGGAATTCCATTTAATTCCATATAAATAATATACATCTACTCACAGTAAGAAGCAACACCGAAGCTGAAAAGATTATTCATAAAAATCGGTATTTATTGCTGTAAACGGTAGGTCATGAGAAGAACGATTTTGCTCGTATAATTATCAGCACATATGTGTGCTGACTGAACAAAACTCGTTGAGCATAAGAATCAACAATTTAATAATATTATACGCGTAAACTTTACACGAAGTTTAAGCGGAAAATCATGAACAACCGTGTTAATCGATTTCTGGTAAATTGCATACACATCAATCACATTTCCAAAGAGGTCGGACGAACAGGTACATGACAGCCTGTATTTCCATATATAATGGATAAATTTTATTTGAAGTAATTGTGGAAAATGGGTTATGGCAAATAACTTTGAATAAATAACTTGTAAAAAACATTATTTTGTATTGAAGCCAAATAAATGATTTCCAAACAATTTTTATTTGGATTACGTACATCATTCAAATAAAATACCAGATGATTTTGTCACAAATTTTATTATTCACCAATTAGTGCTTTCACGTCAAAGATAGCAACGGGAAGAGTTAATTGTACCTGACTGCATTGTAATCGTAGGAAGTTAGCATTCCATCGTAGCATTCTCTGGCAACTTTTTCCCGTTATTTCAGGGTTCGATTGATTTCTGGAGAAAGTTAATCAAATCCATTGTTCTGAAATCGGAGAACCGTAAGTGACCTAAAAAGTTGTTGAGAGGAGTGCGCCCGAGTCAGGTGGTAATTACATTAATTTAACGAGTGCTCGAAAGTATGGATATTTTTCCTGTCGGATCGGCTTACTCGACACAACCGCGTAACAAATTGAATTCCGAACGGAATTCACGTTGATCGTCGAGACGGTTTCGCCTGAATTCTGAACTCTAAATGATCCTTTAAAAAATCAATTTCGATTGTTCGACGTGCTCTCTGCCGCGCGTGCCCCGTAGAAAAAAATTCCTCTGAACGTCAAAGGGAAGGGAAGCTACTTAAAATGCTAATCCCTAGCTACTTACTCTTTTCTATTCCGACCAGACACCATCCCATCCAATTAGGATATCAGCCGGTTCGAGTAGAGGGTCTAAAGTTCCTCGGTTACGAGCGAACCGCACATTGTTTTCCTTGCTGATTGAATTAAAACGAACATTACAATTGAATCGAACAAAGAAAGAAAAAAGGAGAAATAAGGAAAAGAAGCGAGTGCTCCTTCAAGGGAAGATTACACCTAAGTGAAGTTTCGTGTTAAGTGAAACCAGCGCGATTTATAACAAAGAGACAGCCGCAAAGGAAAGGAGAACTCGGTGTTTTATTGTTCCGCTTTTGTTTCCCGGCTCGTTTAGAAGTGATTTCTCAAAGGAATGAATAGAAGTATTGTAACCGGGGAGCCTCCGCTCATTCCGTCGGCCACCGAACCCCCTTCTCGCGGCTTTGTGAAAACTGATATCGAGTTATTCCTTTTGGTTGCGGATAATAACGTTCTTAGTTATCTATGTCGGTCGTAATGTCGGCATACTAATTGCCACTCGGAGAATCCCTTTGTCTGTTACAAGGATGAGCCGGTGCCTCGGCTCGAGTAAATTCCGATGACTGAGTTGTGTTAACTGCTTATTAAAAGATCGAAAGGAGATCGATATCCACGAGGACCGGAGAAAGCTCGGTTTCTTCCAGTTCTCCTTTTTAATTACGGAATGGGATCGCAGGGGTGGGGAAGGGGGTGAAGGGCGAGAATATAGGTCTAGTTCGTGTTCCGAGCATGCCAGACGCTGCTCCGTCTCATTTGTCATCGGTTCTACCATTGAATCCTTTTGTCACTGTTTTTCCGACTTTTTCGAAGCCCAGATAATGGTATGAATGATGGTAATATGCTCGTGCAAAGAGAAGAGCGCGACTCAGCCAAGGACATTGTTTTTGTCGTAGAAGATGGATAATAATAAAAGAACGTAAACGACACGTTTCTGATAATGACTGTGTACTTGCACAAACTGAACGAAAACCTCTAACAAGGGTCCACAGTTGTACGTATAATATTACTAGCATGCGGATTTTTATGCAAAATAAAAAATATAGTATTTCTTGATCGAAACGCTTTATAATATTTGCATTCTAAAATCGGGACCTTTCGTATGCAACAGCCTAATAATAATCTGACCTTCTGTAATCAATGTTGAAATATTCCTCAGAGTCAGTACTGATGTCGGGTCCGAGGATTTAATAAGCTCCTATCAGTTCTATGACAGACAGTAGAATGGATTTGTATGCGATCAGACCAGTAGGATGAAGTCGACATTAATTCAACAAGTAGTATGAAGGTGGTATTAATCGAATAAGTAGTACGAGACCGTAGTAATCAGACAAGGGGCATGACATCGACATCAGCCAAACAGGTAATATCGAAGTCCTGCTCATTGTGCATAACAAAGGAGCATACATTAACATTTAGCAGGAAGTACTTTGGACAAAAAAATATTTGACATGTACCTTTTTTTGTCTGCCGTTATTCGTGTCGACGGGTTGAATAATTTCGAATGAGAAAGATATTTGCTCAAACATTTTAATAACTGGCGGAGTTAAACGATGGTTATCAACGGCGAAATTGTACACTTTTTAATCAGAAATTCTCGCATTCATTTCAGAAACTGTCGGTTTCATATTTTATTTTAGTCGTTTCTCAAACTGAAACGTTTTGAGCCGATTGAGCATTCGAATACGCAATCTGATTCCATATGTTTGGTATACCCTGTGTACAGCTTATTAATCGTAACTGTAGGATAGATCACTCTTTCGAAACTCAATTTACGAAGATCGCTGTTGTTTTCTTGGAGCGGTCTATAAGAAGCAAACGCAAGGGACGTTGAGGGAACCCGCGTTCGCGTGTTCGAAACTATCATCGGATGGTTTCTGAGCGGAAGCATATATATTAAAGAGCGTAAACGCCTGGTATTTGCTCGAACTTCGACAAACTTCCGTGATATTATCGCGGTGTTTCCATCGATGGGACGCCCGAGTTTCGAAAACCCGCCCGCCGGCGTAATACGAAATGCAAATTGCGATACAGAGGGCTCGTCACAACTTCCGGTTATGAAACGCGAATGTACGGTATGGCTTTCTCATCAAAATAGAGATGTTCGTCGTGTATGAGAGCGCACTCGGCCCAATTCGAACACGCGCATGCGTTCAATTCTCTGGCTAAAAGATAACCCCGGTCGAGCATCTCCGTTTCGCCACCATGAAATTATTACTGGCATTATCATGGCAAAGTAATGACTCCCGTCACTCCGCCCGACCATTGTTCCATTGTCAAACGCGCGACGCGGAACTTTATTTTATGAACCAGAAGAAACTTCATCTTCATCAGGCTTACAAACAAGAGTGCTACGAGAAATACCTGCAGCGAGGTACAAATGCAATTGTACCGAAACATTTATATACACCCGATATAAATTTTTAATATTTTACCCGAAAAACTGGGCCACATTACGGTCATTCGATTTACTATTACTGTACAAAACACTGTCTATTACTGTTACAAAAGTCATTAGAAAAACCATACATACCTCGAATATTGATGCTACGCGTTATAATGTTAGACGCCGTTGTGCATAAAATTAATTTGATCTTCTGTATTCGAAATATATCAATGTGATCGTGTCGTACATCAATGAATACGCGATACAGCGTTCGCGTGTTTATATTTCTACAAGGCCTTTCGAAACTGCACAACTACCGAAAACAATTTACCAATGATTTTCATGCTCCTATTGAAATCGGTCTATCATAATCAATCTCAGCGGGAGTAATTGAGCGAGATATTCGTTGGTCCGGGTTTTCTCATTCACCGGGGAAAAGGAGGATCGCGGTGTATTATCGGTAATTGGCAAAAACAATACGAACGACGGCAAACAATGGGAACAGCTGGCGGGAACAGTAATCAGAATTTCTAATTATCAAACACGATCCTTTGTCATGGGTACGCGAGCCACCGCGTTCGAAAACAATCACGTAGGCCGGCTCGAATTGTACCTGCAGGCACGTACACACGTGACACTTACCTGCTCGGGGCTCGGGCTAAATAACCACAAAACACGGTCACCGGTATCAACAACCTGTTGATATTTGACGTATTTAAGAAGCGAGTTGCACGCTCCCCCGATAGGCCGTGTGTTATTTTTTCCGTTGAATTATCGAGCGCGTCGAATCGCACCCGACCTGCGCCGAGTCACGCCCGACGCAAATCCTTCTGGTTGGATCTGATAACGTCGAGAGCTCGTGTGTCCTGGGAAACCTCCTGCACGTGGAATATTCAATTAACCCATTTGCATCGCACGGATATATGAAAAGGTCTTTATCACCAAATTTTTTTTCTTTTATATTTAAGTACAAAAATGACTACGAGTAAAAGAACTTTATATTTCAGCATTATAAGGAAAAATAAATTGAGCGTATATACAGGGTGTTTGGTAACTGGTGGTACAAGCGAAAACGGGGTGATTCTACATGAAAGAATAAGTCGAAAATATAGAATAAACATTTTTCGTTTGAGGCTTTGTTTTCGAGAAAATCGACTTTGAAGATCTGTCAGGTTTGTGTGCCGGAAGTAGATTCGGTTGGTCATGATCAGACGCGTCAGACAATTCTTCATCGAATAGCAAGCTCATTCTCGATAACGAAACTTCGGATGGAACAATTTTATTCTATATTTTCAACTTATTTTTTCATGTAGAATCACCCCCTTTTTGCTTGTACCAACAGTTACCAAACACCCTGTATACGCTCCGGTGATAGTGACCAGGAAAATTGAGTGGCTAAAGATTCTATTGCAATATTTATATTTGTTAGTTTATCGGTTCGTTTGCCTTCACAATATCCTTTGTAATAGAATGTTTGAAGCTAGTTCACTTTTGGTTTTCGGATGAAGTCCCTTGAGTTGCAACGATCCGCGTTAATAGGCGTCCGTTGTAAACAGGCTGCAATTTCTCTATGTTGAAACAATGCTTATTGCTTCGCTTTACGCTCCGCCGAATAAACAAAGATGTATCCTGTTCTCAAATACGTACATATTATAGTAATAATTTTCAAGATAATCCAGTTTGTGGTATCGCGATCGCCATTAATTACCAGTCAGAAATTAATATCCTGCATCATCGATTGCTCATAGACCGGCTGAATTGTTATACCTATGAATTATAACAGAATTATTTTCAAACTATCGTGTAATATCCTGAATGTATTGATATGATTAACGTCATTGGTAGACCCCGGACGTTATGCATTTACGACAAATATGAGTGGATGCAGTTTAGAACAATGAACAGATTAAAGAACTTTTAGAGTGTTAACACATTATTTTCACTACATTAAAATTATTAGTGAAAGATACGAATTTATATATGTATCTCCTATGTCTTGCAATTTATGTACAAACTTTTTAAATTTATTAATATACACAATCCTTTAAAAATAAATGTAATTAATATAGTTAGAATAATTGGTATACCCACAGTGTGCGAAAACCTGCAAACTTACAAAAAATTTGTTTCGTTATCCACCACAGATTTAAAGATCGAACAACAACACCTTGAAAATTCATGTACGATTTCTTCACATCGTTCTGTCGAGTTTTGAGTGAAAGGTGTTGAGCATTTTGAGTGGAAAAAATACATGTGTACTCGACATGTGCGGCGCACGAAAATCGATACAGCGGAAACCTGATCAGCGTCGAAACGCGGTAAAGTTTATATTTGTTGGATGACGTTAATCTATACAAATGGAGTTTGCAAGATGGCTCGCACTTTATGAAATTTCACCGGTCCGTTTTGCGCTTGTTCACACAACGCGAACGAAATTAAGGATAATTTACATCGAAATTTTTATTCCCGGGCACGGTTCTGCGGGGAATAAAAGCTTCACGACGCGCGAATGATATTTTGGCAATTCGTTCGATTCGCACCGATGTCCTTAATTATTGAATGAATTCGAACCGCATACTAAACTGTGCTATTTAATTACAGTGCTCGATACGAACGAGTCCCGGCGTAACTATACGCTTTCGCGTGACGATTTCCATAGGATCGAACCACTCCCCCCACCCCGTCGCCCCGCATGAGGCGTAGCGTTTCTAAAAATTTAACAGTACCATCACGCTCCGCTCGGACATAATGTCAATCGATTACACGCAACAAGCTTGCGCGGCCTATAATATCCGCTGTACGACGAAAAGGCAAAAGTACCGGAAAATACTAAACACCGGGGTGCACAACAACCGGGGTCCTATTAATTTAGCCGATGAAAGCCGGAATATCCAATTACGGTGGTTAATCGATCAAAAATGTTTCCCCTTGTCGTGTCCCGCGCCGCCGAGGCTAAACGCGCTGTAACGTGATTATCTCGAGTTGTATGTATGTATTAAATTGATTCTCGCGATGCGTCGAAGTCGGATGAAATTTAGTCGACGGGCCGGAGAGCTGTCTATCGATCAACGGATTCCTGTCGCTCCTTGGAGCAGACACGTAATTCTCGAGAACGTGCCCGTCGAAACTGTCACCGGCGGCCATTTAATAAAACCAGCCGCGAAATGATAAGCATCGTCTGATAGGATCGAAGCCCGGGCGAAGGGCACGCCGACGAAAGCCTAGAAGAGGGATTAGCTGGATTAGTTGGCCGGCTGAATCTATCTATTCCGGAGTTGGATGAAAGGGATACCTATAATTACGTTCCCCTTACGGTGAGAGGGCGCGAAAAGCCTCGGCTATGAATGACGTCGATATCTCTTCTTCCAAAGGGGTCGAAATTGAACCCGCTGCACACGCTTTTTCTCCCTTCTACCCCACTACTCCCCCTGCCACCCCGTTCCTCGTTCACCCCATCCCATCCCCTTCCTTTTGAGACGGCTTTTCAGCCGTTCTCAACGCCACGCGCACGAACCCCCGGGATCCCTCGTACAGGTTGCTTCATAAGCAAAACAATACCTGGGAAACTTATCGGCCCTGTAGTCTCTCGCCGGATTTTCCGCGATTCCAGTCCTATTCGCTCGCGCTTCCTGCTGCTGCTTCTTCAGCTTTACGTCGTCTTTTAGATTGGTTCATCCCGGCCCTTTCAAATAGACTGCGCCGTAGAAACTTTTGCAAAAGCCTCGAACCTTTCGTTTGACTCGACGAAAGAAACTGAGATGATGTAGTTGGCGAGTAATAAAACGTTGAATTGCAAATGTTTGGTCAAGAATATACAGTCGTCTCCTCGTTACATTGGACCGTTGAGCCCAGAAACGGGATATTTAGAGCTGGGTTGCTGATTCCTTATATTTCAATTATTCCTGATGTCTAATTTTCTTCACTGGCTGTCCAACTAAAATTCGCGTAATAACTTATTGTTGTTTCCAACAGAAAACGAAGTTACCTTTTTTAAATGGTTACCTTCAAATGAAAAGTCGTGAGTGGGTGGAAATAATTTATTATTTCGAATCGTTACTTTTTATCTGGATCACAAATCAAATTTGCTGAAGTCTGATCTCATGTATGAATCTCAGCGAATTTCTATATTTCGTACGTTTCTGAAATCCCCAAGAAGTTGCCTTAACGATATTCTTATATTGTATAATAGTATATTTTAGTTAGATTTTAATTGTAGTTTGGTTGTAAAAGCTACTGAAATAAGTTGCCGTTGGCATTTTTCACAGGGTGGATTAACCATTTTTTGTGTTTCGGCAGAAAGAAGAAATTCGTTCTCTTATTTTTTGCTCATCTAGAAACCTGTAAAGTTTCCGCAAAAGCAGAGAAAAGAAGAGGACGTTGGATAACGTTCCCCGTGAGTTATGAATCTTTCTGTATACTTTCCATCTGCTCCGAATGGCGGTGTTATATCATTGTCGAAATTTGCGAGATAATTTTTTTGGGAAAATAGCGTGGAATATTGCAAATGAGGTGGCAATGGTTTCGGGGAATCGAATTCTTTTGAACAGAATCATTTATTTCGCTGATTGATGGAGATCGTCGTACTCTACAAACAAGGACATATTAATCATAAACCACGGACATAGAATCCATACATTCAGGAGATATTTTATTTTTTTACATTAAAATATAAAAATTAGAAAATTATTGAAATTGAAAGAGCTCTAATTTGAACACTAATTTTAAGAATTACGAAAAAACGTCGATAAAATACATTTCAATTTTTTTATAACTACGACGAAACCTAGCAAAAACTATGAAAAAATTGGATTAGTTTCGATACGAATACCCTTTTAATTGAATTAATTTCCGGAGCGGTCGCTCTTAAACTTCGATACGAAATTGTATTTTTTCGATCCTTTTCGTATTTTTTATTTTTCACAGCCAGAGTTTGCAACCGAAAAATCGGAAAAAATTCTCGAATATGTGGTTCGGCGTGTTTAATATGTCAGATTTTTTTAGAATTTTTAGATACGATTAAATGGGAAAAATTGGGCAAAAACTGGTTTCTCGTTTTTTCCCCGTAACCACCCTTACGAACGAAATTAGAGAAAACTGGGTTCCCTTTATTTTTTAAGTCGGTTCGCGTTCCTCTGGCTAAAGAACCGAGAAACGCGGAAATTCATGATAGGTTTCTTCGGTCTCCGGAACACAGGCCGTCCTCTTCTGTTTCGCGCCGTGGTAAATTTAGTTTCGGAGGCAATTCGGAAGTTCGCGGGGCTCTTTTTCCGTCGCTGCATCGCGAAGTATGCAGCCGGCGAGAAACTTGGCGGCAGCGCAGGAACGAGTCCGCGGCTCGTTACTTACGTGCAAATTCGAACCCGTTTTTCCCGACCCGTGCTGCCGTCGCTCGATTATTAATTTGCTCATTTCGACGCTCGCCGAAATACAGGAACCTTTACGAACGTAGCAATACCATTTCTCAGAACCATATTACCGGTATTTCTCGTTTGCGTAGATCTGGTTATCGCTTGAATCAAATCGGGCGTCATCCCTTTTAATGCCAGCAATTACACTGCCGAATGTATTTCGACAACCGAGAAGCATTCGATATAAACGCCGAGAATCGTTTCTCTCCGTCATATAAAAAATTGTTTATATTCACAATACGATTGAACAATTACTGCGACCGAGATTTCGTTGGGGAAATAATCATACTACACTTAATATAATTTTGAAAACGGTGACAAAAATTGTTATTAACTCTTATTGATATTGCAACGATTTTTTATGCATTCGTGGAATATTAAATGACAAATTAGATTTGCTAGAGTCCATAGTCTACAGGAGCCGATGTAGAACGGTATCCCACTCGATCAAGTAGTATAAAACCGTACGTAGTTGGACAGGTGCAATGGATAGACCTGTGGTCAGACAAGAAGACGTACTATTGTAGACTCTCGAGCAGAATGGATTACAGACACATTGTGCGTCCTTCCAGACGCGCTCGGCTCCACTTTAAATAATTTATCATTGCAAAATGATCCAGCACATTTTTCCGCTGCTGCTGCAGAGTAGTGCCAGTTTTTCTGAAAAAATCACTTACTTCTGTTTTGTCATTTGAACTCACAGGTAACAGATCGAATTCTGTTTACGTAACTGTGAATTGTTCATTAGAATCATCAAGATTTTTAACGCAAAGAACATGAATACATGAATTGAACGCCAAACAAGAGAGCTAAAAAATTCCACGAGATCAAAGTAAGTTATTTGATAAAATAGAAATTGAAAAAATTAAACGTATGATATTGTGTAGTTCTCCAACTTTCTTGCATTTTACAGATCCTAATCGAATTCGGTACAACGAATACATTAACGTAAAAATTCATTTTAAAGACTGAACAAATAATTCCGTCATCCATATATGGGTGACATGGCAGTGAACGTGTTAATAATTGTTCCAGAAACCACTGAACGATCGGAAGGTTCCTTATCTGGTCCCTCATTTCGGCTACAAAAATTACAGGTTATCAGTGGACCATTGAACCGTCAAATCCGCTCGTATAATACTCAATTAATATTGCGAGCGAACAATGCCCGTCAATCCAGCGAGTTCGATAATTTTCGCAAAACGCACGAGTTCCCGTCGGGCTGAAAAGAGAATTGCACTCGTTAATTCGAATTCGATTGGATCGGGTCCGTGCCCGCATTTTGCATTCCGTTCGAGCGAGCGAATACGCCATTCGCGATTCGCAGGAGCCGATGACGTAGCCGGGACAGGGATCTGCCCGCGAACCACGGAACGTTAAATTTGAGTATGATTGATTGAGAGCACTCCTAAGCAGGACGTGAATGGGTCGGCTCGTACGAGAGGGAAACCGTCACGGGAAGGAACTGCCGATAAGGTGAGGGTGGGCACACGGTTGCACAGCAGGCGAAGCTTAAGGAGATGAAGCGTGACAGTGACGAGATGCCATCCTCAGAAACCCCAAGCACTTTCGGTGAAACACAAGAACCCGTATAGCCGAAAAATTTAATCGTGCAGCATCGGCGAAATTATAATAATTATTGGCTGTGTTTCGATTAGTTTCGAGGACTACCTATAGACAGCTGCACAGTACTATGAGTAGACATCGGATGTTTATGCAATTTCCAATTTTTATAGAAACATTTTAAGAAAGTGGAATGAAATAAAATTTTATTTTCAATGGGGACAGCCTTTGTAGATCCAAAGCAAATAAAAATCGTGTTAAATTCTCTCGAATTTTATATTATAGCATTTTTTTAACATTTCCATAAGCCATAAATGCATAAAGATCCGATGTCTAACTATGAGACACTGTACAGTGTTTACTCTATATACACTCCCGTCCACAAGTCACCGGACACTTACACTCGTTTTCAGCAAAAGAATGATTAAAACACAGATACAACTCTCTAGCTTGATTTTATTGTCGATCTTGTAATATTTAGGTATTTTACGATCATTTCGGTATGTACAGATAGAAATAAATACTAGTTATTTAAATAAACGTTGAAAAAAGTTTAAAAATTTCGTTAACACTAATGTTCGTGGCTGGACCCCTATTTTGGACAGGTATAGAGTAAACACTGTACATAAAACCATCAAAGTTTCTGTCAGGAAAAGTAATAGTCAGACTGCGGATGTTTATACAATTTTTAATTTTTGTAGATAAATTTTAAGAATGTTGGACCAAATAGAATCCCATTTTTTTAAAGATCTCTACTACTAAATATTATCCCCTCCCCCCAACACTGGGGGGTCTCAAGTGGAACCAGTCAAGTAGTAAACACGCTCGATAATAGCGAGGAGTTCGCACTAATGCAAGCCAAGAAAAAGAGATCGCAATTAATGCAAGAGGTCAATTTTATTCGAGTTGACCCGGGTCTGATCGATGCCCAGCGGACAAGCGCGAGCCGCGTTTGAAACTAGTGTGGCCGGCTGTACAGCCGATCGCATTAATACGTATAAACAGGTATATACGCTCGCAGGCAAGAGAAACAGTTTGCTGGCGGACACGCGTGTGTGTGCGCGTGAGCGCGCGAACCTTGCTGCAGAGGAACGCGAAAGCACCTGTTATTCTCGCTCTATTATTCCGGGGGGCCCATTGTCAACCAGCGCCGGCTAGATCTCCAAGGAAAATAGCGTTTCACGTTCCGAGTTATAATCTGAATTCCGTATCTCTCCGGATCGTTTCATCTCATGCCGCGGACGTCGTGTCGCGTCGCGTCGCGTCGCATCGCGTTGGTTTCAGCTCGCTCGCCTCCTTCATAACGTCGATCACACCGGTCTCTGCAAAGAGTATTATGCGGAAACTTCTGTACGTAAGACCCTGTCCCCGGGAAGAGAGTTTCAACGTTCCCCATGATATTCCAGGTGGAATTGCCGTGTGTTCTCGTTCCGATGGAATTAATCGCCAACCTACCGAAAGATGCAATCCAATAACTTCATTGAAAGTATGCCATCGATGGAATCGCGGGCTCGCCGGAACGCATATTGTTATCATAATTGCCCTCGAATTCCTACTTCGTGGAACCGGTGACTACGTCGGAGCTCTGTATCCGAATTACATATTTTAACGGTAACCGCACCGAGCAGAAAATCTGTATTAACTCTTTGATCGCCAAACAAGAAAGCTGAAAAATTCCACGAAATCAAAGTAAGTTATTTGATAAAATAGAAATTGAAAAAATTAAATGTACGATACTGTGTGGTTCTCCAACTTTCTTGCATTTTACAGATCCTAATCAAATTTGATGCAATGATTATATTAACGTAAAAATTCATTTTAAAGCCTGAACAAATAAATCCGTCACCCATATACGGGTGACATGGCAGTAAACGCGTTAATTATTTTGAAAGGAATATCGTTTTAACAAAATCTTCTCGATTAAATGGCTCGTCTGTAGATAGACTCATTATACTTGTTCGAGAGCGAATGTCTATCGACTCGTTTGACAGAGACATCCATTCCAATTCTGGGACCAGACGGGCCATTTAATCGAATAGTCCTTATTCTACATTGTCATAGCTATCGTTAGTTGCTCTGCTCTACTAGCCTCGTTACAGCGAAATCTAGTCCCCATACTCTGCAAGGTGACCTAAAAATATGGAACAACCATAATCGTGCATACGTTTGATGCAAATATTAATTAAAAAGTCCTTGATAATTTGGCAAGCTTGGATCATATTTTTCAGACATTCACTGTTGAAAATTGAGTTAAGAAGTTGTGACAGAACAACTTTTAATACGTTCGTGGTAATTCAAACTGAACACAATTTTTCCAAAATTTGAATTAAGAAGAAAATAATCATTTTTCGACAAGTGACAGGCACGAACGACGAGTTAACTCGTCACCAACAATTTAAAGGTTGAAAACTGACTTTAAAAATACAGTAAAAACATGTTTTTTTCTTCTGAACCCGTATTTTTAGAACACCCTGCGTATATGATTCCACGCGGTCTTATTCCAATGTCCCATTAAATGATACGAACTCCACCGATCTATTTATACTGCATATTACACGACTCATGCGAAGATACGGTTGTTCCATTTTCAGAAATTACCTTTCCATGTCTGCATTTACATTTCTATATGTAAAATATTTAACGAGATCCATGCTCCGAGTCCTTTGTTGTAGATTTTTGTTACGTTAATTTCCGTTTTCAAAGACACAGGACCGGGCGACTGTTCGAGCTTACGTTTCACAATTAACGCGCTCGTTTTTATGCACTTGCAATAATTATGATTTCGTGTTCAACGCTACAGACGTCGAATAAATATTATAATTAACATCGTTGTTATTCGGAGTCGCGACGCGTCACGAACCCTTCAGAAAATCATGCTTTTAATATTTCGTACAGAGGATTTACTGCATTCAAACGCGCCTGTTATTTCGAAAGCTCGAAAAGCGAACGATTCTTTAGAAATTATTTCTGCGAAAAGATCGAACGATGCCAGGCACTGCATTTGCATTTGTTCCGATGTTTTTTAACTTAAAGCCCATTACTATTATACGGAAAAGTGGAGTCGAACTGTGAACATATATTCTTGAACGTCTAAAAAATTCGCTGGTTTGAAGATGCGTAGAAGAAATTCGACCTATACAGTCGAGTCGGAAAGTAAGTTAACGACTGGTGTATGCAGGCAAATGAATATGACATGTCTTTAATCTTTAATAATGATAATATATGTTTTACTAACATATTTGTTTATTTCCTTACACCTCCTAAATAAAAACAATACAATAACTTGATTTTATTCATCATATTCATTGCCTGCATATCACCAAATGTTAACTTACTTTCCGACTCGACTGTATTTGCTAAAGCTTTCTTACCCGTGGCGAGATATGCCGCGCTTGTCTACAGTGTGCGGCCCGACGAACTCCACGACCAATTAAGTTGCTCGAAAAGCGTCGGGGCTCTTCGGTAAAAGAACACTATTAAATCGAGAACGAGTTTTACTCGTTAGCACGAACGACAACGGAGTTTAATTACGTTATTACGCTGTTATACGCGTGACACAACGGTTCTACCCCTGATTACCGCGGCGGCTGCTTGATCGAGAAGGGCGGCGCAGTACCTAATTCTTCGACGGTAGAAGCGTTGCAAACGAGTCTCTCGGTGACACGTTCAGCTGGATCCCACGGACAAAGCGCCGTTCTCAGCACCCCCCGGCGACTTTGCTCCCTCGAATCATGTCTCCGCGGCGGGGGAGGGGGGCAAAAGACGAGGCAAGACTAGGCAAGACGAGTTTGCGCCTCGCCGAGGGAAGGATCTAACGAGGCTAATCGGCCGCAAGGACGTCAATGATTTTCACCAGGCAGTAATTTAACTAATTGTCCGGGAACGACGGATTTCGGTTACGAACTGTCGAAGCCGCAGACGGTCGTCCTTGGATTACGAAACGAGCCTCGTTACCGTCGTTAACGATCCGCTTTCATCCGTCCGCGTGACGAGTTCCCATAAACGTGACCCACCGGAAGGAACTCAGCCGCGGCGGAGGCGTGCAGCATCGATCAGGAACACCGGAAGCTCTGTGCTGCGGCGAGCTTTCTATTATCGACTGCGTCACCCCCTCCCCTCCCCTCTCCCCCCGCCTACCCCCAAAGCCTCGCGTCTCGCCGTCTCAACCCTCCTCGCAAAATTCAGGCTTCCCTCCCCCCCCGCCCCTTTTACTTGTGTGGCGCGGGACCGTCTTTCTCTGTCTGTCTGCGCGATGCCGGTCTCTCGGGCACTCCGCCGGGCTACCTCGCAATCGCAAACTAAGATTCGGTCGCGTGCATGAGTTTCCCGATCACGTCACCGAAACTTGACGGCACGGCTTCGGTACGTGCCGTTTCGCCAAGTACGCCACGGCCGCAACGCTACTTGTAATTGATTTACAGGCTTCGCATCGGAACCGACCGAAAACCGGCGGCCCGGATCTCCACGGTACCCGTCCGTGAACAAACCGAGGAGACGTCCTTCGACGCTCCATTTAGGGGAACATTCTATCTCCTCTGAAGCTGGCTTCGACAATAATATAAAAGTATGTGTGTACGTCTCGAACATTTTTTAATTGCAGTGTATAGTCCATCGAAGACTGATCAACTTTCGTTTAAATTATTTCTTGTCAGATTATTGCAAGTGCTTAAAAAATAATGAGAAATGTTACGTGGGACACTTTGTACATAGCAATTTTAAGGGGACCATTCTATCCCCTCTGAAGCTGGCTTCGACAATAATATAAAAGTGTGCGTGTACGTCTCGAACATTTTTTAATTGCAGTATACATAGTCAATCGAAGACTGATCAACTTTCGTTTAAATTATTTCTTGTCAGATTATTGCAAGTGCTTAAAAAATAATGAGAAGTGTTACGTGAAACACTTTGTATATAGCAATATTAAGGGGACCATTCTATCCTCTCTGAAGGTGGCTTTGACAATAATAAAAATAAAAATGAAGCTGGCTTTGACAATAATATAAAAGTATGTGTGTACGTCTCGAACATTTTTTAATTGCAGTATACATAGTCAATCGAAGACTGATCAACTTTCGTTTAAATTATTTCAGGTCAGATTATTGCAAGTGCTTAAAAAATAATGAGAAGTGTTACGTGAGACACTTTGTACATAGCAATATTAAGGGGACCATTCTATCCCCTCTGAAGCTGGCTTTGACAATAATATAAAAGTGTGCGTGTACGTCTCGAACATTTTTTAATTGCAGTGTATAGTCCATCGAAGACTGATCAACTTTCGTTTAAATTATTTCTTGTCAGATTATTGCAAGTGCTTAAAAAATAATGAGAAGTGTTACGTGGGACACTTTGTATATAGCAATAAAATCGTAAACGAGTAAATTTGACTCACTCCGACGATCTTCAACAACTTTCGATACTTACAAGATCGAATCGCGCGGTGTATTTAATGTTTTAGGTGAATTTATCGATCGCTTTGCGACGCGACGGGACGCCTTTCGTTTCAGCGATTGATGTCGACGGTACCTTCGAGATAGCGAAATCGTAAATCGCGATCCGATTGCCTTGGCTCCTACGCGACTGTTCATCGTGCTCAGATTGCGTCTGCCGATTGACGGACAGCTGACGCCGATAGCGAACAGGCCTTCTAATGGGATCTCGAGATTATTTGATACTCACCGGCTGACAAGTACTGCGAGGCGATGTGGGTTTAGAAAGATTGATAGAGGGGGTGCGAGAAGCCCGTTAAAAAGTTGTGCATTATAAATACGACGATGACGACCGCCTGATTTTCGTACTCGGACGGTTTACACGGGATCGCTCCCTGCTAGATCGATCACTTTTTGCTGTCTGTGTCAGTTTCGAATAAAGTACTCTGAGGTGCTATTCAAATTAGGGGAGCTTCGGTCGATTTTTTCTTCGACTTCAAAATATTTGTTCTATCGTAACGAGACTGCGGACCTTTACGCAAAATAAAAATACAAACATAAATTAAACTAAATACATACATGTATGCAGTGTAAGCAACTTTTAGCAATAACTTGTAGCTGTGCATGGCAACCTTAATCGGGCTCTAACGATTAAAAATAATTTATATTTTCTGTAGCAAACGCAATTGGGATAATCTCCACGGGATTAAGAGAAACAGGAATTGTTTTTAATGAAAACAAGGACGTTTTTTTTATAAAAGAAAGTAGTGCGATGTATACAATGCTTTATGCGTGAAATAATAATATTTTGTGACAGTTGTTGAAAGTAAAACATTAATCGCGTTCTATTTGTATATAAGGACTTACACGTACTTTTGATAAAGTACTTTGACAAACAATCGAATACTTCGAATCGAATAAGTGCACATTCTCGAGGTATCAAGTATTCGTTTGAGAGTTACCGTCTCATAGGTATAATCGAAGTGCCCGACAAACACAAACAAATAGATAGTCTCTTATAAGTACCAATCGAATTCTATGAAGTGAAACTGTTGCAGCGAGCGGAATTGGAACGGATTCACGAGCACATATTGAACTCGATCCTGTTCCTATCGAGCAGCACGCACGCGAGGACACTCTCCTGATTGAAAGTTTCCCGTTGACGTCACTAGACACCTTACGAATGGCGGTATTTACCGAAAACCGCGACGCTGCTCTCGCAAGCCACGTAAATAGCAGAACTCGGCGCGTCCCGTCTCGTAAAATTGGAAAAAGAGCCTCGGTAGATATGCATGCCCCATTTCCTAGTGCCCTTCGTTACACTCGTTACAAAGTCGACGAGAGATTCTCGATACGACCTATATTTCAAGGTGTCCCAGACTCGCTTCGATTCGATACGGGGACAAGAGTTTCAACGGCACTCGGCTCGGGGCGTCGAGTAGCTTTACGATCCGACATGTTACGGTCAGGGTCCACGGAAATTTTCGAAACTTTTTTTCCAACGTTATTTTTCTCCCGGTACCAGCGCGGCGGAAGAAAATTTCAGAAGTTAGAGCAATTGATAGCAAACGCCACACTTCACAGTCGGTTTCCGTAAACCGGAAACGAACACGGCTCGCGGCGATCGTACAGTGCGTCTCAAAACTATGTCTGCATTCAAAATTAACTCTATCGTTAACTCTTATTTATTCACCCTGTTTCCAATTTAATTCTCCTCATTAAAAAAATAAAAAATTTGATAACGATGCAGACAATATCGTATAGCTGAATTATTTCCGTGTGCGTCGCTCTTGAACTTCTATATGAAATATACATTTTTTTTCATGTTTCTCGCTTTTTGCAACCAGAATTTCGCAACGGAAAAATTGGAAAACGTTCCCTGGTATGGTGTCCGAAATGTGTCAGATTTTTTTCAGAATTTTTAATTGTTATTAAATGGAGGAAATGGGGCAAAAACTGGGTTTTCGATTTTCCCCTGTAACTACCCTTATGGTTGAGGTATCGGGTAGAAACTTGGCAGAAAGGTTTCTCTTTTGACAGGCTATCGAATTTTGACCCCAAGACCCGGCTATAGTCTTTGTTTCGGGAAACACATACCAATCCTCTTCGAAGTCGATATAATTCAGTAGACACGAATACCTCTGTGAAAGTTTTTCCGGACTCGTTAGGCATCGGTTCCTGCACTTGGAATCACGGCTCGATTATCGACTTGGCCAACATTCTTTGCCCGTTTAAAAGTCGCGACTCGACACACCCCCGCACTGTTCCCTCCGACAGCTAGCCAGAGAGAGGGTGGAAAAACAAGACGTCTTGGACTGTTGCCGCGACGCACCCGGGCTCGTAAGATATTCCCGAATGGAACGCGAAGTTACCCTTGGATAAAGGGAGATTAGCGAGAGTTGTGTCCGCGCCAAAAGAGGCCAATACCCGTTACGTCGTCAGGCGGACCGATCCTCTTTACCCTTTGCCCCTTTCTTTTTATCCTGGCCGGATGCTTTTATTCTCCGTTCCTTTTGTCCCCTCATACTCGTCGCGGCACGCTTTCGTCGCTGCGCCGCTGCCGGATGCCAGCGATCGACGATTCAACGAGACTCCTCATAGAAAAGTGTAAGTAATAGGGAAAATAGAAGGGTGCGACGACGAGAGGCCGAGGACGTCCACTAGAGTTTGCATTTATAAGCCGCTCTCCAGAGAGGCCATTACTCACAAACCGGCGGGCATTACGGTGATTGGACGAAGAGTTTCTTCAACTTGCGTTATACAGTCCCGCAAAGCCCGAAAATTCAAATCAATTGAAATTTGGTAAATAGGTAGATTTTGCAATAAAAACGTGTTTCCCAGAACGATTTTTGCCGACTCGAAAATATTTATTTATCGTACTAATATCATTTCACTCGCTAGAACGAATTCTGCCCTTTTTAATTGACGGAACACGTATTTTAGGTCTAACAAAACTTCGTAGGTAAGGTAGAAAATAATGCTGAAACGATACAAAATTTTTCGATGTCGCCAAAAATCCTTTTGTGAAATGCTTTTAATGAGCCTGTGTGCAAAATTACGATTTGACCGATTTTCGGAACTTCAGTCCGAACTTCGCCACTCGGTAAATAAAATCGAATTTATATGATAATAACGAGTGGCTTTATTCCGAAAACGATTTCGAACAAGTTTTCGAACGGAAGTTTCCCAACTTATTCGAGACGTTGGAAGTTTGACGGCCATGCCGCGCACACGCAAACACGTGGACATCTGGTCTAACGCTAAAATTGAACGCTCAGAGATGGACTATATAGAAATTTCAATGATACGGGCTGATGGAGAAGTCGCTACATCATTTGAGATTCGAATTTGTAAAAGAACTTGTAAAAGTATGTTTGCCACAGGAATGTGGGATTTTTAATACAACCTTCAGGGGATTACATAACGTGAAAGGATTAGAACGCAGGTCCGGGACCGGTCAAATCACCTTTGAGTTCAGTAACACACAGAACTACTTTGAACTTGTCTACGAACGGTCGAAAACTTTGACCACTGAATGGGACAGTCGCGTACTTTGACATACATCTGGGCATACGGTTTTATACAGTTAAATCAAGAGGTCTGCAACCCAGATCTAGGTTTGACAGAACTATTCTCGACTGTGTATTTCACTACAATTTCAGCTATGGACACAGTGTCTGGAACTTTGTATAACTATCGGTATACACGCACGATAGATCCAAAAAGTATTTGTAACATTTCAGTTTTATAATAAGCCAAAGTCAAGAGGTCTGCGACCCAGATCCAGACAGAGCTGTTTATTATAGTTTCCCAGGCGCTGAATCATTTCTTATTACAGTTTATACAGGGTGTCCCTGTATTGATGGTACATGCAAAGATAAGTCGAAAAAAGGAATAAAATTTTTTTTATTTGAGGCTTTGTTTCCGAGAAAATCGAGTTTAAAGATAGGAAGTAGAATTAGTTGGCCACAAGTCAGACGCGTCAGACGATTTTCTCGAAAACGGAGTTTCGGATAAAAAAATTATATTTTATCGATACCGGGACGCCCTGTATATCGACAATTTTTCGTTTTAGGTGTTCAATTATTTTTTGGATGCACTATATGGTTGCATAAATCTGTATGCGCATTTATCGTAGATGGCCCGACTTAAGACTTACGTTGCGTAGTTGAAACCAATTAGGAGACAATTGCGGGGTACTGCTGTAAGAATAATTTCAAATCGTTGGTTAGCGGTTGATGGAAACTCAATTTCTTCCACTGAACCAAGCTATTTATGGGAGACGGTAATACTTGAATGAATCGTAAACGTATCCGAAGACGAACGCAAGCGCACTTAACCAGGTTAATGCAGTCAGCTGCCACTTCGGGTCCTCAGTCCCCCAACAAGTTAACTTCCAACTTGAAACGTCTTCGTAATCCTCACTTTGACAATCAGCAAAGAGGATATCGCAGTCGGCATCTAGGGATTAAATGAAAGGGAAGATTGGCCATGGGATCCGGCGGATGAAATGAATTTTCAATGGAGGCCGAGATCGAAGATCCTAAGCGAGAATAAGAATGAGAAACAGAGAAGGAAAGAACCCCGTCGAGTAGAACGAGAGGATATGCTAAAGTAATCTTCCCCTTGTCTAGTTTCTTTCCATTCGGTCTGCCCGCGTACCATCCGGGCCACCTTTTTCGATCGAATTAGCAGATTTAACATGGACTTCCTGTGTCGTGTTAATTTTTCAATATTCATACGCAGGGTACGTGTCTACATGCGTCGAATATTTTAAGGGGCGAGTCCACAAGTCGATGGAAATAAGGATTATATAAGTTACCGAACATTTTTTCTCTCGTTGGTAAATGTTATCGTTGAGAGAAACTCCTTTTGATCACTTATAACAGTTATCGATGAGAGAAATTTATTCATTTATAATTCATTTATTTATAATCGTATTCGTGTGATTACCAAATTTTTGGAATCCTCAAACTTGATTATTGAGATTGTAAAGATGAGGTTCAACAAGTTTATTTACCTGGATATATATTATTTAAAAAATGCCTAATAGTTTGAATAGACACGTTCTAGTTATTTTTCGACACTTTTAACGCTCCGTAAACCTAGACTATTGAAAGATAAGTTTCTTACAGTTGGATAATTTTTATTTTGCATGAAGATCCGCAGTCCGGTTATCACTATTCTCTCCGACCTTTTGTCCCTCCTATTCTTCCTCTTTCCTTTTGCTCTATCTCACCCACTCTCCCCGTCATCCTTATCTTTTCCAATTCAGAAGGATTTTTACGACATATCGAAGGACAGGTCTACCGTTAACCGCTGCCAAACCGAGGGTGCCTTAAACCACGGCAATCTTTCATAAAAAAAAAAGAAAAAAATAAATCTTTCGGAACCGACGCAGAACGGTGAGCGATAATTTTTAGCGCTGACTGTGTTCCAACCCGGAATCAGTTTTGTCGGGAATTCGAGCGTTAACCGAGAGGTTTTTCTATCGAGGAACATATTAAAAATTACAAACTCGCCGCGGCACGCCGGCTGGATACTCGTAATCCCGTCCTGAAGTTTAACCGGTTCGGAAAATTTCGAAACTCTCGAAACTGCGGTCGGATCGCGGTTTCTTCCGCAGCCTGCGAGATCTCGGTGCCGTGGAATTGATCGAGCGAAGGCTCGCGATTATCCCGAGCATCGCTGCGGGCTTCCGATATCTTCGGATCGAGAGGAAAGTTTCGCGATCATAGATGCCTGCGTCTTGAGGAAACTGTTTCCAGTCCTCCTTTTTCGTTGAATTAAGTGTATAATGGTTTGAGCAGCTACCTCGGGCTTCTCCCGAGTTTTCAAAGAAATCGCTCAACCTTGGCGCGGAAAAGACTCGACCCTTACCGACGCTTAACAGCAAACAAGACACGTCACACATTTCATAATGCAGACGGGGAACTTTGCGCTTTGATCATGCTCCCGGAGCTCGCGAACTAACTAAGTTCGCGAAGTGGACGGTTTGAAGACCGCCATTGTTGGAAGATACTGTCTGAACGGTACTACTTAGTTAACCGGTTCACGTCGTCGAATTAGGCCACTAGAAATCATTTTGTTTTCGTAGATACGTTTTTTTAATAAATATACAGTCGAGTCGGAAAGTAAGTTAACAACTGGTGTATGCAGGCAAATGAATATGACATGTCTTTAATCTTTAATAATGATAATACATGTTTTACTAACATATTTGTTTATTTCCTTACACCTCCTAAATAAAAACAATACAATAACTTGATTTTATTCATCATATTCATTGCCTACATATCACCAAATGTTACCTTACTTTCCGACTCGACTGTATGTGCACTTCTGGCACTCTGACCTTTCATTTGGCACGTGATAAATTTTCTTATGCGGCTTTGGTTCACTAAAATGGTTCGTAAGAAGTGATTATTTTTGTATAAATATTTTTACACATATTTTTGTTGCTTTTAAACGTATTGTATATGTTTAACTGCCACGTCAGTCACGTATGACTGACAGTGATGTTTGACTAGGTTTAAAAGTTCATTTTTATTGTCACATATCCAGACGAGTTTTCGATTACATAATTCATGCAAGAAAAACTCTGTGAATAACAAAGAAGACGCGGTTGTTCCTACTTGGTCTCTTAAAAACAGACGTTCCGTGTTCCAAGGTCCAATAAAATACTTTCTATGCAAATACGCGGGGAATGTGTTCTTTCTGGGAGTTTATAAACGAGCGTTCCGTCATGCGCTGGGTTGGGACAAGGTGAGGACGCGCGGCGGACACGAAGAGAGAAGGAAGGAAACTGGAGGACAAGCCACGGTAATAGAACGTAACGCTGGTCGGCATACAATGTTTTTGTTGCCGGCAGTTAAGCGTGGGCAATAAGGCAACAAACAACGCCGCAAGTTTTCCCTCCTTGCACCTTCTCACGTGGAATTACAGGACGTCCTCTTTTTCCCCTTAGCGTCGCGTCGCGCCGCGCCGGTAGTGTCGCTTCTCTCTTCCTAGTTTTCTCGTCTTTTTTTTTCTTTTTTCTTTTCCTTTCCTTTCGACTAACCTCCACACGTGTCATTTCTTGTTTTTTACTCGGCCACGCGGCACCTCCGCTCGATTCCTCCAAAATGATTTCCGTGCCTTGATAAGATCCTATCGCGCGGAAACCGGCATCTTGACTTCCGTCCTGGAAATGAAATTCTGACCGGCAGCACGGCGGATGTACATACGCGGGAACAACTGAAAATATACATCGCAACGATAAACTATCGGGCAGCAAATAATCCGCGGAAAGTAAGTTGGTCATACGGGTACAATGGACCTCGCCCCGCTGGCCAGACAAATACAACTGAAACCACTTCGAGACAAATAAGTGCGACCGGAAACTGTCGTATACAGGGTGTCCGGAAAATTACGGGAAACCTTGAAGCGGCTACTCAGGTCAGTCGAAGTAACTTCCTCCCTTGCGAAAATGTTCTCCGCGGCTTTGTTCTGGAGTTATTAATAAAAAAACACTGACCAAGAATAATTGTCGAATTTATCGTTTCGATCACTTTTCGAAACATTCTGTAAAATTACTATAAATCGATAAGACACTATTGCGATTTTATTAGCATTATCATTACCGCGATATCTTTTTGCTTAATTTTTGAAGAAAATTAGTTATCGGAACAGTAAAAAAATGTTGGATGCAACTTTAGAATTTCGATAATTGTAAATTAAAAATATCGAATTGAACCTACTGTTGATCTCGCAAATAGTGTGGATGTGTTAGATGATCCATTTCTCGCGAGCAACCTGGCGTAGATAAATAAAGTTTTAACTGGTAAGTGGAATAGGGCGACACATGGTCAGACAAGCGGTATGAAAGTTGAATATAGTCGGTCCAGTGCGATTGGTCCGTCTTACCGCGATATCTTTTTGCTTAATTTTTAAAGAAAATTAGTTATCGGAACAGTAAAAAAATGTTGAGTAACGTTGAGTAAGTTGAATAATTCCTCGTGGATGCAACTTTAGAATTTCGATAATTGTAAATTAAAAATATCGAACTGAACCTACTGTTGATCTCGCAAATAGTGTGGATGTGTTAGATGATCCATTTCTCGCGAGCAACCTGGCGTAGATAAATAAAGTTTTAACTGGTAAGTGGAATAGGGCGACACATGGTCAGACAAGCGGTATGAAAGTTCAATGTAGTCGGTCCAGTGCGATTGGTCCGTCTTACCGCGATATCTTTTTGCTTAATTTTCAAAGAAAATTACTTATCGGAACAGTAAAAAAATGTTGAGTAATGTTGAGTAAGTTGAATAATTCCTCGTGGATGCAACTTTAGAATTTCGATAATTGTAAATTAAAAATATCGAACTGAACCTACTGTTGATCTCGCAAATAGTGTGGATGTGTTAGATGATCCATTTCTCGCGAGCAACCTGGCGTAGATAAATAAAGTTTTAACTGGTAAGTGGAATAGGGCGACACATGGTCAGACAAGCGGTATGAAAGTTCAATATAGTCGGTCCAGTGCGATTGGTCCGTCTCGTCTGTGGCCAGTCGAGTGGAACAGATACCACCACTGACGTCGTACATGTTATTCCTCGTATCCTCCGATCAATTGCTTTCGCATTACTTCCATGCCTGGATGAAAGTTTGCAGCCGGTAAGTGGAGGCCGAGCGTCTTGAAGTTCGAATCAAAATGAAATTCCGAAGGAGAGTATACAAGGAATACGGAACGAGCTAGAAAGATACGCCGCCTCCTAAAAGTCGGCTAACGCGCGAGCACAGCCGACAGACTAGGGTATATATCACGAACGGGGAACTGCGACGGGGAATCGCATAGCGTCGGCAATCGAACGAAAAATTGGCTTGTATAAACGTATTTCGTCGTGGCCTTCAACTTCTCTCGCACCTCTACTCATTGTTCTTCTCTGTTCGATCTCTCCATCAGCATCCAGCTCCAATCCAAGTCTGGGTTTACGCTACGATTGGGCGAAATCATTTTTGGAAAAGCCTCTTTAACGAATTTATTGCTTTACGACCCCGCTACGAAAATCCATTACTGTGGGGGTGCCAATTACTGTGCCTATATAAGCTATACTTATTTTTAAATCATAACGAATATTAAAAAAGCGGATGTTAAATTTTTTTCATTAAAATCAGTTATTAAAAATTGTCCAAATCAATTCAGAAGCAGAGGTTAAATATAAATGCGCTTCCTCTGTTAATAATTTTATTAAATCAGGAATAATATAGTAACACCATTCCAATTATTCTAATACCTTACACCATTATTATCTATTTTTGTTATGAATGCATAAAGATCCGCAATCCACTCATTACATAAATATAGCCTAATTTCAAGGGTTCGAAAACGGACAGTCTTGACATTATACGTTTCATCAGAGCAGTAGTGCATATTAGTTACAAATTACACACCGGTGTAATCGCTGATCAGGAGAATTGCATAGGTCAATCGCTGATCAGACGAGTAGTATAGACCAATCATTGATGAAGCAAGTAGTATCGGCCAGGTAGAGACCATGTAATGTATATACGTTTACAGCTCATCAGAAATGTAAATGCGCAACTTGCAATGATTATTCACTATCACTGATCAGGGTAGTCGGCTTCAAATTAATATGCCAATTATTCAGAGTATTCCGTAATGTGGAGAAATTAATTTGACATTTTGATTACGTGTGTGTAGCGTAATCGGTGATAGTCTCTATCGATTCTGTAACTAGCATGTTCATGAGTTCTTTTATACATACTTTCACCAGTACTTCTCGTAGCGTAGTTTACTTAAAGATAGTTGAATTTATTTTCTGCACTCTGTTGCTTGATGTCATAATTCATAATATTATCGACATTTGCAAGATCAAGTGCTAAAGCCCGAAATTCCCGATTTTAAACTTTCTCTTCCCTCAAACTTTCTCTTCGATCGATCGAACAGATTCATAGAAATCGAAATGGTTTCTCCTGGCTGCGAATGTTTTCTCTTTAAACCAGACTCGGAATCAATCGGTATACATCTTCCGCGTTCCACCCCATGCTATCCACTCTCCGAACGCACGCACTCGTCTCGACGAAGGGATAGCTAGAGGGGTGGAAAAAAAAAGAAAAACTCCGCACGAAAATCTCGCCCCACGAACCTCGCAGCGAGAAGTCGACCAGAGTAAGGCTTGATGGGAGTTACTATTATCCCGTCTCCCTTACCGTCGCGTCGACAGTACGCGTGCTTTCAATTTCACTCCGGCGAATAACAATTTCCTGGCTTATTTACACCGGACCCGTCATCTTTGACGCGTTATTATCGGAATTCGATAACTAATATCTTTTCACCGTGAATGGTGGAAAGGAACTGCGTCTCTCGCCCAGGGTTATGATTAAAAAAGAAAAAGATGATGATAGAGGATGTAGGTGGTCTAACGAAGTGGTTGCATAAAAGCCTGCAAACGCGCAGAGGAGGGGAGAGAGAGAGATCTGAGTTAAAGCATACGAAACATTCTCATTTGCGTTTTATAAGTACGCCCCCGAGCTGCCTCAGGCTACCATCTTTTAATAACGATTCATATCCTTCCATATAGCATCACCCAGTTTGGAACACTCGTTGTGCGCCAATTTTTTTGCCTCGTTCGTCTGATACGGAACCACCCAACACAAAACGCAACCGACGAATATTTCCTTATAGCAATGACAAGATTTTCTGTTCAGATTATTTGTCCTTCGGAAATAAATTTCTACCGAAAACTGTAAAAGAATACGTGTTTCCACTTCAACGATCGGTACAGAACTAAAGGCGAAACAAATTCTTTGCAAATAATTGATTACTTATGGGCACACTCCTAATAGATTTTAGGCATTAAATTTTCCGTCGCACAAAGAGACACGCCGTTTATACTACCGACGTGTGAACACTCGGTTGAGAAGCCTTGGAAGCGAAGCTTCCGGCTATCCTTTTTCTTTGGCAATCAGACAGAGGATCCGACGGTTGGCGAAGTAAACAAACATATCTGAAGTTTCCAACAGGAAACCCCTGCAGGACGTAAGTCGTTCGATACTGATCCTTCGTCATCGTCGGCGGTGGCGACGACAGTGGCGGCGCCTATGCTCGAGAATTCTTTGAACCGAAGACAGAGAGGAACCGTCGAGTAGACGGAGGGCTGGAAGGATGACGTAATTAACTAAATGAAAGTTAAACGGCCGGAGGGAAAAATGGGGACACAAGTGTCCCATCAACACTTAATCCCTCGTATATAGCTTGACTGAGTGGCACGCGTTAATTTAGGGGAAACTGCCCGGTCTAAAATTTGATGCCTCGGCCTCGCCTCTTGTCTGGTCGCCGCATACGAAATTCGAGATTGTCGGCTCATCAGATTTTCCAACGAATTACCCATGTGTTGTGCTCGTGTAAGACCAGCGCATGCGAGCGAAGTGGTTAACGAAGATCAATTTTGTTAGGGGAACAGTTTGCACTACGGATATGTCCCGCCTTTGAACAGTACCTTTCAATTTGTATACCGCTGGATTTATAGCAATCGGTTGTTGTCTTCTCACATTTACGCCATTCAAAACCGATTTTAATTCTTTCGATATACAGCGAATTCTCTTTATATATACAGGGTGTTTGGTAACTGGTGGTACAAGCGTAAACGAGGTGATTCTACATGAAAGAGTAAGTCGCATAATATAGAATAAACATTTTTTTCATCCGAAGTTTCGTTGTCGAGAAAATCGAGTTTGAAATGTAGCGAATACGCATGCTATTCGATAAGAATTCTCTGACGCGTCTGATCATGACCAACCGAATCTACTTGCTGCATATACTAAACCACACAAACCTGACAAATCTTCAAAGTCGATTTTCTCGAAAACAAAGCCTCAAACGAAAAATGTTTATTCTATATTTTCCACCAGTTACCAAACACCCTATATATATATATATATATCATTATTACACCCTGTATATATATATCATTATTATAGATATATATATATATATAGTTTTTTATTATTTCATGAATTATTTAGAAAGTTGAGATATAGATACTCAAAGGCACCAAAATTCTAATATGGTTAATTAATTTTTAACAAATGTTGTATATTATATTTCTCATGTTCATTAATTGTTGGGTAACATAAATTCGTTTGATTGCAACTAGAAATGTGTTTGTTGTTTAACTGTGATTAAATAAAAGCTGCTTATAGTCAACAATTTTGTAATTGCAATTCTGTACTTCGTTAAGAAATGAAAAGAAGGTATTGGAAATAATCGAATGAATTTATGCTATTGGGAGAATAGTAATCAATAATTTGATAGTAGTAAACCAATAATTGAGATTAGTTGGTTCAGTATCTCGTAGAATAGGTTGGCGCAAATTACGTCTGCGAATCATGATGAATGAAACGTGCTGATCTCATGGGACTCCATGGATTCCGTTAATGTGCAAACGACGGTGTTATTAATGATTTATAGTTATCCGCAAGTCCGATTGCCCTTGACTCGTCGTAGATCATGTCGACTTCTGCAGACGACGACACATCGTACAATTTTTCCCGTACACAAGTCAACATTTTTATTTCGCTCACGTACAGGGACTCGGCTATGCAAAAAGTCATTTGACGTCTAACGGGCGAAGTTTAGTATTAGTATTCCAAACCGGTGCGTCGGAAGATGGGGGTTCCACGATCATCGAAAAAGAACTTTCTCTCTCTCTCTCTCTCTCTCTTTCTCTTTCTCTCCCTCTCTCTGCGGGACAGTCTCGCATTACAGGTATTCTTTTCCCGATGTTCAAGTTTGAAAATCGAACGAACCCTGCTTGAATCGGGATTACCCAACTTTTTCCCCTGTGATCTTTCAAATGACCTACGGACAATACCATTTTTTTTCTGTCGTACAATTAGTTGTACGATATAATAATTTTTATATGTTAAAAATGGTATATCAACGTTGTTAATCTTTTTACTGTTTTGAATTACACCTACTCATTTTTCTCATAAATGCATAAAATCCACAGTCTATCTATGATACAATTGGCTAATGAGATCAAAATTTCTCAGGAGGACTCTCAATTTTGACAGTTACGGTACAGACCTATGCGACATTTACGGAAACAGTACTGTATTTACGATTTTTGACCAGGAAGCGATGAAAATCGACCATGGTACCTCGTGCTTTTCTGTGACTGTCCAACTTGTCGTGCCACGTGAAACAGGATAAATTGTGTCCAGGATTAAATGAAGCAGGATTATCCAGCTCCTTTCTCCTTGGTCTTTGAAAAGTGAAATGTTACGATCGTTTTGCGATCTTCGGCGATTTGACGATCGATACTCGCTCGTCGATTTTCGTTAACGCGTTTTTTCGGGGTAACCCCGGCTCGTCCTGGCTCGTATATTCTCGCTACAAAGGCCCGTGAATCCTGCTCAGAGGATTTCTCCGGTCGTCCTGAGGATTAGACTCGTATAATTCCACAAGACGTCTAGGAAACCGTTAGGATCCTCCATTCGGGCCGGATAAGGTCCGATGGAATTCGAGGGACGTCGCATTCCCAGTAAACCGATCGAATTATTTATATTTATACGAGGTTCTATTCGATATCGAACACCGGCGCCGATCGCGAGGAATGAAAATGGGGAAATGTTTGGACCGTTTGAATTTGCGTCGGAATTTTCATACATGGAAGTTGATTCAATTTCGGAGCTCGTTACATTGCATATTAAGAACGGAAGAATTTCATTTATTTGTTATGAAATTCCGTCGGTGCAATCGACGGGATCGAATACGCGTAGAAGTTTTTACGTGAAAAAAATCGAGGCAATCATTTTATCGGATCATTTAATGAGAGGGGATTGAGGTCGAACGAAGCGGTACGAGTTTAGTAAATAATTAACCCCTTTTTGAAATTAAAAAAGAGTATACGCGTAAATTGCGGAATACAGGGTATCGATCGCGACCGAGCAAAGATACAGAAATGTTCCTCGAAGCAGCGCATAAAAAAATTCTCGGAAATATTCTTTTCCCTCCCGAACCGATAGAAATCATGGTTGGCGAAAGCAGTCGTCGCCGAGTGAAAATAATGCTCGAGGCAACGAATTTATTGTGGGAACGTTCAGGCGAACGATCCGTGGCTGGTATCAACGCGCGTTCATTGAAATCCACGTGCTCGCTCCGGCTCCCAAGTTTCTCCAACCAGCCGTGAGACAGGTAAACATCGCGACGGAATCATATGCGTGCAAAGTAGACGGCGGGTGCCCGGTCTCTTTGTAGGTGTATATCCGGATGCGTGAGGGTGCATGTATATGGTAATACGGCCAGGATGTGGACCTTTGCAGTGTTAACGATTCCGCATTCGGTATTAATCTGAATTTCAAATTTTCCCGCTATATGGCACCTTCGCGCACGGAATCCCTGACGAGGGCGGGAGAGAACCGTGCGGCGAGGCGAGGGTGTCCTTTTGTCACAGGAACTGGCGAAAATGTTAAAATCTTTCCCCGTGCAATCGGAATTCTATTACAACGTGTACGGTAATCGCCGGGTTCCGTCGGCTAAACGTGAACACGGTTCGACTGCTTTAACAATCTCCGACGAAGATTAATGAAACAGTCCCTTGACGTTCTCGCGAGTCGCGGCCAGAGACGAACGCCATTTTAGATGACAAATACTTTCTAATTTACCAGCTAGAAAAGTGTACTTTAAACAGGGATCCTTAAGAGGAACAAGAATTTTTTGTAAAAATGAAAGTGTTCGATATTCACCTTCGAAAGGGCCTAGCCGATTAAGATGATCAAAACTGACCTTAGACGTTTTTCAATGATTAATAAAAGCTGACCAAGAAAAACCCCTCTGAGCAAAATTTCAACCCCCTATCTTGCTCGTGAGGGCAGTTACAGGGTAAATTAGATTTTGAGCTTTTCCGCGCATTTTCCGCACTCTGGTGCTTCCTAAAATTCTGAAAAAAATGTGGTATATTTTGGACCCTAAGGCGGATTTTTGAGAATTTTTTCAGATTTTTGTGATCGTAAAAAATAAAAAACCCCCCCAAAACAAAACGGAAAAATGCAGGTTACTCAAAAATGTGAAAACATGCTATTTAGCTGTTTAGTGCTCCAATATAGTACTATAACAGGCAATGTTGTCAATTTTTCTTTAGATTTTTGGTTGGCGTAGATCATTGTCAAAAACAAGAACAAACCGAAGGGGTATTTGATTGGCTAATTAAAGAAAAAATATTTAAAAAATGGAAAATAAGAAAATATATAAAATATTTTCAGTCTGAAAATAGATTTTCTTACGAAAAGATAGTCGGCGGATACTCTAAATTGTTTTGCATTATTCTGAAAGGAAAAACTAAAAAAAAGAAAAAAACGTTCAAAGCGTCGCGGGTTTTTCATGCCCCCCGGCAACGAAACAAGACGAGCTTGCTCGGAGCGAGGACACGTCGTTTCAATTTCCGAATGGACCAGAAGAAATGAGGGACGGGAGCTGGCCGGGTGCAGGAACAGAAACGGGACGGGACGGGACAGAAAGAAAATCGTCAGCGCGTTGCTTTAACGAAGTGTCGTCCGCGTCGGGATCGGACGTTCATTTTGCGCGTACGTTAGCTCTTCTGCTCGCTGAAAGAGGCGTTTTCCGACCGACGACACGACCCTGGCCTGGTCGCGCGCCTGTACGTTGCGCAAAAGCGAGAAGCCAGACGATAGATCGACACTGGTCGCCGGAGAAAAAAAAAAGATGGAGGACGGGTTTACGGGCCGCTGATATTAACGCGAAGGTACATCGAGGTACGCGGACCGAAGGAAACCAGCCGAACGAAGTATTATAATATATCAAACCTCCCCCGTGAACAGCTCCTGCGGAAGAAACGCTTCGCTGCGAGGAAAAAAAGAAATTAATACTCGCGGTCGATGAACGAAAAAAAAATTTAATCGAAACCGGCAGGAGAAATGCTATCTTCTGGTTGCAATTAACCACGCCTTCTTTTTGGAGTTCTTTTAGTTAGTTTCAGAGCGTTGAATCTCCAGTTTGTTCGAACATTTGGATGACCAATGTTCAGAACCACATGTTACTAATTTTAATCGATTATTCTGAAAAAGATATATTCGGGATTATTATTTCGGGATTATTCGACAGAATTTATTAGTAGAATTTTGATTTATTTCAGATCTACAAAGGCTGCTGCCACTGAAAATAATATTTCATTTTACTCCACTTTCTTAGTGTGCTTCTAAAAAAATTGCAAATTGCATAGACATCCGCAGTTTAGCTACAACGTATCTCAATCTTCGCGAACTTATTCTCAGTGTTGGCACACCGTCAGCTTCAGATCGGATCACAAAAGGGGAAGGCTTAGAGGGCTCCAAAAACGTTTTGTTTCAATTTCACCTGATCCAGACATCCCGTATCCAATTCTCCTCCGATTCTTTAATTTCTTTCTCCGATGAGCCTCGGTGCTGTTTTCGTAAGGACTTGAGCGCGATCCTTTCCGGGGTTTTGCAGCATCGAACGAGCCGCGAGTACCTTTGATATCGGCGTAATCGATCGTGCGGCCCGAAACTTCCTGTTACTCTTCAAAGGGGCCGCTGTGTGTTGGCACGAAAAATTCTCATAAAGCTTCATAAATATTTCATGGGATTCGCATAAGCGTGCAATTAGACTGACTTAGTGGTCCCTCAGGGCTGATACCGTTTTTCATCCGGTTCTGCTCCCTGGGATTAATCGTTTCTCGATAGTCTTATATCCTCGAACGAGCTTTTTCTATAACGCTGTTTTTTCTTCGTTCCTTCCTGCCCATCTCGATAAACCCTATGGCAATTTGCCTTTGAGTCGCAAGTAATTGTTCTTTCTCGAACTTTCATGGATATTGTACCCTCTGTTTACTGCATTCTCTTCCGGCTTTTTATACATTGATTAACCTTATCAAAACACGACGTTTTGTCCAGGGCAGCATATATCCAATATCTCAAATATATTTTTTTAATTTATCGATTAAGTAGAGAATTGTGCAATCGGACAATTTTTAAATCGTTTACTTTAAGTGGCTCCTATTTAGTCACAGTTATATGTATCTTCGTATTTGCAAACATATTGAACATGTTTGTACTTGCAAACTCCATTTTTTTCGAAAACAAAGCCTAACATGAAAAAATGTTGTTCCACATTTTCGACTTACTTTTCCACGTACAATCTCCAGCGGTTACCAATAACCCTGTATCATAGTACACATGTGCGCGTATTAGTAAGATGGTGCTATAGGCCACAGATTAATTAACGTCAAAGTCGCTGCAGTCTTGAGATCAACCCTATAGGAACGACGGTCGCTTGCTACCCGCACAGCGACATCGTATAATGTTACAAACGTTACCGAAGCTCCGATTATGCCTGCTCACATGGCAAAAATAAATTGTAATATTCCAATATCTAATTGGAATTGTATATGTATTGGTGATCTAGGCATTTTAATATTTTCAACTATCTTAAAGTTCCGAAAATCAAACGTGCATAAAAGTGTATCCAGCAGACTAACCTTGACAAATAAATTTTGAAACATTCGTCAGAGTTCATACGGATGTCGTCATCGAAGGGTTAAAATCAGGGACCATAACTGTTATAACCAAAAAGAAAAAAAGGCATGGAATAACAAGTATATCATCGACTAAAATCGTACTGGTTATAAATAAGGATTCTAAGTAACCAAACACGAGAGAAATTCATTTCGATCACTTATAACTAGACGTCGGATCTTTATGCATTTATGGCTTATGGAAATGTTAAAAAAATGCTATAACGATTTTTATTTGCTTTGGATCTACAAAGGCTGTCCCCATTAAAAATAGGATTTTATTTCATTCCACTTTCTTAAAATGTTTCTATAAAAATTGGAAATTGCATAAACATCCGATGTCTACTTATAACTTTTAGTTACCGAGGAGGAACAAATTTATTGGATACTAATAACTGTTGTTCGTAACTAAAAAGTATAAAAATCGATATTTCTTAATCATTTTGTTCTTCGAATTTTTTTGTTTATATTTGCTGTAGATTATCTTAAGTTTCAATAATATTCAACTTTTTCCGAATGATTGTTATCGCAGGAAATTTTAGAACGACTGTTACTTTTGGTCCCTGGAAGAAACGGAATAACTTCCGAGAAGAGAACGGAAAAGCTTAGTTCTGCCAGCAACAGTGTTTCCAGTCGGCGCTAGAAACGGGCGCAGAGGTCCCAAAATCATTTTAATCGGAATGCGCCTTCCGCGCGGCGTTCGAATAACATAGTTACAAGCGAAACTCCACGGCGAAGTTACGCGGTAGTGTGAGGAGAACCGGGAGGTTGCAGCCGACTACGTCCTAAGCCCCGAAACCGAAAGTAACTTGGAAATTTATGAAATAGCGGGGCGCTTCCTCCATTCAAGTCGAAGCTGCTATAATATTGCGGCCTCCCCGTTTAGCCTAGTTGCGGCGCGTGCCCCGCGAGCACCCCCCACCCCCCCCCACCCCTCGATAACACGGTCCCACCCTGATGAACGCCACATTCAGCTGTATAACTTGGCCATTGAGGTCGTTTAATGAAAATTGTTATGGCCCCCGCCGAATCTCCGCGGTGAATGCAGATGCGCTTGCCTACGGGAATGCATATACGCTTATTATGGTGTGTCTGCTTGATCTCTCTGGGGTTACCGAGAGAGCCGAGATACCGCGGAAAATCTTACACCGTATCTTTATCACGCGCCGTCTGCGATGCGGATGTGTTAATTAAATTGTTAATTACACTGCTCCTCGGCGCCGCTTGCCAGGGAATCGCACGGATTCGATTCTGTTCTGCTCTTGCCGCATAGTATGCACACACGTATCCTTAGTTATACGTGTACAGTGAGTGTAGAAAGTATTCGTACACCTTTTGTACGCTCAAAAAACCATGTATAAAAGAAAGTGTTAGGATCACTATAGCAAACCGTCGTTCCCCAATGACCGCATTCGTCCTTTATGGCGGGGGGAGATTATTCTTCAAAAAGCATAACTTAACGTACTTAAATATCTGAGAAAATTGTATAGTTTATAATAACGTGTAATGTATAGAAAAATGATGTATGGAAAAATAATCTCTACTTTGAAATTCTAATTGCATTAAATAAAAAAAAAAAAATAACAACGTACGAACACGATGTTAATGCTTACTGTTTTTTTTTTATTTTTATTTTTAACGGTTCTATCGATATGAATGTTAAAGTATTAAGTCTGAAAATAAGTGCCAAATAACGTTACAGCTGTATTTCATTTCTTCGTGGAAACATGAAGAAGACGGTAACAATTAGCCGAAATTGACTATAAGTCTATAACATCTGTCATTGCGGTGATATCCATGTCGTTAGGTATGAACGATGAAATTACTGGATAATATCAATTACAATGGAAACGGTCGTGTCATGGAGAGATCCTTATAGCTGCCCGTTTACCGTGCACCAAAATTAGTAGTACGGGTCTATACATAGTCAAACAGCTGCGCTTACATGCCCCGTAAGTCGTTGACTTGTACTCCTAACAATTGATTTCCGATGAAAGCGCCCATCTCTGTAACGTAAGCGGTGTTCCTCGCTTATCGATGGTTCGAATGTCAATCAAACCTCAATATCCTGTTCTTATGACGTTGCATGATTCTGATAATGGTCTCCGCAGTGATCTGTTTCGCTTACGGTAATAAGGCCGTTTCGCTGTACATGTTCATGACACACGCCTGATTATTTTAAATTGTATGAAAATATATTCCTCCAGCGATAAAGCGAATGTTTATATCATGTACGAAAAGCATGCTTCGCGACGACTATAAAAATTAATTTCAGCCAACGTAAAAATCACAAGATTCGACAAATAAATATGTATAAAATGTTCGATAAACGCGGACGAAGTTAAGTGCATCAAATCTGTGCAACATTTAAAAACGCTTTCGCACACTCCACGAATTCCAGTCTTTCAACGCACATGAGTAAGATTAATAGAGGCTTTATGAAGCTTACTCGACACTTGGTAATTAGGTAGAAACAGGAGAATGTTTAGCTAGCTAGCACGACTATCGTGACGCTGAGCGGGTAATACCTTAGAGGATACCTACAAAGTTAGTACCAAGAAACAGCATGAACTTTCGATTACGATTTACTACTCGCTCGAAGTCACTTACGTTTTCAGGACATATCCTGTCGGGTACTTACAACCTTGTCGTATTCTGCTACATTCCTGCATTATATGATACTAATATTTCTCTCGAGAACATTGTAGGAAAATCCTTTATTTATGTATACTAAAACATGGTTCAATAAGTGAAATAGTATTCCCAAAAAATTAAATAGGCAAGTTAAGTACACGTTGTTCCTTTCGTGCAGTTCAGCATAAAACCTTTGTGTTAATGAATCACAATTAAGAAATATTTTACGTTATTATTGTAAATCTGTTGTAGAAAACAGTTTTATTAATTCGAAGGAAAAGTAAAGAAATATAGAGTCAATAGTTAACGTTAAAAATGGCAAAATGGGTATTTAAAATAAAAATATAAGTTATAAAAGTAATGGAAAAATCAGTTTGTCTACGAGTTGTTGCAATAGCGCAGTAGTATTGCTCCGCTATACTTTGAGCTCTATTCATTGGAAAGAAATACTCTGTTGCAGACTGTCCTCCACCTAATCGAGGCGTTACAATATTTCCTTTCGTGCAGTTTAGCATAAAACCTTTGTGTTAATGAATCACAATTAAGAAATATTTTACGTTATTATTGTAAATCTGTTGTAGAAAACGGTTTTATTAATTCGAAGGAAAAGTAAAGAAATATAGAGTCAATAGTTAACGTTAAAAATGGCAAAATGGGTATTTAAAATAAAAATATAAGTTATAAAAGTAATGGAAAAATTAGTTTGTCAACGAGTTGTTGCAATAGCGCAGTAGTATTGCTCCGCTCTACTTTGAGCTCTATTCATTGGAAAGAAATACTCTGTCGCATACTGTCCTCCACCTAATCGAGGCGTTACAATATTTGCTCCGCATCATTACTAGTATAATCCGTCATAAAGTTTGCGGCGGTATCACATATTCTGTGTATCTTCTCATAGATGCACGGCCACGCTGATACTACAGCCATAAACTTCCTTCGGCGCAGGTTGACCTCGACCCACGTTGCGTTGATCCGCATAAATCCTTACATTTTCATACGAACCGGGACGTGATACTCGCGAAATGAGTCGTTCGTGATAAATTTCATTCAACCGAGCGGACAGCCTCGCGTTTGCGCAAACAATCCAAACGGCAACAATCCTGCGCCCTTTGTTCGTCGTGCGCGTTTCAGAGGCTTAGTCTTCCGGCACGGTCAACACAGATCCAATAAACTAGAACTTAAAGTTGGTTACGAGGTAACCGTTGCGTGCCACCAATGTAATCCACGTTCCCATGAAAACGCACACCACCGCTGTTGCCACGCGATTCAATAAAAACTTTATCCTTTTGCTTAGTTTACTCGTCCGAATTACGTGATTTTCGAAAATCTAAACTTTCTACCATCGCCTTCTTTAAACAACTCCACCCGGAAATCGAACGCAGTTGCAACGAAGAATGGATTCGGAGAAGAATTGTTTATTGACCCGTCGAACAGTACTTCACAATGAAACGAATCTTTATTTAACTTTTGAAATAACACGCACGCCTGTATAATACGTCCCAATTTTACGTTTACTTGATTCTTCATTATCGACTGACTCAATTAGAAATATTAAATTTAAAATCTTGAAAGTTTCTGTTATCTAAGACAACCGTTTGCCATTATAGGGTTGGTACTATTTAACCCTTTGCACTCGGTGTGCAAAGTCGAACGTAAAAAAGGGGGCGGAGCTCTACAGGCCTGGTTTCATGGTCCCTTACGGGGTATAGTAACGGAGTATACCGCAGTGGGGTTAGGGACTTTTATCGGCTAGGCATTTATGACAGATGTCGAGCAACCAGTGTGGTAGCAAACGGCGAAAACTTGTGCATGTGGGAAAGATAAAAATTTTTTCGTGTCGTGATCGTAAAAGTTGCAGCCATCATTTGACAGGAACGTTTGGGTCGCCGTGTATAGAGAGATAGAGCGACGCAGGATTGGCATAGTCGGCGTTAGGTAAGGTATTCGGCCGCGTCGCGTCGGTCTCCTCGTTTGCCCGGTGCCCGATAAATCGTACGTCTGGGACTCGTTCGACGCGAAATTCCTGCTCTATTTCCCCGCGCAATTCCCTCCGCGGCCGTCATGAATTAACGTAAGACAGAGAACGGGATGGCAGATTTTTGCACGCGAACGACATACGGAGGCGGGCCCCGAAAAGAAAAAGGAGTCTCTTCCTCAAAGGAAATTCTTCCTCCCGATCAAGCCGGAACCGGTCGTAAACCTTACACGGGCCGTTAAACAGACCTATACACACCGGCGAAAGGAGATATAAAAAGGGGTGGCTACGCGAGACATCGCACCACCCGGCATCCACCACCACACACCACCAGCCGAGTCGGTTACGTTACGTGGATACAGAAACGAACCTACGAATTCGACCACAGCTTTGCAGATGCCTGTAATTTGTATCCCGAGATAGCTATTCCCGTCGACCGTTTCGCGGTTAAAGGGAATCCCTCTGATCTGAAATATTTTTTCCCTTTCCGTTTCCTTTTTTCTTTTTTCTTTTTTTTTTTATTTTTATTTTTGCGATCGACCGAAAAGGGGTTGGCGGCTCACCGGGTCGAAACGAATCACGCGCACCCCCTGTGTGTTACGATTCCCCGGGTTTTGGGACCGGTCGATGCCAAACGTTGTGCCCGAAGCTATCGATTTATTTGTGATTGTTAACATGGTAATCTATCTGTCGCGCTGCGCAATCTACGGGTTTACGTTCACGGGGCAATTCTCGATTTTTTTTTTTACTATTTTTGCTAACTAAGCGTTATTTTTGGGAGCGCAATCGTTATTATTTATTACATAATATCGAAAACCTGACGTCTTCGGCAACGTAGTCAGCGTTGGCGTGCAGTAGGAATTTTCGTAATGTTGTACATGTCAGGATTGAAAGAAAACTATTTTACGAGAAAAATGTAAATGATTTGAAAAGTTTCGGAGTGGAGAAATTTTACTTTTCCGGTCGACTGGTCAAGTTTAGAATGTTTAGACAATTGCTTTACAAGCTTAGACGCGTTTCAAGTTTCACAAGTTTGCGAAGGGGTTGCGTCCTCGTCTATAACCGTATAAAATTATGAAACAAGACTACAGTTCTTGTACTTAATAGAATAACGCAATAGAAATTTTCGTATCGTTAGCAGAAAATTTAATGGCGAATACATATTAAATTGCTTACTTAGCAGAAATTAGAGATACGGACGAACCGTATTTGTTTTTGTTTGAAAATATTATAATTACGCTGAGGATGTTCTGGATATTTTAGGAAGCAAGTTTTAATGAGGATCAATTAAGATTACACGCTATTTTGTAATTAACAATCCCCTTGATGGTTGTTTTGGAGAATTATTTTGTGCACCTGCAAATTTCTCAGAAGATCCGCTAAGTAATTACGCCTTTATTGAAATTCGAGATTGAGTTTTTTGAAGCGCTATACTTTTATTGAAGAACTGAAAAAGAAACAACCCGTTAAGCGACATTTTTCATGTCATTGAAAACAAAGGGGTCATTTCCGTGACCTCGTTCGGCTAAGCCACCGTCTATAATGACGGTACGATATGGTTGCGATACTACCACAAGTATTCATGCTTCGGTGCTTCTACGTTTATATCGCGGCGTTTAATTTATCGTAGTCATTGTGTTTTATTTATTTTGCTTTCGCTGCAATTAAAACTTCATTGTTTTATATCTGCTCGTATTCCAATTTTATTCGTTCGTGCTTTTCACGAGTTTTAAATCTTTTTTTTTTAGCTTGTATTACCTTTTCTCTGTTCCGTTATGTACACGAAAGACAATTTTATTGCTATTAATGTTATTATTATTCCAATTACTGCTCCGAGACATTCTCTCCGGTTTATACAAACGTGACTAAATTATGTCCTTACAAAAAAAAAGCAGTCACATCCCTTACAAATCCTGAGCATGAAAAACCTGCCATTTTGCAAATCAATTAACACTGGTTTACGTGAAATGAATTAGTATTAACCGTCTAAATGCGTGATTTTATGAACACAATGACGCGACGAGAGACAATTAACATCGAAATAATAAAAATTTTACCATAATCAACATAATTAAATGATAGAGTTAACAACAACTCGTCGCCCCCAGTTAAAAGGTTAACATTGGTATAACATAACAAGTTTCAATTTGCTTAAATTTTGTGGTATAAATCTACGTTTTTTAAAAATCATAGGGGAGGTTTTTGAGGTTCGATATATTATTACCGATACAGGAAGACTTTTAAAGAATCGTCGAACCGCCAACGCACACTTCCAACGATCGTTGTGCATGTATTACACGTTGCTAGATGCACAGGCACACGCATATAGGGTATACGTATACAATACGTTTACACGGTCGGGTGTCTGTGGTGGCAGTCCATGAACGGCGGTCCTGTCTGTGACAGACAGACTGGTAGTTTGCGGAGGCGCTTTAAAGTTCTCATTAAGCGATCGAGGTCTGTGGGACACTTCTGTGTCGCATTGTTTGCTTTGTTTGGTGTTTACGCCAGTGCGCCGAGGCTGCAGCGGCAGGCGTTAGCGTTGGCATCGAGTAACAGCCACCGAGACGCGCACCGAGACACGAATGGACCGAGACAGAGGGAGACAACGAAGAGGAGGCCGAAGGGAACGATAGGTTCAGAAGAGGACGGAGGGTGGCTTTCATTAAGCTTGCATTGTCTCAGCACCGCACTATTATAGCCGAGTGAATAACTTGGAGCCATCCGGTAGTCGAAGCGAGGAAAAGCCTCTCGCTCCCCTTTTTCTCTCTCTCTCTCTCTCTCTCTCTCCCTCTCTCTCCCTCTCTCTCTCTTCTTCCTCCTCTCACTCCTCCATTGATTCTTCCTGTCTCTCTTTCTCTCCCTCTCTCTCCCTCTCTCTCCCTCTCCCTCTCTCTCTCTCTTCTTCTTCCTCCTCTCACTCCTCCATTGATTCTTCCTGTCTCTCTTTCTCTCCCTCTCTCTCCCTCTCCCTCTCTCTCTCTCTCTTCTTCTTCTTCCTCCTCCCACTCATCCATTGATTCTTCCTGTCTCTCTTTCTCTTCTTCTCTCTCCCTCTCTCTCTCTCTCCCTCTCTCTCTCCCTCTCCCTCTCTCTCCCTCTCTCTCTCTCCCTCTCTCTCTCTCTCTCTCTCTCTCTCTCTCTCTTGGCCCGATTCGTCTCCATTTCTCTTTCTTCGTTCCGACCCGACCTCTTCTTCGTGCAGCCATCAATTTATTCCGTGACCTCGACACCACGTGACGATCCGTCTTCCCCTCATCCTGATCTACGAGCAGTCGCACGCCCCGGTGCGTCAGTTTTCGAATAACAATTGTCAAAGTTAACAACGAAAGATTCTTGGACCGCTTACAGTGCTGGACAAAAGGCATATGGTGCTTCTCTTCGTGTACTCCTACTCATTTATGTCGTGAATTCATAAAATCGTAAGATTGTAAATTAGTGTTATATTATTTAATGGAGTAATTGGAAATGATTACCTACGGAAATATTAGCAAATCATTTTACGTATTTCTCGACGATCGCCACGCACGACGCGAGTACATAGAATCTTCAAGATTTTTCAGATAACAAGAAGTATCAAAATGAAAAACAGAACGGTGTTGACTACACCCCCGAGATATAAAAAGCAATTGCAAGCGGTTGTTGAAATATTCAGATATAAAGTACATTTTTAGCTGGGAACCTACACGTTTTTTTGTTTCTACAAATAACGATACAATGTTTTTATTACGCACTTAATATTTTCGAGATGAACCGGACACACTCCGTGTTGACATTTCGTTGGAAATTATTTTAGCCGTAAAAATCTCTTCTGCCTCGATGAAGTCCGACAAATTTACTCTCGCGCGATATTGTTCCATTTTGTATTTATGTTGACCGTTCTGTTAATTAATTTAATAAACAATGTTATTTTGTTGGATTTCACCCGGTGATTTAATTAATTCTCACTCTTACACGCTGGCGGAAGTTTTATGCGAAATAACTGCAGGACGTCACAGCTTAACTGTGACGAAGACTGGAGGTAATATGCTGGGTCGCGTATTATGTTTGGTTAAAGTGAACAACATTAATTTCTTATTGGCAGAGAGTACGTTTGTGTCGGAGCTGCGATAGAAGTTGCAAGAGCGTTTAATGAGTGCGATAATAAAAGCTGGCCATCGAGCAAATATTATTCTGCTTGTTTCTCCGAGACGTAAACATTTTTATTATAAAACAATATAATTTCTAGATACGCTTCGCACTGGTTGTTGCTTGCAGCACCGACGTACAAAACACTCGAATTCGAAAACTGATTTTTCCAGAAGTCGGTTTTTGTATAAACGAGCCACAAAAATTTTCGTTATGCAGTACGAAATCTGCAAAAGCGTTTGCAACCGCGTTTCGCCTACTCAAAATCTGATTTCGTAAGGACTAGTCAAGATGCTTAAAAAGATAAGAGTTAAAGAGGTGTCCGGAGATCATGCGAGGTGAAGCGAAGGCTCATAGCCCGTTCGTGCCGGCGCACAGTGGGGTATTTTGCAAGTTTAGCGCGCCAAAACTATTACGACGTTATTAGTAATGTGAAGGTCATAATATTATATATCGTTGAATTCGTCTTAATACCAGCTACAACATTATCAAATCAAAAATACAGTTTAATGTTTAAAAAATCGAAGCGATCTTGTTTTTTCTTTTAAACAAATTTTTTAAAATGTTTTTTGTATTGCAATTTATACGTTTATTAATACTGTTAAACTTTTATTTGAAACATTTTTTTGTCAGATTTAGAGAAATTGCTATTACAAAACCCCATTTGGCCAAAACCCCATTTAACAAAAAGTTAAATTTCTCCATGTGTGGCACTCTGTTGCACCTAAACTCTTCAGGATTCTGTAAAGCAATGTCTACTGAATAACCTCAAAAAAAATTAGAGAGGTGTTTTGCGGAGAAAAAAAGTTATTACATAATACATTTTAACTTTCTGAAAAAAAATTGTACCATTTTCGATTGTTTATTCTATCAAAACCACCGAATCGTTTAGAACAAAAAACTATAAAATTACTTTATATACCTTCCTTTACATCCTAGAAATGTTTTTATCCCGATTCCATACACCAAACTTGTGAAAAGAATCATTTCTTTAACACATGTTTTTCGACCCTTCTCTTGGTCACGAGAATATGTCACTTTGAAGTGTCTATATGTTACTAAATAGTACTATTTATAGAAAAATATTATTGTATATTACTCGCATATATATTCAGGTACACGAGAAAAAAGTTTCAGTCATTTTGAACAAACTAAAAATTTTGACTTTTGGCGCGCTAAACTGGCCAAATACCCCACTGTGCGGCGCCAAAGTGACACGAATCCGAAATTATTTTTGCGAGCGACCTAATTCGTTGATTTTTTCGAAGCTATCGAAGCGAGGACATTGTCGAACAAGTCAAACGACAAAACGGCCATGACGAAGCGGTCAGCCGGCGCCAGTAGCTTTGATTCCGCGCGGGAAGGCGCCATCCTCTGTCCGGTTGCGTGTCGTCGGCACGAGATGGGGTTGGAGAGGGAGAGTTTTTAACGAGAGAGCCCAGCGATCGTAAAATCTTCGCTGTCCTCGAGCGTTCGTTAATTGCTCGCGGCCTCAAAACTGTGGTCGAAGCTCGTTCGCTCGCTCGAATCGCTATCGGCTCCGACGCGACGTTCTCGCGGAGAAATCCCTGTTACGCGTACACGTGTACACGTGTACACGTCGAGCGATCTGGATACGAGCAGGTTCTGTCGCCCGATTCGAGGCTGGGTCGTTAATGACGCGAAGGAACGTCGTTGGTAGTTGGTACACGGGACAGGAGGGTGTCGGAGAAGGGATGGCTCGTCGTCCGTCAGAGCCATAGTTCCGTTTGCTCGATTAGTAGGTTTGATGTCCGTGGCTGTCGCCGTCCCCGTTTCCCACGCCCACGAATCCCGTCGTCGTCCTGGTTATTCCAGACTCGCCCGATTCTCTCCATTTTACCATTTTATCCTTTCCTTTTCCTTCGTCTTATTTTTCTTCTTTATTTCTCCTCTTTTCTCCTGCTCAGTTTTACAACCACCGCGAAACGGTTTACAGTGGCGAATGCCATTCTTGTTTCGGCGGATAGGTAATTCCGAGCTGGGTAAATCTCTTCGGCGGAGATCCAACAGCCAACTGATAAATATACCGGCACTTTCGTCGATGAATATTACATTTAGGACAAATATCTGTTCACAAAAAATTTTAGAACACAGATACGCGTTACGTGTTAGTTTCTGATAGCTTAAAGCGTTCACTGCCATGTCAACCATATGTGGGTGACGGAATTATTTGTCCAGGTTTTAAAATGAATTTTTACGTTAATATATATTCGTTGTACCAAATTCTATTAGAATCCGTAAAATTCAAGAAAGTTGCAGGACTACTCAACGTTAAATAACTTACTTTGATTATAGAATTTTTGTGGTTTCTAGTTTGCCAGTCAAAGTGTTAATTAAAAACTTTTTAGTATCTTAAACCAGACTTCTATAACATTGATTATTCAAATTATGCGCGTACCAATCTCTACATAAAATTTGCATTAATAGTATTCCATCGTATAGAATTTTCTTGGAGTGTTATTGGACTGTTTAAGTTGTTAGGTATGTTATCTAATCTTAATTATTTTACCATTCAAGAAGTAGGCCTGTATTGTTATTTTACTCAATATAAGCATATGGCAAAATGCAAAAATTTTATTTACTCATTTGTTAAAATATTGTCCATTTATATGTTTAAATGTTTGAATTTTGTTCAAAATTGAATCGATGGATATTGGACGTTCAGTTGTAAAACTTATCGAACGATCGGTTTTAACACCGATTGATTATGATAATCATGCCGTTTGTTATGTAGATTCATTACACATACACTGCTCGCCTATACGCGTTTGAATATTGCTATGATTTCCCAAATGTGAGGTATAATTTTGATATGAACACTATTTGGAACATTTCAGTTTGGCATATTCGGATACATTTTAAAAGTTGTAAATCCAAAGTTTAAAAACCCCCTTTTGTAAGCCACTGTTTAAATGGAGGAACCTTTTAGTTTTTGCTAGGATAACCTTTATTATCTTTGTTTTATAAATAAAAAGGTGTAGTCTCAGAACTTATGGTATTAGCCTGAGGAGAAAAAAAAGGATCATGAGGTTTCTCTTCCTGAGTTTGTAGACAGTACTGCTGTAATATTCCTTTATAAGAATTTTATAAAGGAAGTAATGTTCTCGGCATTAATACTAGACAATGAAAAAGAAGGTAATTTTTGGTAATTCTCGCGGAACGAGGACAAATATAATACATGTTTTCAAAACTAACACACAAATACTTTTTAGAAAAACTTCCAGTGTAAAGAAGAATATTGAACATGTAATAAATTAAATTTAAAAGCAATTTTAGAATATGATTTAAAATTTTTTCTTTCATGACAGAAAATACGTCGATGCGAAAGATTGGTACTAAGTAGAAAAATAAATCTCAAATTTTGTTTTACTACATACGTGTTGTGCAGAAGAATAACCAAATTATTTTCGATTGTATCCCTCAAGCAAGAAGATTGATAGAATGTCTGATACAATAGATCGATAGTGTTGATGTCGGTATTATTCGAAAATCTAATTTGAGGGCTTCGGACACTTGGGTACTAAACTTGTTTCTATAGAGAACACATTTCAAATCCTCTTCCATGAGCTTATGCTCGAGGCTGACTAACAACAGAATTCCACGATGCTACATTATTATGCAATTTGCGTTAAGGCTGTAAGCCTTGCCCATACACTTTAGAACAAAACTACTATACCTACGCACCTTGATAAACAATACGATAACAATATACGAGTGTTGGAGTTCAGTGCAATCCATCATATTTTTATGCACTAAGCGAAATCAATCATTTTTTACACGAAATTAATGTCATTTTCTTATTTAATTTCAACTGACAAAATGAACTTTGACTTTGAACTCAGCATCAACTCGCAAAATTAAATTTTTGTACAGGTTATAGAAACCAGAACCAAAGGAAAATGAATTTGTTGAATTTGGCTTTCTATTATAAAAATAACGCATAAACTTGATCGTTTCATTTCATAAACTGCTTAACATTAAATCTACCATGGTCAAAATGACCGGTTTTATATTTCACAATTATTGAAACTGTAAATACTATTCATTTATGAAAAATAGTGGAAGAAATTTCCTCATCGAAGGATTTATTATATTGACAATTACAGACAATCTCAATAAATTTAGGATTGCCATTTTTATAAAGCAATATTTACCAGATACCGTTAACGCTTGGTAGGTTTAGCGTCAAACGTGTAGATATATTTCATTGTTCGTCTCGGCCGCGCCTCTCTGAAAAACGAACGCGTTCATTCGCACGGAAAGCTCTCGTCCTGTTAACAAGTCCTGATATAAAACGCTGTTGACTAATTCCGCGCACAGCTACAGAAATGTCTTGCCATCTATCAAATTACGTGCCGCGTTCCTGTGTCAGCGAATTCGCGGCTCTCAAAAAACTCTCGTCGCCCATGCTCTCGGGTTTCCCGTTGTTTTCCTCTGTTATCCAATCTGCACGTGTACAGATTCATGCGAGAAAGACGGAGCTACCGAGAACTCGTCCCGCATTTTTCGAACTCGCTTTCGAACATCCGTGTATTCTCTCGAAGCATGCGGAGATAGTGACTGAAACCTTTCAGTCGCAAACGACTTCTGCCACTCGTGTCCCCGGGTGAACACGGAGGTTGCTTCAAAAGCTTCACTCTGACGCCCGATTGTGTTCTTCTCCCTCTTCCATTATGTTGCCGTAACAAGAGTGAACGGCAGAAACTTATGAGACGACCTAATATTTATGCGAATAAATTCGTTTCAATTTATTCGTTTACCGGTTCGAATTAATCTAGTTTTCATAAAGTATTTTGTGAAAATGCGAATTCGTACGAAGATTCGCAGTCTGGTTACGAGTTCGATTCGCAATTACATTGAAAAAAAATTTGTTTACTGGTTCGAACGAACCTAGTTTTCAATAAAGTATTTTATGAAAATGCGAATTCGTACGAAGATTCGCAGTCTGGTTACGAGTTCGATTCGCAATTACATTGAAAAGAATTTGTTTACTGGTTCGAACGAACCTAGTTTTCATAAAGTATTTTGTGAAAATGCGAATTCGTACTAAGATTCGCAGTCTGGTTCCGAGTTCGATTCGCAATTACATTGAAAAGAAATTTGTTTACTGGTTCGAACGAACCTAGTTTTCATAAAGTATTTTGTGAAAATGCGAATTCGTACGAAGATTCGCAGTCTGGTTACGAGTTCGATTCGCAACTACATTGAAAAGGGAGTTTCTCCGGTGTTTAATTGTCACTTGGAAATACATAGAATACATAATACTCTTATCGTTGATCATCCCGATGCAATCGGCGCAGCCATCGATATCGTAGGCGCTGACAGTAATTGCTTAATACCTGTTTCAGATACTCCGTCGTTCGCGATAACGCGTTTACCTGGTTTTGGAATTCCGATCGTCGAGGGGATGTCCGTCAGCCTGAAATGCGAGGTGGACAGCAATCCGGCCAGCACGCCGATCTGGCAGCGTGGTAAGTGACAACAATGACGTCTGATTCGATGTTTCGTTCTCTCTGTATCGCGAAAAATATTTCGCGACGCGTCGCTGCGTTGCACACGCGGAAAAAACCCGGCTCCATTTCGAACGAATCGAAACCGTGAAATATTTCAAATATTACCTAACACGGTGTGTCCCCCAAAAATGTATACGCTGTTTAATGTAGATACTTTTGCAATTTAAATATCAATCGAATGAAAACTGAAGTTATAATCATTCGAAACTCTGGATACATTTTTCTGGGACACTATGTATTTCACTCGATCGTTCCGAATCTATTATTAACGAGATCGTTAAAATTCTACGTCGGTCCACTGTGATATCTCTAATGTGGAAAATATTTCCATGAACGATAACGGCAAGTGCAATAATTTATCAGATCAGTTTTAACTCATCGTTAGACTGCGGATTTTATGCATTTATGGCAATAATGGATGAATGAAATCGAGAAAGCAATTAATGAACACTGTTCCGTTGTTTCCGACTTACTAAAATTGTTGGGTGAGGAAGTAAATTTTTATTGGACCTCTGCCTCTCGGAATTCGTGGAAACAATTTTAATTTTGCATAAAGATCTACTCATGATATATAAAGAAAACAGTAATATAAAAATGGATATTCTGACGTATTAAATTCAATTTTTTACGAAAGTGACGGGTAATTTGTACCTTAATTAAAAATGATTTTGATACTATTCATTGATAAAATTTTACCTTTACATCCTATCGTTGTTAAATATTACGATTTAATTTGAGAAACTATAGATTCAATGTAACTCGTAGTGTCTCGAAGAAACTACATTTTGATCTGAATCATTATTATAATACTAAAAGTAAGCAAACAAACTGTAAGAGTTAAATGTCCATCGAATGTTAACAACGGAGTACCGTATGTAGAAAATTCTTGTTATCCTGCCAATTAGTATCCGGACAAGGATATCCATCGTACGGTTGCTCCTCCAATCGGTGCGAGCTATTGTTGCAATTTTAATGAGCAATGTTCACTATTATCGAATTATCCTGAAACAGCACTTCATTTACCAAATGGGCTAGTTATAAAGTTAAGCAAGGCTACGCTCACAGTCGGGACCGTTCTTCTTAATTTTCTTGGTTCCGCTTCGATTCCGGCTATATTAATATTAATTTCCGGCCTATTACTGCCCCCACCCACCACCCCCACCCCCGGGGGTAACTTTCCAGTGATCAGCAAACAAAACGATAAATCGCGTAGTCATATTACTCTGCCCAGAGAATTGATAGAGTAGCACTAACGCCGCGCCGGCGTAGAGTCAGCTCGGAACAATAAATAATCTACCCTCTTCGCGAACCCTCTCGTCGAAGATAAGTACGCGCGGCAGATATTTTCCTTCGCAAGGGAAGGCAGCCGGAGCATGGCTTTTCTTCTCTCTAATCCCGTGTTGTGAATGCTTCGTCAAGATTAAAATTCTACGCTCTGCGTTCGCTTCTTTCTGCTATCTCGCCGTTATCACTCTCTCTCTCTCTCTCGCTCTTATCCGCTCTCCCACTCTTTTCCTCTCGTTTTCTTTTTCAACCGAAATCAATGAAAAACCCCGTCGAGATTTCGCTTTCGAAGCGTTTCACCGACTTATTTTCGATAATTGGAAATCTCCTTGTACCAACGCAAACGTCGTTGGCTCGCTCGAATTCGTTCGTCGCATTTTTCCACCCATCCTCGTCCACGAACCCACAGTAATCGATATCGCGACGCTGAAGTGGTCGCTACAACGATGCGGCCAGCCTTTCAAGAACGAAACGAACTTTCAGGACGAAAAGGGACAAGCGAGAGAGAGAGAGAGAGAGAGAGAGAGAGAGAGAGATTGAGAACAAGGACAAGGCTAGAAAAGGCCTTGGTACATCGTATCCGCGAATAATTTGTCTTTTATTGAATTATTTTGGTCACACTTGCCCATTCTCAGGTTATCAGTGACCACAGTGTTTGCTCGATACAAGTCCAAAACACGGGTCTAGCCACAGACATATATCGTCCAGGAGATATTCTTTGATCCAGATTTCTTTACCGGCACTGCTATATATAGTATTTTTTTTCGATAATCTTCCTGATCAATGCATTGTCAGTTTCCAATGTTTGCGATACGGATTTACGCTTTATTTTATTTATTTACTTTTATTTACGCTTTTACGATTTAGTACGCTTTTAGCGTCGGTAAATACAATGAATTTATAATTTATTGATTTCTCTATATACAGGGTGAGTCACCTAACGTTTGCACCTCAAATATTTCTGTTGCTTTTAAAGATACGTCAATTTATTTTTTAAAAATTGTTTACTTTCTTCAAGAAGATAATTCTGGGGGTCGCACTTAAGTGGGACACCCTGTAAATTACAGACTGGAGAATGTGTGTCGGTAGATGTAATAAGAATTTATCTTCGGTAGTACATACAGCAGTCCCTTCTGTCGACTTTGAGCCATCGGTGTGTTATTTTTGCTCGTGACTTGGGTAATCATTAACTAATTCGAGGAACAAGGTTTCGAGGTTTCTCCGGTCATTGTTTTTTTTTTTTTTGTTAATTTCTGTCAAAGTAAATCGATCCGGAAAATTTCCGGTGGAAATTTAATGAATACCGTAAATGGGAAAGTCTGAGGGTCCCGTCACCGTCCCTTAAATTCCATTCGATTCGCCAAGGAGAACAGGAACAAAGAAATTATTGCCGGCCGACTGGATTCATTAGCAGTCTCTTGTTCTTTGTCAAGCTCGGTGACAGTAGACTGGCCGACGGCTTGATAAATATTTAAAGCCCTCCTATAATTCCCCCCCCCCCCCTTCAAGCGGTCCCAGACGTGGTCTCTTTTCCTCTTTCTACGCCTTTGAGTCTCCTGGCGGATCCGTGAATTCCATTGCACTTCCCTGTGTAACAGGATTTTCGCTCAAGGCACGTTCCTAACGAACGAACGCCAAAATATTGCCGCGTCTACTGTTAAACTGTGGCGCCCTCTAAGTACAGTGGTCCCAATCGACGAATTAGCAGGAAAAAGATACTAAAATTATTTTTTCTGTTAAGCACAATACCATTATTTATACATTTTTTCATTCTAAATCGAACGAAACTGCGTGCCACCCGGATCGATAGGTGTTCATAAGTTCCAATTATTAGGCCCTTATGTAATGTCCCATTCAGAACGGTAACGTTAAACGAACATTATTTTCTCTAAATAAAACTTATTGATCGAAGCAAGCTCCATTGTAATCGTCATATTAAAAATAACGAGTTTTTCCATTATACTACGGTAAAAACGTTGTCGTCAATATATTCATTTAATAAGCTTTGGTTGGCTCAACATATATGTTCTACGTATGTATACGAGTCAAGATATATATGCTCAAACATATGTTGTCATAAAAACCTTCGCACAAAATGGATCTCTAAATGGAACTACTATAATTTCGTCTTCATATTTTTATGATCGACTGTATTCTCGCTGAAAATACGTCGACAAAATTAGCTTTTATTTTCTTGAACTATGACGCACCCTAGCGAAAAATGTGGAAAAAATTTGAGATACCATTGATGAGAATACCTTGTTATTAAATTAAGTTCCAGGCAGGTCACTCTTAAGCTTCAATATGAAATGTGTATTGTTTTCGAATTTTTTCGTCCTTTTCATTTTTTGCCACCAGTTTGAAAATGAAAAATCGGAAAAAATTCTGATATATACGGTTCGATATACTGAATGTGTCAGATTTTTTTTTTTTAGAATTTTTGAATGCTATTAAATTGGAAAAATTGGACAAAAACTGATTTTTCGTTTTTCCCTGTGACGACCCTCGCAGACAAGGTATAGGACTTGAAATTGGCAGAAGTTTTTGGCCCCTTTATTGTTAGTTTAATACGATTGCTCGCGTGCACATGTAAACTTGAAGACGATAAAGAAATTTAAAATTGACAGAACAAAAGCTTCATAAACTCGTGATTTGCATTGAAACGCGGGCATTCAACGTTCCTGGCTGCAATAACCCACAATACAATGTGATTATGTAACTGTAGTTCATACAGTGATGCAGACAATGCATATTGCACGAAATAGGTACAAGGCAATTCCGGATTTAACAAAAGCTCAATAGTCGATAAAACGTAATCGACCATCCAGAGGATTTCCGGTTCGCGTTGGTGTAACCTTGTCCAGGGACGACATTAACCCAGATTCAGCGTTATGTGTCCCACGACCCCTATATCTGTACAGACTGTACGAAATGTTCGTGCGAGTACATTGCCGACCAGAAGTATGAGAATTCCGATGGGAGGAGACGCAAACAAGTTTTACTATTTCAAAACGAATTTAATATACTCGACTAAAACTGCACATTCAATGTGTAGAACATGCTCGGAAAAATAATCACCTTTCAAATATCAAACACGATGGAATTTGCCATTCTAATGCAACTTGCCCGACACGTCGTTTTTAATTATTTAAAAAATGTCTAGTCCCTTTTAGAGTGGAAATTTTACTAAAATAATTGTTACCATTCATCATACATTTAATCCATGAGTTATTCATTAAGACGTCCAAAAATGTAGGACTGCAAGAAACATAAACATTTTTCTTCTTGTTTTGATGTACTTTCTCACGTATTTATGCCAGATTTTTTCCAAATGAATTTTAGTTCAATTGCTGTGTCTGCACAGTAAATAATTCTCTCTACGTAAAATTTTCTTTTCGATGGAGCAGAAACAATTTTCAAAAGCTCCAATTATACGCAAGACGATTTTAATGTTTCTTCCAGCCTTTTGACACAAGTTAAAGTAAATCCAGATTTTTAAAGTGACTTAATTCTTCCTTCAAGCAATCGGTAATAGCGAAGTTTTACATATTAATGATTATTAATACTATTTTATATTTTTATATATTAAGTTTCCTGAAAAAATGGACTTGCCCAGCCGTTGCACCGTGGACTCGAATTTTTCTGGAACGAAGAGTAAATTTTTGCTAATTTCTGCCAGCATCTCATAATGGAAGCATTACTTATTGGATTTAGGGAACAATGTTTCCGGAATCTTTAGCAATTTCGCAATGATTGTTCAGCGTTTTTGCTCTCCCAAAAACAGTTTCGGTACTTACGGCTGGGATTGTACATGTAGCTTTACGTAATGGCCGCGCCGCGAGCTATTACGCGTCCAGCCCGGGGAATTAACGTTTGTTTTAATGGACGTACTTTTCGACGGCCAAGTCGGCGTGTAACGGCGCTCCCGGACCGGCTACTGCAGATTCATTCTCTCCTGAGTGTGATGCACGAGCCCCATGCACCGTGTTTTTGGGCTCGATTCGCGCTGCGAACGGCGTCGGCGATAACGATTCGAGGCCGGACCGCGTGATTTGCAACTTGATTGCTCGATTCCGAAACGCCGAACCCCGATAGGCGAACGAGACGCTCGATACGAACCCTGCTGACGGTTTTTCGATTTCCCTTCTGACGTATCGATCTGATGGGAAACGCGAAGGATCACGCTGCTCGGAGGGAAACGGAGCAAATAAGGGAGGAAACGTTGGGGCTACTGCATCGCCTGTTTGCTACATATACACTACCGGCCATAAGTGTTTACCCACCCACATATTTTTTAACATTGTAGTCCACGGTTCTACGGTTCAGCTTCAATAACTTTGCTATTTCTCTGTTACTTTTTTCCGATGCTATGATGGGACACTATTAGAGCGCGCGTTTCAATCGATAATTCTTTTCTCCCTGACATTATTTGAAATTTTCGCAAAATTCTTTAGGCACGTGAAAATCAACTGTTTACTGTACGAAAGCTTAATGCAGTATGAAATGCAGTATGAAATTTGAGAAGACTAAGATACCTGTATTACCTGCGTTCATATTCCCTACTGACCGTTATAAAAAATTTCAGAAAAATGGGTTTCTTTACCTGAACTCCAAAATTGTCGTTTTTCATAAAAAGCTGTAAACTCATTTACAGTACCTGATGGTGTATGTACAGAATATTTTGGATGTTTTTTATTAGCCTTATAATTAGGATTTAATGCTACCGACATTTTCATAACAATAAAATACCTATTATTTGAATAGTAACGAAATTTGAAGGTGGGTAAACACTTATGGCCGGTAGTGTAGTTACTCTCCGTCACACATACAAAACCATACGAATAAGTTGGTAGTTTTACTTTTTTTTTATGTGGCTATTTAATCCATTAACTTGTACGCTCCAGTTAATTCGAGCGCGCTAAACAGGCCAAACTGTGCACACTCTTTAAATCAAAATAAAAAATCTATTTTTTTCTAGGTGATATATAAAGGGTCATCCGTTTTTAAACGGCCAAACGTCAACCAGCTATAGAGGAACCCAAATGAAACAACTTTCACCCCTAACACTTTTTTTGATTCGGTCTTGATTTTTAGATAATTGCAAAAACCCGTCATTAAACTACCGTCTAAATATTCAAGGAATGTAACGGGACTCAAGTTTTAAGAATGATTTTAAATACATCTTTTGGGTACGTATTGTTTAAAATATTTTCAAGAAATCAAGGCCGAGTCAAAAAAAGTGTTAGGGGTGAAAGTTGTTCCATTTGGGGTCCTCTATAGCTGGTTGACGTTTGGCCGTTTAAAAACGGATGACCCTGTATATATCCTTTGAGGAAAATGTAGACATACAATAAACATAGACTATCTTTTTTTTTCTATGAAATTCTGAACGATGAAGAATTTCTAATCATTATAATCACTAGACATCGGATCTTTATGCATTTATGGCTTATGGAAATGTTAAAAAAATGCTATAATATAAAATTCGAGAGAATTTAACACGATTTTTATTTGCTTTGGATCTACAAAGGCTGTCCCCATTAAAAATAAAATTTTATTTCATTCCACTTTCTTAAAATGTTTCTATAAAAATTGGAAATTGCATAAACATCCGATGTCTAATAATCTCCAAATAAATAGTAGTGCAAGGGGTTAAAACATGATACCGAATCTTTTTGTCCAGCTATTTCACGATTCTGGCCAGCTGTACGGTGGCAAATAAAAGTTCGCCGCGGTATAATTTCCTTTATTCGTCGTCAATCAGGCTAACTGGTGCACCGCGAAGGTGAAAGAATGAGACGAGGTAGAACAGGAAAGGGTGAGAGTGGGAACGGAAAGGGGAGGGCTAGGCGAGGATTTTCAGGCTCGCGAAAACCCTCGGAGACCACTTTCTTGATTAGACCGAGCGCGGTTTAAGCGAGGCGAAGCCATTACATTCGTTAAACGCATCGGCTGCCCCGGCGAACTTTTTACGGCACTACCGTTTTTTCGAATTCGCCGGTGTTCGACCGTGTCTCTTCCGCGACTCGAAGTATCCATTAAAGTAACGATAGCACCCCGGTTCTTGATCCCGTTGCGAGCTTCCATACGGCGAACATAATAAAACTGATCTACGCGGTGTTTGGGGAAGAATAGGCTGAACTTTCAAAACTCGATACACCCTCCTTGAAAGGTCGTGCGTTCGATCAACGATCCGACGATATTGTAGATCTTTGTAAAAGAGAAAATATTCTACACATGTTTTCTGAGTTGTAGGTGTATGCGACAGTTTTGGATTTTGCCGAGTGCTCATGAAAAATAATTACACTGCAAAGCTTCACGCTATTTTTCACGTATTTTTTTTTATTAAACTTGAGGGAAAGTTGATAATTGGTCCTTAATGAGAAAATTGAATTACCGTTGTTTCGTTTTACAAATGAAATAACTCTGCGAGTTGTTAATGGAAATTTTTCTAATTCCTTGTTTCACGTTGTTGCATTTCCCGGATGTTAGCTATTTCAATCTGGTGGAGTTCGAACTTAATAAAGTTAAAATTAAAGCCTGCGGACACACACAAAGTAAAGCAAGTTTAATTGTGTACGCTCAGTTATTCCTTTCGGTTATTATATTATTAAATATAGTACACGGTACAGCTTGAAAGGGGAAACACGGCCACGGTATTAAATTCTTCTCGTTTCCTTTCGATAGGATCATTCGTAACATTTATTCTTCAAAAATCTTATATACGTAACAACTACAGAAAATTTTTCAGGCCGACAATATTTATTATGCACTACCAAAGTGTAATATTAATTTCAGTTAATCATTACGGAAATGTTGATTGTTTCTCGCTTTATTTCTGACATTGTTAACTCATGATTAACTCAAATTGAGAATTAGAAATTTAGAATTTCTTTCCACGTATTTAAGAAAAACATTAAGATTTTGCCATCAGCGGAGTTCTTGGTAATTGTAATTGCAAGTTTCTATGGGATACATTGAACAATATATCTCTTTCCGTGCTCGATAATTTGAATGATTGAATCATTTATATCGAGCCAGACGAGAGCGAAGATGATCCGACCGTAATTCGATCTTTCTTCGGTGGAACGCTGTCGGAAGTGCTCGGTAATAGAGGGAGAAAGTTCACGTCGCGCTCGATAATCAAAATCGAAGGTAGGACGCGCATTCTCCTCGGAAGAATTCCATTTCCCGGAGTGAAAGCGATGAAATTTATCGAACTCCGAGTTAATCGTACAAGCCTCGTTAGTTTCGTTATTGAGTTACACGAAATGCTGAAAGCAGCTGCACCCGTCACTTTCCGCCATGATCAGCTAGGTGAGAGTGGTAAGAAATATGATGAACGACCCGTTATTACTGTACATCCGGCTCGGGAGGATTATTGTCAATAAAAACGCTAAACGGAAAAATTCTTAACATTGTAAAAATATCATTCGAGCAAGATATCGTTAACAGATCGTTTCGTAATTGTGTATAACGGGCTATACGATTTCTTGTCCAAAGAATAAATAATCTTGATAACGTAGAGTCGGTTATTAAAAAATATTTTCGCTCTAATAAATAATGCTCGATGAATTTCAGCGATATCCTGTATTTTCAAAACAACACTTTTTTCACGTTATCTGGCTCACTAATTCGGTAATTATTTACATTAGGGTCTTCCTCACCGATTTTTTTGACCTTGAAATACGTTGTCAAGGATGTTGTCAATAAAAATATTTGATTTAAAGTAGTATCTTATTTGAACCACATTAAATTATACTATATACCAAATCATTAATGATCGTTAATGTAAGTTGCAAAATATGATAGACATTATAAAACACTACATTATAAAATACTAATGTAAAGTGTACTTACTTCTGAATCTTCTGTACCTCCGTCGGATCCTCAGCACACAATAATCACTAAACAACACGCACAACACACACACACACACACAACACATTTTATAAAATCGTGACAACGAACGACAAGATGTCACTCCGACCACGAAAAAAATAATACTGCGATTTTAACAATGATCCCTTCCACGGAGGTGGTACGGTCAGGTTGTCCTAGGCAGGTTAGACGCTGAGGGTCTATAAACACTCGATACAAAACCAAGGTAAAAAAATTATGGCGGGGCGCCGACCCTATTTCCCGGAATTCCCTGTTTTCGTATCACACGTCCGTGGAAGGGGAACAGTTAAAATCGCAGTATTATTTTATTCGTGGTCGGAGTAACATCTTCTCGTCTGCTGTCACGATTTCGTTAAGTGTGTTGTGTGTGTGTTGTTTAGTGATTGTTCAGTTATTCGGACATATTCTCGTGAGTGAATAATTGTGTGCTGTGGATCCGACGGAGGTACAGAAGATTCAGAAGTAAGTACACTTTACATTAGTATTTTATAATGTATAGACATCGGATCTTTATGCATTTATGGCTTATGGAAATGTTAAAAAAATGCTATAATATAAAATTCGATAGAATTTAACACGATTTTTATTTGCTTCGGATCTACAAAGGCTGTCCCCATTAAAAATAAAATTTTATTTCATTCCACTTTCTTAAAATGTTTCTATGAAAATTGGAAATTGCATAAACATCCGATGTCTAATAATGTAGTTTGTAGTGCATTAGTATTATATTTTATTATTCGTATGTAGAATATTGGATGCAAGGTTTTCTTTCATATTTTGCAACTTCAATGTCCGTTTAACACTAGATTTACAGAGCACTAAAGCTGACTATTTAACGTTATTTGGTAATTATTTACATTAGGGGCTTCCTCACCGATTTTGATGACCTTGAAATATGTTGTCAAGGTCATCAAAATCGGTGAGGAAGACCCTAATGTAATTAATTACCGAAAATACTTTTATCATTTTTATTAACTCTTCGATCTATTTGCTGGAGACATTTCTATGAACCGACGATGTGATTTAAAGCTTTCGGCCGGTGGTGAACAAGATAAAACCGTTCTCTTTACTCAACATTACGAGGAACAGACGTTGTTGTCACTTTTTCCTCTCCTGGGTACACGGACGCGTAGGGTCCGTCGACGGAATTCGTCGTCGGATCGCGGGAAAAACTGAAACGGGATCGCACTCTGCATATAATAGATATATATTTGACTCCGAGCGGCGCGGCGTCGCATTATATGCTAGCTTCGTATGAACAATGATCGGATGGGGGTCTCTACTTCCCCTAGAGCGGTTTCCCGCAGCTGACGCCCTCGTACGTTCTCCGGAACGTCCGTAGCTCGAATGTATCGTCGTGATAAATCGTTCGACGGGCTCGTGATAAATTTATCCTTCCTTTCATTTAAAATATCCTCGGCCCCGGACCGACGCACTTTATAGCGATCATTACATATTGATCGGATCGTCGATGAATGACAGCGGTCTATCCACGATTTTTCATCCGTTCGATAAACTCATGCTTGCGAGACTCTAAAAACTAACTATCAGGGGTACCCATAACTATCGAAAGAATTTACTACAAAGTTTGTGTTTTAGATTCCAATATAATCGATTACTCACGGGTCCCCCCCTCAATATTTAAGAATGTCTCGAACCTCGCGAGCCTGGCCAAATCGTTGGTCTTCTATTGCATCTAATACAAAAAACAGCTTATGCAAAATTATTATTGGCTAATTGTAATTTAACTGGAGCGATGGTAATTCTAGGCCAAAATAGCCCAAGTGCAAAAGTCTTAGGCCACCAATTAAAATTCATTTTCAATAAAATTTCATTCATTTCCTAGTCTTTAAAATAATGTTTTACTTTGACATTTTTCCCTATCATAAAAAACAAGCAAGATATACAATATGCTGAAGTCAGTTGGGACACCCTATGTATCCAGTGTTCAGAGACTTTTGCACACCACTGTACGTATCCAAAATACAAGTACATAATCGAGCAGTAAAAATACTTTTACTTACGACTGCGTACAAATTTTTTAAACCATAATCCAAAATTGTGTTTCGTATGAAAATTTCGAAATGAATTACGTAGTCGACAATTCGCATATTTTTTTTTTTTTAAATACTTTTCACCCACCATCGACGACAGGATGCAAATAAATGGGTTCCTCCGCTTTCGAGCTTATCATCAGCGGCCATTCCACGGTCTTCGTTCTCATTTATATCCACGGCGGGAGAGAAGAAAGAAAAAATGCGAAAGAACAGAACCGGCCGTTCGCGGAACTATCGACAAGATTCTCGAACTAGCAGTAACATTACACGTTCTCCGGGAGGAGGGGAGGGGAAGGGGAGGGAAAAAGTGCAGTTACGTATGATATATCGCTCGAAGAAGAATGGTCAAAATATCTCCGAGTTCGCCGGTGATAAAGGGCGCTTTGAAGGAAAACGAACGTGCTCCCCCGATACCTCGAGGCACCCGGATTGGGACGTTTAATAAGAGCACCGGTTCCAAAAAGAAATTGGGATCGGCGGAAGGGGCATAGGGTCGGGCTGAATCGAGTCGGCCGGAGAAATGGAAGTCGGGGGGTTGGTCGGGGTTGGGGGTTGAGAGACCCGGACGAAAAACGCGGCAAGGCGAGAGCCGGGCTGGATAGGAGATGGTGGTCGGAAGGAAGCATCGCCTGGGGCGGGTACGTGCTTCAAAGGATATTAAAGTATTTTAATTGCAGCAGATTTCGCGGAACGCCGAAAGAATTTATTCGAAATCACTGGTTTCGGTCTATGAATAGGGATTAACCTCCCCTCCCCTCCCCTCCCCTCCCCTCCCCTCCCCTCCCCTCCCCTCCCCCTCTCCTCCTCCGCCTTGGAACCCGACGCGACGCAATCGTCCCGGATCCTCGACGTCAGGAGTAGAAGCCAGAAATAATTGAATATTTAATAGGATAACTGGCGCGCACCTGCCTGAACGCTCTTCCCCTCATCTCGAACACGATTTATCGAATGTTGCCGTTCCTCATTAACCGGGGAGAGAACCCCGTCGGTTTTTCTACCGCGAGAGCTAGATTTGCCGGCCAATTTCCTGAACAATCTCTCGTGACGCGACGAGGAACAAATTGGCTGGATAAATTCATTCGTCGCGTGTTATCGTCGCCTGATCATTGCCGGAACGAGCATCGGGGCTCCGCAGGATTAGGGTGCCGTTTAACACGCCAGGGTGAGTCGTAGTGTATCTGTGCTTATACCGTCGATAGAAAATTTCAAGTTTACTTTTCAATCTACCCTTCCGGGACCGGCGCACAGTGGGCAAAAACGGCCTTTTTCGATTCAAAATCAAAGAACTTTCGATAGGAATGAGGTAGAGCGATGAAATTTTTTTTAAACGAAAGCTGAAACTTTGTAGAATATGGGAAAAATAGGGAGATTACGTTACGAACGTTTTTTAACCTTGAGAAAATTCGTTAAAGTTGCAGAATTTCAAGAAAATTTTGTTGTTGTGGTTAATACGCGCGGAAAATTTTTTTTTAACATGCTATATATCGTTCCCAATAGATTTTTTCATGCTGATTTCAAATCTGTTTTCAAAATTTGTCTACGACCTCTGGTTTTTGAAAAAAATAGATTTTTGTGACACAAATTAATGAAATTTTTTCGTTAAAATGACTTTATAACACACTAGTTTGAAAGTATATCGTATTCTCATATATAAAACACAATAAAAATAATAATAATGAAGTATTTTAACATTTTGAGTTACTTACGAAACATGAAGCACTTCACATCTCGTCATCACTTGACGTATCGCTGTCATTACTACTAGCACTTTCTTGAAATTGTGCAACTTTAACGAATTTTCTCAAGGTTAAAAAACGTTCGTACCGTAATCTCCCTATTTTTCCCATATTCTACAAAGTTTCAGCTTTCATTTTAAAAAAATTTCATCGCTCTACCTCATTCCTATCGAAAGTTCTTTGATTTTGAATCGAAAAAGGCCGTTTTTGCCCACTGTGCGGCGCGACGTCGACGGTTTCTTTCTGCGTGACGTCATGGATGTTACACTCCCAGGTCAGACAGCACACAGTAAGATTTATCTATTTAATATTTTGTTTTTTAGAGACCAAGTGGTTATGTGGCTTATATTGCATAAGTGTTACATTGTTTCTAAATTCTTACGGAACATTGTCCGAGGAAATTATAGGCTGTTATAATTTCAATTTATTTCCACGTTGCAAGTGAAATTTGTTTCTACACGCTTTTCTAGGATGCGTTTGTTAACGTCTACGGTGTGTCCCACGAACTCTGCCCACTTGAAATATATTGTATATTATATTATGAATATTTAATATTATATATTCTTTTCAAATGGATTTCGATGGAATGGTAAATTATGAATAAATATAAGTACTAAGGTAGATTTGTCCTAACAGTTACCGTTTCTGAGGTAATTTTATTTTATTTATCGTATTATATTAACTCTGCCACCCCTAATAACTTCGTTATATAACGGCACATATGTGCATATATATGCAGGCACTGAAAACGTGTTTGGGGAGAAAGTTTGGGTTAGACTGCGGATCTTTATGTCGAATAAAAATGCTCTGTATTGATTGTGGGAAGCAGGAACGAAATCAAAATTGATTTCATCCCTTAATGACTTTGTTACATCAAAAACAATATTACAATATTCTCAAATGTTTCGACAATTTCTTCACGCATAAAGATCCACAGTCTAGTTATGGTATTTGTGAGGGGGCGTAAGTCTGTGTGGGTGAAGGTCATCTCAAGGTCATGTTTTCCGAGATCTTCCGAACAGCAACGTCTTTGTAAATGAAATGACCATTTGCAGCAGACTATTGTACACCGTGCCAAACATTTTTGTTTACCTGTACAAGTAAAATAGTGATAAGGGACGACACAGAGTTAAATGAGACACCGTAGTAGTACCGGTGCTTCGAAGTGGAATTCGCGGGATCTTGAGGACAGTGAAATAGTTGGTCACTTAGCTACGACTCGTACATAGTATTCCAGATAAATTTACGTAAGGCCGTTGCTATTAAAGATGGCCTAAATCCAGCAAAGTCGTCGAGGAATCCGGTTGCACTGGCAACGGTAAAGCACCTCGACGCCGCGATTCCCCTGACATATTCATGCACACCGAAAATTAGAAACCTCGGAGCGCAATTGTTCCGCGCCGTTTCGTCCGGGGATGTCGCACGCAACTTATCGAGCCGTGGAGCCTGTGTCTTCTTACAATTAGTATCCTGTAGATTCGGTTTCAGCCGGGTTCGTTTGTTTCCCGGCCAAATAGCCGAAATCCTGCATGACCTAACCCGGAAATGTCGTGTTTCTCCGGCCAAGTCACGGGCCGCTCTCCTATTTCGTAGAAAATAACGGGGCATCTTGTTGGTCTCCGCGGCTATAGATATCGTTAACACAATCGGCCGTGTTTTTGGCAGCGTCGCAGCTCTCGGCCAGTTCGCTCTTTAGTCGAACACCCCCGGCCACCCTATCCCGTCATCCCCCAGGGACGCATAAAAGTTTCGCTGGAAAATTCCGTCGACAGGGTATACACACGGCAGAGCGTACGTTTCGTCCGCCTTGTTCGGTCTCATTTTCCTCATCGGCTCGCTTTCTTCCCGCCGCGTCGGTCCTGTCAACGTTGCTCCACATTCGAGAACGGGACCCGCCCCTAAATCCGACAGTTGAATCTACCTCCTCGTCGAATCGCATCGAGGGCAAGGTCTGGATCATCCTCGAAAGAGGATCTACGAAAACATTTTTCCGCATTACCAAAAATCAACGGAGATATTCCCGGTGAAAGTCTCAGGTGCCTCGCCCTGTATAATGACGTTTATCTCTGCTTTTAAATCGCTTTTAAACGTTTCTGACCGTCAGAGACACCTCCGACTTTTCAACGAAGCGAAGCTAGCTTGCTACAGTGACTTCTCTATATATGGACAGTTTATTTTGAAAGTGGTGCAAGTCCTTTTTAAAAAAAAAATGAGATATGACGTAATTTATGCTTAATGTAGTGTAAACTCTTTGTTTATAACTAGTTAGTATTTATTGGGTTGGCAACTAAGTAATTGCCGATTTCAGTTATAGATGAAACTATAACTTGACTCAGTTTTTGGCCGAAAAGGGTCAGACTTTCTACGAGCGTGGAATTTTCAAGTTGTCAGAAAGATGGCAAAAGGTCATAGAATAAAATGGAAAATACATCATAGATTAAAGTTCATTCCAAGTAAAACAAAAAACTCTTTTATTTCATTGAACAAATCGGCAATTACTTAGTTGCCAACCCAATAATACCTTAAAAAATGCCAATGCTTTGTTCAATTTTTTTTTTGCTTTTTTTTAATTGTCAGATCTGCCGACACTTCATTTTCTCGAAACAAAAGAAAATGGACTTTTGCACCACTTTCAAAATAAACGGTCCATATGTCCCCGAGATCTGGATAATAATTGAGAATAAATATAATAGAGAATAGGCGTAGTTTGGAATCAGTCGATTTGACAGTTCCACCGAAGCCTGGTTCACCTCAAATCACATCGGAAGATAAGCTAAAACAACGATCACGAAAAAAGAGCTTAGAACCGAATGAAAGTTTCGCGGACGACTTTGATGAAACGCGATCCTCCACTCTCATCCCTCTCTATCCTTTCGGGGATAGAAACTTCCTGTTCACTCTCTCTTTTTTATTCGGGCAACTCGACCAAATATCTCTTTTCCCGCCGCGCCGGCTTTTTTCCTTCCGCTTTTATTTGTTTCTTCGGCTCTTCCTTCGCTAGAGAAACAGAGACACGGAGAAATAGAAAGAGAAAGAGAGAGAGAGAGACAGAGAGACACAGAGTGGAGCAGGAAGTTTCACAGAGTAGATAGACGGATCGCGTGCGCTAATTTGATTAAACGGAATAAAATCGATACGATCTCTAGCTCGGATTACCGGGACGTCGTTAACCCTACGATTTATTGCGATGCTTTTGCCGCAGCTACGACTGTTTCGTAAATTAAATTGTTTACCGATATTGACTACCTTCGCATGAAGCACACGTGCACATGGAGCACACTTGCATCTTCGATGTCGCACGATAACGCAGTGGAGCAAATAAGCGTTCTAGCTGGGAAAGAAACTCGAGTAAACGCAAATCGATATGTTTCCTGTTAATGTATCTTATGAAATGTTTTGTAGTGGTTCGCGGGAGCAGAGTGGGTAGAGTCAACAATTAGTTCTTAACCCTTTACACTCGAAGCTACAGTCGAGTCGGAAAGTAAGTTAACGACTGGTGTATGCAGACAAATGAATATGACATGTCTTTAATCTTTAATAATGATAATATATATGTTTTACTAACATATTTGTTTATTTCCTTACACCTCCTAAATAAAAACAATACAATAACTTGATTTTATTCATCATATTCATTGCCTACATATCACCAAATGTTAACTTACTTTCCGACTCGACTGTATTTTAACTCCAATATGAAACATTTCTTCCCACCTAGAATATTGTCCTTCTATATATACTTTTTTCATGTTACACATACGACAATGGTGAAATTTCCTAGTACAATAACGAAATGTTTAGTAATGTATTCGGTACGAACAAATTTAATAATGTAAAAAATATTTTGAATAATGGTACAACAATTTTTAGCGGTGCCTCACAGTCACCATTCGAGCGCTAAGGGTTAATACCGTTTTTCGAATCTGCAAGCCATCATTTATTTACCGAAAGATGTCATTCTTTTGTCTGTAGAGTGGAAGGATCTTCTCAGGAGATTGACTCGTGTAATCTATAAAAATGCTTTATTGACTGCTCTCTACAAAGTCTAAACGTTAACTGTTCCTTGCCGAACGGATTATTCAAAACGAAGACTAGTGTCTGTGGTTTTTATATGTTTGTCCTTATAGCGCGAGTCGTCGTCGATCAGTTATTGTGTCGAAATACGGGGCGACGACCGCGCGTCATAATACTGTTTCAAGAACGACACTTTTTACATGTGTGTATACATGGTAGCGCAAGGTGTTTCTTTTACATGTCAGTAATGCGAAATAAATCTCGAACGTGCTGGGTACCAGGGATTTGATTTTACGACAAAACGTTCCAATCGAGCGATTGCAGGGGCGATGAATTAATTTTCGAAAACAATAAAACCCTCGACGAGCAATTCCCAGGTGCGTTTAACGGACGATGAAACGGTTTCGATCGTACGAATCCTTTCAGTCGCGGAAGTCGGTGGAACGCGTCGAGATAATACATTATTATAACAAGCCGGCACGCTGCTATTTATTCTGAGTCGGCGCGGCGCGGAGCGGAGCGGCGGTGCGTAATTTTGCGCGCAGCGGAATTTTTCAAAGGACAATAACAGGAACAGGGAACGCGCGTCCTCTTTCTCCGTGCCCGCGTCGTTCTGGCGTCGCGCCAGCGTCGACCGCGTAATTCCAGCCGCTTAATCGGTAGTCGGCTAGCTGTGCGAACCCTCGGGAACCGACGGGGAACCCACGGGAACACGCGCGGCGACACACGCGGAGTAGAGAGCCGGCTCGCGGGCTCGCGGGCTCGCTCGGACGACGACGTTTCACCGCGCGATGTTTCCAGCGAGTTAATTCGCGTATACCCACCAGCCTCCACGTTTGTGTTTCAGACAATGGACCGCCCGTCGAGCAGAGCGACGACGGATGGCTGAACTTCACAAAAATCAGCCGCGCCGAGAGCGGCTGGTACAAATGTTACACCAGGCACATGCTCGGCATATTCACCAGCATCGGTTATTTTCTCAACGTGCGCTGTGAGTAGATCGATAGACCAATCGTCGCTTGCCGCGGCCTCGTTTTAACCCTTTCATTGCTACCGCCGAACGGTACAGGCCGCTCGTTTCTATTCGCGAGCCTGGTCCTATTAGTCTGCTCTCGTATTTTAATAAGCAGTCAAACTTCACTGGAAACAATAAATAAACTATTTGTAAGGAATGGCCGGGATTAAAGCAGACATTACATACAAATTTATTGATACAGTGAGTAACGAAAGTATTCGAACGCCCTTTAAATCAGTATAACTTTTTTTTTAAGTGAATCAAACGACCTGACTTTTTTGAGGAGTTAGAAGAATTGGTTTTCCAAATGATGTGTAAAAAAGATTTTGAAAAAATTACAATTGGTAAGAATTACATGAGAAAATAAAAATGGCACTTTTCACAACTTTTTTATTTGAACCTGTAGTGAAAATTTAAAATATGCGTTTTGTAGATATATGTTAGTTATATACATACTGAAAATTTCATTGAAATCGGTTAACGTTGTCATGAGATACAAACGTTTAAAGATGATTACATAAGGGCGAAATTCCCTGGCAAGATCAAAAATCTCTGCGACTTTCACCCTTAAAGTCTCATTTTGAAATGTTTGTAGTTTATTGCAACGTTGACCGATTTCGATGAAATTTTCAGTACTTGTATAACTAACATATATCTACAAAACGCATATTTTAAATTTTCATTACAGGCTCAAATAAAACAGTTGTGAAAAGTGCCATTTTTATTTTCTCATGTAATTCTTGCCAATTGTAATTTTTTCAAAATCTTTTTAACACATCATTTGGAAAACCAATTCTTCTAACTCCTCAAAAAAGTCAGGTCGTTTGATTCACTTAAAAAAAAGTTATACTGATTTAAAGGGCGTTCGAATACTTTCGTTACTCACTGTATGTCCTTCGCCGATGTCGGACCTGACGAGACTGCTCGTCCTTTTTTCATCCCGTTCGTTTTTCTTTTTTCGACACGTTCGCTCGTCGTTGGCGATAAATCGCTTATCAATAGCATGAACGTATTTGTTATTTATATGAACAATATATACGGTGGCGGATCCGTTACAGCTTAACTTACAATGTTTCTTTTTTTTTTTCTAATTGGATTAAATTTTTGACGTATATGTTGCGAAGGAAAATATTTCTTAACCAGTTAACTGTGATCGACGAGTATAATCGTCATGGAGAAGTGGCACGATTTTGTGTATCGACGAGTATACTCGTCATGCGTAAAATTTTAATTCTGGTGAAAACTAAATTATATTCGTAGAATTTTAATATGTTTAAAATGTTTAGAGGTCAAGACGAAATGAAACAAACAAATGAAAATTATAAATAATTTGAGTTGGATTTATAACTATAAATATGACGACTATACCCGTCATCGCTTGATTATTGCGACACACACTGGTGGACGCTTTGCAAAGAGATCGCCACAGTTAACTGGTTAACTGGAGCAAGAGAGGAAAAATATATTCCGAGCGGAAGAATTCGCACACTTCTGGATTGCAACGAATGTAAATACAATGCTAATTCTCGTTGGTATCAAAGTAAGGTCATTGACTCCGGATTGAACCGCGATACGGTTCGAAAGGTCGCAAAAAGCAACAACCGATTGCGCGTGCTGCATCCGAAAGAGTATTGTCTATCCGTTCTCCGGGTAGCGATAGCGGGCCAGACATTTCTGCTAATTCGGAATGCGAAGGGGGTCGTCGTCGCAGCCGATAACCGGAAACCACAGTCATTTGTCAAGAGCGGAAGCCACCGAGCCAACCGGAAATTATCCGTGCCCTGTCGTGAAAATTTGCAAATTTCCTACGATGCCTCCCCTCTCCCCAGCCAGTCCTTCCATCTTGCCATTATAACCAACGGGGGTAGGATGGTCCGTTCTCCCTTCCCCGTCTCTACGAAACTCTCGGAACCCCTTCGACCCTTCGTCCCTTCGTCGCCATCTAGCTCGACCCTCAACCCCTCTTCAGTTTCTCTATCCATCCCCTGTCCTCCCAGTTTCCGTTTGCACCCTCAACCGACGATCCTGGATACGGGTTTCCGAGCACCTAATCTCTACGCAATTTAGATGGCTCGGGAGTACCTATAAACCAACCATCCTCCGTAGGAATTATCGATTACAGCGCTACCACGTCCTGTTCGAATCTCCCGGTCGGATTACTTATCCACGGATAACGGGTCGGGTCGGGTTTTAAACGGTGCGGCAATTCCTTCCGATTGTTAGGGGACACGCGTTTAAATAGAACACGCCGGTGTGAAAAGAGAATCCATTGACCCGGGCTACACTCGCAAAATTGATTTTTAATCATTTCAGTTTGTCCGTTTGATTGATTTCGACGCACAGCGGTCTGTCTGGCAATAATCTACCGGGAAAAATGTCCGAAATCGTGACACATACGAAAAGAATGAATCTCTGTCATGTGTACCGGTAATCACCGAAGTGAAAAGTCAAAATTCCACGCAAATTGATCTTTTTGCTTGTCAATTACTGCTACAGATTATTACTAATTACTATCATTATACCTAATCTCAATTAAAAAAGAATTTAGTTATGCCTTTCTTGGAAATTGAAATTTAATTCTATTCTTTCGTAAGCAATATTTAAGCTGTAACGTTAGCGTGGACATGCAGTAAACATTTCTTCCCTCCTCTGTGAACTTATCGCAACACACGCGGAGAGAGATTGAAAATATTAGAATATAAAAATTGTAATCATCGGTTGCTTTACTTGTTTCAAAAAGACTTTCAATTTTCTATCACCTTCTGCGGTTTTTCTGTAATTTTTACAAGATACAAAAATTTTTACAAAAATCAGTTATGAAATTGCAGTTTGCAAAAATTGTGGTAGCTATCGTAATACTATTTAAGCTCTCCTACGTGCACCACTGTAAATTCGTAGAGAATTTTTTCGATTAAAGCCGCGTCGAATTACTTGTAACTCGGAATTGTTGAAATTCGAATCTCCGCTTTCCCGTTTCTCTTGTTGAACAAATTGGATTCCTCGGGACTTGTCCACAAATTCGAATTCGCGTGTCGAACGGTTGACGAACGTAGGCAAAAACGGTGCCAATACGCGAAGGATCAAAGCGTTGCGTCGGTTTTGGGATTTCCGACTGAGCGATAGATCAAATTCGTGAGTAACGAGAATCACCATTAAAAAGCAGAAACGGTATAGGGCCAGTGTAACGAAGAAAAAGTGCAAGTTCCCTCGTGCCGGACCAGGGGTGGTGTGTTTGTTATAGCGTCGGGACTGTGTTTGCCGTTAAAATTCCGAACAAACTACAATACAAACGAGGTATAGTCGGGCTGCTGGCGGACCGAGGCACTAAAGTCGGGGGTGGCGCGGAGGTGGGGGTGGGTGTAAAAGCCTCCTATCGTCGCATCCACCACTTTGATCCCTTTGTTTTGTTATAGGATGAGCCGGAGGATCAGCTTGCTAACTCAAAGGACTGCTCTTTCTCCGATCCTCCTACTCTCCGGGCCGCATCCCCTTCTTTTTTAGCCCCCCACCACCGCACCCCCACCCACCACCACGAAACCCGTTTTCTTCGTCTTCTTTTCACTCCGTCCTTGTTTCTGTTCCACCGGGGAACGAAATCCACCACCCCTGGCCTTCCGACTCTAATTCCTCGGCGAAGAGATACCCCCGGCACGACATCCACCACCTCCGTCCACACCCTTACCCCTTCGTAATTGTGGACACAGCGTTAGCTCGAGAGCAAACGATCGCGGCCGTATAATTCCGTAGGTGGAAGTGGAGCAGAAACGGCGCGATGGCACGATCGATTTTTTTTTTCGAAAAACTCGGAGAAAAATCACTGCGACTCAAAAATTTCATTTATTCGCGTATCGTATTAGGGGTACCCATGAGTAATTATTTGCAAAAACCTTTAGTTCTGTACCGATCGTTGAAGAAGGAAACACGTGTTCTTTTACAGTTTTCGGTAAAGCAGCTCGTGTTCAAAATATTCTAAAAAGTATATTTTTTTTTTTTACAACCCTGTAATAAAACAGCGTCGTCCGGTACCTTCCAAGGATCATATTCGTCATATTGCACACTTTTTCATTTTCATGCGGGATTTAACACTTTGACTGCCAAACTAAAACCTCAAAAATTCCATAAAATCAAAGCAAGTTATTTAACGAAATAAAAATTGAAAAATATTATATCTATGATATTGAGTGGTCCTCCAACTTTCTTGCATTCTACAGATCATAATTAAATTCGGAACAATATTAACGTAAAAATTCATTTTAAAACCTGAGCAAATATTTCCGTCACCCACATATGGGTGACATGGCAGTCAACGTGTTAATGCAACGGTAACAACAAAGAAAATTTGAACATATTCAGCTCGACAGAAGAGCAACATGATGATTAAAATTGAAATAATTTTCACAGTTATAAATGAAATTCAATCGAAAACCTTATGAAAACAAATTATACAATAATTTCCACTTTCTAAAATAATTTTTTTTCCGTATTTTCGTTCTATTTCTCGTACTCATCGACCGTTGTGCGTAGCGGCTTCCGAGAAAAGATTTCGCGAAACCCCCACACGTGGTACCGCCACTTATACACCCCTAACTTTATCCTCCGTACGTGCGTCTGATTCTTGATGCGCCGTTTCTTCGTTGATATCGATGACAACGCCGTCGGATACCGAGTTCGCTTTAAGATACCCGCGGATAAGTATGTACGTCGCGTGCTTGAAAATCGTGATCGCGAGGACTCCGGTTACAGGAGAAATTGAAATTTTTAATTTACCGCGATACCGGGGAAATTTACAGCGTCTCCTCGTCTCCTCCTTCGAACCAGTTTCGCCAGACTCAGTCTTGTCTCTCCATCTTGTGTAACTTCTTCTTTCTTTTTGATTCCCTCAATCTGGCGACACTGATTCTCGAGGTATTCCCGAGGCCCACTCGAGAACCAAGTCCCTAATTCGAAATACGGCGAGAGCCGATCCCGAGGCATCGTCTTATATCGGAACAGTACCGTATATTTAGAAGGTCCCACTTCTGAATTTGTAAGAAATGGCCGGGATTAAAGCAGACAGTATGTAATTTATTAACACTTTGACTGCCAAGCTAGAAACCTCAAAAATTCCATCAAATTAATGTAAGTTATTAAAAGAAACTTTCTAGCATTTTACGGATCCTTAAAAAATTTGATAGAATTAATATATTAGCGTAAAAATTCATTTTTAAATTTGGACGAATAATTCCGTCACCCACGTATGGGTGACATGGCAATCAACGTGTTAATACGTCCTTCTCCGATGTCGAACCTGATGAGACTGCTCGTCCTTTTTTCATCCCGTTTGTTTTTCTTTTTTCGACACGTTCGCTCGTCGTTGGCGATGAATCGCTTATCAATATAAGAGCCGTTTATTTTGAAAGAGGCCTAAGTCCATTTATCTTAAAATCGAGATATTTAAGGGTTTGCGTTTCAATGAATTTAAAAATATACTTATAGGACATTAATGAGTCGCACTGCTTAAGTGTATCTCAGGGTGTTAAATTTATTGTTCCTATTAAAATAGTGGCAATTGTTAAGTGAATAATATGCGTTTTCTTATCAAGAATGGAGTTAGGCCACTTTCAAAATTAACAACCAGATTCATTATAAAATTTGAAGGTGCCCAAGTCCATTCAACATAATTTAAGATGCTTCAAATTGAAAAAAAAACAATACTGAATTTATTTTACATATCCTTAAAACACTTCAGGAACATAATTTATGCGATTCAATTAACTACATAACGTGCAAAATTACAAACATAAATTTATTACAAAACAATTTACTACTCATCTACATTTTGTGCGTGTAAAAGGGATTTGAAGTAATCATGATGTTCCGGTGGTATATATCGTAATAGGTCCATCATGTCCTTGAATTTTGTTGTTGTCAAAATCTCTATCATTTGGTAAAAACGAATGTCCTGATATTAAAAATTTGTGATCTATGATTTCTACATTATTTTCCAATGATTGGACAATTTTTAACCACATTAAAGCTATTTTAATGTTTCTATTTTGCCCGGTGCACATGTCACTGTAAGCTATAATGTGTCTTTCACTTTTTAAATTTTTAACATGTTTTAGGATGCATGAAACAATTTCTTGAGCACCTCTGGATGCAATAGTTTCATCCCAAACGTACATGTAAACATTATCGTTATGAAAATAGTAAATAGTAAATATATTATCTTGATTATTTAAGTATGAATGGAGTTAGGTCACTTTCAAACTACACGGTTCGATTATTAAACTAACTCTGAAAACTTATGTGTCAAGAATTATCGTATTTGCTCGGATTATAAGCAACCTGAAATGCTTTACTGATAAATAACATAAAGTTGTACACGTAACCATGATAACCGGAAAAAAAACTGAAAAACGGAGTTGGGCCACTTTCAAAATAAACGGCTCATAACATGAACACATTTGTTATTTATATGAACAATATATACGGTGACGGTGATCCGTTGCAGCTTAACTTACAGATTTGACCAAGTGAACGGTATTTATTGAAATCGATAACACTCGCACAGATGACCCAGACATGGAAACGGAAGCGGAAGCCTTGAACGGCGAAGCCACCGAGTCCCGGAAGATGGAAGTGCAGATCGGTGGCGCTGTGACTTTGGAGTGCGACGGTGGTTGTTGGGGACATGGTCCTGGAATGGATCCAGTTGGTGGTCCCGGTCCACTGACTCTGAGTCGGGTCGTTTATCAGGAAGCTGGGGAGTATCGATGCGTCGCACCTGATCGGAAAATGCAGGACACGTGGCGCGCCCAGTTGCCCTACCAAATCAAGGTCACCGGTGAGTCATCCAAAAACTTGTACACCAAACTTCGTCGTTTTTCTTTCAGATTCGAGCCGGGTCTCGCACGTTCCGCTAACTTTTCACCATTAAATCCACTTTGTGACCTCTAATTCGGTGTGACATATCCATTAGTCGCGAATACATTGGTTTTCGTCTGCTCGCTCGATTCAATATTTATTAGCACGGAATCGGCGCGTGTTTAATGTTTATTAAATTATTCGCGGCCCGTGGTCAATTAATCGTTGAACCAATTAAACGGCGCTTCCGTACCGAAAACGTTTGCGGACGCGCAATACAGGTATGCTCCTGTTACATTTCGCGCATAAAGGAAGTATCAAAAGCTATATCGAATAATGAAACGCGATGGAATATTATACACGAAATGGAATTATGGATTTTATCGCGTCCCGTAGGCGTATTACCATTATAAAAATTCGGTGAAAGAGTGATTTATTTATTTCTTTTTTTGTTTTTTTAATGGTTTGCAGGAATGATTTTGTTTTATGAAAATGTTGAATTTTACGAATTATAGGATGCCATGAATATGTTCACGTTTGTTATTCATCATTAGATAGATAGTGTCAAATAGAAGTTACAGTAGGCCCTTTTTCTCCATCGGTGTCTACGCAAGCAGCGATGTTTCGAGCGTATGCGCGGCGTCTATAACGTACCTTAATGGTGTTTCAGTTGGGTCCAAGTTATATTATCCGTAATTATAGTTGTTGCCAGAGCCATTAAGAGGTAGTAATGATATGCAATACCAAGACAGTCCACCCGCAACCGGATCGAATTTGTCTGTACAGAGATTTACTCGCACAGAGGCAAATCTAAATACATTAACAAGCTATATCACATCGAAACCACTATGTGCTGAGCAAGCTTTACGAGACATCAATTCCCATTCCGCGTCATAAACTTGTTTTCCGCCACCCTTTGCGCGCGCCCATGCCGGGGGAAACATTTCCACGTACGTGCACGCACACACACCCAACTACGGCTGTTTCGTAGATCAAACGGAATCGTCCCGCAGCAACCAAGACCCTTTTTCCCTTGTCTATCTCCGCTGGTATCCCGGAACACTTGAAAAGTCGAAGGGCTCGCCTAAACTTATTGTATACCATGGAAAAAAAATATGGGGTTCTATATAGGCGATCTCCTCTTGCACGGATACATCGAAGGGTTTTCAAGAACGTGCACTGGGTGGCCAAATAATTATGCTGAACAAATTTTTCCGCAAAACAAGCGATAGTTTTAATTATTGTTACTTCGCATATTGATTTTAGCACCGAAATCTTATTTTTTAAAGAATTGCGTTCAGCACTTGTTGAGAATTTTAAGTCGAAACACTGCTCAAGAAATTCTAAAATTCTATCGATTACCATATACGTCGTTCTTTAACACTAGATTCACGGAGCACTAAAAGTGACTATTTTACATTGCTTTATACAAATAATAAGAATGTATTTATTTAGAATGTTGACGATTTTGACTGTGACTACGTCATTTTGGCGAGTCGCGTAAATCTAGCGTCACTGTTGGCAACGTTAGTGACAGGAGATCGCCCCAAGAACGTTGATTCATACGGGATAGAGAATGCGGTATGAGAGAAATAGTCGCAGGAATCAAAACAATCCTCGGTGGAATAATTTCCGTTGGCGTCCCCTTGTTCAATTCGAGGGAACCGTTTTAAAATCCCGAGGATAGCGTTCGACTGGCTTCAGCCCCTTACACGCACGAGTTGCTTGAGCTGCAATCAATAAGAAGTCGAGATTGCTTCAGCGATTGCCTCGGGCTGGATACCGGGGGTTCGAGGCCGACGAACGAGAAGAGGCTAGCGATTGCGGCACGGAGAAGAATCTGCATTTATCATTCGCGTGTAAGCAATGCGGTGAAATACAGTGTGTTCTCGCGAACTCTATCCACCCGAAATATCTTAAATAATACGCGAAATATTTCAAACGATACGCGAGAATTGTTGAAACAAACAAAAGTTACAGGATTCTAAAGCAATCGTTTCTCGAACATTGGTCAATTAATCTGATTTCGATGTGCTTGAAATATGTGAAATATGAATGGTTTGAATTCTGGAACAAACAATCCATCAACGAATCAGTTGCTGAATTTGATTTTACCGTTCCCGGGGAACTGTTACGCGCCATCCAAAAGATTACCCCAATTAACCAGCGCAAGGGCAAACAATCAGAAACATCGGTGTGGGGTTGTTTGAATAAAGGGAAGGTATCCATTACCAGAGTTTCCATTGCGCTTGAGCAATGGTTTTCAGCTCTCGCTTAGCCTTCTGAGTTGCGGCTCAAAGCTTTAGCCTCGGCACACAAACTTATAATAGTCAATTCCATTAGCGGCCGATTCAGTTTTGAATCAGATTCTAATATCGTCGGACTGTTCGTCAGTTCCCGCAGTTGGCGCACCCTTATAATCTGTCAGAACGGCAGACGATCGGTTCCCGTGGAGCTACTTTACGAACGCCATAGATACCGAAGAAGAGCAGAGAAGTTAAACGTCCGCGAACTTTCCTGTCCCCTTCGAAGGATATTCGCTCGTCTCTCTCTCTCTCTCTCTCTCTCTCTCTGGTAATCCCGCGCCGCTTTCGTTCGACGTGTTCTAACATTCGACACGAGAACTATTATATTTGCTAGGAAATAAATCGCAGCGGAAATGATTATTCGGTATTATCGAGTTTCATCAAAATAATATCTGTTGGGCTCGAACTATTGGAAGCGTTCCTAAATTAAAATTAAAAATAGAATGAAGACATTTATTCACATTTATTGACATTTATTTGATAACATATTTTTACTTTATCTTTGATTTTCCATTGAAAAATTCTATGGAATTTCAGTCCAACCCTATACACACGGTGGTTGACAAAAGTATTTGCACACGTTTCAAAAAGAAATAACTTTCTTTTTAAATGGAGACCAGACAGCTGAATTTTTTTCTAAAAGTTTAACAGCTAAATCGTAGAAAATTATTTAAGAGTTGTTGTCATTTGAAATTGCGAACAGAAGAAAGTCAGGATTTTTAACTTTTTTATCTGAGCCCATAATGAAAATTTAAAGTGTGCTCTTTGTAGACCTAAGTCAGTTACAAAAATGAAAAACAAATCGAAAACTCCGAATTCAATGATTTTTACGTATTCCTATGGTTGTAGTTTTTTTTTGTTTTTTATACGTCACCGATTTCGACGAAATGTTGCACATACAAACAGAGTGTGGCCGGACGAGTGGTACAACCGAGCAGGGGATGATTGTACATGGAAAAACAAGTCCAAAAAGAGGAATAACATTTTTGAGATAATCGAGTTTGAAAACGCAACGAATACACGTGCTATTAGACAGGAATCGTCTGACGCGTCTGACCATCGCCGACCAATTCTACTTCCTGCATACACTAAAGCACGCGAATCCGACGGATCTTCAAATTCGATTTCCTCGAAAACGAGACGTCAAAGGAGGAAATGTTATTCCTTCTTTTCGACTTACTTTTACATGTAGAATCATCCCCTGCTCAATTGTACCACCTGTTCGGTCACACCCTATAAGTGGGGTTTACTTATAGACTCAAATAAAACAATTAAGTGACATTCCGTTCTTTCTTCGCAATTTCGATCAGCAGTAATTTTCTAAAAATTGTTGACATATTATCTAGTAAACTAAATATTTGACTATCTTAAAAAATTTCGATCATTCAGTCCAATTTTAAAGGTTATTTTTTTAAAAAATATGCAAATACTTTTGTCCACCACTGTATACTACACATAACTGCGGCAGGCTATTCATTCCCCGTTAATATTCTCATACCCATACATAATACATACTGAAACGTTTACATTATTTGCACGTATCAATTAATACAAATAAGTTCATATATTTATATTGCAAGTAGAATATTGATTTCCATAAAATGGATCCCAACACAAACATAAAAATTTTATGTTCAAATATTTCTATTATATAGTTTCCAATAGGGTATATATTTGTTAAATAATAAATGAATAGCGATGATAATTTATATGATTTAATTTCTCATCGGCGAATTAAACGCATATTTAATTAAATTTGTTTTAGCGTAGCATCGTGAAACAAGGTCAATTAATAATAAATCAAATGAAAACTATACTCTCTGTACAGAATTGTGCTTTTATGAGCAATTAATCAATATTGTGAATTTATGAAAGAATTTATTATATTCATCTCCCAAATTGGACACAGTATGATGTCAGCATGTGACAGGAGGTAACAAGATTTCCCTTTCCGAGTACGCGGATCAAAGAAGATATATGCCTCCGATAGGGTGCACTTGGATCCCAAGATTCGCCTCTATAAATATTGGAGTCAATATTTCTCATGCCTGTTTGACATATTTCGTGAAACCTCGGAGTTCTTGAATTTTTCCAAGTTACCCGCCCGTGGAAAACGTGGACTGCGTTTTCTTCCCCGCACGCCGCACGAATGTGGCAAACGTGCTCCTTTTTCGAAATCCTCGGCGACGCAACGAAATTTCCTTCGTCATCGAACGATACGAAGTCATGAACAGTAGTGTAAAATAATCATTTTTGCGTGTTAGAAAAGGATCAAAAAATCTTCGAGATCTGGTCTGGTACATTTTAGAATGCGCTTACCAAAAGCAATATAGTTTCGCTATTTTCTCAGTGAAGGCGAAAAGAACTTACTTAGATAAACTTGGAACACTTGGATGTTCGTAGAGCCGAAATTGTGACTGCAATAAAACTACGTTATGCTTGCGGTTCTTACGGCGGGAGAGGGGTGGGTGAGGGGTGGGGGAGAGTAGGGTGGGACAGTGTTCGCGACACATTCGCGATAATTTCCAGGCAGAACTGCTCGACGCATGAAATACACTTTACGGTTTCACGCAGTTGTGGTCGTTTATCATTACCCACCGCGGTACGAGTTTCAGAATTAAAGCTTTTTCCTGGTCCGAAACAAAAATAAAACGGAAGAAAAGTTCTGGCTAAATGTTTTCGCGGTGAAGAATAAAAAATAAACGGCCTGTTGTTAATTAAAGTCTGCGAAAAGTACGCTTGTTGTTGAACTTGTTTTGTCAAGACAATTTCTCGTTTCTCGAACAATTAAAGTAATGAAAAATATTCATTTTTCGGACGTGTTGAACGGGCAATGGGAAACCATGTTTTTCAGCTATTTTTAATTCGAAGAAACAAAGTTAGTATTACTGTAGCGTAAAGGGCCCAATTAGTGTGGGGGTACCAATTGCTGGGTCTATATTAATTATACTTATTTTTAAATATATCTTAATGAAAAAAATTTAATATCGCTTTTTTAATATTCATTATACTTCAAAAATAAGTATAGTTAATATAGGCAGAGTAACTCAGAGTAACAGTCTCGACAAAGCTTAATATAACGAGCTGCTCATTAAACAATTAACAAGCTATTCCACGACTACCTAAATCAATTCGGTGGAGATTTTAAATCTTTGATACCGCAAAGTTTCTTCCAGAATTTCTCAAGTCGATTTAGCGTCGTCAAAAAGTTCCGTTTCTTTTTTTTTTCGTCGTTTAATAAAGATAACAGTCGTCCCCTTCCCCTCGACTAAATAATATAAACAAGCCAACTTCGAAAAAATAAACAACGGAGAAATACCAGCAGGAGTAGAGCCGAAGTTTCCTCCAGCCAGCCGCGGTCTTCCCATTGTAATTATTATTCCCTGCGGGGTACGAAGAGATGATAACTAGATTGCTTAGCTCGACAGTCGAGGTTATTTCTTTAGTTACCAACAGCTCGTTAAGCGTTCGTTAAATCTTCACGCTGCGCCGAGCTAAGGCGTGTCCCGTTTTTCGTCCCCTTCTCAACAGGCCGCTGGCTTATTTAAGCGCCGGCACGAGAACTTGTATAATAACAAGTTAAAGTACCATACACCACTACGTAAGTGGCTTTCACCGGGGATTATCTTGCTTCACCTGGATCCAGCCCGAGGTCTACGCTGAAACGCAAACACGGGGCTGTCGGGGAATCGAGCGTGCTTCGATTTCACACGATTTCTGCCCGTAATCTTCTTCTTTGAAGCCTGTTAGGGCAATAGCTTTTCTGCACGATTTAATAACACTGTACCGTTGCCCTCCGTTCGAAGGAGCTTCTGTCGTTAATGTCGGAATTGGGTCACGTGCACAGAACACATACACTGCGGCGAACATTCATCGCGTCATACCAAAAGTATCGACACGATTTTCGGTTTGTCTTTAACTTGCTCTTTATTACAAAAAATATTGCAATCTTGGGTCATGAGGAATCTTCTGTTGTTTCGAAGCAGTTAGCGTTCATACTACAATACGTATCTGGATAAAATATCTCCTAAACTTTCATACTGTTTTATAGAGAATAACGAGCTGCATCGATTAGTGTATTAAAAAATAGTTCATTTTTTAAAAATGTAGATCACCTTCATACGACTTTATGATTCATGATTTACACCACATTGTGGTCCATTCGCTTCTTACCTGAACTATTTTTTTTATACATACTGTGTACGAGTAATTTTCATTTATAGATTTAAACCGGTCACCCTGAATATACATAAAATTTTACAATATTTTATTGACCACTCGGTATAGATTAAAATTAATTCCAGATATATACATACTAAATGTTAACAAATCAGTGCGTAGGCAATGTTTAATCAATCTGTGAAAACGAAATTACTTACCGTTAATAAGAACAGCATGTGGCTAAAAATAATTGTCCAAAAATAACAATTCATTGTCCCAGTGTCGTTTCGCTCCCTTCGAATATTAAATCCAAGAAGAACAACCGCCACGAAGGAAGCCGCGAACAACCAAGCACAAAGAAAAATTTATTAATCTTTCTTTTCCTTTTTCGCTGTCCCGGTATCTCGACCGTAACGCTTCCGACCGGTATCTTTCGCCGGAGATCTAAATTTAAGTAACCCGAAACGCTCTCCGCCCGCTCAGATTTCTATCTAAAATTGTTACCCTTTAACATCCTCCGACTCGTGCATCCGACGACCTCGCCGACCAAAGAATTAACAAAGAGCTCGGCCGCGTTTACATCGCGGCGGCGAGGCAAACTTCCGCTACGGATTTTCGTAAAAGTTGCCGCGGTGTTGTGGAAATTTCCAGCCGCTGTAACGAAGTCGACAACCCTTTGCCCTTTGGACACCTTAAAATTCTCGCGGCTGCGAACCGATGTTCTTCGCCCGTGGCAATGGTTAAATTTATTTACCTATGATAACTACTGGCATGAGACATGTCCGGCCTGGGAAAAATTGATAAACAATTTAGAGATTTTACTAACTCTTTACTGTCCGCCGATATTAAAAAATAATTAATTTATCCGACCCCTGGGAGTCCACAGCAATCTCCTGTGAGATTATTTATGAATTAAGTCCTTGCTATTTTTTTGTAACTCAGTCCTTTGTTCATCATTTGGTTTAACTTTAGCTTAGGAAACCAGAAATTTTTCCCTTCTGTTAACGCAATCCTATAGATTTTGGCGAGAAAATTCCGAAAATCCAAGATTCTGTTTTAGGAGATCACTGGTTCAAAAGTTACACGTGTGAAAATTTTCAGCGTTTTTGGCAGGTAATACTTACACACGCACAACTCTCGAACTAGTGACCTCCTAGGTTTGGAAATTGGATTTTTGGCTTTATCTTGGCAACATCTACAGGATCGCCTAAGAAAGGGTGAAAAATTTCTGGTTTCCTAAGGCAAAGTTTCGCCCATCGTTTAACTAAGGATGACGAGTCAAGTCGTCGTTGGATTTCGTAATCAGGAACATTTTTTTCAATCTAAAATTGTCACCCTTCGACTGGTGCACGCGACGACCTCGCCTCGCAAAGAATTAACAAAGGGCGGCGAACTTTCGCTCGCGGATTTTCGTTAAAAAGTTGGCGACGTTGTGTAAATTCGAGGCCGCGGCCCGGTGCGCGTCGGTGGCCTAGAGCGAACAAGGAACTTTCCCAGCAAGAATTTTCCCCCGAAGCAACGGTACTCGGGGGTAATGCGGATAACCGCGAGAGGGTTAATTCCGTCGTAGCGACGCAGTGCGACCCCATCGTCGAAGTGGGATCTCGCGCGGGTAGCGATGGCACCGCGATTTCATATTTGCATGCCTAATAAAAGGAACGCTCCGAATCACCGACTCATTTACAAGGGAAACGTATCCGAGTGGCTCGAGAACAAAGGACTGATTACGGGATCAAAGCGCAGGAAGAAAAGGGCCAGGATATAACGGTTCCCCCCGTGAAAAGCTCATCGTATCCCCACCACCCTTGTTCCGCGCGCGTTCCCCTCTTTCAGCGAACACCGACGCCGATAGCTCGCGGGCGTGTTGTAAATTTTTCAACGAGTTCGAAGTTTCAGTCGCGGGTATATCATTCGCGGATGGGGTTTCCGGCTCTCGTGACTCTCTCAGATGAATCCGCTTGCGCGCGTAAATTAAACCGCCTCTCTCTTTGTGGCCCGATTCGTTACCGCGATGCGATTAAGGGGAGATGAATCGTATTCTGCTCGCTCCGAACATCGACCCTTACTTTACTCGCCGAGCTGTCGATACATTCGCACAGAAGAATGGCTAACAACCAGTTTGCTTGGAAATTTCGACACTGATTTTATAAGACATCGCTTAAAACGATATAATTATCTTTTATATGAAAGAACTTCATCGTCTTTCACGAAGAGAGAGAGTGTTATCATTTACTTCTGGGGACGTCGTTTAACGTAGAGTTTTAAAAGTAACATCAACTTTCCTTTTATTAACTGCGACGAAACAATAAGACGGTGAATGTTTTGTGTAAAAAATCAACACCTACAGCTTATTTTTATCGGTTATTAACCTCTTAAGTACGGCGCGTTTGTCCGCAACTCTGCCTCCCAGGGACGGCGCACCTGGCCGCCAGTAGCAAAAAAGCCACTATAGTGGTTCGTGCTGTTCGAACTGACGCTTTCCACGGAAAGCCACTATAGTGGCGCATCGTTCCTAAAAGGTTAATATTTTGTGTTTGCCACCTTTATTTTTTCTGACACGGACCATTCTTTTTGGAATAGATTTATACAAGTTTTTATACGCGAATTTCGTTATATCTATCCATGCTTTCTCGTATCGTGCACTCGGCTTGCGTGATTTATTCTTGAAGAATCTGAAAATTATGGCGGTACAGTTATGCACCGCAGTGTATGCGGAATCGCGTACTTTCGAAACCGCGATAAAGACCGCATTGACGCATAGTCGGCGGTAAAGACGTATCTTATGGCGTTATAATTGAACGCGCAAAGGTGACGTTCTCGAAGTGTCGCGATTCCGGCGGTTGCCAACGGAATTTCGCTTTCACGTACACGCGCGGGCGCATACCTCGTGGAAACCGTCGCGAAGCCTCTCAACAATTTTCCCTCCCAGCAATCTCGGGCTTCCCATCGATTGTTGCGCCAAGTTTCCGTCGACGTACTCGGTGTGAACGATTGCGTTCACGGCAATGTCGAATGCACGCGACGGATCAAGAAAATTTCCTGTGATCGACGGCGATGGCAATACGCGAAACCACGGAACGTCACCTGTTCTGCGTTCGCATTGCTCGACGTCGCGAACTCTTGATGATAAGACATTTCGATAAACACGAACTCGGACGAGTGTCCTGATTTTTCGTAGGATTTTTCAGTTTGTCGCTTCGATTCCAGAAGAGATTCTATAAATAAATTCTCTTGCGATAGATGTAACTTTCCGAGTAAACGAATAGAATCACATTTTTCTCTAGAATCACAAGTTTCTATAAATAAATTCTCTTGCGATAGATGTAACTTTCCGAGTAAAGGAATAGAATCACATTTTTCTCTAGAGTCACAAGTTTCTATAAATAAATTCTCTTGCGATAGATGTAACTTTCCGAGTAAAGGAATAGAATCACATTTTTCTCTAGAATCACAAGTTTCTATAAATAAATTCTCTTCCAATAGATGTAACTTTCCGAGTAAAGAGAATAGAATCACATTTTTCTCCAGAATCACAAGTTTCTATAAATAAATTCTCTTGCGATAGATGTAACTTTCCGAGTAAACGAATAGAATCACATTTTTCTATAGAATCACAAGTTTCTATAAATAAATTCTCTTGCGATAGATGTAACTTTCCGAGTAAAGGAATAGAATCACATTTTTCTCTAGAGTCACAAGTTTCTATAAATAAATTCTCTCGCGATAGATGTAACTTTCCGAGTAAACGAATAGAATCACATTTTTCGATAAGTGTGTTTTTATAAAAATTTTTCGAGAAATAGAAATTTATTTTAGGTTCAAGCAGGTCACTGAAAAGGTTAGGAACCACTGTCCTAGATTGATTGCTTTTAGATGTCTGGTGATCCTATAATTATCTTTTCGATATATTCCACGTTTTCCCTTGTCGAATGTGACGATAAATTTTTATTAAAGTTGGTATACATGGAACGTTTGAAATATTTTTGCATTCCGACTGACCTTTACATTTTGGGCACGCGTGTTTCCCCACTTCCTGTCGTATCGAGGATCGTGGTATCCGCAACGGATATCGTCTGTTCGCGATCCCCTTTGAAACCGTGGAGCAATTTTTTGTTTTGAACGATACGATCCGTAACTCCCGAATCGATATACCAACTTTCTTGATTTGTTTTTGTAACTTGAACGGTGAAGCGTTTTATCGGAAAACTCCACGAGAGTCGTCAGTCTTCGCAACAAATGTGTTCCATAACTGTAGTCTTCAGTCAGTCTCGAACCTGTCTTCTTACAAATATTACATCGAGTCCTACATCCGTCTTACTACAACAGACGTATTATTATCAAGATTATTATTATCAAGAAAAATTGTGTCGCTGACTGTACAAGTACCAACAAGCTCAAGTTATTCTTCAAATCGAATATGTGTACGTATTTTAGTGAACCCACTTGTCGTGCACTAATTCCACCATTTACGTGGATAAAATTTTTACGAAATGGCTATTTTTCGGAACTATGCAGAACAGAGTAGTAGTTGCTCTTTAAAACTGGTTTAACACTTTGATCGCCAAACGAGGAAGCTAAAAAATTCCATGAAATCAAAGTAAGTTATCCGATAAAATAGAAATTGAAAAAAATTAAATGTGTATGATATTGTGTAGTTCTCCAAATTTCTTGCATTTTACAATTTGGTACAATGAATATTTGAAAATTCATTTTAAAGCCTGAACAAATAATTCCGTCACTACCCACATATGGGTGACATGGCAGTCAACGTGTTAACATGTTCTCTAAATATAATCGATAACCCATAATAAGTTCCTGGTTCCAAGGAAAAATAATGATAGCCAAAAAAAAAGGAGTGATCTCATAATTTAGAATATTTGTAGAATATTACACCGAGTCGCCTCGAATGCTAATTTTTTCCTATCCAATCAGAACTCGCGAACCTTCTCTCTCGGGCCACGCCTGAAAATTTCCTGAAACGCGAGGTTCCACCGGAAACGCAACCGGATGCAGACGCGATCCGATCGCGGAAACAATCGCGAAAACAAAAAAGCATCTCTATTCGCGTGGCGTGGTTTTCTTTCTCGGAATGGCCGGCGGTGGTATGGCGCACGTCTCGGGACACGTGGGCGGTATAACGTCGGTGCGTGAAAGTAGATAGCGACACGTATTACGTTTACGGAGGCAGCGAAAAAGGGGCGCGCGGAGCACGTAACGAAATGTAATTCCGGCAATGACGGCCGTGCGCACGGTTCTTACCCCGTCGGGAGCCGCTACGTTAAAACGAGACCAGCGCAGCGCCACGCTCGAAATGTTGGCTCGCGCGACCGCGACTGTAAAAATCCCCCGTTGTCGATAAAAATGGCCTTCTAACGAGACTGACTCCGAAAAACACGAGCGAACGCTCCGCTGCCTGGGGAATCGCTTTTTGTTTTTCTTTTTTTATTGTTTGTTTCGCTCCGCCACCTACCCCCGCGACCCTCCTCGCCACGACCTACTGTTCCATGCAACCGAAGACTGTCGATATGTGTATTTTATTGTTTGTCCCTACTACAAACACAGCACTGCCTCTCTCTCTCTCTGTCTCTTTCTCTTTCTCGCTTATTTTCCTCTTCCGCCGCTGCGTTTTCCCTCCGGTTAATCCGCGCTAAATAACTGCTCTAACGAACCGTTCTCATATTTACAGTAGTATTATTTGTCGGATGTCAATGGGCGTGCCGCCGTGCCAGCCTAAACAGACGCCGTTTCGTAACGCTTGATCGGAAGTGTGGAATAACCGTTTTTTTGTTTTTCTTTCTTTTTCTTTATGTTTTTTTTTTTTTTTATTTTTGTCGATCCCCGTGACTTCGTTATCGGAACACGTTCGCGTCGAGTACTCGGTTTCCATTAGCTCGGTGCATATGGAATTAGCGTTTCGCGTAGGCGAGTTTCACTCTGGAATACCTGTCGCGTTCTAACTATTTTGTTTGGCCGAAATCATTTTTGTTTGCTCCCCCGCACGCGCATTCCAACGGACGAACTTGTATTCGATTAGGGTTTTCGAAAAACTGGAGTGTGAACACATTCGTTTCGGTGAATGTGTGAAATTCGGATTCGAGTTTGAACCGATTTTATATACCGGATTCAATCATGTAAAAATACATTAATCGTTCCATTGAAAATATTTGCGATAAAACTATTTTTCGCTGATCTATTCTGCTAATCTATGTGACGGCACGCAGACTCGACCAGTGACAATTTGATTGGTCATTTTAATTTCATAAAATTGTTGCTCGATATCATATATGTATGTCCTGAAAATCCGAATGAAGTTAAAATTTGTAATGTTTGTGTGCCTCACAGAACTAGGAAAATTTTCAAAATGCTGGAATTTGAAAACCGGTTTTTGTATTTAAAAAATCCTGTTTCCGTACTTTGGGTATTTTCCTGCAACTTTGATAGAAAGTTCTTTAAACTTGATACGCGGCTCCTATTTGGCGGCTTCTTTACCGTCGTTAAATTTCCGTTGTTAATAAATGAGATGTGTTTTTTCGTGTTTCAAATTCGTTTCTCTCCTCTTTTATAATACCATTATTTTCCATTTATACGAACGCTTCAGGAATATTTGCAGTGCGCTGTACACGGGTTGAATTGTATTCAAAATCGATTTAAATCGAGACCGTATCCGGAATAGAAAACACGCGTGTACACATGCCGAATTTTAGTCGGACACTTTTTCGTATCCAGCATTAATGAAAATTGCGCGGGTGCGGGAAACACACGCGCGGCCGCGTATGTTCGAATGCTCCACATTCGAACTGGGTTATCAAAATAAGGAAATTGCGTGTCCTTCCGGGTCGGAACGCAATTCCAAGGAAACTGGTCCATTGGCAAACAAACGGGAAGGGTATTCAAATTAGTCAAAGGCAAACAGCCGCGTTGTACATTTTATTCATACCTCGTTCGGGTGTGGGCACGCCGCAGTCCGCAGGATTATTCGTGCCAGGAGACGGAGGATCACCGGGAACAGATGTCCGTCACGATTTGCTGTTAATTTCGTCCGTGCCAAGTTCTCCGCGGAAATCGAAACAACAGAGTGGCCGCACTGTGTGCTCTCATAACAGAGAACCACCGACAGCCATCTTACGTAGGGCTGTGTAGGTAGTGCTATCGCGAAGAACAGCTTGCCCAGGATGATCAGTGTCCCGGTGATAAAACCAATCACGTGCCAAGGAGAGATTAACATTCGGATGACGGCGATCCGTGCAAAGCTGTGTGCCCACAGGAAATCAAACACAGGACTCGACTCAAGATGTTAACACTGTGTCGACAGCGTGTCCGGTAATCCCTAAATCACCCCCGTTTCCGGTTGTATCACCAGTTACCGATCTGTATATTTTTGTGAAAGGGAATATCGATCATCACGTGAAAATATTAGGTTGCCAAAAAAGTAATTTTCACTAATAGATGACTTTATGTTTTGTTTGATTCGCTTCTGTTAACGTTGCGTTTCTTTTCTTTCTGACATTTCATAACTGCATCTTTTAGGTTAATTCTGAAGCATATTACACGCAATTTTGATTAACATTGTTAGTTCTGTGTCAATTTGAACATGGAGTGCAAAAACGAACATTATATGCACATATTGCTTTTTTATCTTCGTAGAGGTAAAAAAGCTGCCGTGGCTCGCAAAGATATATGGTGTGGATTGCTTAACAGGACGCACGTGCCAGAATTGTTTTAAAAAATTCCGTTCTGGAAATTTCTCGCTTGACGGCGACCAACGTTCTGGTCGACCATCTGAAGTTGATGATGACCAAATGAAAGCCATTATTGAATCGGATCGTCATATAACTGTCCGAGAGATTGCAGACAGGTTAAATGTCTCGCATACAACTGTAGAATATCCCGAACGACGAAAGGGTATGTCATGAACAAAAGGTTATTCTATTCGTTTCCACGGAAAAATTTATGATCCATGGTTCGAGCCATGGACTTATAGCGGATGAGAACTGTGGTAATCGTTGAAGACACGGGAATCGATTTTTTCCAGTGGCACCGATCGTTCGCGAATTTTCTCGATTTAGGAAATTTCTTTTTTTTTTTGAGAAGATGCCAGAAACAGTAAAGCTCACGACGAAATATCATAAAAGCGCTATTAGCGAATCTGACGCGATCCGCTATGCAGATTAATCGTATTCCCTGACCCGCCTTGCACCACGGCTGAAGAATATCGCCTAGGGATATTAGGTATGCACGGCGCGACGCGGCGACCATAAATCAATTTGTATCCCGGCCGTAATGTGTTCATAATTCATGCTTAGCCTAACACGACTATACGTAAGCGGTGAAAAATTAATGCGTCGAAAATAGCCACCGCAATTCCGCCTTATTATCGCGGATCCCTTCGATGGCCTATTCTCCTCGAGCACGAGTGCTTTTGTTAGCGTACAAGCGGCACACACTGTATCTTCCTGGTACATGTACACGAGGGTGTCCTGTGACTGGTCGCCTAACTAGAAAGGAGTCTACACGAAAAATGTTGAAAACGTAAAGTAAAACTTGGAGTACATTTTTCTGCATTTTTCTAGCATCTTCTGAATACGTTTTTATAAAATATTTCTTTTTATTCTGAATAGAAGATTGGTCTGATTGTTTATCGATGATCGTTTATTCTTTGAGAGATTTCATGGAGCTTGCCCGACGCTGGTTAAAACTCTGTGTCCATGAAAAAGAATTTTCGAGCACGCGATAACTCGACCGAATTTTGTTTAATCTTCCTCGATTCCGTTCATTAATGGCGTAGCGCATTCCGGATGTGCTCCGCATGTTAATTACACGGCTATTAAATTGCCGGCGTGATCATTACCGAACTGAAACGGCTGCCAATACAGCCGTTTCTGCGTGGTGTGCACCGTTAATGGGTGTCGTTGCACGCTCCATCGGGAGGGAAAAAAAAATTAATTCGTTTCTCGCGTGACGAGCTCAAAATGTATTTTTCCGCTTGGAACCTACAAGGGGAGTTCCGAATACAGTTCCCAACGATTTCAATGAAATTTGGCGCGATGATAGGTCTGTGGTCCATAATCAACGTAATTACAATTCCAGGTCTCGGGTGTTACCCAGTTTTAAGATAACTGCTCGACGTCTCATTAAAAGCGAATATCGCGTCAGTGGCGATTTTTATGTTTTATATTCGGACAGTTTTTCTAGGCAAATTCATTGCATACATATTCAATTCATTAATTTAAAAGCGTAATGAAGCGTAAACCAAAGATAATAGAGAAAAGGTGCAATAATCAGGAGGAGAATAGGAAAAGGCTGAATATAAATAGTGTAGAGAGAGTGAGTGGTTAAGATAGTTATTTGTAAGTATAGGTTATTGTAAACCGAGTTCGATTCTTGGCCGTAAGGCTGAATAAAGCAATATATTATTATTATTATTATTATTATTATTACATATTCAATTCATTGTACATTAATGTCCTATTGTATTAATCTGGTTTACTGTTTCCATTATGTTAAAGGTTATTTTCACTTGGTTTGCATATGGCCAGCAAGATCGCATTGCGCAACACTAAAGAAACAAATTGCTCGTAGGAGAGAACAATTTTCGAAGACACGGTAACCGTTTCATAATAGTCGAGGGTAACTTAGAGGTTCGCAAGCGTGCCCAATGCTTATGGTCGAGGGTGTTCGTAATGCGCTTAATTCCAATACTCCTTGCTCTCGCGAATGACTTCAAGTTCCCGATAATAAGATTATTTTAGCTCGGAGCGTTAAGGGTTGACTCGGGGAAAATATCGCGAGAGTTAATTTGGTTTGGAGAGTCTGCTGGACGCGAGCAACGGTCGCGCGAAACATTTTGAAACTCGTCGAAAACGGATATCTTATCTCCGACAAGTCGGACGGACGGCTTTCGACTCGCGAGACCCCCCGTCGACGATTTCTTTGTCTCGCGCGGCCATTATGATAGAAATCGAAACTTGCTCGCCGCTGAAACGACTTTAACGGGACGCGATCGGGGCGAAATTGATCAGGCATAGGTCGACGCGAAACGACGGCCTGAAAAGAAACTTTCCCGTTCCTGGCCAACTAGCGGAACGAAAAGGAGCTCGAGCGAGGGATGGGGGAGTAACAGGAGCAAAAGACAGTTAATGCCCACTACATCTGTCAAGCCTTGAGCGTATCGCGTTCCCGTAGACGTCACGCGATTCGATATCGTGCAAATGTAGCTCCCCGGGGGCTAATGCGAAATTGAAATCTGCTTCCGGCTCGGAGATTCCCTGTTAAACTTCCGAACAAAGTGGCATCGCAGGAATAATTCAACAATAGCTTTGAACCTCGCACGAACACGATAACGATATATTTATACCGTGATACCGTCATTTACAAAATTTAACACTTTTCGTGCTTATGGAATCCTTTCGCAACCCAGCACATCGGAGCTTAGCTTATCCTTAGGAATTTTTTATGAGAAAATTTTTGCCTTCACTGCGGATTTTATGCGCTTATGACAAAAATCAGTTGGTGAAGTATGAAACATTAGAAAGCGTGACAATATTTAAAAATATCAATATATTATTTTCAACTTTTTCAAATTATTAGCATTCACTCAAAACTGCCATAAGGATTGCTATTAATTCCGAGACCTGGTTTACTCCCATACCTCGTTTGTGCTTGTACAGAGAAGACCTCAAATTATTCGACGTTACCATGTGCGATAACATGGTTACCGACGCGCAATCCACATTACGTATAAACATTTGTATTGTATTTTAACACAATCTTTTTACCTTACAATCATCAATGAATTATAGGGACAAAGTAGTGAAAAGACGTATCTGCGTATATAATTATTGAATTTTTCCCGGATGTCTTACTTATCGTTGAGTTATACTACTGAATTTCGAGATTTTGCTAATTTTCGTGCCACCGCTCCTAATGCAAAGCTCAATTTTCGAAATATTTCGACCGCCTGACTTTTCATTGACTTGTACTACTGAATTTTCGTGCCACCTCCTTCGATATCATATTCTCATAATACAAAGCTGAATGTTTCCAAAAATTTCGAAACATTTCGACCGCCTGACTTTTCATTGACTTATACTACTGAATTTTCGTGTCACCTCCCTTCATGTAATATTCTCCTAATACAAAGCTCAATTTTCTCGATTAATTAATTTTTAATATTAGTAGTAGTGAATGTTAGTATTAGCGAGAACTGAATATTCCATATACTTGATTTTTGCTACGGATGTCTATATGATTTAGAGTTTCAACGGGTGTGTTACAGCAGAAAGGTGTTTTTGAAAGTGTGAAACTTCGAAATTTGACTTCCGGCCGGTAAAAACGCGATCTCAGACCACTGTGCAATCGAACGTCAGACGTTCGGGGAACGTTTTCCCTTTCTTTCTGGAATATTTCCCTCGCGGAAAAAGCCTCTGGGTGGGTGAAAAGATAGCAGCGAAAGGGGTGGAGTCTGAAAGAGAGACGCACACGTGACAGGAATGACAAAAAAGGTAATCCCGGCTGACAGGTATCCAGTCGCTAGGGGAGGCAGACGCGACAGAGAGTCATTGACTCCGAAAACCTTGTTCCCTCCTCGCATCGACCCTTCGGGCAGCTCGATGATTAGATCCCGCCCTTCGACGCGTATTTTCCAAGGATTTGCCGATAAGTAGTACGACTAAACTTCTACACGGGCCGGTTACTTTGAAAGTAAATATGCGAACGTTTTCGCGTGTAACTCACTTTTTCAAACACCGAGGAATCGACTTTACATGTACCTACACATACCCAATGACCATAATTTATTTTCTGTTTCGCGTAACGAAAATCAACGATGAACCATTCTTATAACTAGACTGTGGATTTTATGCATTAACGATAAAAATGGTTTGATCAAAAATACCTGGTAAAATGGAATGATGCTGTTCTCGACGTATTAACATTATTCAAAGGAGAAATGGATTTTCATTTAACTTCTGTTTCTCACAACTTACTCGGGCAACTTTCATAGTGTATCGTACGTATAACCGTTATATTTTTTAATTAAATAAGCACAATGTTCTGTTTGAAGGAATCTACGAAATGATATATGTTTTTAACAAAGTGGAAGAACGTTTCAAATTTTTTGTTAGTTGGACAATTGCTACACGATCGGTAGAGTCGTTTACCTCGTCGACTCTGCAACTCGCTTCAGGAGTGTTTTGCAGCTCGATCGTTGTAACGCGTTTGTTTTTCCCAGTATGGACAGAGGATGATGATTGCGATGTCTCTTATTGCCCACCAGGGTGCAATTCTGAAAGGGGAAAAAAAAGGAGCAGTTCGCATAGACGAGCTCGTTCTCCGACACGTTGCAGCGAACGTTGCAAGTTGCCGTTAAATATATATTTGTCTTCAATTTTCCGCCGGTATTTATCCTTCCGCTCGAGCAATCGCAATTTATTATTGCAACGCTTGTTAAAAGAGATCCAGTTTATTCTTTCGCGGGGCTACGCGATCCGGTCGGAACATTCCCAGAATGTTTTCGTTTCGAAGAGAACATAGCCGAGACGAGACTTCGATTTGCTCGGCGGATATTTGTTCTCCCGGTCAGATTAATTGCTATCACCTTCCTGGTCCCCTGCGTCGCGTTCGCACGATCCCGTCGCCTCCTGGAAAAATTAATATTTACGTTGCTGTACCGAGTGCTAATTTCGTAGTGTTTAAAGAAAATTTAACCCTTTGAGCGCTGAGTTGTGCGAAATTAATCGTGCGCTGTGGACCACCTACTTTTTACGACGAATCACTCGCGACAATTTGTAAACCAATGCGCAATAAATGCACACACAAGTCTAGCGAACCCATAATGCTTTCATGGCCCATTTTGAATGGTTCTGTGAGAACCCATATATGCGTTAAAGCCCGAAGTTTTTCTTTTTATTACTGTTACATGTAACGCAATGTCACTTTTGGTCACATTGGCCACAGACGGTTTTGAAACTATAAATCCACCCTTACGAATTCCCAAATAAAACTTGACGAGAGAGGTAGATCGCAGTAGTAGCATTTTCGAAAAATCCATTTCTTCGTTTCACCAATGTAGGAAACCCTTTAACCTCTTCAGGGACGAATTGTTTAAAGTGAACAAATGACTCAATGTTCTATTTCATAATTCCAATTAATTTTGTATCAGCACCAAATGTATGCAACCCCTTCACCTCTTCAGGGACGAATTGTTTAAAGTGAACAAATGACTCGATGTTCTATTTCATAATTCTTATTCATTTCGTATCAACATGTTAATGTTTATAATGATTTCCTTGATATGCAGGATATTGGTGGATAATAAGCAGAATTGTTTCTCTGTAATAGCAAAGTTTTTATTATTTTGAACAAAATAACAACATAACAACTTAGACTAATTATTAATCCTACCTGTAATAGCAAAGAAACAACATTCAATGCTATTATTCACACCGTTGTTTCTTGATTATTATTCTTATATGTACTTTTATAGTCTTTATGATTGCACTTCGTGGCTTATATTGTCGTTCTGACGCCACATGTCTATTCATTAGGTTGTCTCGGTACAGTTGGAGATCTGACTTATCGACCTATTTACGCGCTAAATTCAATATAACTAAGGATGCTTTCCTTACATGTTTATTTTTTAATTTGTCAGAATAGTGTTACTATAATTTAACACCGTGGAATACCAAAATATATTAGGCAATAAATATTTGAGAATTTGTAAGATTCGTGGTTATTTATCGAGCGAAGCAACGGTAAGGAGGCAGTGAGCTCACAATTTTGTGTATGCGTCAGTGTCCTTGAAGAGGTGAAACAATTTTCAGAATATGAAGAATTAGGGGTTTTATCGTGACGCGTGATCTCGACGCGACTTTAAAACAAAGTTACTAGAAATAACACTGACAAGTGAGAAAAAGGGGTCGGTGGATGTCGCGTACGTACACAAAATGAAAAATTGCGATAATTTCCGCACCACGTATCGCACCTTCCGTTCAGCAGGAGGTGGAAAGAGAAGAGGAGAGGGAAAGAGAGAGAGAGAGAGAGAGAGAGAGAGAGGATTGGCGTAGCGTTATGCCTGGAGCGACGACACGGGGAAGCGTCACGTTTCTTCAAATTACGGAAACGAGCGGGACCAGGCGAAAACAAAGGCGTCGCAGCGGAAAGCTCGCGCCGTCCCCGCGCCGGTGAAACACGGGAAACGCGGTGCGCCGCTCCTGCCCACGGGAATCGGTGTCGCGCGTCGAGATTAATGGCGCTTTCGTCCGAAACGCAATTTACCGTGCGATCGACACGGAACGATGACTTGCCCCGGACGCGAAATACCCGTTTCTGAAAGTTCCACCGTTCTCCCTGACGGAGAAAAACCGACGACGAGCGTGTGCAACGAGCATCCGGCGCAACCGGTCGGTCGATTTTATTTTCCCGCGGACCGATTGCGACGTGTTAATAATTCTCCCGGAGAAACGTGTTGATTGCGTTCCGCGGAAACGCGTCGTTACCGCTCGGGAACCATTGCGGTTCGCTCATTCGACCCGTTGAATAGAAAATTCACGGTCACCGTTGGATCTTTATGCAAAATACACGTGTTCCAAGTCGATCCAACAAATCGTGTTCGTTAATAACATTTTAAGGTAGTCTCTCTGTGTACACAAAGTATATCTGTATGCTCGGTGTCAACAAGCTATGATCTACATGGATTTTTGTGCGTACGGTTGCTACCGTGTGACCTTAACTCCAGCAAACTCGAAATCGATGAGGTCGTAGCTTTTCAACGAATTCACCATTATTTTTCGCAACGTGTCACTGGAGTTCAACTACCATTTTTGAATTTTTTTTTCGATGATATGCAACAGAACAAATAAAAGAAAAATCCCGCTGAAATCCGCGAGGATAAGCTTTTTCACAAACTTCCGTGTTTCCTATTTTGTCAAGGTCGTCGCGGTCTCATCGAAAAAATATTTTTCTCTTATTCAGGTGGTGAAAAGGAAAGTGATTAGTAGACAGCGGATCTTTATGCATTTATGGCTTCTGGAAATGTTCAAAACATGCTATAATATAAAATTCGAGAGAATTTAACACGATTTTTATTTGCTTTGGATCTACAAAGGCTGTCCCCATTAAAAATAGGATTTTATTTCATTCCACTTTCTTAAAATGTTTCTATAAAAATTGGAAATTGCATAAACATCCAATGTCTAGTGATTAGAATAAATCTCGTCGCGATAGAAGAGGGGGAGGATCGTCGACGAGTTCACCCGCTCCTCCGTTATTTTTGATCTTTTCAACCACGTTGGACACATCCTTTTTACCGTTTTTGTTAGTATCCCGCGACCTTCGTCTTTTTCATCCGGCCGAGATTTCTCCGCGACTCCGAAAAACCGGAGCATGCAATCGTCGAACGCTTTTTTTTCCTGCCGGTATAGAGACATCTGTTGTCGTTCGCTCTGTCGAATATGACCGATCATTCTTACTCCTTGGAAGTTTCGATTAACCGACGAAAAACAGCACTCGATGCCAGCCAGCCCAGCGACGGAAAAAAAACAAGATTGAGTGGCCCGCCGATCGAAGTTTTCTTTCTGCGGGGTTGACACGTATGCGCGCACGTATCGTCGAACCGCGATTCGATGATGAACGACTCCCAGCTCTGTCAGCGTCGCGATAGACGGCCGAGAAAAACTGAAGACCAGTTTGGATCTATTTTCGTGTCGTAATGACAATAAGCGACTATCCACCACAACCTTATGGGGGGAACCTTCTATAAATTCCCTGTTTTTCAAGAATTCTTTTTTGAAAAATGTAACGCGTAGATCGATTTAAAATTTTAGGTATCGTTTGTTAACGTTATAACGAATACAAAAATATTTTTTATAAATTTTAATCGTTAATATCAATGGTGCAACGGTGGCTTTAATGTTGCAGAAATTAACACGTTCGGAACAATACGTTTCAAAATTTAATGCGAATAGTTTGAACGGTATGTAAAGCTGAATCCTTCGAGTTCATTAAGAAGTATGTAAAATATTAATTTTCTGCTTAAGAAACGATCGGACGTTACGGACGAATATAAATGGTGATTAATTTTCTCCGATTAACTGGTCGAGAGTGTTCCAAGTTTCTAGTATTAGTTACCATTATTACATATCCTTCCCTTGGTTAATTTATGGCAATGTACGTTCTACAGCCTACGCGATGGTTCCAGGGACTATTAATGGATTAGGGATGTAGCAGCGTATCTGTGCGTTTAATCAATTCACAGTTCAGAGGAAGTTTCATTCTTCCTCCTGAGGATCAGACGCTCTTAAGACGCTCTGGGAATCTTGGAATACACGCTATTAGAAAGCGATTCTCGAGGACGAGAATATCTCGGTGCCCTGCATTTAGTTCGCTAACTCGATCAGCCACAACTTAAAGAAAATTAATGCACCGGCGGTGGAGTTTAATTTTCTTATGTATATGCGTTGGATCATGGCAGAACTGAACAACGCAGGTATTTCTTCATGCGATGATTCACTTGAAGACACGAAAAGAATATCAAACGCTATTTTTTACCAATAATATTTACTGTTTCTCAAGCAGTTAAAAATACCAAACCCTGTATATATAGTTTCAAAGAAATGAAAAATGAACATTCGAAACGCAACATCGTTCAGATCATCGAGTAAGTACCCAGCAAGATTTTATTAATTTCTAAACGTGATTACTAGACATCGGATCTTTATGCATTTATGGCTTATGGAAATGTTAAAAAAATGCTATAATATAAAATTCGAGAGAATTTAACACGATTTTTATTTGCTTTGGATCTACAAAGGCTGTTCCCATTAAAAATAAAATTTTATTTCATTCCACTTTCTTAAAATGTTTCTATAAAAATTGGAAATTGCATAAACATCCGATGTCTAGTGATTACTTTTCCTGTACCCCCACTAACAATGTATGATCGTGAGATATCATACCAACCTATATTACAATGTATAAGCTTTGAAATGAAAAAAAAATTACTTTTCACTTTCTTTTCGTTTGACGAATAGACTCCGGATTTGATGCTTTCATGATCAAATTGGGTACGCATGATTTAACCCTTAGCACTCGAATGGCGACTATAAGGCGCCACTAAAAATTGCTACATCATTATTCAAAATATTTTTTGCATTATTAAATATGTTTCGATTTAATAAATTACTAAAAATGTCAGTATTGTACGAGTAAATTCCACCATTTTCGTAGGTACAACATGAAAAACAAATATATAGAAGGAAAATATTTTAGATCGGAAGAAATGTTTCGTTTTCGAGTTAAAATAACTTCGAGTGCAAAGGGTTAAAGCAGTGGCGATAGTAAAAAGATTTAAGAAAATCAGCGTACTAGTTTCAGTTTAATAAGACGATTAATTTTGTATAAAGAATTTTTGTGACAAAAATTTGTATAAAGATCCGCACACACAGTCTGCGTTTTAAATGTGCAATAAAGATAAAGTGGAATGACTGGTATTATAAAGGCGACGCGACGCGACGCATTAATTTAACCGGCGGGCATTATCATCCATGATCAAGCATCGAGTTAATGAACTAGCTTTCCGTTCACGGAGGAGGGACGGTCGGGCGACGCGAAAGAAAGCGTTTACGTGGGGTTGAAAAAGCGGAAGTTAACGACGGGGACGAGGGCACCGAGCCGGACGCATAAACCGGAAGTCGAGAATCTTCGTGCGGCCGACACCCCCCTCCATCCCCTGTCGGCAATTCCGCGTGGAACTTGTTATCGCAACAATTTGCGCGTCGCTGTAATTTTCGACGCATTTGCATCGTCCACGGTCCTCGGATCTTCACGGTCTCCCGCGAACTTTACGACTTATAACCGAGTTATGACGCGCCCGAGCGAAAATTGTCATCGCGAAAATTTCTGCGGCTGCCATATCGTACCTAAACCGTCGATTTTTAACATTTAAGCTGCCGAAACGACGGCATTTTGCGGTTTACGACGACACCGTCGCATATTTAATGGAGGCGAATTAATTACGGTCATCGGAAGTGTTTTCTTTTGTGGACGTCGGTTTAATGACGCCGCTCCGCGTACAACAGACTCTACCGCCGCTTTAATCAACTGCCTTAACGATCAAATGTTGACTACTTTAGTATCGAACGATGATACCGTTTTCCAGCTTCGTAGACTCCCGCAGAATTCAGCTTATCACGATTACTTATGAATAAATTACAAGTTTTCCACTCAATGTATTTCTCGTCTTCAAGTTTTTTTAGAAAAATACGGTGTGTCCTGCGAATTCTGACATATCTCCATTAGTTTAAACAATACGCGATAGTGTTGCACATAAAAGTTATAGAATCTGAAGCAATATACAGGGTGTCCGAAAAATGTTCTTCATTGAAAGGGGACTTTCCTTAGGTCATTTGAAATAATATTTTTCAATATATAAAACTTCAATCAGCACAATTTTACTAAAAATTGGACTTACCCGGTTTTTCATATACACAGAACAGAATTTTTCTTTTTTTTTTTCATTTTCGTTTTGGAGAATATTGATTTTGGAAAATTTTTGAATGCGTGAAAAGACAAACTAATTGTTTTAGGAACAATTTGACACTATGACGCGATCGTAGTTTTTTCACATTCACTATGGTTTCATGTCACGTCAATTATGACGACAAAGTTTATTTTCGAATCGTTTGGTTATTACTCCGCTACAGAATGAAACGAATCTTGCTTTATCGTATACACTGGATGGACATTCGATATTGACCAACTAACCACAGCGATCCCCTTTTTTAACCGAATAAACCGACGATATCAAAGCCATGGAGTCCATTAAACCGAGTAACATTTGAATTGATGCGATAGTGCAAGGGCACTACAGGTTTTCAAATAACTAGAGCATGCACTATATCATTTTCTAGAGGTTAGATTCAGTGTATACGTATGAAACTCGAATAGACGTTGCATATTCTCACAAACGTAGAAACTAAAAACTAAAAACTTGAGAAGAAGAATAGGGGACAGAGATTTTTCGTATTTCGAAAGAAACATCGTCGTCTGATATCAAACAAAAAAAAAAAAAAACTGTGCTTCGGAATGAATGTAATGAAACTCGGAAAGAACAACACAGTCGAAACTGGCATCGAGGGAAGAATATTTCCGGGTGCTGGGTCGTCTGCCAATATCTCTGTTTCGCCATGGAGGTCTTTCAATTTCACCGACACCATAGCCGGGTGTTCCGAGGCCTCCGAGATTACCGTTATCTGAACGACGCCGTTGAAACTCAACACCCGCGCAATATATCTAACCGGCCAGTGCCTCACCTTTGACCCTGTAACCGTGTATAACCGGTAAGACCTCACCTACACACAGAAGTCGGAAGTACGAGTGCACCCGCGCGTACACAGAGCGCAGAAACGAGAACGAGACGGATACGCGAGCGTGCACGCACACATAGACATGCTCAGCGCAGGACGCGCACACACCAAAGGATACGCGTTCTCTTTTATACTGGATTCAGGGGTTAACCGTCTCGCCCTCTGTCCCTTCCCCTCCCTTCCCAAACCCCGTCGGCAAACCCTCTTACCTGCTTCGCATGGAAAATAGCTGCTTCTTTGTCCTTACGTTCTCGCGCCAGTTATATATGCGTACAGGATGTTTCATAAAGTGCCGCGTGTGTCTGGGGGTGAGGGAAGGGTCGAGGAATTCGTTGGAAAAATAACACGCTATCGCCGAGATGCGCGCAGAACTCTCTCCGGCTTTCTCTCGGATAGGATTAGGACCGGCGAAATGAGGAATTTTGTATGCCGGTGAAATTGTGCGCTTCTTTGTCTCGTAATATACGAGGGAGTTACGGCGATTTACGGTTTCGCTAATATATTACATCGACTGGCCTTCCCGCAGCAATTTCGGAACATTTTTTAACACTAGCAAGACTGAAACTCAGTATATACCTATATTGCCCAAAAACAGTCAAACAGACTTCATTGTGAAAAACTAACTAATGTGTAAAGAAATTTGTTTACAACTAATTTTGAATATTTTTTGTATTATTTACAGTTATATAACAAGTTCTAAGTAAATATTAAAATAAATTAATAAAATGGACAACTTGTTAGAACAAATATCTCTGCATAAAGATTCGAATAACAAGTACTACTTTAGTTTATTGAGCAACTGCAAATTATCAAGTATACGCCCAAATCGACAATTTATCATGTACTTGTATGTTATCATGTGACGGTAATCGAAAAAAAATGAAAAATGTTATTTCAATACAGAGCCGAACTGGTCATATAAGAGTCATTTGATTATTTAAAATTTCCCAAGCAGTCAAAATGACTGCTTTTGGGCAATATAAGTATAACACACATGGAAATGAACACATTTATATGTTGTACAAAAAGTCACAAAATTCTAAGAAATTGTATCATTATATACGTAATTGTTTTTCTAATTGAAATTAAAAAGCAGTCAAAATGACTTCCTTGGGCAATCTAGTGTTAACGAACTTTTCGGCCCGCACGAACCGCCCAATTCTGTTTTCACTGGACTTCGATTCAACGCGAATTAAAAAACAAATTTCATTTTCAGTTGTTTTTAACACTCTGATCGTCGCGATACAATGGCGGATAAAAGAAAGTGTAAAATTGAAATCTCTGCGTACGCGAGTACTAATCATTTTCGCAGTGATATAGGACGTCAAACTTTTTGTTTATTCGTCTGTATTTACATAATCCGTCAACGAACCATTTTGTTTGACACGTACAACAGGCAACACGTGCAAGGGTAAAGTATTTTGCACTGTAATAAGATTAATGACTGCACTATACACGATTTCTTCATGCGTGGAGACAATTGTGATGTTACATTTATGCAGATTTTTCTCTTCAAAGCGACTAACCGTAAAATTTAAATGCTAGGCCATTAAGTCCTGGAATGTGAAATTGTGAACAAATTCGTAACTACGATACTATCTTTATGATACATACTAGATTTATAAAAGTACATGAAAAGAATAATAATAATTGTTTCATTGCATTTTACTGCGATTCACTGATTGGACATTTCAAAGGCCTCGCGTATTAAAAATACATAAAGAAAGTCGAATTTTTACCCGTGGAACGGAAAATCCTCTTCAAGGGAGAATAGAATAAATGCGACGCGTTTCACGGTTTAAATTTTATCACGGGCGAATTGTCGGCTGCGCGGCATTTAATTATGTAATTTAAAATATGAAATTAGAAAGACGGAGAAGAATTTGACTAAATGTGATTTAAATTACTGATAGAAGTGTCCGAGGGAAAATGAATCCAATTATAAATGTATGTGTATGTATTTAAACGACTGATATATTAACGTTCGAATAAGGGTGTGTTTTCGACTGGTTTTTAGTTCCGATTCGCGCTGATTTTTCAGTCAAACATATTTACCATTGGTTGCACGTAACGAACCCCCCGTATCGCGTGTAATATTTAATTTCGAAACTTACTTACTGATCTGACGCCGCAGTAATTAAGTATCATCGGATATTTCCATCGCGAATTCAACTGTTTTAATGCGTTTGCCGGCCCTGATAAAACCATCACAGGCCATGAATCAATGATTACTTTCTTTCTCGCGTGCTTTCCACAGCGAAATGAATTTTCATTGACGATTGGAGAATTATACCCGCGGCGAAACGCAAGAAGCATTGGTCCAATATAAATTAAAACCAATGAATCATTTTTAGGAAAGAATAATAATTCTTACAGTACCATGTAGTAAAGGACAACATTTTATTTTAATAATCGTAGCTATTCAAACTGAAAGGAAAATTGCAGTAATGAATGTGATAAATAATATTCGTATTACAAGGTAAAAATATTTAAAAAGTGAATATACTCGAGTCGGAACAATTAAATACTTCCATCACTTAGAACTTTACAAAAAAATTGCTCAGAACAAGGTTAGGCTGCTTAAAGTGACACGTTTTTCCGAAATAATTTTTTTAAAGTGGTTGGTGCTATTTTAAATGGAAAAATATAATTTTTTCGTATTTTCTTTTATCACTTGCAATTATCTACATTTAATATCTCAGTAATTATTGATTCTCCACCTCATATACCTGTGTACAGTTTTTATTCAAGATATTTATAAGATCGTAAATATTAGATATTTGAATGTCTAACTCTGTGTGAAAGATATTCCAATTATTTGGCCATCGTTCATTGTTTGTAACGCGAGAAGCGTGCCAAATAAAAGTTATACAAGAAACATTGCTTTCCAGTTGTTTTTTTTTTTTTGTTATAACTTTTCGAAATTTCTATTTTGATTTATTTCATGACTGCATTTTTTTCTACGTCATTTCTCACCGAGGAGAGATAACGTTCTCAATACACACGTGTTTCGGTACAAGGAGCAAGTTGAATGGTATATTTCGTGAATATGATTTGTTCTACGAATTTTCGCGAGTTTATCGCGTCGACTCGCTTCCGCCGGAAAATAGACGGGATGAAATAAGTTCCGTTCAATGGAAATTCCAATGTTGACGGCGGCTAGAGCAGATATGAAATTTCCCGGGCAAACTCCTAGCTTCAATTATTTTATTGCCGCTTGCCGAGCATCCCGAACTTTCGGAACGAGAATTGGTTAGGAGACCGCGCAACATTTAATAAATGTTTGTATAAAACTGTGTTCACGAAAAATGCCGAAAAAATCCCACGATACAGAGTTTCGTAATTTCGTGCACGCGCTATAAATCAACCGTGTACAGTCATTTGTTAAGCGAAAGTATTTGAAAGCTTTCGACCGAGAAACAGAGTTAAACGAAACCTGTTTCTCCGGGTTTAATATAAATATCAATGAGCATGTCATTTGGAGAAATCTAATTATTATACAGGGTGTCCGAAAAATGTTGTACTTCCTTGAAAGGGGAGATTCCTTAGGCTATTTGAAGTAATTTTTTCCTTTACGAAAATGTTCCGTTCGCGCTTTGTATTGTAACTAGTTTAATTATGGACTTTACGGATCTTTATGGAAAATGAAAATTGAAACAGTGAAACCAGACAGACGTTTCATTCTTACTTTAACACTAGAAAGACGGGAGCTTAGTACATACCTATATTGCCTGAAAGCAGTCAAAATGACTGCATTGTGAAAAAATAACTAATGCGCAAAGAAATTTGTTTAACAGTAATTTTTAATATATTTTATATCACTTACAGTCATATAACAAGTTATTAATAAGTATTAGCAATAAAAAAAATGTATTTCAATTCGAAAAAAAATAATTTAAAGCAGTCAAAATGACTTGCTTAGGCAATCTAGTGTTAATAACATTAACCCTTTGCACTCGAAGCCATTTTCACTCTAAAACGAAACATTTCTTCCGACCTAGAATATTTCCCTTCTATATATATATTTTTTCATGCTGTACACACGAAAATGTTGCAATTTGCTGAAACGTTTAGTAATTTATTAAATACAAACGAATTTAATAATGTAAAAAATATTTTGAATAATGATACAGGAAATTTTAGTGGCGCCTTACCTTAGTTACCAAACTGAAAACAGTAAATTAGTATTTTCTATTGTAAATTCTACCTTCCTTTGGTAAATTGTACTTACTCAGTTCCTCCGTAAATGCATACAATCCGCCGTCTAATTATCATGGTGACACGTCTTCGTACCAAATCGAACGCGAGATTCAAAATATCTCGATGAAAGAAGACACGACCCAGTTCGTTTACACGGTGGCCGACAGAATTAAAGGAAATTAGTGAATGCGGCTCATTAGCCGACTAGCCCCGGTGTTCCTTGTTGGAAAGCCTCGGTGTACGTGTCTCCTGGCGGCGCTTTGAATCAGCAGGAATTACATGGAGAGCGGGGGCTGGAAGCAGTGGTCATATTTTCATCGGGATTCGAGGGGGTCGCGCGTCGATGGAATGAATGGTCGCCGGGTGCAGCAAGGGCGGCCGATAATTCCACCAATCGCGGTAACGAGAAGCGACACCCGTGGACGTCGAAGTGGCGCTCGTAACAGCGGGGGAAATCCGAGCGGAAGAGCATAAACTCGCAATCAACGGAGACCGAAGACGTTCTCTCGTATGCAGGTCGAAGTCCGGACGGTTAAACTGGGGTTCCGGGCTCTGTGCTTTCGGCTCTCTCGGTTCTCGATTCTTGGGGGTGGCTTCGGGCTCGCGGGGGCGGGGGGGGTGGTTCGTCGGGGGTTCGGTGTTCGAGTTCGGCCCGTGCCCGTGTAGTCGGGGCCGCGTGTTCGACTTGCTGAGTAAGCAAACATTTGCATCGTGACACACACGGATCACCTCGCGCCGCGCTGAGTTTACTTTCCAGATTCGCGTGTATATGCGCGCAGACAGCTTACCCCGGGGAAATCGGATTATAAGCGGATGCATGGTCCGGCGAGCCGATTGCCGCACCACCATCCACCCCCCACCCTCTCTCCTCCACTATCATCCCCCTCTCCGTTGAACCAGACGGAAGTTCCATGTCTATCAATTAAGACCGATCTGCCGGTTGGTCGGACACCCGGTCCGCGGCTTGGTCAATTTTCCGCAATTATTTCTCGACGTTGCCGCCCTCATCCATATTTATCTGCTTATTTGTTCGGCGTCGGATGCTGATGGACCAAGCGGATGTAATTCCCCAGGACGACATCGATCTCGATGAGCTGGTACCCGTCCGATTCGATTATTCGTCTCGAGCATCGTTCCTGAAGTTTTACGGATTTTTTGAAACGGGGGAGAGTAGCTCTTTAACCCCTTGCCCTACAATAACCAGCCAGACTCGTGATGAAGATTCTGAATAGAGTCTAATATATGTGCCCATAATTATGAAAGTGGTCTAGGTCATATATTTCTTTCATTTTTTTTTACATTGAATAAATTTAGTTTAAAATCATGTCGTGTGAAATAAGTGATAAATATAGATATATGTACAGAAATTATATATAATACGGTTCCAGGAACTGTTGTATATGTATCTCGCTACATTGTATCTCGCGGTATCTTTAGGTATCGAATCAAAGACAGAGCCGCGCTTCTTTTGGTCCGCCGACGTGTCCCATTCAGATGTTTATCGTTTTCAAACGTATCGACGAGCTGCCTGTCAGTCTAAGCCTATAGCCTTAGTAGAGGAAACATCGATCAAATATCGTTCTAAATCATATCTGTGCTTTTATTCTTTCTAAATAAAAACCTTGCTTCCCAAAACCAACAATAAATTCATTTTTTTTTTAATTTTGACTTGGACCACTTTCATAATTATGGGCACATATGTGAACGTTATTAGTTTCCCATAAACCAAAATAAAATTGTATTTTGTTGTAGTTGATATATGTATCCTTTGGAGAAAACATAAGCATACGATAAATATAAACTATCTCTTTTTTCTATGAAATTCTGAACGATGAAAAATTTCTAATCATTATAATCACGAAATAAATAGTACTGTAAGGGGTTAACACGTTGACTGCCATGTCACCCATATGTGGGTGACGGAATTGTTTGTCCAGATTTAAAAATAAATTTTCATGTTAATATATTCATTGCACCAAATTTGATTAGGATCAGTAGAATGTAAAAAAGTTGGAGCACTACTCAATATCTCATACATTTAATTTTTTCAATTTTTATTTCATTAAATAACGCTTTTATTTGATGGAATTTCTGAGGTTTGTTCGGAAATTCGGAAAACTGCTGAATTTATATAGCTCCGAAAGTGCAGTCGTATTCCATGGCGGTAACAGATACCTAATCGAAACTTCAAACGCATCTTCTTCGAAATGAACTTTTCAAAATCGGTTCCAGAAATATCTGAGCGACCACCACCGTACCAATTTCATTAAAATTTTATTTAATCCTTGACGAAGTACATTTTTTATTCGATCATTTGTCAGAAAATAACTGAATATTTAAATAAAAAATTATATGTTCCAGTTCAAATGGCTGTTCCTTGCAAATTGATTTTCTCAAAATCGGCCTTGACAAGGATCAGTCGTTTAGTCTAACTTAATATAAAATTTAAGAAATACGTGTCAGATAAAGATTCTTTTGCCTATGTGACCATTAGATAGTGTAACTAGCTTGAAAAAGCATTAGAACACATTTTAGTATTTCTAATTATAAAGATGACGATAAATACAGCTAAAACAAAAAAAAAATGTTTCGAATGCGCAGGAATAATTAAACCATCCCTTAAATCAAGTGTCTAGTTTATACGTTACGAAAGAAATTCTTAATTGAATTTTCCTTTATCGGTATGTATATTATTTGATATTCTATTACTAAAACATAATATTATTTCTGATAGCCATTCGATTGATTCGATCGAATAGATTTTTAGCAGGGGTAGTACAAAAATAACGTCCGGGTGAAAGGGTACGCGTTTAGTTGACTGTCGCAGCTATTCCCGAAGCGGAATGGCGTTCTCTAATTTTTTAAATAAAGGTATACAAGAATGATATTGTACCGGGATAGCGGAACATTTCGATTTTAATAGCTCTTTCGAGGGTAAACACGCGGTACGTGTTAAAAGCGACTGTTAAACAGAAAATGAAAACCGACAGGGGCGACGGGGCGACGGGCAGAAACGTTAAAGCGTGTATCAATACATCTGATGCCCGGGTTTAATCAGCGCGCCGATATTCATCCGTAAACGAGACCAACGCGCACACACGTCGTCGGTCACAACACATAATGCAAACATTTAAATCGCCAATATTTCCGCGTTTGTTCCCCCGCAAAATATGCCGGGACACGCGTCAACGTCGATTCGGATCGCATAATACAATAAAGGGTGTGTACGGCGTCCCGGCGCGACGGCGATCGTAAAAATTGAATCCGCGGCACGTAAAGGATTTGAAATGCCTAAATTGTTTAACAACTACGCGTCCCGGTACCGATGAAAACTCGAACCCGATTAATTTAACGTTCGTAATCCTTTGTGGGACGGTAAACCGGCCCTGTCCCTTGTATGCATTGTAACCGGATAAAACGTTCCGGTGGGTGGGGAGGGGCTGGGGGAGAATCTCGCGTCGGTTCTTCATTTCGCCGGGGACTCCGGGCACCGAGAATCAGAAACGAAATTAATTAACCCGCCGAAATTCAATTAACAGCAGTCGCCGCCGGTAAACCTCCGCGAGCTGAATCCGCTGAAACGATCGCGGAACGAAGAAAAGTAGCGACCGGCCCCGAGCCGAGAACACAGAGGAAAAAAAGGGAGGACCGAGCGAAAAAGAGAGAGGTCCTCCCTCGGTTCCGATTTCAATTATATTTCTCGCCGATTAAATTAGACCAATGATCGGAGATAATACCGGTTTGGTAGGTAGGTATGTGTATGTACGTGTTCGACGACGATCGATTAACGCTCCGTCGTTATTAACTGAAAAACGACGAAACGAATGTACGCGCTCGATTGTTTGTTCGAGGAAATGAAGAAACAGTAAATCGGCGAGGTGGTCGAACGCGAGGAACCGGAAACACGATTACGCTCGCGACGAGATCGATCTGTTCTGCAACAATCATACTTCCCACAAAATGGAAGTTTAAACAACTTCTGGCAAACTATGCTTTCACGATCCAGTATGTACAGTCGAGTCGGAAAGTAAGTTAACATTTGGTGATATTATATGTAGGCAATGAATATGATGAATAAAATCAAGTTATTGTATTGTTTTTATTTAGGAGGTGTAAGGAAATAAACAAATATGTTAGTAAAACATATATTATCATTAATAAAGTTTAAAGACATGTCATATTCATTTGCCTGCATACACCAGTCGTTAACTTACTTTCCGACTCGACTGTACGTGAGTTTTCTTATTGTTCGATTCTACAGTGGTGGACAAAAGAACGTTTTTTTTTCACTCAATTCTTTTAAATATGTTCACTGGCAAACGATTTGTGCCCACCGAACACTTTTGTTCCCAATAACGAACCATCCCCAAATTATTAATTGTGTTATGGATGGAGCATTTCAGTGGGTTCTGTTTCTACGATAGTGGCAAACCTGATAATAATACGTTGTGTACAATGGGAGTTTATCTGCTCACTTATCGTTACAGCTATTGAGAAATCGGTTAGGCAGAGTATCACGTGGCGCAGTTCGAGCGTAAGACGCGTCTACTTGAAGTCCTACTTGGTCTCATGTAGATAAGGACGACTATGCAGTTCTATATGACAAAGTTCTGTTAATATTTAGCTGACCCTCGCTCGTGTATTATGCTGTTTAAGACACAGTTGAAAAGTAAACATAATTTAGGGCTTGAAAGGTTATGGGACTGTTCTAACTAACGATTCCATATTGATTTTTTTGTTTGAAGTCATTTTTCTATACGCTACACGGCGCATTTACAGGATGCCATTTTCAAGCCGCCATTGCACCATTGATATTAACGATTCAAATGAATAAAAAATACTTGTGTTTACATTATAACGTTAATAAATGATACCTAAAATTTTAAGTCAATCTACGCATAAAATATTAAAAGAAAAAATTCTTCAAAAGCAGGCCATTCGCACAAGGTTCCCACCTTGAAGCGTGCGCGTGGAATTGATTAAAATACTATAGTCTTCGCTGTACGTACAAAACGGAACATCTGCCAAGTGGACTGACGCGGTAAACTACAAACGGTCATTAATCACCTGTCGACTATTACCAATCTACGATCACCAGTCACGTGTGTGCACGGAACATGTTGCGTGTGCGCAAAGCAACGAGGTAAGCAAGCGTTGCGTGTTATCGATCAATTTCGGGATGACAGGGAGCCGTAGAAGTTCGGGTTGCATCTGACGAGCCGGAAGATGCGTCACCCCGAAACGGAAGCGGAGGCGTCGAAGAATCCCAGCGGCATTGTTGCGCCCGCGGAAAAAGATTTCTGTCGTTCGCTCGGCTCCGGCGAACACCGATCAAATATTGACTGCCGTAATGACGTTTCTCCGTCGTTCTACCCTATCCTCCGACCCATCTGCCGCCCCTCTAGCGCGCGATCGTTCCGTTTCATTAATCCCAACCCGCGCGCCGAGCCGAGCCGAGCCGAGCCGAGCCGAGCAGAGCAGAGCCGCGCCAGAAAAATTCTTAGCGTGCACACACGAAGAAAGCATGGAGCATCGGTTACTCCTACACCTTCCGTTTTCTCTGTTCCGTATCTATCGTTCGAACTTTGATCCGCGAGACGGGTATACGCCGAGCAATTACCGCGATACGTTTCTTCTCCCCGGTCCAATCCCTCGGCGATGCGGCCTAAAACGAGTCGCTATGTTTAATCACAGATATTGTATATTCCTTTACGACTTCTTTTTATTAATTTCGATATTTTCGCTACTGATTACTGTTGCTTTTTTAGTTCGAGAAATTTGCTTTCTTTCAGACTCGCTTAATTTTTTCCCGCGTCCCATACTTACTATATAATATTGTACTGTAATCTTTACTCGTTGATAGATCATGACGTAGTGAGCAATTTCTAAACATATTAACAGAGTGTGCTATCATTTCGTTTAATCACAGATATTGTATATTCCTTTACGACTTCTTTTTATTAATTTCGATATTTTCGCTACTGATTACTGTTGCTGTTTTAGTTCGAGAAATTTGCTTTCTTTCAGACTCGCTTAATTTTTTCCCGCGTCCCATACTTACTATATAATATTGTACTGTCATCTTTACTCGTTGATAGATCATGAAATACTGAGCAATTTCTAAACATATTAACACTTTGACTGCCAAACTAGAAACTAAAAAATTGAGAAAAATTAAATGTATAACATTGAATGGTCCTCCAACTTTCTTACATTTTACTGATCCTAATCAAATTTGGTGCAACGAATATATTAACATAAAAATTTATTTTAAAACCTCGACAAATAATTCCGTCACCCACATATGGGTGACATGGCAGTCAACGTGTTAACAGAGTGTGCTATTATTTCGACCTCAGTATGGAACAGTTTGTCTCTGTTGTATACAAACATGTACGACATGGTGACTTATTTCCAGCAAGCCGCATATTCTGAGCTGATAATGTTTCGACATTACACGTGACAGACGAAAAATTTTACGTGCGTCATTGAGAAATTAAAGATAGCACAGCCGGGCTATCTTTTCGACGAGGAGTGTAGCTGGTTGTAGAGAAATTTGCGAGTCAGTGTGCTGTAGGGTAAGCAACGAGTAATAAATGTAGCACGTTTCAAGATAATTTCTGGTTGGAGCGCGTTGATCGCAGACACGGTATCCGTTACTACTCTTTTATTGGCTATTCGAGGGGGTGTAGGGCGCGGGAAGGGCGCCTTAAAGAAATGCCTGTTCTCGGAGGCCCTATCAGAAGTCCGGGTTACCGGCACGTAGAGCGAATAAAGCGAGAGAGCGGCCCGCAATAAAGGCAACCCTTAAGGGCTTTCCGCAAGCCCTCCAAATAAATACATCCGCGGCCGTCGCACAGTGACGATATCTGATACGTTCCCCGCGGCCGCAGCCACCGGAACGTCATTGTTTCAAAAACGAGAGAACGTGACACGGCTTGGTCGCAGCTCGCAATTGTCCGTTTCCTCTAAATACTCGTTAGCGGTTGTTCCGCCGCGTTCCCTCATCCATCCAACCTTCATCCGGGCTTGTAGAAGTTAATTGCCTCTTGTCGGCGTGTAACGCAGCGCCATGTTTCTCGGCGTCAAGATTTAAGGCTACGGAGTTTAGAACTTGAAGAACGGTGGAAAAGTTTGGCCAACTCTTTTAAATGGATTGTTCGGAACTTTGTATGAAAACGTATCTGGGGAAAATTCATCCGGCGGTGCCCGTTCCGCGAGAGCTTGTAGGGCTGGCCACGTAAGATTGATCGAATCTGGTCAAGCTGTTTTAACCGGTTAATTAGTCCCTAGTCCCCAGGCTGAATCTGATTACAGGCTTCTGATAGCTTTGGGGTGGCTTCTTAACGACAGCGAAAGCAAGTGATTTTTCAAAATCTTTTTTAGAATAATTATTGCATAAGGCGAGTCGGAGAGAGATGGCCCTTTTTTAAAGTAAACTGTACATTGTACATTTAATGTATATACACACCTGAATAACTTCGCTTGCTCTTGAAGATAGAAGAAAATGCAACAGACCAAACTTACTTGGTAATCTGATCGTACTGATTTTTTGATAGGTGGACACGTCAAGGAGTTGCGAAGGTCAACTCTGTTTTGGATTATTTTATCGAACCTTATTTTATTAAAAGAAAATCCTGTTTAATTCAACTATGACAGGATCAATCGCGTGTTTTGTTTGTACGACTACACACCGTGTTGGTACATATCATGTGTTTGAACAAGCTCTGGCACACGCTCTTGCTTGACCAAAAGCTATTAATATTCTTGTTGTCCAGCCAGAGGTACATAATGTCGTGTTGCTTTGTTGATTTATAACGGTTTATCGATGGAACGGAACATGACTTTTGCATAATTAAACTGTAGAATATATTCTATATAATTACAATACGAGAATAGACATTGTATCTGATGAAACAAGTAGATACGGATCGCACACATACACTCTCCATGTAGAATAGAAGTCGTACGTGGTTGGACGAGTAAAGCAGGAACAGTACGTGACCAGATAAATAAAGGAGAAATTCCTTAATCAAAGAAGTAGGTCTACCAAGATGTAACATTCGAATAAAGTTGGCTGTTATCTTACGTTAATTTATCGCAACGTGAATAGCTCTGGAACGTCCTCGTGCCAGATTATTCTGAGCGAGAGAAAAATTCAAATCGGCGAACTGTTCGCCACAGAATCTCTCAACAATGAAAATAAAAAATTTCTGGTACGGTAGTATCGATAATATTTCATTCTACTTGACAATCACTGCTTGAAAAATTTTTAACGTTTCCTTTGATGTCTTATAGGGTTTCGAATATATAAAAAGAATTGTTAATAGTTGATAAATACAACGCCAGCTGTGTAAAATATAGTCAGCATCTGTGGTTGTATTAATTTAAAATCGCAATTTGTAAGGTTAATTCTATTTTATACGAAATTGTAAACGTACATATACGTACGCGTACAGTCATCGTTTCGAGTATTAGTGTTGAATACTGTCAATAGCTATGCTGGTATGTTCCAAACGAATGTATCCATGTCGTCAATGTGTCTATAGTTAATTCATGGATTCTTTTCAATAGCGGTAAAAACCATCAGATGAGTTTTCTAGCATTCGAAGCATCAATAGCCACCACAATGATACAAATGGGTGAACAGATCGAAAAACAAGCTGGACCTCGATCAAGTTTTGGATACGAGCCACCGCCTAAAGAAACCAAAAGCTGGGCTAAAATCGTTCCTGAAATCAAGCTGAACTGTACAAATCCACTCTACCCTAAAACATAGAACCTAAAAATCCTGTCAGATGTCATGACGAAAACTATGTAAACAATCTGTGTAAGTAAATCTTTTAATTCGTTATTTACCTATAACGCTCAACGACCAGGGACATTATTTCTATTATGTATTATTTTTCCAATTTTGTCTTGCATACCGAACTGCTCGAGCAACATACAAAATTAAACTCAAAACGTCTAAATTATAAATTTTTCGACATACTTTTTTACATAGAGTGAGATGAGAAAGTCGAGAAGGATACGTTTTTGTTTAGAAAAGTGAAGGTGACCTTGAAACCTCCGAAACTCTTTCACCTACCGAAAAAACTATTACTGCCATATCGTAGTCCTACCTATACTGAAAAATTTTGATTGATACATTTTTTTCATATTTTCGAGAACAACGGAGACAGTGGACCACCCTGTATACGGAGCACTCACTAAAATTTCCAACGTAAAAACAGAGTTCTACCGTAGAAGGAAACTCGGCAGCCGCAGTGCGAATTATCGATAGAGAAGGGAAACCCATTTGCTGATATTCAGTATCCATATTAGTCAAAAGAGTGACGTGTATTGATCACGTAGTGGGTGCCAGGTTCCAATCAGTTCTGCGTTTCATTGTCGATAGAACAAAAGCCGGGGACGATTCATGGACGGACAAATGTCGGCGGTAGCGGAAGCGAAATTCGTGACTTTCTGGTTCCGGAGGTAGTTTTTCAGGACGAACGACAAACAAGCGTTACCGCCTGTACAGGGAAATCCGACGAGACTCTGCGACTTCCTAGTCCCCTTCCTCCCTTATCGATATATACCACTTATCGATCCGACCATGCTATTGTTACGATATTGAATTCTTCGCGTGGCTCGGCCGATTTACATTGTCAAGTCGAATCATGACTTCATTAAATCGATCCTTACTTCCTCGAGCCGCGTCGACTTGCTTGCACGGTGGTTGCCAGTTCCGATGGAATCAAGTAGAATCGCGAGTGTGCTCCCATCTGATTGGATAGTTCCATAACATTTTATGGGTACTTCGCTGAAAAAGCATAACGCCTCTAAGTGGACAGGAACCCGTACCGGGCACGATTTAAACTGAAACTATTTCGAATGCTATGCAACACCAGTGCGTACAAAGGATTCGATAGGTATTTGTACGCTACATTCTCGAAGAATCGATATTTAACCCTTATGTGGGCAACCGGGTACCCCTTTCTATGTTTGCTCTAATAATTTGTTATGTTTTTATGAAGATATCGCAAAACCGCCCTGGATCCCCATTATTTAATATAATATAAACATATTAAATAATAAGGCTTCAATCTTATTTATACGGTTGTTGGGTAACCGGGTACCCGGGTACCCATACATAGGAAGTTGTAGTTGGATGCTTATGAAGGGAAGTTTTACAACACAATCATACAACATACAAATTTGTTCAATTGGTATTATTTTATTATTAGTATAGTTACTATTATTAACCAATAATAGGACAATTTTTACAAACTGTCAGAGTATTTGCGTGTTCGTCGGAAAACTGGTTTTATACAGTTTTGACAATATTTTCGTGTCCTTCTACGTTTTCTATCAGGGTCAGCTTGGTATATATAACATGAGCCTACAACTCTTTTTCGTCCAGTTTTATCTCGTTGTTGTACAGTGCCTGAAGTTGAAGGAACGTCGGTCATTGTTGGTGACTTATGCAGCATGCTTTCTATTGCTAATTTACAAGAGAAATGTCTCATCACTTGAACATTGGTTGATCGACTTCTAATTATTGGAAGACAAAGTTGCTCTCTCACTTGGCGTAAAAATATTCGGCGATTATTGGATTTGTTAGGCAACATATCGTTATTAGAAATATATATGATGTATGAGGCAAGAGCAGCAATGTCAATTATGTAAAAAAAAAATGCTAATGGCCATCTGTTAGTACGTCTTTGTATACTGTATCGTCTCAAAATTTGATCCTTCATGTCGACACCAGATTTTGTTTTCTTATAGAAGTGGACTGTTTCTGGTTTCCTCTTTGGCTCAGAAACAACATTATCATTGTGCATTGTGGATAGTAATACAACAAACTTTTCTTTTTTTTTTTTTGGCACATACGAATATATTGTAACATTTTGGTTGTGACCAAATAAAGTTGAATACTGTTGTACTGTTGTGTAAGTCGAAGAGTCAAATACCGTACGTCCACATACGAATAGCATAAAAGTTTGATCTTAGCATTGAGTTATACTATTTTTTATTTGAAAAGTTTGGTTGCCCACATAAGGGTTAAACTGTGATCATTTTGTTCACACAAACAGCACAACAATAAGCCTGGAGTTATTTTAAAGCTTGCGGCCTCTACTTTCAAAATCCGTTGTTCACTTTCCTCCAAAATTTGTTTTTCACGGTTCAGCGGACGGAAAACTGAAGGTACGTTTTTGTCGAAAATACTACATATGTATTCGAACGTCTACAGAACAAAATTTGTCTAATGATTGAATCCACGTTTGATACAACAAACTGTTCACCGACATAACGCACACTCTAAACAGTGTGGGGGGACGCGACTCTGAGCGTCGTGACAAAAGAAACGTGTATTGTTCAGTAAACACACATCGGCGGAACCTCGCCGAGGCAAATCATCGGACCGATGGCTCCTTTTGAAGGAAAAGCTGCACTCGCAACACCGTTAGAGACTAATTAAACAGAGGCTCTTCGTTAATTTCACCACGTTCTCAGTTTCTTGCTTCCCCGCGCGCACCGTCGTGAACAAGCTGCGCGGTCCTAGCGAAGTGCAAACTCGCCGTAAGGCTACGTCAAAGATACGAACTTCCAAAGTACCGTTAAGACGAATTCTAAGGGGCATAATAACACCCTGTACTACCACGGTTGCGTTTGAAGCCAGCGGAAAAGTAAATCGAGGGGACTCCATATTGTGCAGTTACAGCTCTAGTTTTGCTATTTAAGATCGCAACTCTTAATTAATTGGAGCAGTTAAAGCATTACTCTCCGCCGTGTTGCAACAACAAGTGCATAGTATAATAGTGCGCGGCAAACGTCATGCTCGTAGCTGCACGCAAAAATTAATTTGCAATTAGGAGCTTTACCTTGTAAAGCTTGTTCCCCCAAGTGTGTAACAGTGAACGTGTCAACCTAACGAGATGCTAAAGATGCCTGAATCAATGTACTTTTTCAACGAATGAAGATTTCGGTTCACGCAGCTGGGTTCCTTATTTACAAGAAAATCAACTTTGCCAATTTACACCATCGTTCCAATTGTCAAATAGTCTCTAAAATATTCGGCGAAATATTACAAGAACTATACCGACTCCCAAAATTTAATTAAGACCCGTCCACGTCACTTCGGTAAGTTGCATTCTAAGGCGAGCCAGTGAAACGAGATCGTTTCTATAAAATGGCTTATTCTACTAATTTCCTTACACGCGAACTTTTCCGTTTATGTAAGTACCAACCAATCTAAGTTTAGCTCTTACAGAACTAATAGAATAGGAGCTGCTACTTTCAGCGAAGTAGATCAAATTCGTATGTAATCCAACATGCAGGATACGATGTGTAATAAAGAACATGCAGAATACGATAAGAGATCCATTATCCGATAAGATGAAATAGCCTAATCCTGCAAGGAACTTTTTATTAGCTGTATCACAATATGTCGACTTTTTGTAATTTCCCGTAGTTCTATACTTCACCAATATAGGGTAAGGGTCGCAATTACTGTGAGTAATATCCCTTTTTCATATTTGTTATGCTTTAAAAATAAGTATGATTAATATAGGTACAGTAATTGGGAAAAATTGAAGATTTTATAAACCTTAAAGTGAAGAGGCACATTTCATACCTACTTTGTTAATCGCTCAGCGATCATAGATGTTTTATTTGCATTATTTTCATTATGAGGTTGAAAATTTTGATGATAGTTTGGCCAGAGGGAACGACGAGGAAACAAAATTTTTAAAAAAGACCTTGACTCAAAAAAAGCTGTGAAACTATATAAATCTTGTACGATGCAAATGAAGGGGAACAGTACTTTTAGAAACGTGATAAACATTACACATTCATGAGATTTTTTAAATCCTGTTTTAAAAGTGGCTCAGTTCTCGTGATACGAGAGGTGAACCCACCTTCGTGAAATGACATTTATCTAATTACGTAACTGACACGACACGTAATTGAACCAGTTGCACGTCATTTTGTACATATTCTTAACAAATGTCTATTGTTGCAACTCAATTTGAATATTGAGTAAACGTCAACGAAGTTTACAAAGGAGTTTTGTGAATTCAACCATAGACAAATCCATTCTTTTAAAAATCGAAACTATTCCTTTTAGATCAGTTTTTCATCTGCTAGCATTCTTTTTATTCCAGTATAGACAATAGAGCCACACTCGCACAGATTAAGAGTCTTTTTGGTTTCATGGTTTCGTACAACCGCAGCACAGGCGCTTTCCAGAAATTGAGAAAAATCTTTTAGAGGCTTCGTGTAGAACTGCTATAGCTGCAGGCTAAATCAATATTTTCAATTTAAAGTGAATAGCGCAAAAAACGATTTTATGACATTTAGATAACACGATACACTATGTTCTAGTGGTTTAGAAAAAAAAAAACTAATTAAGAATGACACGAATTTCGTTTCAGCAATTTTTCCAAATAGTAAATAAATAATTTAGGTGGCGTGCTTAGCTGAATCAACCTGTATATTAATTCACAGTAAACCGTAGCCTATGGGAAAAGGAAGGAACGTTCGTTTAATTATGAAGCATCCTCACCTCCACACGTAGTACTGTACGCGTTGGCAGACTTTGCATCCAGATGGGAATTCACGGGACGCCCTTTTTCATATGTAAGGTACCACACGTTCGCAACCTATTTATTTTGCCAGCTTGCCCGACGTCTGCTTATCTGGCAAGAAGGATACAGAAGTGGTCCCATCGGGATACCAAGGCACCATGTAGATCCTCCATGTGTTTTTCACGCGCGTTGTTTCTTCACGGGGGAAACTAAGTTTCTTTGGATTTCTCCCGATGCAGGGGCAAGCAGCAATCTCCCCGGCATCCGCGTTTCTTTCACCGTCAGGATGCATTGGGGCCACGCGAACCGACCTTTTTCTTCAAAACAGTTCGACGTCGGAGCTATCTGTGTGTTTGCGCTGCCGCGGAGAATACGGGGAAATAATTCATTCCAATTTCGAACGCTTTTTTTCCCTCGGATCGGCCCCCGATTTGACCCAATCCAACTCGACGGAAAGTTCTCGCTTCGTTTCATTTTACATACCGTCCGAAATTTCTACTAAGCCACACCTTCATTTTCGCGGACATTTTAGAAATCCTAATAATTTTGTTGCTCCGTTGCATTTATATTTTGCTGCTGTTCAGACGGATAGAATGTATCGATAATTCTAATTAACTGTTTAATTTCCTTTTTAGTTAGTACACTGTAGAAATTTCTACAGTGTGTGCGCCAACTAAAGCGTTACAAACCGTTTTCTCAGAATCTAATGAAGATGTCGACTTCGTTTCTTTTTAATTAAGGGGGAGCTAATATTTTAGTACAAATTGCAATATTTTTAATCGAAGTCCGTTTTGGAATTATGTAAAAACGATGACGTTGTGTTTTGCACAGTTTTTCGTGTCGACGCGCAACCGAATAACATATAGAAATGCTGTTTTAACGCAACGTTACGTTTTTAACGCCGCGTGTATAATTTCATTGTGGAATAGAAATGAGCTATGCTTGGAACGAGAAAAATAAACTTGGCTCGCGATGGGGCGAAGCGAGACCGGGCTGTGTTTCTCGTTAGCGAACGTTTGTTAAATAATCATATCCTGCTGGGACAGAAATAACGGTTTTTTTTTCAGACCATTTAATTACTACGGGACCAGCGTGCTTCACGATGAAAACTGTTCAACGGAAATAGACATAAATGTCACGGTTATATTTTCTACTTGAATACCACGGTTGTGCAAGGGTCCTTCGTTGCTTTCACCGCGGAGGCATTGTCCGAATGAAATTCATGGACTTCCAACGACCATAGTTTTCAATGAATAAGGTAAATGTTTCTATTCGCGGCCGCACTGTTATGACCATCTAGCTGCATCGTTTGCAGCATTCGAAACCGCTAATGAACAGCTAGAAAGAGAGAGAGAGAGAGAGAGAGAAGTATTTTCAGTTCATTTATTGCTGGTTGTAATCATTGAAAATGCCCAGTTAATGCGATATTCTGTCGCGACGCTCTGAATTGTTAACAAAAAGAAACCACAGAAAGATCAAAATTGGAATTGGATATCGACACGATACTTTATAATAAACGAGATAAATGATTTAGTGATTTGGAGTAAAAAAATTTTGTTTAAACTGGTCGCTTCGTAACATGAAATGCTTTTTTTTTTAATTTTACGTTTCAAGACTTACTGATCATTGGCCCCACCATTAATATGCCAGAGGAACAGGACGCGTTTAACACAGCTAATTCGATTAGTCTAGTTACTTTTGGTCGAGCGAGTAACGTAAATGCGTTTCTCCGGAACAAGTAGAATTAAGGTGATCGAGGACAGACGAAAGAATTAGAACACTCTCTTCGGAGACAGCTGAAACAGATACCGGTTTTAGCCCGGGGAATGGAATGATTGTCTAATTGATCGTACAAGTGAAATAAATCAGTCTTTGGTCAGACCAGATACCGAACCTCTCGGCGAACAAGTGAAAGAAGTCTACCTTCGGTCAGGCGCTCGGGATAGTTTTATCTTTGGTCACCAAAGTGGATTACGGGCCGTCCATTATTTATGTTTACAGCATAAAAGAAGATTTCAAACCGTTCATTTGATATAGCACAATCAGTGAAAAGCCTTTTAACGGTAACTGTAATTATCACGGTAATCATTACTGGACTAGATTTGCGTTCTAAAATCGGACATGTCGCACGCAACAACCTAATGCTTTCTGCGATCTGCAGGTTCGCAGAGAAAACGCGAGTCATCGGTCGCGATTATTGTTTATCGGCCGTGAACGCTCGATAGAGGGTGGATGGAGGGCGTAAAAAGTATCACGCGACACGACGTCGATGTGACAAAGGAAGGGCCGAGCAAAAAGCCGGCCCCGCGAATTCGAGAAACGATCGTGCCGGTTTTTGCCAGCCGGGGGGGGGGAAAGGCTTCTTTTACCGTTGGTGATACGCGAGCAACTCCTCGGATCACGATAATCACGAAACGCCAACAAGAAACTAATGACTGCGACGGCTCGTCGCGGGAGCTTGAATAATAGTGGCTGTAACGCGTCGCCGTCTCTTCGGATCGTCTCTCGTTTCTTCGACGGTGTTCTTCGCGAGTGGATTTTCTTTTGCCAGACTTCGAGGGGCTGGGGAGGGTGGGGAGGGGAGGGGAGGGTGAGGTGTCATTGTGAAGCGATAGACACCCGGTCGACGCTGTTTCACGACGATCAGTTTTTTATCCCGGATATTAAACTACTTTTTACTGCGAGCCTCATTTGAACATCGTCCGAGATATCCGGGTTTAGATCAGGTTTACGATGCTGGCGTCACTTTTCTGCTACTCTGAAAATTAAGATTCCTCTCGAAAGTGTTCTGCAGCCTTTCGTTACTTTCGTTTATTGCCAAGGGAATTTTCCAAGTGCAATTCTGAAATGGGGAGGTTCTTTGTTTAGTAAATGAAAAGAGGTATCTCTACGCTCTCAAGTTCTTTCGTATTATAATTGCCTTCCTCTTGTAATTAAGCTTACGTTTCATTTTTGCTGAATATCTTCAACAGAATGATCGGATTCACATCTTTTATTCCATAATTATATAAATCGCAAAGATGCTTTCATTAGGAATTATTAGATGAATTGCTTCAGATGAGCTCATATTGTTATAGTAAATTGCGACAAATCCTAGATAAATTCAATTGTGTAATTTTTATGAAACGACCTATGCCAGGCACATTTTGTGCTTAGTATTAACCCTTTGCACTCGAAGCTATTTTAACTCCAAAACAAAACATTTCTTCCGACCTAGAATATTCCCTTTCTACATATATTTTTCCATGCTATATATACGAGAATGGTGCAATTTATTCGTAGAGTACTGAAATGTTTAGTAATTTATTAAGTACGAACAAATTTAATAATGTAAAGAATATTTTGAGTAATAATACAGCAATTTTTAGTGGCGCCTTACAGTCGCCATTCGAGTGCTAAGGGTTAATAGCAGAGGCTCAATCAGAGTTGAAACTACTCGGTGAAAATTCACATCTCTGAATGTATTTGGATAGTTATATTAACTCTTTGCATTATGATTTTCTTGGCAATATTAGAGAATTTTCATCCAATTATTGCTAATATTAAAGACCATTCCGATGATAATTATTGAGACGGTAAGGTCACGACGAACATTAACATCCGAGCGCGCCTACCGGAAAGCGGAAAAATCGACGGAACAAAGAATATTAATGACGACGGGCAACATTCGCTATTATCGATAATTACCTCCGATAATTAACTATTCCATTAAATCTTCGAAGCTGTCTTGAAGGATCCTCTATATACCAATCTCACGGTTCGCGGGACAAGAGGGCGTGTTAAGCGACGCGGAAGGCATTCTGGAGCGCAATTTATGCATTAAAGCCGGCGAAATCGCGAATCGACGTCGATTATTTTCGAATATATTACACGAGACGTAACGGCGGGAATATTTAACCGTAATTTCCTCGGCAAAAGACGACGGGGTCCGTCGTATTTTCCGTGAGATATGTGAATTATCCGCGGGATATTGAATCGATCGAATATCTCCAAAGGTCTCGTATCTCATTTTCTCGGCGACCGGGTCGGATTTAAACCGTGGGTACCTTTCCGTCTCTAACCGCCTCGCGCTCCTGCCACCGTCATCCTTTTCTTCGAAAATTATATTCGCAGGATAAATCGGTCGAGCTGCTTCATTCTCGCGGGCGGCGAATTACGCGCGCCGCATTCCGTTGCGTCGCAGTCCGTCGGCTTGCCAGCCGTGTTTCTTAATTGTTCATGGAACAGAAAATTAATAAGCTCGACACATCGTGCAAAAATTAGACTCTGGGTTCGCGCAGCGACGCCGCGACACGGCATTCCAATCAACAGCTTTAATCTTTAATTTTAATTTTAAAAAATAAACGTGGAGGGCGGTGTTTATGGTACCGAAAACGTAGTACATTTTTGTTTCATTTTTTCAAGGGAAAATGCGGCACAATTTTTTACTACATCTAGAATAAGTTTTTTATCATTTTGTGCTACCACATTTTGCGATCCCATGCTCGTAGAATTTTTCTTTTTTAATTAGCAAAAAATTCAGTTGTACGACTTTCGAAGAATTCACGCACGAACTTATGTGACGACCTAGTACTTTCAGAGTTATTGTAGGTGGCAATAGATAGTGCCTCACCCTGTATACAGGGTGTTTGGTAACTCGTGGTACAAGCGAAAAGGGGGTGATTCTACATGAAAGGATAAGTCGAAAATATAGAATAAACATTTTTCGTTTGAAGCTTTGTTTTCGAGAAAATCGACTTTGAAGATCTGTCAGGTTTGTGTGGTTTAGTATATGCAGCAAGTAGATTTGGTTGGTCATGATCAGACGCGTCAGACAATTCCTATCGAATAGCATGCGTATTCGCTGCATTCCAAACTGTAGTTAATTACATATTTTCGACTTATTCTTTTATGTAGAATCAGTCCCTTTTCGCTTGTACCACCAGTGTTAGCAAACACCCTGTATATATGAAAGAATTTCATCGTCTTTCATGCAGAGTGTTATTATTTACTTCTGGGGACTTGGTTCCACCTCTAACTTGTGCGTTTACTAAACAATCACACAAGGTTAACTCTGCGGCCGACCGTCGCGATAGAAGGAAACGCTTTGCCAAGGAGTTCGGGACGCGACATTGCGCAATAAAAAAAGAAGGATGAAAATTTCATTCAACTTTACAGTGTAAACAAATATTCCACATTCTTGCGCGAGCGAGCTACGACGGCGCGTAGACTTGCAAAATATTCTCGAGTATGCCCCATGAAATATTAATAAAATCTTAATCGAGGATTTAAATAGTCTTCCCCTCTTGCCGGGTCATGTCTGTAATAACTTCTCCCGTTTATGAGTATTTAACTTTTGTGTTCCTCGAAGTTTCCATCGATTGAAGTTACGTCGTTTCCAGGGGGGCTGAGCTAAGTTTTTAACAGGAATTCTTGCAACTTGGATTACAAAGAGTTGCCACCCCTTCCTACCCCCTATCACCCCCCCCCCTCTCGCGGAGGGAAGACCCGCTCGTCTCTAAAGAACATTCCACGGGGGAAGTTCATCATCGAGGAAAGAGTATCGCAATGACAGACTCCAGATACGAAGTCGAACTCGGATAAGCTACTTGGCCATGCGGCAGGTTTACGCGAATTGACGCCGACGACTTCGCCTCTCTCCGCGAAACTTTACAGGAGTTTCCCGCTGCAGCGTAACACTCCTGTTAATGACACTTTCATAGGGTCTCGTTCGTCGATTACGGCCCGATCGTGACAATCCCCAGGAACGTTTCGCAGTGTTACACGAGTACAGTAGAAGTTGAAAGAAAACTCTCGTCAACTTATTAACACTATTCCTACCGCGACCGGTCAAACGACCGTTTTTAAAATTTCGATTAGAGTTAGAACACTCTATTCCGAGACAGCTGAAACAGATACCGGTTTTAGCCCGGGGAATGGAATGATTGTCTAATTGATCGTACAAGTGAAATAAATCAGTCTTTGGTCAGACCAGATACCGAACCTCTCGGCGAACAAGTGAAAGAAGTCTACGTTCGGTCAGGCGCTCGGGATAGTTTTATCTTTGGTCACCCCAAAGTGGATTACGGGCCGTCCATTATTTATGTTTACAGCATAAAAGAAGATTTCAAACCGTTCATTTGATATAGCACAATCAGTGAAAAGCCTTTTAACGGTAACTGTAATTATCACGGTAATTATTACTGGACTAGATTTGCGTTCTAAAATCGGACATGTCGCACGCAACAACCTAATGCTTTCTGTGATCTGCAGGTTCGCAGAGAAAACGCGAGTCATCGTTCGCGATTATTGTTTCTATATACGAATTTCCTATATACAACGTAATTGAATCGCCTTTAAACTTCATGACTTTTCCTAAAATATGCGTATAATACATTTTTCAATATTCACTTCTTTCTTTATTGTTTATTTTCTGAGAAAAATTTGTAGTCTGTCTTACCTACCACGACCGGTCATTCGACCGGTAGAACGATTTATATCTTTTTGTAATAGCATTCTTTCAAAGACAACAAAAATAACAAAAAGACAAGTAAAATAAACAAAATCATAGCCGAAGGGGATGCCTAGACGTCTTCTCACGAATTCAAATCAGTAAAGTCTTGTGACCTGAACAGAGAGCATCAAAACGTGAAAGTTACAAGGAGCATATTCGGCAGTCGTTTACTATTTTGTATTTTTATTCTATTATTATTCTACTTTTATTTTATATTGTATTACGTGTTATAAGTGTGATTTTCAAAAAAGTGAACAAACCAACAATACTTCGTAGCAAGTTTTCACATTTTATCTTTTGTTCATTTTTTTATCCATCTTGATTTACATTTTCATATTTCAGTTTTTATTTTATCCCTTGAATATTCGTTCCCAAAATGTCAAGATGTTCGAAGAGTGTAAATTTATTATTAGAGAAAATAAATAATATTGATGAAGAGTGTTCCGAAGATGATCAGGAAATTTTTGATATTGAAAATGACAATGCGGAAAATTATGATCTATTTGAGACCGACTCGAACACCGATGAGGACGAGGAGAATGTTTCGAACGTACGTAGAGGACGAAAGAGAAGGAAATTTTTAGTTAGTTCCGATAGTGAGAATGAGGAAGAGGCAATCGAAATTGCTGTAGACGGAACTGTTTGGCAAGAAGTAAAAGAAAAGTCTAATCCTGGAAGAGCACCTATTCATAATATTTTTAGGGGCACATCAGGCCCAACAGGGTATAGTAAACGAAATATTATGAAAGGTAAAGTTATGACGGCATTTTCTCTGATTATTGATAAGAATTATTTTCAATCTATATTAAAAAATATAAGTTGTGCTAAAGACCGGTCATTTGACCGGTCGCGGTAGGAATAGGTATACGTGAAGTGTCGCTAGGAATAGTGTTAACATAAACGAAAGAGGGCCTTTCAGGAAAAAAATTCTATTTCAGGTTCACTACAACTTCTGTGGTATAATGTTTGTTTATTAAAAAAAATATATAAGAAGGTATTGAATAGATAATCTCGATGTCGGAAACAATTAGATACAACACTCTCACGCAACGCACACGTCCTTTCCTCGCTGTAGTCAACGGAAAACTCTGCTTTCTCCCTCCAAGAATGTCCTTTTTAAGGATTCATTCACACCCACACTCATCCCCTAATCTTATCCGTGTCCCGGAAAAACCCAGCCTACCCTTGGGCCTGGTTTTTGTCAGGGACACTTTCTCTTCTATGGCCCTCTTTCCTTGGGTCTGCTTTTCGTCGGGCCTCGATGTTTTATGGCCCTCTTCCTGCCATCGAAGACCCAACGACACTCTGTCTAAATTTACGATACTACACTTCTAGAAAAATCACCGCAGAAAAATTGCGATTGCTCGGTGCACCAACTTCAGCGTACCAGCAAATATGAAAACCGGGAATTTCAGAAAGTAGTGTAAACTCGCTAGAGTCGGACGCAATCTGTTCGTGAAATAAATCCCACGCAAGTGGATTTTCCTTTTTCGCAGAAAATAATAAACTGATCCGACGAATTGCTGAGTGACGAGACTGGATAACAGTAAAATTTGTCTCGCGGAAGCGATAGCAAACTGGCGAATATATCGGCAGAGTGAGTCCTCGTCGTCGTTATTCCGTCAAGTCAAATCTAGCCCGAACGTCGACGTCGTTCGGTCCAAGAAATCCCACGAATAAACAAGGATTAGCATAATCTAGAGAGCTCAAGGAATTCGATACTCCCTCCGAGCGGGTAAAATTTCTTGAATGGGAGAGTCACAGGCGCCCACTGTCGTATTTGATGAATACACAATGGGAGCCGCACGATAAAAAAGGGGTATAGACTCGAGTCATTGTTAACGGTGACTCGAAGCCGTTCCCAGCCGGCCGCGCGTTCATCGAAACGTTATTGTATGCAGTCTTATATTGAAATATCCCGACGCGACTCCTCCGATTTATTGCTTCTCGTATTTCTTCCCTTTTTTTCTTTTTTTTAATTCGCGGCCAACCCGCGGTAGAAGCAGGCCGAATAGAGATTCTCATTCAACGATATCCACCCGCTAATAATGCCAATGAACCAGCCAGCGGTGGTCCCGTCATTGTTCGGCATTGTACACGTCGGAATTGTGCACGTTTACCGGCGTGCCTCGGTGCGCGTCACTTTTCCCAGCTTCGAACAGTTCACCGGCGTGCAGAAAATTTGATCAGCGGCCAGCCTCGACAACCTCCGGCCGTTTTTGTTTTAGTTTTCAATAATCCACGGGCCGGTGCGCGCAACACACGCGAATTTGAAATTCGATGAACTATGACTCGCATCGGCGAGTACGAAATTTCAAACGGACGTGAGTTTATAATGGGAAGAGAAGCAGTCCTGATATTGCCAGGAAACAATAGGCGACCGTGTGCCACACGCCTCGCGTACATAGTTGTCACCCGGCTAACAAGTCTGCAGTCTGTTAACAAAGATCCTATGAATTTTGTTCTAGGGTTTTTTTTCCGCTACTGTGATTCCATCGGCGCCGGTGATGAGTTTTGCGCACGAATTGGTTTACTCGAGCGAGCATCGAAGGATGATTGACATTGAATTGGACGCAGGTTTCTTTGACAGATTCGGAACGACTCGTTCGTGGTCGAACGATACGCGTGTATCGAGACGAATCCGTGAATAAGGAAAATCTATTCTATTCTATATTCTGTCTTCTAAGGAAAATCGGTTGGTGCGCACTGTATCGCGATACTCGTACGATGGATACCGATTGTACATTATTTTTTATGAAAACTTTCACGCGACGATTCTTGTATCGTGTGATACCGATTCACCGAGATACTTTAAGAGTCTTTTCACACGACGATACATGTACAGTCGAGTCGGAAAGTAAGTTAACATTTGGTGATACGTAGGCAATGAATATGATGAATAAAATCAAGTTATTGTATTGTTTTTATTTAGGAGGTGTAAGGAAATAAACAAATATGTTAGTAAAACATATATTATCATTATTAACCCCTTGCCCTACAATAACGAGCCAGACTCGTGATGAAGATTCTGAATAGAGTCTAATAAATGTGAACGTTATTAATTTCCTTTAAATCGAAATAAAAATCTATTTTTTTCTAGTTGATATATATCCTTTGAGGAAAACGTAGGCATACGATAAATATAAACTATCTTTTTTTTTCTATGAAATTCTGAACGATGAAGAATTTCTAATCATTATAATCACAAAATGAATAGTAGTGCAAGGGGTTAAAGATTAAAGACATGTCATATTCATTTGCCTGCATACACCAGTCGTTAACTTACTTTCCGACTCGACTGTATGCGATACGCACGATGGATACCGACCAATACATCGGAGGCATTCGTATGACGAAACAAAAATTTTGCATTGCAACTCGGTCGAACAGAAAAATTTCAACAAAAGTAAGTGTAGGTGTAATATTAAATTTTACTCTTCCAACGATAGGAATAACCTATTTTTGGGTTTCTCGTACATCTGCACATCGAAACCGTCCAAAGGCGAGCAAACTGAAAGAAAGAGAACAATAATTCGTGGAATCGCCGATGATGATTGCATACAGGTCTGTGAATATGTATGCGTGCCGGTACTTTGAAAGCTAGCGGTGATCGATATTGTTTTCAATTAATACCGACGTCGGTGAATCCTTGTCGGTCGAACAAGTCAGTGTCAGTGTCGGTGAAACCTGTGTGTCAGCAACTTCCATATAACCCATTTAAACAATGGTCGCGGTAAAAAAGACACCCCAAAACGCGTTCACTTTTGCGAATATTTTCCATTGATTTTAAAAACCGGGAATGTACAAGAAAATAAAATTACGCGACGGTATAAAAGGGATCCTTTCCGTGCAAAAAGCATTGAAAAAGTTGATAAATCATATTTTGTTTTCATGACAATACCACAGGGATTCGGTACAGAGATTTTTGTTCGTTTTACGCAATACTCTGTCTCAACGAAATAGTCCGTAAATAAATGTTTAATAACAATGATAATAATGATTTTGCGTCATTATAAAACGCATCGGATGATCGGCGAGTTTGTAAAGATGGTGAACCAATTTTTACGACCGGATGGATTGCAGTGTTCGAAGCGTGGATTATTGACGATGGTGCAAGTAACTAGAAGTATGCCAGGAAATGGAAAGCGGTCCGTCTGACAAAAATAAATCGTTACTCGGGGAAGAAGAACGACACGTTTAGCCGGTGTAAATGTCCCATTTGATAGATAGTTGTTTCCCGCTGGAAAGTAAAGTCACTTCTTTCGATACTGTTCCACGCGAATGTTATTCAACAAGTTCGCCGAGAGAGATTCGTGCCGTGCAATGGTCTTAATACATCTTGATGCGTTCGTCCCGATTTATTCCATGAATAAACGAGTGTCGTTTACGCGGAATACGAAGCCTATTAACCCTTTGAGCGCTGAGTTGTGCGAAGTTAAGCGTGTGCTGTGGACCGCCTACTTTTTACGACGAATCACTCTCGACAATTTGTAAATCAATGCGCAATAAATGCACACACAAGTCTAATGAACAACACATATCTGCGTTCATGGCCCAAATTGAATGGCTGTGTGAGATCCCATATATGCGTTCATGGCCCAAATTGAATGGCTGTGTGGGAACCCATATATGCGTTCATAGCGCTCAAAGGGTTAATAGACTGCGGATCTTGATGTCACCTGCACGATATACGTCGCTGGCAAGACCCGTGTTGTTGCCACATATCGAGAATTCAGTCGAGAGTTCACATGTAATTTCGGTGGCACGCTTGGCCGAACCGCCAACCGTATCGTTGGAAATAAAAATCTGGACTCGCGAACGATGAAATTAAGTAAGTTCGGCGAACACGCGTCGCGTGGAATACAAATGGCGGCCGTGGTGGCTCCGATGCCGGCTCAGAAAATGAAACGTCACAGTCTTCCAGAGACAATTTCTCCGCCGTCCAAACCGGTCGACATGTTCGACAGTAATCTCGGCGAGCTTCGCACGGTTGTTTCTTCCTTCCCGCCACATACACAGCGCCCGTGGGTACACCTTATGATGTAACCAATCACCAGCAAATCCTATTTCCCGCCTGGAAAACTTGTCTCGGTCGGGTCACGTTCATTCCGCCGACGATCGACTCCAAATCGACGCATTCTGGGAGGATAAACCTAACTCCTAACGCGTAACGCCTATCTGCCTTGAACGTCATTAATCACCGGGCCTCAGATATCGCAGACATTCGTCATTCCGTAAGGAATGTTAGTTTTTGAAGTGTAAAGTTAGAGAGATAAGTGGACAGTGTGGTGTGTGCGTGTGCGTGCGTGGAAAAAGTTTGCGTCGATTGAAAGTAGCGAACTGTTTTCGATAATTATGCAGAAAATGAACTGAATCCTGAACTGGTTTTTCTCAAAACCCAAGGAGTGAAAGAAACAAATTTTATTCTTCCTTTTCGACTCGCTTTTACGCGTAGAATTACTTCCCAATCGGTTGTCCACGGTATGTAACCTTGTATTGGGTTGGCAATTAAGTAATTGCCGATTTGTTCAATGAAATAAAAGAGTTTTTTTTTACTTGGAATGAACTTTAATCTATGATGTATCTTCCATTTTGTTCGATGACCTTTTGCCATCTCTCTGACAACTTGAAAATTCCACGCTCGTATAAAGTCCGATCCTTTTCGGCCAAAAATTGAGTTAAGTGAGATTTTACAGCGTCATCATTAGACATCGGATCTTTATGCATTTATGGCTTATGGAAATGTTAAAAAAATGCTATAATATAAAATTCGAGAGAATTTAACACGATTTTTATTTGCTTTGGATCTACAAGGGCTGTCCCCATTAAAAATAAAATTTTATTTCATTCCACTTTCTTAAAATGTTTCTATAAAAATTGGAAATTGCATAAACATCCGATGTCTAGTCATCATCATTGAAAGTTTTACCACGAAGGGAGTTGTCCAGGGATCGAAATAGGTAAAGCTAGGTTAGGATGACGGTTAACATATATAAGAAGAAGAAGATCATAACATTTATGGATATCATAAAAATGGGAGTGAGAGACACCTATAACTGAAATCGGCAATTACTTAGTTGCCAACCCAATATATTACCTCTAGAACCTCCTTTCGTAAAAAATCGCCGATTACACTGGCATATGCCGGGAGAAGAAAGCTTCTTGTCACGAAATTTCGATTTCTATTCTGCAGCGCAATCTTTGGAAAGCGAGGAATCACTTTTCGTTACCGAAACCTTCGATCGCATGGAAGAGATAGACCAGCTCAACAGAAATAGATGGGTATCGGGCCGATGGGTAGGATCAACATCGTCGATCGCGTCTCGCCGGGCTTTAAATGAAATTCAACCGGGGCAGGATCCCGTGCCGGCAATCTTCGGTTATTACCGTGTTACCCTCTCAAACAAAGTAACAACTCTCCCATCATTTGCTCTGGCTGCTCGCGGCAGGGCACGGTGCTGCGGCCCGGCCCGGCCCAGCCCGGCTCGGCCCGAATCAGAAGTTCCCGCGCGCTCGTAAATTCATCGTTCTGCGATCGAGTTACCGGGCCGAAGTCGAGAGGATGCCGTCCAAAACCCGTCGATCCGTACCAATCACCGTCCTCCCCTCTAAACTCGGTCATCCTTCCATTCATCCTTCCTCCCTTCCTTCCTTCCTTCCTTCCTTCCTTCCTTCCTTCCTTCCTTCCTTCCTTCCTGTCTTGCTTCCTTGGTTCCCGAGTCTCTTTGCTTTGCTACCTAGCTAGCTAGTGGACCGGCCCCGCGCGCCTCGACCCTTCGAATATACGACGCCATATTTTAGCACTGCCGGGAGTCGTTTTGCATTTCGTATGCATGCGCTGTGTTCCAGGACTGCAACCGAGCAAGGAGGAACGGTTGACGGAAGACGAGCGCTATGTGTGTATCGGGATAGAGAGGATACGCGTAGACAGAACGCTCGGAGATAGCTGACGCTCGGCGAAAGGGAGCTCGCGTGTACGGCTTCGGGGCTCTGTCGTTTCGCGCTGCATTCAAATTGTATTTTCTTTACGAAATAACCTTCCGACCGATATTCGACTTTCCTGCCGTGGCTTGCCCGCTTTCGAGAGCGCACTCGAAATTGCCACCATTTTACACACCCCGACAAAACCGTATACCGTACACTCCCGTCCATAAGTCACCCGGAACACTTACTAAAATTTCGATGCAGACGATATTTCGTTGCTAACCCTCAACACTCTAATGGCGACTGTAAGGCATTTTTTACATTATTAAACTTGCTTTATTGTACTTCACGAGCAAATTCGAATCGAATGTATAACATGGAAAAATATATAGAAGGGAACGGATTCTGAAGAAATGTTTCATTTTGGTGTTAAAATAGCTTCAAGTGCGAAGGGTTAAAGGATTATGAAATACAAATGGTACTTATTGAAATTTTCTAATGTAGATAACATGTGTAAATCAAATTGAAATACCTCATATTTGTTTGTTTTTATTTCATCAATACATACGCTAATTTTTAAAATTTTAGTGGGACAAATTATCTTCGAATTTGTCTGTTTTGATTTTGGGTACGTTTCCCTTATTCTATCCAAGTCATCCCACAATTCTCAATATATTTTTTCCATCATTTTCATCATTCTTGTTTTCAAATGGACACCCTGTATATTAGGTAGATGCAGTATTCGCTACCCGTGCACTTTTGTGAAGTATTGTATACTTACTTTTAGGAATAGTTCTAGTATCATGACTAGACATCGGATCTTTATGCATTTATGGCTTATGGAAATGTTAAAAAAATGCTATAATATAAAATTCGAGAGAATTTAACACGATTTTTATTTGCTTTGGATCTACAAAGGCTGTCTCCATTAAAAATAAAATTTTATTTCATTCCACTTTCTTAAAATGTTTCTATAAAAATTGGAAATTGCATAAACATCCGATGTCTAATCATGACCATCGATTTCGTAGACCACCTAGCACATTGATTTTCTTTTACTGTTCCTATTGAACCATTGTTTGGTGTCTGCACGCGTCAGAGGACCTGCAAAACCATTTAAGGGGTCGAACAGTGTGCAGTTTCAGCGTGAAGTATGCAGCTAATTTTCTCATGTATCTTACAATAAACGTATGCATGAGAGAGCTTTTTGGTTGTTCGAGGCGAAATCGTAGACAGAAAATTCAGCACCGCCGCGGAAAATGAGCTAATATAACTTGGTGGCTTACCCAACGAATGTTGATGTTAATTTCCTGTTGCCGCGTCGAACAAATTCGATCTAGCATGCAGCTTTGTGTCCGTGCTCTTAAAACGGATCCCCCGACGCCGAAACTGCGGCGTCGCGTCGCGTTCTGTTTCGGTCGACCGCAAACTGGATTCCGGCTGTTTCCGGTACAGAAAACTGCTAGCGACGCGGGGTCGCGGTAAGTTTTAATAATACCTGGCGTGGCTTACAGGCGGCATCAAAATACAATGATGTTACCTACGCGACGCCCCCTGCGAAACTTCAGCGAAGCGACAGCGTTATCGCCGGCGGCCTGCGGGACACGCGACACGGAGTCCATACGGCCGGCAAACTTTAAATCAGAAAGTCTGATTGCGTGAGTGCCGCGCGAGATACCAATGTCCCCCGCAGTTTTCCGACCGAGACGGATGTCCTTTGCTGCAGCTGCGCCGAGACGCATCGTTCCGACAACCGTTAATGTTCCCCTCGCCATTTTCGATTTCAACTTTCTTCCCTCGTGATTATACAGGGGCTGTTTGGTAACTGGTGGTACAAGCGAAAAGGGGCTGATTCTACGTGAAAGAATAAGTCGAAAATGTAGAATAAAATCGAGTGTTGAAATGCAGCATGCTATTCGATAGGAATTGTGTGACGCAACTGTCTGATCATGACCAACCAAATCTACTTCCTGCATATACAGTGAGTAACGAAAGTATTCGAACGCCCTTTAAATCAGTATAACTTTTTTTTTTAAGTGGATCAAACGACCTGACTTTTTTGAGGAGTTAGAAGAATTGGTTTTCCAAATGATGTGTAAAAAAAATATTGGAAATAACGCATCTATATTTTAATAATATAGTTTATTTCCCGCTTTACAAAAAAGGTGTTAAATATAATAGCGAAACGAACACGTCGTGTCGGTTGCCTGGTCAGAGTTTAAACTGAACATCGGTGGCATCGCAAAAACAAAACTGTAACGGAGAGAGCACAGCCGATTAATCAAATCGGTGGGCGCCTTCTCATTGGCTATTGTCATGGCATAGAGTATGAAAAGCTCATATTCCAACAGAAAAAATTGCAATTGGTAAGAATTACATGAGAAAATAAAAATGGCACTTTTCACAACTTTTTTATTTGAGCCTGTAATGAAAATTTAAAATATGCGTTTTGTAGATCTCTGTTAGTTATACACGTACTGAAAATTTCATCGAAATCGGCTGACGCAGATAAAAATGGCACGTATCAAAATATGTTAGAATCTGAGGATTTTAAGCAGAAACTGGCCAAAAGTCGTGAAAATCTATGCTTTTCACCACTTTTAACTAGTTGTAGCTCGTGTGTATATTAATCGATTTCAATGAAATTTGCAGCATGTATACAACTAACATATATCTACAAAACGCATATTTTAAATTTTCACTACAGGTTCAAATAAAAAAGTTGTGAAAAGTGCCATTTTTATTTTCTCATGTAATTCTTACCAATTGCAATTTTTTTTAAATCTTTTTTACACATCATTTGGAAAACCAATTCTTCTAACTCCTCAAAAAAGTCAGGTCGTTTGATTCACTTAAGAAAAAAGTTATACTGATTTAAAGGGCGTTCGAATACTTTCGTTACTCACTGTATGTACTAAACCACACAAACCTGACAGATCTTCAAAGTCGATTTTCTCGAAAACAAAGCCTCAAACGAAAAATGTTTCAACTTATTCTTTCACGTAGAATCACCCCCTTTTCGCTTGTACCACCAGTTACCAAACACCCTGTATATACAGGGTGGAGCATTTAAATGGGAACACCTAAATATCTCGGTTATTGTTAGTCGTACAAAAAATCTCCACAGAACGAAGTTGTACCGTTTCAAGGGGCGAATTTGATGATGGTAAAAGTTTGTTGTCGAAGTCATTTTTTTTACAAGATTTCAAGGTCATCGATATTTGTTTAAATGGAATCATATATTTTTTTCTTCATATTCTTATAGAGAATAAAATGACAAATTCAACAACCTACATAATGTACGATTCGGCTCATATATATTAATAATTATTTCGTTTTAAGTGATGTCTTATAGTATTGTCGCGGACTGTAACGTGAATCACTGTAGCGGTGAATGTATCGAATTGGGATTTCAATGGGGACCACACACGTCAAACAACGTGGTCGATTCCGTGTGCCGAGAATTGCGGGAATAATTTATGTGGAGCTATTTTTCATTGGTACTCGAAACCTCCTAGTAATCTCGATGACCAGCGCGTAATAGAGCAGCCAACCCCATTCCCGACCCCTTGAAATCAATGGGGTGTCTAACGGGTGCCTGGGGGCCAATATAACTGTACCGTGGTAACTCCGTGGCACAGTACGATGTAGATAGAGGCATCGGCAACCTTTCTAATCAACGCCAGCTGCACGACGCGCTCCACGTTAATGTTGCAACGTAGCCGAGAAAATAACGAGACAAGTGCCAGATAATGCGACGGCTGGCGAAGTGCGGCCCGATAGTCTGTTGCGCTGCCGGTGACATTTATAGGAACAATAATTGGTATATTTATCGCGCGTAGACGGACCTCTGGCAGGGATAAATATCAAAAGCTGCATTGTTCCCGCTATATTTATACGTCTCGCTGTCGATGCATTGTTCTATCCTGCGAATTATGAAGCGGATTTCGCAGCTTTAAAATCGCCGGTTTCAGATATTCGCTGCTCTATTTCGCTGAATATTATATACGGTTTTGATACAGTAGCCTGTACGGTAACTGTCGTTTCGTCGAATTGTTGAAAGTCTAGAATGAAATTGGTAGGATCGAGACGTAGAATAGAAGTTCACTTTTCCATTAGTGTAGGAAATTAATAGGATGGGTTGGGATTGTTTGGAGTGACTGTGGGCGCGTTTGCATTCGGTGTGTATGTGTGTATGATTGTGAGTGGGGATGCTGGCAGCTTGGTGACGAGAAGACTCGTGTGTTTTGTCGTTGCCGGGTGAATTGTTTGATTGTAAAGGGGGAGAGTTGTAATTAGTTACCAACGAACCGGCGAGCGATAAACACATAACGTACACGCGCCTGAATTATAAATTAAGAAAACGAATAAATATAGTTAATAGGAGAGGAGATAATCCTGGTTGTTCTTTTGAATTCCCTCCTTCCCCTATATTAGAATGTGTAATTAAACGTATGAATTCTATCTGTCAATGCCTGCAAGAGTTTTGACTGAAACGAGAGGGGTATAAGTAGAATAGGTCTGTTAACGGTCAGACGAGCGCGGTTACAACTTCCTAAATTGCTGCAAGTAGAGACAAATGAACTTACGAACTTCTGTAGAGAATCAAAGTTGAACTAGACCAGCTTAGACAATTAAAGTTACCAACATTTCTAGACCAATAAGTACACAGCGCCTGTTGCTGATCAAATCCACAAAGTTGGTGCTGCTGCTTATCAAACAATGTTGCAACTGCTGGCAAACCTGCAGTATAGAAACGCGTAGAGTGAGGCATTGCGTGTCCAGGTAAAGCAGAATTGATCCACAGTAATTGGCAGTTAAAGGCCAGGATTACATCGAAATGTTTAAGTAGTGCGGTTCAATTACTGGCCGGGCAATTGTAACGGCGACAGTATCTATACAGGTACATAGCGTTGGACTGTAACTAATCATACACATAATATTCCAAGCGTGCTTGTTAGTTGGAGAAGTAGAATGGGCAGTATATCCGAACACATAACAAGAGCACATACACAGCCACTTGGATAAGTAGAATAGGGATCGTATCACGTCAGACATGTGGGCTAGGATTAAATCGTTTGCTAAACAAACAAGGTTCCATCTGGGACAAGGGTAACCGACCTTTATGAATCAGACACGCACGGACAATCTCATATAGGTCGGTGGAAACCGTCTGATCGCGATTAATCATACTCCATTATTAGCGACAAATCGGGATAAAAGATTTCACTTCATGGGTAACATGAAATTATGATTAATAAACTGTGGATTTTATGCATTTGTGACCAGCTAAAATACTAAATTGCGAGGACATTAATTTTCATCTAATAACCTCGCTTTCTGTTGCAAATGTATCAACGCATGCAGATAAGATGCCAGAGTGTGTAAAACAGCAATGTTTTTGTAAATTACTATTTAATTTTTGTTAATTTAGTTATGACTTTTCATACTATATCGTTCAAATAACAAATGATATTTGTCGATTCGGTACAGAAATACACGTACTACATTCTTTACAAAGTACCCCTCTGATTTTTTGCACACTACTTCCAGACATACCTTCAACTTTAAATAACAATTGACTTGATTTGCCCATCTGTGCTCGAATCGCAGAAAATAGTAATTTTCGAGAATCTGATAAAAAAATGTTTCAAACAAAAGTTGGTCGGCAGTAACGCGCCAGTAAATTTCAATGAAATAATTAACAAAAAAAAAGTACAGATCTCTTCAATTTGGTTTTAGCAATATCGTACCTCTTCTTTCGTTAATCGATACACGTTTTTGTCCTGTTTAAAAGCACTAGAGTTTAAAAGTTATTAATTCTCTGCCAATGAGGGATCGAGTACCGTGGCGGAGGGTTAAACAATCTCTCTTGCGACTTTTGTCAGGTCGTACCGCGGCCGGAGCATTTATCGCAAAGGAAACGTAAACGGGCCCTTATGCGAAAGGGCTCTCAACGTCGGCGTAGAGCAAATCGTGCAAGTATATCGGAAAGTCAGACCGAAACGATTCGCAGCTGAAACGTAAACCTTATTCGGAAGGACCCTTGGCGTTGGCTAAACGGAACAAACGGCGGAAATGTTTTGCAAATATATTTCGAAAGTTGTATCGAAAGAATTCGCTGTTGCCGCGGCGCGTATTGTCGCGGTATCGATTACGCGCGTGCGCCAGCGCGCTCGACCGTCGCGCCGGCTCGTGTAATTTCGCAAATGGTCAAATGCAGGATCGCGAACTCGTGACATAAGTGTTTCGGGGGAACAGCGTCGTGCGTTTGACACCCCGAACACGCTCATCTCCGCTCCACGATCATCCTACCGAACCGGAGATTAGCGGAACAGGCATTCGAATAGCGTGTGCAGACTACTTGAATGCGCGCGTTAAGCAATCAGCACGCGGATTATTAAGCAGTAACTCGGGTTATTTAGATAATCCGAGGGCCGGTTCGCTTGGCCGAGGCATTATTTCGATACTGAACACACTATACCTAGCAGATCTATTCGATGCCACGCGCAACTATGGTCGCAAGTTATTTCACGAGATTGCATTACTCGGCAATGTCGATTTTCTCCTCGGCCCGTGACGCGAACAGGTTTTTATAATTTCAGTAATTGTGAAATAGAAAACCGGTCATTCCGACCGTGGGAGTAATCAATTTTGAAACATTCATCTAAATTAGTACAGTGCATATACGCTTGCGACAAATTTTTCATTTTCCGTTAAATATGAATATCTGTCCAATAGTGTTTTGCACATCTCTATTGTAGACGGATTCTGCAGGTTAATTTTGTTAAATGCGTTAAATGTGAAATATTTATCTAAATTAGTACAGTGCATATACGTTTGCGACAAATTTTTCATTTTCCATTAAAAATGAATATCTGTCCAATAGTGTTTTGCACATCTCTATTGTAGACGGATTCTGCAGGTTAATTTTGTTAAATGCGTTAAATGTGAAATATTTATCTAAATTAGTACAGTGCACATACGCTTGCGACAAATTTTTGATTTTCCATTAAAAATGAATATCTGTCCAATAGTGTTTTGCACATCTCTATTGTAGAAGGATTCTGCAGGTTAATTTTGTTAAATGCGTTAAATGTGAAACATTCATCTAAATTAGTACAGTGCACATACGCTTGCGACAAATTTTTCATTTTCCATTAAAAATGAATATCTGTCCAATAGTGTTTTGCACATCTCTATTGTAGACGGATTCTGCAGGTTAATTTTGTTAAATGCGTTAAATGTGAAATATTTATCTAAATTAGTACAGTGCACATACGCTTGCGACAAATTTTTCATTTTCCGTTAAAAATGAATATCTGTCCAATAGTGTTTTGCACATCTCTATTGTAGACGGATTCTGCAGGTTAATTTTGTTAAATGCGTTAAATGTGAAATATTTATCTAAATTAGTACAGTGCACATACGCTTGCGACAAATTTTTGATTTTCCATTAAAAATGAATATCTGTCCAATAGTGTTTTGCACATCTCTATTGTAGACGGATTCTGCAGGTTAATTTTGTTAAATGCGTTAAATGTGAAACATTTATCTAAAATCGACGTGACGATTTAGGCGACGACAAAAGCAAATTTCATTTCGTTACGTATAATCTAGAAGATTTATATTTCGATATCGAACACTCAAATTCTTTTTAATCCAGAGCCCGGACGGCAGTATGCGTCACTGAACACGAAGCGAGGCCGAATAGATTCCACGAAATTCCATAAATAGTGATATTAAAAAATATTCGTGAATTTTCGACATAGCAGAGATAGAGCGTACAACATTATTAATACGTTTGCAAAGAAATTGGGCATAACGGTGGTCTAGTGTTAGAAGCAACGAGCCAAAAGGTTACGATTTTTAAATAGAAGAACGTATTAACATAATATTGATGAACAATTCCGCAACAAATATGTTTAGAAATATAGTAATTATTATGCAATTATCGTCGGACAGGCTGCGCTAACTAATAATTTTTAATTGTCAATGCAGCTTCGTATTATTGAATGCTGTTTAAATGCAAATACTGTGGTTTTCAATGCGAACGACGCGACGGATATATTTGCGTGCTAACCACTGGAACGAATAGATTTGTTATAATATGTTCCTCAAAATTATCAAATATCATTAAATGGATTATTATCGAGTAATTAAGTACTATATGATACTTTTTCTTTTCCCAAGATCAAACCCAAGTAAAATTACGTTTCTCGCGACATGTTCCAGACTCATTTACAACCTGGATCGTTTACGTCTAGGAAATTATTTTTTATTGTTCTAGCCATTCGATAAATCCAAAAAAAATTCTGTAATACGTATTGAAGTGCGTATTTCAACGTGCAATCGTTGGAACGTCAAATGTTTCAAGCATTAATGAGAAAGAATAAACATAGGAAAGAAAGAAATCCGGACATAAACGGTCCAGATTGCCCACAGAGGATTAACGTTTATATTTCCTGCTTGTCGCTCATTAAAATTGTATTCGGATCGCGCTATGTTTTTGTTCGTCGTCTCCGGCGAGGCCGGGCCGGCTTAATAAAATATTTTCGATCGGCAAAGAGAGGCGAAAAGCAGACGCGAAACTTTTTTCTCCTCGGCGGGGGGTCCGGCAGGCGATCCAAGGGGTCGGGGCTGCAAATTAATCCGATTATCCGTAACAAAGGGGAATACCTGAAACAAAATAATCAAACGGACGTCGAGGGAGGTAGCTGGGGAGGGGGGAGAGGGGCGGCTGCAAGCAAGCACTTGATTTTTTTTCCCTCGGACAATTACACCGCTCTTGTTCTCCAATTATTCCGTTGTTCTTCAAGCTCGGAAGTTTCTCATTAACCGGAGGGCGAGTCGCGCGCGGCTCTCCGGCTATTTACCCGCCGGCAATAACCGGTTCGAATATCGGCTGTTGTATCTCTGTTTAACCGAACGGGTAGCCGGGAGTGGCTCGATGAATCGTCCGGGGCGCTACGTACATTATCCAAGAGAGTAACCTAGATCACGGACTATTGAACTCGTAATGTCAAGTACGCCGAAGGGTCCGAGGGCATCGTAAGCAATGTCCGAGAGCCCGTGGCCGTGGTGATCGATATCTGGGGGAGAACACGAGGAGCAACCTCAGAGCAGTTGCGTTGGCCAGCCGGTACCATGGTCGACGGCACGGAAAACGCTCCAATTACAGATCACGCCTTTGACCGGGGCCGTGTGTTTAACTGCGCACCGCAAGAAACCTCCGGCTCGCTAAGGATCATCGGTAATGAATCGAGTTGCGTGAAGATCCCTGTTCAACGTTCCCCCGTCCTTGCCTCTCGCCTTGACCGTTCACGGTTCGCCGACTCTGGACGAAGCTGTTGCAGTTTCCATCGAGAAACACTCCGATCGGAACGATCTTGACACAAATGAGAATTATTTAACGTTGCCTTCGCGATCACGACACTTGCAAATTGTCTCCGAAGGCTTGTTTAACGCGTTGACTGCCATGTCACCCATACATGGGTGACGGAATTATTTGTTCGGTCTTTAAAATGAATTTTTACGTTAATATGTTCATTGTACCAAATTTGATTAGGATCTGTAAAATGCAAGAAAGTTGAAGAACTACAAAATATCATACATTTAATTTTTTTCAATTTTTGAGCTTTCTTGTTTGGCGATCAAACTGTTAACATAAAGGTAACAGAATAGCCAGGAACATTTTAACCCTTATTTTATATGTATATGTATCGTATTATTATACATAAAAATGTATTGAAGTTAAAATAGCTTCAAGTGCAAAGGATTAAAAAAATAAATATTCAATGTAAGTGAAAAGCTGTGAGCGATGAAAATTGATTTTCTGAAATAGGCCCTAATTCTAAAAGCAACAAAATGACAGAAAATGTGCTTTGAACGCGCAGAGCGCCGCACAGTGGGGTATTTGGCCAGTTTAGCGCGCCAAAAGTCAAAATTTTTAGTTTGTTCGAAATGACTGAAACTTTTTTCTCGTGTACCTGAATATATATGCGAGTAATATACAATAATATTTTTCTATAAATAGTACTATTTAGTAACATATAGACACTTGAAAGTGACATATTCTCGTGACCAAGAGAAGGGTCGAAAAACATCTGTTAAAGAAATGATTCTTTTCACAAGTTTGGTGTATGGAATCGGGATAAAAACATTTCTAGGATGTAAAGGAAGGTATATAAAGTAATTTTATAGCTTTTTGTTCTAAACGATTCGGTGGTTTTGATAGAATAAACAATCGAAAATGGTACAATTTTTTTTCAGAAAGTTAAAATGTATTATGTAATAACTTTTTTTCTCCGCAAAACACCTCTCTAATTGTTTTTTGAGGTTATTCAGTAGACATTGCTTTACAGAATCCTGAAGAGTTTAGGTGCAACAGAGTGCCACACATGGAGAAATTTAACATTTTGTTAAATGGGGTTTTGGCCAAATGGGGTTTTGTAATAGCAATTTCTCGAAATCTGACAAAAAAATGTTTCAAATAAAAGTGTAACAGTATTAATAAACGTATAAATTGCAATACAAAAAACATTTAAAAAAATTTGTTTAAAAGAAAAAAACAAGATCGCTTCGATTTTTTAAACATTAAACTGTATTTTTGATTTGATAATGTTGTAGCTGGTATTAAGACGAATTCAACGATATATAATATTATGACCTTCACATTACTAATAACGTCGTAATAGTTTTGGCGCGCTAAACTGGCAAAATACCCCACTGTGCGCCGTACGCAATGTGTTAACTGCGACAAAACTATAAAAGGCTTTTAGGGACTAGTGGAAGATGAACCGAAAATCGTGTCAAGACTTTTGCAATGGCCCAGGTGGTTACCTCGAAAGTTTTAAGCGTGCACTATTCGACTGTCATTCTCCGGTTGACAATAAACGCGAAATTGATCCAGCGCGTAGCCGTCGCGTGGCATCGATTCCGCCATCGAGAGGGCAAACACAGGGTCGAGGGTCTCGCGACGAATGCAGATCGGGCCCGGCGCGCTGCGCGACGTTAAAATCCAGTTTCAATCGAAACTGGCCATGCTGTCGACGTGTCCGCGGGTTTCTCATAAAAATTCGCGTAACATCGTTCCGCAATCCTCCGCGCCCGCTCCCCTAACCCGCCGCCCCAGGGACTGTAATTGTATTTCGATGATGATAATTCAACGGTCGCCAACGATCGTGTAAAACGTGAAATAATTTTCAATGCGTACCGGGCTCCCCGTAGCTGACAATTATCGTAAACGGGCTGGCGCAGAACACTGCGTGACCTCGCAATACCGACTATTATAGTCTGAATTAGATTTAGGCTTTGTCGTGCGAATAAATAAATATTTTGATGAACATAGCGCGTTTCATATATTGTATCAAGTCCTGTAAGACCGTGTCTGTATCATAACGCGATTTCCCGATTGACATAATTTTCATTAGAGAGGGTGTCCCTAAAATGTCGTACTTGATAGGGCTTGTTCTTTCGTTTTCTTTTTTTGTTCCCATTATGTATGGTCTGCCACGACCCCGACATACCAGTTACGTTTCTGGAAGAGCATTATGCCAATTAAAGGTTAAATATCGTTCTACTTCGATTACAGAGGTTTCTGTATCTTATTTCTTTCGCTTTATTGTCTGGCGGTTGTGAATCCGTCTTGGGTAGATTAACTTTAGTTACTCTTGAGAAGTGAAAAATCCTTGAGGTCATCATGAATTTTGTATAACGAGCTCTCTGGTAAAACCCGTGTCCTGATTTCTAGGTAAATTTAAATGTGCTTACAAGGGACCCATGTCAACACGACTTTCCTTTTACAGGGACACATCGCAATTTTATATGGGAAATTTAAATGTTTAAGTACCACTCCAGCAACTACAAGAATACCACGCAATCGATACAACTTATTTCATAAAAGAAAAACTGAAACATCAGGATTTGTCACAACCATTGCTTTCTTATCTATTTCTAATTCTATTATGTTCTATTTGCTAATTCTATTATATTCTATTTTCTAATTCTAAATAATTCCATTTGATTCTATTCTAAAATAATTCTTAATTCTATTGAGTTGAATTAAAATTTTGTTAAAATAACAGAATAATATTCTTAGGTTTTTAAAAATCTTTTACTGTTTTTATATTTCATCCAGCCGATTCCTTCGTAAACGTATGCAAATCCGCAGTCCATTGATAAGTTACCAAAGTAATAGTTGAATTTAATATTTGAATCGCGTTGACTGCTCCCACGAGGTAAATTTTTCCTGTTTTCTTTTTTCTTATAAATACTGTTACGTGCACCATCGGTCTCGAGTAGTGAACCGCTCTAATACATCGACTTCGGTATTTCACGGAGCGAGGTTTCACCGCGGGGATCTCTTTGACAGCTCGTATTCTCCCAGCGAGAAGCTGCAGCTTCCGGCGTGTAAGAACCGGCAACTTGTCGACGAAGTTTCCGGTTGATCTGATGGCACGGATGCTAATTAAACAGCTGCCGTTGAGCGAATTAAACCGGGTCACGCTTAGCGCCGTGCGCCATCCGTTATCGTCTGATAATTAACAGGATCCTTCCTCTCGTTGTCCCGTGTTATTTTCTCTTCGTTTCTTTTTCATCCGACTAATAAACTGTGTGGCCATTAATCAAAACTGTACTTAGCTCGATTCCTCGTTTAACCCGTTACACTCGATCCTGTCTCAACACTGGAACCTAGCAGTAAATATATCATCTAACCTGGACTTATACTGTTCGCAAAATAACTTGTGATCTTATGGCTATTTTTCAAACTGTATTGACAAATGCTGTTTCATATTTCTACAGTAGATCAAAGTAGCGAAAAATATTTTCGCTATAAAATCACCGGATTTAAATATTGAATAAATGAATTTTAGTGTTTACCTACATGTTTATAGCCATCAATTTTAAGTAATATACAGGTTGTTAAATCATATTATAGAAAGAGATTTGTTGGTTTAAAAATGGAATTAGCATCGTTATTTTAAAAAATTTTACTAAAAGATCCCTTTAGTGATCGATTGTTTAAGAACTATTAAAAATTCGCTGACGGGTAAAATGTTAACATTCGCAGTACTGCAAATTAGTTTAGTCGAGGAACTGAAGCTAAATCTCATGAATATCGTTACGAAAAAGTGAATGAATATCATTGCAGTGTTTTAAACTTCAGATTGAACAAAAGAAGAGTTATCAAGATTGGAAAGGTAATCATATGCAACAGTTAGGTTTATCTTGTCCTACCACCGGGAAGTACTGACCTTAAACTTTAGACCCTAATGCCGTTTGTATCCTAGGTTTAATAGTAGCAGTAGATCCAGAAACTTGGAGAGATAGAATTTCTGGTACGAGATGTTGTTAGTTAATCCTCATCGGGAACTACAGATCTTAGGGTTAGATCCTCTGAGCCTTGAGTTCCATAGATGCGATAGGTGTAGAAGTCTGGAAAGGAGGACCGACTCAACATTAGGATCTAGTTTAGGATCTAGTTTAATCTTTATCTACGTCTAACAGGAAGTATAGTTGTCAAAGTCTGGACAGATGTTTTGGCTCCGAAGATGGAGACCTACAGACTCTATTGATTGTCTTAGAACAATAATAATGATAACAAAAATTTTATAATAATTATTAAAAGCAAAATCTAGCGGACATTATTCATTTCATTATAATTCGATTATGATAGTGCATAACGAAACCTCGGATCTCCGTAATATTATAAAGAATATTAACGATTAAAATCAAATATAACCGTGGAACGTGGCACGATAAAGAGAACGACACGGTAGGAGAAATCCAGCAGTGAAATATTGTGAATTCTAATCTATGATAATGGAATAGCGATGGGAACGACAGTTATATCGTGCTATCTATTTCCTGCAGTTTACGTTAAACGAATAAAGTAAGTAGTTCTTGGCTGGCGAAGTAGTATTTAAACGGCCGTGGCGACAGATGTGTGGAAAGTGCTCTACCATTCATCATACGTGTGCACTCTTGCTGGCTTCCGTTCAGCCATGCGGAGTAACAACTACATTGGTCAGGCGATTGATGAAATTGTCGTTCATTGCCCGACAAGTGGAACACTCTGCGTTTTGTAGTCAGTAAACACATAATTAACGCAACGATTATCCGAAATTTAGCGAGAATAATACAGTGATTTCTCTATATATGTCGCCAAAGTCTGGATGACAAACGTCGCAAAATTATCCCCACTACCGCGGAGTATAACCTGTGAGGGGCCAAGAAGCTCGAGAGGCGTCGGACGCCGAGTAGTGTAAACATAATACGGGTCGGGCATATCGACGTGAGATCAGGAGACCGCTATTAATTACAAAACTTCTTTGTTTTTAATAATATTTTTATGGGACTTACAACAAAATATTCGACATATATCGAGAAAACGCTGTATTAATTTATTCTTCACTTCTGGTATACAATAAAATTTCTCATTCTACACAGAAGCTCGAGATATTATATTATTGTGACCCCTTTCGACTGACCCGGATTTTCCAACCACCGCGCGTACCGTCGTATTATTTGTTACGATCATAAAATTGTCAATTTGTCGTTGAGAAATGAAAAACAGCATATGTGCTATCTTTTTGGCCGGGAGTCTCGCTATATTACTGTTGTCTTTCTCGTTCTTTCATAGTGTGAAATTAATGTCTCCCCGATAAACGTGTCACCCCAAGGGCACCACGAATCCCAGAAGTAATATTTGTAGCGTTCGAATAATTCGTCTTAGCCTGTCCCACCTGTATCCCTTTCATCCCCCACCCACCCCCTGCCACCGAAAAGTTCTTAAAGAAAGTTGGACGCACCGGTCGGAGGAACATATTGCCCCAAGGGGCTTGTTTCTTTCCTTCGTTCGTCTCTGTCCGGGCGAAATCTTCGGAACCATCAAAACGATCATATCAACGACGATACCATCTATGGATCTCTTGCCGAATACAGGCTGTATCAATAGATTGAAATTCAAAAATGAAAAATCGTATAATTTTGTTGTTCTTCGTAGGCCATACAATGACTCGACGTTTATAAAATAAAACCTAATTGAGATTTAGTAATGAATATATGTACATATATCACCCCAATAATACATTGCAGGAAACACATTATGTTAACTGTCAATGAAACAATTTTAAGAGAATGGAACTGCAAAAGATACAGTCACGCGATTAACGTATAATAAAAACATGTGAAAAGTCTCGAATTAATTAACTTTATTTGTACTTTTGTATTGAACACTAAAATGTCAATATTTTTTTAGTAAAATGCAATATAAATTACCTTTTCAAAATTATATGGACGTCCTCTGAATCATGTGAAGAAGAATATCAAGATTATAAAATTTTGTTTATTTTAATAAGGAAATACCAAAGAGCATCCCAGCAGAAACGAATTCTTTAGTCATACGAACAAAACCAGTAAATAATGAATTATCGAAAATCTATAAAGCACAAAAAACATAAATAAAATTCTGAAATTAATTCTACAATGAATTTACCTCGATGTCATTTAACAAATAGATGAAAAGAGATTATACAGATGAGCTTTCAAAGCTTTTCTAAGGAAACGAAAAACTGGTGTAATGTAATCACTAGACATCGGATCTTTATGCAAAATAAAAATTTTCTACCAAAATTGCAACAAACTGGAACAAAGTAGAAATTTATTTTCTTTCTTAATATGTTTAATAGGTTGAAAATAATATAACAGTATTTCTAAATTTTTCTAATGTTCTTACTGTTTTAAATTACACCTACTCATTTTTGTAATAAATGCATAAAATCCGATGTCTAGTAATCACCTTGAAAATTTCCCTGAAACATGTAGTTCGAAGAATGATTTTACTTAGTGTGTTATTATTATCCGCGCACATGAGCGTCATCGGAGCCACGAAAGGCTAATTAACGACGTTAGCGATGAAAAATTGAATTATAAATTCGATTGTGGCTCTCATTAAATTGTTGCAGAAATATAATGTTGATTTATGAGCTTCAACGTACGAAGCACATTTACCTCGACACGGATACTGGTCTGATTAATGATTAAATGGATATCTGATCCGCTTCGGGCGCTATCGAACAGCCAAACTTTCTTTCATTTTGCAGAAAGTATAACATTTTTTCCTATGAAAATCGCTGTGTATCGTGTAACTTCAATTCGAACAGATACATGTATATGCAACGCGTTCGCACGAGGAAACCATTCGGAAATTCCGAATGAAATTTTTTCATATAAAGTTACGTTTCCGAGGAAATCAACTTGCACGTATGTACGCGAGGTATATACGGGAAATTGAAGTTAAAATTTCATTTAATATGCAGGCACATGAATACAATACATCTCTCTCCCAAAACCACCACCACCCCCACCCCCCGCCTGCTCTATTGATCTCCTTTTCTCTTTCTCTGTTTGTCACTGATTAATTGTACCTCCATGATTGCTGCAGAACAATAATCTTATTGTTTTGCGCAGTTGCAATGGGTACGAATTAACATGACATTGTTGCATATGAAATTTCCGATTTCAGAATGCTAATGTTACAAAGCGGTTCGATCAAGAAATACCGTTACGGTCTGTATAGGAGGGATGGGAATTTTTTGTCTGAATCGAAACTGACACGGTCAGTACGTAAAAATGATGTCTCGATTGAAATGTTCTATGGAACAGCGTTTCTTGGCATTCAAGAATGTTTGAAAGCGAATTGACTTTAACGGGATACCGTACGAGCGGAGGAGGTTCGACGGTAATTCGCCGTTATTCCATTTTCTTCGCGCCGGCAAATTAATGAACCGATGTAAATTCAAGCGTCGCGAGGAATGCCGATGCGAGGAGGGCACAAGAATTTCCGGGCGGAATATCACTGCAAAAAAGAAAGGTGAAGGTACAAAGGTAAAGGGAAGAGAGGGCGAAGAAGAAAGAAAAGAAAGGAAAGAAGAAACTCCGGTCCCCTGGAATTTCTCTGCCGCGTGATTACCGATGAATTAACGAGCGGCCCCGGGGATTTATCACGCAGTTTAGATCAAATAAGTCAGCGCCGGCCACGGTTCGTTGGCTGCTATCGTTCAATCGGACTTTTATATCGTCGATATGCTCGGTCAGCTTCGCCGGCCAATGAGAGAGATACATATGCGGCTCCTGGGGCCGAGGGAACTGTGAGATGTAGAAACGCGAGTTGGCCAGTTTTCTCGATCCGATATATTACAAGGGGATCGGATAGGGGGATTCGTAAGAATAGGCATCCGCTCGCGAACGTGTATATTTCAAAAATGCCCGGCCCACTCGCGAACCTGGCGATTCCCGATTGATTATTTATGTTCTCGAACGAACCGGCGGAACCGAGCCGAATACGGGACATACGTTCCTTGTAATTGTTGTGTATATCCGGCCCGGAATTTATTCTCCAGCTTCTGCTTATTCTTTTCACTGTGTTATCTAACCCGTTCGACCTCGCCTCTTATCATTTCACTTACTTTTATATTGTTCACCGTTACATTGTTGATTTTCAGCCTTTTTGACAGGTAAGGACTTTCTCGGTTTAAGTGGAAAAATTCTTAAAGTTGAGCATTTGATTCTCGTTTATAAATTAAATTCCTCCGAAATTAAAAATGACAGAGACAAACGGGTTTCTAATTCGCGCGCAATGCATAAATATATAGGAGAATCGTCTGCTGGTTATCGAAACGAAACATTGATGTTGAACAGCGGAACAGCAAGACTATAATCGTAGAACTAATTATCGGAGCAATTAATTATAGTAATTAATCATTATGTAGTTCCCCCCGGGGCATCGTCTTTATCTCACCGAAATCAGTCCATTACGCCATTGTTGCTACAACTAACGCGATCTGCTATCCTACGCAATGTAGTTTATGTTTCTCTTGTTAATTAATTTCGTCAACTTCCTTCGACAAAAGAAATTGTCTGCGTGCGCTTGTCAGCGTTTTTAACGACGCACAACGCATTTTCCACTGTGTTAAACAATCTTTTTCCATTTTCTTATATCGCACATCGTCAGCATGTCGAGCGTAAACAAAATATTTTTCCGTAACTCGTTTGAAACATTCAATGATCCGATATGCGTGAAGTCACATTATTTAACAACAGCAACTTTTGTAAACTCGTCCTTCGCGAAAAACACGAACCAATCAGAGGCTGACGCAATCACCGATCATTGGCTTATTAGCCAGAATCCGCCTGCTGTATCCGCGCTCTGATTGGCCCGTGTTTTCCGCTAATAACTCCTTAACAAAGCCGCGGAGAAACCAAATTTCTGCGACACCTGTAGCGTACAAAATACCATTGAACACATCTTGACAAGTTGCCCTAAATACAATACGAAGAGGACTCAACATAAGCTACAAAACACACAAACGATCTTACAAGGAACAGAATCCTGTAATAATGTCCTAAACTTTTTAAAAGACATTAAAGTATATCAATTGCTCTAAATACACGATAGGCCCCACTAGGCAACCCAACCCAAATGTGGTCACTAATAACCTACAAGGTGCATGTGACCTAAAACGCCCAAAAAAAAAAAAGCCGCGGAGAATATTTTGCGCAAAGGAAAAAAAGTTACCTCAAATTGCGCCAGGAATCGCTCCTTCCAAGGAAATACATTTTCGCGAAACTCTGTACATTATCGTTATCAAGGATTGAAGACGTTTCATATTCATGTGCGTGAGTGTACCAATCGTTAACTTGTACCTTCCGACTCGGCTGTAATACTAAACGACGTGTAAAGTTCGTCCAGTAAAATAGTACGTGGACGGAGGAAGCTGAAATCCAACCAATTAAAATTTAAATGTGATACTTTGCAAGTAAAAGAAGAGCTTCGACAAGTTTTTTCTGCAGGGAAACGAGATCAGATCCATAGTCTGGTTTCCGTGAGCATTCCGCGGAACTCGGATGTGTTACTCGATCCCCTATAGCTCGCGGAGAACATTTTTCTCGAGCTTCAAACGTCCGGTATATCCGGTAATCTTGATTCTTTGTTTCTAATAAAAATTGTTCACGCCCGCCCTCCGTTCTCTCTGTTCCCTTTGTCAGGTCTCTTTCGCGATTAATACGTCTGCGAGATCATCAAGTGCTCCGGTTCTCCGTTCGATTGATTTCTGGTAGATTTGCCGCGCGTTGGAATAGAAGAGCCTAGGCGTGGGACGAGTGAGGCGATGAGGACGAGGACGGAGAGGAAAGCGGCGGAGAAAAAGGAGGTCAGATTTTCGCGGTGGTGGTAAAGTTAAAAAGTTCTCCCCTTTCTCTCCCTCTCTCCCTCTCTCTCTCTCTCTCTCTCTTCCCGGCTGTGTCTACCTCACCTTTCTTTCTGCCGGCTTAGTCAGCCTTCTGGCGGTTTATTTCCGTGGAATCGGCTTTTGTAGCTTTCGACGATGTGGGCCACTACCGAAAATGGGACAGGAAATGCGGTTAAGGCTTCTTCCAGAGGCACTGCAGGCATTCCGTGTCTTCTCTGCGACGCCTATCCTTTCATCTTTCTTCGCATTGTGAGAACCGGATGAGCAAAGGGACGCTGGGTCCGATAGGTATGCAGACAGCAACGCGATTCCCGAATTAATCGGCTGCTCCACAAAGCGGCCAGAATTTTTTACGACCGCCTCTCCCTTTTCTCTTGTTCTTTTCTCGTTCTCCTTTTTCTTTTTTGATCATCCACCGCCATTGTCGTTCGCTGTTTCGTCCTGAATCGAAAGAAAGACGCGGACCACCGACGAAGAGATTAAAATCCGATGGGGCTTTTCGTTGTAACGTAGTTGTGAAAATCTGTTGTCGTCTCTAGACAACGGATTTTATGCGTTTACGCTTTTTTTTCTTTTACTCGAAATATAGTACCGCTTTTCTTTACATATAAATACGATATTATCGTTTGAAACGCTCTAGGAAAGAAAACCAATGGTATTCTTGTACGAGTTATTTTGATTTAACGTCCATTTAAATTTAAATCTGTGAAATGTACCTATTCAAGAAAAAATTTCTAGAATTTACATTTATGGCAGAGACGACGCTTTTATGGCCACATTTTTCGAAGTGAACGAACACGACGGCCAGAACGTTTCGAGCGATGAAAGTGATTTAATTCCAGTCTTGTGCAAACGAATGCGCTCATTGTCGGGAAGTGACAACGAATAAAATATAGTGAATCCCCGCGGATGTAGGTCATATTTTTTCGTACTTTTCAATTAGTAGCATACTATTTTCTCTGTGACGAATAGTGAACAGCATTCGCGCGTAACACGTAGAAAAAAAAAAATCATGCACCGATCTAGTTAATGATTTCGGTACGATACGTTTAACGATTTGTTATTTTTCACGGTTAATCAATCATTTTGTGACGTTGATGACCGAGATTTTGTTGGCTACAACCGAGATATTTCCAGCTCAACTCGGTTATGAGAATTATTTGAAATTCTTATCCGAATTCTGTACAATATAATGGGGAAGCGTTTGAACATCTTCAATACGGACATTTTATTAACCCTTAGCACTCGAATGGCGACTATAAGGCGCCGCTAAAAATTGCTATATCATTATTCAAAATATTTTTCACATTATTAAATATGTTTGTGTTTAATAAATTACTAAAAATGTCAGTATCGTACGAGTAAATTCCACCATTTTCATAGGAACAACATGAAAAACAAATACAGTCGAGTCGGAAAGTAAGTTAACGACTGGTGTATGCAGGCAAATGAATATGACATGTCTTTAATCTTTAATAATGATAATATATGTTTTACTAACATATTTGTTTATTTCCTTACACCTCCTAAATAAAAACAATACAATAACTTGATTTTATTCATCATATTCATTGCCTACATATCACCAAATGTTAACTTACTTTCCGACTCGACTGTATATAGAAGGAAAATATTTTAGATCGGAAGAAATGTTTCGTTTTGGAGTTAAAATAACTTCGAGCGCAAAGGGTTAAAATATCTCGATAACTAATCATTTTTTTACCATTGTACTTTTTTACGTGGAATGACGAGGGAAATCCAACTATTTAATAAAAAGAAATACGCAGTTCATACATGTTGTTTTATAAAAATGACAAGATTGAATTTCGTATTACGATACATGTTCTCCTAAATATATTTCTTTCTAATCGTAAAATGAAAAATCCGGGGAACGGTCATTTTGACCAGCGGTGGTAGGTTTAGTGTCAAAGATGGTCGCGCACGCGCTATCATTTTGCGTGGAAGCGAGCCGGCTCGATCGAAAATAAAACCATCGACCGGGGAGTGTTTCGAGAAGGTCGTTCGCATGCGAGACACGGCCAGTGTGTATATATTAAATTGTGCGCTAACATTAGAATCTCATTCATAACGCGTTACCGGTCGTGCATGAAAATTGCGTCCAGGACCACCGCACCGGTAGCTTTTAACCGTCCCTTGCGCGTCGGCGCGCGCAATAAATTCGAGCAGCAGATAGACATCTGTGCGATCTTCTTACCGGCAAATGAAATTATTAGAACGACCATTCGCGTCCGCGGGGGTCCGAACAATTCCATTCTCCGGATGAAATTCGCGAATGGGTCCGGGAGGAGTGGCGGAGGGGAAAAAGAGAGAGAGAGAAAGAGAAAAGAAACGACAATCGCTTGTGAAATGTGCAATTTCTCTTGCTCAAGAAAAAGGTGGCTCGTTCGATACGAATCGACGACTCGGCGCGCAAAACGAGGTCCACGAGTATTTTTCTTTGTTACCGTGAAACACCATCGCGCAGCACGGAACTTGTCTGACTGGCGAGGCTTTCGATTAATCGTCGGCCGCTAGGAGGAAAAAGGGGCGGTGCCGCGCGAGCGATAGAGAACGAGCAAGGGGGTTGGTGCGGCGACGGGGGTGAGGGGAGGAAAGTCGACGGGGGAAATAGAAAGAAACCAACGGCACGGAAGAGAGAAACGGCAACCTTTTGTAAATGTAGGAGAGGTAACAACTCTCAAGAAAACGGGCGGAAGTGGAATTGATAGGGGCGCAACGAAGAGGAAAAAAACATTTCTCGACGAGGCGCGGGGGATGCCGCACACGCACTTGTATGGTGGCGACATGAGCCGTGACACGACTACGGAAAAATTGACAAAACGAAAAAAAAAAAAATGAAGACAATTCAAACAGTACGAGAACTTCGTTAGCTATGATTCTCCTGTGTTGCGAATCGAGCGGAATGAACGAAAAATAGTTCGACGAACGACCGGCGAAACTGCGCGGACGCTAATGGAGGCGAACTCGTAATCAGGAGCGACTGGGAGAGAACGAAAATGACGCTGGTACAGTAATACGAAAAGGAACGAGGTCTTCTTCTCTTGAACCAGAGTTGTGCAGAATTACAATTGAATTACTCCAGGAATTATAGTTACAAAGTAATTGAATTACATTTAATTCGATTACATTGTAATTTATAATTCAGATCTTCGTTCAAATTAAATTACAATGTAATTCGTAATCGCAATGGAATACAATTACGAAACACTTTGTAATTCAATTATATTGTAATTCAGTTATATTGTATTCCAGTTACACATCCGTTTCAAATAATTATTAATTGAGTTAACTGAAAGGTTTGAATTATTTAATTCAATTATATAACGTAGTTGAGTTACAATATAATTGAAATACAATGTAATTCAAATACGTGATTGAATTATAACGTAACTGAATTAGCACAACTCTGTCTTGAACACGATGGAACCGACTGATTGTGACACAGGTCTGCTATCTTTAGGGGAAAAAATTTACTGCTACAACGCGGTACTGCGAATTGAATTAGTGCAAGATTTTTCACTCGATAAAATGCCGCGTTTCGAGAGCGCAACGTGGAATTCGCAAAATTGGTTCATTGCTTCAAAGGAATGGAAAATGTATGTGTAAGCTCAACTGAAGAGTGGAGACCATTTTCCGTTTAGTAAATTACGCGGAGAGAGAGAAAGAGAGTTTCTATTTGAAGGCACTTGCGAAAGACTCGTTTAACCTGGTCTCTACAGGTAACAATAGCGATATCTAGCCTAACAGGTGTCAAAACGAACATTTCTGACAATGAGAAAACGTGTAGCGTGATCACAGTGATGGGCGTTAATCGAGTAAATTTATATTTAAATAGGCGATTGTTTACTTGCGATTAAACAGGTTGGTAGAGCCAACGTAGCAATATTCATTATTTTCGAGTAATTCGAAGAACATAATCAATAAATTCAGGCTATTTAATACTTTCAGCATTAGCAATGTTAAGTTAATTAATTTGATTCGTTATATTCTTCGTTGTTTTTATGAAATAACATTTATTCGATACTCACGTAAGCCACTCGACGAGAGTACAAGTAGTATAGGTATGTAACTAGTCGGACAATCAAGTAGACCCTGTCAACGGTTCGTGGTATAAACACTCTACCGTACAGAGTGTTAAGTATATACGTCATCCAATCAACGGTATTTGCTAATCGCTGTCATGATCAACAGTACAGGTTAGCCACTTATCAGCAATATAGGTCAATCATCGATCAGACCAGTAGTATAGTCAACCTATCGGTCAAACCAGTAGTTATAAATTGACCAATCAGAATATAGTAGTAATCAGCCGCTAATCAATTTATAAAGGACAATCGCCAACACTGGAATTCAGTATTACGGAATCTTGTTTGTTATTAAAATTTATATTTAGAAGGTGAAATTAATTTCTGAAAATTCAACAGTTTCTCAATTATATTTTGTCATTTATAGACTGTAACAGAAGAAAATAAAGCTTCAAGATTGAAACTACCGAATACTAACATATTTATCAATTGTTTAAACAATCACGAATAAATTATTCGAGAACTAGATTTAAGCAAGAACATTAATCATTTTCTATAAAATTTATTTTCGCACGTGTCATATTAATCCTCGGACAACGGACGGTATCTATAGCTATATAATTGACAATGTTTGTTCAATTAATAATTAATTTCTCTAATTAGTTATTTTTTAAATATTACTTTTTTGATGATATTTCCTCTGGACGTATAAAGTATGCCTTGCATGTAGCTAGAGATTCGTAATTCAATGAATTGCCAGGTTGCGAATCGTCACGTGCCAGTATCACAGGTCAGTCATCGATCAGGGCAATAGTGGAAATTGGCCGCCAATTGAGCCGAATGTAGGCCACTTACTTATCAAACTAGCAGGATAAGTCAGCCATCGATCAGACCACTGATATAGGTCAGGCATGAATCAGGCCAGTAGTATTAGGTCGTTGCATGCGAAATGTCCCATTCATATCAGTAATTTTAAGCAAACAGAATTTTCTCTAAACAAAACTTATTGCTTAAAGCAGGCATCAGTTTAATCACCATATATTGTTGAAAAAATGACGAGCTTTTCGATTGTACATACTGTAGGATGAATGGTTCGTTGTGCGTGCGTGCGGGCGACCGGATCATGTTGCGACGGTCCGGCGCCAGGATGTTTGGGACACTCGAGTGACTGAGGTGCGAACGAAAAGTGTTTAGACCAGAGCGATAGGAAAGTATATATGTTTTTATGAATGTAAGCCATGGATGCGAGAAACAGAGTGTAAGCGAGAAACAGAGTGCAAGCGAGACGAATGCAAGGGGTCGAAAGAGTATAAGATGCGTGGAAGTTCGGAAGAGTGAATCAGATAGTGGGAGTTGGCGAGCGAATGAGCAGCGAGCGTGTTAGCGTAGGATCATTTTGAAATATACCTCTTATTATTAGTCAGAAGGCGTTATTTAATTCCCCGTCTCCTCAAGAATCCTACAATTTGGGGGCTCGTCCGGGATTGAAGGAGCTAGTGAAATCAGCGTTAATACACAGCGACTGCATAAGTGACAGTTAGAACACTGACAATAAGTGAGACATTGCAAAGATCGTGCGCGCTGATGAGTGAAGTGAATCTCAGCAAATTGAAAGTGACTCAGTTGAAAGAACAACTTCGAAAGTTAAATCTGCGCACCAACGGATCGAAAGTGGAACTGATAGCCAGGATAATGGCCGCGGCAAATAATTTAGGTACTTCCGAAAACGGAACCAGTAACAACCAGGTCGAACCAGCGATGACAGCGAGAGAATCCCAGTTGATGGCGGAACTGGAAGAGATGCGACGACAACTACAGCAACAAACATTAAACGCTACGCAATATCCCCTGATTTCTCCATCTACCCCAGCGGTTAGCCGAAACCCCGTAGGTAATATAAGCATTACCAGGATTGCGGACCTCCTTCCATTTTTCGACGGCGACGGTGAGAAGTTTGAGCGATGGGAAAAACAGGTGAATCTGCTGACACTTACATACGGCTTGTCCGACGAGATGTGCAAGGTGCTGATAGGTAGCAGATTGCGCGGAAAAGCCTTGGAATGGTTTTATTCTAAGCCCGAATTTATAGAAATGAGTTCAGCCGATTTGATGGACAAGATGCGTGAGATGTTCTATCGACGGGTCAACAAAACCATCAGGCGAAGAAAATGTGAAGAGCGCGTGTGGCAAACAAACGAATCTTTCAGCGAGTACCTCCACCATAAGGTGATATTGGGAAATAATGTGCCCGTCGACGAAGATGAGATAGTCGACCTCATCATCGAAGGAATTCCTGATGCAACGCTACGGAATCAGGCGTATATTCAAAGATTTTCGTCGCCAGCAGCGTTGATGGAAGCGTTCGAGAAAGTGACGTTGAGAGGAGCGAGCTACAGCAGCAGAGGTGCTGTAAACAAAAGTGCTGTAAAAGATCCGGTAAAGGAGGGAAGCGGCAGAGGACCCCAGGTCAAGGAAGAAAGCAGCAGGAGGTACCAGCCACAGGGACATCTGCAGCCAGGTGCATCGGGACGAAGATGCCCAAGTTGCGGGCTAATGGGGCACCAACTTCTGGATTGTCCGACCAGGGAAAAAGGCGTCAAGTGTTTCGAGTGCCGAGGGTACGGTCATATTTCAGCCCATTGTCCGACAAAACTACCGCCAACCCGCAGCAGTTACAACGTGAACCAGTCGGCGAAGTACGAGAAAGAAACGGTAATAAATGGTCACAGAGTAACAGCTATAATTGATACGGGAAGTGATATATGTTTAATGCGTGCGTCGGTACATGCAGAATTAGGCGCGCCGCGACTACAGCGAACGGGTTTACGATTTCGTGGAGTAGGTTCGAACAACAACGAGACATGGGGTGTTTTTAGCGCTGAAATTATTGTTGATAAGGAATTGTATCCGATAACAGTCCACGTAGTTGCCGACCGGCTTATGCAACCTGCATTAATTATAGGCGCTGACTTCTTGCGGAATGTAAATGTTTCAATTCGGAATAATCACGTTTCTATATCTAAGATGGATAAAGATGTTCCGACAGCAGAAAGCGTCCCGGAGGTTTTCAATATTGTCGCGTGTGATTCCTCGGAAGTAGATACCTCGTACATTGTAGATCGCGAAGATCGCCGCGAAGTAGAAAAAATGATAAGCAACTATCAACCGCGTAGAAATCCAGAAACTCGATCGTCCATGAAAATTATTCTTCAGGATGAGGAACCGATTTATCAGCGTGCAAGACGATTACCGCCGGTTGACAGAGAAGAAGTTAACAGACAAGTTCACTCGTGGTTAGATGAAAATATTATACGACCGTCCCTGTCAGATTTTGCGAGTCCCATAGTATTAGTTAAAAAGAAGGATGGTTCAAAGCGGCTGTGTGTCGATTATAGACAATTAAATAAGAAAACGATCAGGGACCGCTACCCTCTACCTCTTATAGAGGATCAACTAGATATGCTACAAGGTTCAAAATTGTTTAGTACATTAGATCTCAAAAACGGTTTCTTTCATGTAGAAGTCGATGAATCCAGTCGCAAATATACAGCGTTTATAACACCTGACGGCCAGTACGAGTTCTGTCGCGTGCCGTTTGGATTAGCGAATTCACCAGCGGTTTTCCAAAAATTTATTAACAACGTGTTTAGGCAACTAATATCGCAAAATATAATGCTTGCATATATGGATGATCTAATCGTGCCGTCCGTAGATTCAAAGTCAGGGTTAGTCAGATTAAAAACAGTTTTGGACACCGCCGCGGGTGCAGGATTAATTATTAACTGGAAAAAATGTCGGTTTTTACAGTCGCGTGTTGAATTTTTGGGACATATTTTAGAAAGCGGTACTGTGCGTCCATCCGAAGAGAAAACAGCCGCTGCTATGCGTTTTCCAGAGCCGAAATCCGTGAAACAATTGCAGAGCTTTTTGGGATTGTCGGGATACTTTAGGAAGTTCATTCCTCACTATTCTATAATCGCGAGACCACTTACAAATTTACTTAAGGCTAACGTTAAATTTAATTTGGGTGATCAAGAGCTAATTGCGTTTAACCAATTGAAATCGATTATGAGCGATAAACCGGTGTTACAATTATACAAGACTAATGTGGAGACAGAATTACATACAGACGCGTCAATGTTCGGTTTTGGGGCAGTTTTAATGCAGCGTGATAGTAGTGATGGGAAATTGCACCCCGTATACTATGTTAGCGGCAAGACGACAGAGGCTGAATCAAAGTATAGCAGCTATGAATTAGAGATATTAGCAGTAGTAAAAGCACTCAAAAAATTTCGCGTGTACTTGCTCGGGATACCATTCAGAATAATAACTGATTGTAGAGCGTTCACATTGACTATGAACAAAAAAGATCTCTGCGTCCGCGTTGCTAGGTGGGCACTATTGCTAGAAGAATTTAATTATACTATTGAGCATCGGAAAGGCAGCAGCATGCGTCACGTTGACGCATTGAGTCGTACTCCAGTGTCGTCATGTTTATTTACCGTTTCTGAGAATACTCTCACAGCCAAATTACGGAAAGCGCAATGTGAAGATTTAGATATAAAGCGAATTGTAGAACTTGTAGAACGGGGAAAAGCCAACGGTTACAGCGTAAATTCAGGGTTATTGTTCAAAGAGAAGGACAGCGAGTTGTTATTGGTAGTGCCGAAAAGTATGGTAACGCAAATTATTCGTCAAGCGCATGAGAGAGGACATTTTTCAGTAACAAAGACATTAGCATTACTACAGCGAGATTACTACATACCTAATGCAGCGCCGAAAATCGAGAAGGTAGTTAATAATTGTGTAGCATGTATTTTAGCGGAAAGAAAGCATGGGAAACAGGAGGGACTTTTGAATTCTGTGGATAAAGGAGAACTGCCGTTAGATACCTATCACATAGATTATTTAGGGCCTCTTCCGTCTACAAAGAAGAATTATAAACACATTTTAGTAGTGATTGACGGATTTTCAAAGTTTACTTGGCTATATGCAACCAAAGCGGCGAGCGCAAGTGAGGTCATATCTCGATTAACGAAACAGTCAGCAATTTTTGGTAATCCGCGTCGCATTGTTTCAGATAGAGGATCGGCATTTACGTCTACAGAATTCAGGCATTATTGCACAAGCGAAGGGATTGAACACCAATTAATAACAACAGGCATCCCGCGAGCGAATGGTCAAGTAGAACGCGTAAATAGGATTTTGATACCAGTTCTTACGAAAATGTCACACCCAAAGCGTGAAGAATGGTTTCGATATTTAGACTCAGCGCAACAATGTTTAAACACCACTCTATGTCGAAGCGTGGGCGCGTCTCCTTTTCGCATATTGTTTGGCACCCACCCTCGGTTGCGTGAAAATCATGAAATCAGACAATTACTAGAGACTGAGTGGCTTGCTGAATTTCAAAATAGACGAGATGAGATCCGCGCCCAGGCAAAAGCGAGTATTCAAAAAATTCAAGCAGAAAATCGTAGAACCTACAATAGGAGGAGGAAGAAAGCGAGAAAATATACCGTTAACGACATTGTAGCAATAAAGCGGACTCAGCAAGGCCCAGGTTTGAAGCTTGCTAATAAATTTTTAGGGCCTTATAAAATAGTTAAGGAATTGCGGAACGACCGTTATGTCGTGGAGAAGATTGGTGACCACGAGGGTCCATTAACGACTTCAACTGCGGCGGATCATTTGAAGTGGTGGGCGTGCGATAATGAAGATTTGAGCGAAGCGGATGCGGATGAACTTGACAATGTTACAGGGTCCGATACCTGAGGTCAGGTATCTTTTGTCAGGACGGCCGAGTGTAGGATGAATGGTTCGTTGTGCGTGCGTGCGGGCGACCGGATCATGTTGCGACGGTCCGGCGCCAGGATGTTTGGGACACTCGAGTGACTGAGGTGCGAACGAAAAGTGTTTAGACCAGAGCGATAGGAAAGTATATATGTTTTTATGAATGTAAGCCATGGATGCGAGAAACAGAGTGTAAGCGAGAAACAGAGTGCAAGCGAGACGAATGCAAGGGGTCGAAAGAGTATAAGATGCGTGGAAGTTCGGAAGAGTGAATCAGATAGTGGGAGTTGGCGAGCGAATGAGCAGCGAGCGTGTTAGCGTAGGATCATTTTGAAATATACCTCTTATTATTAGTCAGAAGGCGTTATTTAATTCCCCGTCTCCTCAAGAATCCTACAATACTACGGTAAAAATTAATTTTTTTGTGTTCCTGCCTTGTGCCCCATATTCTTAATAATTTTAACCTGTTGTAAATAATGAGTTAATTTTTACTGTTTTGAATTCGATGTACACGTTTGTGCCATAAATGCTATTTATTAGATTTTTGAGCTTTTTCTATCATTGACTAACAGCATGCTTGGAGAAAGTAGAATTGACCGGCAATGATCAGACGCGACAGACGATTTCTATTTAATATCATGTGCATTCGCTGCATTCTCAAACTCGAATTTCTCGGCAATGAAACTTCGGATAAAAAAATGTACCAAATTATTTTCTTATTTTTTCATGTACAATCATCCCCATCCGTCTGTACTACAATTTCGCGGCCCAGAAATTAATATAGGTCGAAATTAATATATTAGAAAAATTAATATATGGCCGTGTATTAATATAGGTCGGCCTCTGACTAGTAGCACAAATCAATCGCTACTTCGAAAGGTAGTATCGGCGTGTCCTGAGAACAATTTCAGCACTGACAACCGCCGTGAAAAAGAACTTCGAATATAGCCAAACTCTCATGGCCAAACGAAGTTTTGCAAACTGGTTCGTTTCACCGAGGTAAATCGTTTTCCACGAACAAAAGTCCGTCGTGTCTTCGTCTCGTTCGTACGGTTCCAGTTCGGTAGCAGAAAGAGAAACGAAAATTCAGAACACCGGGTCAGCGATACAGGCGACCACCGGCGTCCGTGTTAACTTAGGACAAATTGAAAGCTCGAGGGGCCACCTAGTCCCCAATTTGTCTTCTTGCTCGTTTCTGTGCCCTTGTGTTTACCCGGGAGGATGGGCAAAGCATCGGCGGTCGCTTGCTTCACCGCAAACCGGATACTCCTATTGCATCATGAAATTTAGTCGAACGAAATAAATACGCCACATTACCACCGAAACGGAATTATTCATTTCTATAGAAATGTTGAAGCTGTGCCGACAATAATCGTTCACCTGTTCTCATCAGGACAGGACATGGCGATAAGACCTGATCGTTAAATTTTTGGTAACTCGAACACCTAAAAGACTGATAAGTAGACATCGGATGTTTATGCAATTTCCAATTTTTATAGAAACATTTTAAGAAAGTGGAATGAAATAAAATTTTATTTTTAATGGAGACAGCCTTTGTAGACCCAAAGCAAATAAAAATCGTGTTAAATTCTCTCGAATTTTATATTATAGCATTTTTTTAACATTTCCATAAGCCATAAATGCATAAACATCCGATGTCTACTGATAAGATTTTATTCATTAGGTTCTAAAAAGGTGGGGGTTAACGAGCTGAAACAATGGGCACTCGCAACAGTTTTGCAATATTTTGTCAAGAATATTAAAAATTACTGAAAAAAAACATAGAAATAAATACCCAAGTACCCGGTTGTCCACACAAGGGTTAAAACAAATTAGTATTATTTGAGCGTTGCTTGCATTAAAATATTAAATATTAACACATTGACTGCCAAACTAGAAACCCCAAGAATTCCATAAAATTAGTTAGTTATTTAATGAAATAAAAATTGAAAAGAATTAAATGTGTTATATCGAGTAGTCTTCCAACTTTCTTGCATTTTACAGATCCTAATTAAATTTGGTACAATGAATATATTAACGTAAAAATTCATTTTAAAACTTGGACAAATAATTTTGTCAGCCACGTATGGGTGACGTGGCAGTTAACGTGTTAATTATGAGACCGACAATATATGGTTAGTGTTTCCCGCGATTAATGCCAACGATTTTGATTTTGCGCGAAGTTCCGCAGTCGGGTAATAATATGTTCGTGTCGTTTCTAATAGAATCGTGTTACCGAATTACTGGGAAAGTGTGTCGAGATTTGATCTAATTGCTCCACTTCACAGCAAAACTTCATTTCCCAGGATGAAGCGTGTTTCAAAGAGGCCGGGGCTCCCGGTGAATTGTAATATTTCGTTTCGACGGGAACATTTATTCGGCGAAAAGGCGTATAATTAGATTGCCCTCCGCACAGGGGCGAAAAAAGGGGTCGGCTGAGTGGACCACACAAACGGTGCCCTGACAGACGCAGAATTGTTTCGGTTCTGGCGCGCGCGGCGAGAATTTCGGGGCCAAAGGTGTGTTCGCCGTATTTTAATGAATATCGAGAACAATGCGGAGATAACTGCAGTCTAGACCTAGCGCCTTGAAACAATAGCGTCGCCCTGCGAACATTATCGTACGGTTTGAATGGGCGTTGATTCTTATCGCGTTGAAGTACATGTAACCAAGTGAATCCTCGCGCGGATAATGTCAGAACTTTCTCGGATATATGGTTCTTCCCTGTGGAACAATCTCGAAAACTTGCTACACCCTCGTCGCTTTTCCGCAGATTCCGATGCAATACGGAACATCATGTTTCCCGTTTATACTTTCTTTCGATGGCGCCCGACATCGATACAATTCACCCCCGCGCATTATAGCTTCTTGCACGGAATTTTAGCGCACAAAGTACAGTGAGTAACGAAAGTATCCGAACGCTCTTTAAATCAGTATAACTTTTTTTTAAGTGAATCAAACGACCTGACTTTTTTGAGGAGTTAGAAGAATTGGTTTTCCAAATGATGTGTAGAAAAGATTTTGAAAAAATTGCAATTGGTAAGAATTACATGAGAAAATAAAAATGGCACTTTTCACAACTTTTTTATTTGAACCTGTAGTGAAAATTTAAAATATGCGTTTTGTAGATATATGTTAGTTATATACATACTGAAAATTTCATTGAAATCGGTTAACGTTGTCATGAGATACAAACGTTTAAAGATGATTACATAGGGGCGAAATTCCCTGGCAAGATAAAAAATCTGCGACTTTCACCCTTAAACTCTCATTTTGAAATGTTTGTAGTTTATTGCAACGTTGACCGATGTCGATGAAATTTTCAGTACGTGTATAACTAACAGAGATCTACAAAACGCATATTTTGAATTTTCATTACAGGCTCAAATAAAAAAGTTGTGAAAAGTCATGTAATTCTTACCAATTGTAATTTTTTCAAAATCTTTTTAACGCATCATTTGGAAAACCAATTCTTCTAACTCCTCAAAAAAGTCAGGTCGTTTGATTCACTTAAAAAAAAAGTTATACTGATTTAAAGAGCGTTCGGATACTTTCGTTACTCACTGTATATGCCAGTTCTCCGACTTTCAGACATTTCGGCATCTTTTTTTTTAACACTTTGACTGCCAAACAAGAAAGCTCAAAAATTCCATAAGATCAAAGTAAGTTATTTAATGAAATAAAAATTGAAAAGAATGAAATGTATGATATTGGCTAGTCCTAATCAAATTTGGTACAATGAATATATTAACGTAAAAATTCATTTAAAAACTGGGTATACAAATAATTCCGTCACCCACATACGGGTGACATGGCAGTCAACGTGTTAAAACATTTACTTGTCGATTCCAGCCGACTTTTTCGTGTGTTCGACTCTGTGGACTTCTTGGGTCTTTGGAATATCGTATTGAAATAGTTCAATGTCGTTTATGCTAGTATCAACAGGTCCATAAACTATCTTTCATCGATATCGTCTTGGAAGTAAATAGTAAAATTGTTCTTTTCTTTCTGTATCGTACTTTTAACAAATAAATCTTTTCGACTCGGCAAAAATCCTTTTGGGAAACATGTTTTTACTGCAAAACGAACCTATCCAGCGAATTTCAGTTGAATCGGATTTGGCCGATTTTCGGAACTTTAGCCGCGTTGGTACCATTAACCGTTTGATCACTGCGAAAAACATTTCGCAGTTTTCAAGGAGATACATGGACAGGCCGAACGCGAAGACGTCGTTTATCATAATACGACGCGGACCAGGCTCTCGGTCATCCTCTCCCGGAGAGAGAGAGATTCGAAATTAATCGATTAATTAGCAAGCTGTTACGCGTGCTCGCTCCGGCGTAGAAGTAATTCGTTTCATCGTCTGTCGGTTCGTCCGAGCATCAATCTGCGTCGGTTGCTCTCTCGCGCTGGCAATTTCACGCACAGATTGCTTTTGAATCGAGTGGCAGCGTTTTCGAAAGTGGAGCGCGTCGGTGTCCTGCCGGACATCGAACCTTACTTTTCGATTGGCCGAGCCGGGGATCAAGCAAACGCGGCCACGTTCTAGAGATCGGAACGCGATCGATTAATCTAAATGTTTTTCGTGAACGCGCGCACCGTAACCTCCATTTTTTTGTTTTTTTTTTCTATTCTCGTCCACGCAACACCGGCGTAACGCTAATGAGAGAAGCGCATCTCTCGCGCCGCGACGACAGCCGTAAAAACTATTTAATTAGTGGTAATGCTTCCGAGCAAAGAGGAGGTAAGGGGGCTGACTAATTTAAAAATTGCCCTATTACACACCCGCGCGCGCGCGCGAGCTGTTGCGATTAATCAAACGAATATTTAACGCGGTACAGCGGTGCACGCGCGACAGTAAAAATGCGATGCAATTTGCAAAATTACTGGTAATCGTATGAAAATGGGGGTGGGACTTAATCGTGATTCGCTGAAATCGTTCTGCAATTAATACCGCGCAATTAAACGCGGCGCGATTCTTCGATCGATACGAGCCGCGCGGAACTGCGCTCGGAACGACGTTAAACAACGTGTGATTAAACTCGAAAACCCAGTGTCATGTGTGCATGGTTGAAAATATTTTTCGGAACGCTGTCAACGAATTTCCGCTTTAAAAGCCGTGATCTTTTCAACGTCAGTCTCTCGAGCTGATCAATATAATGTTGTCCATCGACTTGTCCAAGAAAAATAGTATATTTACACTACGAACTTTTGCATTCGATCCCCCACCACTTCTCTCTTGCTACACAATTAAATAGTCCCAGTACGCTGTTTTGAAATTTAATCAGTAGACTGGGGATCTTTGTGAAAAATAAAAATCTTCCAGGTGAATTGTAAAAGAAGAAAAATGAAATTGCTATCACATTGATAAGTTACCGAGCACTTATGCATGTACGTTTGTAGTAGGAAGAAAATTTCTTGCTTTCGTAAATAACGGAATTTACAACGGAATTTTAATTAACTCTTTTAATGAAATTAGTTCTCTGCATTCTAGTGAAATGCATGCATGGCTCCTATATACTAGTTTTTGAATCGTTCTAAAATAACTTCGAATTCCTCATAGCGATCTGATTTATTAGAATTTATTAAATAGTACTTCGCTATGAACTGACAATAATTCCATCCATTTTATTTGTTTTTTGAAGTTTTTAAAAAATGTTATATTTTTAATTTTCCTTGATTTTCGAAATACTGAAACGTCATTATATTGAAATCAATTTTGTCGTATACCTCCAACATTAAACAATGTAATGCAATTATAAAATAACGAAAAATGGACTGAAATAAAACAGAAATGTTTAAACGCAACTGTCGTTAACAAGCGTTGACTGCCCGTTGGAAATACGAAATACAATATTGTATACCAACTTCAACTAAAATATTGTATTATTTGTGTACAAGTATTGCATGAGCTTACTATGATTTTTACGTTTCAAAAAATAAATATCAAACAGTCTAGTAAAATTTTATACTTGAAACTATACTAGAGCCTAAAATTGAATCATACGTGGAGAATAAAACAACGTTTTGCTACATATGTTAATTTTGATATGTCTTTTCAAATAATGAATTCTTTCCGTTGAATAATTGCTAGAATGTAATTATTGTTTCATTCCCAAAACGCTGAATCCATTTGTTTTTATCGAAGGACATTAATACCCGCGCTCTCTGCAGTGAACGAACACTTTCGAAACCATTTACAGCTTCACATTGGAATTAGACTGGTTTTCATTCCATAAAAGGAAATATAAAAACTGGCAGCCATAAAGCTGAGGTTTAAATATTCACCTTTGCCCCGTTCGAGCAGGCGACCCTACTATTATTGGGGATTTTCCCGAACATTTTCCTTTATTTGCATCGTGTTTTTACGAGAGGTTTTTACTCCCGAGAAATGTGTCAGTTCTTACAAGTTTCCAATGGTCGTACACATTTGTCTAATGTGAAATCAATATTTCGCACGATGGTTATTTAAAAATGGCTTTTTGACTGTTGTTACAATTACTGGGGATCAATTACTGTGTCTATATCAATTATACTTATTTTTAAAGCATAATAAATACTAAAAAGAGACATATGAAATATATATTAACCGATTTTTACGAACAAAATTTAGTATAATTAATATAGGCACAGTATTTGGTAAGCCCCAGAGTTATCCCTTGCTCTATTTTTAATGAAATTGTACTAATTTTGACGCCGCTCAACTTTAGTTTCCGAGATATTCGCAAAAAAGTTTCAACATCTCAAAAAGTGATCGGAGCAGGTGTGTGTAGGACTGTGTAAAATAGTATTTCAAATAGTTGACAGTAACTTATATTTTTATGATATTTTGTTGCCTGTAATGTTATTACGATATTGTAGTCTGTTTATCAACATGTTACATATTCGTAATTAAACTACAAATAATACTTTGCTAATTATTATATTAGGTTGTACCATATGAAATGTCCGTTGTGTTCATTTAAAGTTAATCTTAAAAATCGGACGTTTCATATGTGACAACCTAATAGCTTCTCATGTTAAAAATTATAATTTATAATATTAACTACTTGCTCAACTTATTTTCACTGTAAGGAAATATTTGAAATACAAAATAAAAAGTAAGTAAAAAGTAAGTTTGGTAAGCCCCAGAGTTATCCCTTGCTCTAATTTTAATGAAATTGTACTAATTTTGACTTGATCGACGTTAACGGACATCTATAAAACGACACAAAATTAGAAATCGAAATCTGTGGCGCCGTCGCCGAAAGGTTAAAAAGAAAGAGAAATGAAGAGAGCGTGGTTAGGTGACATAGTTTTTGTTCTTGGGAATTGCAATTTTGCCGGGTCGGGTGGTGCCGGAGTCGCTAATTATCAGCCTGTTAACGCACGTTGCGCGAACGTGACTGCGTCGCGACGCTCGGGCGGTGTGGAAGAGATTCTAGGAGAATGGCAGACGGGGTTGTGGCGCATTGTCAGAATTTGCCCGAAGAAAAACGGATACGTCCGGTCGAATTTCTGCGTCCGGAACGACGTCGGGGTACGGAACGAGCCCGCGTTCCTGAAAAGTGCCTCTTAGCAAGTTAAATGAGCCGTGGGCAATGGCTGCGACGGCTACAGTGATTCATTCCTCGGTGCCGGCACGGAAAAAGTTTCGACAAGAACGAGCGTCACAGTAACGGATCTCTCTCCCTTATTCGTGGCCGACGACCGCGAGGACGATTCGACTCGCGTGCTGCACTTTCCGCCTCTGGAACTTCGATCCGTGACTCCGCGACACCGTGGTGGTGGCTGCCCGTGCCCGTGTCTTCTCGCGGAACCATCGACGAGACAATTTTTCCGGTTCGTCGATCGTGGCCTGCACCCGAGCGTCAAGACGACAAGCGACGGCCCTGCCTGCTCTTTGACGAATTATGCGATCCGAACTTATACGGCTAAATCCCCCCTGTTTCTCCCACTGCGAGTCAGAAAGCCCACTTTTCGGACAAAATTACATTCACTGACACCCACTAATATTTGGTCGCTCCTAAAAATATTTTACTATACTACTAGAATTTTTTTTTGAGAATTTAGAACTTACAAGGGAACATATTCAGATGCGAATTTCCGATTTTGATGAAACTTATGCGACATATAGTTCTTTGAAAAATATTTGACACGTATTTTTTTTTATCGGCAACCATCCACTTTGAAGGGGTGAAAACAGCCCTCAAAGTTAGGGGTCAAAACCATATTTTTTGAGATGAAAATATTTGATATATGTTCTCAAAATATTTTACTATACTACTTGAATTTTTTTTTTTTTTGAGAATTTATAACTTAGAAGTAGAAGTTAGAACAATTGTCTAAATCACCCCAGTACGCGTGCTTACATTACTGCCTGCAATAAGAAAGAATTACAACTGTAACGGAGTGGACACGTGATCTCGTGATTTCGCTGAAAAAATCAAAACGGTATCAGACCGAAGTTCAAACGTTTTGAAAAGCTTTTCATGAAAACGGGACAGTCGAACAAAAAGTTGCATTCTATGTGTAATTCCGTTCTGCTTTCAGCTACAACTACCGTCGACAGATTCTTTTTTTTTTTTTTGGTAAAATCGAACGCGCGCGGAAATAACAATTCTACGGAACCCGCGGAAAGAATGAAAAAATGATTTAACGGTCGCGCGGTCGTCCGGAGTGTCTGGATCAACAGTTTTCACGGTTGATCGCAGTTTACTTGTTCCGGTTCATTTATTCATAGCCGCGAGAATTTTAAATTTGTAATGCGGACGCGGAAGATCTGGAATTTCTTCACATGCTTAACAGCAATTTACATAATGCAAACGGACGTGTGCGTCGCATGTGGCGGACCCGTGTAAAAAATTCACGAGAACGACCGACGGTTACTTCGGGCTTCTTTTATGCGCTCATCTATGCTCACGACTCGCCGGGAACGTCTCAAAGGGAGGACAAATAATTTACCCGAGATTTCGAGATTAATCCTGGTCGCGCGACTTTGCCAACAGACTTCAAGGGAAACTGTTTTGCATAGCTGCCCCAGAGAAGAATTGGCTTTGCATAAAAATTGTATTCAAAATTACGATTGATGTCTGGCTCCGCACAAAGCTGGCATTTAAAATTGTAACTAGTGACAAATTTGAAGCGCGCATTTTATTTACATATTATTTTATGAAATCAATGTTACCGTCCCGTGAAAAAAAAGCAACGATCGACATTCTCGTTTCAAAGTGATTTTTTAGCGAGCACTGAATTCCATTCCGTTTCTTCGCAACGTCAAACAATAATTAATTATCGACTGGTTAAACTTCATCTTGGCAAACCAGAAATTTTTAACTTTTTGATATATATGTATATAATCCTGTAGATCTTGACGAGAAAATGCTAAAAATCGAATTTTTAATGCAAGAAATTCACTGGCTCAAAAGTTAAAATTAAGCGATTTTAAGCGTTAGTGTCAGCCAGGAGCGATCTATTTATTTGACACTTTGTATAATACGGTTTCGCTTTGTTCACCTTCAGCCTCTGCTGTGAATAAGATTCGTGTCTTTTGTTCGTTTAAAAGCAGCTGTTTTAATTTTCCTAGAGGACAAATAGCGATGACGGTGTACAAGCTTGGTCTTCGGAGCAAAGTATCGAGTACACTTCAAATTTTCAAACGGTGACACTTCCCTCGTTCTCGTTCGCGTCAAAGGAGCGAATGTAATTGGACTTCTTGTGTGTCTTGATTAAAACACGGTCTTCGGATGACACGTTGCGCACTTGAAAAGAGTGTATTCTTACCGTCACTCGTCTCCCTCGGAGCACAAGATCAGTTACATCGATCTTTCGACATTCTTCTGAAATATTACACATCCGGTGGTACAAGCGAAAAGGGGGTGATTCTACATGAAAGAATAAGTCGCAAAATATAGAATAAACATTTTTTCATCCGAAGTTTCGTTATCGAGAAAATCGAGTGTTGAAATGCAGCATGCTATTCGATAGGAATTGTCTGACGCAACTGTCTGATCATGACCAACCAAATCTACTTCCTGGATATACTAAACCACGGAAACCTGACAGATCTTCAAAGTCGATTTCCTCGAAAACAAAGCCTCAAACGAGAAATGTTTATTCTATATTTTCGACTTATTCTTTCATGTAGAATCACCCCCTTTTCGCACTTTATCCCTAGTCGATAGAAAAACTCGGTTCGCCTGGCTCTTGCTCTGTAGCATGATCCAAAACCTTTCAGCAAACTCGGCGATTATTAAAGAGTCCTTTTCTAAAACGAAAACATGTCGAATGTCGAATAAAGGGTTCTAAAAAGTCCGATGAACCCGGCGGGAAAAGGCGAACAGAAAGAAAAAAGGAAATAAAGAGAAACAAACGTTGCGCATCATATGGTCCGTCATGCTGCATCGAGGTTTTTCCTTGTATCGGAACGCACGGCGGATGAAAACGGATACCGGGGTGGGAGAACAGGCTTGATGGAAGGAGGAACGTGGAAAAGAGACAGACAGTCTGTGCTTTCACCCTTGCCGCAGAAACAAGAGGCACGGGCGAAGGTATTCCAGTAATTTCAGTCGTAGGAATATTCATGAGCAGCCACGGCCGAGTGTACTGTTCCGCTCCTATTCACCGTTGCAGATGGGCCAACCAGGGTCAGAAAGCTTGCTTTACGAAGCAGGAAATCCATGCAGATGAGAACGGCTGAAAGGAGCGTAGCGTGGCGTCGAGGTAGACGTAACACAGGGGCCTGGGGGGAGGGGGAGGAGGATGGTTAGGGGAAGTAGCAGCGAAAAAGAGACGGAATCGTCGCAGCTAACCGTCCGACATCCACGCTTCAATTAGCTAAAGTGCAGGAACAACGCTACCGATGCGACATCGAGTAGTTCGTCATAGTGGCAAGTTGTCCAATCATAGCCTCGATAAGACTCTTCGTGGCCACGAAGCCTGCAGACAGGTCTGCTGAAACGGGAACTCCCCTCGCTATCGTCCCGCCTCGTACACTCTTCGGGGCGGAACGATAGCGCACGTTAAGATTCACATAATTTAAATTGACCCCTTGCACTACTATTTATTTTGTGATTAATAATCACCGATCTTGCACCACGATTTATTCTACGGTTTCCTACAGAAGAAGAAAATTTATACCGTATATGCTCTTCAATAGCTGTACATTAACAATGCCAAAATAGAATTTTATTTCGGTTTAAAAGAAATTAATAATCCATCACGAGTGTGACTCGATATTAATAACTCCAAATAATAACTAAAAAATTTTGAAAAATACGAGATTATATTCCATTTATAGAATATCATGTGCGTGATATATTAAAATTAAAAAATTTTGTAAAGTATATTTTTTATGTCACTTGACAAGAGTCCAGAACACGAGAGAAATAATCCAAGTAGGTGTGCCAAAGTGTAATCAGTAGACATCGGATCTTTATGCATTTGTGGCTTATGGAAATGTTAAAAAAATGCTATAATATAAAATTCGAGAGAATTTAACACGATTTTTATTTGCTTTGGATCTACAAAGGCTGTCCCCATTAAAAATAAAATTTTATTTCATTCCACTTTCTTAAAATGTTTCTATAAAAATTGGAAATTGCATAAACATCCGATGTCTAGTGATTATAATGATTAGAAATTCTTCATCGTTCAGAATCTCATAAAAAAGAAACAATAGTTTGTATTTATTGTATGTCTACATTTTCCTCAAAGGATATATATATCAACTACAATAAAACAGATTTTTATTTCGATTTAAAGGAAATTAATAACGTTCGCATTTATTAGACTCTATTCAGAATCTTCATGACGAGTCTGGCTCGTTATTGTAGGGCAAGGGGTTAATTTTCACGCTGCAACTCAAATCCATTTATACGCACTGTTGGAGGATACGTTTCATAGCAAAAGTAACGAAAAACAAATTGGATTTTACCAACCTGTTCAGCTTCATTTGGCACACAAATAACATCCATTTAAATATTAACAAATTTGTGAATAATATTTTCTATTTAATATTTTGTTACATCGTAACAATATCCTGTCTTAAAAGATGTAACACTCGTGTAATATAAGCTACATGGAAAAATGTTGTACTTGCTAAATAAACCACTTGGTTTCAGGCAGTAATAAATACATAAATAAACTACACGATTAGACTAGAAAATTATCGAACCTGGTGGAAAAACTTGTTTGGTCCATTTATAAAAAGAGTTGTTCCGATTTCAATTGTGCGACTGTCTGCAGTGTCAGAATAACAGAATTTATTGGTCCGGAGACGAGGATGTGACAAAGTGGGCGTCGATTAGCGAGATTCGTGTAAGAGCGAGTCAAAGCGAGGAGGAATCGGGTCTACGAAGGCGTTTGGTCGACGCGATAACGTTGAAACACAAGAATCGGCCGGTCGTGTCATTATCGTTCGCCGTGATTCCTCATCGATCCGGTATTTTCCACGTTGTATTTCTATTCTGCGAACGTTACACAGCACACGGCCGTCGTCGTCGTCGCCGGTAGCGAAAGGACACTTTGACGAGACTAGGTTCAGGCTGTACCGGAAATCACGATCGCCTTCAGGCTTTGAAATCGAGAAGCCCCCGTGACTGCAATTTGTACGGACACGCAGAACGACGCGACGTCGCTGTAGGCTGCAACCGAGTCAGCCCAGCTGTCTACATTGTCGAGCGGTCGAGACTTGTTTCGATCATCGAGTGTCGCTCGTGTTTGCCGAGGGATTGTGCAACCCTTCGCCACCCCCCCTCCTCCGCCGCATCCCCCATGAAACGAGTAAATCAAAAGCGTCGCATTTACCGCAGCGCGACACGCGTAAAAAAAGGTCCTGTCGATGTTTCCATACGATCGTGGCCGGCGAGCTGCGAGAAAAACTAGACCATAAATACGTTTTTTTTTTTTTTTGAAACAAAAAAAGAAAAAGCTACCCGGACTGGATATAAATAAATTTCTCTCCCGTGGCCTGTCCGACGTCCGCCGGCAATAGCTCAAAAAATGGTTAACAAATGGCCGTGTAAACGGGTTGCAGCTTATCTATTCCGCGCCACCGTGCGGATCTTTAATAAATAGTTTAAATGGTTCCGGAAGTACACGGATCGCATGTATTTTCAAATGCTTTGAAAAGTAGATTGGCCGAATCGTATTTAGGATAATAATTTTTCGTTTGTTCAAAACAAAAGTGACACACAAGTCGAAAGAAGGATATTGTACAATAAAATTTTAAAAATATGATGATAAAATAATAATTGAAATGTTTTTCCCCGAATTTTTATCTTTTTGAAGATAACCGGTATAAAAAAAAAACCGGTAACCTGTACTCGACGAATTTCGAAACTCAATTTTCTCGTGCACAAAGCCTGAAAGGAAAAATTTTATTTTTCTTTAAAATAACATTTGTTTTGTTCTATCCATTTTACCGCGCGTTTTATATCGACAGGATTGGTCCGAACGAAGCATTCTTTTTGTGCGCAGTAGCGTTGACTTAAATAGAATTTGTTCCGTTTCATTTTATTTGGGTGTAACACATATATTCGTTTTTTCGTATCATTACAGAATTTACGCACGCGAATATTATCTGTTACTTCAAAAATGTCATTTCCACTGTCGGTTTGATCAAATTTCATTGCGATCAATGAGCCCCAATTTTTCATATAACATTTTAACAAACGCAATAGCAATTTAATCGATGCTCAGGATTTGAAGCAAAATGAATATTTCAACGTGGCGCGTAAAGCTACATTTTATGCCGAACAAGTACAACACAATGATAACCAACTAAGGCGTCAAACGTGTCAAAAAATACTCAGTTTCATCGTAATATGATTTTTTAATGAAACCCTATTTTTCATGGGAACAGCCTCTGCAGATTCAAAGCAAATAAAAATCGTACTAAATTCTATCTATGTTATAGCGTTTCTTAAAAATTTTCATAAGTCATAAATATACATAAGATCCGCAGTCTACCGATTACATACCGAGAGATTGATGAAGAACCTACGAATCGTGGGATTACTGCGTGAAATCCATGACTTTCGCTTGTACCGTGTAATTAATTCGAAATTCTATTTCGTGTACAAGCTCGATAGCCGCTTGAGAACAGTTACTCCGTAATTTAACAAGAAATACGACTGTCTCGTGTAGGTACACACTGATATATTTACGTAGTTACAAGACGTAAGCTCTCTGCAAGCTCGTGGAAGCCGAGGAGAGTGGATTTGCGGGCAACGGAGCACACAAGGATGGTTCCGCGGCCAACAAAGAAGGCTTCCGTGCGTGCTAGCTGGACAGAGGTTAACCAGGTTATTTGCGAATTTTTGTTCCAGGTCGACCCATAGTTCAACCACCCAGTCAAACGGTGACAGCGAAGGAAGGCGAGCCTTTGAGCATCGTTGTCGAGTTTTGCGCGGAGCCAAGATACACCAAAGTCATGTGGATATCCGAGGAGAACGTCTACGTACCTGGCGCGCCATCCAAAGACGGAATACAAGCGCTCGCCGTCGAGGTGAGTCCAATAAAAATACTTTCCCAATACTGAAAACTCGAATAACACTTTGGGTGCCACGTCTCACAGAAATAAGAGGGGGAAATTATTTCTCCACATTTGCTAAATGCATCAAGGTTCAGAGGGTCCCCAAATGACCTTTCAAAAAGAAAACCCTCTGTGGCAAGTTTCAAGTCAGTACCCCTACCACAAGGGTAGTTACAGGGTGAGAACGCTTTAGCGAGTTATACTCCATTTCCTCCATTCTACTTGACAAAAAATCACGAAAAAATTCATCAACATTCTGTCCGATGGCACACACGACTAAGAATCTTCTCCGAATTTTTGACTGCAAAACCGATTTTTAAAAAATTCCAGAAAACACGATTCCTGATTATTGACAAGTTGTTCTATAGACATGTTTATATTATTATGGTAGATGTATATTATTATTTGTCGGATTCCGCAAATGTGTTTACAACTATTAACACGTAAACTGCCGTGGGGGCCACCGGTGACCGGCGGCGTGGTCAATACTAAAAGTACATAATTATAGTAAATATGGATACTGATCAATTTTTCAATAATACCATTGTTACTATAATGGTTTGAAGAAATTAATGCAATATAGAACATACAAATAATTTTTTTTTTTTTTTTTCGAAACACTGAGAGTAATCACTTAGCAACCGAAGCACGATTGTTTAAAAAAAAAAAAAGTACTACTTGCCTACAGCTCCGTGGGGGGCACCGGTGACCCCCACCAAAAAAAATGCTTCAAACATGATTTTATAACTCATATTATTTGCTGGGAACTATATTTCATCATAACATGCATCGCATAATGAAAAGTTCATGTTGGCGCCTGGGACAAATCATGGAAAATCCGTCCGGCAGTCAACGTGTTAAAAATCTCCAAAAATGCATATTTCTCATAGAATTTCAGAGTTGCCAGTTTCATAGAAATTTGGTGGGGAAGCGACACGAATCTACAAATCGTATTTTTTCGATTTCCATTACAGGGTCAAGTACAGTGAGCACGGTGTTACGTATACGCCGCGTTAGTAATTTCGCGACATTTATCATGCAGGCTCGGTGACGTATATAGAGAAATCACTGTACATGCATCGCCGGTGGCAGTAAACGTACACGGTAAGCGTAGAGAACAATTTTTCGTAGGTCGTTGCTCAGCAATTAAGGGGCACCGATTGATCGGACACTTTGTGTAATTACTTTCTTAACCGATGGATAAGGAGCATGAGCTAGCAATCACTAGTCGCGGCGAGGAGACAACGCGCTCCAAACAATCCGCGGGAAGAAACCAGACGAAACCAAAGCTTGGCTTTTGTCCCTTCATCGTCGAACGTCGGAAAGTTCTTTCGCGACGGTGCACTTCGCGGACAAACAATCTCCGTTGGAAAAGCTCCGCGTCACGGTGTTGTGCTTGCGCTTTCGTCGCATCTACCCGAACGACCTCATTGTTGGCCGTGTGCAAATACATCAAGACATCGTCGCTCCACCACCCCCACCCCACCCCGGCATTCTGCCCTCCTGCCCGGGTGGCGGGCGCGGTACTTTTGTTCTCCGGGGCGTCGATCCACGGAAATTTCATCGGAAAGTTTCCCCGTCGCGTCGTCCGAGTGAAATTTCCGAGGCGTTTCGTCGAAAGCACGACTGATAGTAGTTAGTACGTGATTTATCCCGCTCGTTCTCTATATCCCTTGTTATCCGGCAGGGTGAGAGTGAGGGGGGGGGAGGAGGCAGGGGGTCTGCAGTAGCAGGTAATTAATTCGTGGAATTGCAGCTCCTCGGCGAGAGTTAGTCGGAGAAACCGGTGCGCCGCACAGATCGGTGCACGTGTTGCGGTGCCCGTAGTTATTTTGACCCAGATTCTGTTTTGAATGCCACACCACTGTCGATACATGGCTGCGCTAACCGTTCCGAGCAACTCTTCCCTCGGCAAAAATTAATAAGCTCACGCCAGATTTTCTTAACGACGATACAACCCCCGACAGAAAATGATATAGCACATAACACACTTTTTTCAACTTTTCTTGTACGCTCCGGGTCGAAACGATAGGGTACAATGAACGAACACTTTATAGGCTTTTCGATGCCTCAGCTTGTATGTAAAGGAAGCTCGATAACTTCAAATAATAATTTCAGAAGAATTATATTAACACATCTTGCGCGGGCACTTTGCCGCCAACCCGACGAATTCATAGGAATTCATTCTTGCAACGCACCTTTTGTATTTCTGCAACTCATGTCTATCTGATCTTATTGTAAAAAATCACAAAAACCCATCGATAACAATAATCCATCAATAATTCGTGAAAAACGACTTTAGTCGCTTCCCGCGCAAGATGTGTTAACACGTTGACTGCCATGTCACCCATATATGGCTGACGGAATTATTTGTTCAGGCTTTAAAATGAATTTTTACGTTAATATATTCATTGTACCACATTTGATTAGGATCTGTGAAATGCAAGAATGTTGGAGAACTACACAATATCAGACATTTAATTCTTTTCAATTTCTATTTTATTGAATAACTTACTTTGATTTCATGGAATTTTTTAGCTTTCTTGTTGGGCGACCAAAGTGTTAATTCCAAAAATTTGTTGACTCGTGAATGAAATTGTTGTATTCACAAATCGTTATTATTAGATCTCTATGCAAAATTTTTCTGCATTATTGGTAGGAGCCAGAGATAGGATCAACTAATGGAGCATGAAACGAGCGGACTACATTTAAAAAACCTGAAAATTTTGGTGTCCCGAGTTAAAGTTTAACCGCCACATTTTCCTTTCGGCACGACTCATTTCGTCTTTCACTTTTTCTATTGAACGCTGTCCGAATTCTCTTGCACGAGTCGGTGCCTGCTTTATTCTATTACCTACCAGGCACCGTTCTGTTTCTAATTCAAATTCTTATTTAGTGGAAAGTTGACTTTTGCCTCAAGTATCGGAAGAATAAATACCGTTTGTTACGTATTTATTATATGCACGAGCCGCGTTCGAGTGAATCGGACTTGAATAAAAGTTTCGTGTATTTTACGGAAGAAAAGGCGGGTCGCCGGGAAAATTGTGTTCACAAGTATTTTCTCTCTCCGTTGTTGTTGTTCTTTTTTTTTTCTAGTTAGTTTTTCTAAAAAATGTATACAAACTCCGAGATACCGTGCGGTGAGAATTTATAATAGAAAAAGAACTTTTCGCAAAAGTACGAAAGTAATGCATAGAAAATACCCGTGTCGCGCTGTTTCTTCAACTTTGATAACAATTTTCCGGATTCGTATTTCGGATGTAAAACTTCGTAAAAACTACTCGGTGAACGTTACAGCTTTATTATACTGCTGTACAACGTAAGATATTAGACCAGTACATTATCATGTATTTAGTAATAAATAATTTAGATTGGCACGGAATCAATCTACACACCGGGTGCCTAATGAAAAGATCAAAGATGTGCAAGGGATAATTTTGGAAGGTCCTAGAATATTAACACGTTGACCGCCATGTCACCCAGACGTGGGTGACGGAATTATTTGTCCAGGTTTTAAAATGAATATCACACATATAATTATTTTCAATTTTTATTTCAATTTTTTTATTTTTATTTCTTTGGTTTCATGGAATTTTTGGGGGACCAGAAGGTTGGGCACTCAAAGTGTTAAACCCAACTTATAAAAATCAAATTAACCAGACAGTTGATAAATTGCAGAGTGTAGTGAAAATTGAGAAAAATTTCAAGCACAACAAATTGGAAAATTCGGTGAACGTTGCGAGCAGTATTAAAATCTAGGTTTCTTTATTCGTATTTCACCATAGCCCAACTTACGATTGCTGGACTTTTCTTTTTTGATTTTTATTCATTGCTCGTCACGCTGTGCGACGATTCGAAAGAAAATCGATCGCTCGCCGTGCGGGTCTGACCTATATCGCGTTTCTTTCAGTAGCAAAACCGGGAACGATGCAGGCTATTTCGCGCGCATCACCGTGGAAATGGCGTCCATTCGAATAATCTAAGACTGTCGGATGGGTCCGTCGAAATCCGTAATTTTCTCGATAAAATTTCGACGGATTCCCGGGGAAAGGGACAATCGGTCCTCCGGTGGAAGGAATTAAGAACGCTGCTGCCGCACGAAACAAAGAAGATTAAAAGTTGATAAAAACAAACGCGTGGCACAGGTGCATTAGCAAATCCTTCCAAAGCTATACTGGATTCTTTCCTCCGCGCCGGTTTCTCCTTCCCTCCCGTTCGCTGTATTCCGTCGTTATTCCTGATTCCTCGACACAACAACAACAACAACAACAAAAAAAAAAAGGAGAAACAAGTGGGGAAAAAAGAGAGAATCTGTTAATCCACCTTTTGTGCGGGCGTTTCTCTGACTGCGTTCTCTGAATCAAATAAAAAGTAACGGCGAAGAGGAAGACCATCGCATCGACGCCGCGAAAACGAAATAAGCTGCGCGAATGCACGTTCGAATCCGATTTCCCGTATTATTTCATCGATTCGCGTATTCTCGCAGCGCGCATGATATAGGTAGGATTGACTTCTCCGGTTAATGAACGCTTAAGCTGCATGTTTGTTGAAATTATTACAAGAATGGAATATCGCATGCTCTCTCGTTCTGGAGAGAGCCGTTTCTCGAGACAAAACTTTCAAGTCGGAACATAAGCAAGTCGGAACATGTAGGAGATAAAGCGAGAACTGATTTAACACTTTCACTGCCAAACTAGAATCCTGAAAAATTCCATGAAATCAAAGTAAGTTATTTAATTAACACTAGATTGCCCAAGGAAGTCATTTTGACTGCTTTTTAATTTCAATTAGAAAAACAATTCTGTATATAATGACACAAGTTCTTAGAATTTTGTTACTTTTTGTACAACATATAAATGCGATTATTAATAATTGTAGTTACCTCCCCCCCTCCTTCATTTCCGGTATATATATTGCCCAAAAGCAGTCGTTTTGACTGCTTGGGAAATTTTAAATAATCAAATGACTCTAATTATTGAATTGAGTAAATTTCTTATATGATTTATTTACATGATAAATTGTCGATTTGGGCGTATACTTGATAAGTTGCAGTTGCTCAATAAGCTAAAGTAGTACTTGTTATTCGAATCTTTATGCAGTGATACTTGTTCTAACGAGTTGTGTATTTTATTTCTTTTGCTTGTTATATAACTGTAAATAATATAAAAAATATTAAAAATTAATTTTAAACAAATTTCTTTACACATTAGCTATTCCTTCACAATGCACTCATTTTGACTGCTTTTGGGCAATACAGGTATATACTAAGTTTCAGTCTTTCTAGTGTTAAATAAAAATTGGAAAAAATTAAATGTACGATACTGAGTAGCCCTGCAACTTTCTTGAATTTTACGGATTCTAATCGAATTTGGTACAACGAATATATATTAATGTAAAAATTAATTTTAAAACCTGGACAAATAATTCCATCGCACACATATGGGTGACATGACAGTCAACGTGTTAAGATTAACTGATTTGAACACTGGCGAAGAGGTGCATCTTAACCCCTTGCACTACTATTTATCTTGCGATTATAACGATTAGAAATTCTTCATATCGTTCAGTATTTCATAGAAAAGAAAAAATAGTTTATATTTATTGTATGCCTATGTTTTCTCCAAAGGATGTATATCGACTACAACGAAATAGAATTTTATTTCGCTTTAAAGGGAATTAATAACATACATATTTATTAGACTCTGTTCAAAATCTTTATCACGAGTCTGACTCGATATTGTAGGGCAAGCGGTTAATAAGGTTTTCCAAGGAGTTGTATAAGGATCAGTGTCGTGTGCAAACGTACGTTTAAAGATTAGAAGGGAGGAGAAAAGAAGGGGAAAGAATCGAGATAAGAAGTTGCACCGGATATACCATCTTTGATGTACAAGTCGCGAGGATTGCAGGGGTATTAGCGATGGGTTGGAGCGAAGGGTGCGCGACGCGTTTGAACAAAACAGTGAGAGATTTAATCCGACGGTTACCCGAGATTTACCATGCAACAGGCGTCTCGCTGTATCGACGACGTTCATTCGTTGTCTTTTCACGCACGGTTCCGTTAATTCGAAATCAGGTCCGTGCCGATGGAAGTATAATTCCCGCGTCGGGCAGGCAAATCGTTGTTACCGGAAAACACGAATTCGTCAACGACAGAGTCGAGACCGCCTCGGCACCGTGCTCGACGCTCTTTCCAAGTTAAATTGCGTTTCCCAACGGCTGCCGGTGCTGCTTCTTCGTTGACCCCGTTTCACCGGAGTCTCATTCCTGGGGCCGTTGTCGTTACGACGATTCCTGCATTTTGTTGGAATTAAGGAGACCGTTGGCGTGCATCTTCAGATGCGATTCCACCGGGGCTGTTGAAACCGTCGAGTCACGTGGAACGGTGTTATTGCTACTCGAGCCGACACGGTGTCCCGAAGTTTAACTGTCAAGATATACTGGCAGTGGCTGACTTGATTGCTATGAAGGGTATATTCCCGTTGAAATGAATGCTTCAACCTCTTCCAGTTGGAGACACTGACAAAGGGACGAGCACGCTCTGTTCGATCCAGTCGACAACAGTTAAGCATTCCATGCGAAAGATCTGAACAGTCTTGAGCCGCGAAATGTTAATGAAAATATATGATTTTTAAAACTAGCTATCACAGTCAGTGCGGAACATACTAATTTATACTTGACGTTTTGAAATCATTGGTTTCTTTAACACTAGAAAGACGGGAGCTTAGTATATACCTATATTGCCTGAAAGCCGGAAGCCGATACCGGAAGTGAAGGAGGGGGGGGGGGCAACAACAATGATTATTTAACCCATTTATATGTTGTAGAAAAAGTCACAAAATTATAAGAAGCTGTGTCATTATTTAAATAATTATTTTTTTAATTGAAATTCAAAAACAGTCAAAATGACTTGCTTAGGCAGTCTAGTGTTAATCTGATGTTTATTAGCTGAATTCGGTACTATAGAGACTTTAAACCGGGTAAACAATTTTATGAGAATAGCAATATACAGTTATACAAATATTTATCATCTTTAAAGAGAGTTTCAGAAAAAGGAGCAAAACGGACCTTATTTTTTGTGTACCAGAATAGACAAGACAGTTTTAATTGTGAAACTGAAGGTCGAGCACAAAAATTCGTTAGAGGATAAACTTTCGCGAGAGGGCAAGAAGAAGTAAGTAAGTAGTAAAAGTCCGTGAGGAAAAAGCGATGGAAATCAGTTGTGATACGGACAATTGAAGCGAGGACATAGGGTGACGCAGGGAGTTTTCAGTTTGCCCGCAGAAGTTTCACGCGGAAGTTAAAACGTAAGAACGAAAGCGGAATCGGGGTAGATAAGAAGGGCGGTCGAATCGACGTTATCGAGTAGCGGGTTAATGAGCATTATACGATAAAAACAGCCCTCCGGGAATTCGAGCAGCATCGAGATTGTGCTTCTGAAGCATTAAATTTCAACTCCGACTCTATGCTTGAACGAGTCCGAAGAACTTCGATGTAGCATTACCAAAGTCCTCTTGCATTCGGTTGGAACACTCACCTCTCGAACCAACAAAGAATGTTTATCGAAAGAATAAAACCATTTCCTAAAATTTGTTTAAAACTTCCTACTTTTTGTAATCCCTAACTTTCTACCGATAATGTCAGGTTTTTTAAATATAGCATAACAAATTTACTATTTTTATGACCATTGGTATGTAGCCAAATCTGTAACGAAAAACTTTTGAAACGTCTTCTCGTAAATGAATCTGTCATAGGCTTGAAAATTGGAGTCTCCTCTATACAGGGAGATTCTTCTAAAAGGGGGTGAGATTCTACATGAAAGAATAAGTCGAAAATATTCAATAAACATTTTTCGTTTGAGGCTTTGTTTTCGAGAAAATCGAGTTTGAAGATCTGTCAGGTTTCTGTGCTTCAGTATATGCAGGAAGTAGATTTGGTTGGTCATGATCAGACGCGTCAGACAATTCCTATTGAATAGCATGCTGCATTTCAAACTCGATTTTCTCGATAACGAAACTTCGGATGAACAAAATGTTTATTCTATATTTTCGACTTATTCTTTCATGTAGAATCACCCCCTTGTACCACCAGTTACTAAACACCCTGTACAGGGTGTAAAAAAAGGTTTGGTTTTGGCAAGCGTAGGCGTATTCTACATCTTCGGATCGATGAAGATCTGTGAAAAAAAGTTGCCGCAAAATTGTCCTTGACCTTGCATTTCAAGGTCAAATTTCTTTTTATTGCATTGTATTCTACTCATCATGAGGATAAAAAGTGTCAAAGGAACCACGGGTCAAAACTTGACCGTTCTCATAAAAAATAATATTACAGTTATTACTAATAAAGTAAGCAGTTACTATTATTATTATTATTATTATTATTATTAATTACTAACGTAATTGATCACAATAAATATTACCTTTCAAGTCATGAAAGATGTTCATCTTCTATTTCTTCTTCTAAGCCAAAGAACCGATTCCAGCGAAACACGAGAAAACGCGTGAGCGGTCCTTAACGTGTTAAGAAGTATTAATCAGAATGGATCGGTTCTTTGGCTTTGAAATTTGACCTTGAAATTCAAGGTCAAGGACAATTTTGCGGCAACTTTTTTTCACAGATCTTTATCGATCCGAAGATGTAGAATACGCCTACGCTTGCCAAAACCAAACCTTTTTTTACACCCTGTACAACGACTCGGTTAGAGAAGCATTTACGGTTGTGTGATCGGAAAAGTGATGAAATAATTCGTCTAATTCTCTTAAAATTGAACCAAACGAGTCGAGATTCGACAGCATGTTATAAAGCTTGAAAAAATCGCTCTCTGTCGGAATTCCGGAGGAGAAAGTAGGAGTGTAGGTGTTTCCCAAGTTTTTCATGTTCCGACAAGATTCTAAATCGGCCATTCGACATGCAACAAGCTAATAAATTCGACGGGCACTCATGGGTTTTTGTGTTTACGTTTCAGGACGGTGGGACGGAGTCCTGTTACCGGACGGTGCTCAACTTCGACACGATCCAATGGTCGCACGCCGGCGAATGGTTGCTGCTGGTACGCTCGTCGGAAGGAATCGCGGACGCTTCCGTTTTGTTGAACGTGACACGGGCCTCCGAGTACAGTCGCGCTCACTTCCGGTCAGCAAGTCTCGCTTGCCTGTCGCTTTGTCTGGCGCTGGCCATGCTGGAGGAGCACCGTCGCTGAGCGGAGGAGAACCAGAGCCTTCGGCGTCTCCGATCACGAAAACGACGAGAGAGAAATATTTCTTAGAAACGAATAAGAAAATCGAACGAACCCAACTACCTTCCGAGCGACGACGAGGAGCAGGAGGAGGAGGGAGGGGGGAGGGCGAGTTTCCGTCAGTATTCTCGCGACTTCGATAATTGTAAATAATATATAAAAGTCGAGCTAGAGCAGGAGAGAACGAAAGGGACAAGCGAGAGAAATAATAATGAAAAAATGTGGTGGTGTGGTTAGAGTGAACGAGGGTAAGAGCAAGTTGAATAGAAAAATCGAAAATACTATTCTCTCGTAAGGCGAACGTCGGGTTCGACGAAAATTACAACGCGGAAGTTTTTTTCCTCGAATTTTTGTTGTCGACTTATGCACAGAAGAAAAGCAAACGATGAACGCGGTCGTCTTTCGATGATCCGGCGACGACGATGATCCAACAGCATCGTTCCTTAATTGTGGATCACGTCGCGAGACACGTTTTCGATACTGTTAGTATTTTCTAGGCGATAGATGAGACGTGTATAGATGATCGAATCGGCGGCAGCGCACGGTACCTTTTTCTGTTTTGTCTGTTTTCCTTTTTTTTTGCTTTCTGTTCCGACCGAGTTTTCTTTTCTTTCTTTTTTTTTTTGGTTACCTTTTGTCGAAGCATTTGTTCCTGAGACCGAAGAAAACAAGAAAATACGAGGGGCAGATATAAAAAAAAATCGAAACCAAACACGGGAACGCGTTTATTGTTCGAGCGCATTGAATAGCCGACATCTTTCGCGGGCCTTAAACGCGGGAAAACGTGTCGCGGCCATTATTCAAGGAAGATGCATCGGTGCGTAGGGAAAGTTTGTAAACTAAGTTCGCGGCCCTTCGACACCAGCCATTTCCGGAAGGCTTTCGCGACCCGATCGCGCCGGGAATTACGAGGTTCTTCGCCGTCACGCGCGAGGAGGGCGCGTGTAAATATTTGTATAGTTTATTTGTAAGGAGACGACGAAGTGACGAAAAATATGTACACACACACACACATACACAAACACATGTGCAGCCTGTCTCATAATTGATGGAACACACTTTAAATTAGAGTAATGTTCATTACATATAATCTAGTAAACTAATTCATCTAGCTTGACAAAAAAACTGACATCGTTTGTTCCATTTATAGAAAAAGAAGACATTCTATTTAAAGTGTGTTATCAATTATGGGACTGAGTGTACGCACACACCGAAAGTGAAACAAGTATCGTGGAAGGGAAAATTGTTGTCGAGCCGGTATGCACCGAACAGGAGACCAATTTTTCAGTCGGAACGTCGCACAGCGGTTCCAAGTTCAGATTCAGCCGTTCAGAATCAATACAAATTTTATAGAATTATTGATTAATTTAAACGAATTTAAACGAAAATTAGCATTCTAAATGCTATAGACAAATTACTTCGAGTCTGTGAAATTTGTGTTACTAATCAATAATTTTCCTTCCTTTATACCTACATGTAGACCCACGGTCCATAAGTAAACGGACACGTGAATCTTTGCTAAAAATTGCTGATATTTGAATTATTATATCCTCGTAAAACAAAATCGTACACACTCCTCCCAGGCTCATCCTAAATCATGAAGTTTCTACTTTCAGAATTCCTGGCTTAGTTTCTTCCAAGATCGAGCAAATTCAAACGTTTCTACGAGGATGGGGGAATTTTATTCGTTCCTGAATCCACCATAGATTTGAAGATCGAAGCTTCTCTTTTAAAATGAGCTCTCGAGAGTGGCTCCACGATTTTTGTAGCCTATTAAACTTTGAATAGTAAGTGGCAAATCCAATCATCTTGCACGATTCCCAGATTGGCTCGCGACGGTTTAACTTTACTATAATTCAGTTTTACTTGGTTTAATAATATTTCAATAATTCGTAAAGATATCGACAATATTCTCTTCGTAGTATTAATTATAATCGTTCACAATTTTATTAAATGTCCCAGTGACTTATGGACGTGCTTGAATCTCAGATATATCCTATATCTTTAAAAATTTAATAGAACGGCTAAAAAAATCGTAAAACAACTTTCGGGAGGTCACTTTGAAGTAGAAACTCCAGTCTTCAAATCTACGAAAGACTCGGTCATGGAAAAAATTTTCCCATCCTGGTAGAGATGTTTGAATTTGCAAAATTGTCGACGGAGACCCAGACCCAGATCTCCTATCCCTTGCTACATAATGCACAAGTACCTTATAAACGGAATCAAAAAGGAGATTCCGAAAGTAGATATTTCACGTCTTAAAATGAGCTCAGGTGGATTTTCGTTCGCGAAGCTATAACAATTTAAATATGAAAAATTTTTTAGCAAAAATTAAAGTCTCGGGGGTATACATATGATTAGAATGCACAGATGATTTGATGCAGTGATGGTAAAAATGAGTAGGTGAAACAGCGGAAGCATCAGAATAATTTCAGAAATTAATTTTGCCATTTGTGTTGTACAATTTTACCATCTGTTTACCAGAAATCAATTTCACCAGTTTCCGTGTCGTACAAACGACGCGCACGATTTTTATTTTCCACGAAGTTCCGCCGGTGTAATAATGGACATCAATTTTGGAGCTCCCCGTGTCATACGTGAGATATAATCGAACGAAAGAAAAAACAAAAAAGAACGAATGTATACGGTCGAGGACACCGAATAAAACAAAAGAAACGAGGTACGTATGAAAGAAAGAGAAAAGAAAAAAAGGGAAAACTAAGTACTCCGAAAAGAAATAGGAAGATTAAAAATACATTGTTGTATATTATTTTAGGTAAGTAGTAAACTAAATAGCGTGTATATAGTGATTGTAAATGCATAGGCTATCGAATACACCGACGGCTATGTATGACGAATTATACAGTGACGCTGTTAGAGATATATTTATTATTCGTTGATATATTTTTATAAAGTTTTATTTAGCCATAAGTTCTCGTTTGCCTTCCCCCTCTGGATGTCGTGTATTGATCATCGTTAGTTTCACTGCCAAAACGGGCGAAACAAGAGCCGAAGGATTTCATTTCGAACGTTTCAACGAGGATCGTTACAATAAAAATCTGCTCTGTACCCCTTTCCTTGCGAACGTCCTAACAGAATTAAGAAGATGAAAAATTCACGTTACACTCGTTGTACTTGTAATAAGAAGAAATGTTGAGAGAAAGAGTGGGAGAGAGAGAGAGAGAGAGAAAGAGAGAAAGCGAACGAGTGAATGAAACAGAGCGAGAGAGAGAGAGAGAGAGAGAGAAACGATGTGAAAAGAATAAGATCGTTGTCCTCCGTGATTCATTGAGTAATCGTATAGAGTCTCGTTTCGATCGTTCCAGTTCCTTCGAGTGATATCGTTGCGTGAATGGGTTTACGAAACGCAGTGGTTCCTAATTTTTTTGTAAGCTGAACAAAACCAAAAAAGAAAAGGAAGAAATAAAGCAAATAAATGAAACGTGCCGACTACGATGTGAGTAGGTTCGTTCAAGATGGTTCGCCTAATTCGCAACGAAAAATTGTAATCGCTGTTCAATAATAGACGCGAGAAAATTAACTGGTGATCCTTTCGAGATTTATATATATATACTTTAGCGTATACGATCGATCAGATGTATCCGTTAGTTTCTGTCGGTTTTCTTTATTTTTACTCATTTGTCGAATTGCTTAGGTGTTACAAATAAGCAACGTGATGTAATCGTTGTACCCCATGACGCCTAAAAGTCCAATAAATGATATTTACAATAACTGTGTATATTTATGATTAATGTTCTTCCCTCCAACAAGATATTCTTGCCACGTAATACACTAAAGTCTTGATCCAAGCCCAGTCATCGGGTCCGTGCTGTGACATAGATCGTATAGGGATCTATTAAAGATTTTTCATACCTTCCGAATAAAATTTTCAAGTTCTATTCTGTTCTTCTAGATATATTCTATTCACAATATTCAAGTTCAATTTTATCAGAAATATAATTTATATAAAATTATATTACAATTTATTACAATTATATAAAATATAATCTAACGCGGAAGAAAGATTTTAAAATATAATTCCTCTCTCGTCGTTTCCAGGTGTATGGTAACTCCTTAAATAAGAAAACGAATTCGCGCGATTCCATTTAACCATCAATTACGAAGTAATTAGATCGGTAATTGCTTTTTCCGTAGATAACGCAATCAGACTTCGATTGTAATAACGAAGATAAAAGTTCGATTCTCATAAAAATCAGTGAGAATTCATAACGCGCGAGCAGAAAGGAAGTCCTCCGAGGATTTCTTCGAGTCATGCGAATTAAGTCTTTCGCAATGATAGAGAAATCAATCTTGCTGGCCTTGCCTCGTCGTGAGTAGTCGGAAAGAGAACGGAAAGTAGACAAATTGCTCTGACAAAGAAATCACGCGGTTCCTTTCCGCCAACGTGCTCGGTTTCACAGTCATTTCCTCCCTAATCGTTCTTGCTGATGCCACGGACCAAACTCTGGGGAACCACGCTGTTTCCCATTACTTTCGTTCCCTAACGTCTTTCTTATGGTGTTCCATCGAATCACAGACCAGGAATAGTATGGTCCACTCGCCCTACGGAGTTTCGTGACCCACGGAATTATTCGTAGCAACGCATAATTAGTATTTGTTTAAGCAAATTTCCGTTTCTCCGGACAATGTAAAGTAACGAAATATTAAATAACTTTTAATTCACCTTGTTACACTGATCAAAATACGTCGTTCCATTAATAAAAAAAAAGGACGATCGAGAAAAAAAATAATTGCTCCTCCGATCCATAAATTTTTTTAATATTACTAAAAACAACGGAGATATTTTCGGTGAAAGTCTCAGATGCCTCACCCTGTACACAATAATAAAGTTTGAATTATTTAATTAATAAATGACCTTCAAAACTGATGGAATTTGCTTTCACAGTTTTTCTTGAACGTTAATGATTATTCTTTCGTTTTCGTCTGGCTTCTGTTCTCGCGTACAGGCGAAATGACACACCCGTGGTTCTATCAAACCGCGAAATACAAATAAAATGGAAACCCTGGTGGTCAGACCGGCAGGCGAAGGATGTTAAAACGGGGGTAAGAAATAATTTTCACGAAGAAAGGAGTTACAATGGAAGAAAGCAGCTCCGCGAAAGTGTGTTTTCGACGCGGGGGAGAAACGGAGGGGTGCGAAACGCAGAACGGCCCGAGTAATATAAATAAAGAGACCCGGTAGAGTGTAGCGAACATGCTAATAGAGTCGCGCGAAGTGGCTGTGAAAGCCTGACGGTTACGCAACCCGTGTATTCTCTGTTTAAACGCAACAAGGCTTCTTCCCAAGAGGGAAAGAAGTCGCACGGTTCCGTCGGAAGTTCGCAGCCGTCCTGTTTCTTTGTAAACGTAAACGCGTAACGCGGTGGACTTTTGTCTCGTAAAACGGCTGGCGAAACGGCGAGGCTGTTCTTTTCGACGTTTTCGAACTGGCGAAATTTCAGAAAGCCGAAGAAAGAGGGCCGCGGCAACTGGAGAGAGGAATCACTCTTGAACTTGGCGCAGCGGAAAAGGAAACTGACGAGTGCGCCGATCCACTTCCGCGTAAACCTTCCCTCGAGTAATAAACTCGGCAGATGTCGAAATGGGCCACGGGAGTTTATTTATTCACGAACACCGCGGTGCTCCGGTTCTTCCGGGTGAAATTAATACGTCGATCTTTCGGAGGAGTGAGCGACGGATATTTCGTCTTTAATAATAACAGTCCAACAGTCTCGAGTGCTTCGGATACCTTCAAGAGCTCGACCCTCCACAGTGCCGAGTCTTAAAGTATTAAACCCTCCTGGTAAACAATTCACGAAAACCGGACACTTAATTAATTGCCATTTCGATTGTCTTCTTAATTAGACGTTTAGCGACTACTGGAAGATGTAAGATACAATGACGGACGAAAGAAACATTGGAACTTCTGTATACGAGTATATCGACAACTGAAAATATCATTCAGCTAATTTTTATTCAAAGCACTGAAATATTCCGCACTAGTCGACTAAAACAGAGCATATAAATCAGAAAGAAAATTATTGAATAAAAATGTTCAATAATAAGCTATAGGAATGTTCTACTTTTTCCATTTTTTTTTTTTAATATTTTAATCACACAGTGGCGAGTATTAATAATTTTCCAAACCAGTTTCTCAAGTGTTCATAGCCACGCGACATTAAATTCTTGTACTTACAAGAAATTATATACACCTACATTTACATTTTGGAAAGGATAATTCTTCGTTTCATTTGTTTGGATTGATAGTATTGGGTTGGCAACTAACAATAAGTAATTGCCGATTTGTTCAATGAAATAAAAGAGTTTTTTTTTTACTTGGAATGAACTTTAATCTATGATGTATTTTCCATTTTGTTCGATGACCTTTTGCCATCTTTCGGACAACTTGAAAATTCCACGCTCGTAGATAGTCTGATCCTTTTCGGCCAAAAACTGAGTCAAGTTATAGTTTCATCTATAACTGAAATCGGCAATTACTTAGTTGCCAATCCAATAGATATCTCTTTTTAGGTAATTTCTTATTCTGATTGGGGGCATACAATACCGCCACTACTTAGCAACGAAATTTTTTGTCCAAGAGATTCGCAATAGCTTGATAATTCGTTTCCAAGTGAATTTCGACAGAATTTCTACAACGTACTGAAAAGCGGTGAGTTGAATTTTAATAACTCTTTGAAAGATATTCTACACGCGTAACGATACGGTCTAATATTCTGAAAAATGTCTCCTCTGTCAATATTATCAAGCTTTCCACGAGTCGGTTTCCGCGTGGCATGTTAGCGCGAGTTTTTCGCTGACGCGGCGACCTTAAGATCGTTTGTAAATTTCAGAGTGGAAGGCGTGAACATCCTCTAGTTCATCATCCGCGGATTCTGAGGTTCGCGTCCCACCAGACGGGAAAAAATAAATAAATGACGAGCGATTCCCGCGAGCCCCGAGCAGGGCGAGCAGGGCGAGCAGTTTCTCCGTAGATAGCGCGAGAATTATGGTTCCGTGTGGGGGCAGGAAGGGAAACGGGGGCCATTTTAAGCCCTCCTCGGTTTCTGGCCTTACAACTCCGTAATTTTTACCCTCCGAGAAGTTAAGAGTAATTTACTGGCTCCGCGTAGGCGTTATTCGGTTCTCACTACCCTACCACCAACCCCCTTCCTGCCCTTCGATCCTCTCCAACCCCCATGAAATAGGGTAGCTTCAAGATCCCCGGCCGTTGTTAATTGTCTACCGTAAGATGAACTTGATTTTCCGCGAAAGTGTAAACCTGGAGGGTGGCTCAAGATAAATGTTAGTAATATTGTTAAGAAAATAGGTAGTTGTTCTCGGACACGATGTGACGTCCCCAGGGTCCTGCTACATCCGTTGCTACCCTCCCCGCACCCCCTGCTTACGGTAATAACAGAGCGGCGATTCTGAAAACGAGTAAGAGACATGGACAAGATAAAGGACTCTGCTAGATTTTAATTCGACATCGCAAAATCTGTAGGAAATTAAAAATAACAAACGAAAATTCCATTGAGAAAACTTCGCGTAGTGTTTTATAGTTTTTCAAAAATAGTTTGTATCGCTTCCTCTATAATTTTATCTTACTCTGAAACGTCTCAGCTTTAACACTTTGACTGCCAAGCTAGAAACCTCAAAAATTCCATCAAATTAATGTAAGTTATTTAATGAAATAAAAATGGAAAAAAATTATATGTATGATATTGAGTGATCCTCCAACTTTCTCCTTAGAAAGTTGACTTATAAACTTAATTAGAAACTTAACTTATCCTTAGAAAATTTGATACAATTAATATATTAGCGTAAAAATTCATTTTAAAATTTGGACAAATAATTCCGTCACCCACGTATGGGTGACATGGCAATCAACGTGCTAAGTTCGTCCAACTATCTCATTCCCATCAAAAGTTCTACGATTTTAAGCTTGAACATATTGAGTAATGGAATTTGCGCCACTATTGCGCCCGTGAATGTACGAGTAGCCGGATAAAATTTGTGGAAACGATCGTAATGGAAGGTGTGCGCGTCAACCGAGTGGAGCGGCTCCGTGGAAATAGAGAAACAGAGGGGAATGCGGAGCGAGAGGAGCGAATGAGAGACAAAAGGACGGAGGAGCTAGGCGAGAAAAAAGAGCAATGGAATCAGAAGATAGAAGAAGAGAGAATAAAATAGAAATAAGAACGGAGAGAACGGAGGGAGCGAGCACGACAATGGTCTATCCAAGCTGTATTTAGCCATCGCAGAGTTCGTTTAATTTCGATTCGATTTGCCGACGCGGTGTCCGCGAAAGTAAACGCAACGGCGACGCGGAAAAAATCTCGACGCGTGACACGTTCGCGTCGGTGAATGACGCCTCGTCCGCGTTTCGATGCTTTATTCGTTCGCGATAAATGTTATAGGGTCGCTGATGACGGTAACTGAAATTGTGAACACTTCACGAGCGCGAGCGCCACACACATATCGCGCGATCGATATACGCAGTTGCAAACGAATGTTCGGCAGTGTATCGAAGAATAGTATCTTCTAGCGGATATACAGTGACTCAAACAATTGATCAAATGTTCGAACAAAAAGAAAACAAGTCACGGTACACCTTTCTTAGAATCTTTCTTAAGACTGTTGATATATTGGGTTGGCAACTAAGTAATTGCCGATTTGTTCAATGAAATAAAAGAGTTTTTTTTTTACTTGGAATGAGCTTTAATCTATGATGTATTTTCCATTTTGTTCGATGACCTTTTGCCATCTTTCTGTCAACTTGAAAATTCCACGCTCGTAGAAAGTCTGATCCTTTTCGGCCAAAAACTGAGTTAAGTATAACTATCTATAACTGAAATCGGCAATTACTTAATGGCCAACCCAATATATACAAAAAATGTTAACATTGCCTCGGTACTTCACGACAGTTTAAGCCCTGTAATCGTACAAAGTGGACGTGTATCACGTATTATATTCTGTGCATTGTTTGATCAATTATTTGTGTTAAGCTAAATTTGTGAAAAATTCTTATATTTTTGGCATTCCTTAGCAGAAATATAATTACTGGTAAGGTATAACGTTGTTTTTAAACATTCGAGAATACGTTTGTGATAAAATAATAAATAAAAAACATATTTTTATTCATATTTTATAACGAGACCGATAAAAGCAAGTAAAATATCAGAAATTAAAAAGTTATTAATATCTGGGCTTTCTCATCGCGAGATTTCTAAGAAGGTACTGTGCTCTGTTGGTACCGTCTTCGGTACGTAAAACTTTCAAAGAAAGCACAGAATTTAAATGGTACAAGAGTAAACGGCACGAACTTATGGGACAACCCCTAATAGTTTAAAGATTTTTGCAAGCTTCCCAGGAGAAACTGTGAGCAATTTGATGTATCAAATAGGACTTGTACGTAGGTAAATGGCCGCCGTTTCCGCTCAGTATTTCGCGCAAGCGAATACCCGAGCTAGAAGCGTCATTCATGGCGGAGCACTTTATAACGGGAAACTTCTGCTTGGTCTCCTCACTTCAAGAACGATTCTTTCGTCGATAACGTTGCTTCGGATCCGAGAGGAATCAATCGTTCTCGAAGAGATCCAATTCGACTTTCCGAAGGTATCTTTTCGATCAATTCCAGGGGCTGCCTATAATTCCGCTCTATAAGCCTTCATATATGTCAGAAGATAAGGGGCAAAGCTTTTCCGTTCGATCGACTTGACGCTCGCGAATTTATGAGAGGACAACTATCGGCAACGTCTCCGTGTGCGTGCGTGTGTGCGTGCGCGCGCGCGCGGTCGCGTGTATCGCGAGCTATGGGGTCAACGGTGATCCTTTCGCCGGATAAAAGGAAGTATATCTTCGGCCGGATCTGAACGGAGATATACCAGTCGAAACATTTCCCAAGATTCTTTGATTTATTTATTTGTTTCTTGTTAAAGTTATTCGCGAGATCGGAAAGTTCTTTGTCGCTTTTTATTGTATAACTCCGGGGTGTCACGTGGCGCGAGCCCGAGACGACGTCGACGTCGACCGTTGAAGCGACGACGACGGTCGAACAATGAACCCCCGCACAAAGAGACTTCCCGTTAGAATTGACGGAATAGCACGTTTCGATGGAGAGACCAGCTAGCGTGAATGAATTCCTTTCGCGTCCCGTGCTGGTATGAGTGTTCGCTCGCCCCGCTTCGATATTCGTTTCTTTGCTCGTCGCGAACCTTGCACTGCGCGACGGAATTCTTCGCCTTATGGAATTCGACGGGGATGTGTCCGGCATTTTTTGGTTCATTGTTTCCTCTCGTTTGCATCTCGCGTTTCCTATCGGGACGCGTCGGAATAGATTTCTACACTCCGCGACAACTGCAGTGTTTACTCCACAGGGTGTCCCGCGTAACGCTTTGCACGATTACACAAGTTGTTGAATTGTGTGTGTTTTGTCCGAAGATGTTGAATTGTGCGTGTTTTGTCCGAAGACGGACAAAACGTAAACGGGCATCGTTGCATTTGTTTAAATTACGGCTGCCTACGATGAGGATCGATATGTGTGTGTGTGTGAGCGCGTAATGGTCGAGGCGTCCGCGAGATGAATTTGTTTTTAGTTTTTCAGTTATTCGATGACCCTCGAGGCGTCAAGAACGCGTAAATAAAAGAGATCGTCCTATCGTAATCTTTATTTTAATAATCCCGCTATTTTGTGGTTCTATTTGAACACAAGTATTCGCGATAACCTGACAAACAAGTATTTTCACACAAAAGTTGATCGATTTTCGATTGGCTCTGAAAAGTAGATCCAAAATAAATAAACGACACGGTAAATTCTGCTGTATTTTATATTCTAATATTTCCGAAAAATTTTCATACGACATAAATCCATGCGACGATAGGCAGGAACAACCGAAAAATATGTTCCTTAACACTTTGATTGCCAAACTAGAAGCTTCAAAAATTCCCATAAAATCAATATTATTAATATTGAATATTAATCAATAGTAGTATCAATAGTATTATTTAACCCTCTATGGGCCCGTGTAACTTTCAGGTCACGTGCTAATATATCGACATTTTACCAAATAATTTTACTTTTTTCAGAAGATGACGTATACGTCTTAATTATATAATGTCTCTGAGATAACCAATAACAATATTGATGACGGTTAGCTGCACCAACAACTTGGAATATAAAAGTAAATGCCTTGCAAGATGCTTGCAAATAGAAATCAACGGAAGAAAATTCGGCCCATAGAGGGTTAATGAAATAGAAATTGAAAAAAATTAAATGTATGACATTGAATAGCCCTCCAGTGTTCTTAAATTTTACTGATCCTAATTAAATTCGGTACAACGAGTATATTAACGTAAAAATTCATTTTAAAACCTGGACAAATAATTCCGTCACCCACATCTGGGTGACATGGCGGTCAACGTGTTAACACTAGATTTACGGGACCCGTCAGAATGACGGGTTCTGGTACCTCTTAATTCACAATTATCGAAATTGTAAGGATGCATGAAGAAGATATTATTCAACAAATTGGTTTCTTTGGGTATATATTGTAAAAGAAACGGCTATAAATTTGGATACATACATTTTTGTTATTTTTATAAAGTAATGTAGAGTAGGCACGTTTAGTGCCCCGTAAACCTAGTGTTAATAAACATTCCGAAAGCTGCTCTATTATACGGAAAAGACTGCAGCGCAAGATACGTCCTTCTATGACCTATATACGCGAGCCTAATACACAGGTGCTCGGCCGAGCATTTACATCCAACCGTTCCTGAGACTAACCGGTGTTCCCAGAATTCTATAAACGTCCAGCTGGTAACTGTTCATGTCGCTGCGAACTGCTCGTTTCCCGCCAGTTACGATTACAAACGTTTCATTAGTTTCCTTCCAGGAAACGTCGGGTATCAGCTTCTCTAATCAAGGAAATCTCTATTCTTCGCGTACCGGCAGCCATCGAGGGCAGTTTCCGGTCTATGCGTTGCCGTTGCTGGCCCGACCGCTCTCTCTCTCTCTCTCTCTCTCTCTCTCTCTTCCTTTCCTCCCTTCTTGCAGCGGAGGTAAGAACGAAGCCAGCGAAAATGATGTTGGTCCAAAAAAGACGGAAGAAGAAAGAAAGAGAGTGAGGGAGAGAGAGAGAGATGGGGGCACGACAGAGTAAAATCGCGTTTTAAATGTTAATTCGTCCATTTTCCTGGCTCGCGTCGACGATATCCGCGGAAGACCTCCGCGTGCTAAGATTGTCCCTTGAAAATAGACCTGTCCCTTCCCGGTACTCTGAGAGGACTGTGTCTCTCCGGGTATCAAATTATACCTGGCGACGTTGGTACGGTAAGTTGCGAGCGTTAAAACGTGGAAACTTTACCAATTTACTTGGACGGTACAAGGGAAATGATTTCGTCCCGTGTAGAACGGAGAACACCAGCCCCGCGCGGTGCTGTGTATCGCCATGTTTGTTTGAAACACCTCGAAAGATTATTGTGACGCCACCACCGCCGTTGGTCAGCGAAACTGTCACCACGGTCACCTCTGTTTCGTTTTATTATTGTATTGTACTTATTATGAAGAGTATACCCCTTCATTGGACGCGTCGTTTTTTTTTCGAATCGGACCGGCTCCAGATTTTTATTTTACCATTACTGGAAGTTGTAAAGATGCTTGCGAAGGAAATAATTAAATAAAATATAGGTAATTATTTACATTAGGAGCTTCCTCACCGAGTTTCCGAGATATTCACAAAAAAGTTTTAACATCTCAAAAAGTGATCGGAGTAGGTGTGGGTTAGATTCGAAGGCAAATTATTTACATTAGAGGTTTTTACATTAGAGAAGACGTATCCATGGGGAATTATTCAACAAAATTATTTTTTTGGGTATATATTATTTAAAAAATTGATACAGATGTGGATAGTCATGTTCTTGTTATTTTTGTAAAATAATGTTAAGTAGTCTTTCTAAACACTACATCTAGTGTTAAAGGGACATTGAAGTTGCAAAATATGAAAGAAAACCTTACATCCAATATTCTACATACGAATAATAAAATATAATACTAATGTACTACAAACTACATTATAAAATACTAATGTAAAGTGTACTTACTTCTGAATCTTCTGTACCTCCGTCGGATCCACAGCAGACAATTATCGACTCACGGGAATAGGTCCGAATAATTGCACAACACATTCACTAAACTCTACACAACACATTTTATAAAATCGCGAAAACGAACGAGAAGATGTTACTCCGACCACGAATAAAATAATACTGCGATTTTAACCGTCCCCCTCCCACGGACGTGTGATACCAAAACAGGGAATTCCGGGAAATAGGGTCGGCGCCCCGCCATAATTTTTTTTTGTTGGTTTTGTATCTAGTGTTTATAGTCCCTCGGCGTCTAACCTGCCTAGGACAACCTGACCGTACCACCTCCTTGGAAGGGATCATTGTTAAAATCGCAGTATTATTTTGTTCGTGGTCACGATTTTATAAAATGTGTCGTGTGTGTGTTGTTTAGGGATTGTTGTTCAATTACTCGGATCTATCTCTATTACTCGAATCTAGTTCAATTAGTCGAATTTATTCTCTATTCTATCCGACGGAGGTACAGAAGATTCAGAAGTAAGTACACTAACGTAAATAATTACCAAAATATATTCAGTAAAGCGTGTGACATAATCCAAATAAATTCAATCTCGTTATTTTTATAAGCAAACGTGTATCGGTTAATTTTAAGGCTCGGTACGTTTACTGTTAAGTAATATTTACAGGCGTTTCAGGTAACGATTGATTGAACCTTGATTAAGCAATTATCGAATAATACTGAAACGATTGCAAAGGGTGAAATAAATCAATTTAAAAGATAGAAAGATATTATAAATTTCCATAAACGTCCTAATCGGAGGATAATCGCGTACCGTTCGAGATTCCGGTATATTTTCTTAGAGGATTAAAATCTTCCGTAGGAAATTCTACCCGTGATTTTCGGAGTCGAGTCAGCGCATTTCCTTGTCGGGTCCAGCTTTAATCTCCTCGACTATAGAGCAAACCGATCCTCCTAATACATAATGGATCCCTAAGGCCTAAGGGCGAAGGTTCGTCCAATCGGATTAATGGTGTCGGCAGCACTTTTCCCAGCTAAATAATGCTACCGGGATTCGATGCATGGCCTTTCTCTCTCTCTCTCCTTTTCTCTCTCATCCCTGGCATCCGGGGATTTTTCCTTCGAGTGCACTCACACGCGCGCGCAGTGCCAGACAGAAACAGGGAAAACGCGAACCGATCCTCGGACACGTACACCAATATCTTGGATTGCGCGTGATCGGCTATCTCGCGACGACAGCTTTCGAGATACACGTATTCGGTGAAACCTTCTATTTGTGCATTGAGTTATCGCGTGTTCCCCCGCTATCATATTCTCCCACCACGGTCCTCGCTCTTCTTTTGCTACTTCTTCAACTCGCCCGCTCCCAGATAGAATCTTATAATTTATTTCCTATTTCCTGGCATAACTCTCTCCGAGATCGTCAACAGAGAAGTTTGCCCCGCCGCGGCGTGCGTTATTGTGAGTCGTTGAATTGTAAACGACTCCGAGTGCTCGATACCATCGACGAAAACTCGAGTTGGCCCTTAGGAAACGCTTGTGCACGACACGTGACAGGGAATCGGCTTTGTGACAGCTTCGGTCGAAATAGACTCTCGATTTGACAATTATAGTTACGTATATTTAAAAAAAAAAAAAAATCTATTACAAAATTCGTTAACAGGTAGGGAAAGAGGGTGGTGCCTGGAGGTATTTCAGCACGTATAGTTTGACCATTTTTGTTAAAGGATATAGAGGGAGGAAAAACGTTTCTAAAAAAAAAAAAAAATGATTTTTAAAAAATTGCTTTTGCACAGTTTAGTAGACACAATGATACCAAGCAATTTTCGTTTCGACGTTCTTTTTAATATCATTTGTTGTTCTTCAGATACTTTTTCAAAGGCTGATTTCACCCCTTTGGTGAAAAAATTGGCTTTTTTTACACTTATCAGGCTTTGTAATTTCAGTTCACACAAGTACCAATTTTAAGATGTCTTACGAGCTGTGTTGCGAGAATGTGTTGTTTCCAGGTGCAAACAAATCGATGAACAAAAGCATTTGTGTCGACTGAGACTGGGTCTGTGACTTGCACGCATGAATGCGCGAACGAGGGTAGCGGAGGACATAAAAACGATGAAAAATTGCGAATATTAAAAGGGTTATAAAGGATAATGTGTAATTAATGGATTATCGATTTTCCTTGGAATTCATATTTTTATAGGCAAATTCGTGAGAATACAAATGAAGGGACAGCGTATCTATCGACAACGTAACTGCACAAAAAATGAGAGCAGAATTTTATTGCTCGAATTATCGGGAACATTTGTAGTCTAGATCGTTGTATAGTTTCATTTATGGTTTTTTTACCTTCTTATGTGTTATCTCTCTTTATTCCCATTAACATACAAATTTCCAGTTCTGTTGCAGTGGCTTCGTACGATGTCACACGAGTAATTGTATTCATTAATTCATGGTTTTATACTTGAACGTAGAGAAATTAATGTAGTAATGGAGAAATCGTTCACTATTAAGATTATACTTTAGAACAGCAATATCATCTAACTGAAAGCTCTGTAGAACGTGCAATGATTTAAAAGCTAATTACTAGACAGCGGGTTTATATGCATGTGCATATTTTTTATTGATTGAAATTTATAACTTTACTCGATATATATGAAGTTAATTCTGAAGGCACAGTAGTTGCCTAGTTTATTTGATTTCGAACACACTAAACTCTACTCGATACATGTCCAAAACACAGGTCTAGCCAGGGACATATATCGGCCAGGAGATACGTGACAAAAGTTGGAATTATTCTGCTCAAGTAAAAAGCAAACGGGAAAATAAAAATGATTTTCTTGTCATAGAATGAATGTTTCACGATAAACTGTCGCCAACGCATCATCGATTCGTTTCAATCAACAGATTATCCAGTCTTTTCACTTCTACTTCATGATTAAAAACGAATGAACACGCGATACAAGCAACAAAGCGAGTAACAAACAGAACTCCGTTGAAACAATATATGGTAACCCGTTGCCGATGTACAATTTTCAATTTGTCTCGTCTATATTGTAAAACACTGTCCATCGACAAAATTATAACGTAATATACAGAACAGCGTGGGCTCTCGCGGCATCACAAAACCGGGTATTCCGCATAAAATAATAAAACGTTCGTTCAACATTTTATCGGTTTCCAGCCGTCGTTGGTAATCCGACAAACGCCGGAGCCACGTCGATGTAAATTTTTTGCACATTTTCGGCGTACGTGGCGGATGACAATGCGATCGAGGGAACGGGCGACAGATCAAGTACACGTTTTCACGGTCCCCTTTCATCATTGAGTCTCGCGCGCCGATAACATGGCGTCGACAATGATAACACCGATCGCATTTCCAGGGCACGAGGACTAGGTCGACGTTAAACCAGGTTGCTAATTTATCTCCGCGGCAGTGAACTCGCAATCGCGGCGCTACACCAATGTCACCATTATCATTCGTATGCAATGATTCAGTCGGCACGAGTCACGGTATATCGCGTGAAATATTTTATGCACGTGCAGGCGCGGCTCGTTTGATCACCAGACAATGCTAATGCCATTGTTAGAGAACGGAGCAGATTTTTTTAAGATACGCAGTGTCGTGTAAAACTGAACCAATGGGACCGTTCTTTCATTGTCTTTTTTTTTTATACTTGGTGGTCCACCTAAGTAAGGCCACCTAAATATCTCCTCTAATTGTGGGGGTATAAAAAATATTTTGTAGGCTATTTGAATGGCTTGAAAAAACCATTCTATTGCAAAAAATATTTTTTTTCTAGGATAATTTTTTTCGGAGTTTACAATGTTATCGATGTTTTTTTGTGTATAATTATATAATTATTTTTATTGCATCGTGTAGCTGATGTTAAAATACATTCAGTTATGTACATTACATGACCTTGAAATGACCTTTGAGTTCAAAAATTAAATGGAAACAAAAAATTGTCTATCGAGACTTTAGAGACGAAGAAATCGTTCGGGAATCTGTAACTGTAAATACACATGTTTATTGACAGACAGAATAACACACAGAATAATAACAGCTTGTGCTGCAATTAATCTCACAACATTTGAAAGGGCCAGAGAGTCTTTTATTCTAAGTTTCAAAAAATGTATCGATGCGGAGGAGCACCATTTTGAGCATCTATTACAATGATAATTTGAAAAATAGGTTCGTGAAAAAATATTACAAATTTCATAATGGGGTTTCGTAATAGTGAACACGTTTATTTACTCTTACAGATTCCCGAACGACGTCTTCGTCTCTAAAGTCTCGATAGACAATTTTTCGTTTTCATTTAATTTTTGAACGCAAAGGTCATTTCAAGGTCATGTAGTATACAAAACTGAACGTATTTTAACATCAGCTACACGATGCAATAAAAATAATTATACAATTATACACAAAAAAACATCGATAACATTGTAAACTCCGAAAAAAATTATCCTAGAAAAAAAAACATTTTTTGCAATAGAATGGTTTTTTCAAGCCATTCAAATAGCATACAAAATATTTTTTGTACCCCCACAATTAGAGGGGATATTTAGGTGGCCTTACTTAGGTGGACCACCCTGTATACTGGAATACAATTACAGTAAATAATTATTGCAACTATTTTTGTCGCTCGAGGTGCAGATTTGAAGGAGCAATATAAACGATTAGGTGCACACGATGGAAGTTTTGAAAGCGTATCTGTCACGAACAAGCGTTCGTCGTTAAAATGTAAGGACGACATATCTTTCCAGAAAAACGGTTACAAGCAACGGTAACATTTTTCCGAAGAAATGTCATCCTGGTATCGAACTCTCTCTCTCTCTCTCTCTCTCCCTCTCTTCCTCAGGGAAATAAACTGCATTATGTGACCTTTTCACAAGGATTTCTGGATCCCGTGTATTGTCCCATTACGATACGTTCAATCCAATAAGTTATTCGAGATTTTCCTTCTTTGTTTCTTTTTTTTTTTTTTAGGCTACCAAGGATCCCCGGGAAGCCATTCAACGGGGGAGTTGCGGCGAATAATTACTCGGATAAAAGTCGAGTCGTCAGAAGGGTAAATGAAATTAGCCGTTGCACGAGTTTTCAGCCTGGAGGAAATTCTTTTTTTCCCTCGGTGAACCGCAGCCCTGGAGCGCGGCAAAAAGCGTTTACCTTGAACACAGAGAACTGCGGAGGTACAATCCTGCCGGAGAATGGACCGGGTACGTGCCATTACGGACATAGATGAAATGTCAGGACATACTCGTAAATTTCTTTTTTATCAAGCACCTGGCACCTCAGGTAAAATTCATTTTACCCAGGAGCCACAATTGTTACAACCAGACGGTGGATTTTATGCATTTACGACAAAACTGTGAAGACATTCAAGAGCGGCATTACTCTATTTTTGGCTTCTTAAAATTATCAAAATAGGGAGCACATTTTTATTTAACACGTTGACTGCCATGTCACGTATGACATGACTGCCTGAAACGTAAACAAAAACCCATGAGTGTCCGTCGAATTTATTAGCTTGTAGCATGTCAAATGGCCGATTTAGAATCTTGTTGGAATAAACATTTTTTCATCCGAAGTTTCGTTATCGAGAAAATCGAGTATTGAAATGCAGCATGCTATTCGATAGGAATCGTCTGACGCAACTGTCTGATCATGACCAACCAAATCTACTTCCTACATATACACAAACCTGACGATGTTCAAAGTCGATTTTCTCGAAAACAAAGCCTCAAACGAAAAATGTTTATTCTATATTTTCGACTTATTCTTTCATGTAGAATCAGCCCCCTTTTCGCTTGTACCACCAGTTACCAAACAGCCTGTATAGGAGCCCAGAGAAAATCGCTTTGATATGAAAGTGAACTTAATGAAATCGTATCGTGCGCCGGTATAAAATAGAACGTGGCCGACTAGTAGGAGCCCGCGAGCGACGACAATCAAATTACATATTAAATGGATTCTATTGATAATGGTATCACTGTGTCGTGCCTTGTTATTTCGTCAGACTCGCGGTGCGCCGCTCCCGAACTCCGTTAGCGTCGCTTTCGCACACTTCCCTGAAGTTAATGGAAACTTATAATTAGACGATAATACGTTTTACGTTTACGTACGTGGCACCGGCGATGGAATGAAATGGATACGCGTGTAACACGATTACAGAGGACCGTAGTTTCTGAGTGCGATTAGGTCGACACCGGCATTAACCCTTTCGGGAGCAGAAATTACTTTCCAGTTCTTTCTGCTTAGTAATTGAGACTGAACACGAAATTATGTTGTTTACCGATGTTCCACCACGTGCCACGGCGCGTAAGAATTCCAACGTCGAGGGCAATCCAGCTGTTTCGACTAATTTCCTGTCAATTATGCAGAGTGGAGAAAATAAATGGAAGAAGGAGAACGCCGAAACAGCTACCTTGTTTACATATATTGTACAGCCGGTGACAATATTATAAGAAATTACGTAACTCCTTGCATACATAATGCGGAAGAATGAAAAGTATCGCTTGCAGAAATATAGAGGAAATTAGAACAAACGATTTTGCAAGTTTCTACCAACAATTATCGAGTTGTTCGACAAACAAAAATAAAGTCTCTGTGTTAACTCTTTAAAACATATATTAACTATCTTATAGCCCTGTCAGTGACAGTAAATATTATCATATTTTCGACTTACATTCTTGAAATTTTTTAAATTATACTGTGCATTTTATGCATTCGTCACGAACGTGTGTAGGTGCAATTTAAAATAGTTAAAAAATAAATTCGACACCTTGCACGAGGAGTCTCCTTTAACGGATTCGAAACGGCCTAAAATCGCTTAATATATATTAAACTACTATATAATTTAATATAATATAATAAATAATAAGCTTAATATATATTGAGCTATATATTAAATTGCTTAATATATATTTATATATATCTATATATGTTGTACATTTAATCCCTGAATTGGGGGTTCTAAGAAAAACAAAGGAGGACACTTGTGCGACGCTGCTGTCGACTTCAATGAAATTCAATTTTCTTTCGCATGAATCGGCCTGTGATTGGTCGAGCCATACTGTCGCCAGCCAGACAAGTTTTACTCGCCACTTGGTTCAACGGTGTAACCCGATTCACGACACTCTACGCCCGCCATTGATACTTTTTATTGAGCTGCCGAGCTTTCCCGACTTTTCCAATTCGATTCTCGCCACAAGGCCGACGTTTTTCTGCGGTTTCGGTTCGAGGCGACCCTTCGACCAAGATTTTCTCTGTTCCGTAACAGAATCAAACAACCTATCGGAAAACAGAAATTTCCGGCTACCTGCCAACACGGAAAATATCCGTGATGATGTGAAAATTTCGCGAGACTGCGACCTCAGCTCGTTTCGATGCATTGTCTCGACAGGGTCGAGCGAAAGCGTTGGAATTTCCGGACGATGAATCGTTAATGATTCCTATTCTTGTTAACGCGTCGATCAGAATCTATTTAGCATTCGAGTAAGATAACTCTACGTATTTAGAAGCAATTAAACTTCGGATCTGCAATCGTTAAAGGAGGAAAAATAGCCATTGAGGCAATGAAGATTAACAAATTAGATTTCGCCATTTTCTCTCGATTTAAGGGAAGGGGAAATAGTGTTAATAAGATCTTTCGATATCGTAGTTTGTTGAATTTTTATAAATCTTTACAATCGACTTTCTCGGCGAAAAAGATATTTAAACAAGCACCACATTGTAATTTTTCAAAATTTAATTTTTTTCACTGGGTTCGAACTACCAAGGTTTCAAATATCTACCATCATCCGTAGATATTTGACTCTCGGTCTGCAACCAGGGTCGTTTACGTCCGAAATTTCACTCTTGAATTTCCATTTGATATTTCTCAATTTTTTTTTGTCTTTTTTTTTTCTCCCATCAATTTTCTCTCGTTAAACATTTGACGTTCCCACGACTACGCGTCGAAATAATTTTGAATCAAATAATTGCGGAAATCGTGTTACATTTCATACGAACCGATTTGCATTTGGAATTTTAAATTAAATAATATGCATAAAACGGTTTTGATTTACTTTGCAGAAAATATGAGATCGTGGAAATCGTAACAGGTGACGCTGATGGCGAACGTGTTAATGAATAAATATTGCCATGGTTCGAAACGAATTTTGAACAGAGACTTCCGTGTGTGGGTCACACCGATTATAGGTGTCGGTTATCCGTGGGTCGTCAAGGCCGCTTATCTCGAGTGCACTGTACGAAATTTCGGTTGGCCGGCCTTGCGGTGTCAGTGACACGTTAGTTCGGAGACTGGGCCTTCGACCTCACAACATGTATAGGCGAGCGGCCAATGTCAGGCTAAAATTACGGTCGTTCAAATATTTAACCGTCCTTCTATTATTTAACGCCAAACGACGAGAAGACCTTGCGCAAACTTCGAACTTCGGCCTCAACGACCAAACTCTCGTTACTCGAGATTGAAAACGGCCTAGATAGAACGTTCGCTATTCTTTGTTTCCATAGTCAGATGATTCAAATTCTATAGCACCGACACTGTACCAGTAGCCGTCAATAAACCCACATAATTGTTAACCCCTTGCCTTATAATATCGAGTCAGACTAGTGATGAAGATTTTGAACAGACTCTAACAAATATATATGTTATTAATTTCCTTAAAATGGAAATAAAATTCTATTTCGTTGTAGTTGATATACAGTGAGTAACGAAAGTGTTCGAACGCCCTTTAAATCAGTATAACTTTTTTTTTAAGTGAATCAAACGACCTGACTTTTTTTAGGAGTTAGAAGAATTGGTTTTCCAAATGATGTGTAAAAAAGATTTTGAAAAAATTGCAATTGGTAAGAATTACATGAGAAAATAAAAATGGCACTTTTCACAACTTTTTTATTTGAACCTGCAGTGAAAATTTAAAATATGCGTTTTGTAGATATATGTTAGTTGTATACATGCTGCAAATTTCATTGAAATCGATTAATATACACACGAGCTACAACTAGTTAAAAGTGGTGAAAAACTTAGATTTTCACGACTTTTGGCCAGTTTCTGCTTAAAATCCTCAGATTCTAACATATTTTGATACGTGCCATTTTTATCTGCGTCAGCCGATTTCGATGAAATTTTCAGTACGTGTATAACTAACAGAGATCTACAAAAAACGCATATTTTAAATTTTCATTACAGGCTCAAATAAAAAAGATGTGAAAAGTGCCATTTTTATTTTCTCATGTAATTCTTACCAATTGCAATTTTTTCAAAATCTTTTTTACACATCATTTGGAAAACCAAATTTCTTCTAACTCCTCAAAAAAGTCAGGTCGTTTGATTCACTTAAAAAAAAAGTTATACTGATTTAAAGGGCGTTCGAATACTTTCGTTACTCACTGTATATCCTTTGGAGAAAACATAGGCATACAATAAATATAAACTATCTTTCTCTTTCTATGAAATCCTGAACGACGAAGAATTCGTAATCATTATAATCAGCAAGGGGTTAAATTGCACAAATAATGCTAGATAAAAACTCTCACCGGTTATAGAGACTTACAATTTATGGTGAAAATTATTGCATTTTTCTCAATACAGTCCTTCCCATCGCTTATTGATTATAAGAAATAATTAACCCTTTGCACTCGAAGCTATTTTAACTTCAAAACAAAACATTTCTTTCGACCTAGAATATTTCCTTTATATATATATTTTTTTTCATGTTATACAAGAATGGTGCAGTTTACTTGTATAATACTAAGATATTTAGTAACTTATTAAGTACAATCAAATTTAGTAATGTAAAAAATATTTTCAATAATGATACAACAATTTTTAGTGGTGCTTTACAGTCACCATTCGAGTGCTAAGGGTTAATAATTATCAATTATATCAAACGAAGGAAAACTTCCAGCTCTGACCATATCGTAGGTACAAGAGTTCATTTTGATGTTTTTCGGGCCACGATTTCGCGATTTGGACCCACCCGGTTCGCCGGTGTCGCGGAGCTGGAAAGTGTTAAAATAGGCTCGGCAGCCAAGCGGAAAATAAATGACACAAATATCCCTAACAAAATCTGAGAGCAACCCAATTTTCCCTCCCCGATCAATCTCCATTTTCAGCTCGATCTCCCGCGCACCTGGTTCACTGAACCTCCGCCGCGAAAATAATCAATATTCACTTTCGCCGTGCAGACCTCGCCGAGAGCCCGAGGTGTTCGCACACAAGCAAACCGTGAAAAAGAAGCCAGAAATACGGGCGCAGGTGAAAAGACCGGCGACACGGTGAATCAACCGCGAAGAATCCGTTATCAGTTCCGCGTCCGTGGGGAACGCGACGACGACGACAACGACGACGACGCGACGCGACGCGGATCTCCGAGCGTCTAGGTACGAACTTGACCCGGTTAAGCAGCTGCAGAAATATTTCGTGGTGTACCTGTCAGGCGCAGGTTAACTCGAACCGATTGCTCGCGGCGAAGGCGAACACTCCCGGCCGAGAGACAAAGAGGACGCGGCGCGGAGGATTTCGCGTGCGCGCGAGCGAGAGAAGCTGAACGCGGTGTACTACAAGACAAAGAGTAGGTCAAGTTCAGCGGAACGTGGATGGAGTAACAGCCGAGTGACTCTCGCTTTCATATTCCCCGTGGCGCACCGCTGGCATATGCACGTGCACGCGTGTGTGTCCGTCCGCGCACGTCGCGGATCCGCAAGGCTTCCTCGTCCACTTGATCATCCCTTTGTCCGATGCAAAGGTCAAAGAGACCGACGGCGACAGTGCCGACACACGCCTCAGAAAATTCATCTTCTCCGTCGCTTGCACGCTTTCGGACAAAAGGACAGCACGTTCTAGTGTGTTGGCAACTAAGTAATTGCCGATTTGTTCAATGAAATAAAAGAGTTTTTTTTTTTACTTGGAATGAACTTTAATCTATGATGTATTTTCCATTTTGTTCGATGACCTTTTGCCATCTTTCTGCCAACTTGAAAATTCCACGCTCGTAGAAAGTCTGATGCTTTTCGGCCAAAAACTGAGTTAAGTGAGATTTTACATCGTCATCATTATTGAAAGTTTTACCACGAAGGGAGTTGTCCAGGGATCGAAATAAGTGGTAATACTTTTTGGCAGCTTGCACTGCGTTCTTTCCTTTACGGAAATAATAAAGCAATATATGGCGAAAATGTTCGTTTTTGCACTCCATATTAATATTGAGGTAAAAAAAAAAACTTTAAGAAAATATCTACGCAATGAACTTGTAAAGCTAGGTTAGGATGCCAGCTAACATATATAAGGAGAAGAAGATCATAACGTTTACGGATATTATAAAAATGGGAGTGAGAAACATATATAACTGAAATTACTTAGTTGCCAACCCAATACATTCTCTCCAAGTTCTGTTGTAAAACTTGGTAAAAATACATTTCGTTACAGTATTCTCTCCGTAACTGTCCTAAAGGTCTCTACCGTAACTGTCAAAATTACTGTGCCATGCTAGCAGAGACTAGCAGAGATAGAAGATGCTAGATGTTGCCGGATGAAGACTCGTCTCCCCCACGCTTCCGCCATGGACCAGTCACGTGACTAATCCGATACTGGCAGAGAGAGGGGGGTACCTGTATTCCCCTCAATTCGCGTCAATCCCCTGATCTGGCAACGAGAGATTATAACTGACGATAAAATGAGTTGACTGATAATGACTTGTTGATAACGTGTCTCATAAAACTTGGCTAACGGTTCCCAAAAATGAAGGAAAGAGCATACAGATCGAGCACATAGAATTGTTTAACACGTTGACTGCCATGTCACCCATATGTGGATGACGGAATTATTTGTCCAGGTTTTTAAATGAATTTTTACGTTAATATGTAAATTCTACCCAATTTTATTAGGATCTATAAAATGCAAGCAAATTGGAGGACTACTCAATATCATATATTTAATTTTTTTCAATTTTTATTCCCTTAAATAACTTACTTTGATTTTATGAAATTTTTGAGGATTCCAGTTTTCCAGTCAAAGTGTTAAAGTGTATTTTTTTTGTTCGCCTACTGTGGATTTCCTGAAGAATATACTTAAAGGAAATGTTCCACTTGCAAGTTGCTAGATTAAAAAGGTAATTGTTTCTTGTTTAGTTTGGTTTTGCTAAATTTGTTATATATTATGTGCTGTTAAGGACTACTATTTTGATTGCGTCGCGGCTTATCGGATGACATTGGAATTACCAGCAGAAGTTTCGGAGAACTCCGTTTTGACTGACAAGAATTCATTGACATCGGGCTTAACTGGCACCAGTATCCGTCGACAATGCCAGTAATCGATAGCAACGTCCTCTCGGCGATTACATTTTTGCCATGAAAGGGTCAGAAGAGCATTTACGTCCCCACAAACTCTTATTTTACAATCAACTTAACAACATCTCTGTAATTAACCCTTTGCATTCCGCTGTCCCCTCTCAGGGGACATTAAAGTTTATTAGCGATTACGAGGAATTAATTTATTCCAGCGCAACTTTAAATAAAATATTGATTTTTTTGCAAATATATATTCCTCGATGTCAACCAATTCATATATAAGTCCAATATCATTATAATACGTTACTTGGTTCCAAAATTATACTAAACAATACGAGGATTTGTAAATTTCTGCCAGAATGGTTCGGAGTGCAAAGGGTTAAATTATTCGACGTCGTAGCAAGTTTTGAAACGAAAGACACCAAATCACTTTCGGACCGCAAATTAATTTATATTTCTAGCCCACAGTTGTACAACTTACACCGTAAATCCCACTTTACATTCGTTTTTGTTAGTCCCATCGTTTTCCGAAATTTCTTACGACCATTGCGCATATAATACGTGGTCGGTTACAAGAAGTGCTCCCCAATTTTGCCAGGGTCTAATGACGAGATTGTATCTGCTAATGTCGCGACGCTCTCCAGAGCGAACAGAGAGACACGCGCGCACACACGCACACACGTGCGCGGCCAACAGCTTCGGTGTCCCATGATTATCCTGACCAACTGTCACAGTGATTATTCGTAGGTGCATAATCGGATTGCCGTTTGTCGATGATAACAACGTCGCGGAGAACGTATGCGCGCGGCGGGAAACACGATTACGCGTCACGGCCAGCTTTAATTATTCCCGTTGTTCGGCGATCGATGTAAAGATCAAAAGATTTCCGTCGCGTTTCCCCGCATACACGCCGATCTTTTCGGAATAAACCAGCCCTATCTAAACGCTTATCTAAAACGGTCAAACGTAATTGGACAGTCTTATCTGGGAATGGGCCAATCTTATTAAAACGCGACTGCGCAACGAGATCGCGTAATAATAATAATCTTCGGATTATAGGGAACCGTCCGAGCTCAGGAAGAAATGCGAGAGAACGTTTTAGTGTTTTTCAGAACTGTTATCGTACCCGTTATCAAGACCCGAAATATGCCCACAATGCTCAGCGAATTTCGAATCGGCAACTGTAAGATGAGCCCTTTGTTCCATTAGGTGTGACCTCTAGAAACCGGAAACAAACTTCGGAAATCATAATCTGATATAGGAGGACTGAAAGTAATTGATAAATTTCTCTGACAATGATCCGTACGAATTTGGAAACAATGTACTTGCTGAATAAGCCACTTGGTTTGAAGCAATAATAATATAAATAGATAAATACGCTCACTCGCAATAATATTCGAATATTTTTAAACGGACGATACCTTTTTGTTAAATATTTACATTAAGCCACTTTCGATTTCGATCATCTTTCGACGCATGATTTGATTTTAGGCCTCTAAAATCTTTTTTTCAATTTTTATTTCATTAAATAACAGTTTGATTTCATGGAATTTTTTAGGGTTCTGGTTTTACAGTCAAAGTGTTAACCCCTTGCACTACGATTTATTTTACGGTTTCAGCGATTAGATCTTTTTCGTAATTCGTAATTTTCTAAAAAAAAGGGAGAAAATTTATATCTATTGTATGCCCATATGTTCTTCAATAGCTGTACATTGACAACGCCAAAATAGAATTTTATATCGGTTCGAAGGAAATCAATAATAAATATGTAAGGAGTGCGCTCCTTAATTGATTTCAATCTTCCCGCTGAACACAGTGAGTCGATAAGTAAAGGCCCGCAGTAGCGGCAGAGAAATAAAAACAATGATTCGGCAGACACGTGTGAATGTTGCCGGTTGATGATCTGCAATTAGTTATTCCTTTTATAATAAAGTGGATTGTTTATACGAAGAACAAGATTGCGAAGAAGAAACTTTGAATGTTGTTTCTTGTATTTTTACAGGTTTGTAACCATTGTAAATAGTTTAGGCAATTAGTTTAATTAATAAAAACACTTGTATTTTTACAGTGAAACTTTTCAGTTTGTTATTATCTACAATCCTTGAACGTTCAACGAATAATTCAATCACACATTACAAATATATTTATTAGACATTTATAATCTTCGTCACGAGTATGACTCGATATTGTAGGGCAAGGGGTTAACCCTTAGCACTCGAATGGTGACTGCAAGGCACCACTAAAAATTGCTGTATCATTATTAAATATATTTTTTACATGATTAAATTTGTTTGTATTTAATAAGTTACTAAACATTTCAGTATTGTACAAGTAAATTGCATCCTTCTCGTATGTATAACATGGAAAAAAATATATATATAGAAGGGAAATATTCTAGGTCAAAAGTAATGTTTCGTTTTGGAGTTAAAATAGCTTCGAGTGCAAAGGGTTAATAACGTTTTTATTTCGAGAACACGGGTTCGTATGGTTCGGTGCAGTGACTTGAAGCATCGTCGCGGCGCGTTTGACAAACGGCCTTGGGCGATCGGTGGGATCTATAGTCGGTTACAATTAGTCGCGAGATACCCAGTCACCGTGATCGTATCTGTCCCTTGGCCCTTGACCGAGCAGCAGCCTAGCCGTCGAGAAGCACGCGTCGCTCGTCGTATTCAGCGCGAAACAATCACCTTGAAAGTCACGTCGGGGCCGTAGTCGTGGTCGTGGTCGTGGTCGTGGTCGTGATCACGGTCGTGGCTTTGTACTCGCATTATCATTGGATTTCCGGCGCGACGCGAGACCCACGGCAATCGCATCGGTGGTCATGGAACCACCGGTGTTAGGAAGCTCGAACCCGTCCGACGATTCTGGTGGTGGTGATGGTGGTGGTGGTGGTGGTGGGTGAGAGACAAGGATCGAGACTGATCGACGAGAAGGATGCAATCGTTACAGACACCGTATAAAAAACCATCGATACGCGAACCGGCTGCGACACTTTTCCATTGTCCTCCGACGGAGCTTCACCGGGGACCGGAACACCATGAACTCGCGATCTCCTTCCGCCATTTCACTCTTCGTTCTATTCCTCACGGCTGCCGGTCACGCCTCTAGCGAGTACATTAATCGTGAGTAAATTAATAATCCAGAACAAAACACGCCTGCGACTTCGGGAAAATATATTGATTTCCCGCCCTTCTTTCTGTTTCAACCCCTTGTCGTAAAATGACGTCTCAGAGACGTCGCGGGTCGTCGTATGATGATCGTCTCAAATTTTCCATCATAGATTAACATGTGTGCCTAATAGTTGACAAGTGAATTTAGTCCATTTTCTTTGATATCGCACTATCGAAACTGTTATGCAATAACTAGACTGCGGACCTTTATGGAAAATAAAAATTGTTTGCATGGATTGCAAGAAATAGAAACCAAGTAGAATGTTGTCTCTTTCCGTAATAATTTTAATAGATGGAAAATAATATATTGACGTCTTTAAATTTTTCTTATTTTCCTACAATTTTGGGTTTCATCGAAGTTTTGATCAGCAGTCTAGCAATAACTTTACCAAAAATTGGGAGCCAGATGTGGCTTTATTGTATGAAAATAAATTAAAAATAGCAGTAGTATTTATGATAGTATAACTTGGAATAAAAATCGAACAAGTCCGGAAGCCACTATTCCAGAAATTTTTACGATCATTTTTCATTTACGATGTAAATGTTGACTTTTTCCATAAATTTGTTGAGTAATTCTGCGTGGATGCATGTTTACACAATTTCAGTAGTTGTAAATTACAAAACCTGAAACAGATCGTTTTTATTTATTTAGTAGTTCTGGTACTGAAAAACGCTTCTGCGTACCACACCGATTTATTCATTCAATTCGTAGCCTGTAATTAGTAATATGCACGCGCATTCAAATTCTCCAGTCAGTTATTTATCCGCCCTTAGGTTTAATCCTGTGGAGACTGATTAATAGGGAGTCTACTGTGATTGGATAGGAATTGATTAGACGTAACCTCTTCAGGAATACACATGAATGCGACATATGCTGTCCTATTAAAGCAAGAATCTTAATTAGTTAGCTACAATTATAATGCCTCTGTAGGATAATAGAACGCTTGAGCGATATATGCAAATTATTCAGTGCAATTCTCGATAAACTGATATGTATCAATAATGAAACTCGCATGTTTCCAATATGTACTGTAAACACGAGCGAATTAAAACGGTACATATTGAAACTGTAATAACTTTTATATCTAATGGTCTCGTGTAATGATTTTTAATACCCCTGTTTATCAGATTAAATATTTAAATAAATTCAATACACGAATCGTATAAGAATCTAACTCATAAGTAACATAATTAAATATTATAATTACGTATTGAATTAAAACTTATTATTATCCATATTATACCCATTACGATCATAATAAATCATTAAATTAGAAAATGTCAAAAAACAATCTTTTAATGACATGACACGACCCCTTTAAAGTGAAACATAGAAAATCCCAGAAAGTATTTAACACTAGATTTTCATCCATGATGAATTATTCAACAAATTGATTTCCTTGGGTATGTACTATTTTTAAAAATAGCAAAAATTTTGGATAGATACATTCTTGTTATTTCTATAATAGTAATATAAAATAGTCACTGTTACTGCTCCGTAAACTTAACTTTAATAATTATTAGGTGTACAAGTTAATTCGTAGCCGTTTATTCATAGTTATTTACTTGAAGATAATCCCCATTATTTCTTGTACATTTACTCCATCCTACAGGTAACTAACGAAGCTAGTAACAAATTTACATTTGAAACAAGGTTACAATCAACTGACGACGAGGGTCACGAATTAATTTATACATCTGACAAAATTCGAAATGCATCGATAACGTGAACTTTAATCGAAATCTCCAAAGTCCGCTAGAACATTAAGGTACAAATTATCTTCTCACGTATGCGAAAAGTTTTTCTACTCCACACAAGTTGGAATTTTTTTTCTACGATCCCGACGGCTGTTTCCGAATTTTCTGTTAATAATCGGAGCCAATTTAATGGTGAAAAAAAAAAATAATAGAAGAATCAAATTCGAGGGTATTAAATATAATACCCCGGGGACATATTTATTTCGATATCCGCTGGCAGATATTAGAATTCCATTCGCATCGAGGGTTGATCACGCATGACCGGTCGCAACTGCGCTGCTGCGTTCATCGTTAACGAATGACCTGAAAATTCAACGTTAAGCTTGTCATTTCCCGTAACTCGAATTCGCGGACCGGGCTCGCCTACGCTGACACGGGTATTACCAACGAGGACTAATGTGCCGGAAAATTGTTACGTTTAATAAATATCCATCGATGTTTAAGTTCGCAGCGAACGCAATTGTTCACGATAATCCAAACTCTCTTCCTCTCTCTCTCTCTTTCGCGAGCGCGCAGCTTCCGACCAGTTCGCGAACCTCGTGTGTGCAGATTGCTGAAATATTCGACGGCCAGCGATAGAAACGCATACGAAATACGAAACACGGGTCGAATAGCTCGAAATAGTTTTTCCATCTTGACAGATTTAGCATTTCCCGAGCGTTACTACTGCGTTTTTACCAGTAACTCCTCCTACCAAGCCCCTAAAACTGCTACGTTTATGATTTTCGTCCTTTTTCTCATGCGAGACACTCTTGGATATTGGATTCGGGGACGGTACAAAAGGTCGGCGCACGCCTAATAGCAAACACTAAATTCCGTTTATTAACTTCCTGTTCTCTATCGTAATCCACTGCAAGCTTCTACGCTGGAGCTTTCCATTTACTTCCACTACTCGCTTAATATTCTGCCCTAAATTAACGTTAAATGGACGACATCCTACAGACTTTACCGCGTGTATGGCAAAAATGAGTAGATGTCACATAAAACGGTAAACACGGTTAAAAATACTGTTCACTTACTTTCAACTCGTGAAACATATTAGGAAAGGAAATAAATTTCTATTTCGCTCCAGTTTGTTCACAATTTCGAAAAGATGTATTAGACAAATTTTTATCAAACAAACGGTAGAAATTTCAAAGAAAATGTTTATTTCGCATAAAGATCCGTTGTCTAGTTATCACGGTTGGCTCATCGATTGATCATTTTTTAACTCACCCTTTTATAAAAGGGGGAGTTTAACAGAAATGTATTTCTGTGGTACAAATTGGATTGAATTTGTTATTATTGGAGGTTAAGCGATGCTGGTTGGGGCTCATCGAAAGATGGGTGACCGCAGATGTATTAGACAAATTTTTATCAAACAAACGGTAGAAATTTCAAAGAAAATGTTTATTTCGCATAAAGATCCGTTGTCTAGTTATCACGGTTGGCTCATCGATTGATCATTTTTTAACTCCCCCTTTTATAAAAGGGCGAGTTAACAGAAGTATATTTCTGTGCTACAAATTAGATTGAATTTGTTATTATTTGAGGTTAAGCGATGCTGGTTGGGGCTCATCGAAAGATGGGTGACCGCAGATGTATTAGACAAATTTTTATCAAACAAACGGTAGAAATTTCAAAGAAAATGTTTATTTCGCATAAAGATCCGTTGTCTAGTTATCACGGTTGGCTCTCATCGATTGATCATTTTTTAACTCCCCCTTTTATAAAAGGGGGAGTTAACAGAAATATATTTCTGTGGTACAAATTAGATTGAATTTGTTATTATTTGAGGTTAAGCGATGCTGGTTGGGGCTCATCGAAAGATGGGTGACCGCATAGGTGTGTTAACCTTATAGAGGATTATAAATAACGAGAAATTAATTCGCTGAATAACACTCTGATGCCCAAGGTCGGTGCGGAGGACGGAAAAACTATGCGGAAACACTAACAGAGTGACTCGGTGACCCAGTATCTCGTCAGATAGGTGAGAGTGTTACGTAGGCGGAAGGCGGGCACAAGCGGAATAGGGAATTAGGTGGTTAACCTGACCGAAGGCCGTGAGTTTAGGAAGTGTACGGCCTCGAAGAGAGATTTTGACACCGGGTTCGAGCGACGTTCCCCGTCGCGACCATGGTTAAGGTTCTTCACCTGTCGAAGGTTGCGCCAACATTGTCACACACACACAAACACACACACACTGTCAGAAATCTGATCACCTGCGACGGCGCGGTGCGCCATGCTATCCCCGAATTTCTCACGTCGGCTTACGCGCGTTCGACACTCGCACACGTTCAAACTAATGGCCCGCGTACAGCCGGAAACGTAATCGCGTTAATGGCCATGCATAATTGCCAGTAAATTAACAGAACGGAAGTGCGTCCGATTTTCGTTCGGCCGCGCGGCGTGGACGTTTATCGTTCGACCAAATGTTCAAGATAACGCGTGTGCAACTGGAATAGATGATTCTTCGGTGCTTCACCTCGAAATCAATTCGAAAGCATAACGGGACGGTAATTGCGATAACTATGACCGGCCATCTCGCCGCACAGTACATCGGCCAAGAGGGGAAAAATTTTAAAAATAATTTTTTCTGATATATTTATATTTCTTTACGAGAATATATTTTTGAAAAGCCCCATTCGTTCATGACGTTTGTCCAGAGGGGAGACATTTTAAAAATAACTTTTTCTGACATGTATTTCTTTATGAGAACATATTTAAAAAAATCCATTCGTTCATAAACATTCACCAAAAACAAATAAACAAGTGAGCATCAGTTTGAAAGGAGATTTATTTATCGTCCAAGCTTTGCACTTTTCCTCCTGATAGGTTATAACCTAAATTATGCACTTGAAAGAAAGCATCGTAAAGCGGTATGTACTCTTTATTGTGCCACTCGAACGATTTCTACAATTATTATATTTTTTATTTTATTGATTGAAACCGACCCGTTTATTAAAACGCGAAATTGGAAATTGTCGAAATGTAAAATGTAATTCGTTACATTTATCATAACGTAAAGCAACAAAAGTTGACTTTTGCCTCTCCCGTAATAATTATTTTCGACGCTACTATGGTCGGCAAGAATAATATGTTTGGAGTGTTTCGAAAATATCTTCAGGTCAGCCGCAAAAATACGTAATCTAAAACATAGATTTTCTATATGAAATTTTAAAACCACAATATCAAACAAATACTATTGTATACACTTCTCTACACCCTGCAACTTTTGCCGAAACATTTTTTATGCCACTTGTACTTTTTAAAATATTAAATATTGTCCAGGAAACGGGCTTTCTGACGCATCAGTGCCGTCCCGTACTTTGATTCATTTGCGCCGAGATATCGAGCTGAAAATCACTTCAACTTATTTCCGGCAGTTATCTTATCAGCCTCGAGAATCGACTTCCATTAACGCTTCACGAATTCCAAGAATATGTAAATGGCAAGGACAATTACCGTTGACTATTTAATAGGATTCGATGATTGTTTCGTGAGCTATTTTCACTTCTGCCGGGCTAGGTATTTACATCGATAATTAACAGACATGTTATTTCACCTGGGTTTGTCGTTACACTTCGGCACTAAGGAAATTGTTCTTTTCGTTAACAATATTAGAAGGTTGAAAGTGATCGATTCTTTTAATCTCATCACTAGACAGCGGATCTTTATGCATTTATGGATTCTGGAAATGTTCAAAAAATGCTATAATATAAAATTCGAGAGAATTTAACACGATTTTTATTTGCTTTGGATCTACAAAGGCTGACCCCATTAAAAATAGGATTTTATTTCATTCCACTTTCTTAAAATGTTTCTATAAAAATTGGAAATTGCATAAACATCCGATGTCTACTCATCACTGTTTCCGACTACAGCTACTCATTAAAAAAAATAATTGCTTAAAATCAATCTGCCAATACCAAACTTCTGCATGATGGAATCGAGGCGTCATCGGTCATCGCGGCGGTTAAAGAAGAGAATCAATGGATTACAGCAGAATGTGTTTCGCCGATAAAATTGAACGCTCGGCTCGTTGAATCGACATCGACAAACGGGCTCGATGTGTAGCCGCCCGAAATTTCATTCTCTGTGGATATAATGTTAGTGAATTATTTCTATTACGATTACGTAAATCATTTTCATAACCGACAGGGGTTATAATGTCATCTCGTATCGGCTGGCAAGATAAATTAATTACCAAGATAAATTGCTATCAATCGAGACAGCCTCGATTAATCCTTTACACTCCCATATCTCATACGCCGCGACATCCGTGTTTTGTACTACTGAATTTTACGGGCGAGCGATCGCGCGAGCATGCTCGCCGCCCAGAATCCCGTGAAAATTTGCTGTGCTGCACCCCCCTGGCGTCCTCTCGCCACTGATAAAAATATATTCCGCGCGATTAAGCGGGGCCAGGTTTTGATGTGTCAACTTTTAATCGATTTTTTTTTAACTGGTAATTTTTTTCCCTCCCCCGTGAGTACGTTTTTAATCCACGCACGAACGGCGGGGCGCGCGGAACGCGTGAAATTCGAATACAGTCCGTTTTTTATAGGATAAAATCGCACGAAATGAAACACTTACTGAAACTGCGAGGCGTAGCGAGAGCGTTCCCGGAAATTGCAGCGCAGAGAAATCGGATTTATAATCGCGTTACTTTCAAAGAAACCTTTTTCTCATAGTGCCAACTAAACCGCGCGAATGGTAATCCGAATTAAACATTTTTAAAGATCGTTCCGCAGAGACGGCCGCGAAAGAAGAATTTTCATTCTCTGTCGAGTATTTTATACGCTCGAATAGATGGCAGATTTCATAAAAAAAAAAACAACCACCCCGAATGGAGCTGTAACCGCTTTATAAAAAGCGGTTCGGATGATAACATAAAAATGTCTCTGTAGGTTCAATAAAATGTTTCATTCGATCGTGTTTTACGGATACACAAACAAGCCGGGATATCATAAAATAATTTCAACAAACCGGTAAAGCAAAACATAAAGTGGATCGAGTCGTTACGAGATTGCGGACTTTATGCATTTGTGACAAGAACGAGCGAGCGAAATTTAAAACACAATAGGAATATTAAACGCCGCTAAGTATGCATTACTTTCGACCAATCAAAATTGAAAATTCAATCGAATAAAACATTCAGCAAACGGCACGTCTTTTAGAAAATATATCGAGTTTCATATTTTACGCTTCAGTTTTAACAATGAATTCAACGATTTCGTAAAAAAAAAAATTATGCGTAGTATCACAAACTATACAGGGTGTTTGGCAACTGGTGGTACAAGCGAAAAGGGGGTGATTCTACATGAAAGAATAAGTCGAAAATATAGAATAAACATTTTTTCATCCGAAGTTTCGTTATATTCGATAGGAATTGTCTGACGCGTCTGATCATGACCAACCAAATCTACTTCCTGCATATACTAAACCACACAAACCTGACAGATCTTCAAAGTCGATTTTCTCGACAACAAAGCCTCAAACGAAAAATATTTATCCTATATTTTCGACTTATTCTTTCACGTAGAATCACCTCCTTTACCAAACGTTACCAAGCGTTACCAAACACCCTGTATATTCAGCGATAAAAATTTTTCTGGAATTTATACTTCGAAAGTGGGGCTATTTCTCGTTATGGCGAACAGTGTGCACACTGTGGCCGATAGTACGTTCGAGCGTTTTCATGCGAAGGCAAGGGCTGCCGCACAGTGCACCGAAGTGCCTGTTTTTTGGACAAAATTCAATAACTTTTGTTCTGTTTATGATAGAGATATGAAACAAAGTGGGTTTTTTTAATTATATTGAAAGCAATCTCAATATGATATTATTATAAATATTTAAACATTTATTTAAACATTGAAAAACGATATATATAAACAAAATTTGTTTTTATTGCTGGTTTTCAGTAGATGAATTCTTAGTTCAGTTCTTCCGAAACTGAAACTTTGTTTTAAACTATTATAACATTCGTCTCCTCGACACAAATAAAAGTTGTGCTTCTCGTGCACGGATGTACTATTTGATCTTCCTAACCGGTTCTTGCTGCATATTTTGTTAAATAACTCTGAGGTTTGCAGGTAGTTGCAGCTCAAACTTATACAATTCAAAGTATACTATCTTAGCAATACGACGCAATCAAATACTCAGCGGAACTTTGCAGAACTTTTTTTTTATCCCCTTCCAAAGATTACGGAAACCAATGAAACTGAATGGTTTCATTTCAGGTTAATTATTATATTGCATATATGTATTACACAATTTTTGACGATAAACTACAATTAGCCAACCCTTAGCCGTCATGTTCTGAAAAGATTATTTCTTATAATCGTCTTCGGTTCATAACATAACGTGAACAAGTTACGCCATGAACTGATGTACTATTTGATCTTCGTAAAATTCGCTTACAGATTCGCTTCTAACTAATTTCCTACCAAACTTTTTGAATTTTTTTTCCAAACAATGATTTATTTGGACATTTTGACATAGTATGTGTAGTAGCTCGTGCATGGACGGGAAAGACCAGTGATGTCGGCTTTCCTCACGTCGATCACTCCGTCGCGATTAATTAAAGTCGCGCTCGGTTATTTGTAAGTGGTGAGGTGTTTTGAGTAGGACTTCAACAACGTGTTAAATAACGATAACTTTTAATACTAATAACTGTACAAAATGTAGCGTAAACGAGGAGTATATGGTAAACTGACGGAAGATTCGCTGAAGACCAGTGACGCGCACGCAAAGATGGGTATTTAAGGGCTGAAATTCTATGATGGAGGTGGTAAAATGAGAGGAGAGAATTGGGGGTGAGGATGGTGAGATTTTCCAGACGCGCTGTCTTAAGATGCGTGGAAAACTCGGACGAGTCCCGTCGGTTCGGGTTCACGACTCTTCGACCCTTAGGTTAATTTATGGCTTTGGTCGGGGTTCGAAGTGGTTGGCGTTGCGTGTGCTAAATGTTATCGGGAGGAAGTTGGTTTGAGGATTGGACATTGACCAGGCGCAGTCTTTAATTGTTTATGTTCTGTGCCGTGAGAGTCTAGGAAGAGTCCCGTCGCATCGGGTTTAAGGGTTTTCGCTCCTTGACGTAATTTATTGCGGATGGTCGCAGTGATTGTATTTCTCAAATTCGAGAGCTCTTTCATGGGTCTCGCATTTCGTTGCGTCCCAACAGTATGAACATAGTTTTAAATCGATATGAAGCAGTGACTTTTTCAATTTTTGTCCATGGTTCGGTACACTGTGTGCCGGGTAGAAAAGAGAGGAAAGATCGCCGGGTCTTCGGAGGTTTTTGGGGCTTGGGCGATCCGACGACGGGGTCAGAGGTCGAGGAGGTCCGGTGTCCGCGGTGGAACCGGTTTAATTGAAACCTGAATCGGCGCGGCGCGTACAACGGAATGTTAACCGATTCAAGAGGATCGCAGAGCCGATCCTGGTGCCGGTTGCCGGTCCTGGTGCCGGTGTCGGTACTGGCATCGCTCGAATTTAATGCCCCGAGTAGATAGGGATAGATACGGCGGATCTGTCACCGCAATCCCTGCGACAACCCCCCTCGCCTCCCTTTCGACCTACACCGAATCCCCTCTCGTTTCACGCCCCGGCTGATTAATTGGACCTCTACGTCTGCGCCATTCTGCCCTCGCCCCATGCTCATCGGGGCCCCTCTGCCCCTCTCGCCCTTCCAGTCGTCCCTTTCACTACTTCCGCCCTCTCTGGTTTCTCTTCTCTTCGGTCCCGTTGACAACGATGTTGGCAAGGCGGAGGGCCACCAGCCGAAACGACCAAGAGAGAGAGAAAGAGAGCGATATATAGACGGCAGTCGAGGGGGCGGAAGAGGGTGGGTGGAGAAGGAGGAGGCAGCGGAACAGGCATAGAATTCGAAGTCGCCTCTATTCGGAAACGCCGTAATAGATATGTCAAAAGCAGGCCGAACATGGTCATGATAATATGCTGATGCCTTCGGTGCGGGACCACCTCCTCGCTCGTTTACCCACCCCCGTTTTACCCTAGGGTTGCGCGCACGGACCTATTCTTCTTCTATTCTTCCTTTTTTTGAGTGGGCGTAGACAGACCGGACGATCCTGTTTTTCTTTTCTTTTTTTTTTTTTACCCTTTTGTTGGGATTCCAACTGCCGCCGGTGGCACGCGGATAGAGTTGCCAGCACTGTGAGCTACCATTTTCTTTTTTACTCGATAGACATTCATACTAGAGATCCATGTTTTCGCGTGCACGTACATGCGTCGGAACACATGTCATTTTTAAGTACATACACGGGTATTATTTTATGTTTACTACGGTTTATTATTTCACGGGCACCTGTACTCAACCACCCATGCATTAATATATCCTTATCTTAATTAATATAATTTGTGAAACGTTGATATTAATGAGGATATATTAATGTGTGCACCCGTGAAACAGAGCAAAGCAGAGCTTTATGGGTCCAATACCGTCTCGTTCTGTCGCTAACAAGGAATCAAGCGTACAAAAAAAGAAAGAATATTTTAGATCTTGTAGTGAAAAAAAAATATCGTTGTCTGATATCGAAAGAGAACTACACCTACACGCTCGAATTAGTTGTGATCATTGAACTGCGAATCTTCAGGCATTTATGGCACGCGTAACAAAAATTAATATTATTTTTAATTCGTGTTATATCTTCTAGTTAGTGAAATCCCGTTTCTTTATTTAGATTCGAATAAAATGTTTCACGAAAATCGTTTCGTTAAATCCTTTGAGATTGTGCTTGCACGCTCTCGTTGAACTGCACAGGTATCCTCGGGGGCGAAGCATGGAGAAAAAGTATGCGTGTCGTGGTTGGTTGTTTATAGGGTGTAAATACCCTTGGCGAGGCTGGTCGGTAGCGATACGTTACTGAATTGTAAAAAGGTTGCACAGAGCATATCAAATAGGATAGTCGATATTTTGGACAGGTCTGTTCACCCGGCCGAATAAAATGTTGTAAACATCGATGTTTTTCTTGCAAAGGATTTAAACGATCCCAGCGATTCGAACCGATAGCATTAACAAAAAAAGAAATTAATTTACCTTTTCATTAAATCGATTACAAGACCACTTCGAATTTACACACTTTTCATTCGTTTTGGGGGATTTTAAAATTTTTTACTGTAACTTTTATACAGTACAACGTAATCGAATAAACGGAACACTTTAAGAATAAAAAGACTATTAATAAACGCGATGGCGTCTAACTAGCATCATTTTTTTTTCAACTAAATACATTATTGGTGTATCATCTATTCTCTATACTGGAAAATCCTCCATGCAGCATACAGTATTTTACAAATATCGTCCAGGAGATACTTTTCTTTAATCCACGCTAAACGTCATACCCGACACGTATTATGTTTACACTCCTCGGCGTCCAAAGCCTCTCGGTAGTGGAAATACGACTTTCATCAGCCAGGTATTTGCGACATATATCGAGCAAAGACTGTAATCGCTGAACTTCGAATTTTTCAAGAATCGGAAATTTAGTGTTGAAATACATTTTGGCTCCACAGTACATAAATTGTCATCCCATAAAATACAAATTTCCTCAGCTCCGAATTCCGTAAATTCTAATTGCTCAGCAGTACATATACCCTAACCGAAGCATTTTCCAACCACCAGAACAATCTCTTTGAAATACATCTTGTGTTCCCATTCGAGTACAACTCGCGCGAACGGAGAAATACAAAAAAAAAAAAAAAGAAAAAAGAACGCTGTTCGCGGTATGGTACGAACCAAACGGAATCCCGTTCGGCATTAATGAACGCGCCTGTTTGCTAAGTGATTATTTCCGATAAAAGTTCAAGCGAACTTTCCTGGCACGAGTGCAAGGGCGCGCTGCTCTTGGCGTACGGGCTCGTTTAATGAAAAACTAAATAAATAAAAACGAGAAAAAAGAAAAAAACAAGAAGAGAAAAGGTGTGTAACGAGAACGAGGTCCCTGGACGGTTGCAACTTTTCCCAGCCCATTTTTCTCTATTCAAGTAATTTCGTTTCAATCGTAATGGCTGGCGCGCATTTGTTCGCTTGTCGTTGCAATTGCTTACCGAATGTTGCCGGGCCGCTTAGTTAGACAGACGTTTCGTTCACAGTTGCAGACGTACCTTGCGGACATGGAGCAATTGGTAGCCGCGCAGCCAGACTCGTCGGAGGACAAAACGCGATACCGCACGAGTTTCCTTGGATGGTTAGCATCAGCAGAAAAGGAGGACACTTCTGCGGCGGGACCATCCTCAACTCGAAATTCGTTCTAACTGCAGCGCATTGCCTATGCTCGTAAGTATACTGCATCTGCGTTTATTCCGACTCGGAACGATGCTCTTCAGCATTAGCAAGGTTACCGTTACCTCGAGGTCACATCTCCACACTCCGGGATAGCGCGCAGCTTGCATTTTTAAAGTTTTCTAGCAAAAACTGGCAAAAATACATTTTTCATCTCATCGCTAGTTCTCGGCAAATTACGAGACATCAAATTATGATACTCCTACGGTGGGGGCATTCCACGTTTATTTATTTACATTTCTGCGATTTGAAAATTGGACCGAAATGGCTACAATTTCAAAACCTAACAATCCAGTTTTATTTTCCCATTAATTTACAGATAGATTTGTGCGTTTAATCTCGCAAGTATCGGTAAAAGATACCCGCGTAATTAAAATAATAACTACGTTTTTTTTTTATCCGCAAATCATGACTAATTTCGATTTGCATTTCGGAAACGAAAGATATCGAATCAGAAATTTCTATTCCCGACAAAAATATGTTCGTAAAAAAAGGAGGAAACGTTCGATATTCCCAGATATATAACTGTAACTATCGTCGTTTTGAAGTTTCCAAATTTCCATACTATTCTATCAAATAGTATTTATAAATTCGAACCGGTACGACCGTGGCCGTTAAATTCGATAGTTCGCTTCCGCGGCATTAGGCGAGAGAAAAATATCGGCAGAAAAAGCGGCATCTAAATTTCAAAGCATTACGCCATAGCATTAATATCGATCCCCGCCATAGTTTATATCGCCGTTCTTTACAATGATGCTAGTATACGCGTGTTCGCGTAATCAATATGCAGGTTGCTTGCAAAAATATTCATGCTGGAAAACCGACTGTTTCTTCATGGAAAGCTGCCCATTGTTGCCCGTAATCGAATTTGCACACACACACACACACACACACACACACACACACACACACGGGGAAAAAGAGAGAGGGGAAACCCGTGCAAAAAGAGAAGGACAGAGGGAGAGTGTGAGAGAGATCTTATCGCAAACGATATTCACGGCACGAGCCCACTGTGCCAAAATTTTCTACCGCTTTCAGTATTGCCGCGTAAATGTCAACGCAAACGCAGCCACCACCTTGTCCAACAAACCGTCCCGTAATTATTCTGATACGATCGCGCAGGCTTGAAAAATGACGCCCAATACATACGACACGGTTAATCCCAGTTTACCAGGAACTGGGTTATTCTATTTTTATGGTGGTCCAACAATTTTAATCCCTCTCCGTCACACCATCAGTCTTCCCTTATAGGGCTGCTAAGTCTACACTGCCGCTCGAAAGTATGCGGACACCTTCTTAATTGCAATCGCCTAAAAATATTTGCTTCGAGCGAAAATTCATAGCGTTTTTAAGGTAAAATTCGAAGATAAAATTGAGATATTTATTTATAGATTTGTAACATATTTTCAATCCGTTGTATTGCATTTCCCCATTTTAGGGGTAACTTATTGAATATACCTATGAGTAAATATCTCGGTTTCATCTTTGAATTTTCATTTAAGAACCCTACGAACTTCCAACCTAATATTTTGTATTTGGTAAACACAGCAAAACGATCCGTCATTTTATTAATATTTTTCTAAAATATCATTAAGTTTTGTACCATATGTACCTGATATACATATATCTATACAGTACTATTATTCATAGTTTATATACGTCAAAATAATTCGTCTCGCAATAATATTCACGATTTTGATCGAATATCTTTTGCTAGGAGTAGTAGATCCAAGCGTCTTAAAAAAAAAATAATGGCGATCTTGGAAGGTTTGAAAAACACATCTCAATATTTTGTGGATCGTAAGGATTTTAAAAGTCTCAGCAATCTGTAATGAAAACCGCAAAGAAGTCGGTGAGATTTAGGGTGAAAATGTCCAAGATTGCCAAAGATCTTCGAGAATCTCGAAAATTTCAGAATTTACCGAGTATGCAAAATGAAGACGAGGTCCTGATTAAATTCGTGATCACCGAACTCCTGAACTTCTAATCCACTGAGACCATTGTTATAACGAAGCTGACGATCGGGATGTTTGGGGTGCTTTGTTCCTTACTCACGATGGCCAAACGTTCGTTGATAGCTTAATATCGCGAAGCTAGTAACGGTGAGCTGATGTATATTTCACGCTCGTTTGGTAACACAAATCATTGAACTTACAGATTACTTCCGGTCTGGTGGTACAGCCAGGAAGGGAATGATTCTACAAAAAGAAGCAAGTTGAACGTATAAAATAACGTTTTCTTTTTTTTTTTCAAACGAGACTACGTTCTCGACAAATTCGAGGACTCTGACGCATTAGCATCTGCAAGAAGTAGAATCGACCAGTCGTGGTCAGACCAGATCAGAAGACTCTTATATCTCATTATGGAAACATCTGACAAAAAAATGTTTCAGACAAAATTTACTTGTTTTTTCCTGTAGAATCTAAATATGTAGTTTTGTGTTTTTTTTTTCAAACGAGACTACGTTCTCGACAAATTCGAGGACTCTGACGCATTAGCATCTGCAAGAAGTAGAATCGACCAGTCGTGGTCAGACCAGATCAGAAAACTGTTATATCTCGTTATGGAAACATCTGACAAAAAAATGTTTCAGACAAAATTTACTTGTTTTTTCCTGTAGAATCTAAATATGTAGTTTTGTGTTTTTTTTTTTCAAACGAGACTACGTTCTCGACAAATTCGAGGACTCTGACGCATTAGCATCTGCAAGAAGTAGAATCGACCAGTCGTGGTCAGACCAGATCAGAAAACTGTTATATCTCGTTATGGAAACATCTGACAAAAAAATGTTTCAGACAAAATTTACTTGTTTTTTCCTGTAGAATCTAAATATGTAGTTTTGTGTTTTTTTTCAAACGAGACTACGTTCTCGATAAATTCGAGGACTCTCACGCATTAGCATCTGCAAGAAGTAGAATCGGCCAGTCGTGGTCAGACCAGATCAGAAAACTATTATATCTCGTTATGGAAACATCTGACAAAAAAATGTTTCAGACAAAATTTCCTTGTTTTTTCCTGTAGAATCTAAATATGTAGTTTTGTGTTTTTTCTTTTCAAACAAGACTACGTTCTCGACAAATTCGAGGACTCTCACGCATTAGCATCTGCAAGAAGTAGAATCGACCAGTCGTGGTCAGACCCGATCTAAGACTCTTATATCTCATTATGGAAACATCTGACAAAAAAATGTTTCAGGCAAAATTTACTTGTTTTTTCCTGTAGAATCTAAATATGTAGTTTTGTGTTTTTTTTCAAACAAGACTACGTTCTCGACAAATTCGAGGACTCTCACGCATTAACATCTGCAAGAAGTAGAATCGGCCAGTCGTGGTCAGACCCGATCAGGAAACTGTTATATCTCGTTATGGAAACATCTGACAAAAAAATGTTTCAGACAAAATTTACTTGTTTTTTCCTGTAGAATCTAAATATGCAACGTTTTGTAGGGGGTTCTATTTAAAATTATAAAGATACTCCGGCCCCGTTTAAAGGAAAAGGGGGACGCCACTTCACGCTTATGTAATTAGCCCTTCGGATCCATGCAATTTAAGACCAAGAATTTCAAAATCGATGGCATAGTTTTCGATATATTGAGCTGTTAAGAGTTACGTGGGCCACCCTGTGTATCACGTAAATCTGCTTTCGGCGTGTCGAATAAAAGAGTGGTGCATCGTAAACGAGCCTATTAGGCGCTCGAAACCGCTCCCCACTCGGCGGAAGTTGAACGTGTGCGAAACGACAACGGTGACGCGGGGAAGCTTGCACATAGGAGCGGTTTAAACTACGGTCGGGCCGGTTTAATTTTTTAAGATCCGGCTGCCTCAAAGGGCTCTGGCAAAGTGACTGTGTCGTAATCCACTTAATCCGTCGGTGCGATCCACGCGAATCTGTGCATGGTTTAAAAGCTGGAAACCGGCGCGGCGGCCCGTCATATAGGGGCTGTCGGACGCGAGGGGAGGGGGGAAGGGGGGTTGCTACGATGGTCGTTCTGCAAAAATCATCACGCCCCGCCTAGGGATAAAAAGTTTAACGGGCCGTGTCCAAAAAAATTACGAAAGACGCAGGTGTATAAAAGAGTCGGTGTGTAAAATTCCGGCGCAGTCACGGAGTCATCCGCCTGGTAGTTGGCGCGCCGGAAATCGTTGTATCCGAGCACGTAGTCGCGCGGAAAATTTTTATTTTAACTGTCGCGACTGAGCCTTTCGAGAACCGGTATAACGAGACTGTACGTCCGCTCGTGTGGACTATACATGGCGGGGCGTGCACGCACACGCGCGCGCACGTCGATCGAGAATTGTTTGATAAAAATTCGTCAGTGTGTTTCACCAGCTTTGACAAGAAACATTTGATCGGACGCGTTAAGTGTCGCTCGGGAAAAATATTCCCCCGTGGACGACGTAAATAAATGTTTTCGTTGAACGTCCAACAAACAGGAGTGGGCCATTTAGAAGCATAAACTACGAATCTTCAACCCCCTTGCGCTATGACATCGATGTCGATTTGTGCGTGTGTACAACTTGGATCTGCGAAAGGTATATTTTAAAATTTACAGGCTCAGATAAAAAAGTTACAAATGATAACGTTGTTCACCTTTTTCTTCGTAATTCCGAGCAACAACAATCTCAAAACTATGTTTTTTCCACAATACCTAGTAAACTCCTTCTAACATCTAAAAAACGAAACTCGAGTCGTTCGTTGCAATTTCAAAAAACATAGTTTTCAAGGGGTGTCCACTCGAGATTTTGTCCCCGACTATATGTAATGCGCGCTAAATGAAATTCTGGTGAAACGTTTCTTGCTTTTTACCAACGACAACCATAATCCCGCCACGGCTGAAAACGATGGACTAAATCGGACGCACGGTGAAAAAGGGGAAGATATAGGGAAAGGCGTCAAGGCAGGATGTCCACGGTTGCGATGAATTTATGCATGCAAATGCAGTCCGCGGCAATCGAGTCCCCGGCGTTCCACTGACAAACGTTTCCTCTGACTTTTCGCAGCCGTTTCGCAATTATCGAATAAGCGGATGAACAGCTAATCGCTTCGTGTAAATTATATAAAACGACTGGCGCGTGCCCGTTCCGCGGCGGTTCTGCGCGCGGTTTCCCGCGATATTGATGTTAATTGGAGCAACGATTACATATTAAATGAAACCTGCCGCGTATTTTTCACTGACGTGCATCCTACACGGAAACGCGAGTCGCGTTGTCGCGGGGCCAAAAAACCGTACACGATGCTGTTCGCACCGGTAAACATAACCGGCGAATGGAGTCAAGGGTCCGGCTCGTATTATACGCCCGGAAACGATCATCGCTGCGAATTAAAATAGAGCGGACGATAAAAGTAAACTACCCGTTTCTATTATCCCTGTCAGGATATTTTTTCCTCGGGAAAATGGAAAAAAAATTTTTAAATGTCAACATTTCATATTTTCTTTCTGTTTTACTTGCTCATGTATCATCTGTTTTACTCGACTAGCGCAGAGTGTATCACAGCGTTTCGAAGCATTGAAAACTCAAAGATATTTTTATACATTTTAGAACATTCAACAAAAAATTTGAGAAATCACTCCATACCTTTGAATTCTTAAAAACATCGAATTTTCTTCTATAACAGAAATCGGAATTTTAAGGTTTCTTTTGTCCGTTGCTGTATAATCTGCAGAGAATTAAAAATTGTTACAATGTTTATTAAGTCAAGAGAGAGAGAGAGAGAGAGAGAGAGCTTCGCTAAGTATTTAATATTTCTTCACAGCTGGATATTGGGAAGAAATTTATGTGGAACCGTGTTCATGCAGGTGTAATTAAACGGCGAGACAGTAACGCTGTGCGATGAAACGTGTAGACATCCTCTGTCTCTCTCTCTCTCTCTCACTATCTCGCTCGGTGAGCAAATGTACGTGCATGCATACATGGACGAGAAGGAGAAAGACAGAGAGAGAGAGAGAGAGAGGAAGGAGTTAGGGAGGGTTGAAACTGGACAGGGTAGCTGGGGGGGAGAATCCAGCGGAGCTTCGGCGTTGTAAACCATGATTGCGTGTAGATTACAGACCACTCGGTAATTGCTAGCGGCCATGCAAAACGCATGACAAAACGTTGCCACCAGACGCGAGGTCGTGAAAATATATCCGACTCGCCGGCCATTGTCTGCGATTTCTTTATCGTTCACGGAAACGACCGAAATAAATTTCGTTAATGCAGCCCCAAGCATGAAACAGAATTATTTGTAGAGCTATCGCGACAGAAAAATGAAGGAGGAACAACGCCTGAAAAGTACCGTGAACCGACTATCGGTTGTTGCTGCGACACCGCCTTTACAAATGATTACGATTACAAAAATACATGGCTCGCAGAAGTACGAGACCGTGGCATTGCTTTTATTAGGATCTTTATTAGAGCCAACTTCAATAAATCATCCTAACGATATATTCCGATTTTTATGCATACAGTGATTTCTCTGTATATGTCGCCAAGGCCTGGATGATAAACGTCGCGGAATTATCCCCAATACCAGAAGCCTCAGACACCGAAAAATGTAAAGATAACACGGCTAGGGTATGTCTCCTGGACGATACATGACACTGGCAACACCCGTGTTGTTGACATATATCGAGAATTCACTATTTTTTCGGTACTATATAAAAATCGGAGTAAAACAAAATTAGCTAAAACGATTTCGCCAAAGAATCTCTTGAAATATTTTTGTATCGGCGACTGCTGACTCGACCGTTTTCTCCCTATACCACTATACTACCGTATTGCTATAACTGGCAAACTAATGAATAGTCATTTTGTTCAGGAGTGTAGAACGCGAATGAACCCGGACGAGCTTGATCGCAAAATAATTAACAACGTCGCGTCGTTGCTCGCCGCGACAGGTTCACAACAATATTAACGTTCAATTAATAGTCCCGTTTCGGTAACAAAAACGCGGAAAGAGAAAAACCGCTCACGGTCACCCTTTTCGTTCGATCCGAGCGTTTAGCCAGCGGTGCATTTTAATTGGAAGGGTGCGACGATAAAGGAAGGGAGGAGTGGCGATGATGCGTCCAGATTAAATCGTATAATCCACGGCCACCGGGTGGAACAATGGTGGAAGGGTCCCGGACGGGGGTTGAGAAGGGGCCATTACAGGGGGATTCGTAAGGAGCGCGGCGAATTGTGGGACGATGGAGGACGGTAAAGGGGGGACCGCGAAACTTGAGGAAACGAGTCGCGACTACTCGAGCATGATTGCGCCACCTCGGCCGTCGCCCGGTGGAAGAATCGCGGCAACGAAGAAACTGGCACGAAACAATCTCCTCTAATGCGAGAGAAACGAGGGAAACCGGCTCGCTGCCATAATTTTGTTAGTTATTCGGGACCGGCAGCAACCGATTAATTAACCGTACCCGTTGCACTCGAGACCGAACACCACGGCTTGGTGCCGCCACAGGGCGGAACACAAAAATCCCGGTTAAATAATTGCCGACGTCCAACGAGCACAAAGCTCGCGAAAGAACTGGCTTTTCTCTGCTTCCACGAAGGAACGCTCGGAGTTCGGGTAACGAAAGGAACGTTGCTCGCAAGAATGAGACAGAACATGGTTTTTGACGCTACGTAACGGCTCGTTGCAACAGTCCTGATGCGATTTCCGATTCATCTTTAATTTGCTCTTTATCGCAAAAAGTGTTACAATCAGTCGATCAAATAGTTACCGTCCTCTTCACTGGCCTACTTTGCGTTAAAGAACAATTTTTTATACTACGATTGCTGTTGACTTAAAATTCATTTAACACCATTCGTAGCTTTTATTACTAATTTTCCAAAACATATTTTTGTAGATACTTCTTTCAGATCGATTAATTACATTTTATTGGCATAAATTGAGTAATTAAACGACGACTTTGACTCTCCGGGTCGCAATAGACCCGGGTGGGTTCCGCCGTCGGAGGGTTGAACCGCGTAAAGCTTATTTTTTAAAGTAAAAGTTGTCAACAAGCTATAAACCATGTAGTACTATTTTTTGTTACACGTAGAATCAGGAAATCAACTGTGCTACTAATCGTAGAACATTTAAAAAATCTGTACGTCCAACGATAAACCGAGTGATCGCGTAAAATTTAACTCTTTAATTAGAAGCTCTCTGCTCCCCAAAACAAGAGTGTCCACGTTTAAAGCGTTGCTCCAATATTCTCACGTACAGCACTTCCACTACCAAAGCTAATATTAAAACTTTGTCCACCCAAGTTTGCCTCTTTTTTAAAGGACCCGATTCCGGGAAGTTTTCGCACAAAACACGGGTGCGCACAAGCGAGATGACACGGAAACTGATGGATATACGAACGCATAAGACAAAAACAAAAAGCAACGACGAATGCGGTGAAATAAACAAAATGAAAAAAAGTTCGCAAGAGAAACTGACCACGTTTCTCGAGGTTTCGTTGATGTAGCCACGATTGGCTTTTCCCAAAGCTAGCGAAAATGTTACTTAACGCTAAAAAAAAGAAAAATAATAAAAATTTAAAAATAGCAAAAAGTCTAGATAAACTCAATCTTGTCATTTTTATAAAGCAACGTGCCAGTCTTATTCTTAAGTAAAAAATTTTTGCGATAGTGGATATACACACAAGCGTAGTTCATACTCGGTGCACTTAATTTCCAGGAGGATTACTTGCCGGCGACACGCGGCATTTTCGCCGGACTTTGACTGCTTCGCGAGCTAAAACAGGCCAAGAGAATAAAGATGTCTATTTGTTCTACTTGGCCTACATGTATCTCTAACACACGTATAAAGTGCATGTTTTACCTGGACATTTTTCAATGTAACACGGACAAAGCAACAGCTTAAAGAGTTTGACCGTAGAACGTATGCTCTTGACGATTAATTCGAGTTATTCTGGACTTTGCGTTTCGAATAAATATGCTGCTTTGCAGAGCGGATTTTCTTGTTTCTAGTCGGGTCAGAATTTTTACACGTTATTTCGATCTCTTCGCATTTCTTTCCAGCCAATAGAGTACATTCTGGTATATGCATGTGTCGAACGAAATTGAGGGTTGAACGTCCATTCGGGGGACCAAGAATTTTTCACTTTTCTGAATGTAATGTTATACAAATACACCAGAGACAATGATGAAACTCTAAGTTTCGATTCGCGGAGTTCACTCGTTTAAAAGTTATACGCGAGTAAAGTTGCTCGATTTGAAGCACGTTTGAAAGGTAAAGGCAAAATTAACACTCTGTATCACGGGGCGTGTATTTTTGCTTGAAACAGGTTTACATCGTTGGTGCCAATTGGCCAGCTACGAGTCAGTGTGGGGGAATACAATCTGAGAGGACCGGAAGTGCCCCCGTCGACAGAGGAGAGAGTGACGAACGCTATTTTACACCCTGGCCACAAATGCGGAAAATTCGTGGACGATATTGCCCTCCTGGAACTCGCTCGGCCAATCAGTTGGTCGGAAAGCGTGAAACCCGCCTGTTTACCTGTGGCCACAGGGAAACCAGGATACAGTGCCTTCGGGGGGGAACTAGCTAAGGTGGCCGGATGGGGTTGGCTCGGGGAAAACAGGACCCAACGTAAGTAAATAATACTTCGAGCCCTTTGCAAGTAATTTGACCGAGGGACGAGGATCGTTAACCTTTCTGCAATCTAATGGGACGGTGAACAACCGTCGTCGAACAAGTGTATTACTTTTCTCTCTTCATCCTTTCCCTCTTTCTTCATATTCATGCATTGTTTTATCTTTCGATTTAACCCTGGAACGACGATATTTTATTTTTGGCGGTACAGTGACGGCCGCATACAAGTAGTGTCTTCATTTTTTAATAAATTACTACAGTTTAATGATAACTAGATAACAAACTATCTATACTCTCTCAAAAAGTTAAGATAAATAAAAGAATTTAAGAATGCCTCCGTTTAATGCAGACAATTTTCATTTTAAGTAATAGTCCGAGGCCTAGTTAATAACAAACCGTGTTTCATGCAAGGACAATTTTCAGTGGAAATAGCCTTTGCAGATCCAAAATGCATAAAAATCGTAGTAAATTGTATCGAATTTTGTTTTCGGATTTTTCGAAAATTGTATAAAGCATAAATGCAGCATAACCGCAGTCTAGTGTTCACTTATAAAACAGTTGTTATATAGAAAGAGAAACTGCTTCGAACGAAATATAGTATTTGCAACGTATAAATACCTAACGATACAGTACTATTAGCTTTTAATTATCCAATGAAGCTAGACTAAAGAAGAATTTCGACGTTTCGCTTCGGCTGAAGCTACCTGGTATTAAACTGCAGAAGAGTTAACATTGATTATTCGGCCCTTGATCAAATTAATTGGATGGTATTAAAACAGAACGTCCGTCGATGTTCACAAAGGCTCTTCGGCGAGTTGGACGTTTTAAAACAAGTCCCGAGCACGAAAGAACGAACGACGGTTTACAGACGAAAGAGAGTAAGTTGGATTAAGAAGGATAAGAGAGGAAGTTAGGGCGGTTCTTGCGCAGTTTGCTTTATTAACGACGAGATCGTTGCCGTTCAAGTGAATAAGTAAAGACACGGTGAAGTTATCAACATGTACCGTAAAGTTCAGCTGCAATGGGCCCCGGGAATATCTAACCGAATTCGCCGTCGGAATTGCATTCTACAAAAGTTCTTGCTTACTTGGTCGACTCGAACGAACTAGGGCTAGCGTTCGAATTTAACTTCTGGCCGAAACGACGTTTTCCGGAAAATCGAATCTCCCGGACGTAACACGAATGCTTTTAGATTCACGATAATTCGCGTTCGCGACCACCGGTAAGATCTATTTCCGACAGAAAACACTCGCAAATCGTATTGTCTCTCGAATATACGAACACGAATCGAAAGACACGCTTGGCGGACAAAAAAGAAGTTTAAAGGCAGTTATACCGGGTAGGGGATGATTCTACATATAAAACTAAGTCGGAAAAAAGGAATAACATTTTTACGTTTGACGCCTGGTTCTCGAAAAAATCGAGTTTAAAAATCTTTAGTTTAAAAACTGGCCATGGTCAGACGCGTCGGACGATTCCTGGCTAATAACAAGCGTATTTTCTGCATTTTCAAAAACGAAAACTTGTTCGTTTTTTCCGACTTATTTTTACATGTAGTATCATCCCCTGCCCGGTTGTACCACCCGCCCGGCCACACCCTATCTATCCGATAGCTACCACAATTTTTACAAGCTGATATTTTATCTTAAAGCAGCAATGACATAATAATACTGCTTTATTTGAAATAACATCAATTTCGTATATTCCTTTATCTAAAGTTTGTCAAAATAAATAATCCGCAAAATAATATGCAACAAAAGCTGTCTGTATAAACTCGACTCAAACCTGATAATCCAGTGAGCTTATACAATTTTGAAGAACAATTTCATTATTATCTGAAATAATTATTTCAAATAATTAGAGAATAAAATAACATGATGTTTGAAATAATACTTCAAATAATGTTATTTCAGAAGTGTACAGGTCTGCTACTCCGAGCTTTAAGAAATGTTTAACAACAATCCGAGACCGTATTCGCAATAACTGTGCACTATAACTTTTGCTTAAAAATCCGGAGTCCAGTTATTATTATTACGTAAAACTTCTTACACACTTGCAATCTGCTCTATCAAATATTTCACCTCGCGCATCGACCTTTTTTCAACGACTAAGGCTAATTTGCTATCTTCCAGACAAACGAGCAGACGTCCTGCAGAAAGTGGACGTTCGCGTGATTGAAAATCACGTTTGTCGCGAATGGTACGCCAGCCAGAACAAGTCGGCACGCGTAGAGCCAAAGCAAATCTGCGCCGGCCATGAAGCAGGTGGCCGGGACTCTTGCTGGGTAAGTGAAATCCATCGGTAGCATCATTTGTCCCTTTATCTATTGTGGTAAACGCGGCAAATCCAACAAAAGCAAAAATTCACTGAAGCTCTAAGTTTAACGGTCAGCAAAGGATATCGTGTGCTATCACCCCATTAGCTAAACGCTGTTTCCAGCAAATTTTCCGCAATGTTTGTATAGCACTTTGCGAGCAAAAGTACCAAACCCTGCTTGTAACAGAATTTGGTCTCCGTTTTGTATGAATTTAGCATGAAAACTTGTCGACAAATTCCTAGCCAAACGCGGAAACAGATGGATCGGAATTTGTAGACAAATTTTGGTGCCAAATTCATAGCAAATTGTTTACTCGGACCGACTCTCTTTCAAACTACGATATTTTTGTCGTATTTAATATTTCAATTTTATTTCGATCTTCTCGTACAGTTTTTATTACGAAACTTAAAAAAAAAAAAATGTAAGACGCGCTAACTTTTTATCCAGCAGTGTATCGTTACAATTTCATACATACATATACCCTATTGTCACCCCCATGCCCTGTATCAATCCCTCCTCTTCCATTCATATGTCGCTAGTTAGCGCCGCATTGCATGTCAATCGTTCATACACGAAATTCACGCGCCGTCGAACGGCCGCGACATGAATTTCAATAAATATCCGCGGTCATGTAGACCGCCGCGCATACGTTGAATTAACAGCGAGTCGGCGGAGAGGGTGGCTCGCGCTCACGAACCAAATTTGTTCGACCACGAAACAATATAAAATGAAATAAAAAAAAAAAGAGCGAAGTAAAAGCAGAACCGCCGTACGCGATATCCCGAAAGCTTCCCGAAAAATATATCGGCGAAACATGATGATCCCGGACTAACGTAATTATCGGGAGAGAGAAGAGTTCGTTCGGGAATATGAATGCGTTTCCGACTCGAAACGTTTTATCCGCTTATTTGCGATTCCGTTCGCAGACCATTTGAGAGATCTTCTGCTACGTTGAACAATTCTGACGATCTACGCGTTCCGTGTTTAGTCGGTCATGACTGTTGTGTAAACAATGCGGACTCGTATAAACACAAGAGCTGATAACTGGAACGTTAACTTCCCAGTAAACAATTTGCTATGAATCTGCCACAAAAATTTGTCTACAAATTCCGATTCGTCTGTTTTAGCATTAGGCTCGGTATTTGAGTGCAAAGTATGAAGCCAAACGTCCATGTCAAATCCAGACCAAATCGAAGCCAAACCTTCGTTATAGAGGGCAGATCGGTCGCACTAAGAACGAACCAAATCTTGTTCTAAACTTTGCTTGTAGGAGGGAAAACCGAATTAAATTATTGCAAATACATGAAACTTTAATTATATAATTTAGAAGTTTACTGTAAGTTTACTCCGATTTTTCTCGATATGTATTCGTAGAGCAAGGAATTGGTGCGACCGACCTGCCCTCTATAACGTAGCCAAGGTTTGGCCTCAATTTGGCATGGAACTTTGCCTGCAAACTTTGCACTCAAATTCCGATCCAATTTGTTTAAGTTAGCATCAATTACGAAGTTATGGATGTTTGGAGAACAAAGCTGTCAGTGTATATAACTGATAGTCAAAATACTAAACGCATTTTTCTCGAAATCTTATTTTCCAACATGGCTTACAGAACATCTCAAGATTTAATGGTTTGATCAACTTCAATTTTTGTAAGAGTTTCAGACAACTTGCCACTATTGAACATTTCCTCTAAGACGAAAAACTTTAATAACTCAGAAACTAATCATTTCCGGACCAATGTTAATATAACTTTTTTATCTTCTCTAAGGATTAGGAACCTATTCCTAAAGTTTTGCCCACCATTTTACGAAACACCTTGTATAATTTTAACATAGAATAAGTATAAACCCACCGTTTATTATAACATACCATATATCTCCTATACGAAAAATGTTGAAAAATCATAAAAAAATTTTATTACCTATACTTTTCGAAGATGCGTATAGTTTTAGCATTTGAGTGATGATGAACCCGCCGTTTATTATAACGTCGTTTATCGAAGAACAATAAGTTTCGTTAATTTTAAATTATCAAAATCATATTACCAAGAAAGTTGTGTAACGGCTTAATTTGTTTGAAAGAGATCAAAACGCTTAACGATCGTTTCAGTCTGACAGCGGCGGACCTTTGATGATTGGAAATCATCCGGGCGGTAGTATGATGGTCGTCGGTGTAATCTCATGGGGAATAGGATGCGCCCGAGCACGACTTCCTGGTATATACACGCGAGTCTCGGAGTACATACCTTGGATTACACGATATGCGCTTTTTATACGATAAAGAAAATTTCAAAGCTTTGTCATTCCGCTGATTTACCCTCCTATGGAGCATGAGTGATTGTTAGAATGCGGATCTTCATACATTTATATTTGCACATGAAAATTTACATAAAGATCCGCAATGTAGCCATTACGGCTGCAAACGTAAATTCAATTATTCCCAATTCTTAGAAAAAGTATACGATTTGAGGATAAGTATAACAATGAGAGGAATACGAGTATTAAATTAAACAGTAGATTCTTAAAGCTTGGGAAAAGTATAAATATGATAGACCTTCTGTAATATGTAAATAGTGCGCTTTCGATCGGAATAATTATTAATTACTTATAAGTAAATGTGATAATAAGTAAGATATCTTGTTATGTTATTTTAATTATGTTTAAGTTATTTATGACGTACATTTCTCAGTCTAGTCATTTTTGTTTGTAATGGATAATTATTTTATGTTATCCATACGATTTTGTAATATATATTGTACGTAATAGGTGCAAAGCACTATGTATTTGTAAACTGTTTTAAAACAAATTGTATTTTACACCTACTAATTACATATATTCTTCAGAACAGATTAATTTATTTGGTATTTTGCAATACATCCTATGTATTATATTCTCCTTTGTTTTCTTGGTCTTGGAGGACACCATGATACTCTAGTGTCGTCTGTGATGGAAACAATCTCTATTCCTGCTAACTGTAAACCTTTTAAGGCTGCCTATACGAATATAAATGAATTTACTTGTAACAAAATCATACGATACAAAGAAATGTGTGTACCAAACTTCAGTACTCACTGCTCTGCCTGCACCAATGCCTTGTACCCTTAGCCGAATTGTTTTTATACCTTTCTCCTTAATACGCTTAAAAAGAACATAATCCATTATTTAAATACGAATAATTGAAATACTATTAAATTTATACAACGATAAGATTTGTTCTCACAAGTCCAAACGTATTGGCTGCCTGTTGCCCTGCGATATTAGTACCCTTCCGAGCATTTTTAAAGCCTTCGATACCGGCTGAGTGTGTTCCTAATACTAAGCCTACAGCAATACTATTGTAAACATAATGTGAGTATAAGAATATTGCTCATAAAGTAATATTTACCCGTATGATCAGTAATAGTCATTATTGTATTATTCGGTGTTGCCTTTACATTGAGAATTGGTAAGTGTTTGTATAATAACCCATCATATACTTTTTCTGGCGTAGTTGCATCCGGAAACATTGTATTACCACTGTAAACAATGGTCATATATATATATACATATAGTATTATGATTAATGAAATCACAATATCATACTGTTCGATACTATAATACAGTTGCACTAGACAACTATTTACGGCTCCACATACTTACGAAAAGTCTATGGGAACGGAACTCTCTCCTTCTAAAGCACTAAGTTTACTCGTGTCTTTCACTCGAACTTTCATGTTAACTAATCTAATTTCTTTCAAATCAACAGAGGTTAAATGCATACATCTTGTGTTTGTCAAATTCGGGTACAGTATTCTCGACATACTATCAACAGAAGAAATCTTCGTTCTCATAAGAGAGCACACTGCTGATCTTAAAGATGAAATCATTTTTGTACGTATTCACACAATTTTCGATAAAAACAAGAATCAACTCCCGCAAATAACGAACTAACCTCACATAGTTAGCTACGACTAGCAGAAGACAACATAGCACGTGTCTCACCCTGGATTAGATTTCAGTAAGCATGTGGTCAAACAATCCAACTCACATGATTTCGCAGAATCTATATTATCGACACATGCTTAAACGACCATGCAATGTTTTCTTTATCTACAGTTCTGAATTACCTATACCACCGACGAGCATAAGCACAGACGAGATATACTTAAAAACTGCCAGCACCGACGAGGTATAGGATCCTATACCTCGTCGGTGGTATTATCAGAATTTTCTCTCTGGTGTTATTGTAGTTTACCGCTAGAGGGCACTATCTTCCGGCTCGCGTTACAAATTAACATAAAACTGTAAAATAAAACTACATTTAACTTTTGTTTTTAAACCAACTTATATATACATATCTTAATTGGGCACGAATGGAAATATTTAAATATACATATGCATATTGAAATTATAACAAAATTAAAGATTTGTTTGAATTACAAAAACGACCATGTGAAATGATCACGTGCTATGAGAATTTGTTCGAGTAATCCAAGATGGAAGACGGTGACAATAAAGCCGACGTTGGGCTGGATAAAGAGAAAAAGTCCTATGCCGGAATACCGGAGGCAGATTTTGTGGTAAGTGTAATGTAATGACTAATAATTCTTATTACGTTTTACTATAAAATTATTATTATGATGGAATTCTTATATATTTAAATTTCATTTTATTATAATGAATGTTTTTATGGAGTGGCAATCCTTATGGCTGCCGATAAATATTTCTTTCAAACAGAAAAATAGGACTAATTTCAGTATACTTACTTAGCATTGTATTTCGTAAAAGTAATATTTTAGTTTTTCAATGTTACTCCACATAATAGTTTAACTACACTTGTTTTACACGGCGAACCTTATATGGTTACAAAAGAAATAGACACCATGATATTTAAATTTTCTGAACTAAACCCGTAATTGTCTCACTTGTAATTTTTTACATCATAGGACGATGTCGACGCTTTTATGGCAAAACCGGAAAATAAATCAGCAGACAAAGTACTGCAGATGTTGGATGAGAACCATAGTAAATATAAATTCATGGAATACAACTTGGTTAACAAGAGGAGACGGTTGAAAGCACAAATTCCAGACCTAGAGAGAGCACTGGAAATGATTAAGAAACTACAATTAGAGAAGAACAACAGCAAAGATTTAGAGACGCAGTTTCTTTTGTCAGAACAAGTTTATGCAAAAGCTGTTATTCCACCTACTGACAAAGTGTGTCTATGGTTAGGAGCTAATATAATGTTAGAGTACACTCTCGATGACGCACAGGAAATGTTAACAAAGAACATTGAGGCAGCAAAAAGAAATTTGGGCTACGTGGAACACGATTTAGACTTTGTCAGAGATCAATTTACGACAACAGAAGTAAATATGGCTCGCATTCATAATTGGGAAGTGAAGCGCAGACAAGCAGCCACGAGTAAAGCGACATAAATTTTTCTTTTTGTTATGAATCTAATTTGCAACGATTGCCTAAAACCTAAAAAGTAATTATTTTAAAATTCCAAGATGTTATGTAAATCCATGTTACGATATTTATAATTTTGTAATGTTATCTCTTTTTTTTTTGTTACTGTAGGTTACTTACATTGTCAAGAAAAGCGCCTGTAAATGAAAAACTGTCAGAGAATGTCAATGGAATAAAGAACTCAAACCTCACGTTTAGGTTATAAGCTAGTTACACCAATATTTATGTATATTGTCAGAAATACATTTGAATTCTAACTTAACATGTTGTTTCATAGACTTATAATAATGTCTTTTATATTATCTACACAATATTTCAGCTTAAACTAGTTTTGATACTCACACGATGAAAATATACACAACCAGTATATAATAAAAAAAAGAAAAAAATAATACACAACACTTATTGAAATATCACATAAAACAAAATTTTAGTTGAATCATTATCTTCTATTTTAACATGTCCTTTTTTGTACTTCCATTATAAACTACGTCATTTATTTGTAGATACATTTAAATTTTCTGTAGAACCAATCGTCTATACTTTTGTGAAGTTAAAAATTAAATATAGTTTTATGATTAATGGAATGTGCAAAACAAAATTTAATTTATCTTATGTCCTAAGATATCTTCAAAAAGGTTACTATTTCTGTCGTAAGGCACAAAATTTATCTAACTTCTTCAAGAAGTTAGCGTCCAGTAGGGACTAGCGTTGAGTTATGCATTAAAACTTGATGATTTAATTATTCTGTGTCTTCATCTGGTTCATACTTCAACAGTTTTGTCTTCAGTTCAATAATCTTAGCTTTTGCATCCTCTAATTCTTTCCTTAACGTATCCATTTCAATATCAGTTTCTGTGATATTACCAATTCTTTGGCGAACGTATCTATTATTATGGTTAAGGAAATATTTGCTATGCACAAGACATTATTTGTTAATAATGTTATTAGCTAATATGCTAATGTTCATTAAATTTTCATGTTTTAATAGAAGGATACTCTAAAGGATCATCGGGTTTTTCAGGTTCTTCATACAAAGATACAAGTATCTTTGTTAGTGCTTCCATAACACCTGCCCTTTCAAGGTATTTTCGAAATTCCTCTTTTTTAGAATCAGCAGGCTAAAACAATTAACGTATAAACATATTAAACAATTTAATAATATTAAAACCATTTACATTGTACATTGGCAGATGTAAATCGTGTTTCTAACAATTCTAATAAAGATGATCACAAGCAATAAAGCAATTAGAATATGCGTATGTGTTATTAAAGAAATTATTGTGATAGCATTTCAAATGAATCTTCGCAATTGTTTCGTATATTTAATTCATTAATATAAGTTTGTATGATTCAAGTTAAAAGATAGTTACCTTCATATTAGCCATTTTTTATTCCGGATTACTATTAAACAAGTATTTTATCACTAAACTCTGAAGGTCGTACACCAAAATAGATTAATAAAATCTTAGTAACACGTGCTTCTCAAATCATATGATGGTATAACTAACGAAACATGTTCAGAACAAATGCTATATCACATACGCGATTTTCAAAACAATGTATACCCTACGCTTTTTTAGAAAAAAATTGTTTACCATTATTTACCATTTTATTATATGTAAATATACTCTGCTGTGTTTCGTATATTTGGCTTCTTTCAAAGGCAATTCTTCGCGAAGTCTCTATACTATTTAAATGTTATGGTACCTAGTCTGTTTCGATTGACAATAATATAGTCAAAGAAGACTCCCGCCTTGGCTAAAGCCCGACGCCATGTTGAATGTTTACATAATGCGATAGACCTCAAATAATTAAATCCAATTTTATGTTATAATAAAAATTAAGAAGTAACAAATTAAATGTACATAAACGCTAAATATAAAAGGAATTAATGCATTGCTTAATAGATTTCTTGATTGAAGAATTAGCTTAAATAGACTACAGCTAAGATACTGTAATCGTGAATGGAGTATATCGCAGTATTGACAATTTAAAATGGCGGACATTTGTTTGTAGAGTATTTTTTTGTGCTAACGTTAACAGGAAAGAGGGTTGAATATAAATATTTGTAATGAACTTATCGTAATGTTTTTTGGAAGAAAAGAAATGTTTATGCAGTTGGTATTGACCAGTGCTATAGGCATTTGTTCGTTCATTGGTGATCACGGTTTAAAGTATGGGAAGACTGCCGTGTCACGCGCGATATTTGACAATATTACTCATGCAATTGTCGGTGGCCTCACTTGGGCAACTATATTGAACTTGTCAAAAAAGTCTCTTGTACAAAACTTTCCAACTATTTTTTGGTGTTTCTTTTTATCGTCTTTTATTGATGTAGATCATTTTATTGCTGCATGGAGCTGGAATTTAAATGTAAGTGATGTCATTGTGTTTATTCTGATCATTGCGATGATAGTAATAATAGAAACACTAATCTAACTTTGAATTGTTTTTTATAGGATGCTACTCATCTAAAAAAGCGACCATTTATGCACTGTACAACACTTCCTATTGTAATCTGGTCTCTGCTTAATTTTTACTCAAGTACATTTAATCATCCAAAGTTAAACTATTATTCTTGGATGATTTTGGCCAGCTTTTTAAGCCATCACATACGTGATGGCACACGAAGAGGTTTATGGTTCTGTCCTATAGGTTCTACAGAACCTATTCCTTATTATCTGTATTTAAGTATGAGTATGATACTTCCTCATGTGTTGCAATGGTTGATGGTACCGCTGGAACACGAGTCCAAGATGTACAATAATATAACACTGAACGATATAGTGTAAATGGTGTAAAAGCATCATTCGCTGATACTTGTATATATGTAAGTTGTACAAATTCATGATTGTAAATAATACATTCATTATGCGATTCGAATGAATGAGAATACAGGGCATATTTTTTGTATAATATTTATATGTTTTAAGACTGTTATTGTCATTACTATTGGCTTCTATTAAGAGATTTAAGAAGGACGTTGTATCAAGTAGATATTTATTATGTATTTTTGTAAATCTTTAAAATATAATAGAATCTGTAATTCTAACAATGCTTCTCTTAAATGTACCTCTACGCTTGTTTTACTTACACGACTTAAAAAGAGAGAACGTACATTGGTTTGTGACATACATTTATCCGGTTATCTTCGTATCTACTTTTCATTTATTAATATAGCAGAGAATTACAATCAATTGCAATTACGTTATAGTTTTTGAAACACAATCTCTTGTACTGTATATCATTTAAATAACGTTTGGATTTTTAATTACGTTCGAGTTTGTGCCAAACAAAACTCCCTGAAAATTATCTGAATAAATTAGTGTAACTAAAAGATGAAGAAAAATAATTTCCGCTCGACACCGTTGACTTGCATGAGAGCTTGCGTAACGAAAACAGACCTCTTACGACCACTATGTTTACATAGTTGTTTTCATAGACAGGTGTTCGAAGTAGATTGTCATTCACGTCTGCCAGTGTGTCGTGTTTTCGTGTACGCGACAGGTCGTCGTTTCGACTCCGATACAAATGAAATAACTTAACGATACCCACGTAAATTGTGGCGCGTGTGGACCCGATCGGTGAGCGCGCGGAGGACGCGGATACCCTTGCAAGAAGTCAGCCGCGCACGCACGTGTGTACATATACACCTACCACAGCCTGGAGGGGTTTATCAGCATTCAGCATTGCTTTGCTGGCACTGTTACACACTTTGCTTCGCTCTCGTCTCGGTCTCATACAGTGCTCATTTAGCAAACCACCTATACCGCTGAAAAACGGTGCAAGTGATCGAGTGCCTCGCTTCAGGAAGAAAGGATCTCGGGACCGGAAGTACCGAGCGTGTTATTATTGTCCGATATCTTCCGTGTTTTCGCTTGGCTGATATTTAATTTATACAAAACTTATATTTTGCGCTTAACCGACGACGATTCAATTATTGTGGAAACACGTTTGTGCCGTATCGAAGAGTTTCCGCTAAACCAAAATCACCAAGTTACGTCATCGATGGTTGACAGGATACATCAAAGATTTGTCGCTTTATGTGATTCGTTCGATTGTATTTCAAACACGCTTTCTACATGGAGATATGACGATTCCGCTGAATACGAGGTCTACAATGCCACGAGATTTTTGCAGATACCATATCCGCAACGATAACGCGCTGATACCGGTATCTTGATTGTGACCGTCCAGTCCCAGTATTGTCTCCGGAGGGGTTCTATTTCGCTCTTACTTCGCTATATATTTACCATGGTGAGTACACAACGCCGGATTCTACTACTTTTTCTGTCGTTCTACGTAAACTCATTCGACGTCGAAATTCTCGACTGACCGTAAATCGTTCGAACCGATATAAACCAGCCATGGTTTCCCTCGATATATAGAGTGACTGGCAATTTTCCCAAGAATTAGAACTCGTTTCGTTTATGAGCAAAACTCGGGAAAAATAAGTTCATTCAACATTTGCAGAACACAACTGGCCTTGCTCGTGACATGTTCGCATTAGTCACTTGCTCGTTACATCTCATTTACATAACGTTTACGCATCGACCTTCCTGATTTTCAAAATTACCGTATACAATGCACCTGGCGTTTTTATGCAATATAAATATCGTAAAATTCGGGAATTATACGGCAATTATTGTGCCTATAAATAATTATACTTATTTTTAAAGCATAATGAACAAACATCTCTTTTTTAATACCAAACCTACCGAGCCATAAAAGTGACTAATACATGTTGTCTTATAAAAATGACTGAATTTATTTGGATTTAATATATAATACATGCTCTCCTAAATATATGTATTTAACCATTTTCCACGAAAGCAGCTTTACCATTCCAGTAATTGTGAAATAAAAAAATCTGGAACGGTCATTTTGACCGGTGGTGGTTTACTGTTAATATTCATTATGAGCTTCAAAAATAATTGTGAAATAGGCACAGTAATTGGCACCTCCATAGTAACTGGGTCCCTTTATCGTAACAATTGCTTGTAGTAATCTTAGATTAATCTGAGCAAAAGATACATGGAACAATCCGCGTGTCAAGGTTAGCGATCTCGAAAGCGACAATCATAGGAACAAGTGGGTTTCGTCGAATCATCCCAGACGTGTCGATCATATGAATTAATATTATTATAACTCCGTTTCGCACGATTTCCAGTATGCAGACAATTAATCAAACTAGCAGTGGACTGTTGCGTGGTGCATCGCGTTCGTATAAGCGCTTTCACAAGGATCGGGGCTAATCATAGAACCATAATAAAAGCTTGTTTTGTAACACTAATTACGACCACTCGAGCGGTCGCCCATTTGAGATGCAACTATGCGGCTTCAAGGTTGGACTGGCGCAAGAAGAATCACAGAAAACTATGCGATGAAAGCGATTCGCGGGACGCGTAAACAATTCTATGCGATTTCGCGTAGGAACGTGCGGGAGTGACCGGGGCGACATATACGCACAAGGATACACCGATCGTTCGTTCGCTTTCGAACTTATATTTCCCAAGACACGATGATCCCGTCGGTTCTCACTTCCGTATGTGGCTTGTTTGTTTGTCCCTTTACCGATTCAACACGTCACACATCCACGCGTTAAATGCGGGTTGCGACATGCTGGTTCGAGGAAGTGCAAAACAACGATGCGTGACGAAGATCTTTCACATTCTTGCATTCTCATTTCATACTGACTGCGTTAACCGTCTATTATTCAAGAGGTGTCCGAGTTTTGACACATTCGGAATTCTTTCGATGATAGTTGTCTTGTTTGCGAGGAACTATATAGTCAATTCTCTGGATCCACTGTGTCATCGTGCAGACGTTCGTTCGAGGCCGGAAAGAATTGGATCGGCAGATAACACATTAAAATGATAGGAACACACGTTTCCTAGAACTGTACGCTGTAATGTGAATCTTCGATGTGTTTCTCTTTTTTTCAAAACGTTATCGGATATCAGAAATTGTCTGATCGCACGGATTGTCTTAATCGGAAGATACGGTACGGGGCCCAATTACTGTGGGGCCGTACCAATCACTGTACCTATTAGGGTAACTCTTATTTTCGATATTTGAATTTTCATTACACCCCCCGGGATTGTTCCAATTAGTAAAAAAAAAAAAATTTGTGCAAAGTTTGAACATACCCGCGGATAACGGGCGCCCCTGGGCCGTTAACCATTACGATAATTAATGAAATTTTGAAAAGAATTTTTGTCAAGAGTGAATAAGAGGCGCCCTAGTGTCTATATTGATTACACTTATTTTTAAAGCATAATTCTATATCTATTTTGTATTTGAAAAATAAGTATGATTAATATAGGCACGGTGATCGGTACCCGTTATGGTAGAGCGAATTCCTTCGATACGATAATGAATAACAACGATGCGGTTCCGATGAAATAACTTGTGGTCATCGTCACCATTTAAATGCCATTTGTCCAACATTCCAGGAAGCCAACGAGTTGTTGCTGTATTTCGCTGTAGCGTGCGGAGTGATCGCAGGTGCTCTATTACTTCTATTCATTTTGGTGATCATACTTTTTGTGAAACTGAATCGACTAGCAGTGGACGGGTGAGTACACGCTTCTCAAAAACCGATCGAAACTGTTTTCTTTATTTTGTGCACGCAAAACTCCACACCACAGTTCCAACAACCTCGTGTAGAACTCATTTCGTGAACAATCCCATTGAGCTTCGCTACGAAACATACTACGCGGAAGGCTTTGCTTTTTAAAACACTTCGTGTTACGAAGTATATATATATATATATATTGTTTTTCTTTTTTGTGAAACGTCTGACTAAAATTCTCATTGAAATTGTACGTGTTAGTTGCATAGCCGACGTTTCGTTTTGTTGGGAAGAGCCACGTTCTCGACGATGTAGGCCGAAAATCGGGATATGTCACGTAAGATTCACACGATTGATTGTCAAATTCACGGCTTCTCCGTATAGGTACGGAACAGAAAGCATTTTAGTAATACCTACCCGTGACTCACTGCGCGCTACGTTGATATCGTATCTGCAGTGCGACGCGACATGATTGTTTAGCTTATCTCGTTAGAAGAATGCGAGATGGGTACAGAAGTATAAGAGGCGATCGCACGCGACCGCGTTCACTTTTTGTAATTACTTACCGATCCGAAGAAAGATTGCTTCGAACCGTTGCAGTTGCGATTCATTTCATTTGAAAAATGTACATACACGAAATCGAAAATAACATAACACAACGTTGCATAACATTTATAACATTTTAACATTTTAGAGAAAAGCTAAAATATCTAATGAGTTTGTTTGCTACTTCTGTCGACTAAATAAGAAATTTTGTCAGATTTTTTATGAGAACTGCAAAGGGTTAGATCAAATTTTGTGAAAACGATTTTAAGCTAAATGTTAAATACAAAGTTATACCATTGCGTTGGGTTGTAACGTAAATTCGTTCGGTTGCAAATATAAATGTGTCCTAGTTTGTACGATGTATCTAGTTACGTCTAGACAACGGATCTTTATGCAAAATGAAAATTTTCTATCTGAATTGCGACAAACTGAAGTGAAATAGAAATTAATTTTCTTTCTTAATATATTTCATAGGTATTCTTAACTTCTTCTAATGTTTTGACTGGTTTAAATTGCATCTACTCATTTTTCTCATAAACGCATAAAATCCGCTATCTTGTCATGACTCATTATAAGAAGAAACCATCTGCAATCAGGAATTATAAAGTACATTGTACATAATTTTGTACTTTATTGGTTGTAGATAAAAAGAGATAGCGAATATAATCGAACGTATTTGTGTTACGACCCAATGCATTTCCTTTACGAGAGACTGTTTTATTAAATTGTTTGATTTTTTTAGATCGAATCAGTTGAATAGACAAACGAGTATGATGGCGGACTTTTGTTATACGAATCCCACAATCGTGCCAGGGGAACTGCTATCTCGCCGTGGTTTCTCGATGTATAGTGGTTCGGAAAATATTAACGACGACTACGGAATAAAGAGCAAAGATCATTACGGCACTTATCACGAGGCAAGATCGAAATTTTGAGAAAAAGGTATAAGTGTCGAAGAACACCATCGATTGCGTGTTTCGCGTCACACCGACGGCGGCTATTCATTAAGTTAGAGTAGTCGGTTATACTCTGCGTTGATTCGTAAAGAATAAGACTCGCATAAATCTAATCATATTATCATTTGCCATACAAGTTATTTATCTATACATATATAATTATTTATATGAAACTTCGTTGTCATTTTGGTTAGTATTAGCGAACTCATTCAAGACGCCAAGGCAATTTTAGGTTAATCGGTGTATCAAGCAATGTATTTACTGATAGAAAGTCGTTCTTAATTAGACTATAACAAATACTATTTTGAAACTAAGTGTCTACGCTATATCCGATGAGTAGAAGAATGAAAATTTTCCAATTAGTTTACTCGATCATCGGCAGATGTCGCCACGTACATTAGTCCGCTGGATATAAAGCGGTGAACTGTGCGCGTTCAAAGCAGGAGACATCAAAGAAGTATAAAAACCAAAAATCAATCGAGTAAATTGCTATAAATGTTGTTCGGTACCTCTCATAACTTTTTCAATGATTTATTTCCCACTGATTCTCTACAGCGATCGAATCCCAAAGCAGCGTGCCTAAAATGAGATCAGTCTTGTTTGTAATTTACAAATTGTAAATTATATCGTTTGTAGTAAATATAACCATGTTGCATATTTATCTTTTTCATTATTATTTGTACTAACTAAGTAACAGCATTAACTTCGAATTAGTTTCAACCATTTCTCGAGTCGAGCGATCCACGTAACAGCATTGACGATGCTCAAAAGATATGATACGTTCTTAAACAATTCTTGCCGTTCTAGTAACACCGATAAAGCAACGACATTCTCATAAACTCAGTGTTATTCTACACGGTTCGCGATTGTTGCTGCCAAGTGGATCCACTGTGACTCTTCACGGGAGTCGCAGCTTGCTATCGTTTACTTACTTCCCCGACATCGTGTGTGTTCCAGTAACTGCTCCTTCTCTATCCGGTGTCGTCTTCGGAAATGTAACACCTTCCCATTACCTTCGTCCCCATAGCTCTCAAATTCAGGCTCCTGGTATCACGAGTAGAAGAGCCGTCGAATCAAATCACTCAGGAAAAAATCAAAGAATTGCAATGGGAAGTTTTACCGTGTCATGATTTTCCCTCTGACTATCATCTTTTCAGATCTCTGGAGCATTAAGAGGTTAACGAAATAAAACATTCGCTTCTATAGAAGATGTAAGGAGGCACCTCGAGTCACATTTTGCTTCCAGGAACCCTGGATTTCTATAAGAGGAGGATTGACAATTTGCAGGAAAGATGGTAAACTATCCTTGATAATGATGGGTGTGGTATAAAAACTTGAATTTATTACGAAGTTTGTGGCCGGCGAGTGGTGGCTCGACCGGTGGTGTTATGGGATGGTGATCGTCGAGGTTAAGCGATGTTGGTTGGGGCTTCATCGAAAGATGGGTGACCGCATAGGTGTGAACCTATAGAGTATATTGTAACTCTGAGGGGAACAAAATAATAAAGAATTGAAATTGAATTACGAAGTTTGTTTTAGATTTCAAAATAATCGATTACTTATGGGGTGCTCTAAGTCGCTTGCCCGTGGCTTTACCCGCAGGTGTTCACGGGCATCGGCGGGCGCCCTTGCCCGTTGATAGGCGTGTTGAGCAGCTCTGGTGTAGAGCATATGAAAATATCCTAACATCGTTGGTAGGGGAAGAATGAAAGTGGAAAGTACTGTAGAGAATGTTATAGATAAGGTTTCGTTGCGTTGTGTGCGCGTCAGGTAGGATAGCAGAGAGGGTGCATCGAGCTACTAATTGTCAAGATGAGCGCGCACATGGACAATCGCACGAGGAAAATCTGTGCGGTGGTGGTCGCTCGCACTCATAGGTACTTGCTGGTCGGTTTTAGAGCGGAAGTGGAGCACCTTCCGGGCCGGTACACGCGGCGACGTCTTCGGAGTGGGTGGCGATGAGGACGTAGGTAGGGATACAGACGATGTTACGGGGAGTAGGCAATAGCATGGGGATAGGCCGTAATTGGTATAAAATCATCGAGCAAACACATCGGACAAGACAGCCCGAGGGTTGTGGGCGGCGTTACGTGCCGTTGCCCTGGTTACCGTGGGGCGACTCTGCTAAAGCACCCCTTCGCCTTGATTGCGCACAGGCCCATCCCCCGTACGTATGTACCATATGCGTGTCTGTGTATGTACAGGGGGGATTCCGTTGTGTTACCCGCGTTATTCCGTACACCTACACTCCGCGAAAGCACCACCTGGCCTCTACATGCCAAATTTACAATACGCTTGCACACCGCACCGCCCCGTTTTTCCGTGTGCGCGTGTATGCCTGTGCCCGTGAACATAATCGTGTGCGTGAAACTATCCGTAACCGGTAGCGTACCCCATCACCACCCCGAGATCCTTCGGTCATTGTATTTCGGAAAATATCTCGCGCTTCCGCTCCGAGGGAAACATCCGAGACACGATATAAGTCCTACATAGTTGCACGCGCGACTTTATCGGGAATTTATTCCAGCTATAGCAGTCCTTGCAGGAGAATCTGGGTTATCCGTTTGTCGTGTTCAAGTACGATAAGACGTTTCTTTTTTTTCTCCCGTTGTCCCTACGAATCGAAATTATACTGTATTATAATGCGCCGGTGATCACAAAAGTTAATCATGTTTTATTTCTTCGAGATATTTACACTTTTGCGCTCTGATTAGATAAAAACATATTTTGTCATGATAATGTTTAATTTGTAATACATGGTATTTAATTTTTCGACGTAACACGTAACAAGCAAAAGGACGAATTTCTTGGACATTTTGACTTACACCAGTTGCACAATATCAATTAAAATTTAGCCCGATGGACGAATAATAGGATGATACAAAGGATTGTAAAACTTGTTATAGTAAAACAACGACAAGAGCGTATTTCACGTTATGGCGGTCGAGTATACAATGTGACGATACAAGTTTGAACGAGACAGGCGGATAAATAAATCAAATCTGATTAATTTTATAAGACAATGCTAGCCAATTTTAATGCCCGCTAGTGTTAAACCATTTCTTTGAAAAAAGTTAATGCGTTATAAGTAGGATCTCGAATGTTGCGTTCATAGTTTACCGGTAAAACGATCTAAGGCAACAAGAACGATATAAAGCTATTTTTCTAATTTTTCGCTCGGCTAAGGCTAACGAAGTATGCAACTGAAAACTCTACGATTATGTTATCCGACGTGGTAGACACAGAAGGCTAGAGAAAAATTGTTAAAGTCCCCCCGATAATATTCGAATGTCCCCCTACGTGGATGCGATTAAGTGTTTTGATTGCGCACGCAACTTGTCGAGTGTTTAGCTTAACCACACCCTGCGGATCCGCGTTTATGTTCCTAATCGTCCGGGATTACAGATAGTTTCGCTCTGCTTCTCATAAACCACGGCACGGGACATATGTTGTTCTTTCAGCATTCAAGCGTGCCATAGAATGTTGATCTTTCGTTCTTGCCACGAAATATAATAAGATACACTGCACGTGTCGTTGATACCCTTAATCTTTTTAATCTTCAAAACAATTTTTGAAAGAATCTTCCAAAAAATCTCCTCTACACAAGTAATAAAAAAAAATGATTAACGAAAATCCAAAGCGAACGTTTGAATCGAAAGAGAGACTATTGAAAGATTTTTCGAGCACAGTCGTATAAATATTAATTTTTTTTTAGAGAGAAAGAGAGAGAGAAATACATTAATTTTGTTTTTTAATTTTTTGATTCGAAACATTGTTTAAACAAGAATTTCATCTCCGACTATTTTAATAAAACAATAGAAGTTTTTGTTTCACACGTAGACATTTATTTCTTTTTTAAATGATTTTAGTGAATTATCAGAAAAAATAGATTTTTTCTAGCAAAATAAATAAGCGTAATAATAAGCATTATGATCATTTTCCGGATTTTTGTTCTAGCATAATAATATCCGTGGTTTTCGAAATTTGTCAGACAGGGTAGTCCAGTACATGCTGGCAGATTTTTATCTCCGTTGTTTTTGAAAATATGAAAGAACTTCATTCAATCGATCGAAGATTTGAATTATAATTTTCCGGATTTTTGTTCTAGCATGATAATATCCGTGGTTTTCGAAATTTGTCAGACAGGGTAGTCCAGTACATGCTGGCAGATTTTTATCTCCGTTGTTTTTGAAAATATGAAAGAACTTGATTTAATCGATCGAAAAAAGATTTGAATTATAAATTACAATATGATTTAATTACAATGTAATTCGATTACTTTGTAGTTATAATTCCTGGACCAATTCAATTGTAATTCTGCACAAGTCTGGTTCGAACACTGTGCAACGTCTCGATGTGGTGTGAACGTTGCTGAACGCCGCCGGCAAACGGTGGATCCCGGGACGAATGATCGCACAATTTCACAGAATCGTGGCTGAATCGCATTCGCCCGATGAAGAATTTAACGAGCCGCACGCGGCTCGCCCTCCTCCGGTGCGATCGCCGTTCCAGTCACACACGCCCGATAATAGCAGCCCTCGCGAACGTTGAACACCCTTAGTCACTGTTCTCCGTTCTCGTAGTTACATCAACATCATCTACGATCTAAATTCATAGATCCGTCCTGGTCTACTCAATAAAACGCGCGTAGTCTCTAGCTGTCCGCAAAAACGAAAGATACCAAGAAACGGTTGAAACAAAGTTATTCCGTTTCTAGCGTTGCGTGTACATTTTTTTTTTTTTTTTAAATCATTCTTTTCCGGAAAATTTAATTCCCAATTTTTATAACCCGACTAAACTAACTTTTATTTCAATCATTTTTTGATATCTCTTGTGGTTTGCAACTTAGGAGCACGTATATGGAAAGGGCGCACAGTGGTTCTTTTCATCGATTCAGTTCGCCAAAATTATTTACAACGTTTAATAGTCCCAGAAAGTTTTCAAATTACGTATAATACCATTTTCTATTTGTTTTAAGTATTTTAAAAACATTTTTTGAATACTTTTTCAATATCTTTGGCTACGTTTTTAAATAAAAAGCAACGTATTGTCGAATTAACACGTTAACTGCCGCATATCATTCCCAGAGATTCTTACAAAATTAGAATAATTTAACACTTTCACTGCCAAGCTAGAAACCTGAAAAATTCCATAAAATCAAAGTAAGTTTTACAATGAAATGAAAATTGAAAAATATTATATGTAGACATCGGATGTTTATGCAATTTCCAATTTTTATAGAAACATTTTAAGAAAGTGGAATGAAATAAAATGTTATTTTTAATGGGGACAGCCTTTGTAGATCCAAAGCAAATAAAAATAATATTAAATTCTCTCGAATTTTATATTATAGCATTTTTTTAACATTTCCATAAGCCATAAATGCATAAAGATCCGATGTCTAATTATATGTATGATATTAAATAGTTCTCCAACTTTCCTTCATTTTACAGATCCTAATCAAGTTTGGTACAGCGAATATACTAACGTAAAAGTTTATTTTAAAACCTGGACAAATAATTCCACATATGGGTGACTGGCAGTCAACGTGTTAATTAATGAAAGCGAAACTAGAATACCCTTTTTTGATCGACCTGGTCGAAATTCCAATTATACAATCGTGGAACGGTGCTCGCAGGAAACAAGACTCGACTAGCGAAACCTGTCTTTTTCGATTTCTCTTTAATGGCGCGGCCAGGCTGACGGCGATTATAAAAAGGCACGTGCCTCAGTTCATGAGCGACCCCATGCAGGCAAGCACGCGACCACCGAAAGCTAACCGAAGAATCGTACGAGGCACAATTAATTTATTGTTCGTGACGGACCAGTGACAATTGGGCCGAACGCAGGAGAAAAACAGGATCGTTGTTTTCTTCTGTTTCGTCGAAGGGGCGCCGAGACCGGATACTGGGACATGATCCTTTACTATGCCTTTGTCACCGTTTAACCAATCATTTGTGCTGGGCGGCTTAGCTTCTCACGATTGCACTGCTTTAATTCACGATTAATGATTATATTGCATTAATAATGTAATGCGCGAAGGTTTACGCAAATTCCAATTTTTACTGGTTGAGGGACCTAGTTACTAGCGTTGCTCTGGGGTGTCTATATTAATTATACTTGCTTTTAAAGCATAATGAATATTTAAAAAAGAGATATATAACGTATGTATTAACTGACTTTAATAAAAAAATTTAATACAACATGTGTATATATAACATATATATTAACTGATTTTAATGAAAAAATTTAATATCTCTTCTTTGATATTTCTTAGGTTTTAAAAGTAAGAATAATTAATGTAGGCACAGTAATTGGACCCCCTAACCTAGGTTATTTTAAAAGAAGTGGAATTAGATAAAATTTGATTTTTCTTCCCATGGTAATAATGAAGTCAGTATTCTATCGTTGTTTTTGAAAATTTATAAATAAGTATATCAACGTGACTAGCTAGAATCGAATAATTTAATTCACAAATAAGGGTCTACGTCGCATGGATCTTAATCGTGCACATTATTCTTCTGAAGAAAATAGAATTGACTTTCCAATTGTCCCACAGCTTCAGATTCGATAAATATCAAATTTTATTTTGCGCGAGCCCGTATGTTTCGGCCCAATCTCGGTGAAGAGGAAATATGGTGTACTCCCGGTAGCATTATTTATATTTCACTGGTACCTGCGTGAGGACAAATTAGAGGTAAATGGGGAATCCCCGCAATGAAAAGGAAATCCTACCACCTGTGAAGGGGCGACGGTTGAATGGTTCACAGGCAGGTATTCGAGGTGTAAACATTAATGGCCCATTGAGAACCGATTCATTGTGAAATTGCTTGGAATGATTTCTAACTTGGCGGATGAGTCAACGAAGGACAAGCGAGTGCCGCCGTGTACTGCAGAGAACAATAATTTCGGTTACAAGTTATCGTAATATGTTTCAGTAAATATTTATTAAACACAATAAGAGATTTAGTTATTTTCCCTTAAAAAAAAAGAAATAATAGCAATTCGAGGGAAAGCGAATCTGATCAACCTCATAAAATTTAAAGCAAAAAGGAATCAAGATTTATCGAGAAAATGCCTCCTTTAATGTCACCTTAATTTCAATCACATAGTGCGTCAAATTGATGTTTCATAATAAACATCGAAATTCTAAATCTAATATATCATGACGGAATATTAGAAGTTTAGTTACGAGGCGAAGTTGATCAGTTCGATTTTTCAGATAACGTCTTTTGGTAATTATTTACATTAGGGGCTTCCTCACCGATTTTGATGACCTTGAAATATGTTGTCAAAGAAAGTGATCGGAGTAGGTGTGTGTAGGACTGTGTAAAATAGTATTTCAAATAGTTGACAGTAACTTATATTTTTATGATATTTTGTTGCCTGTAACGTTATTACGATATTGTAGTCTGTTTATCAACATGTTACATATTCGTAATTAAACTAAAAATAATACTTTCCTAACTATTATAGCTTCTCATGTTAAAAATTATAATTTATAATATTAACTACTTGCTCAACTTATTTTCATTGTAAGGAAATATTTGAAATACAAAATAAAAATATTTAATTTTATCTTTGTGGTTATCAAAATAAAAATATTTGATTTAAAGTAGTATCTTATTTGAACCACATTAAATTATACTATATACCAAATCAGAAAAATACTAATGTAAAGTGTACTTACTTCTGAATCTTCTGTACCTCCGTCGGATCCACAGCACACAATTATTGACTCACGAGAATACACAACACACACACACAACACATTTTATAAAATCGTGACAACGAACGACAAGATGTCACTCCGACCACGAACAAAATAATACTGCGATTTTAACAATGATCCCTTCCACGGAGGGTGGTACGGCAGGTTATCCTAGGCAGGTTAGATGCTGAGGGTCTATAAACATTAGACACAAAACCAAGGTAAACAAATTATGGCGGGGCACCGACCCTATTTCCCGGAATTTCCTGTTTTCGTATCACGCGTCCTTGGGTCCGAAGCGGTTAAAATCGCAGTATTATTTTATTCGTGGTCGGAGTAACATCAGTCACGACTTCGTTAAGTGTGTGTGTGTGTTAAGTGTGTTGTGTTGCGTGTGGAGTTTAGCGATTGTGGTCCAATTATTCGGATGTATTCGCTTGAGTCAATAATTGTGTGCTGTGGATCCAACGGAGGAACAGAAGATTCAGAAAAATTTGTAAGTACACTTTACATTAGTATTTTATAATGTAGTTTGTAGTACATTAGTATTATATTTTATTATTCGTATGTAGAATATTGGATGCAAGGTTTTCTTTCATATTTTGCAACTTCAATGTCCTTTTAACACTAGATTTACAAAGCACTAAAACTGACTACTTAACATTATTTTACAAAACTAACAAGAACGTGTCTATCCACATTTGTATCAATTTTTTAAATAATATATACCAAAAAAAATAATTTTGTTGAATAATTCCCCATGGATACATCATATACGTCGGGTCATATTTCAAGGTCATCAAAACCGGTGAGGAAGCCCCTAATGTAAATAATTACCCGTCTTTTAAAATAGTTGTAAACAAACGAATGCGAACAGAATGTTCCGTAGAGAGAAAATATTTTTGTGCTCGCGCTTAACCTCTTAAGCACGGCGCGTTTGTCCGCAACTCTGCCTCCCAGGGACGGCGCGGCTAGCCGCGAAAGGCAAAAAAGCCACTATAGTGGTTCGTGCTGTTCGAACCGATGCTTTCCACGGAAAGCCACTATAGTGGCGTACAGGGCTTAAGAGGTTAAAGAATTCAAAGGGGTTGACTCAATCAGGTTTATTAAATCGAGATTTATTAAACTGGTTTATTGCAAACACGTCTCTTGCAATTGTAATTCCAATCAACAACTTACGTTCGGGAACAAACGTTTACCTGTCTAAAGAGGATGTTCAATGAACGAATGGCAGTGAGCTGAATTGTCAGAGGAAAATATGACTATATTTTCTCGCATAGGTATGCAGCGCGCGCAATACTTGTACAATATTTACAACGCTTACAATTCGAATTGCCGTGGAACGGCGACAATTCCCCGCTGTACGAATTGTGTCTCGCTTAATTTACATCGATATAAATAATAAGAATAAGATTACGGTGTATACACGCGTTTTATACAAGCGGTTCAACTTCCTCGAACGGATATGTGCCCGAGAAACATTTCGAGGCTGTTCGCTCAGATATTTATAGTAAAATACTTCTCGACGATTCAAGTGCACTGGATACGTCCAGGATACCATTATACAGGGTGTCCCAGAAACACGTGGCATTTCCTTGAAATCGGTGATCCTCGAGGCTATTCCAAGTAACTTTTTCCTTTTCCAAAAATCTTCTCCGAGGCTTCGTTACGGAGTCGTCAACGAAAAACGCGGTCCAATCGGAGCTAGTCTTAATAATAACTCCATAACAAAGCCGCGGAGAATATTTTCGCAAAGGAAAAAGTTTCTTCGAATCACCTCAGGAATTACCCCTTCGAAGGAAATCAATTTTTGGGCACACCCCGTATACAGAACAGTAAGTACTTTTATCGGTCCTCGCGTGCATCGAACAAACGCGAATAAAAATATAACAGCGCTTACATTTTTTTTTCTTTCCCGTTCGTTCGTTCGTTTGTTTGTTTGTTTCTGTTCCAATAAGAAGGGCGAGTTTCTTTGGTCGGTTGGTACAAGCACCGGTCAGTCTTCGGATCCTATGTTAGAAATATCAAATATGTACATGTCCTTAGGTGTTACGACAACTACGTAATTTACAGGCCAACGATTATGTACATACATCGCGCTACGCTGCCATCTTGAAAACAATCCGACGTTACTTTCCGAATTCTTTTCTTCTTCTTCTTCTCTTTATTTACAGAAACAACGCCTGTAAACTAGACACACCGACGAACACATTCGCACGTACCAGCGGAACACCTTTCGCGTCTCAAATCATGCTAATGAACCGTGCGTGTCTGCCTGTCCGCCGCGAGTATGACAATTTCGGCGGATCCACGTCCAGCGTGAATTCCAGCGGAAATTCGTCTCGTCGTGTTCGAGAACTCGAAAATCTTCGTGTTCCCCTTTACAGCGAATCGTACTCGCTCATTCGCTCGGCCAAATACGTACGCTCTATTAAACGAACAAACGCAATGATACAATGTTAAAAAAGAAAAAAACAATTTCGACTAAACATAAGGATCAAAGGAGAGTACACCTACGAGGAGCGAGAACTAGCAACAATTTTTCGCGACGCGTCTAGTAAATATCTCGTCGGTAATAAAATAGTCGAACGAACTGAATCGCGTAACACGATTGTTTAAGGATATGTAAACCGTATCTATCGACAAATCGAAACACCTTGCGACCATAATCGGGACAGGAATCCGCCTCGTAGAAACATTTTTATGCGATACCACCCCTCCGATCTTTGAGGAATTAGTGTTGCTACGAGGCTGGCTCGGGGTGTCGCCGCATGAGGGGAGGGAGCACGAATCGAGGGGAAAGAGTGACCCCTTCTCTCTCTGTCAGAACTGGTCACGTGACCGGGCCCTGCGGCGGTAGAAGGGGAAAGTTTTAGAGTGGGGGGAACGAGTCTTGGCGACACCGAGCTTCGAAGCGCTTCGAACGAAAAAAATTGATGTACCTTGATATGTGAATAAAGTATACGCAACGGATCTAAGGGGCGAGATAGATCGGGCAACAAAGATAATCAGTCACTTTCCATTTCTATCGAAATAGAAAACCTCGGGCGATGCGTTTCATCGAGTGTCAGCTCTGTACCAACAACAAACAATCCATGCTCTGTTGCTTCTAAATGCTATTTGTTATGGTAGCAGAGCGTGGTTAATTTTTGCACCTGGGCCCATAACCTGTTATAATTAGGTGTATGCATATGGCAGTGGATATTATATATATTACGCAGTAGTCTTTATACAGTCGAGTCGGAAAGTAAGTTAACATTTGGTGATATGTAGGCAATGAATATGATGAATAAAATCAAGTTATTGTATTGTTTTTATTTAGGAGGTGTAAGGAAATAAACAAATATGTTAGTAAAACATATATTATCATTATTAAAGATTAAAGACATGTCATATTCATTTGCCTGCATACACCAGTCGTTAACTTACTTTCCGACTCGACTGTATATTAATATATCCACTGCCATATCCATACACCCAATTATAACGCTATCGTTTGTCGACACACCTGACACACGTCGATCGTTCACCTACGCGAATTTCGACGTGAAACAGCGACGGTTGAACGGCCGATCTGAATTGTCAACACGCGCGTAAGCGAATCATTTAGAAATCGGATCGACGCACTTTCTCTCATTCCACCCTCATCCCCCTGCACAGATGATTGTATGGAGTCACGTAAGCAACGGGCGGCACTGGCGTGTACGTCCTCAAACCAGCACTCACCTGGTGCACCTGTCCACCGTCTTGAGCCTCGATCACAGCCCCGTATTGCTGCGACTCTACCACGAGGTCGGCGCAATCGTTCACGCTCAAACGATTGTCCAAATTGTTCCGGCGATTGTTATTGTGTCCGTCGCGGATTTGCTGCGAGTCGACGATCACGCTGGTGTAACCGGCCGGCGAGGGTTCCAGGTGATGATGCGAGTGCTTCACGGGATTATTGTTCGTGCTATGGTGGTCGGATTGCGGTAGGTACGGTGCCTCGTGATGCTGAAGATTGCCAGCCGGCGCGGCGGTGTAATTGTCCTCGTTGTTGAAACCACAATTCGGATACATGATCACGCCTTCGTTCAGGTTCGAGGACGCCGCGTCCGGCATATGATGCATATGATGACGACGATAAGGATGATAACGGCTCGGGAGCGATTGAAGGCTCAGAGGACTCGGCAGATGATTGTCTATGGCGTCGGTGCTGCCGCAAGAACTCGAAGAGGTCGAGTACGGTCTCTTCTGCTGATTACTTTGAGGGCTGTGTTGTTGTTGCTGCTGCTGTTGCTGTTGCAGGCTGGTCAAGGACGTCGCGTGGTGCAGAAGGTGTGGGGCGTGTTGACGGTCCTGCTGAGCATTCTGCGGACTGTGCTGTTGCAGGCTCGTTAACGAATTCGCGTGGTGCAGCAGATGAGGATGTTGCGTGTCCTGTTGCTGTTGAACCGATGCGAGCGGATCTTGATGCATGTCTAACAGAAATAGTCATACTTCAGTGTTTTCGTGCACAAAATACGAAGCGCCTACTTTAACCCGTTTGCTACGTACGTAATGTGATATTTTTACTTAATAATTATTTCATACTCTATGCTTTTAACACTGTGAGCCGCAAAAACGTTGCAAAACACAACTTTTAGTATTTTCTGTGCAATTTCGACCGATCGCAATTTTTGTAAAAAATTTTTCTCACTTTATATAGCAAACCGTTTTGGTGCTAACTTCTCAAGAAAATCCAAATCGTATGGTCCAATGATAACCCTTTATGATATTAACCCGTTTGCATCATTAGCGTATCATATGCGCTCAACTTTGTTGGTCACTATCATTATTCGTTAGCTAAAAGATAGAAATTGGGTGTTGTTGGAGATGAATGTAATAATTCTGATTTTTTCTGATAATGCCAAAATATGAGGTTCTTTCGGTTGTAGTCGTTTTTGTACTTAACCCTTTGAGCGCTATGAACGCATATATGGGTTCCCACACAGCCATTCAATTTGGGCCATGAACGCAGATATGTGTTGTTCATTAGACTCGTGTGTGCATTTATTGCGCATTGGTTTACAAATTGTCGAGAGTGATTCGTCGTAAAAAGTAGGCGGTCCACAGCACACGCTTAACTTCGCACAACTCAGCGCTCAAAGGGTTAAATATGTGTTAATTTAAAAAAATTTTGGTGAGATAAAGATCTTCTTTTCGTGTTTCCTTATGATGCAAATGGGTTAAGTTATATCAAGTTGTGTTTGTCACTCTCGGTAGTTCTGATTGTCAAGTATGTGGCCTGTCGTATTTCCGCGTCTGAACGACAGAAAGAATTGAACTTGTCTTACCTCCGTATTGGTAGAACAGGTCGCAGTTGTAGTAGGAGCCATCTTGATGAGCGTTGCCGTTGACGCTGTGCGTCGCGTAAGGCGACGACAAATAATGACTGTGATTGGTGGATCCGATGTACTCCGGATTCGAATAAGTGGTCACGTCCGTGTAATGATTATCGGGCGACTCCTTGGTCCTGTTCGGGAACGCGGGCGGACTGAGGTTTTGCTTGTCGAGATTGTTCGCGGCTCCGCAGGGTGTCGTTGTCTCCAAGGCCGCGCTAGGCGGATTACCGGGGCTCGAGCAAGAGCATATCTGCTCTAAACTCAACGCCAGATCTTTGCACTCCCGCTCCGTTAACACATTGTTCACCGACACGATGCAATGAGGCCTCGAGCTTCTCGAATTGTGCACCACCGTGAAGCACGACTGCATCCACACCCATCCTCCCGATTTCGTTAGGAACCTGTAGTATTTTGTTGTTACTTGCCCCTTGTTCAACACTGCGAACATTTCAAACGTACGTCGACGCGTCAGTACTATCGGAGATCGGTAGATCGTGAGGAACGAGTCGCGATAGATCGCGGTTGTCCGAGCAAATCGGATAGCACAGTGATTTCTCTGTATATGTCGCCAAGGCTTGGACGATAAACGTCGCGGAAATATCCCCACTACGTACCGCGAAGCTCCAGAGACCTCGGATGCCGAGGAGTGTAAACACTCGAGTATATCTCCTGGACGATACATGACGCTGGCAAGACACGTGTTGTTGACATATATCGAGAATTCACTGTATCGTTGCGGTACGAAATGTCCGATTTTAGAAAGCAAATTGTATAAACCGTTTTCTTACGATGAAATGCTGTGACAGTTTATTACAGGTTTATCATCAGATTTCTTTATGGAAAATGAAAATTATCTACCTCGATTCCAACAAATTGGAGTGAGATAAAAATTCATTTTCCTTCTGCATATGTTTAGTAAGTTGAAACTAATATATAACAGTATTTTTAAATTCTTCAAACAGTTTCACTGGTTCAAATTACACCTACTCATTTTTGTCATAAATGCTTTTAAAGATCCGCTGTCTATTTATTATATTCCCTTTGTCCCATAATAGTAGTAGCAGTCGATGAATTTAATTTGGCCCATAAATTGGCAACATTTATCATCGAAAAACTAGATTAAATTAATGAATAAATTTAGCTTCGCAGTCTAATGATTGTAGTGGGTGCTTACTTTGATCAAGAAGTTCATTTAGAAAAAGACTGCTTTTGTTCAACGGTGCCGTTAAAAATCGGACATTTCGTATGCAACAGCATGTATAGTACACGTATTATAAGTAGTGGAAAAATAAAAAGATTAATTTATTAGGGGTTGTTGAAGAGTAGCTGGTACTTCGTTGCCCGATCGAATCGACCATAACGCGGAGGAACAGGTAGCTCGGCCATCTCGCGAGCGTTGAGCAGATATTTAAAACGGAAAGCAATTTAGACCCGGATTTAGATTCGAGGATAGATTGCAAGGCAGAGCGAGAGCAACGATAGGGTGAAAGAAAATTTTTGGGCGTAACGTCGATCGTACAATCCGCAGGCGCAGACATTAGTGGCATTATGTCAGGGCTCCCTTCGAGTTGTGCTCGTGAAACTGCGAGTCTGTTCAAACAGTGATAGCAGTAACAGCGCCTCCTCTCTCTCTCTCTCTCTCTCCTCTCTTGCCCTCTTCTACCACCCGTTTCATCCCTCTTTCGTTCCAACCGCCCCCTCCATGCCGACGTTCGCGTACACGTGCACACACGTATACACGGGTGCACAGTCTCTCTTTTACTCTCTGCCCGTAGCGGCCGTAGCGGCATTGTTCAATCAATAATGTACACCCTGTATGTACTACGTGTGCACATACTTAGAGGTTAACGTGTTGGCGCGCGCTAGCACGAGAGCACGGGCCACGGGCACCAGCGCGCATGAACGCTCGAGGAAAAAGAGGAGAAAAAGGGAAATGCTGTTATACTTGGCGGTGCTGCTGGTTCTCCTCAAAAACTCGGCTACCGTGGATGGCAGAAAGGAAAGATCAAAGGATATTTCGCCAGCGAGGGCGTCGCCGAGTTTAAGCAGCGTCAGCTGCTTCTGGCCTTGCGAGAGCCTCTTCTTCAGGCACTCGGATACCACGTCGACGCCTCCGAGACCGCTCTCTCGGAGAAACGGCCACGCCACGGGGAAAATAGGGCCTATTTCCGGCCGACACCTACCTATCTGCTTTCTCCTTCACATTGTTTTCTTTCTTTTTTTTTTTCAAACGCGAAATTTCACCACGTCGCGTTTAGACCCCTCGAAGATATGGAACATGGCTCTAACGTCGATGTGTCACACTATCGAACTACCGATATTGCATCGTCAAGGGTGCCTCCGCTTTTCTCGCATCATTCCGTGCATTTATTAGGGGTACCTACAAGTAATCGATTATTTGCTAAGAATTCGTTTTGCTCCCTTAATTCTGTGTACCGATCCCGTTGAAAAGGAAACACGTATAATTTATAAAAGTATAATTTAATTTTCATGCGGTATTCAATGCAACGGCAACAACAGAGAACATTTGCGACGTTTATGGAGATGTATGGAAGATCAACGAGTGTCAACGTCGATGTGTCACACTATCAAACTACCGATAGTGCATCGCCAAGGGTGCCTCCGCTTTTCTCGCATCATTCCGTGCATTTATTAGGGGTACCTACAAGTAATCGATTATTTGCTAAGAATTCGTTTTGCTCCCTTAATTCTGTGTACCGATCTCGTTGAAGAGGAAACACGTATAATTTATAAAAGTATAATTTAATTTTCATGCGGTATTCAATGCAACGGCAACAACAGAGAACATTTGCGACGTTTATGGAGATGTATGGAAGCTCAACGAGTGTCAACGTCGATGTGTCACACTATCAAACTACCGATAGTGCATCGTCAAGGGTGCGTCCGCTTTTCTCGCATCATTCCGTGCATTTATTAGGGGTACCTACAAGTAATCGATTATTTGCTAAGAATTCGTTTTGCTCCCTTAATTCTGTGTACCGATCTCGTTGAAGAGGAAACACGTATAATCACGAATTAACCTTTTAGGAACGACGCGCCACTATAGTGGCTTTCCGTGGAAAGTATCAGTTCGAACAGCGCGAACCACTATAGTGGCTTTTTTGCCTTCCGCGGCTAGGCTTGCCGTCCCTGGGAGACAGACTCGCGGACAAACGCGCCGTACCTAAGAGGTTAATGCAACGGAAAGAACGGAGAACATTTGCGACGTTTATGGAGATGTATGGAAGGTCAACGAGTGTCAACGTTGGTTCAGAAGGTTTGGTGATTATGATCTCTCTGACAGGCCTCGAAGTGGACCAGTTGAATTTGATAACGACACCGTAAAATCTCTAGCGGAGTCTGATCCAAAATTAAGTATAGAAGAACTGTCGAGAAGCTTTGCCTACACCTACACGGGAATTGGGAAATTTCAGATTCTCACATTTCAGAATTTCACAACAGAAATTTGTGAAATTTTCCATGGTTCGCGAATTAAGCACAACTATTCTAATTAAAAATCATTTCAAATTTTCGCCTAGGGGCAACTTTTGCTGCAATTATCGTGCGTTATAATAATAATGATACAATTGATAAGAATTTTTGGCTAGGGGCAACTTTTGCTGCAATTATCGTGCACGCTATCCGGAGAAAAATCGCTGCAACTGTTGTAATAATAATAATACAACTGATAAGAATTTTTGGCTAGGGGCAACTTTTGCTGCAATTATCGTGCACGCTATCCGGAGAACAATCGCTGCAACTGTTATAATAATGATAATACAATTGATAAGAACAATAACTTCCTGTAAGAGCACAATTATCATTGCAGGAGTTGAAAAAAGTGAATGATCAGAAATGAGCTTGTTGGAAATCACTCGTGAACCAGTACTTACATACTTCATGATTGTACTTCATTCCCCATGCGTCGCACGCGTGCACATACTGGTAGAGGTTCTTCTCGATCAGATCCGCCGGGTTGTATCCGGTGAGCCGCGCTAGCCTGTAACAATTCGCGTGGGAGAAAAAAAAAGAACCGGTCAGCTACAATATTTTCCAGCGGAGGTAGCGACGTGAACCAGAGAGAGAGTCTCTTGCTCAGTTTTACCCGTATTTACAGGAGCTCCGTGCAATTCGGAGTTTACATAACCGTCATCGATGAAATCGATTTTCCCGGGCGGCGTATAAAATTTCATCCCGCGTTCCGTCGCGCGGCCCTCGTATTTATACGCCATGTGTTCATTTCCCAAGCGTGTACACGCAACGACGAGCGTATACATGATATAACCCTGTCCGTGGTGGATATTTATTTGACGCGGGGATGGAGAGCAAAAAAAAAAAAAACGAGAGAAAGAAAGGAAAAAAAAAATAGGAGCGGAGTAAAGAACGGGTCCACGGGTCCGCGGTAACACGAAACTGATTTTAATGGTCGGCGACCCGGCGACCCTTCTCCCTCCGGCGTCGAAATATCGACGACGCAATTCAACACCGCGTCGTAATTACACCGGCGGAAATAATCTAGAGCCCGTTTCACCGTTTCCATCGATGTCGACTTTCTCTTTTCTCTCCTTCTTTGTCCGAATCAACGATTCGTCAAAGTCTGCGCGAGATGGACAATTAGGAGGACGCGTACGGGAGAACGCGGAATTTTTTAAAACAATTCTGGCACGTGCGTTCTGTTAAGCAATCCACACCATAAACTTCACATAATATCTTTGCGAGCCTCGGCAGCTTTTTTACCTCCACGGAAATAAAAAAGCAATATGCGCCTATAATGTTGGTTCCTGCACTCCATGTTCAAATTGACACGGAACTAACAATTTTAATCGAAATTATGTGTAATTTGCTTCAAAAGTAACCTAAAAGATGCAGTTATGAAATGTCCGAAAGAAAACAAAACGCAACGTTAACAGAAGCGAATCAAACAAAACATAGTCATCTATTAGTGAAAATTACTTTCTTGCCAACCTAATATTTTTACGTTTGTTTCGTGTCTATCTTACACGGCCGTTACGAAGAACTGTCTAAATAATTTTCTAATGTATAGACACACCCTCGATCTTAATTTTTTACGATTTACTAATTTCGCTCTGATAATCTCTATTATATTATATTGTCAACTCCTTACTTGTCGTCAACGAATATCAGCTTCAAGTCCAACGATGCCCGAAACATGAACATGTTATGGTATAATTTCACTTCCGTTACCGAATGCGTTGGCAAGGATTGGCCCACCGCCACTAGCACAATGTTCTGGATCCGTTTTTCCGTGTCCGGTCCTTCTATCTTACATTTCAGATAGCCCGAGCAGTGTATCACCTGTAACAAGGAGGAACACATTTAGCCGAATCCAAGAACGCAATCTATCGACTCGGAAAACTATAAAAAAACGTCTGTAAATGATAATTAATTAAAATTGACTGTAAAGAATATATTTTCGAACATTTTGATTTGTAATGGTAACGATCTACTATCAAAAAAAGAGATATTAAATTTTTTTCACTCGAATGTCGACTGTAAAGTGCCACTAAAAATTCCTGTATCATAATTGAAAATATTTTTTAAAATAATTAAACTTGTTTGTATTTAATAAATTACTAAACTATTCAATACTGTACGAATTGCACCATTTTCGTATACATAGCATAAAAAAATATGTATACAAGGGAAATATTCTAGGTCGGGAGAAATGTTTCGTTTTAGAATTAAAATGGCTTCGAGTGCAAAGGGTTAACAGTAGTTACTCGATATATGTCCAAAGCCCGGGTGTGGCCACGGACATATATCGGCCAGGAGATACTACATTCTCTGATTCACGCGATAATTGGTCCTTCACCCTATTTGAAACCATGTATTTAGCACCGTCGATTTCAATATTTGAAAATAAAAATAATATCGATTTATTTGAAATAATGGCAATTTCAAAATATTATTTCGACGTTTCCAGTTTCTCGAATCCGGAAAACAATATTAATTAAAATCTTCAGAATTCGGACCTGTGCATTAGTATGGTTCTCATCCCACACCGATTGTGCAGAATTATTTAATGGACGCGAAACGGTTAAAAGGTGATTCAAGATGGTGGGGAACGTACAAACGAAGCATCGGAATTGAAGGGCGGGGACACACTCAACTTATCGTTAGTTATCTCCATACGCGCACGCGATTATTCTGAACATTATCCGAGAATCCTGATAAAACACAAGTGCAATACTCGAGGGACGGGGCGGGTACGTCGAGCGTCGGCTGAAGTGCGGATTTTCGCGTGGAACGGATCCGGCAACCCCGTAGCGAGAGCAAATTAACAATTCCTGCTTAATTAAATGGCCGATGAAACGAAAAAAAGCCTCGTTCAGCGACGGGTCTCTCGCGCTGCGTCTCGAGTGGCACCGCGAATTTGTGAAGCAAATAGGCTTATTCGTATGCCCGCGTTGCATGTCCCTCTCCGTACCGTATGCAATTCCCGTGCAACGTGCGAGTACGGGAACACGAGGGTGCCGCGAAACTCGTGAAAAGGAAAATAATTTGAGGCAAGGGCGGCCGCTCTGCCTACGCTCGATTTCGCTCTGGAAACGGGCTCAAGAGAGTTTGCTCGCGCTTCCGGAGCATGGCTGAGAAACTTTCGTCTCGGGCCTATTCCGTTTCCCGCGAAACCGAACCGACCAAATATCTTACTCGACTAAACCCAGATAGCACAGAGACGTCTTAAAGACGTCTTTAAGACGTCTGTCGAAGACGTTCAGACGTCTATTAGACGTCTATTGTACGTCTTAAAGACGTCACGAAACAGAAGTATTCAAGACGTCCCGAAACAGACCCCTAGTAGCACAAAAATATTAGATAGATATGATTGTCAAATATTGAAAAATATTTTTTGAGCCACATTTTTTCTTATGAGAAAAATATTGAATTTGAATATTGTATACATGTACAAGAAATATAAATTGAATGTTTGTTATAACAAAAAAACTAAATAAATAAAAAAAAGTAAATTAAAAGAATGTTTTTCAGCATATCCGAGAACATTAACATTTTATGCTTTATTTATTTATTTAATTAATTAATTTATTTATAAATAAAAAAAATAAATTAAAAGAATGTTTTTCAGCATATCCGCGAACATTAGCATTTTATGCTTTATTTATTTATTTAACTTATTTATTTATTTATCTATTTATTTTGATGTATTACTTTTCTGTGCACTTCTTTGTTGATGGAATATTCAGTTTGATAATCAATTACAGTTTGTAAAGGTTTTCTCTAGCAGTTTAGAATGACTGAAACGTCAAGAAATGAAACGTCTGAAAGACGACTCGTAAAAGACGTCTTAAAGACGTCTGAAATGAGACGTAAAAACGACGTCTTTTACGAGACGTCTTTTCAGGACGTAAGACGCTCAGACCAAAAATGGACGTAAAACAGACGTCTTTAAGACGTCGAATGCTATCTGGGAAGTACTGTAAAAAAGAAAGTCAACAATACGGGACACGCAGTTTTTTTTTTTTTATTAACGAATCCCCTGAGTTTAGTGGGCGAAACTGTAGCGACGGTCAAAAGAAAGTTTGAAATTAGAACTTCTACGTTCGAGTATTAAATATTATATAAATGTATAAAATCCATATAATCATTAAACATCGCGTATATTCGATCGAATCTCCAAAATTACGAATGCATAACACGTATCCATGATTAATTATTGGACGACGTAGCAAAAATTGATTTCACCCCAAGCCTGCAAATCCCTGTACATACAGATCACCGCCATTCAGGACGAATTCTTTCAACGATCCGCTTAAGTTGATCACATGCTCGGCTCCGTCGACACTTGCTAATCTGAATTTACGATCATTAATATCGCGGATTTACGGAAATCGGGAAACTCACCCCGACATTGCTACGAATTGGGCCCCCCTACGTTTCTCGCCAAATGTTCGACATATGCTCGAGCAATAACTATGGCCCGAGACGCCGAAAAGGATGGTACGTACTTACCAGCACACAGTGATCGGAATCGAAACAATTAACATTGTAATTAATTGTGCCCATAATTATGAAAGTGGTCTAAGTCATAAAAAAAAAAATTACATTGAATAAATTTAGTTTCAAATCATGTCGTGTGAAATAAGTGATAAATTCATTTTTTTTTTTTAATTTTGACTTAGACCACTCTCATAATTATGGGCACAATTGAAAGTGACTATTTTACATTACTTTTTAACAAAATAACAAGAACGTGCTACCCACATTTTTAGCAATATTTTAAAAATAATATATACCCAAAGAAATTTTGCTAAATAATTTCTCACGTATGCATATCCTTAGTACCTTAGAATTTTACATAGTATAATAATATGCATAGTTACTTAACATGTATAATCAATGGGCATAATGTATGGGCACAGTAATCGGTACCCCACAGTAATTGCGTCCCTTACCCTACATATAAGAAATAAGAATAAAATCTTATTAACGAAGAAGGCAAAGAATTATATGCAGAATTGGAAAAATTCAATAAAAATAGAGGAACACAGAACTTGGACTTTTATTTTTGTTACTGCTTTTATTATTAAAAAATTGTCTTTTTTCTTTGGATGTACTTATAACGTTGACGTTATTACGTTGTACGGCCCAAGTTTCGTGCGAGTATGAAACGTGGTTCGAAAGTTATGCGAGAATGTCACGAAATACATATTCCGATTCCGACGTTGGTCGTACGGGAACGGAAGGGACCTGCGACACTTTGCACTTGCCAAGCAAAAGGAGAGACAGCCCTCGAGAAAGAAAATGTTTGGCAAATAGCTCGTTCAAGCCCACAGTGCTATGATGACCGTGGCTCTCGACAAAATCGTACACAGAAGACCCCAATAGGCGTTCAGCGAAGTCATGAATGCAACCCCTGTAAGCTGTTAGGCGAGCCCCGAGGGGGGTTCGGGGGACCGAGACAGCTTTTTGTATGACACTTAGTACGCACAAAGACAGAGCTGTAGTTGGCTCGACTTTGTCAAAGTGGTAGCACGCGTTTCGCGTATTTCTACATGTCGCACAGAGTGGACCGGGGATCGGTGATTGCGCGAACGTTTTCGGCACGATAGAACAAACTATACTTCCCCTGAATGTAGGATACATCTTGAAACGTATGAATTTACCGTCACACGCTGCACTGTGAAAACTCTACGTAATAATGGCAGCTATAGAGCCATCACCGGACTCCGGATTCTATGAATTTATAACAAAAATTAATAGACCCTTTGCACTCGAAGCTATTTTAACTCCAAAACGAAACATTTCTTCTAACCTAGAATATTTCCCTTTTACATATTTTCTTTTCGTGTTGTACACATGAAAATGGTGCAATTTACTCGTATAATATTGAAGTGTTTAGTAATTTATTAAATACAAAAAAAAATTAATAATGTAAAAAATATTTTGAATAATGGTATAACAATTTTTAGTGGCGCCTTACAATCGCCATTCGAGTGCTAAGGGTTAACAACATTAATGTATCAGTTTCAACCTCTCAACATTATTAAAAGAAGCAACGCGTTTCTACTGGACGGACAACAAATTTTCCTCGAGGTTGTTCGGGGAACTGGTTGAAGGTAAATTTTGATTTTTTGTTTTTTTTTTTTTGTCGGATATGAAACACATTCGCAGCCGATGTTTTTATTGCAGAGAACAGGGTGCAATCGAGTGATTTCGAGCAGTGCTCATCTACCTGGTGGCCGTTTACTATTCGACTCGCGCGTGACCAGGACAATGCAGTCCCTACTTAGCTCGCTGCTTCTTATCTTTTATTTAGCATTTGAATTTTTATTCGTTTTACGATTTCCTGTGCAAGCAGGCTAAGCCTTATGCTAATCGCCGATTGGCTCCTCTTCCGGTCCTCGTGGACTGGCTTTAACCGGTTTGTTTGCCGCGGATATTGCGAAATTTTCGAAAGCCAATAAACCCATCATCGCTCCGGTATTCTTCATCCCTTTCAGATTATTGAAGACATAATTTCTTTCGAAAATCTCGTCCTTTATACCGTCGACGTACCCATCCAGGAAGAATTAAAAAACGCAATCTACAATTTTCTCTTGCAAAACCTATTCTGAAGGAAAGTATTATTTTCCTTATTATTGCTATTGTTATTATTGTCTCCGGTATCTTCATCCCTTTCAGATTATTGAAGACATAATTTCTTTTGAAAATCTCATCCCTTATACCGTCGACCTATCCATCCAGGAAGAATTAAAAAACGCAATCTATAATTTTCTCTTGCAAAACCCATTCTGAAGGAAAGTATTATTTTCCCTATTATTGCTATTATTATTACTGTCTCCGGTATCTTCATCCCTTTCAGATTATTGAAGACAACATTTCTTTTGAAAATCTCATCCCTTATACCGTCGACGTACCCGTCCAGGAAGAATTAAAAAACGCAATCTATAATTTTCTCTTGCAAAACCTATTCTGAAGGAAAGTATTATTTTCCTTATTATTGCTATTATTATTACTGTCTCCGGTATCTTCATCCCTTTCAGATTATTGAAGACAATATTTCTTTTGAAAATCTCGCCCTTTATACCGTCGACGTACCCGTCCAGGAAGAATTAAAAAACGCAATCTATAATTTTCTCTTGCAAAACCTATTCTGGAGGAAAGTATTATATTCCTTATTATTGCTATTATTATTATTGTCCTTACAAGAGCTGACGGTTTTGTTTTGCATTACCTTGTATCCTTCGGTGACCAGGCCGGCGTTCCTCTTCGCCAGATTGCACTTCATCCTGAGGGTGAAGGTACACTCCAGTTCGATTTCACCTCGCGAATTCGATGGCGGAAAGGCGAAGCCCGAGAGGCCCACCGGGCCTTGCGGCAGCGACAGAACCGACGACATTTCTTTGTGGTCGTCAGGATAAATATACTCGAAAATACTGCTACCCGTTAACTCCACCTGCACACAGAACATTTTCCGTCAGAAAATTCCGAATTCACTAATGCTCCGATCTTCTCTCTTAATCACGAATCTATCTTTGCTGTTTACGCATCACTGACATAGATTTATTGCTACACCTGCAGATTGTACGCAATAATCATCGTTTTATACTTGTGCGAGTAAAATGCAACGTTAATTTTAGTCCGTTGTTCCCCGACGACGAAACGTAACAGAGAGAGCATACCATTCGGTTAATAAACAAATATGACCGTCTCTGTTCCGAATGAATGCGAGAATCGCGTATCAAACAAAATATTCAGTTTACACTCGAAACTTATTAATACGTTCTCGATTGATAACATTTAAAATTAGGTCAACTGACTACCAGGCCATTTTCAGACGAAACACAATCATGATGATTGGCGATTAGCGATCGTGCGACATGCTCACACGGCGTTTAATTGGCTTGTATACTCGATTCGCGTTTGCGTAGACTGTAGACGGAAATGGCGAACGTATTCGTGTCAGTTTCTCGTCTGAAAAGGTCTCGATCGATGCGCTTACGTGAAATTACTGATTACTTATTAAATGAATGTAGGGATATCTCCGACCTGCGCCAGTCCCAAGTGCGTGCTGGCCGTTTCGCTTATGTACATAATTTTGCCGTTGGGCGCCACAACGAATATGAAACCGTCCAGCGTCTGAAACAAGAAACCAACAATCAGGACCGATCTAATTCGATACCGAGCATAATATCGTTTCGGATCACTGGCCTAATTTCAGCTCTCGGTAGCCTCTTTTTTTTCTTTGCTGCACTTCGAGTTACAACAAACAGTGTGAATCAAATTTTATTTTTATTGGATATACAGCGATTTCTCTATATATGTCGCCAAGGCCTGCATGATAACACGACATGAGAATTCACTCTAATCGAATGATTTTTCAATTTATTTTTTTGGAATAAATTCCATGGAGTGTCTCCAAGATTCCACCCTGGCAGTTAAAGAATTTTATATTTTGCGATTACTTTTGTAATTGATTACTAGAAATTCGAGAGAACAGAAAGATAAAAAGAATTTTAAACTATAGATGTGTTGTTTTCTAAGTTGTCGAAGTCGTTAGAGAAAGAAGGAAATTAGAAATTTTTCTACCTAATCCCTGTGTTTTGCAATCGATGCAGGGAATTTTTATTTTGCAGAAAAATTATTACTTTTATTTAGCATTTTGTACTTTCTATCGATTACGAGAAATGAATCGATGAATCGTCGGTAGAGTGAATCAGCGATCACGATTAAAAATGTAAATTACTAAATGAACTATGATTTGATGAAAAAAATTGCCGCAGCATTCGCACGGTGTTTATCTTAATTGGTCAGGTGTCTCAGGTGAGTATTTTAACGGAAATCGAATACGTGATTCGCTGCACTGATATTTATGACATGACACGGAGGAGAACGATGAGTACTTACTTGCAATATATGAGTGCCCAGTTCCTTGATGGCAGTTTCTATGGGGTTGACGGGTGGCGGAACGGCGCCCCATTCGTCTCCAAGACCTGAAACATTATTTCGCGACGGTGAGACTTGATCGAACGATAGACCAATCTTCGAAAGTGCAGCCGGCCATAACATTCTTGATTTGTAAAAATCCATTTCGAACACGTCCCTTTTGTCGCTTTCGCGAAACCCTTTTGCGGTTCGGACGTGTTTTCTCAATTTTATTTCAGGACTTGTTCGAACACTGTGCGCACAACTCAAATGTTATCCGTAGCTTTGTCAGCCCGAGAACAGCTGAGAGATATTGCAATTATACAGGGTGTCCCAAAAATGTTGTATTTCTGTTGAGGAGTTATTAGCGAAAAACACAGACCAATCACAGAATCTAATATTTTTTAGACAAGCTGTATAATAATATATACGAACAAACAGTATAGGTAGAATGTGAGTTGTGTTGGCAGAATTGGAAATAAATTAATTCGTTGGTGACGAAGAAATGGTACAACAAATAGTACAGGCACTGAATTATGGCAAATCAATGTGCAATGTGAAAGTTACCTGTAGACTGTTGATCTTTATGCATTTATGGCTGTTGAAATTTTTCAAAAAATTCTAAAATTTAATATTCGACAGAATTTAGTACAATTTAGTGCAATGTGAAAGTTACCTGTAGACTGCGCTGATCTTTATGCATTTATGGCTGTTGAAATTTTTCAAAAAATTCTAAAATTTAATATTCGACAGAATTTAGTACAATTTAGTACAATGTGAAAGTTACCTGTAGACTGCGCTGATCTTTATGCATTTATGGCTGTTGAAATTTTTCAAAAAATTCTAAAATTTAATATTCGACAGAATTTAGTACAATTTTGATATATTTCAGATCTGCACAGGCTATTACCACTGAGAATAATATTTTATTTGGTTTCTTCTTCTTAAAATTCGTCTAAAAAAATTGCAAATTGCATAAACTTCCGCAGTCTACGTTACGTGATATTTTAAGTGGTTAATATTTTCAAAGTCGACGTTTTATCGAACCGAATGCATAAAAGAGAGTTGTCTTGTTCGAGGGCATGGCACACATTGTAATTCGCGTTGCCTCCTTATCCCGATGATCCAATATACATGTTTCTAACGGCGTTTCATACTCCATGTGTAACTAAGCCTGTAGCCAAGTATTCCGTGTCCGCGCATTAATTACAATACATCTACGGTGCACGGCAGCTGCAACGGGGCGCGTTTTCTGCAGTCGCGTGAAATTTCGCGGAAAATGGCTTGATCATTCGGTACACCTCGATACCGAACGGCAGTTCTATCAATTTCATCGGATACTATCGCTTATCGACGCTCAGGCTACTAATTGTTTCGATGAAATCGATTGTTACGTAACAGGCTTGGGCATTAGTATCGAAATAAATTATTTGAAAAATCATCGTTCGGATAACGTACAATCCTATTCGGAGCTATATTGCACTTGAAATGATCGTACGTCAACTTACTTGAACAGCCAAATAATTTTCCCACAATTATCTCATAATTAGACATCGGATCTTTATGCATTTATGGCTTATGGAAATGTTAAAAAAAATGCTATAATATAAAATTCGAGAGAATTTAACACGATTTTTATTTGCTTTGGATCTACAAAGGCTGTCCCCATTAAAAATAAAATTTTATTTCATTCCACTTTCTTAAAATGTTTCTATAAAAACTGGAAATTGCATAAACATCCGATGTCTACTCATAATTATGCTTGAAAGTGAGTGCAGCTGAACTTTATTCATTAACCACTAGAACTACCGAGTAATAAATACAACCGATGAATATTGCTTTGTAACAATGACAAGAGTACATCTATTCGAACCTAATACCATTTTTATTTTAAAATGTACTTCTATGAAAAAGTTTATTTAAAGAATTCTGATGAAAACATTTTTATAATTTCAGTAATTGTGAAAGACAAAATTAGGAACCAGTCATTTTGACTGGTTCGGTAGTTCTAGTGTTAAACTACAGAAATTAGCATATTAGAAATCAGCTACAAATTTTGGTAGATACATTCATGTTATTTTTATAAAGTGATGTAAAATTTTTTTTAGTGTTCCTTAAACCTAGCGTTGAATAAATTATTCGATTCCTCGAGTACCACGAATTTCACGGCTATTTACCAATTTCTCTGCTAATTTTGCAATTCAAAACGGTCTCGAGAAAAAGAGTCGTGGGGAAGGCGTCGAGTCCTTTTTCCTTCTCTTCTTCTTTTTTTGTAAAATAAAAAGGGAATAAAGACGCGGCCGTATTCTAGAGGGATGCAGCCACTTGAAATTCAATTCACCGATGTCGTAAGAAGGGAGGCGAGACGGGAGGAGCTATTGTAACACTATAACAGCCCCCATGCTTTGCTTACAAAGCACCAGGGACTAACAATGCATTAAGTGCGCAATCACATCCATCTCATCCGATACTATTTGCCCTTTGCGCGTAAGTGTCCGGTGCCTGAATTAACAAAGAATAGCGTTTCATCCGTTTACCGCTAAGTGAACTTTATTGCCGGCACGTGGTTCTGTCACACGCCGGCGCGGCGTTCGCGTGGAAAATCAATCGATTTGTTTCTCGTTATCTCGCGGGTTTACCAAGATGTTTAACCAATCTAACAAAGAGGATATCCTTCGACTAAAATTTCTTCAAGAAATATCGGTTCGACAGCGAGCTCCTTCGTGATACTTTATCGTCAGGACATTTTTGTTGTCGTTAATGCATTAACACTTTGACTGCCAAACTAGAAACCTCAAAAATTCCATAAAATTAAAGCAAGTTATTTAATGAAATAAAAATCGAAAACAATTAAATGTATGATATTGCGTGGTCTTCCAACTTTCTTACATTTTACAGTTCCTAATAAAAATTTGGTACAATGAATATATTAACGTAAACATTTATCATAAACCCTGAACAAATAATTCCGTCACCCACATACGGATGACATGCCAGTCAACGTGTTAAATTGTCTCTCATCTTCGGTCAGATGCTTCCTATCTAACTTTTGATTATTATTTTCTAGTGAACTGCGAGAGCCTATCCGTTCATATATTCTAACAGTTATCAAGAATTTATAAAACGCGAAACTAAGCGGAATTTTATACGATTTTATCTCATTTTTCGATTAGTACAACAAATATTCGGTAAAAATTGTGAAGATGACGATTCATTTGGGTCTATTAAATATTAAGAATAGTGCTGTATATATAAAATATGACACAAGGAAAGGCTGTAGCCAGTTTTGGGGGTCAAATCTGCCCCGGGAGGTATTTTATTTTAATTTGCGCCATTCGATAGATAAAAAAAAGATACTTTTCAGCCAAGATTTAGCCCGATAGCTCAAGGGTAGTTATCGAGGAAAAACGAAAATTCAGTTTTTGGTCTATTTTTCCCATTTAATGACAATTTGAAATTCTGAAAAAATATCTGACACATTTCGGATACCATGTGGATCATTGCAGATCAGAGAAAAATTCGAGTCAAATATTTTTCAACCAACTATATCCTGCCTAAATTTCATTAAAACTTTGCGAGTACTAATTTCAACGTGCACAGCTCAATTCATTGAACGAGCGACCCTAGTCGTTCGAACGCGTGAACGAGTTTGTAAAGTAAGTGGATTCGCTTTTCAATTAGAAATACAGGTAGCCCTCCTACAACACGGCATCTTATAACACGGTTTCGCTATAACACGATTCATAAATTACGGAAACCCTCCTACAACACGGCATCCTATAACACGGTTTCGCTCTAACATAATAAGAAAATTGCAAAAACCTTTGTACAACACTATACTTCTACAGCCGCGGCTAGGCTTGCCGTCTTAAAGATACAATGTTGCAGAAAGTATTTCTTTTCATCTCCGTGGCCTGAAAACAAAAGTGTCAATTTTTGACAAAGAAAAGTCATTTTTCTTGAATGCAGACCCTTCCGCTGAAAGAAGCCGAAAATTCAAAAGGGAGCTACAAAACTGTCTAGCTCCATACCGAGAAATTTACAATGACCTGGTAAGAACCAGCAAGCAAAGTAACATTACTGCAAGAACTTTGAATGAAGAAAAAAGTTCTGAAACTGAAGGCGATATCGTTCCATCGAAAAAACGTTCTCGGTTGATTATACTGAGCAGTGACGACGAAGAAATTTATTAAATGAAAGTTGCGTTAAATTAAAATAATATTTTTTGTTTTGTGTTGTACATACATTTATATTTTTAATAAAAAGTAAGTTGTTTATGTAGAATTAGAATATACTCATACAACACGGTTTCACACAACACGGCATTTTCTAGGAACCTATCATCTACCGTGTTATGGGAGGGTTACCTGTAGTCAATTAGAAAATTTTCAATTAGAAGATTCACAGTCAATTACCGTCTGGGAAGGCGTCCCGCATTTTCAGGTAGCTCGTGGTCAACCGAATGATGCTGGCCTTGTCCAGTTGCGTGGTGATGGGCATCGGAAGAGGCAACAACATCGCTAGTTGCAAAAATTGATAGTTCTCCCTCTCGCGGCGATCTCGTGCCGCGTTCTTGCTCTTCTCCTTCGTCACCCCAGGCTCCTTCGGCACATCAACCACCTTCGTCATTTCCTGCGGACCGGATGCGCGGAGGATCGAATTGTTGTTGAGGCGATGATTGTCCGATCTCAGATCTAGGGTGTACGATTCGGATAGGCTGCTGCCTGGAAAAAAGCGAACAAAAACGATCAGAAAAATGTTCAAATATTTATCGATACAAAAATACAATATACAATTCTTTCGATATGCATCTTTCAATTTCTCGAGGCGAGAGGAAGAGGCAGAAGGTTAAGAAGTGCTCTACAAAAAAAAAAAAAAAAACGACACAAGAACTCGCTAATTACACCTTCACAATTTTCTAGTGGGGAATCTGTCAAAGTAGGACGTCCGACCAGTGTCGCCAGATGAGGGGTGGGAGCACGAATGGAGGGGAAAAAGTTACCCTCTCTCTGCTACTACGAAACGCGTCACGTGACCGAGCCGTGGCGGAAGCAGGGAGCAATAGCGCGGTAGAAGGGGAAATTAGAGTGGGGGGAACAAGTCTTGATCTGGCGACTCTGGTTCTGACAAACTACGCAACATCCGATGACAAACAAATGCGACTTTTATATTATTCTTCCGTTCGAAGTTGTTCTCTTTCATCTCGCAGTTATGCCGAAGATATTTCGCGATTATTAACAGTTTGACTGCCAAACTAGAAACCTCAAAAATTCCATACAATCAAAGTAAGTTATTTAACGAAATAAAAACTGAAAAAATATGATATGTATGATATTGAGTAGTCCTCCAACTTTCTTGCATTTTACAGATCCTACTTTTTGGTACAATGAATATAATAACGTAAAAATTCATTTTAAAACCTGAGCAAATATTTCCGTCAGCCACGTGTTAAAATAGTGAAAGTAACGTTATTATTACACGTGTAGCACTGAAAATGATCAATGTTCTGCATCGATTGAAAAGCATAGAAGCTAAATTTATATTTTTATAAAATAATATATTAATACTCTAATCTAGTCTTCTAATCTTTTCACGGTTTTAAATCACACCTACTTATTTTTGTCATAATTAAAATAATGGGAAAGCACAATTTAAAGCAGTGGATATATCGAAAACAATTTAAGGGCACCAACTTATTGGTGTCAGCTTAACAAAGTAATTAGAAGAAGAAAGAAATTTTTATTTCGCTCTTGTGTCTTGTAATCAACACCAGACATTTTTTGTTTCGCATAAAGATCCGTCGTCTGGTAATAACCGTGTTCTATTTTGACAATCTCTTTTTCAAAATAAAAAGTTTATGCATCAATTGCAGAACACAGGAGCCAAATTTATATTTTTATATATATAGCGAGGGTAATATATTCATACTCTGATCTAGTCTTATAATCTTCTCACCGTTTTAAATTGCACCCACCCATTTCCGTCATAAAATGCATAAAATCCGATTTACGAGTGTCTGCTTCCGAAGCATGGTACCGACGAGAGATCGAGGAATAAAAGAACGCGTCAATGTTTAACACTAGAACTACCGGATGGGTCAAAATGACTTCCTCCTAATTTTTTCTTTTAGAGATATTGAAATTAGAAATATGTTTCCATGAGAAATTTTTTTAATAAACTTCTCTATCGATGTAGATATTTAAACAATACTAATACGAAATCTAAACAAATCTTATTTTGTTGTTATTATAAGGCAATGTATGCCAGTTGCATTTAGTGCTTGGTCGTTCTAGTGTTAACGGTAATGCAAATTTGATCGATCAGAGTGTAAAACAGGAATGTCGATTGTATCGCCTAGTGTGTGACCGATTATTATCTGCATGATACGGGGTCGAACGTACCGGGTCGACTGAAATGAAAATACTGTCGCGCAATAAATCGAACGGACAACGTCGCCAATATAGCAATCGATGGAGCATCGGCCATGATACAAGCGCGGAGGCCGTAACGACGTCGGAGCTGATCGTTATAAGAACCGAAAGCAAAGGGAGCAAACCGTCATTAAAACGCCGGCAAGAGAGCAACCTAACGACGTAGCTACCCATCTCCACCGAGTCTTCTCACGGATGGAAATTCGCTTGAATAATGCATTTTTTTTTCCTGCTCCGTCGTTCCCGACCAACGATTCTGCGACTCGTTCCAACGAAGAGAAAAGACGGGTTTGCTCGATTCGAAAAAAAAAAAAAAATTTTCCCGTGACCAAGAAAAAAAAAAAAATAAAGTTGTTAATTGGGCGAGAAAGTTTCGATGCTCGACCATTGAAAAGGCTCTCGGTTAGAATGGAAACCGAACAAAAAGGAGGCCCGTGGTATATTGCCACGGTACGCAGAACTCGCACAGAGAGACGTTGACACGCGTGGCATTGTTGGAACAACTCGGTTACACCTATTTTCTATATTCCAAGAACGAGCGTTTAAAAACGATTTGTTTCCGACGAAGAATCGCGAAACCTCCACGCGGCGTTCGAACGAAACGGAACAGGTCCGTGCAAGTCTCCAGCGAGAACAGGTCACCGCAATATCGTCGAAGCTAATTAACGCACAAGTTTCTTGTCCGAGCGATCGAATTGACAATTGAAAAAAAAATGTACCTTTCTGAGCCTGTTTCAGCCTCCAGCTACCGACGTAAGGATCACCGGTTAATACAATGTTACGACCATGATTCTCAACCATCGGCGCCATCTTTTGTCTGTCGATCCAGCGGACGGACACACACACGATTACTATAGAAGAAGAACCTCGATGACGACACACTCGACGACACACCAGAGGACACAGAAAAGACACCGGGGTGTTCCGGTCACAACATGTCCGCGAAACTGTTACGAACACTTTTTGTTTTTTTTTTGTTTTTTGTTTTTACCGATCTCGTGTCACGCGCACATACGCCATTCGTTCGGGGTTGGCCGCGAAACAACCCCCGGTCGGCGACTTGTAGCTGAAGAACAGAGGAGGGAGAAAGAAGAGAGGGAAAGGAGAAAGAACCGTGTAATCTCCGAATTTCGATTCCTGTCACGACCTTGAGTCGACCGAGCGAACCTTGACGTGCACGTACAGCGTGTCCGGTGTCTGTCGCACTTAAATTGCGACTAGTGCGCGTTCCGCTCTTCGGGGTCTAACCTCGTGTCGGGTTTTGGTCCTCGTTCCCTATCGCTACGGCGGCGTGTCTCTCCTCCTACTGCTGTTCCTCCGCTTCCATCTCATCCCCGATGGGGTAGGTAAGCCGTGAGAGGTACCACCCTTATTTTAAGCTCCACCCTTGGAGCAGGATCAGTCGAAAGACCCCTCCGCACACACGCACGTGCAAACCCCGTGTCGGTGTCTGGGTTCCTCGGTTCCCGACCGAGAAAGAAAGAGACGGAGAGAGCTGTATATAGGTAGACGACACGGTCGCAGAGAAAGAAGTTCACCGGGGAACAGAGACGGCGAGAACCATGATCGCGCTCGCTTAGGCTAGTCGGGGAAACCCCAAGTGATTCGAATGACGGTCGTGCCGGACGGTACACCGTGTGCCGGCTGGCCCGACGGGTGGCCAAATCGAAAGCAAAAGCGATTGCTGGTGGCTCTACTGTTCCGTTGACGAGCCACCATAGGATTATGGTATATTCTTTCTCTTTCTTCCCTTTCTCTCTCTCTCTCTCTCTCTCTCTCCCTATCGCCCTTTATACCGGCCTTCGCGACCGTAGTTACCGCCGCGTCGCACGGCCAATGGCACTGGCCCTCTCGAACCCTGGGAATTTTCAAACTCCTACGAACTCGAGGAACCAGGAACTCTCGGACCCTCGAAACTTCCTTCTACCCGGCTGCCAGCGGGGGTGACGAGCCAGTAATTGCCGAAAGGGTTGTTCTCATTACGTAACACGATTTATTACCCGGTCGACGGTCACTCTGTGTTCCTCCGAGGTGTTCCCGAACACCAGACTGTACCTCCCATTGTCTCTCGTTGTAACCGGCATACCAAATTCTGGATTTTCTTCTTTGCAAAATATTTTTCCAGAACCATTTTGCAAACGAAACAAATAATATGTACCACCCCCCCCCGTTCTACCTCGCAACATTATTGAAAGAAGCAAGGCGTTTCTACTGGACCCTTCTTCCTTGCAATGGATGCAAACAATTTTTATTTGCACTTTGTATTATTTTATTTTCAACAGTCTAACGATGACATGGATGTTTCGGTACTACGATATTTTCTGCATTAAGTTTAAACCGACTGTTTTTCACTGATAAGATTTTTTCTATTATACCTGTGTACAGGCAAATATTTGGACACTGTAGTGGCTGCAAAATTGATCGCTTTATTTATTCAATCAGGATACGTTTATCGAATTGATTCTTTTTCGATAAGTTATACCTGCATTTCCATTTGGGAATACTTTTGCTCCCCTATAGATACGTGAGAAAATAAATCTATCTATTTATCACACTGTATAAACATATGTATTTATCAGAAATCATTAAATTTTCTACACGAACATTCGAATTTCGAAAATTTCCGGAACAAAAAGGTATGCTCGCTCTCTCTCTCTCCCGTTGCACACTGTAAACAATTTTATTGAGAAAAACAAATAACGGCTTTCGAAAGGAGAAGGTTCAGGCTTTAAAATGAGTCCAAAACGAATATTCTATGACTTTGTTTCGCGGATTAGCAACGTTTCGAACGAAAAGTTGAATAATTCCTCACAGATGCATCCTTACAGTCTCAACATTTGTAAATTAAAAATATTAGAACCCGCCATTTCGACGGATCCCGTAAACCCAATGTTAAATAAATCGATTTTCTGTTCTAAGAAATAATAAATTAGTGTTGCACTTTATTTCTGGAATAAATTCCAACAGAAACGAACGGGTGCTCGCCAGTTTGGAAAATATAATTTCAAGAAACACGCGTGTAACATAATAAATAATAATCAGAATTGAATTAAAAAAGGAGCACTTGTACTTCAAGGCTACTCGTTCACATCCCCAAAAGGCTAATTCTGGAATAAATTCCAACAGAAACGAACGGGTGCTCGCCAGTTTGGAAAATATAATTTCAAGAAACACGCGTGTAACATAATAAATAATAATCAGAATTGAATTAAAAAAGGAGCACTGGTACTTCCAGGCTACCCGTTCACATCCCCAAAAGGCTAATTCTGGAATAAATTCCAACAGAAACGAACGAGTGCTCGCCAGTTTGAAAAATATAATTTCGAGAAACACGCGTGTTACGCAACAAATAATAATAAAAATTGAATTAAAAAAGGAGCACTTGTACTTCCAGGCTACCCGTTCACATCCCCAAAAGGCTAATTCTGGAATAAATTCCAACAGAAACGAACGAGTGCTCGCCAGTTTGAAAAATATAATTTCAAGAAACATGCGTGTAACACAACAAATAATAATAAAAATGGAATTAAAAAAGGAGCACTTGTACTTCAAGGCTACCCTTTTACATCCTCAAAAGGCCAATTCCGTGTATCGAATAGTTCCTCTGAAAAAAATTCTTCAAAATCCGCTTGTTTTCACCGGCGCACAGTGGGCAAAACGACCTTTTTCGATTCAAAATCAAAGAACTTTCGATAGGAATGAGGTAGAGCGATGAAAATTTTTTTTAAATGAAAGCTGAAACTTTGTCGAATATGGGAAAAATAGGGAGATTGCGGTACGAACGTTTTTTAACCTTGAGAAAATTCGTTAAAGTTGCACAATTTCAAGAAAATTTTGTTTTTGTGGCTAATACGCGCGGAAAATTTTTTTTTAACATGCTATATATCGTTTCCCATAGATTTTTTCACGCTGATTTCAAATCTGTTTTCAAAATTTGTCTACGACCTCTGGTTTTTGAAAAAAATAGATTTTTGTGACACAAATTAATGAAATTTTTTCGTTAAAATGACTTGATAACACACTAGTGTGAAAGTATATCGTATTCTCATATATAAAACACAATAAAAATAATAATAATGAAGTATTTTAACGTTTTGAGTTACTTACGAAACATGAAGCCACTTCACATCTCGTCATCACTTGACGTATCGCTGTCATTACTACTGGCACTTTCTTGAAATTGTGCAACTTTAACGAATTTTCTCAAGGTTAAAAAACGTTCGTACCGTAATCTCCCTATTTTTCCCATATTCTACAAAGTTTCAGCTTTCATTTTAAAAAAATTTCATCGCTCTACCTCATTCCTATCGAAAGTTCTTTGATTTTGAATCGGAAAAGGCTGTTTTTGCCCACTGTGCGGCATTCGACGAGAAGCTTCCCTCGAGTGTCAAGTGCGTGGGAGAAGAAGACCTCGGACGAATCGTCGTAAAATGACAGGTTTGCAACCTGCCTTTTACGACTGGACCGTATAACCACCTTGCTGCGTACCTTTTTCGCCGGGAGCAAAGTGCGCGCCGAAATCGGAAACATGTGTTGGCAACATGTTCCGGAAGGAAGGAACTAAGGGAACGAAGGATCCGAAGGAAGGAACCTGCCGGCGTCCCCAAGGCGCATCCCCCACGAACAATGTCCACGACCTTTACCGTGGAACACGTGTTCCACCGCTCCCAGCGTTACCTTGTATTCTCCGTTAAACACCTTCTGCACGCCCTGGCTCGGGTCGACAGGTAGAAGAGCATCTAATACGAAACATGTGTTTCTGCTTCCCGGTCTCCTCGTCATCCCCGCACCTTCGCCTTTCCAGGGCTAAGACGTTGTCGTAACGGTCACAGGGCCCGGCAAGGTTTACTTGCGGGCCCACGCGCGTCCGTGCTTTTGCCACACCTTCGCCAGGCCAAGATTATCCAGATGTCGAGAAAAACCAGCCGAACCAACACCAAGGACATTGAATTTTCCGGGTCATCGAGTTTTTGCCAATTTTTTCTCGGCAGTTTCGCCGGCTACTTTTTTTCAACCCTCCACGTTGCCGAGAATATTCTCGGACACGTCAGTCTCGCGGTGCCTTTTCTCGGACAATTATCGAGAGCAACGTGACCGCAAATTTCATGCAATCTTTATAATCCAACGAATTTTGAGAAACAGACGCCCCACAGGTGTATTCGTACAATTTCCTGTTAGTTTTGAATATTTTTTTATTTTACTCGCGTTAGCTAATGGCATTTACAGGAAATGAAAATGAACATTGTAGTAAATGCAAGTTTTCATTGCTTAATTTATTATATAATATCCATCATTATCAAGGACAGTTTTCGGACGTCAGTCTCACGGTGCCTTTTCTCGGACAATTATCGAGAGCAACGTGACCGCAAATTTCATGCAATCTTTATAATCCAACGAATTTTGAGAAACAGACGCCCCACAGGTGTATTCGTACAATTTCCTGTTAGTTTTGAATATTTTTTTATTTTACTCGCGTTAGCTAATGGCATTTACAGGAAATGAAAATGAACATTGTAGTAAATGCAAGTTTTCATTGCTTAATTTATTATATAATATCCATCATTATCAAGGACAGTTTTCGGACGTCAGTCTCACGGTGCCTTTTCTCGGACAATTATCGAGAGCAACGTGACCGCAAATTTCATGCAATCTTTATAATCCAACGAATTTTGAGAAACAGACGCCCCACAGGTGTATTCGTACAATTTCCAGTTAGTTTTGAATATTTTTTTATTTTACTCGCGTTAGCTAATGGCATTTACAGGAAATGAAAATGAACTTTGTAGTAAATGCAAGTTTTCATTGCTTAATTTATTATAGAATATCCATCTTTATCCAGGACAGTTCTCGGACACGTCAGTCCAACGGTGCCTTTTCTCGGACAATTATCGAGAGCAACGTGACCGCAAATTTCATGCAATCTTTATAATCCAACGAATTTTGAGAAACAGACGCCCCACAGGTGTATTCGTACAATTTCCTGTTAGTTTTTAATATTTTTTTATTTTACTCGCGTTAGCTAATGGCATTTACAGGAAATGAAAATGAACTTTGTAGTAAATGCAAGTTTTCATTGCTTAATTTATTATACAATATCCATCATTATCAAGGACAGTTTGCCATCTCTCCTGCAAATTTTCAATCCCCCTCTTATAGAAATCCAGGGTTCGCGAAGCAAAATAGGACTCAATAAGGTGCCTCCTTACGTCTCCTACAGAAGTGAATGTTTTATTTCTTAACCCATTTGCATCATTAGCGTATATATACGCTTAATTTGTTTGGTCACTATCATTATTATTCGTTAGCTAAAAGATAGAAATGGAGGGTGTTGAAGATGAAAGTAGAGTATTCTGATTTTTTCTTATAATGCTGAAATATGAAGTTCTTTTACTTGTAGTCATTTTTGTACTTAAATATAATAATAAAAAAGGAGTTTGGTGATAAAGGCCTTCTTTTCCTTACGATGCAAATGGGTCAAATAATGCTCCAGAGATTTGAAAAGAAATCTTCGAAATTCACTTGTACGAACATGGCTATTAGCATTTAATTTGCGGGACAACATGATATTCAGCAGTATTGACGAAGGGCTCTTCGTACGAAAAATGTACGATTTTTTTTCTGACTTCGTTCGTTCGGAGCACGCTATTATATACCATTACGAATATAATCGATATCCGCGATAAGTAATCAGTGAGGGGTTGGAGGGAGACGATCCAATTTATACTGGTCGGTGCCTGAACCCGATGTCCAATTAACGGATCTTTCTTCTAATCTCGTTGATTCACGTGAAACGCCTGGAATATTCTGATTCTACTCCGGCCTTCGTTGGTCGATATATGTTTCGAACAGAGGAAAAGTAAAGACACGATAATCAAATTCTATTATTATTGTCACACTCTTGTTATCGCGTCTCAAATTATATCGGCAGGCAAATATTGTTATGGAAATATAAGACAAAACATTTTCGCATTCTCTTCCGCGTTTCGTTACACGTATCCTCCTCCTCCTCCCCCCCTTTTTTCAAACAAATGAACAGTCCCCTTCGATAAATTGAAACAGCACCGGAATTTTTCGAAGAAGAAATATTTTTTTTCGAATCAGCTTTCGCAAATTATACAAATCCGTTGACGCGCTCGATTTCGATAACATCGATTACACCACGTCAGGATATTTATTAGTGAGTTGTAAATGTTCCGCATTCTGTGAAATTCATTATTGATCGTCGATTGGATAAACAAAAGAGACGTACGTGTTTGTGACAAAGGATACGAGTGTTTGTGCCGACAAACACACACGAAAATGATGTTGTTGTTACGTGAATGTAATGATCGTTTGTATGTACGTGTACAGTCGTGTGCTTTCGAGCTGTGAAATATTTATCCCATGCTCGGTCTTTTGTTCGGTCGATGTTGAAACAGACTTGTGTTTTATCAAACATCCATGTTTTCTTTCTCGGAAGCAAGCATTGCAAAACTAAGGGGTAACATCAAATTATATTTAGATTCTTATTTTTATTTAGTTTACTGTGACCGCGGTTTCGATAGAACAAAAGGAATATACCAGGAGATAAAATAATTTTTAATCGTACGAAGATCCACGGTTCTGAATATTAAAAGTTGAAAAAACTCAAATTAAAATTCTTTCACCTCAAATAGAATCTAGTTTGCAAAGGTTTCAAGTTACATTATTTTAGTAAAAATTTACAGAAAAACAAAGAAGATATTGTCTTCGTACGGATCCCCTTCAAATGTAGGAATTGTTGTTAACGAGGAAACTGACTCATAAACAAACAGTATATACACTCTTTCAAATACTCGTCACACTGGCATATATGAGAAAATTATTAACATTAAATTATTTATGATTAGACATCGGATCTTTATGCATTTATGGCTTATGGAAATGTTAAAAAAATGCTATAATATAAAATTCGAGAGAATTTAACACGATTTTTATTTGTTTTGGATCTACAAAGGCTGTCCCCATTAAAAATAGGATTTTATTTCATTCCACTTTCTTGCATAAACATCCGATGTCTATTTATGATGTTTACATTAAAACGCGCAGCGTTAACACTAACTACGATGTGGAGTATTCCTCCAACTTACTTACATTTTACTGATCCTAATCAAAGTTGGTGCAACGAATATATTATCATGAAAATTTATTTTAAAACCTGAACAAATAATTCCGTCACCCCCATATGAGTGACACGGCGGTCAACGCGTTAAACAATTCAAATGTCTCGAGCGTGAATCCAGTTCGAACCTCGAAGAATACCCGACCGTCGTTCTCCGTCGGTCTTCCCATCGGACGCGTGCAAGAATAAACGGTCCGAAATCGGCGGCAGGAGTTTCTCGAGTTGACAAAAGGGAAAATATCAGCGAGGAGAATCTAGGAAACTGGAAATCTCCGAATCGTGACACCTGAATGTGTTCGTCGACGCTCGGCCTAACCATCGGAATTAATCAGTCCGTGGGACTTGTTCGGGAGCGGATGAATCGATTCCGGTGCGGAGTTTGGACCGCATCCAGCATCCAAGGACACGAGATACTGGGTCATCCCGTGAATCGCCGTCGTCTGCCGATCACAACGACACGCGTGCACGGCGTGCATGTACGGCATGCGGAGGATCAAGGAACCCGGGGGCTCGATCCTCTTGTTCCTTGTTGTTCGTGACCGTCTCAATGCATTTTGGAGGGCACGCGAGCCTGCAACTCCACCACGGCTTAACGCCGTCGGCTCACCTACATTCTCGTCGTCGCGTCGGACCCATATCCACCCCCTACCACCCCCTGTTTTCTCTACACCCCCGCCGAACTCACCCTTCTCCCGACAGAGAAAAAAAAGAAACGCCCCTACTCTCGATCTAAAAGACAAGGGGGCTGGCTACCACCCCGCGATTCATCATCCCCTCTGGCCACCACCAGAAAATCCATTCACCGATCCCACGACACGAAAAACCCCGCAGAGTGTGCCCACGCATTTTAACAGTTCGAAGGTTGGCTTCTCGGCGTTGCTCTAGGTCGTACACAAGCCGCATACTCGCCGCCTCTCGATCCCAAACTGTATCCAGATCTCCAGTGATCGACGATCTAACGCTAAACGTACCGAGGCTACGAACGTAAAAGATACACGTTGCCTTAGAAAAATTATAAGATTCAATTTATTTAGACTTTAGACGCGCGGTTCTTATTGATATGTATCGAAACATTGCTCGTCAAAGCATCTTTATAATTTCGAAAATTGTCAAATAGAAAATCTACTCGAATTGCAACAAACTGGGGCGAAATAACCATTTATTTTCCTTCTTAGTATGTTCGATAGCTTGAAGATAATGTAGCAGCATTTTTACATTCTTCTCTTCTCAGTTTCGCTGACTAATTAATATATGTATTGAATCATTGCTCACACACATGAAAGCATCTTTATAATTTCGAAAATTGTCAAATAGAAAATCTACCCGAATTGCAGCAAACTGGGGCGAAATAAACATTTATTTTCCTTCTTAGTATGTTCGATAGCTTGAAGATAATGTAGCAGCATTTTTACATTCTTCTCTTCTTAGTTTCGCTGACTAATTAATATATGTATTGAATCATTGCTCATGAAAGCATCTTTATAATTTCGAAAATTGTCAAATAGAAAATCTACCCGAATTGCAGCAAACTGGGGCGAAATAAACATTTATTTTCCTTCTTAGTATGTTCGATAGCTTGAAGATAATGTAGCAGCATTTTTACATTCTTCTCTTCTTAGTTTCGCTGACTAATTAATGTAGGCACAGTAATCACCCTTTATCCTATGTATTTCAAATGCGTCGTGAAAGATCAGTGTGCCAAGTTCACGTTAACCTCGCTTCGGTTCCATGAACTGACACGATCGTGACGTAATATTGCTGCAGCCTAAATTGTTAGCGTACTGCGTGTCCGAGCATAAATCACGATCTTTGCGCCAAAAATACACTAGGAACGATGGGACGAGCCGACCCGTCCCACCGAAAGAACAAACAACCGAATTGCCCGGACTTTTCACCGCCGCAGCCCCTGCACAGCCAGCTATACTACGGGCAAATCCAATTTATTATTTGCCGCGAAACAACTAGGGGCAGTTCTGGCATCTTTAAGGGATGTGTTTGAGATGAAAACATCCGGTCGATTCGAAGTATTTCCCCATTCAAAAATTTCAAACATTTCTCGCGCTTCGGACGAGCAGAATCTTCCTGTGCCACGATGTGCAGTGATTATCATCTAATTTAGAACCACCGCATTCAATCACCATCGTTGCAAATGTACTGTGGTCATTAACCCCTTGCACTACTATTTGTTTTGTGATTGTAATACGATTAGAAATTCTTCATCGTTCAGAATTTCAAAGAAAAAAAGGATAGTTTATGTTTATTGTATGCCTATCTTTTCTCCAAAGGATATATATACAGGGTGGGGCACCACATTTTGCCATCTAGATTTACGTCATTATTATTACGCATAGCAAACAATTTTTTAGGTGAAGTTGAATGGTTTTGAGAGGGGCACATTCTGATAGTACATTTGTTTTGTAGGTGGACGTGTAAAGGACATATGAAGGTCATTCATGTTTTTTTTTAAATGGAATCATATATTTTTTATTGCATCAGCTGATGTTCCTTCATATTCTTTACAAAAAAGTATTAATCTATGGTCTAGGACGAAATAGAATTTTAGTTCGATTTAAAGGAAATTAATAACATATATATTTATTATAGACTCTGTTCATAATCTGTTCATCACGAGTCTGACTCGATATTGTAGGGCAAGGGGTTAATAATCGGAGAAGGGGCATGTCACCCAAATAATTCAATAAAAAAAAATCTACATATTCCTCTTTTCTTTTAAAATGAAATGGAATTCTATTCTTCTGTAAGCAATGTTTGAACATTAAAGCGAATCTAGACATACAATAAATATCAATTTCCCCCCTCCTCTGTGAAATTATTGCAGACACAGAAAATCTAATTATTGTAAGCACGAAGGTAAGTATACCAATTAATGATAAAACTAACAAAATGTTTCAATATCAAAATGATAAAAATGTAGAATTAATCTTACGTTTGTCCACCCAGTTTTTATATAAATTATTAATTTTCTACCCCGTTTTGTATTTTTCTTGAGTTTATTATTTATCTTCGTTTTGTGATAAAATTTCAGCTTGCAGAAATTGTGACGATTATCGTATAGATAATGCTATTTAAAATTTTCTTTCGTCGGGCACCGTGTTCTCGTATCCGACGGTCCGAAACATTCGAGATTTCTGTGCAGCACAGATCGAGGCCATATGTAATCCGTCGAACTGCGCTATTTTTCGCGTAGACGGAGGCCCGTTTGCGCTTGTGTACCTCAACGCAGAGCACACAGCAGAACTACGGATATGAAAATAGCGCCGGTACGATACGCGTGTAAATCTCAACAAATATTATCTTTGTCACTATTCCCCGCGCACACGGATCCTTGCATATTTGCTCAAAAACTATAGACCACGCTCGATATTAATCCCCCGTTCGCGCGCGAGATACGCCTCCCCTATTTTCTCCAACAGCTTCGCCGGGGACGCACGCGCAACAATGTCAATTAATGTTCAATAATAATTGCAATAGAATCTCCAGTCGAATCTCTTGGAAAATCAAGGGAATTGGAACTTTTCATCGGTCGAGTAGGATTTAGACTCGGAACTGCGGACACCGGGGGAAAACCTAATCCGATTAGGGAGAAATTGTTCTATCCCTTGAAGGGCTCGAACGTATATCTTTGAGGTTTCGAACAATTTCACCGTCTTTCCGAACAATGGATGATTGTGGTAAACCTTCTATTCTAGGAGGTTTGCTCCTAGGTGTTTGGGCAAAGTTGGTACTTCTGAAAATATTCCATTAATCGAAACTGCCTGGGAAAGGCTTCTAAAGACTAATCACGTGTCCGTGGGTGTACTTTGTACCTGTAAAAGTCAATACGAATTAATTTGCAGATTTACTTCCTCGGACGTTTACTTAATGCCGTTTAAGAATATATTTTTTTAGATTTAGACCCCGCAGATTTAGATGGCCCAACAATAAATTATTATATATATATATCACTATTTAATATTGTATATTATTACAAATATGTATCGTACAAATAGTACGTACATACAAATGTCATCATTGAAAATGTTGAATTGCTTTCTTTTTGTTAAAAATGGAAAGAAATATTTGAATTTGCCAGAGAGAACAATTTACGTTTATTTTTTTTTTGTCCAGGTTTCAAAATGAATTTTCACGTTAATATATTCATTGTACCCAATTTGATTAGGATCTGTGAAATTCGAGAAAGTTGGAGGACTACTCAACATCATACATTTAATATTTTTCAATATTTATTTTAGTAAATAACTTACTTTAATTTTATGGAATTTTTGAGATTTCTAGTTTGGCAGTGAAAGCGTTAATTTATCAAGGAAACAACAATGCTGCCGTTTTCTTCGAAACAAGGTCGTCTCTCCCGGACTTAGCCTGATTGCTTTGTTAGAAAAAAAGAATCCGGTAACTGATTTTTTCAGTTTCGAATTTGAATTACGGATTTGATGAAGGATAGTTTCGGAACGATGAACGGTTTGTAACGTCGATTTTCTCGTGTCGCATGTCTGCCCGGCGATTCCACGTGGAGCCGTCGATACTCGGAATCGCGGCGCGTTTAAATTGCGGTACAAGCCGTGTTTCTCTTCCATTGTGCTGACCACGTACGAGTGCCGGGCCGGGTCGGGCCGGGTCGGGCCGGGCCGGTCCGTTCGCAGACATAGGCGTACGTACATACATATCTCGGCTCTTGCACGTATGGTCGCGTAGGCTGATATTTAGACGGCAGTAAGTACTCCGCTTACTTACAATGTTGTTCGTCAACTCAACAAACAACACCCGCGAGCCAACCCGAAGAACGTATATAGCCAGTAATCCTACACTTTTCTCCCTCAAGCCACCCCTCGGTCGCCGTCTCACCCGTGCCACCTCGGATTTCTCTTACGTCTTCCAACCAACGTTGATACACTCCCGCGACAAGCTGATCTCATTCTGTTGGCCGAGCGTTTATTTAAAAAGAAACATGGTAACCCGATTTCGCGCAGTGCGCTCGCACCGTGCCAGTCTACGACGACGATCGCACCAGTTAGCAAAAGTTAGCCATCTTGACGGCGTTTTGCCTCGTGTCGACGCTTTCGATCGAAAAGCTTTCTATCCGAGAAAAAACTGCGCCCCTTGAATGCCGCAACCACGCCGAGATCAACTAACCCTAGTAGCACACAAATATTGGATAGATATTTTTTTTTCAAATATTGGAAAAATATTTTTTAAGCCACATTTTTTCATATGAGAAAAATATTGGATCTGAATATTGTATACATGTACAAGAAATATATATTGAATGTTTAAAAAATATAAGCCAAATACTCGGAGGATATAAACTAGACATTTAAAAAATATAAAGTAAATATTAAAAAAATGTGAATTCAATATTTGAAAAATATAAATTCAATATTTAAAAAACATTCAATAAAATTTTCGAATTTAAGAAGTTTCAAATTATAACAAAAATTAGAAACTATGAATATGTATTACTTGTAACTTATATTTTTATGATATTTTGTTGCCTGTAATGTTATTACGATACTGTAGTCTGTTTATCAACATGTTACATATTTGTAATTAAACTACACATAATACTTTGCTAACTATTATATCTTCTCATGTTAAAAATTATGATTTATAATATTAACTACTTGCTCAACTTATAGTTGTAAACTTAAAGTTGTTCATAATGATGACCTTGACAACATATTTCAAGGTCATCAAAATCGGTGAGGAAGCCCCTAATCTAAATAATTACCAAAATATTCTACTTCCACTATGAAATAGATTCATTTAATATTTAGAAAAAAATATTTTTCTCGTAACATGACATAGATATTTCCTGAATATTTAAAAAGAAATATTTGTTACGTAATATAAAATAAATATTGCATGTATATTTGAATATTAAAAAAAGATTGAATCTCTTTTTAATATTATACGAATGTGTATACAATATTTTGTGCTACTAGGGAATTTTATGCTACTCTACGAAATACTTAACACGTTGACTGCTATGTTCACCCATATATGGGTGACGAAATTATTAATTTTGAATTTTTACGTTAATATATTCATTGTACAAAACATTTAATTAGGGTCTGTAAAATACAAGAAAGTTGGAGAACTACACAATATCATACATTTAATTTTTTTGCAATTTTTCTATTTTATTAAATAACACTTTGATTTCATGGAATTTTTTTAAGCTTTCTTGTTTGGCGATCAAAGTGTTGATTCGAATTTAAATGTGTTGGATCGAAGGAAAGAATAACATATTTAATTATTTATCTGTTATCGGGTATCAAGTATGAGTATGTTATGCGAATGGAAGTACGTTTACAAGAGAGAAATTTTAAATTCCAACTTATCAAGCACGTAGTATAACAATTGTGCGAAATCTAGTAATTTCTACTCGAGCAGGTATCGTAAAGATTATGGGAAATCTAAACAATTTCAGTTTCGCCATTTTTATACAGATAAGTATTATAAGAATTGTGGGAAATTTAAATAATTCGAATTCTGTAACTTTTACTCGAGCACGTGTTGGAAAAATTGTGGGAAATCCGAATAATTTCAGTTCTGCAATTTTTAGTGAAGCACGTATTATAAAAATTGTGAGGAATCTAAATAATTTCGGTTGTGTAATTTCTACTCGAGCACGTTCATATTACAGAAGTTGTGAGAAATCTAAACAGTTTCAGTTTTGTAATTTCTACTCGAGCACGTGTTACAAAAATTGTGAGAAATCTAAACAGTTTCAGTTTTGTAATTTCTACTCGAGCACGTGTTACAAAAATTGTGAGAAATCTAAACGGTTTCATTTCTGTAATTTCTACTCGAGCACGTAAACCTAAACAGTTTCAGTTTTGTAATTTCTCTAGAACAAGCCCAGTCACGTTTTGTACTCGGTACGGATGAGGATCGTTGTCTCCGAAGATAGTCCCCACAGATCATCGGATCGAACCAGACTTCTCTTGACGAATTGTCGAATACCGAACACCAGAGGAACACGACGACTCCGAGATCAACAATTTCGAAATGCTCCAAGGTAAGAAGAATTTCTGTGTTAAACCGCTGATGGGACGGTTTATCGATTGCGAATTCGAAACTCTGTTTAGACGCCGGAGTCGCGGCGCTGAAACGTGAAAAGTCGGTCCGTAACCCCGTAGCAGGCGACAACCGAATCGTTAAATATCGCAACAGCCAAAGATTGTAGTTAAACGCAACAGCTGAATTTATGGTTGCCGCGTCATTCGGTCGGAGCTTGTCAGTTCGGTAAGTCCTCGGTATGTTCAGATGACGGCAGTTGCTCATATATTTTCGTTCTGATTACTGTTTTTCTCTATTTTTATTAACAACAATTAATAGATCTAGTGCTAACAATAGCAAGAATTATATTCTATGTTTTTATTATACCAAAAAATAGCACAGTATTTCACTCAAGCGAAAGACTTCTAAGTTAGCCGACGTCGAAATACAGTGATTTCTCTATATATGTCGCCAAGGTCTGTATGATAAACGTCGCAGAATTGTCCCCACTACCGCGGTGTATACCCCGTGAGGTGTCACGAGGCACCAGAGGCCTCGGACGGTAAACATAACACGGCTCGAGTATGTCTCCTGGACGATACATGACGATACGAGTCCCGTGTTGTTGACATATATCGAGAATTCATTGTATCGCGTGGTTTTGCTGCAAGAAAACGCGAGTTTGCAATATTCCGACAGGCAGGAATTTTTCTGATTGCAAAAGAAAAACTACCGGGTTCCGTCTCAACGAAACACTCGTCGCCGAGGGACGCAAAACGGGCGTATTTTGACAGAGCGGAGAACGTACGGGCAACAATTAGTGCAACAACAATCTGCACCCTCGGCGGTTCCCATAGAAAAATCTAACAACCCTTCGGCTCGAAGAGGAAACGTCGCGCGAGATAAGCATCCCTTGTTACCGTACGAACACCGTCGTATTCTTCCATCGAATTCAACCGTGTCTCGTCTATGCACACGACGAAATTCCGGAAATCGTGTGCGCGTGCAACGTGTGTGCATGTGCATGTGCACTCGGGCCAAGAACGATATAGTTTCGGGGAGTGCTTTCAGAAAACGACGAGAGGGATGAACCGAAGGCTGGATGGGTCCAGGAAAGTCACCCCTCTCATTCACGTTGTTAGTTGGTACCTCGTCGAGGAGATGGAGATGGAGAGGGTAGAAACGGTCGGGCTGCAGAGGGAGAGAAAGAGAGAAAGAGAGAGAGAGAGAGAGAGAGAGAGAGAGAGAGCCTCGCACCACCAACGGTCTCGAATGGGCGAGGCCCCCAGCTTTTCATTCGCGAACAGCCCGCCCTTAAACAGCCCTAAACTAAGTCACTTCAGTACTGACGTTAAGTGTGACTGATCGTCCAGGCGTGCCTACAGAATGGCCACCCAACGTACGCGGTGTCATCCCGCTGACAATCAGGGAGGAAAATAAATGCGGCCACCGATTGATCCTGGACGGTGGCCCTTTTTTTTTTTTGCTTTCTTTTCTTTTTATTTTTCTTCCCCTTCCAGGCTTCCGTTTTACATTCGAACGAGACCACCGCGTGATTTACGTGTTCGTTAGTTACGGTCCCGGTGTTGGTCGAATTTATCGAGACCAGAGGGATTTTTCTAAGTGACCAACTTCTCAAGGTCAATCTACTTTACCGAAATTTTGATTCGCGTGCGACGTTCATTCGAAAGATATCGAAAATTATGAAATTTTATTATTCAATTCATCCGTCAGCAATTAAAATTTAAAGTTGGCTGAATAAATTCTAATCCGATTATTTGCGTAACTCTTAACCCCTTGCTCTACAATATCGAGTCTGACTCGTGACGAAGATTCCGAACAGAGTCGAATAAATATGTTTCCTATTAATTTTCTTTAAACCAAAATAAAATTCTATTTTGTTGCAGTCGATATATGTGTACCCTCTGGAGAAAACGTAGGCATGCAATGAATATAAACTATTTTTCTTTTTTTTTTTTTCTATGAAATTGTGAACGATGAAGAATTTCTAATCACGATAATCACAAAATTACAAATTAAGGATTCAAATTAAAGATTAAAATATCTATTGTAATACACCTGAAGAGAAGTCATTTATAGCGTTTCCTTTATTCAGTTAAAAAATCGAATAATTAGGTGAATAACTTCTTCCAGGGGTTTTGTAAATTGTAGAAGTGTCGTTTTGTACTCAATGTTCGTGTCAACGAAATTCTGGTAGCAACTTGGAGTTTGGTTCTCGTACAAAGGTATTCGAGAAGATTCTGACGTCGAACCTCGTCAGATAAAGAACCAGAGAGACAAGGTCAACCGCGAAATTCCAGTTCCGATGGACTCTCGCTTGAGACAACACGTGTCCCCGTCTAATTTATACGTAACATTCGCGAGCGATTTATACACTGCATGGACACCGTTATCTCGGTCGGTGGCGATAATTCCGTGCAAAAATGGATAATTGGTGTCGCCAGTGTTTTCCACTTGGACACGTACACTGCGTTGAATGACGTCACACCGTCATTCTCTGCAACGTACAACATACGCCGCTTGCAATTCTTCTCTGCAACAATAGACACGACGTTGCTGTAAAAATAGGCGAAAGTACCACCGTAGCTCGCTTATCGGAAAGACCAAACTTGCTGGCGTTTAATCTCTACTTTGACGTTCTAATGCGTGCCAGAATTTCTGCCATCGTTTCATTATGTCTGTATGCCGAGTTTATTATATTTTATATATTTTATACTCACGGTTGAACTTGATCGTAACATTTTGTTTTCTGCAGTTCTAGCACACTTGTTCGTGTACTGGGTCGGAACGAAAGTCCGTAGCGTTTTTAAATAAAATTACGAAGATAAAATTAAGGTATTTGTTCGTAGGCTTATCTAATAACATGATAAATAGACATCCATCTTTATGCATTTATGGCTTATGGAAATGTTGAAAAAATGCTATAATATAAAATTCAAGGGAATTTAACATTTGCTTCGGATCTACAAAGGCTGTTCCCATTAAAAATAGGATTTTATTTCATTCCACTTTCTTAAAATTTGTCTATAAAAATTGGGAATTGCATAAACATTCGCAGTCTAACGATAAGTTACCTTAGAAATGGCAAAAAATGATAGAACAGAAATATGTTTTATCGAATAAATCTGTGAATAAATATCTTAAGTTTATCGATAATAAAATTTCAATTTTGTCAACTTTTCTTACGAATAATACATCCACAAAAAAATGAATAGCAGAACGCCGCGCGCTCCCATGATCTATTATCTTCCAATACTATCCAAGCAGTTACAAGAATTATGATGTCGGGACCGATAAAAATGGAGCACACAAATCAAAGGCGAAGAACTCGGGGATGCTGGGAGCGAAGTGATTACTGGAAATATTTGTGAGTCAATGGGGAGACCGCTTCATATAAATCACCGTCTATGCATTTATTCTTTGTTTCGACCGGTGCACGGTGGACCGTTTCTATAAAATAGGTGGAATTAATTCAAAAATTTTCGTGTCGCGAAATAGACCAAAAACTAGGTCTTTTCGTAATACTTGATTCAGGTAGAAAAATACACGGACTTCTAACTGATCTCGTTTGTTAAATAAATAATAGCCTAGCTCTAGTCTCTTAAAGCAATGGTTCCCGAATATTGTGCGTCGGCACCTCTGACGCCAATGGAGGATGATAAAAAAAAAAGAAGAATACAAATATTAATTCTTATTTAAATATGTAGATTAATACTAGTACATAAGGACCGTTTTGTACTGGGCAAATAGAGCTCATGCTCTTTAACGGCATCTTTTAAAGAAAAGAATAAACCATACCATACCAGTTTTGTTCGTGTCTCTTTTTGCCACCTACCGAAGTCGTAATTCATGATTAATAGACAGCGGATCTTTATGCATTTATGGCTTATGGAAATGTTAAAAAAATGCTATAACATAAAATTCGAGAGAATTTAACACAATTTTTATTTGCTTTGGATCTACAAAGGCTGTCCCCATTAAAAATAAAATTTTATTTCATTCCACTTTCTTAAAATGTTTCTATAAAAATTGAAAATTGCATAAACATCCGCTGTCTAATGATTAAATTATCGCATAAACTAATATTCGATAGTCTTTGTATTCGATACCACATCATTCAACTCGTCCTGATATTAGTTACAACACTGTGAACTTAAAAATATATGGTGCTATTTAAAAATCATCGACCACCTACAAAACGACTACAATCGGAACATTTTTTTATACCATTGAACATTGAATATCGTGACTCTTAGAGCGTCCTCTAATAGTCGAAATACACATACCGACGAGCACGCCATAACCCGTACCGCAGCATGTACCTAAAACCAAGTCTGCAGAAATACCAGTGACATCTTCCTCCGTAATAATTTCACTAAAATATTGCCACTTGGAGGATTGGAGCGTGGCCGACATCGGCCGGCCCGCAAAGCCAAAGGGAATAAACGCTTCACGCATGCCCGATGCGTCTCACAGTCTTTACGGCTTATTATCACCTCCACGCTTTTGCCCTTTCACCCTAGTATATACATCAGAACGCGGAGGAGGTGCGCCGAAGGGACTAGGTGTCAGAGAAAGTCGAATGCGGCTGTCATTCTGTGAATATGTCAGTCGTTTCCGAAGAGATTATAACACGGTAATCTTAACCTCTACATCAACATTTAACCGAACCTAACATCAATATTTCAGTGTCGTACACGTTAAGCTGTCGACAAGAAAGTTATTCCTTCTGATCGTAAATGAATTATACAAGTGAAATTTCGAAAGTTCGAACGATCGTTGTTTTCAAGTTGCGTGAAAAATTGCAGAACAACTGAATTTTCATTTAACCTCTTAAGTTTGTCCGCAACTCTGTCTCACAGGGACGACGCGCCTAGCCGCGGAAGGCAAAAAAGCCACTATAGTGGTTCGCGCTGTTCGAACTGATGCTTTCCACGGAAAGCCACTATAGTGGCGACATTGTGTCGAATACTCGTTACGAGTGGTAACTGGACGTTGCATATTTGACCGGCCGAGAACCATAGTGGGTAACTCACATGGTAAAATAGTATTGTGCGTTTGTTGTGACTACAAAACATTGTGCTCGCAAGAAGGCATTTATGGTCAATGGTGGGAGGTTGAAAGAACGGTTGGATGGAATCTAATGAACGGAATAGTTAGAATAAACAATCCTTGGTTGTTGAGTTTCTAAAAATAAAAGGTGAAATACACGAAGGGACGGTACGAAGGGCATAAGTGTTGGCAGGGCAAGAGTTCCTCGAGTCTGCGTTTCGTTGCCCTTGCCATTCGATTCGGCTGTAAAGCCTACAACTCGTCTCAGAGCTGCTACGCGTTTGCTACAGAAGAGAGGAACGTCCGAAGGAAACTGTTAAACGGTAAACCGATGCACGAAACCGCCTATAAAATAGGTATAAAATAACTTTTATTCATTTATTTTGATTGTAAGCGGCGTCTACTTGTGTATTTTAATTCTTCCGATACCGAAAAGAAAGCCGAACTTTGACATTTATTTGTTTAATAGACTCGTGAAATATCGCAATTTTTCGATAAACGTGTCTTCAATGATTTTCACATAAAATAAACAAAATGTTTTTCTTCGAGAAAATAAGGAAACGGCTTTTTGTTGAATTTTTCAATTGAAAGACAATTTCAAAGACGACGATTTTCCGAAGGTGAAAAATGCGATTTTTTAATGTATAAATCGCTCGTTTTTAGTCAAAAATAAAAATTGACGTTTGAAGCAGACACTTCGACAGAAATGAAATAATTCTATTAAGCTTTACCTACACGCGTCGGTACACAAACTACAATATTTGCAATATACGCAATGGCGTTTTGTGATAAATGTCAACAATGCTTCCGATGCGATACGTATATATAACTTCCACTACAAATCCCTGCTTTTTGACTAGTTTATTTTGAAAGTGGTGTAAGTCAATATTTTTTTAAAAATGAGAACACATAATTTTTATATTTGTATTTTTTTTTATCAACAAAAAATGGACTTGCATCCCAATTTCAAAATAAATGGTCTATATATTAACCGATTTTATTCGATATACAATAAAAATAAGCATTAGGCACAGTAGTTGGTACCCCCACAGTAATTGGGCCCCTTACCCCATGTTCCCGCAACGAAACTTGGCAAGAGAACCAAATAAGAACACGTCGGTTAAAGTGTCGACGATAAAGAAAAAATGGGAGAAGGAACAAATCGGTCTCGAGTTAGGCACCAACGGTGTAACCTTGGACTCCGGTACGATAACAAGGATGTCTGTTATGCTGACGAGGCATCTTCTACCGTAATCAAACTTGCATATACTGCAAGCATCAACTACACGCGCGACAAAAATATGTACATGAGCGCAACGGCGGCAGGAGTTATGGTTTATCGAGGCCTTGTCGCGAAATCCATTGTCCAAGAAGCTAGCTTAAAATCGCTGAACCCTAACTTTCGTCGCCGGAGTGTTTGCCGTAACCCGTTTCTGTTTGTTCGACACTACGGTTTCGGAAGATGTATAATAAATATAAACCAAAATAAGAATACAAAGTCGGAGATCGAATAAATTTAACGCGCCATCGCGGCTTTCGAATTTATTTGTCGGTTCACTTGTCAATTAGTCCATTGGACAATTTATATACAGTGACTCACAATAATATTCGGACGCTCTCAAAAATCGTATAACTTTGTTCATATTGAATCATACGACTTGGATTTTTTTAAAGTAGTTAGCACGATTGTGCTTAAAAAATTCTGCGATTTTCACCCTTAAGTTTTCATCGTTTTTTTAGACGAAGTATTCAGAATATGTATAATTGCTACAGATATGCAAAACGTACTTTTTAAATTTTTTATACAAGTTTTAGTACTTTCTCTGCAATTTTAATCAAACATTTTTCTCACTTTATGTAGTGATCCAGTTGTCCTAACTTCTCAAAGAAGTTCAAGTAGTATACTCCAATATTGACAAAGTAATGCGATTTTTAAGGGCGTCCGAATATTAGTTGGAGTCATTGTAACGAATATATTTATTTCGAGCAAATGAGCGACTGGAAGCAATTCCAGGAAGAAATAAACGGAATATCTTGGTTTTAGTACTTTCTCTGGAATTTCAACCATTTGCAATTTCAATCAAACATTTTTCTCACGTTATGTAGTGATCCAGTTGTCCTAACTTCTCAAAGAAGTTCAAGTAGTATACTCGAATATTGACAAAGTAATGCGATTTTTAAGGGCGTCCGAATATTAGTTGGAGTCATTGTAACGAATATATTTATTTCGAGTAAATGAATGACTGGAAGCAATTCCAGGAAGAAATAAACGGAATATCTTGGTTTTAGTACTTTCTCTGCAATTTCAACCATTTGCAATTTCAATCAAACATTTTTCTCACGTTATATAGCGATCCAGTTGTCCTAACTTCTCAAAGAAGTTCAAGTATTATACTCGAATATTGACAAAGTAATGCGATTTTTAAGGGCGTCCGAATATTAGTTGGAGTCATTGTAGTGAATATATTTATTTCGAGTAAATGAATGACTGGAAGCAATTCCAGGAAGAAATAAACGGAATATCTTGGTTTTAGTACTTTCTCTGCAATTTCAACCATTTGCAATTTCAATCAAACATTTTTCTCACGTTATGTAGTGATCCAGTTGTCCTAACTTCTCAAAGAAGTTCAAGTAGTATACTCCAATATTGACAAAGTAATGCGATTTTTTAGGGCGTCCGAATATTAGTTGGAGTCATTGTAGTGAATATATTTATTTCGAGTAAATGAATGACTGGAAGAAATAAACGGAATATGTTGGCGTGCAGTGTTCGTAAGCAGAAATTTCTCGCGGAAAGAGTTAGTTCGTGGTAAAAGAACACCCCCGACGAGAAATAGGATGCAGTCTATGCGGCCTCGGAAACTCGGTCGTAACTCGACGTTGTCGCCGTTGCGAATTAAGAACCGAGCCCGGGTCGGGACGATGACAAAAGGCTGCGAAGGGCCCGGCGAAATTTTCGAATCTCGCGCGGCCCGAGTGCCATAAGCCTCGGATGAGGGTTGCCTGCCCCGTGACGACCCCGCGATACATATTGCTCTTTTTTACTAGTCGCCGGGTTCTCTCGGCCCTCTCGGCACCGCGTGGCCGCTTTTATTTAACGATTTCTCTCCTGTTTCACCGGAGAGCTCTGGCTCGGGACTTCGGACTCGCCGAGCTGTCAATTTGGCAAGATTACTGGAAGCCCCGTTCCACTCCGAGCAATGCAAAAACCTCGACGCGAAGAGCTGCGTTCGATTAAGAGCAAAACCTACCGTAATCTCTGTGTGAATCATCGCTTCGTCAGAGTATCAAATGCTTCTTGGCAGAATAATGCGAACAACCGATTTCAAATTTCCTCGAGTGTCGCAACCGGTCTCGCTATTCCGACAAATATTATATTTGCTTTTCCGAATGTATTCGGATGTCGTATCCGATTTTTATGCCATTAGAAAATACTCCTATCGAATATACCATTAAATCGACCGAAATATTGAAATGTTTCTGTAATTTGTATTTGACAGCTCATCAAACACCCAATTACTGTGGGGTTGCCAGTTACTGTGCCACACTTATTTTTAAAGCATAATGAATGTTTAAAAAATGGATATTAAATTGTTTTAATTAAAAAGACTCCTTCTCCAGAGGCTACAATAGAACAAAATTTTATTTTGTTTTAAAGGAAATTAGATCGACCGAAATATTGAAATATTTCTGTAATTTGTATTTGACAGCTCATCAAACACCCAATTACAGTGGGGTTGCCAGTTACTGTGCCACACTTATTTTTAAAGCATAATGAATGTTTAAAAAATGGATATTAAATTGTTTTAATTGAAAAGACTCCTTCTCCAGAGGCTACAATAAAACAAAATTTTATTTTGTTTCAAAGGAAATTAATAACGTGTTTATATTAGACTCTGTTCAGAATCTTCGTCACGAGTCTTTGTCTTTATCAAATCAACAATATGAAGTACTACTACTGTATTCGGTGTTCGACGAGCTCTTAAATAACATTGTAATTTTTAAATACAATCGTTCGCGTTCTATTTTGGAAGCAGGTACGAATGTTTGCAATCATCTACACGATTAACTCAGTTATTACTTAAATCGAAGAAATTAAAAACTAGAATTATCGAAGCCTTTTTTGCCTGCGAGGTGATCCTAATTACTGGCGAAAGGATGATTTTCTCAGTGCAGAAAATATTTTTCTGTAGAAATGGAAGTGTTAGCTAATTGCATATCGTTTCAAATGCGATAAACAATAGTATACTCTTTCAGGGATGCCATCGAATTAGCTTGCCCAAACAATGGGCCCAATTTTTTCATAAAAATACCTACGAAATGACCCTAACAGACGGGACCGAAAATGCAATGTTCGATTTCGCAAGGAATTTCCGAATGAAAGAATGATGTGAAAACTCAAATGGGTGTCGGAGGAAATGCGTCATTCACAATGGAACGTGACGGACGAACAAAAAAAAAAAAGAAGAAGAAGATTCACTCACGCTTCATGATGAGTCCGAGGGTATCCGAATCGTGATGTGGTTGCAGGACACTAGGCATATTCACTGTTCCCGTAACGACCGTTAACTCCGAGGTGTGAACTTTTTTCGGAAATGACGGCACGGTGTCATTTCTGGGACCCGCGGCGGGTCAGAGGACAGAAGTGGTGGAACATAAGGTCGTTCCGAAGTAAAACTAAACTTTCGAGTCAGAATCCCGGTGTTACATATCTCCCCACCACGGCCCACCACCACCTCCCCCCTCCCCCTTTTTCAGTCTTGTGGGAATTACTTTGCACGAGAACGGTTACGGATTTCACGTAAAGGGAGGCGTGCGCGTTTTCTGTCTCTGTGTGTTCGAAAGGCGAAACAAAGTCTCTGGGATCGAGCGAGCGCGCCCGCCTCCGTGCGCTGTCGTTTCGTCGATCCCTGTAAAACAAAGAGCACGGCTTTTCCTTTGTGAAAATGGCTGCATTGTTCTCGCTTCATGACTCGGTAACGCCTCGCGCGACAAACTCCCGAGGAAATAGTTTCGCAAATTTACTTGTCTTTCTTTTTCTTTTTTTTTTGTCACTTGAATACGATGTATATGGTACAACTATGGTACAAAATTAATAGACAAATCCACGCAAAGCGTGGACGCGTTCATCTTTTGTTTAGACATCCGAAAGGTATAAACAAGTTTTAATTCTTTTGTTTACCGTCCGTGAGAAATCTGGCGCGACAGTTTATGCACGGAGCGAAATTTCACTATGGAATTCTTTTTTTCTTCTCAATATTTACTTTCTTTCATCAAGAAAAATTGAAACTTTTTTCCTGGAAAACGAAAAAGAGTAATGGAAAAAATAATATCTGACGAATATCTGACTTTGCAATATGTTCATAAAACGTGAAAAAATTGTTAAGGGAAACGGATATCCTACACTACAAATATCCTAATTGCTCATAGAAGGGTTCAAACGAAGATTACGTTAGGAAAAATCGAGACCCATAACGAGTGTAGGTTTTTTTTTATTTTTCTAAAGAAAAGAATACAACGCAAACAGAAATGCAGATTTGCGCAACATACGGAGAAAATAACTGAAGCAATTTTAAAAATTGTATTTCCTTCTCTGTACTACTTTCAACTATCTATTCATGACATTCATTTATTTCCTTAACACGTTGACCGTTAAAATGAATTTTTACGTTAATATATTCATTGTACCAAATTCGATTGGGATCTGTAAAATGTAAGAAAGTTGGAGGACTACTCGATATCACACATATAATTATTTTCAATTTTTATTTCATTAAATAACTTGCTTCGATTTCATGGAATTTTTCAGGGTTCCGATGTTTGGCAATCAAAGTGTTAGTAATTGTAATCAGCTGGAGAGAATCGAACAATCGATTAAAATTCTTTAAATGTTTTGCTTCTACTCGTTTTCGTTATAAATGCGTAAAATTCGCAGCCTACAGATTATGTTGACCTTTCCAGTGGAGCTAATTCGTAGGTGACCGTACGTACCAGTCAAATGAAATTATGATCAATGTCAGTTGTTATCGTGATCGGTGTACAAGTAACGGAGATGAAAATTGTTTACTCGTTGCCGCGCAAATGACCGCAATGTATTGCCCCTCGTGTCCCATGCGATTGCGTCGTAAATCCCGATAGGATGAACACCGTAAACGGTAGGAGGTCTTCCATAGGAAGTATCGGATGTCGTGTTTCTACACATGTCGAAACGCTTAAGTAGTCTTCACCTATCCGGCCACTAAACCGACCGTGTAACAGCTGGATAGTTTGCGGTCTCTGTGATCCTGACCCGCACCGGACATTTGCCGAAATCTATCCGGGAAAGGATCGTGATCGCTTTTCCAAACTTCGCGCCTCCGTTTCCGTCCCGTACGAGAAAACTTTTCCACTAGACACGATACAACAGAGGCTTCGGAAAAGCGGCAACAAAAAAATGTGTTTTGGTTCTGGTACGTTAACAGTTTGAGTCCCAAGCAGAGCGATTGCGCTGTTGAGATTTTATGTCGAGAAAACCCAGCACATTTCGAGCATTGTAGACAACTGACGGTGCGTTACCGATTGTCGAAGTCGCGCGCTCAGGTTTACTGACGCAAGTACATCACACAGCTCTTTTTAATGTAAATAGTATATATTACAATAGGTAGAACAATACTATAATAATGCAATAATACATTACAAAATAAAAATTCTCATTTAGAGAAAGCGCGATTGCGCTGTTTGAGATTCTTCGACAGTGTTTTTTCAATACCCCCTGGGACTCAAACGGTTAAAGAATTGTTTGGACCCTTTGACGTCGAGGAAACCATCATTGAAGTCCTCTAACGAGAATGTAACTACAGTGACTCTTATTAATAGACTACGTATTTTATGCATTTATATAAAAAATGGATGGGTGTAATTTAAAACAGTGAAAAGATTAAAGGAGTCTAACAATGTCGATATACCATTTTTAACATATAAAAATTATTAGTGGGCAAAATAAATTTTTACCTAGCTTCCATAGATTGCAACTGATCCGCAGTCTACTTATTAATATTCTGACACTCGTAAAAAAAATAACTGTTTTAATATTGGACTTGAATTTCTCTAAGAAGTTGGAACAGATAGAGTAAGCAACTCAATTACTGTGACAGTACCAATCACTGTGGCCATATTAACTATATTTATTATTAAAAACTTATTTACACTTATTCTTGTTCATAGTGAATACTTAGAAAGAGATATTAAATTCTTTTCGTTAAAATCAGTTGATATACAGTAAGTAACGAAAGTATTCGAACGCCCTTTAAATCAGTATAACTTTTTTTTTTAAGTGAATCAAACGACCTAACTTTTTTGAGGAGTTAGAAGAATTGGTTTTCCAAATGATGTGTAAAAAAGATTTTGAAAAAATTGCAATTGGTAAGAATTACATGAGAAAATAAAAATGGCACTTTTCACAACTTTTTTATTTGAACCTGTAGTGAAAATTTAAAATATGCGTTTTGTAGATATATGTTAGTTATATACATGCTGCAAATTTCATTGAAATCGATTAATATACACACGAGCTACAACTAGTTAAAAGTGGTGAAAAGCGTAGATTTTCACGACTTTTGGCCAGTTTCTGCTTAAAATCCTCAGATTCTAACATATTTTGATACGTGCCATTTTTATCTGCGTCAGCCGATTTCGATGAAATTTTCAGTATATTGGAAAACCAATTCTTCTAACTCCTCAAAAAAGTCAGGTCATTTGATTCACTTAAAAAAAAAAGTTATACTGATTTAAAGGGCGTTCGAATACTTTCGTTACTCACTGTATATACATAGTTTACTCTATATATACATATAATCCAACATTTAATCTCGAAGGGAATTCTTAGAAATCGATTGTTTTCACTGGCCGTCACACGAGAAGCCCCAAGTTTAAGCGAAATTTGTGGCTGTCCGATAGGGAACGGGAAGAAAAATCGAATCGTTATCGAAAGTTTACGTATTCGTTTCGGAGGCTCGTAAAATCCGTCGATCGACCCTTCAGAAAAGCGACGCGGTTAAAAAGGAGTAAAACAGAGAGCAGCTTTGTGTCTCGTCACACGAGAACCCCGGGCGTAAACGTGGGTCGCGGACACAAGGCAGCGAAGTAACTTTTCGAAACGAGAAAGCGACGAGGAGAGGAGAAAACTCCGAGGCGTAAAAGTTTGTCGGTGTCGGTGACGTAGACGTCGGGTGTTACCCCTCTACCCCCTCCCTCCCCCGTCACGGGGGTGATTTGTGTAGGAACGCGGGTTTATGGGCGCCCGTATTTGCTTGCCTGATCCCGGGCGTTGAACGGCCAAGGCGTGATTTAACGACGTCGACAAATTTGATTTGTTTCCGATACGAGTGCAGCAACGCGAGAATAAATAAATTTTTTGATCGCGTTTAGTTCGAGACCGGCCGAGGGGGGAGGGATAATCGACAGAGCGAAGGGGCACCGGAAAATAGAAACGCTTCTCGGAGCGATAAAAAATTTCATTTCGGAGAAAATGAAAGAATCATTTGGAAGGAAGACTTTTTCTTTGGCGACGTCAAAAATTAAAAAATTTAATTAAGCGTCCCTCGAGTAGTGTATTTTCACTGCAATTTTCACTGCAATTAATTTTACGAGCACTAATCTTCGGATAATCTGTTTTATTTTTAGTTTGTCAGAAGCATTGCCGAAGGGGAGAAAATTTCTTGAAATTCATCACTGAAAAAGTTTGCGTAAACTTCGACAGTCCGGTCATAATGGACACAATAATTTTAAAGACTAAACCTAAACACAAGTCTTATGGCTATGAAAACTCTTGAAAATTGTATAACCACTGAAAAACGGAACGTGAACATTGTTATATTGAGAATTCGCTTTAGAAAGCATTCGTGAAGATCTGTGGTACATTAAAAAATAAATAATGAAATAATTTATTATGAACCTTGAATGATTCGTAAACACTTTTGGAAAACAAACGATTAGCAAGACATTTATGGTCAATTGTTAGAACGTTGTTGAAGCGGTTTTTCCTCGCAGAGGACAATTATCCGAACCCGCGATTGAAAAATAGATTTCCACGAACTCCGTTCGAAAAATCCAAGTATTTTCAGCCGCATTGGTTTTTCGAGCTGAACGTCAGAATTACCTAAGAACTGTTTATGCACGTGCCAGGATGTTGTACGCCACGCACTCGCGCAGTTGGCACAATGATTGCCATGGTCTCTACAATCTTGCTATTATTAGCTACTTGAGATGTTCATTTCACCAGTTGTCTTTATTAAAAGTGCCTCGTTAATTATAGCTTCGTACAAATTCTGCTTCGACATTTCAACACCTACGCGATGCGGACAAACTAGAAAAAAAAAAAAAAAATGTTTGATATTTCAACGCTCTAGAGCACATAAATGAAATCCTCTATCCCCCTAATTAGAACCATCGAAGGACCCTTCACCAGAACCGAGCATAACGATTTGTAAACGAGGTAAAAACTGCCAAGTCGAAGGGCGCAAGGTCGTGTTATCGATGCGGACGGTTCTGAAAGAAGTTAATTGAAAAAAAAATACTGCAACTGTTCCGAGCGAAGAGGAAAAAGAAGCAACGCCTAGGCGGAGGCTGTTCTCAAGCGAGATTTACGCGTCCGAGACAGCTGCGCGTAGGCATAAGTCTTCTTCGTCTCACGGGGAAGGGTACCCGTGATCAGGACACGGAAAAGGATCACGTTTGAGAGCCGGACACTTCTACAAATGACTTCAGGAAACTACAACGCCCCTTCGCTGCCGCAGCGGCACGTAGCACACGCATTTCTATTTACTTTAACGCGCTGCAGACCTGTCAAAAGCCAGATCTATCTCGTTGCATCTGTTTCTCGCACCCTCGCCCCTGCGAAATCACCGGCGTCTCCATCTTCATTGGAAATGATCCTGCCTCTTAACCCCTTCGCAGCACCCCCCCCCCCCCCGAAACGAGCATCAAGTATAAACGAGCATAGATTTCAATTCTTTTCATTTTAGGAAAAATTCTTTAACACTTTGAACGCCAAACCAGAACCCTAAAAAATTCCATGAAATCAAAGTAAGTTATTTAATGAAAGAAAAATTGCAAAAATTGATACCGAGTAGTCCACCAACTTTCCTTCATTTTACGGATTCTAATCAAGTTTGGTACAGTGAATGTATTAACGTAAAAGTTTATTTTAAAACCTGGACAAATAATTCCGTCACCCACATACGGGTGACATGGCAGTCAACGTGTTAAATATTTACGTACGCTCTTGCGTATAACATCAGAATATAATAAGAATAAGAATGGAATGAGAATGTGGGGAATATTTTTTTATGAGAACATTTCTTATTCATATATAAGAATTACCGTGGGTGATCATGTTCCACACACGGGAAGGATGAACTTATTTCTGTTACAACCTAATCTTTTCGATACAGGGCTGCAGAGAGGAGTTTAAAGGGAAGATCCAGTGTTACGACGATTTCTCAAGGAAAAAGGGGTGTGTGTGAGAGATTTTTTGGGTCTCCCATGCAAGACCATGCGGGCATCGTAACGCGATACTCGGACACAATCGACGGGTATAGACAAACAATTTGCCAGCATCCGATCAATTGACTCACATTACACCTGAGCATTTAAATCGTACCGTTTGTATCGATTCGACACAGGGAAAGGGTGAACTATGTGCAAGTACGATTTGTGTACGTTACTATTCCCATAGGATCATAATCACCGATTTTCAACTCGGAACAATTCGAGATGAGATTCCGAATCGTTATGCAACATAAACATTTTCTGCACTAATTACAAGCCACCGGCAGTGAAATATAAATTTCTGTCATAGTCTTAACGAGTTCAAAGTAATCGATACTGTTAATTTCTTCCTACATTTTTACCACAAAACAGAGTACGATAACAATTTCGAATGAACTTAAAATTAATTTTGAAATGATAACTGAAAATATTATCTCTTTCTTCTCCCGACTGAATTTGACGCAACATCACCGATTTTCAACTCGGAACAATTCGAGATGAGATTCCGAATCGTTATGCAACATAAACATTTTCTGCACTAATTACAAGCCACCGGCAGTGAAATATAAATTTCTGTCATAGTCTCAACGAGTTCAAAGTAATCGATACTGTTAATTTCTTCCTACATTTTTACCACAAAACAGAGTACCATAACAATTTTGAGTGAACTTAAAATTAATTTTGAAATGATAACTGAAAATATTATTTCTTGCTTTTCCCGACTGAATTTGACTAGTGCGCAAGCACGAATGTCCCCCCCGAGAAGAGGAAATTGTCTAAATATGAAAAATCTGAAAAAATCCTATAAACTGTGGAGGATTGACGGGATTCTGTGGTTCACGGTGATTTACATGCGAGAACGCGTCGTTCTACAAACCTTTGGCTAAAATCATGCCCTGCATGTCCGGCATTTCACCGGGAGAGGACCAATTACAGTCTCCCTCGGCGCGAAAGCGATTTTGGTGGCAGGAACTTGAAAGGAGGCGCACGTTTCTATCAAGCCCGGCAGTACTTGACACACTTTGGACCTTCACGGGATTCCATCCATTCTTATTGTCATTCTCTTGCGAACTGACTCGGTCGGCTACATTATTCCACGTAATTGCCATTCACGCTATCCTCGTCCGTCGCGCATCGGTATCATCGAATCTGTACGATCAACAACATCAACGGCAGAATGTTCGTCCTCGGATGGACGCCGACGAACGAAACACGACGATCGCGTTTCGCGTACGGTGCCGCCGGAAGTTCATGCGAAAGAAACTAATTAATATCCAACTGAGATCTATCACTGAAAGTGTTTCTTCTTCTCCTCTTTCTCTCGGAGCGACAACCTCTTCGTGCACTTTACACCCGGGCCGACGGAACTTGCTCGCGTCGAAGGTGAACACTTTTCCTGGTATTTACAATACTAATTCTCGATAACCGTGTACACATAAATGACCGACAGCATCGAAAAGCAAACACGTCGAATTGTTCGGCACGAGCACAGCCAACACAACAAACGGTCTTTTCTATTTAGTTACGAGTTCGATAGATTACGATTAACGGTGTCCGTCGAAACACTCGTTGAACAAATTAAATCCAAAGGACCAACTACAGAACGGATCATTTTCTCTGCGAATGCACACGGTGGTATCCCTAGATCTGCGAGTTATGGAGAAAAAAACGTATCCGACGTATGAACGCGCGCGCGGTTGGTCCTCCAGAGGCACGGGGTGAGCTCTCAAAGATGGCGCGGCATCTTTTTTATCCCGAGGGGATTCACCTCGCGAGATCAATTCATTGGGCCGTCGCCTCCAGACACGTGTGTACTATTAAAACGGTGCCCGTACGCATTTAAGTATACAACTGGATGCACGGTGCACGCTGGACTCCCCGTAGAGCGTGGACCAGCGTCCCTCCAACCTGCTACCCTTTCTTCTGTCTTTCTCGCTCTAGCCACGGTGCTTTCCCTCCCTCTTCTCGCGCTCTTGTCTCTGTCTCCGTCCTACCGTACGCCTCCCTCCCTGGATCGCAATCCTGGAAAAGCTACCGTGGCAGAAACGCAGCCGCATAAGCTCCAGAGTTGCGCCACTGTCACTGATTTCTAACGTAGGCGGTGCTGACAGCTCCCTACCTACCTCCCTCCTTTCCCCTCCCCCCTCGCAAAGCGATAAAGGCTTTCATCGGGCTAATAGGGGAATCCCGTATCCCCTTTCTTTCCGTTCGTCAGGATTGCTGTTCTCGAAATCGAAACACGACCGTTCATCGATCAATACGAAGCATCGATGTCAATCGGTACCGATGCAAACAGTACAACCGTGTCCGAAGGAAATTAACTCGACCCCGGTTGAGAATCACTGAGCTATGCGTTACACGAAAGCATTGTTATACGTCCCGGATGACGCCTACCGACTCGATTGGTCGGCTGGGTGGTCCCTGGTAGCCACGCCCCTCGCAGCCTCTATAATACTTACCCCCACTCGACCCGTCTCTCACCGACGCAAACATCCACACGAACACACACATTTTCTCCTTCCCGTTCCGCTCGGCGCTGTAACATGTCGTTCGTTGCCGCCGCTTCCGTTGCTGCCTCTCTTCGTCCACGGTCCTCATCCCATTCGCGTTCTCTCTTTCTAATGCCCCTGCGCAACGCGCAAGTCGAGACCCGACGCGCGCTGCGCTCGTGTGCGAGTCCCGCGCGAAGGTGTGCGCGTTCGTTCGCACTTTTCTGACCATCCGGTGGCCCAAGGGTAAGTTTCCGCTGTTCTCCATTGTAAATTCTTTCTCGTCCCCTCTTCATTACTGCCGGGTGAACTTCTCTTCTTTTTTTTTCTCGTCCGTTGTAAATGGCTGCGCAATAAACACACATCGGGCTGCGTGTACGTCGATGCACGGAAATATGCTAATCGTTGATAACGCGCGCCACGCGATTTTCAATTAACAGCGATAACTCCCTTTCCACCTCGGAAAGATAGAACTGTCCGCGGTGAAAAGTATTCGACGAATCGAAACTTCTAGCGTTCAGTATACAGGGCAGGAATCACCTCGCGTTTGCACCTCGAGTATCTTTGTTGTTTTTAAAGTTACGTCGCATGTTTACAGGACATAGTTATTTTCTTTTAGAGATCTCAAGGTCACCTTCATTTTTTTTTTTTAAAGGGGACCACCCCCTTTTAGACACCTACGATGTTACCCCCATTCTTTAGAAATTCAGTGACTATGATTACTCAAGATCATTCAAGGTCACATTATTGATCAAAGTCATACTAATCGTTACTTTATCTAGGAGAGAAAATATTCTTTCGCAAAGTGACACCTATTTGTTCTGACAACGTATTACTTTGTCTTTTCAAATCCATCAATTCGATTCCAAATTATAGAAAATGGTTCTGGGTTCTGGATAATTGTGCAGGTACATATGGAGTTTTGTAAAATTATAAATTGGAGTAATCTCGGAATTTTTATACCAGGACACTTGAGATGCGGTGGTTGTTTATTTAGAAAATGGTTTTCCTTGAATTCTTCAGTTGTTTACGCGAGAGGTGACGCATATTTATTTGTAAAGTGCCGTATTTTTGTTTTCATGGGCTGGTAGTAATCTGCCTGGAAATTCTTGTTATGGTTGTGTGTTTAATTATACGCGGGAAGCTGCGCTCGGTCGGCAGGTAGCCGGCCAGAATTTTACGACATGAAAATTGCTTCCAGATGTTGGTCATTTAGCGATAGAACCTGGCCCGTTCGGCGTAACAAGTTCTAACGCCAAAATTACTATGCCACCACACGAAAACTCAGAACGGAAATCTATAATCGGAAGTTTCCAGCTTTCTCCTGTTTAACTTGTATTTCACGGTCATAGCCATAACACAAGACCATTTTACAAAAGAACGACGTCTCAAATAGTGTCACTCTATTTGTATGCTTTCGTGGAATGTGTTCTACTCTGATTCTTCAGGTCAAATTTGCAAAATAAGTACCTGTTTGTAGCTAATATTTGCCCCAACTAAAATTAATAATAATTTCTTTTTTGCAAAACCTTAGCCTGATTGTACACTTTAATCTCTCAGAAATAATAGAAGAAACCACGAAACTCGGATATTTTCTATCTCTATCAAACTAGTAAACAAATCCCATTTTCATTTCATTCTCTACTCTTTTCTTTCTCTACTCTTCTAATTTGTGACGTTTCTTTCGAATATTTTTCATTCATTCTTTTCTTTCCTTTCTAAGTGTTGACTACCAGCGTATAATTACATCCGGGAATCACTATTATTATTGCTTTCTATCGATTTATTCTCTTTTTGTATTTCAACTCTTACTTTCTACTGAACTAATCGGTTATTATTTTTAAGTTTCTTCACACTAACCGTACCGAGCACAAAATGTGCGTAATGTTTTATAGCCTAGTTAAGTATCCTAGCTCCTAAGTACTCATATGGACGTTTGTTCCATAGTTTCTGGTATTTCGTTTCTATTGCACATATAAAAATAAGGTAACATTGCTTATTTCTATCATTAAGTTTGTTTAAGTAATTCTTCATTCCTTAAAGCTAGAACTAAATATTATTTTTATCGCAGAAGTCATTGATAATGTGTAGAGCATTGATTTGTTCATTGTAGTTTTTGCAGTAGAGTTCTTCATTGGTTGTGCAGTACCAAAAAGTCCCTTGTTTTAATTGGAGGCGCCATCTATACTACAATTTTCAAACTTACATAGATTGGTCACAGCACAGACGAGGTATAGGACTCCTATACCTCGTCTGTGGTTTTATCAATCCAAAAAAAGAAGAGTACAAATATTAAATCTTAGTTAAATATGTAGATTACAATACAATTTTGTATTGGGCAAATAGAGCTCAGGCTCTTTAAAGCCATCTTTTAAAGAAAAAGAATAAACCATACCATACCATCAGTCGCTATAAATTTTCTATGCAAGAGAGTCCTCTGTGATCTGGTCAAGTAATCTACACTAGAGTGCATTCTATCACCGACGAGGTGACTCTATATATATTATTCTTTCTTTGCAGACGTTTGGAACGTGTGAATGAAAGTGTATGGTTTTAAACCAATTTGGAACACCAACAATATACATAATTGTTTACCGAGATAGTTTAAATGTATATTTCATTCTTTCGTAAGGAATAGAAAGAAAACGCAACATGCCTACTTATGAAATGCCAATATTGATACGCGTCATGACAAAGGTATATTACTAAATTACACTACTCTGCATGATTTATTTTGTAAGAAATATATCCAACTTATAGTTTGTTGCACATTTATTTAGTTAACAAATGTGATAAAAATGTTGCTTTAATTCATGACTGATAACAAAATAAGGCGCATTGATTTTATTATTCCAGTTTATTTCTATTGGTTATGATACATGTTGTATATCTGAAATAAATTGTGTTTACAGCCAGAAACAGCAGAAGTTTTGAAAAGAATGGCAAATACAATATTTGAAACTGGTGGTTTTATTAGAAAAATTGAAAACTGGGGAGAGAAGATTCTGCCATGTAAAACAAGTAGCCATGGGAAAGTTTATAAAGAAGCTGGGTAAGCATGTTTGTTTGTATTTGTAGTATATTAACACATTGTGTGCTAGATAAGTTTTATATATTTAAACGTCATAGAATTCTTCATTGCAAGAAGTATGCAATGATCAAATATTCTTTAAAGTATTTAATTCAGTTGCATTCGTATCATACTGTGGACCTTCGTGCAAAAAAAATTTATCTGTCCTTAACACATTCACTGCCGAAGCTCAGTTTGTTTTGTCTTCAACGCCAGGGTGAAATTGTTCATATTTGAATCACATCCTATAAATTTATGTATTCATTTATGTATTTATGTATTTATGAGTTTATAATACTAAAAATAAACGTGTTATTGTTTGCAAAGTTTACGCGGTTTTATCGAGTTTGGAGTCAGTTATGACCACCACAGCATTATTGGAAAGTTCAGTATTGGTCAGAGTATTAGAGTACCACGACAGTCAATGTGTTAATCATTTTAATAAGTGATAAACAATGCAATGCTATTCTCATATTCTTTTAATCTTTTAATTGTTTTAAATTTCTTATTATAACGCTTTTAGACATTTCTTTTTCTGCTTTGATGTTCCACCTGCTTCATTGAAAGACATTACTGATGAGTATAGGAGAGACATAGATATAATTAGAACAAAAGTATATAAACAAAATCCATTAGTGCCGGAAGAGAAAGAGTGTACACTGGAAGAAGAACTATTACCTCCAGCTTATAGGTGATTATTTTATTGTAGTGTATAGAATGGCTTATAGAATACGAGTTGACTATTTTACGAATTTTTTCAGACCTAGCATAATGAAGTTATTAGAACACAAGAGAAGAGGCAAGAAGGAATTTAAATATAATTCTGGACTTGATTACTATCCTTTCTTAAGATAAGTAACTTTTACATTGCTAAATATTGGATAATATAGAACTTTGTATATATTACTTAGAAATAAAGCATTAGTAAAAGAAGGATATAGTATAGTTAAAGCAATAGTATAAGAGGGATGTGTACCTTATGTACCTTTTTGCAGGTTGGTTTATTAACTCATCATTAATACATTATGAAAAATTATTTTTATAATCATCAAAAAATATTTGTACAAAATACTTAATATAATTATATATCATTTATCATTATACAATAATTATAATAGTTTTCATCTCACATGCAACAGGAATTTTTAAAGTATAATTTGGTTATACTGTAACTCGTGAGGGATTTTACAGTAACAGTAACAGAGAAACTGGTTACACCAACATCTCTGTTTTATAATCTATATGGAATATTTAACAAATACGGAGCCACTGAGTCTAATTTTGAATAGTGGCAGAATGTAACTTTGTTTTTCTCATTTGTAAAGAAATTCATTCCTTCTTGTATAGTATAAATCACATTTTTTATCATTTTCACAACTCATCCAACAGTACACATTACTGTGTAAGATATATATTTTAATTTTAAAATGCGAGCATAACTCTGTAACATTGAAATTGCTCATTTTACCAAAACGTTACATAAAATCTTATAACATACCCATGGGTATGTACGTACTATACTGCCTCCTAATGTAAATGCATATCAAGTCATCTGGTACACCGTTCACGCACAACCATGTATTTTTGTGCGCTCTGTAGAGTAATTTGGACCACGATAAGAAAGATTGTACGACAAACATTACCTATAAAGTCTACCACATTATGAAAATAAAATAGAGAGGCGAATGAATTTGTGGAATTTTTGGAATGATACAATGAACATTTCTACATGTGTCTAGTGTTTCCAAAGTTGATGCCACTCTGGTTAGCACCTTTGTTGCTGCCATACTGTAAACTGATGACACCCTGTCCAGCCCTTAATTGTTCTTCAGTAAAGTTACGCACATTTTTGTCTGCTTCCTTTGGTCCAATACTTGGTTTACCAAAGTTACCAGCCTAGAAACAAAATTTTAAATTACAATTTAAGAACTTCTCTATTTAAAATAGATAAGTGAACTTTTGTATAATCTTTTATATTAGCACGTAAAATATAGAAATTTTTCTCTATATTTTACCTTTCTACCAAGAGATTGTAGACAAATTACAACGGAGTTGAGATTTTGTCTTTCCCAGAGATCAACAGTCTGGAAGGTCTCTTGAGCCGGGACTCCCAGTGCTCTTGCAGCTTCAAGGAAGGCGTTTATGTTTTCCATACACTTGAACGCGAGTGTGGTTTTATTAATTTTCTTCACCGAGCCTTCCTGGATATAGTTCACCAATCTGGAAGGTGAGAATGAACATTACTATCGTGAAATACACGTTGTCGAGTTTTTCAACGTTGTTTTTCACGAGGTGTAAGTACGTGCAAAGAAGGATTCCGTCCTTCAGCGTTTCGTAGAAGTTGTCCATGTCACCGTTGGTGTTTATATTGTCACCGGTGATCGTCTTGATCCATTCCAGACATTCCTGTGCCAGTTCCTCGCTGTATTTACTGTTGATCTGTAACAGAACCGATTTGCGAACTTTAGTCATCGTCACTATTATCATTTAATAATCACAGAAAATCACATTTTTGAAATATTGAAAAATAAAGACGAATCGCTTATAATTATTATACGGGTTTTTCATTATTTATTTTGCAGTCTAAGACGAGGGGCCTAATTACTGTGTCTGTATTAATTTATTAATTCATTATTTTTAAAGCATAATGAGTATTAAAAGAGACATATTTGACTAATTTAATATCTCTTTTTTAATAATCAATGAGCTTTAAAAATAAGTATAATTAATATACGAACGGTAATTGGTGTCCGTTACCCTATTTCTCGATAGGTTTACGATATTTCCATTAATCGTTTAAGCTTGACAGGGCACGAGCCTCTATGGCTGCTTGTTATTAATTATACGACGTGCCAGTGATCCAAGTAACACATCCTGTAGGGTCTGCGAAACGAGTGTTGCCGTCGAGTCACTGACCCAAGTTGTTTGAACACTTCGTTCGTTGTTTCTTCGACACGGCCCACAAATTCTTCTCGTAAACGCGAGCATCGTTTCGGAGAAAGTTTTTCTGTGTGCCTTTTAAAGAACTCGTTCCCACCTACACTAAGCGGAAGCATTCAAAAGTAGACGGGCCTGCTCGTCCTCTACTCCTTGCCTTTTCCAATAGCGTTAAAGTATACTTTATTCACATTCTTGCTAAATTTCCGATCAGAGAAAAATTGACGATATTTAACCCGTGGTAATATTGTAAAAAAACAGAAGTAAACTAATTTGAAATAAATTTAATTTCATTTCGTAGTGCAGAAATAAATTTGGACTCGGCGAAACTTGAAGCTTGTAAAAAGCGGAAATAACTTATGCGAGTCTACAAAACAAATTTTTTAAATCTTCGTTGCAAGTCTGAACAAAAAACTTGTGAAAAGCAGGTTTTACTATTTTTTCTGCTAATTCAGATTGGACGCAGTTTTTTCTAAAATATTCATTACATATCGTCTAGTAAACTAATCGATGTAGCTTGGCAGAAAAACTGAAGTTGTTTGGTACGTTCATTAAAAAGTTATTCTGATTTAATGTTTGTGCCATCAATTATGAGACTGTACATTGTTCGATTGCATAAATATTCTCCGACCTACTGTGATTATCGTTTTGAATATGAACTTGTACGGTATGAGAAACTCTCCTTTCATCGATTTTCGTATTTTATCTTCCTGCCTAAGCGTTCTTCGCGGTACCCCAGTCGCTTAAACTCCATGTTGACAAAGATCGTATCTGGAAGACCGGTAGAGACCGCGCAATGGGCGCACAGTTATTCACGTATAAGGCTGCCTAAAAAGGAAAGGTTCGTAAGCTTGGACCGTCGTATTCATCCTGATGCAGCATGCATATTCCGTTAGGCATACGGTGCCTCGATCGTGATGTATTCCACGGTGTAAAACGTCCCGCGTCCCAATCGTGAAATTAGAATACTACACCATGTTTTGTGCAGTCTAGTCATTTTACGAAAGCGTCTTCTCTTCGAGGTCGTGTAATCTTAGATTATCAATTGCTATTCTTTACAATTACCATTTGATTAAAATAACACTGTATGTACAAGAATTATCTACTGATAGCTCGAACCGAATTCAATATTTTGCAAAAAATATGAACATACTTGGTTCAACGCAATATTTTTTGGTCAAAATGGCACCTTAAAGTATTTCCAAGACAAATAAAGTTCAATTTATTAGGCTGCTAGAAAATAAAGTTCAAAAGCTAGGATAAGGGACCCAATTACTGTGCCTATATTGATTATACTTATTTTTAAAGTGTAATGAATATCAAATAAGAGATGTATAACATATATATTAACTGATTTTAATACAAAAAAATTCAATATCTCTATTTTAATATTCATTATTGTCATAATAATATGCGTAATAGAAAGTCAAGGTAGAAGAATTATAGGTAGCTTTACACCCACACGCTATGTCGTAATAATCTCTTAACAAGTATGTTTTTTCCATTCTTTGATAAGGTTCGAATTTTTCGTCCAGCAGTTGCTATCTCCGTGATACGAACTTATTATATGGAGCACGAACGCGAGCACTATATATAGATATTAAGTAAGCATACGATAATTTCATTAACGGAAAAAAAGAGTGACCGCACGTCGCGTCGCGTCGGTGTGGTAGACACGGAAAATATTTGCAAATCGTGCTGATGAAGCAAAACGAAGAAATATATACCGGCTCACGAATGTTATTCCGTTGCTAGTCACATGTACTACCGTCTATGACCTAATCGTTTTACTAGCGCAACCAAACAGGGTCGACAAATCCCACATGTCAAGTGCACTTTAAAGTTAGCCACTTTTTCATTAAAATTACAAGTTTAATCAGGACTTTTCTGGACTTAAGTAACTCCTTGCACTAAAAGTTGATATTGATTGTTATTAGACTGCTGATCAAAAGGCAGATCGTATCATTTAAACAAATATTACTGCTCGTAAGATCTTGGAAAATATGACCTTGAGATGACCTTTATCCTCGCAAACTAATGCCTTCCTCCAAATACGATAATTTTCTTTGCAAATATTTTGTTGTTTCTCTGAAGATTTCAGATTTTTTGTCAATAACTAAATCAATCGACCTCCGATTTTATGCATTTACTAATTTACGCTTTTACTTGCATTTACACCAACCGCGTAGGTGTAATTTAAAACAGGAAAAATATGAAAATGTAGGGGCACGAATTTCCAACTTTTTAAAATCATAAAGGAACGAAAAAACGTTTGTAACAATCAGTACGAGTTTGGAGCAACGTGGGAAGAGAATCGGAGTTTTGTCGCGATCCTTTTCTCTTGCGTAACATCTAACAAAGTGAATAATTAATCGTTCTACGGGAAAATCTTGTTACGAGCAACGAATGTAGATTGTCGCAGATTGTAGCACACGGACGAGACTCGAGTGCGTCAGAAAAGTTGGTAGGGCAAGTGCTTGCGATCAAAAGGATCGCCTTGCGATCTCTAGCAACTGGCGACGATGATCGCGCGCTTTTAATGGGCACGTTCTCTCGTTCACGGTCATGTAAACTGGGTCGTAGGCCTGGCATCGATGAATCGGAGGAATTGCCGCCTCGCCAACCGGCGAAATCGTTACTTTCGTTACACCGAATCGAGTTGCATTAATTTATCGCCGGCACAATTAACTCTGCCAACCAATTTTTCCGTTTGGACGAGCGGCGATTCCATTGAGCATTGATCCCGTCGCGTTGATTCCACTTATCTCTCAATTAACGAAGAAAAGAAAAAGCAGCGAACAGACGAGATCGGTAAACTCTATTTCATAAAGATTATCAAGAAACTGATAATAAGAGTCAGTAAATAAATAAGAACATTTCGTACGAGGCTCGGAAACGTCGCTGTTATCGATTAATGAGAAACAGATACGTAAGACTGATTAGGGGTCTCTGCTACGATACCGTTATCTATCAGCAGGTGATCGATACTTGAACAGGGTCCAAATAATGGCTGCACATTTCTGTCTCCTGCACTCTGTTGAAAATAAACGCAACAAAAGCCCGATGTGCTTGTTATTTGAGACTTTTGTTGTGTCCGACGATTAAATATAAACGAGTGAATCAGTTGCTTATTAAAAAGTTATCGCCAATAAATAAAAATTCTTGGAATTTCTGCTTGGAGATAACCATTTCTCTTTTTAACAAACTGTAATCATTAAAATGTCTATTGATTAGTATTTAACCGGTAATTAATATTTATATATATATACATTTCGGGTATTATAATTTAAAATTTCATGTGATTTGTCGAAATATGGCCTTTCAAATTTTATACAATTCATAGTTTGCATTCCGAGTTGTAGTAGAATTCTGAGAAATTTTACGTTTTGTCAATAATTTAGAAACAATTAAATTAAATGTAACTAAATATGTAATAAGCAATTTTATTTCGCTATTGTCCTGCTAAGGTAATCTGTGACATCATCCCTATCAGAGATTCACTGTAGAACACTATGTGCATATGGCATACATACCAAGTTTCCGTTTCATAAAGTGAAAAGGAAAAAGTGAGTGCATGGATTAAATCGATCCACCTTGATCGCGGATGCAAGGAGAACTACGTTCAGAAGAATGTTACCCTCGATCGACCAGTTTCCATTTCGGTGCAGAAACTCGCCTCGATGACAGAAGATTTGCCCACAAAACGTTCTTGGTTTTAACGATATTCCTTAAAAGGTGGATCGCCTTTAAGGAAGATCGCACTGATTGTGGATCCGTTTGATATTCGTTTGATCAACGGCCTACTTTCTAGCAATTGTATGCACAAGGCAGCTGTGTTTGCCGATTGCTATTCCTCTAAAAATTCCTTCAAACCAGCGTTTCCCGATCTTTTTTGTGCCGTGCCTTACCTAAGCCTTTCTAAAATTCTTGTGCCCCCTATGTAACACATACATAATTTTACATATTCAAAAATTGAATTGTTCACTGAACAAACTTAAATGATAGGTTTTGCAAAGAAATCAGGAAATTGTTGAGGAAACAGTAAAATAATTCTCCATTTTTTGTTTTCAAATACTACTAGTGGCACTTGCTGCACTGAACGCCAATATTAGCTGCTTTGTTCACAAGGTTTAAAATTTTTTTCTTATAGTTTGAAGTTGCCTGCTTGTATGCCAAAAAGTTTTACTCCGATAATGCAAATAGTTCTTGTAAAAAAAAAAACTCGGTAAAATTACTTGTGTTTGTACTTGTTGAAATCTAATTAGACGTACAATATGCAATATATAATATGCATAAAATAATTTGTAAAAATCAACGTTTGCACAAAAATGTAAAGTCTAGTATAATAACTAGTTTTCACGTGTAAGCACACACCTGTTCAGGAAAGAAACGAATTCGTTGACCCACTTCACAAGGACTCGCGATATTTCAGCACGGTATATCCACTTGTACGCAAGACGTTTACAATTGTGAGCTACCTCGAAGGTTGTCGCTTGCTGTCGACCATATAAGGGCCTCTAAACGAGATGAAGCCTGAACAGGTAAGGCATCGGTGTCTCGTGCTAGCACGTAGAACCTCGCAAATTTAATCAAGTCACTTACGTACGCGTCATGATTGTATAATCTTTGCCGAAATCCATTCGAGCCAATTTCTTGAAACTACTACGGAATTTTATGGTACCATGTCATTTTATGATGTACCGTGTCTAAAATTTTTTAAATTATCCATGCTGATAGAAATTTATTTTGTTTTTAAATGTCCGACATTACTGTCATTACCACGGACCAATTGATTGATAAAAGAATCGTTCAATCAATTTATCATATTCTATTTTCCAATATTACTCTTGCAAAAGGGAATTTTAAATATTCATATAGCTAATTTCTTCCAACTGGGATATTTTTGGGACACTTTTTTTAACATTCATTATACTCTAAAAATAAGTATAATAAATGTACAGTAATGGTACCCCCCACAGTAATGGGTTCCCTTATCCTAAACACAATTTTCTGGTTTTTGCAAAAATAAATAGACTAATGTGCACGAACCCACGGTTTCATTGGTCATTAACCGAGTGAATGTAATTTCAAATTAGAAATCTGCCTGTAATAATATTACTAAATAGTTTTTGTACTAGCACAATGAGTAATCCACAAGTTCTTAAGGAATTAATATTTATTCCTCGGTAAAGGCAATTTAAGGTTTCGTAATCGATTCGAGAAAAGAGCAGATCAGATTTCGCGGTGTTGCAATTTGCGAGTAGCGAAACTACGCGTGCCCGAACATGAATTTGTACACAAATCATTAGTTGACGTGCAAGGCCAGGCAATAGAGGCGAAGGACACCGCGCGTGCAATATTTCTGTTAAGCAAATCGGGACGCTCGCGTGGAATCCTACGTCTGCGTGCTGCTTGATTTCTCCATGAAAATGTGGTTCTTCGATTCATAAAAGCGACGATTGCTCATAAACTTTTCTCGGTATGTCGTAAGTCACATCTGTTGTTAAAACATTGATTGTCGCGGTTCTGGAAAATTAAATGAGAAATTGTCGAATCATTGAACGATAGCTTTTACAATTGTGGAAGTATTATTTATGGCGGGCAGATTAGTAACGCATGGTCGTAAAAATATGGCAGCTTGTTAATTCACTTCAGTTTTCTGTAACACGTTTATATATATGTAGGGTGTTCGCTGGAATACTAAACAGCGTTTTTTCTTGCAAATAGTAAACATTAGAAACAAATGAAAGAGGAAAAAGTTATACTGTTTTTTGCAAGTAATGTAATGGCGTCTGTAATGTTTTTTGATCTGCATTATATTTTCAGAAATGAAGGTGACCTTCAACTTTTTCAATGGAATGTTATGTATATATTTTATATGACATGAAAGCGTGTGCTCAAACGAATTCATTCGCATACGACACAATGACCTTCATACAAGGTCAGAAATGGAAGAAACATTCTGAAAAACGCTGGCTAGTATTCCTGCGAACACCCTGTATATGTGAGTACGTATGAGTACATTATTCATTTTAATAACTAACGGATAGCGTTATCGTATTCTTAAAATCGCCTAGTATTTTCAGTGTTTTGAGTTTCACCGACCCATCTTTGTCATAAATGCGTAAAATCCGCAGCTATACACGAGGTTGTCACAAAAAGACCTAGTTCCGTATATCCAATTAGTTGTTCCCAAAAAAATTCTCAAAAATCACTTGCTTTCACTGTCGTTCGCTGTCTGTTTAAATTGAAAGTTTCGAGATGCGGGTATTACCGTAAAGTTTCTCGAAAATTTAAAGTGTGGCTGACCAAAGAAATCATCGGTACATGACTAATTGCGGATTTCCACGTGAACAAGGAAGTTGCGTTTTCTCTTGGAATGCCTACGTATGTACTCCGCCGGAACAATAGAATACTCTTATCCGGTTAAGTGAGTCGTTTAAAAACATTTCAGTTCACTTAGTCCGATTTCTTCATTATTTTCTTTTCGAAAGTTCCGCAGTGACTCGAACGGAATTCTGATCAGTATACGCCTCTTCAAAGTACAGTGTTCACTTTATATATGTCCCAAATGCCGATAAAAGTCCCAGAACTATCCCCACTGATATCCCCAAGAAGCTCGAGAGTCGCTGAGGAGTGTAAGGTCGCGTGGATCAAATAATAGTATCTCCTATCCGATATATGTCCGTGGCTAGACCCGTGTCTTGGACATATATCGAGTAGACACTGTAATTCGATGAAAATGATGTCGATTCTGCCTATTCATTTGAGAAAGATAAGGGAATTCTTTTGAAAACTGGATTGATAACATTCTCCGGAAAATGCTGATCGATCAAAATTTCTGCGGGAAATATAATCGTGCGATCTCACAATCTTCAGGGTAAAGTATCGCGATAAGGTTAAGTGTAAGGCGGCATGGATCCGATCCCGAGAAACTTTCTCTTGTTCGTGAGTCATTCGGACATAGCTTCTTCCTTATGTCATATCCTACTATTGGGCCTAGTCGACTTTAATTATCAATCATTCGCCCACCCCTTCCACCCTAGATGATTTATAACTTAATCCAATAGTCGTATTGCAGCGGATTTTTTTTTTTTTTAATCATTACTAATTAATTGTGACGCATTCGGATCGTGCGCGAAAAGTAACACAGTAACAATAGCTAACGATAATCAAGGAAGATGGTCGAGTTCACGAAGATCCCAGAGCAGCTTTGATATGACCACCTCATTCGCTGTGCTGCATTCCTCGGAATTAATAGTGATGAATTCCCACGATTGGTAGAGCAAATTTCACGGCCGAGGAACAACCGTGAACTTTCCACTTAAAACGTAATAAATTTCTATCTGCCTAGAATCTCGAGCACTTCTTAAAGATCGCATAAATATTAATGATCCGACCGTTGGTTTTCCTACCGTTCAATTGATACAATAAGAAAACAGGTGGGAACACATTGTTTCGAATCAAATTATTTTGAATTTATTTGCTCCTTTTTTTTAAAACGAAATGAATTAATTCATTGTATCACAAAACAATCAGAAAGCTACGGTTCTTTCAATAGCACAATCACGTTGGCTGTTCAAAAATATTAATATTACTCTGACAATATAGTGTTCGACAATTTCTTTTTTCAATTAATGGACTTAACTGGTGTCTCGAAGTCGTTCCTGCATTTGTTTACGGAATATTAATACAAACAACCAAAATTCTGTTTAACATTACGAGACCCGTCTCAAAATGGTAGGTTCTAATATTTTTAATTACCGAGATTGCAAAGGTGAGGAACTATTCAAATTTATTTCGTTGCATATATACTTAAAAAGTGGTTAAAAATTTTGATAGACACATTTTCGTTATTTTTCTAAAGTAATATAACGCGTGAACCTAGTGTTAATCAGCAGTTCAGATTAATAATAAATTGCGGAAAAATTCAAGAGAACTAAATTGATTGGTATTAACGTTGTTACCGAATCTCGTGGTATGGAGACTTCAATGATGGATAGAGCAACGAGCACGATGCACCGGACATCTGCAGTGCGAATTTGGCGGAAACGGAAGGGTGAGAGACGAAATTAGGCAGATTCGACCATCGATAATTAATAGGACGTGAACGGGGAATTCCAAGACGCAAGCGTGTCCCGAGACATCTATGCATTCCTAAAACGGAAACCACTTTATAGTGCTTCCGGTGGCTAATACAGATATCCTCCTCGGGGATGAAGCACGCCTATATTTAGATCTGGGGCATAATACTGCACATTCATCGCACGACGTTCACGGAAACACGTGTCTATAATTGTTATCTCTAGTTCCGAACGAAACATCGTTCCCATATGTGAACTAACAAAACTAGAGGGGAAAACTGAAATAATAATAACTAGTAGACGGTAACGATTTCTACACAGCCTCGGGCTGGAGAATCATAGAAATAAATTATTTGAACAATAATCGTCAAGAGTTCCTCTATTGTTTGGCTATTTGAAATAATTATATGTAGGTTTATTTCCACATTATATTTTATTTAAAATAAAATTTGTAAATTATTCTGCTTTATCCAACAATTTTGATTTAATTGTATACCAATAGGCAATATAGTGGCATTGATTTTGTGATTAATAAGGCCAGTAATTATGAAACATGTTCGTACAAGAACAGCCAAAAATATTAATGTATTTTATGCTACAATGCCTCTACTATACATAGAATGGTTAGTCCAGCATTCAGTCTTCTGTTGATAAACATGGGATTACTATCTGCTACTCAAGGTCAATTTCCAAATTTCTCTGTAGAGACAGTCGCCTTTACTTAAAAACAGTAGTGTTCTCGTATCGCTCAGTGGTACTTTGAGACAACGATACCGAGCTGTCATCGACCTATCGCTAGAATCGTTAGCGTGACACGTACATGCGTGACAATCGATCATTATATCCTATTAGTTATCTAGTCATCGAATCTTGCTTGTGAAACAACCATTGAATCTTTGTCACAACTCTATAATTGTTACGTCAGATCTACGTCCTCCTGGAACTGGGACGAAAATGGCGGTGTATCAGCAAAATAGAACGAACCGTTGCATTCCGATGGCGATAAGCGTATCTTCGTAACGAGCATACGTTCCACTACCAGTGCAATAACGAGCGTCCTTCGTACTTGTTACTCGACAATTGTTTTACGAGGAACAACCGAAAGAACCGGTTTCGCTCCAAGATACAACGGACCTCTTGTATTTTGCCTTATTTTTTCCCCCTCTCCCTCTTGTTTAACCTAAAGGCGATCGTGCATCTTTTCATTGATTTATTTCAGTGTAACAGTGTTCTTTCATTAAAATTGATAAGAAAGAAACTCAAATTATTTCGTCCAATTTGAAAAATGTTCAAGAAACGTTCAATGTTGAAGAAGGACCAAGATTTAGCCAGAAAAGAAGTAGAGTATCTTTTATTAATGAGAATCAAATGTAGCAACAAAAAAAAATGGTCAAATTATTTCTCTATAGTTTTAGATTAAAAACTCAAATTATTTCGTTCAATTTGAAAAATGTTTAAGAAACGTTCAATGTTGAAGAAGGACCAAGATTTAGCCAGAAAAGAAGTAGAGTATCTTTTATTAATGAGAATCAAATGTAGCAAAAAAAAAAATGGTCAAATTATTTCTCTATAGTTTTAGATTAAAAACTCAAATTATTTCGTCCAATTTGAAAAACGTTCAAGAAACGTTCAATGTTGAAGAAGGACCAAGATCTAGCCAGAAAAGGAGTATTTTTTCAAATGTAGCAAAAAAAAAAAATGGTCAAATTATTTCTCTATAGTTTTATATTAATTTATTTATATTTGAGATAAGTAGGTAAATGCAGAGGCAGGGTCGCACAAGGAATTAGGCTTTTCAACGAAGTTGAGGAGCAAAGGGAATGCAAACGAAACGAACCTCGAGCAATTTTATGGGCGGTGGGTTTTTGTAATCGTTACGTGTTCTATCGTAATTCTTGTTGAACACTATAGGGACATTCGTGGTACGATTGCAGTAAAGAAATGTACCATGGCCAGCGAGTTTCGCGAGGGACGCGCTCCCTTCTTTGGCAACAGAGAGTTTCGTTTTAACTCCCCGACCGAAAGGAAGGGCCCGGCCGGCTGGCAGCTGTTGCCCGGTGAACTTGCGAGCAAATTCAAGGTGTGCACGATGATATGTTTTCAGGTGTCTCGAGTGGGACACACCTAACGAAACTTTGATAATCTTTTCGGCGAATCGCTTGCTCGATTCCGACTTATCTGCTTTTATGCGAACAAATCGCGTTCCAAATAAACTCGTGTTTGTATCAGTTTTTAGAATGTTTGCGCGATTCGACATTTATTGGTTTAGAAAATGACAGGCTCGGGCATCATCGACATAAACACACGCGTTTCACGAGATTCAAAACACGTCGATTTTTTGGTTTCTGGATTAGGTTAAATTGGCATAAGAAAACAAAAAGAAGTACTACTGAGGACCCAATTACTCTGAGGGTACCAAATACTGTGCCTATTTTAACTTTATGGAGCATTAAAAGTGACTATTTCGCTTTAATTTATGAAAATAACAAGAACGCGCTACCCACATTTTAGCAATACTTTAAAAATAATATATACCCAAAGAATTAAATTTGCTAAATATTTTCTAATATTTCTCCCCCTGTTATTTCGAAGGGTCCCGTAAACCTAGAGTTAATTATATTTATTTTTAAAGCACAATGAATATTAAAATATATTTCTTAACTGGTTTTAGTGAAAAAAATTTAATTAATACAGGCAATAAGTGTAATTAATATAGGCACAGTACCCCCACAGTAATTGGATCCCTTACCCTAGTCTAGTTCATATTTCACAGACGCCCAAACTTTGTTGCCTACGAACGACAAATCAACATTTGCGTCGAACTAAATTCCACAGTCGAATATGTACGTCCCATCGATCAAGCCCGGAGAACGTGTATCTTTTGCATCCGACACGAATCCAGGCACAATGAACCCCCGCGAGTGCGCATGCGCGTCACCCTCAGTAGGTCGAGTCCCTCGGGGGTTGGTCGTCACTGGGTCACTGGGTGGTAAACGAGTCCCGAAGGAAAACAGGCGCGAGAAAAGAAGGGTGAGAGGGGGAGGAAAGGAGGGAGGAAAAAGAAGAAAGAAAGAAAGAAAGAGAGAGACAGAGAAAAACAGGTATTCATCTTCTTACCTTCCTCTGGGCTTCTGCCGCGAAACCCGACTTGGCAGCTCTGTGGGAAGCCATCGCTCGCGCGTGTACCTGAATTCGTTTCACCGGCGAAGAAGGAAAAAAAGGGGAACAAACGAAGAACGTCCCAAAGGGAAGAAACTTGGGATATATATATGTATATATATCTCTCTCTTTCTTTCTCGGCTGCTCGGTAGTAGCTCGCGAATGGAATCACCGTGCACGGTGAACACTGTTCGACGGTCACGAGTCGACTGACACGATCAAGAACGCGCGCCGCGCTGGAGAGAGTCCTTCGGACGCTTATTGGCCGCCGCGCCGTGTGCCCACAGTGCCCGTGTGCCTGCCCGGTATCGAGTTTTCGTCTGACGCCGCGTGACACGTGACCTCCGTTCTCCAGTCTGGCACAAGGATGACGTCAGACGGCGTCCGACGAATTCCCGGAGTCGCTTTCGTGCCGGCTTCGAAAAATTTCTGACCGCACCGAACAGAACTTTCAACCAGGCCTCTCTGTCCAACCGCAGAGTTCTGCTAATTCGGTTACCCTGTAATTCAATTGCCAAATTGAATTACATTGCATTTCAATTATATGCCAATTTCGATTCATTCAATCACCAATTGTTTTAATCAGACGTGTAATCGAAATACAATATAATTGAAAGATTTTAATCAGACGTGTAACTGAAATACAATATAATTGAAATACAGCCAGAGTGGTACTAATTCAGTTACGTTGTAATTCAATCGCACAAATGAATTGCATTGTATTTCAATTATATAGTGAGTCAACCACGTCGTAACTGAATTACATAATTCAAATCTTTCGATTAATTCAATTTCTAATTATTTTAATCAGATGTTTAACACGTTGACCGCCATGTCACCTATATGTGGGTGACGGAATTATTTGTCCAGTTTTAAAACGAATTTTTACATTAATATATTCATTGTACCAAATTTGATTGGAATCTGTAAAATGCAAGAAAGTTGGAAGACTACTCAATATCACACATATAATTATTTTCAATTGTTATTTCATTCAATAACTTACTTTGATTTCATGGAATTTTTCAAGGTTCTGGTTTGGCACTGAAAGTGTTAATTGAAAGATTTTAATCAGATGTGTATATTAATATTATATCAGATATATGAATAACAAAAGTGTCTAATAAGATTCCACTGTAAGATTTCACGATTTCACATAAGATTTCTATGATTATTCACTGTGGCGTATAATTGTGTAGGCATTAATGAATGAGTGAAACTCGAATAATTCGAGCGATCATTTTCCTACAACCGAGGCGTTGTTAATTTCCTGCTATGTGACCGTCGTTCGTATGATTTGTGTACACCGATGACGTCAACGCCAAATGTAGACTGATGAGGTCTCTAAATGGCAGCTTGGTGCTGGTGCGTTTCGAAAGTTATCAAAATCTTCGATATGATAACCTGATAACCGATCGTTAACATTCTTAACACAGAAATGTTATTTTTAAACTTTGCTCGTTTCGTACATATGTATACAATTCTTAAAATAATCTCAGATTTCCTGTCGGTTACGAAAACGTATTAATTTTCATCGCCATTCATTTTCATTGTTCATCTTTCGAACAATTTCGGAAAAATTCTTTCACGAAGATTGCTTGTTGCTGGGTCACGGAATCTTCGACGTATTCAACGGTATAGTAGAATGTAGAATCATCTCTCCATCTTTATCTCGGTCACCTTCTTGTATCTCTCTGTCGCTTTAGAACGCTACGGACCAGAACTCGTTCTGAAAATGAAGCCGACGTTAGGTCAACGAAAAATTTATTACGTGTGCGTTTCGTTTGCTTCGCTTCCTACCAGATTATTTCGAAACTCCCAATGTCAAATATTATTCCATCTATTTTAGTATAATTTTTTAAATTTTGTCTGGGTACAGACAGATAAATTGTTTCATGCCATTAAAGTCCAAGAAGGTAGACATTAAAAATCCTGTACACAGAAATTTTGTTTCAATAACACAGAGTCCTCTAAACGATTAATCGAAACAATTGTTTGCTGATTCGAAGATTTATTATGAAACGAAATATAGAGAACCAATACTTAATCTTGTATTCGCGATCGGTATCTGGTGTAAGTAGCTTATATACTTTATCTTTACAACAAAGAGAACAAAATCCACCTAGATATCCGCAGTGTTCGCGAACGGATTATTTGGATAACGAACGCGTTGCTTTATGTTTCTTTGTAGCTACTAAACTAGAAGTCATGGCCCACATATTTCCGTATTAAAGCGCACCCTCGGATCGCGGATCGGCTTGTTCCCGCTGCATTCTAAGGACGTTCGGTGCCCCGTGAGAAAAGCATTGCCGTAACAGAAGGAACGCGCGGAATTCGCTTAATAACGAGCTCTCTCCGCTCGGGAGGAAGCACTGGTTTAAGAAAACCTATGTAAAGCACTTTGCTACTGTTTACGCTTTACGAAGAGCGGGCTTGCTCTCGATAAGGGCAGCGCTGAAGTCTCCGTGTAAACCACGTAAATCCTCGAACCGGAAACCCGCGAGGCCGGGTTTCATTTTTATCGCGACGGCAGGAGACAACGACACGTTTGTTTAGATTTTTCTTAATGCTAAAATCAGAAATCAACGGCTCCGAATTTCTCAGTAGACTGTTCAACGCTACAGCAATCTAATTCGTAACTCAACAGACTTTTAAAATTAATATAACAACGTCTTCGGAAATTATTATTTAGCACTTTGCCGAACATTAAGAGAGTCTACCGATATTCTTAGCCATCTTTTTCAATAACTAGACTGCGGATTTTATGCATTTTTGACAAAAATTTTAAGCAGCAGAAATATTAGAAAAATTCAAACATACTATTACATTATTTTCAATCTCCTAAAAATAATAAGAAACATTTGCCGAACATTAAGAGAGTCTACCGATATTTTTAGCCATCTTTTTCAATAACTAGACTGCGGATTTTATGCATTTTTGACAAAAATTTTAAGCAGCAGAAATATTAGAAAAATTCAAACATACTATTACATTATTTTCAATCTCCTAAACATAATAAGAAAGAAAATAAATGTCTATTTCACTTCAGTTCGTTGCAATTCAGGTAAAAAATTTTTATTCTGCATAAAAAACCGGTAATTCTGAAGTACCACTAAAAATTGTTGTGGCATTAGTTCAAAGAAATTACAGAAAGTATTACAAAATATTTGTTACATTAGAAAATTTGTAGATTACTAAACATTTAAATATTACCTGTGGCAATCGGATCAGTTTCGTATGAATGAAATGAAAATATTCTAAGGCGGAAGAAAAATCTAGCTTTTTAGAATGAAAATAGCGCCGAGTGCAAAGGGTTAATAACATATATCCAAGGAAATAAGCTTGTCGAATAATTCTCCATAATCTGAGTAATCGCAAAAAATTGAAAATGTTAGAGCCAGTTATTTTGCTGGGTCCCGTAAACCTAGCGTTATAAGAAAATGATTGAACTTCTTCTAAGTGCATACAGCTTAGTCATTAGCAAGCCTATTAATAGCAGACTTCCGGTAGGTAATGTGTTAAGATGCTGGGAGTAAAATAGGGTAGATAAGGGTCACATTTTTGGTAAGCTAGCTCGAGCCATCGATGATACGTTCCGTAACAGAGAGCGTTGATGATCGGCCTCCGTCAAGCCTAGCGTTCATTAAAATTTCTGCTTACGTATTTTCGTATACGTGTCACGTATCGATGACTCAATCGCCGGCACTTCAAGTCCAATGTATAATCTCTGGAAACACGCCTTTTGATCAAGGAACACTCTGCTCGTGTACGGTGTTAGACGCTGTAATGATTTCATTTTGAAAACCAAGTACATTATCAACGTTCTTTAAAAGATTGACGTACATTTTTATGCGATAACACATGGGATTTAGATTCTACGTGGGTACTCTACGTGGGAAAACCGTTTGTTTTCATTATTTTAAATATTTTTGTAGTAATTATTCTTGACACTTTGATTTTATTGAATTTTTGAGGTTTCTAGTTGGGCAGCTTCGATTTAAAAATTTACAATCGATCAAATAGATTCAGTTTTTCAAAATATATTCCACTTGTTTTGCAATTCAGAAAAATACATTTCAATACGATTTTCCTTTCCTCTGGAATCGCATAAAATTGAGTAGGCAAAGACATTCAAAATCTGGAATTAAAAATTGAATGAATTAAAAAATTGAGAAACAGAAATGAAAATTCTACAAATTCACGGTTATTTTTAGCGCAGTGAGAGTTTAATATGGGAAGGCAAAGGAAAATAAATAGTTCACTATTTTTAGTTTGAACTTCGAATGAGAAGGAATTGCAATGGAGGGTATATCCTTATATGCTTCCTGCCGAGGACACGGTTCGGTAAAAAATTCAAATCTCACCTGGGCGTTACGCCACTGCGTGGGACGATGCACAGTCCAGTCGAGCAATGCACCAAGGTCGAGGCCACGTATACTCGAGAGAGTGCATCTTGCTCGTGCACGCGTGCGGCCAACACGCTATTCGCCGCACGCAAACCAGTGTTAAGTGCAAGGACCTCCCCTTGCATGTTTCAGAAATGCTTGCTAATTTGATGATCGCGTTTCACTTTTCCTATGCAATTTTTACAATAGGAAATTCTCCGATCCCTTTGTCCGTTATACTTAACACTAGGCAATATTTCGCGGGGAGACATTTCTATATAGCCAGCATGTTTTTTTGATAAATTCTCGTTATTATTCCAGACCAATGAAAAATTCGTGATTTTATACCATACTGTAATCAATTAAAGAAAGCTTATACGTTGGTCTCAACAAAATAAATACGTCGTTCGTTTCATGAGAAACATAAAAATATAATTCAACAAAAAACGCGTAATTTCTATAAAGCCACTTGAATTTTTCACAAGTAAACTCAAAATTAACAGTTAACATTATTGCTATAGTTAGTGTAACCTCCATTTTGTTGAATAACATTATAAATTTGGTTTGATATTGATCAAACTATTGAAATATGTATCCCTATTTTTGAACAGACGTTCACGCTTCATTCACTCAATTAATTCAGTAATTGAGTTGTACTTTTTTTCATTGTCATACATTTTTCGTGCTTGCACAGATTTACATTGGAATTTATAACGCGTGCTTTCATACGTGCACTGCTGCATCGTCATGTTGGTAAATGAAATTGTCGTCTTTAATATTTTCTACAAATGGAAAAATCATAAGAAAAGTTAAAATGATAAAATCATGTTAATGTTAAAATCATTCTGTGTTTTTTCCCGAATTTATTTCATGGAACAAATAAGTTTTTCGTTTGGTTTCTTTCGCTTCCGTTTTAGATTTCGCTGAATAAGCGCAAACTTATGCGGAATGCTGTATACTTGGTATAAAAAGTTGATGACATCAGAAGAATTTAATCCATTCGAATTTTTTTATCGCTTGCGCAAGTCCTTCCACGCATTATTTTTAAAATTATGATTCATCAAACTGACACGATATTTTTTTTTTCTAAGATATTATTATATTATATTGTGTATATATTTTTTTCATACAGTTATATGGATAAGATACGATTGATTTCAAATGCTTTCTATGCGAGTATCGACATCCAATCTTTTACGGCACTGCTTCACGCATGCCAGGTGCAATCACGCCTGACCAACTCGATCCTTTCTTGCTCGTCGATTCACTTACGATTTCCATCGAAGGATGATTAAAACCGGATCGAATTAAAACCGGTCAAGGTGACGTCCTTGCTACCTAGATGGTCTTCGGGTCGAAGAATTCGGTTTTATGAGACCTAATTGATCAATCTACTTCATTGAAATAATTTTTTGTGCTTAATCCTTTATTAAGTTGGCATGATCACGTATCGTAGAGATTTAAAAATATATTTTTATATAGAAAAGAAGCTTGTAAATATGTCGAGTTGATTTTCAACCTTTATGTCAATCACCGGGTCTCCAAGTATTCTTTCAATTACTTTTTAAATTTTCTTCAATGTTTTCCTAGTTAATAACAAGATTTTTATGTTCTCGGGTGATCGCAGAATAAGTTACATTTGAGTTATAAAAATATGCTTTGAAACTATAAAGCCTAACATCATATTGAATATCATAGAAATTTTTAGTTATTGACATAGAGATGAAACGCAATACCAATGCGAATAAATATGCATTTTTTTTTTTAAATTTCTCGACTGTGAAAATTTGACCGGAGGTAAAGGTCTCGTTTTGCTCGAGAAGAAATAACCACACGCGTAGTGGAGATTATTTTCTAGACAACTTTATTACATATCAGAATACAGCCTACAGTTTGTAAATTAGATACTTATCGATATACTCTTAAATATAAGTAACATCCGGCAGGCTTAAATAAGAGACATTGCCATCTAAAGTTCATTAAAAAATATGAAAAAACGATTGCAACCGGATAAAATATAAATCTGAAGAGTCGTAATGCACATTGCTTTGCTTCTTGTTTTCTTTTATTATCGATTACAAAAAAGTCCCCAGTGTGTTGGCGTGATTATGTATATATGTATGTATATGTATATGTATATGTACTATGTATGATCGCGCGAGCGCCTGTAACGATATGTACTGTGTCCGCGTATATATGTGCGTGTTAGATGGAAAATTCAAGTTTTCTGTTCAACACTTGTCACGGAAAGATACCAGACAAACATGAGCGAGCCACTGTTGAATACGGATATCCATTTCCGTTTTTTCCCCCGCGTTTACCAATTTCCTCCGCGTGTATCGTCTAGATTCATAACATGTACATTGTGTTTATGTTAGAATGTCGAGGAAGAGCCCGTGGCAGTGAACAGAATGGGTATGTAAATGTAACCTACGATCTATAATAGATTATGTGATTTGATACATTGCTTTTGCATGCATTCTTAATGATACTTTTTTTTTTAATCCTTTCATGATAATTCACTTTATAATCATTATATTCATCTTCGTTAATTCTTTTTTTTTTTGTTCTTTTTATCGTCGTTCGTCGTATAGATTAACTAGCAAGCATATAACAACTGACACTTTGAATTCTTCCCCCTTTTATCTCTCGCACGATTTTAGTCTCAATGATATGACGTGTCAATATGTAGTAAAGTTACTCTCAGGGGCCCGCCAAAGCCAAACCATAAATTGTCTTATTAATATAATTTAGCTATACAACGGTGTATATCAAAACTTATAAAATACCCAAAACCACTATGGCGGCGCCCCTGACCCTGCATTTGCGCGATATATCGTTTCTCTGATATGCGTTTAGAGCCAGACTTCTTATTGGTCGCTGATGATAAAAGATTCGAAGGTTAGTCGATTTTTAATCCGTCTACGGTCGATTACAATTTCGTTCTTCTTCTCGTTGATGTCGCTCGAACATCCCCAATGGTAACGAAGACCATGGATCTTTTTGCAATCGTTACTTGAAAGCTGGCGGTGGCGCCCTTTGCCCGTTCGTTTTCGACATGTCATCGCCGGTCATCGCCGTCACCAATTCGCCGAGAGGTTTTCCTAAGTCTCCTAAAAGAAACAAATTTCCATGTCGCTTTTTCTTTCTCTAACGTCTCGCCGGTCCCTTGTGTATTTGCAAGGATCGATAAACTTTCATTACTCGAATTGCGGCCAAATTTTCGACACGCCATACAGAAAACCGATGTAAAAATAAATTACCCAAAATCTCCTAGTATTTCGCTTTTTGGAAATGAGTACCTGTGTCGAAAATTTCGTTGCATTTCCTATAGGTAAATACACTTAATCTTTGTGTGCACACGTACACGAGGGGAATTAGTAAATATTCGAAATGTAGGATTTGATTTGGGTGTTGCAGAGAAAATATCGTTCTTCTGTTGCATTAAAAACTGTACGCAATTTGGAAATTAAATCCAAAGTGTAAAAAAAGGATATGTAACATGTATAGTAACTGATTTTAATGAAGACAATTTAATATCTCTTTTTTTAATAACCACTGTGTTTTAAAGATAAGTAAGATTAGTATAGACACAGTAATTGGGTCCCCTTGTCTTCATGTTAATTTTATAGAAACGACATTTCGTTCGCACCAACCGAAAAATATATACCCATAGTGGCAAGAAGCGATGATAATTATGGCATGATTCGGATAAGCACAATGCATGATCGAGCATCTTAAATAATTGTATCAGAATATCAATATTAATTTGTGTTCGACAATTTAACAAGACGGAATATGCGACCACGAGTTTGCACGAATAGAAAATCCAGCAGGAAAAGAAGCATTGAGAGTCTCACCTTACATCCATCCTGTGGCGTGAAAAACAAATAGGAAAGCATTGTCATTGTTAAGCAGAACTGGGTCGTGCATAGAATGTTCGAGATGAAGAAGTTCGCTTAAGGCAACATAAATATGATTTAGATTAAATAGTTAACCAAGAGGAAACGAACCTGCCATATGTAAGAGATTGCCCACATTATGGGCAACGCTGTGAGAATGCGGTGGCGGTGGTGGCCTCTCTAAACTGCTCACTCTTCCCTCGTTCGAGCCTCCACCACCTACGCCCATACACCCATACCGATAAGCTTGTGACAATGTTCTTGTTAATATGCGTTAATATGCGTTACAGTTTGTTAATCGGTTGTTTGCTAATAGTTGCATCGTTGCGACAACTGTTTTCAAATCTTTTCAAGTTTTCAAAATCTTGTAACACTTTAGTTGATACAACCTGTATATTTCTTGGAGGCTCCATTAAAAGCTAAAATTATTCTCAAGAACCTGTAGAATGTGAACCTGTTGCTAAAATTGTATATTTTTAACGAAAAATGTAGCCACTTCGTCGTTCCCGGGCGTATGTAACCGTAAGGATCGCTAAGTAAATGAAAATACTCAATTGCGTTAAATAAAGATTGGTGATAAATGGAAATCTAAATTTTGGAAATATATCAGGTCGTTGCACATGAAACAAACGATTCGAACTTGAAGTTACGAATCGAACATTTCATACGCAACAACATGATACATATTTCCTTCGTGAAATATGTTTGGGGGTTACTTGTACTCGAACAGCAACAAACCTGGAGAATCATGGTAATGACCATTCATCTTCGCTGGAGAATCGGTAGCCAGCTGGGACGCAGTTACGCTTCGTGTTTGCAAAGTGCCGGTTTTCGACGGCGATGAAGCGTTCGGCTGCAATAATAATGAGAGCATGGTCGTGAAATCTGTGGTAGACAGAACGGTGCTCGTAACGCTAATTAAACAAGATATCCCGTCTCACCTCGTCTAGGAGCTGTCTGAGTCTCTGCAGCTGCGCCTCGAGCTGCCTGTTATGATCCTCCAGTATCTGCATGCGCGCCTCTAATCTGCCTTTATGTTGTCTCAACAATTTCGCCTCGGCGATCATGTCGCAGTCGGGTTGCCGATTGCCGTGGCCGTCCTCGGGCGTGGATCCCGGCGTCTGTTTCGAGCGTAGCCGTTCGTATTCCGCTTGGAGCGTCGCGTTCTCTTCCTCGAGCTCGCGGATCATCGCTTCGAGCTCCTCCCTTTGCTCGGCGTCGATGGCGGCCATCACTTGCACGGGGCTTCGCGGCACGTTCACGTTGTCGCCGCCGTTCAAGCTCTGGCAATAATGGGCGATCAGCTGATGCTCGTCGTCGCTGTCCGGCGTCGAGTTGCTTCGGGTGCGCGACAGCTCGACCTCCGCCAGCCGGGAGGCGTACATCTCTAATCGAGAATGCATGTCCTGGCTGAGCGAACTATGCTGAGGCGACGGCGCCGGGCTCTCCAGCGCATCCCCCTCGAGCACCGTCTGCACTGGCAAATAACCAACCCGCGGGTGTTTCTTGAAGTATCTCTTCGACTTGAATTTGTTCCGAACTGCCCTTGAGAAGTCGCGCAGGTCCTCTCCAGATGTAGTCTGCGCCAAACAAATAAACAGATATTATTGCAACCAGTCATGGACACTCACGTCTCATCCTATATATAGAAGATACGATACGGCGCGGCGCAATACTCCGCGAAACAACCTACAGAATTTAGACTTCCATCTCGGCCGTTGACCTTCAAGGTGCTTGCATTATACATTCTACTCTGTATAAGAAGTAAGGTCAAAGTGTGGATAAACAGAGCGATCAGAAAAGAGGCTCTCAGTAGTCAGCGATATAGAATATATTTTCAATTCTATGGCTCTGTGGTCTGCATAGTGATTTAGGACCAAAATCGTTTAGCTTTATAGCTAGTTTCACGAAAAACTTCTTTCTCTACAGACAAGCAACCCCTTGAACCTCCAAAATCCAAATACATTGTTTACCTTACGCATGATTTCAACACTAAAATATACACACACTTCAAATTGGAATAACCATCTTATAAATGAATTGTACAATCATTTCAAGAAGTTTAAGAAGATTTATAATAAAATACCCCAGCAAAGGATAACTCTGAACGTGATGTACATATGGAACATGTTCAATGTAGAAAATCTCTAACAGAGCATTTGTACAATAATTTCAAGAAACTTAAGAAGGTTTATAATAAAATACCCCAGCAAAGGATAACTCTGAACGATATGTACGTATATGGAACATGTTCAATGTAGAAAATCTCTAACAGAGCATTTGTACAATTATTGCAAGAAATTTAAGAAGGTTTATAATAAAATATGCCAGCAAAGGATAACTCTGAACGTGATGTACATATGGAACATGTTCAATGTAGAAAATCTCTAACAGAGCATTTGTACAATAACTGCAAGAAACTTAAGAAGGTTTATAATAAAATACCCCAGCAAAGGATAACTCTGAACGATATGTACATATGGAACATGTTCAATGTAGAAAATCTCTAACAGAGCATTTGTACAATAATTTCAAGAAATTTAAGAAGATTTATAATAAAATACACCAGCAAAGGATAACTCTGAACGATATGTACGTATGGAACATGTTCAATGTAGAAAATCTCTAACAGAGCATTTGTATAATAATTTCAAGAAATTTAAGAAGATTTATAATAAAATACCCCAGCAAAGGATAACTCTGAACGATATGTACATATGGAACATGTTCAATGTAGAAAATCTCTAACAGAGCATTTGTACAATAATTGTAAGAAACTTAAGAAGGTTTATAATAAAATATCCCAGCAAAGGATAACTCTGAACGATATGTACATATGGAACATTTTATAAATGAAACAAACGGTTTCGGGTTGTCCGCAAAGCCAGAGTTTATTGAATGAGGCGTAATGAACCGCGGAAAAAAGTAATAAAAATTGCATTCTAGTGCTTTGTCTATCCGGGCCAGTGACCAAAACATTGTTCCTGAATAATTGGCCAAGTAGAATTGCTGCCGATTGATACGCGTACTCACCGCAGTGCAGTATTCTTGCATGGGATGCGTCAGCTTATGGTTCTTTGCCTTGCGGCCCGAGAAGAAGCAGTTCTGACACATGTCGAAGTTGAAGCATTTCAGGCAGCGATATCTGAAATGTTTATTTATAAATCGTCGTATGTATAAATCGCCGCGCGGCGGGGATTTGGTATACTTTGGAAAGTTGGGACATACCTGAACCCGGTGAGGGGATACTCTTTGCATATGTTACATTTCGCTTGATGCTTAGCGCTCTCCGCGGCGGAGAGTCGGTGAAGCACAGGCAGCCAGACCATACTTTGCGGCTCCTGTTGCAGCCAGCTCAAAAAGTGCACCGCTTCTATTTCATTTTTATCCTTTCCTGCCATCTCGAAACAGCTACGAACGCTGGGCTCGATGTTCGATCCACCGAACGCGGCCACTTCCCCTAACTGCCTCGGCACTTGAATGCAGTCGTGCAACAGTAAACCTAGTTTCCGTTGATCCACCAATCGGTTCGGATCAGCGATCAGTCGGAACAGATCTGGAACGGTTGAAATCTTGTTACTCGTGTTTCGGTACATAAAATTTCGTCGAGATAAGGGAAAAATGGTATCCAGCGAGAGCTTACATCTATATTTCTCTTCCAAGTGTCCCTTGCACAACAGTACCAATCCTACTTTGAAGGAGAGCACGCGAATCTGGCCGGTTCGTTGACTGGAAGCAGAGAAAAAAACAAGAAAATAATAGAAATAGAAAACACACACAGTTACGTTTGTTATGCTATTCGATGTAAGGGATTAGCTCGGCTGTTTGGATTATTTGACGGACAATGACAACCGATTACGCTCACCTATCGTACACGTTGAGGAGCCAATTAATGGCCAAATCGATGCACAACGGCACAGACACCTGCGGCGGATTGTCAGCCGTTATCACTTCGTACAAGGACGTCAGGACTGTCACCATGTCCGGTATGTCGATTAGCTTGTCGTTTTGAGCGCGGAGCCCGTGCGAATCGAACTGTTCCAATGCGGTCGAGAGGCTCAACAGATCCACTGGAAAGGATAATTGGTCGATGAGAGATACATACCGCTTTGCCAGTATAATTCAAAGCATTTTCTGATTAATCGTCATTGCAAACGGTGCACGCTCGACAAAATTTAGGCTCACCAAGAAATTCAGTTCTTCGGTTCAGACGTGAACTTTTTTCAAATTGAACCATATAGGCGGGATTCGTTTTGTATAAAGTGTTTACTCGATACATGGACACGGACATGTATCGGCTAAGAGATACTAGTTTTTGATTCACGCGACCTTACACTCATATACCCCGCGGGAGTGGAGATATTTCTGGGACCTTTATCGGCTAGGCATTTGAGACGTATATCGAGTAAACATCTATCGTTTATCTTGTGTTTTTTTTCGTGTACAATTTCCCTACTCTATTTTGTCAGATTACTATTCGTGGCCATTACTATCTTAGAATATACTTTATACTTGCAAAAATGTCTTGATCTTCAATGGGCTGGATTTTTAAGTTTCGCATAAAGACGGAATGCATGCGCCAGCCGAATGATTAAGCACCGCTATCTTCTAAAGCGAAATAGAACGCGGCAGATGAGACCCATTGACAACGCTGAGGCGTTCTCGTTGCAGCAAGACATGATTAATCGAGAAAATTGTGGCGATTAATGAACGCGCCCGGAGCGAACCTAATCTCTACCACACGAGAGCTAGACCGATAGAAGCTTGCCAGCCCAGCGAAATATACTCACGGCACAATCGCTTCTGAACGGTGCGCAGCTTGATCGCGGTCCTGTATGCGGAGAATCGTACTTCATTCAGGTCCGCTAGAGAAGACATCAGCTCTATCATTTTCGGATGATCCCAATGGGTGGTCTCCGACTGATGGCTGGAAACGTATCAGGATTAGGAAACGAGCCCAAGCACTTAGCGGGGAAGCGGAGGATTAAGAAATTAATGAAATTTCGTAGCGAGAAGGATCCCGCGGATAGAAGTTGCCCAAGTCGACGTTCGTCCGGAACTTTGTTTAATCTTTACGAAATCCAAGCGATTCTTGGCTCGGACCGCATTTTAAGTATTTATCTACGGTTCGGGGAACTCGAACGTTCGAAATCCCGAGAGATTCTTCAACCGGCGAGGCACGGTTACGTATAGGCAGACCTGGGCAAATTTTATTTCAAACGAAAATAAGAAATAACTGTCTGAAGTCTTTTATTTCGCACCGTTATTTGAACAATGAAAATAGTATTGATTTCTTTGAAATAATTGCAATTTCTAATAGTATATCGTTTTGATATTTCTTTATTCCAAGTAGACCTGTGCAAATTTCATTCAAAATGAGATTTTATTTATTTTCAATAATGCTGTTTCGATAATGAAATTTCAAACAGTATATTCCTGGACACATTTTATTTAACATGAAAATAAGATGTAATTATTTGAAATAACAGCAATTTCAGATAGTATATCATTTTGATATTTCTTTATTCCAAGTAGACCTGTGCAAATTTTACTCAAAATGAGATTTTATTTATTTTCAATAATGCTGTTTCGATAATGAAATTTGAAACAGTATATTCCTGGACACATTTTATTTCAAATGAAAATAAGATGTAATTATTTGAAATAACAGCAATTTCAAATAGTATATCATTTTGATATTTCTTTATTCCAAGTAGACCTGTGCAAATTTTATTCAAAATGAGATTTTTTTATTTATTTTCAATAATGCTGTTTCGATAATGAAATTTCAAACAGTATATTCCTGGACACATTTTATTTAACATGAAAATAAGATGTAATTATTTGAAATAATTGCAATTTCAAATAGTATATCATTTTGATATTTCTTTATTCCAAGTAGACCTGTGCAAATTTTATTCAAAATGAGATTTTATTTATTTTCAATAATGCTGTTTGAAAATAAAAATAATATTTATTTATTTCAAATAATAGAAATTTCAAACAGTATATTCCTGGACACATTTTATTTAACATGAAAATAAGATGTAATTATTTGAAATAATTGCAATTTCAAATAGTATATCATTTTGATATTTCTTTATTCCAAGTAGACCTGTGCAAATTTTATTTAAAATGAGATTTTATTTACTTTGAATACTGTTATTTGAGAATGAAAATAATACTTATTTATTTGAAATAATAGAAATTTCAAACAGTATATTCCTGGACAAATTTTATTTAGAATGAAAATAAGATGTAATTATTTTGAAATAATAGCAATTTCAAATAGTATATTATGAAATGACCTCAGGAATCGCCCCTTTCAAGGAAGTACAACATTTCTGGGACACCCTGCAAATATTCTACTGATATTTCTCCGAATCTAAATCAACCGAAAGTCTTGTTGATCCTACGTTTCACCCTTTCGGTCTCGACTACTAGATTTTCCACGAATTCGTTCCTCGATTTCTGTCGCTCGAATGCAGAACTTGTATACCGTCGAATCTCGCGTAAGTTCTCTCGCGAACGTGAAATTTTCGGTTGCTCCCGTGGCTCCCGCAAACTTCCTGTTGTCTCAAATCACAACTGTCTCATCAATTATTCGTTTGCTTGCGCTAAGATCGCGCCGGCACGAAATTCGACCGGTGGTTGGATGGGGTGCGGGTTGAGAGGGAGGAATTCGGTCGTCAGTTTAAGGTGACTGACTGCGGAGCATGGAAGATCGATTACTTGATATAGTAAGGCACTTTGGCGGGTGTGAGGGCTCTCTCCCATGGTGGTTCCACGCTGCTCGCGAGGAAAGCCTGGCTGCCCGGAGTGCTGCCATCCTTTCCAAATCCGCTTAGCAACTTGTAACGCTCGTCAACCGCCACTTGCAGCACCTTCCACCTGCGAAAACACGTGAAAAAGTTACCGTCTCGTGATTTTCCATTCGAACGACCCCCGGAAAACCGAGAACCAAGCGATTTCTAGGTAAGCATACCTTCGCGCGCCATACATCTTCTCGCAAACCGAAATAACAAAGTTACAGGAATATTGTTGGCCGTCGAAAACCGGCAAGTTTTACTTCGCACGCCCCGGCGACGTTTTATCTTCGCGAGCATTTCTTCCGGTAATCCTCGTTATAACGTTCCGAACATTCGGACATCAATTATGGTTTATTGACGGAATTAAACTGGATCTTTATGGATCTTGAACGTTTATACAATTTTTATAATAATAGAATTTTAAATATAAATTTTAAATATGTCAATATATTCGGTTTCGGCTGATTGAAATGATTAAACAAAGAATTCAATTTTTATTTTGCATCGAGATAATAATCGAGTTATTAATCTTTTATAGAAAATATATCCGTCAAAAATTCAGTGTCATTGTTACTTTTACGAGTGTCTGTACTTATTCAAGTATTTGTACCGTAGCACAGAGATGTAACTAGATAATTATTATTTCTAAAGAACAGGACGTTTTCAAAGTTGAAAGTTTGTGTTCAGACGTGAGAAAAATGTACCTATTACCCAAATGTATTTAAACATGAATTCAAAATTAGAAGTTCAAATATGATTTCCAAGTAAATGCATAGAATTATGCAGTGAGCACTAAAAGTGGCCAGCATGGATTGTTTTATAAAAATATCAAGAATATATTTAGCCAGATTTTTAGCAGCTTTTGTGTTCAGACGTGAGAAAAATGTACCTATTCACAAATGTATTTAAACATGAATTCAAAATTAGAAGTTCAAATATGATTTCCAAGTAAATGCATAGAATTATGCAGTGAGCACTAAAAGTGGCCAGCATGGATTGTTTTATAAAAATATCAAGAATATATTTGGCCAGATTTTTAGCAGCTGTTACTTTTATAGTGTTAATCTAGTATTAATCACTAGGAGAACAAAATCGTTATGGTTCCCAATGAAGAAGCAACGGCGTCTCTGCCTACGTTTGGCCTAACTATTTACAGTTTTCCGGTTAGTGGGGCGCGACAACGACAGCGACAACGTGGTAATCGGAGGAATTTAGTGGAAGTCGGGCTATACCTGGTGTTGAGATCTTCGAGTTTCGCCAGCAAAGCATGAGAAACGATGACGCTGCTCGAGGCGAAGACGCTCGCTTGGTCGTTCGCGTCCTCGATGTTCCTCTGAATGGGCACCAGCCGTTCGCCGAATTTCTGCAATTGCTCCAGAAATTCCGTCGCCTCGTTCGCGTCGCTCGGATTTTGCCAGCCGCTCTGGACCGCCTCGGCGGCGGTCATCCGTGACGACAGATCCTCGAGCAACTTTTGGAAGACACATATTTTCTGCAATCAAAACGAAAACGGTCCAATTACTCGATTTTCTTTCTCTCCGTTTTGTGGTCCTTAGCAGCAACGCGAATTAGCCACCAAATTTCCACCAAAAATCGCATTATATTATCAGTCGATAGGTTTTCTTTCCCACGCATACGAAAGGAATAAAACTTAAAATAAAAATTAAAAAATAAACTGAAAATAAAATTAGACATTCAAATGAAATTTGATCTAAATTAAAATGCGTCGATTTTTCCTTGATTAAGGGCTCCCATGCGAATACTAATATTTAAAAGATTAGTACAGTGAATTCTCGACATATGTCGACAACATAAACTTTTAAAATAAAATTAGATATTCAAATGGAATTTGACCCAAATTAAAATAAACCTTCGTTGATTTTGCCCTTATTAACGGTTCCCATACCGATACTAATATTTAGAAGATTGTTACAGTGAATTCTCGATATATGTCGCCAACACGGGTCTTGTCGGTGTCATGTATCGTGTAGGAGACATACTCGAGCCTTGTTATGTTTACACTCGTCGGCATTGGAGGTCTCTCGAGCTTCTTGTAGAGATAATTCCGCGACATTTATCGTCCAGGACTCGGCGACATATATCGAGAATTCACTGTAATTATTCTTCGGGGCAGAAACTTTGTCTTCCGGTCTGCGTGCTGTGAAAAAATAGCCCTTCGTAGCCACGCTGAAGTGTTTTACAATTTCGTAAACAACGCGAACCTACGAGGATAATTAATTTATGGATGACAAAGGGTATCTAATTACGAGGGTTTGTTGAAAAAGAACAAAAGAAAGACGGGTCGCGCAACGGTGCGCTTGCTACAGGTGCAACCGCAAGAAAAAAAGAAAAAGACGCTCGCGGAAAGTTAGAGCTCGTTAAAACGTACAACTTTTCCTTCGATGCTGCTCTCGCGAACAGAGTACTAACCACCCCATGGTTGAATGAATAGCTTTGTACGCGGATTCATTCATAATTTTATGCATTTTGTTTACAAGTTAAATTATGTCGAGAGCGCGACCGCGCTAACGGAAAGAAGTTGAACTTGGCTAAAGAAAGTTCCTACGTGCAGCGCGTTGTCTTCGATTTGCATCAATTTTAGCTCTCCTCGCCGAGCAAACAATCGCTGGTAAACATAATTTTTTAGTAATACGATTTTTACGAAATCTACTAGATTAAACTGTAATTTACAGACGATAGAAAAAAGTCTCCGTACGCTCAACAAATATAGAAAACTAGAATTTCTCATTTAGCAATTATCCCGGAAAAAATTCGGGAAGTTTTATTCGGGACAGTGGTGGTTCAAGTGAAATGGAGGCCCCGAGCAGAAAAAATTTTGGGGCCCTCAGACTCGAATTAGAAATAGAAGTTGCAAGGAAACTCTCATAAACTTATTAACAGAAAATAAAGGGGGCCTGTTAGTGCGCTTATCGTTAAACTCTTCACTGACTTAGGGAGGTCTCCCCGCTGAATTGTAATGATTTCAAAAGTTAGGATTTGATCGTATTTGAATTCGGACAACAAAAAGATGACACGACAGGATCCTTATCAATTAATTCTGCCCTCGCTCTTTGTGGAAGAAAATCAATTTTTTTTTTTTTTGTGTAGCCCCCTGGGGCAACATTGGCAACTTTAACTGCGAAATTCGCGGGCAGGCCATTACCACGGCGCGACACGATCGTTGTTTCAATTGAATAATATTTATTACGACGGGGCCCAGAGTCCTTTGCACGAAGGGGAAATATTCCGACGTACACAATGAACCCATTTTACTTGGCTGCTCCGGCGAGGCGCAGCGGTTCACTCTGAAAATAGTGCTTTCCCGCAAACGAGCTGGACGGGCCGGGCCGGGCCGTTTCTACGAGAACGACGACGCGTTTGCGGGCCGAAAAGAAAGTTACAAGCGTAATTGTCGGGGCAGAAGTTTATGGTCACGAAAACCACATTTATGGTTTACCGGGTTTCGCGCGGCCGTACGTATACGGGTCAGCCGTGAATAATCGTTGCCGTTAAAATTCGGTAGAAATTGCGGCCAAGTCGCGCGGAACTCGTGCTCACCTCCAAAAAAAAAAAAAAAGACACTTTCGTCTTTGACGTGATAATACCGATTCTGCTGTAAGTATGCCACCGAAATTACATGCGAACTATTTGGTAGATGAGGAAATGGTTGAAACGAAAGTTGTATGCTTTCAACAGTAGCGTACAATATATTAATTAGTTTCTTTCTATTTTGTTTTTTTTTTATCGAGATATAAAGGTCGCATTGAGTTTGTTGATCATAAAGGGTACATTTTAATACAAAATGAATATAACACTATAAGGGTATATGGAACGAAAAATTAATAGTTAGCGAGATTATTCTCTAGAAATGATTTTTTATGCAAAATAGAGACAAACTAGGTAATACACTGTGCTCTCGAAATCATACAACTTTCGTTGCAACTATTTTCTCGTATCTCGTGTATAAATTTTTTTGTAATAATTATTGCTGAGGTTATCATTGTTAAAATATATCTATATCTAGAACATGAAGGCACAGTTAGACAGTTTAATTTCTGAGAGAACTTAGAATTTCTGAAAGAGTGATCGAATTGGTTCAAATAGTTGATGTTATGGACACGGTTCGTGTAATGAAGTTGCATCGTCTACACGTTAGACTGCAAGCGAAGACTGCACTACTTTATCGGCAAAACCCGAACTGCCCTTTTTTTTAACGCGTTGAGCAACAAAAGGACAAAGAACGGTTAACAGACACGGAGCAACGCAGTCTTTTTTTATACAGCAATAAATTACGTTCAACGATGGAATAGATTGCATCGCGAGCTCGCGGGACAAAAGGGGGCGCAACAATAACCCTTAAACAACACCTAACATCCCTTTTCAGACGGGTCTGACGACCCGAAAAGCATCCAGTCGCGCTCTTCATTCATTCGATTACCGTCCATTCAACCGTTCCGCCCTTCCATTGGCCGTTTCTCGTCGCCACCTTTTCGCAGTCTAACCTCGACAGAGCGAACGGTGGTTGGCGACGAAAGGGGCGGACAACCATCGCTGCAGAGAAAATGATTCACACGGACGCTTTTCCGGGGGAACTTCGAAATTCTCTTCCCGACGGGAACTAAAATTCAGGGGTAATCGTAACTACCAGGAAATAAAGTATTAAATATTTGAAAAGACCGTCACGTTAAAAATAGTCTCCCAGCTTTAATGTCGACGATATTTTATCGGGATGCTCCGAAATTACCACGAAACGAGCAAACTCATTTTCACTAATGATTGGAAGGATATTGAAACAGAGGATTCTGAAAATTAGGTTACGTCCACCGGAATGAGAGAGATAATTTTCTGTCAAAAAGAGTTTTCCTATTAAAAGAGCTTTGCTTGAATAACTAAAGAACGTTATTACTTTAATATACAATATTATAAAATATTATTATTAACACGTTGACCGCCATGTCACCCAGACGTGGGTGACATGGAATTATTTGTCCCAGTTTTAAAATGAATTTTTACGTTAACATATTCATTGTACCGAATTTGATTGGGATCTGTAAAATGCAAGAAAGTTGGAAGACTACTCGATATATCGCACATATAATTATTTTCAATTTTTATTTCACGGAATTTTTCAGGGTTCTGGTTTAGCACTGAAAGTGTTAACACCTGTTACCGGTATTATTGAATTTAATTTAATTGTTATTGGAAACATAGAAATTAAAGAAACCAATGAAGGTTCAGCTTGGTTAGAATTTCTTTTGTCGCAGTTTTTCGAAAAAGCTCTTGTAGTTATCCAATTTCCATCGCGTTCGATTACGTTTCTCCCGCCTCCTTGCATCGCGCACTGCAACCTAATTGCGGATGTCGACCTCAACAGATATGGTGCTTTTACGCTTCGGTGCTAGCAACGGTTCGAACGAAAAGCGAAAAGTTCGAGAGCCGACGATGAAAAAGGAAAACGATGGGGGGCCAGAAAGAACGAAGCGAAGAAAGGGAGAATGAAGAAGAGGAGAAGGACGAAGAAACGGAACGAAGAGCGGACACAGGACTGAAGGGAAATACGGGAACGGCGAAGGGAGTAGGGAAAAGTGGGAATAATAGGCAGAATGAATAAAGAAAGGGGAGAGAAAGGCGTAAACAGAGGACGCGGAAGGGAAAGTCGGTTGGAACGAGGCGAGAGGGAAGGGGAAATGGGGAAAGAGCAACGAGGAGAACGAAGGAAGCCAAGGGGTTGGGTTGTACGGCGAGAAAAGGGTTCGGAGGAGGAGGCTGCATTTGCATTCCAAATAAACGTCGACGACGCTCGCTAAATCGCTCTAATTAGTCGTCCCGCTATGAAAGTACTTTTAAGCGGCGCTTGTTCGGCATCCAGTGGCCCGCGCGAGCGCGAGCGTTCTTAAAGCAGAAAACGAAGAAAAAGATGGCGAGAAAAGTCGATGCCGGAAGTTGGTACGAGTTGTCACCGACACGAACGTTGCCCGGGGGTGCGTCGATAAAGGATTCAAGGAACGAAACAATTATAGACTCCCCAGTGATTTCTTCACGCTCCGAATATTAGGGGATGAAGGAACAGGACGGAACCATTAAGCCGCGCTTTCAATGCTAATGACTTACGAGCAACGGTTTCTGCGGAAAAAATATGCTCGATCGATTAACGCTAAACCTACCACAATCGAAACGGTAAACGCAACAATCGCAACTGTTGAAACTGTTAAAACTGTTGAAACGACCGGTTTTCTATTCCACAACAATTGAAATTATAAAAATGTTTTGAGAGAAAATTACTGAATTGAATTCTTTATTTAACCCCTTGCACTACTATTTATCTTGTGATTATACGGATTAGAAATTCTTCGTCGTTCAGAATTTCATAGAAAAAAAAGATAGTTTATATTTCTTGTATGTCTATGTTTTCTCCGAAGGAAATATGTCAACTATAACAAAATAGATGTACATATTTATTAGTCTCCGTTCAGAATCTTCATCGCGAGTCTGACTCGATATTGTAGGGCAAGGGGTTAAGCACATTTTAAATCTACCAAGCACTAACAGTATCTGGTAAATAGTGCCTTATGAAAATGGCAACCCTAAATATATCGAGATTGTCCGTAATTTTCTATATAATAAATGCTTGGACAAGGAAATTCCACTATTTTCCATAAATGAATTTTGTTGACATATATCGAGAGTTCACTGCAGTAATCATTCTTATTTTATTAAATTTGTGACACTTTTGAGGGTGTTAGTTCGACAGTGAACTCGCGACAATACTCGTGGCTGCTAATTTGTAATTGATTGTTAGGACCGAAGAACTCGTTAACACTAGAAAGACGGGAGCTTAGTATATACCTATATTGCCTGAAAGCAGTCAAAATGACTGCATTGTGAAAAAATAACTAATGCGCAAAGAAATTTGTTTAACAGTAATTTTTAATATATTTTATATCACTTACAGTCATATAACAAGTTATTAATAAGTATTAGCAATAAAAAAAATGAAATTCAAAAGCAGTCAAAATGACTTGCTTAGGCAATCTAGTGTTAATAACTTCTCGGTCGTTAATCGTTGTTCCTACGATACCTAAATAACCGACGCGACGGTAAGTGAAATGTTAATTAAATCGGCGCACAAGGTAAATTCGCTGGAGAATCCTCGAGCCAGCCGGTATACATTGTAATAGTTCACTCCCATTCGCGAATCCCGTTACAACAGTCTCGGTACTGTACTTCCCTGACACCGTTCCAACCGCAGGTGTCAATAAACCTAATTAGCCGCGCGCAGTTAGCGACGTCGTAATTGCAACCCCTGGCCACGGTTCTGCGCGGAGGTGGGAGTACGTACGCGTTTCGTTGCGCGATCCGTTGATTTTCTTTTTCTGCCGAGTCTCGTGCGAAAAACTCATCGCGACGATATCTCGTTACTGGTTACAGGTATCGTGCGAGCTAGGTATTCAGCATACACGAGCACACGTCTAGCACGCATCACCCCCATCGTAGAATAAACAACAGGTGGAGTGAACTTGATTGTAACAGCGGCCAAAGAAGCAAGCTGCGTGAAAGTCCCAGAGCAAGGATTCCTCTTTAACGGCTCGATAGCCCTCGGTGATTAATTTAAAAAATTAGAGGTTGATTGGAGGTCATCGGATATAATGAAGGGGGTCAATAGAGGTTAGATACAATATTCAAGTATGTTTAACACTTTGATCGCCAAACAAGAAAGCTGAAAAATTCCATGAAATCAAAGCAAGTTATTTAACAAAATAGAAATTGAAAAAAAATTAAATGCACGATATTGTGTAATGCACGAAATTTGGTACAATGAATATATTAACGTAAAAATTCATTTTAAAGCCTGAACAAATAATTCCGTCACCCACATATGGGTGACATGGCAGTCAACGTGTTAAAAAATTAGAGGTTATTTGGAGGTCATCGGATATAATAAAGGGGGTCAATAGAGGTTAGATACAATATTCAAGTATGTTTAACACTTTGATCGGCAAACAAGAAAGCTGAAAAATTCCATGAAATCAAAGCAAGTTATTTAACAAAATAGAAATTGAAAGAAATTAAATGTTCAAGTATGTTTAACAAAATTAACGAGTAACGAGTGCCCCTGAATATATTTTTGTTCCGCTGTCATCTATCGATCAACCCTCCAACCACCTCCATCCTTCCGCCAAGCTTCCATTATACGTTAATTAAATTCCTATCGAATTTTTCCCGTTGCAAGGAACCCTGCGCGAGCTTTACCCAAACGAAACATATTGCGCAAAAAGGGTACAAAAACCGGCACGGCGGACCGATTGGAAGTCGATTTTATTCGCGACAGACAGGGAGAGGAAGATTTAATTCCGGGAATAAATTCCCGATGCGAAGAACGTTCGGACGTCGAAAGTGACGCGGGCCAAGATGAATGTATACCCGGAAATAAGATTACAGCGGCATCGATAAGTTCAGCCCCAGCTTTCCCGATACTCGTGTACGAACTACGATTTCGTCCCGTTCGCTGTGTCCGACACAGTGTCGTCAGATTAGGGGTGGGGAGCACGACTCGAGGGGAAACAAGTTACCCTCTCTCTGCCAGTACCGGAGTATGCACTACAAAGACGGAACGCGTCACGTGACGTGAATAGCTCGGTAGAAGGGGAAATTAGAGTGGGGGAACAAGTCTTGATCTGGCGACGCTGCCTTAGACGCTGGGATCAGAGTATCTGGGATCAATTGTAATTCAATTGCACAATAGAATTACAACATATAGTAATTCAACTACGTCGTAACTGAATTACACAATTCAAACCTTTCAATTAATTCAAAGTCACGTGACATTCTGACACATGCACGGTACACGTCACGTGACCGGGCCGTGGCAGAAGAGTAGGGGAATAGCGCGGTGGAAGGGGAAGTTAGAGTGGGGGAACAAGTCTTGATCTAACGACTTGTTTTTTTATTTTTTATGTGTACACCCGTGCGTTAAAATATTTGATCGTGAAAATGTCCGAATAAATTCCGAATGTATCTGGACGGCCCTGTATATACGGCAGAAAGTGTGGTGTCTGCCAGAAAGGGGCTGAAGGAGGCGGAGGACGAAACAATTTTTCCTCCGCTCGGCCGTCTGCAATGTCATTTATTATGTAGCCAACCGGGCAATTAAAGTTAACTCGGCCGTGCTTTCGCTCCTCTTCCTTTCTCTCTTTCGTCTTGCTTCTCGGCCCGCGCCCCAACCTCTTCGTTCTGTCGCGTCCTGGCGAACTTCTTCGCGGAATTTACTAAGCTAATTGTCTGGCGCCGTCCGATACTCCATTTGGTGCTGCATGCTCCATTCGGTAATTAGCGGAGCGTCGCGCAATTTTCTTCGGTAGGATTCCGAAGGAAAAATCGCCGTCGTCTCGGGAAAAGTTTTAGGCACAATGAGCGATGGCGAGATTTTTTAGAGAACGTTGGAGTACGTAAGAAAGTTAGCAGATACATACTGTAGGGTTCCTGGAGCATCATTTGTACTATTCTTATATCTATTTCTGTCTGCGAAACCAGTTTGACGGTAAAAGAAATTCTGTCAGAATAGGAATAAAGTTTTCTTTCGATATAAATAAGTAGACATCGGATGTTTATGCAATTTCCAATTTTTATAGAAACATTTTAAGAAAGTGGAATGAAATAAAATTATATTTTTAATGGGGACAGCCTTTGTAGATCCAAAGCAAATAAAAATCGTGTTAAATTCTCTCGAATTTTATATTATAGCATTTTTTTAACAATTCCATAAGCCATAAATGCATAAAGATCCGATGTCTATAAATAAGACATAAATTGATAAGCTATAAATGTCCCAAATATCTAGCCTATAATTGTCCCAGAACTATCCCCAGTACGGATCGGGTATATCGGTGTGAGACCACTACTGATCCCATTACAAAAGTTATTTAGTTTTAATTATTTTTTTTTTTATGGGACTTTTGCCAACATAATCATATTTTTTTTTCTACGTTCGGCAGTGGATCAGAGAACAATATCTAGCCGATAATTGTCTCTGAACAGACCCGTGTTTTGGGCAATTATCGAGTAGACACTGTATTGCGGATTAGGGTATCTACTCTGCTGGAAATTGTTCTCGATTGGGCTAATGAAGATGTCCGACAGACAAATAGAATTTTAGACAAAATAAAATTTGTTGCATTTTTCGAATTTGTAGCATCAAACATTAATTGCAAGCTACAGGAGCTAACTTAGAAATTTACTTTCCTTGATAATAATTTCAATATGTTAAAAATATCGACATTCTTGAATTCTTGGAATCTGTTCACTATTTTATTTTGCATCTATTCGTTTTTCTTATAAACGCATCAAATCCGCAGTCTATTTATTACGCAGCAGAAAATAATTTTAAGCTTGATACTCTCGAGTCTAAACACACTCGGATCGATGAATAGCAGAAGCGGATGCAATTTATTATGCTTCTCGTGTCCGAGCAGAATCATTGTTCCCGGCATACGCCCCAACGGGGAAAGTTCTTTGATTATTTAAAGTAGTAATGATTCCAGTACCTCGAACCGGCTGCGAGAGCTATTCTCAGAATCGTTACGATCGCAACGCTTTTCGCAACAGCCGAGCCCGCTGTTGTAAAAGTCTGATCTGTTTCGTTCGGTGATTTGTTAACGAAAGGAAAAGAACGTTTCGAAAGAGGCTGTCTATTATGCGATTACATACCTTTGGCGAAAAATATTATATCCTGTTCTGGAATACTCTCACAAACTTTTATTTGGAAATTCAAAAGCGAAAGAATTATTGGAAAGTGCAGTGGTATTGCATAGTAACGGATAATTAAAATTTCAACTACGTTTTTCTGAACGTTTCTGAAATGTTACTGGACCAATAAAGGTTTAACATTTTAACAGTTACGGTAGAGGTCTTCTCGACAGTTACGGTAGAGACCTTCTCGACAGTTACGAGGAGAACACTGTAGTATAGTGAATTCTAGAATAAATGTCAACAACACCGCGGCAGTGGGGATAATCCCGCGACGTTTATCATCCAGACTTTAGCGACATATACAGAGAAATCACTGTAGTACAAACCGTCTTTCGCGAACATCTCGAAAACAAGGAGGCGGTTACACGTACAGGGAAAAGTGGTTGAAAATCATGGATGGCGGGAAATTTCAGTGCAATTACCATCCCAGGAATCTGCAGAGGAACGCAGAAATGGAGAACAGTTTCTGCACGGTTTTACGATTGAGGAACGACTGGTAATTCCGTACGGGATTTTATCGTTCGAAAATTGCGGTCCGCGGCGAATCCTTTCGCTTTCAATCGAAAAGCTCGAGCGTGGCCGATAAAAACAGCTATGAAACCTTCGTCGGTCTGGCTAATACCTGTGTCACGATGCTTCAACATGGCAAATATACCTATCACGGTGACAGGGAACGGTAGAAGTGGCAGGACGTCCCGGGTAAACTGAAAGAGGATCAAAGCGAACATCCGGACGAGACGTGCGCAGGGACGTGCCGGGCCACCGAATTCTCTCATAAATATTCAGTTTTCCCGCGATCGTTTCTGTTATTTATTACGTCGCCGAGCCAGAGGACAAAGAGGAAGGCCCGGAGAGGTGACTAAGCGGCAATATTGTGGCGCCTGGCTGTTGGCAGTACGCCACGTGCATCTATTATAAATCCCGGCCTCGTAGCCGCGCCGAAGTATACCCTAGACCTTCACCTTAGGCGTTTTCGCTGGGTTTCTGTTCCATCCGCGCGTTCCATCGATTTCTCGATCGCCTCTTTGATCCGACCAACGCGGCTGTTATCGATAAATACACTACCGCTCAAAAATATTCGGACCCTTATAAACTCAAATATCTTTGTTGTTTCTAAAGATACGTAAAATATGATAAGGACAAAGTTGAATGGTACAATGGGGCTGAACCTGTATATACGTAATTTTTCATTTAGAACGTCAGATATTTCACAAGAAACTAATAAAAATCGATTTTAGTCACTATTTTAGGCACCGAAATAACTTTGATGCACAATGCTAATAACGATATTTCGCAATTGTCCGGATACTTTTGAGCGGTAGTGTATGTGATAGATATCTTTGGACATTTAGGGCAAAGAATGTAAGAATGTATTAACTTTGATATAATAAACTCATGATCCGATTATACAGGGTGTCTCACATAAATGATAACACTTAAATATCTTTCGTATTTACAGTCGTATCAGAAAACTTCAGAGGACAAAGTGACACTATTGCAGGAGGCCATTTTAGTGGTGAAGAAAAAAATTTTTTATGTCGTGTTTTTTAATGAAATTTCAAGGTCACCGATGTTTTTTTAAATGGAATAGTATATTTTTTTTGCGATAGCATGATAGACAATAAAAAACTGAATTTAATGGATACCAACTTTTTGACCTTGAAATGACCTTGAGCAAAACTAATCATGTTGAAGCGGATGAAATGTGGAAGTTGTTTTTATAGTAAATTGAATTTTTATGTTTATGAGGATGGATTTAAATAGAATTTTTATAGTAAATTGAATTGTAAAATTTATTAAAATGAGTTGAAATAGAATTTTTATAGTAAATTGAATTTTTAAATTTATTGAAATGAATTTAAATAGAAATTTTTATAATAAATTTAATTTTAAAATTTATTAAAATGAGTTTAAATAGAAATTTTTATAATAAATTGAATTTTAAAATTTATTAAAATGAGTTTAAATAGAATTTTTATAGTAAATTGAATTTTTAAGTTTATGAGGATATGTAAAGGTCAACCCGACGTAAACAACGAAACACGTAAGTTTTAAACTTACACATTTCATCCGCTTCAACATGATTATTCTTGCTCAAGGTCATTTCAAGGTCAAAAAGTTGGTATCCACTAAATTCAGTTTTTTATTGTCTATCATGCTATCGCAAAAAAAGATACTATTCCATTTAAAAAAACATTGGCGACCTTGAAATTTCATTAAAAAACACGACATAAAAAATTTTTTTCTTCATCATTATATTGCCCCCCTGCAATAGCGTCACTTTGTCCTCTGAAGTTTTCTGATAGGACTGTAAATACGAAAGATATTTAGGTGTTATCATTTATGTGGGACACCCTGTATATTGATTAGACATATTCGATTAACAACGTTTTAAAATATTTTGTATATTGAGGTGTAACGGTCCCTATTTAAAATGGCAAAAATATAAATTTCTTTTTTATCTGCTAGGCACGCGAGTTCCATAATCCATGCCAGATTATAATCTCCATAATCCCCCACTCCCCTCATTGGCACTTGGGTTCGAACCAGTCCTTCATCATCGATGCTTTCTCTTTCTTATAGATTGATTAACTAAGGGCTTCGTCGCAAGAGAGCTTGGCCCAAAGATTATCTCGGTCCTGAGCTCCCCCATTTTCTCGCTGGGAACCTGAATCTCATTTTGGGCCTTCCTCTGCCCACCAGCATTCTCTTCTTCTCGTTGACTGGCCGACTGGAGCCTTTGTGCAGAAGTGACCTTGACTCAAGGACGTTCTCGGTTCTAGGTTACTCGGACTGTGATCGTCAGGCTGCCGGGGCTTTAGGCAAAATAAAAATTGTCTGCATTGATTGCTAGAAATAGAAACCAAATAGAATATCTCTTCAAATATTCGAATTTTCCTAGAATTTAAAATTTTTCTTCTATTCAATTTTACATTAATAAAAAACCCGTAGTCTAGCAATCGTATACAGAACAAACCCAAGCATCGCCATCTTGATCTTAGACTGTTTGTTTTACAGAAGCAGATTGTTGGAAGTTTAAAAAATTATTTTGTTGACTGCTATGTCACGCATATGTGGGTGACGGGATTATTTGTCCAGGCTTCAAAATGAATTTTTACGTTAATATATTCATTGTACCACATTTGATTAGGAACTGTAAAATTCAAGAAAGATAGAGTGCTACTCGATATCATATATTTTATTTTTTTTTCAACTTTTATTTCATTGGATAACTGACTCTGTTTTTATGAAATTTTTGAGGTTTCTAGTTTGCCAGTCAAAGTGTTGAATAGCCGTGTAAAATGTTGACTTTGATTTCAGTTTCTCGACATCTTTAGAAGACGCAGAAAACTGAGAAATAAAAGCTTAACGTGTCCTTTACGGGAATAGTACCGAATCCATCGTTTCATGAAAATTTTTTTGAACCAATAAGTGAACGTTTGCAGGGCAAATGTTATCGAACGATCGCAGAGAATCGCGGACAATATTACGTAACGAAAATGTCGCGGACCGAGGTTAAATTCGTTAAACGAGTTCACGTAGACAAATTCGGTATAATTAGTTCGGCGTAGCGTGCCGAACTCGGACAAACGATTTATCCGGCGGAATAATTGTCCAACGATTTATCGGGATCATTTGCATAGATTATGACGGGGCCAATGCATTCTGTAAAGCGGAATCGATCGGACCGTTGACGAGGACCATTCGTCACTTTTATGGTTATTAAATACGTATGTACATCGAAGTCCGAAACGGTTCGCGGAAGTTCAGCGAACGAGAAGTCCGAGGCTGAACGACGAACGTACCGACACGCGTGCGAGGAATCCCGAGATCCTCGCGGGAGAGTTATAGTGCGTCTTCGTCCCGCGAGCCTAACCGCCGAAGAAAGTCTTCGCTGTTCGTGAAAACGGCGAAGCGGTAAAAATAACTCGAGACGCGAAAGTATTCCGATACTTCCACGAGAATTTAAATCCCGCGATGTGATGGTCGCAGAGGTCACGGCGAACTCGACTATACAGGGTGTCCCAGAGATATTTCCACAAAGAATGTCATTTGATTCGAGCCTACAATGGCTCACCACGATGAAAAATCACAAACCCGTGTTTGACAAAAAAAAAAAAAAATCCATACTATCCGTGAAGCAATGTCGCGAAACATGTTTTCAAACGACGAGAAACTAAAATAAAAAAAAAAGGCTTCATATTTCCGTTAGAAAAAGTAAAAGGAAAAATGTAGCATCACGAGATGATGCATTGGAGCTGATTGCAAAAATGGTGGATAGCCGGCCGTGGAAGTTCGCCATCGGAAAAAGATATTCATTAGGCTCATTTTCCCGGAGATCATTAAAGCGGCTCGCGACGCGTGTTTTATGTCATATAACCAACGGTGAAATATTCCGGTGGCGCCGCGGGCAGAGATACGCTCAGGATTGATAAAAATATTTCGTGGCTCGCGAGTGCGTGCATCTACCTGGATACGATGGAATGCTTTTTACCTCGGGGGAAGGGAGGGGAGAGGAGGGGTAGCAGACGAAGTGTATTCCTGTCCGTTCTCGCATGAAATTCCATTGTACCGACAGATGCTCTTAAAACGAGGATCCGTTTAGAATATGTTTCCGTGAATGGGACCGGATCCGATCGAGCCATCGATATCCTCAACCTTCTTCGATATTCCCCGCAAATATTTATCATCGAGACGTGCACTTTGTCGCACGAAAAAATTCGTCTGAAAACTTCGCGAATAGAAGCACGCGCGTTAAGTGTACACTCTAATCAGTTCTTTGTTTAGAGTCGAACAATGCTTCATTTATCTCTACATACATCTCTACTTAAAATCCATATCTTAACAATTTTGTTTGAAAACTAATTGCCAGCTGATATAACACTCGTTAATAACGATGCGATATATTCCCTAATAATGATTCAGCCCTTGAACAATAATTTCTACTTTGTCCGATCCTCTGATTATTTACGTAGAATTTCTACAGGATGTCCCAAAATTCTATCTTCTTGAAGGGGGTAATTCCTGAGGCGATCTGGAAAAACTTTTTCCTTTGCGAAAATGTTCTCCGAGGCTTTGTTAAGAAGTTATTAGCGAAAAACACTGACCAATAAGGGCGCGGCAACAGGGTCCGGACTTCGGCTCGGCCAATGCCAACGCCCCGCTCAGTGGGACCCACCGATGTGCCAGGGCCCGTCTGCTTTTGTCGCGCCCTGATTGGTCCGCGTTTTTCGTCAATAACTCCTTAACGAAGCCTCGGAGAATGTTTTCGCAAAGGAAAAAGTTTCTTCAAATCACCTCAGGAATCGCATATATTTCAAGAGCAACATTGTTGTTGAGTGCAACAGTTTTGGGACACTGTATTTTACTCAAATATCACAGTCGTAGAATTTGTTCCGTCGAATATATTATTCTTGTAATTCACGGACAATTTTCGAAGACGGTTTCCACGGGATCCTTTAATTTGTATTTATCGTCCGAAGGGTAGCCGAGGGCCCCGATATTTCGTCGTTAAAACAAAAATCCTCAGGGTCGATGGAGGTATCAGTCGACGCGTGTCCCTAATTGGATTTACTGTTTGACGCACGGTATCTGTGCGGGGGATAAGATTCTCCGGGGTAAAGTAAATCGATTAGCGAATACGAAATTAGTTCTGCAAACGTCGAGGTTACGGACCGTCGAATTTCAGCTACATACTCAAGCACCGAACTGGAAACTAGAAACGCACAATTACGGACTTCAGATTATCGATCTCGTACCTATAAATTTATGAACCAAAATTTTCGGGCAGAAAAGTCAAAGAGACTCGAGACTCTCGAGTCGAGAGAGATCGTTTCGTACAGCAACTCTTCTTGGGTTATAGATTTTTCTATTCGCAGAAACCATCGCCGGGCTTTCGCCATTTGACCGTAACAGGATAAATAAATAAATTGTGGCCGTTTCTTTGAATTAAAGAGCTAATGTGCTTTCCTCGTTAAAGATTCTATTTGCTTCGAAGTAATGTAAAAGCTTCGGAGAACGTTAATTCATTAATTTTTTTACTCTATTCCGCTTTGAACATTGCCGCGCACGAATATTACGTATCCTTGGACTGTGATTCATATTTGCTGAAACTATGTAAATATGTATAGCCAGCAGTCTGCAGATGAAAACTGTTTCGAACGAGTTTGGGAGAGCGAATCGATAATGAATTTTTGAAAGAAAAAAAACGGAACGGTACTAAATATCGTAATTTACAGACCCTAGCAAAGTATGTTGTATCGCGTTATACTGAAGATCTTTGTTCAATTACGGTTCGTAGGAAAAGGAATATTTTTTAATTGTATGGACTTGTCCTAAACCTAATAGTTAACGAGATATCGAGATAATTTTTCAGATGTCTTTACCATATTCAAGTTGAGAGACATCGTTAACTATATTATTAGGTCTCGGACATATTTATCGTTATATGTCTCGTGCAGATTTTTCACAGAATAATTTCAAGCGACTATGTTTGACAAAATTTGAGAAAATGCGAAGAGAACCTTTACCGAGGATAACATGTAATTAGAAAATAATTTAATGACGGGCATGATCAAATAGAAGGCCAGATGGGAGACACCCGAAAGCATAGTTACCGCGGTGATAAACACGATCTCTTGGTATAATCTAGGATGCGCAATATTAGCGTTACCGGGAGATCATTTTCTCGTTCAACATTTAACGCCTGCGCGACGCCAAACCCAACGATCTTAATAGCGTCCTGGGATGCAATAAATGCGTGTTAACATTTATTACACCCCGCCGATATATTCTTCAGGCGCAAATTGTCTGCGTCCCTATGTTTTCCACGTAACAGACACGTGTCATGTTCTACTAAATCAGGCAAATAATATGTCGTCCGATATGTCATTATCATGATTAGGACATCGTTAAACCAATTACGTACAACGTGTTAATGAGCGTTTCACAGGTACGTTTAATTAAAAGAAAATTGTTACGAATCTGGGCCGTGGTCTGATAATGAAATTATTGTTCCAATTGTGAAACACATATTTGTAATACAAACACGCGTACGTACATTGTTCCGTATTCACGTTGCACTTTGAAATAGTCTTGCGAAAGCAAATAAATTTTTGTATAACCAAGCGAATGCGGTGATCAATGACGCAACCGAAAAAATACAGCTCTGTGAAAACATCCACATTCCGTTGTTCCCTCCACTCCCGGGTCATCATAACAATTTTCATTCGCGTCAGCAGGCATTTACTCGACAACATTTGAAGCCTGCGTAACTCCGGCATTCGTGCCGATCCAAATGCTCTCTTATAATACCGTATACTGATTTAAGGGAGATACCTAAATCACGTGCTTTCGTTACCACCGACGAATATTTAGTCACTGAAGGCCGATTCAAGGGCAGCAATTATTTTGAACAATTTCACGACGAACAAAGGAAACCCTGGTACACGGGAAAAAATTGATCTCGAGAAATCATTGTGACCTCTTGCACTAGTATTTATTTTGTGATTACAATGATTAGAAATTCTTCATCGTTCAGAATTTCATAGAAAAAAAAAGATAGTTTATATCTATTGTATGTCTACATTTTCCTCAAAGGATATATATCAACTACAAAAAAAAAATAGATTTTTATTTCGATTTAAAGGAAATTAATAACGTTCACTCGTTATTGTAGGGCAAGGGATTAACAGAATTAGATCTGGTCAATTGTAGTCTGAACTTCTCTGTAGCTAAAATCAACCTGGTAAATAACCCTGGCTGTTTAATAATATCACAGGTGTTTAAATAATATTATGTACGTAATACAGACTGTGCAGAATAACCTCTTATCGGAGGTTACAACTGTACAATAAAAAAAAAAAAAAACTCCGGCATTCCAGATTTCAGCACGCGAGCATGCGTTTCAGCGTGGCCGCGTTTCGACGTCCGGTGCATGGCGAAAGCAAAAAATGGACTTTCCACGGTCACGGAACGCGTTTCCTGAAAGGTGGCCTCGCTAGCGGGTAAACACTCCCCTCTCCTCCTCCTTCTCTTCCCCACCCCTCCTTCTGCTGTTGGTAGCAACGTTGTATCATGTTCCCCTATCTCGATCCGGTCATCTATTCCTTATCTCGAATCAGTCATCTGGAGTTAGTCGCCGGGGCCAGGAGTGGAAATGCTACACGAGAATCGGATTAACAGTCGGCGAGACGGTAAGAGCAATTTCCGTGATTGTATCTGTGACACGAGGGAGGGCAAGCCGAGAGGGAGAGAGAGGGGGGGAGAGGGGGGAGTGAGAGAAACTGATACGCCTCGCAGCGGGTTGTTTCCCAACGACGCTCTGTGGCACGGTGTTAATTACGCCCGATTGTCTGTTAAACTGACTAGTCCGCGTCCGATTAGGCGTTCCGAACTTAACGTTCCGCGGCTTTCGGCTAATTAATTTATCACTCCCTCGTCGACTTTCTTCGGGCTACGTGACACCCCTTCTCAACCGTTTTGCTGTGGTACAACCCGATTTTTTCAATTAACAATTTAACCCTTTGCACTCGAAGCTATTTTAATTTCCCTTCTATACAGGGTCATTCGTTCTTAAACGGCCAAACGTCAACCAGCTATAGAGCACCCCAAATGAGACAACTTTCACCCCTAACACTTTTTTTGATTCGGTCTTGATTTTTAGATAATTGCAAAAACCCGTCAAATATTCCCCCTAAATATTCGAGGAATGTAACGGGACTCAAGTTTTAAGAATGATTTTAAATACATCTTTCGGGTACGTATTGTTTAAAATATTTTCAAGAAATCAAGGCCGAATCAAAAAAAGTGTTAGGGGTGAAAGTTGTTCCATTTGGGGCCCTCTATAGCTGGTTGACGTTTGGCCGTTTAAAAACGGATGACCCTGTATATTCTTTTTCATGTAAATGGTGCAATTTACTCGTACAATACTGAAATGTTTAGTAATTTATTAAGTACAAACAAATTTAATAGGGTGAAAAATATTTTGAATAACGATATAGCAATTTTTAGTGGCGCCTCACAGTCGTCGTTCAAGTGCTAAGGGTTAATACACAAATTCTGTGTCCATCAATATTTTCGCATATCGCGAGACCCTCTCCGAAACCACCATAAAGACCCGCCGAAAGAACCTAGACTCGAACACCCCGAACAGATTCACACTTCGGAATCCAATATGAATCCATTGTACTCTAAGAATCCGAACCTTTGTGATCGAATATGAATGCAGCTTTATCCAGTCACCCGTCTCCGTTTCTTCGGTGGCAAACATCCGCGGCTCGCAAAATGACTATCATTCAGAGTCTGCTGTCCCATCGGTGATCCAAGAGACACCCCTATTTCCTCGAGTTCCGTGCCCCTAAACCATCGGTCCGTTCAACTGGATCGCTTCCCCCCTCAAATCGGAATATACTATACTATTCCCGAGCGATCCCTCCGGGCGGGATAGCATTGAATCCGACCTGGCAACAGGACCGGGAAAACGGGAACCGATTCCGGCCTCATATGTATCTCCGTTCTTTCTCGCTTCCACAAATCCGAACTATTAGGTTGGCAAGAAAGTAACTTGGGTATTTTTATTTCATGTTACGAGAAAAATATTTTTTTCTAAATATTAAATGAATCTTTATTTCATATTTGAAGTAGAATATTTTTTCCTAATATACAAATAATATTTATTTAATATCATGAAAAAAATATTTTTTTCTCATTATAAAACAAATCTTTATTTAATATTAGAAATAGAATATTTTTTCCAAATACAGATAATACAGAAAATATTCCCTCAACAAACAGTGCGCAGAAAGTAATACATATTCATAGTTTCTAATTTTTGTTATATTTTCTTAAATTTGAAAATTTTATTGAATGTTTCTTAAATATTGAATTTATATTTTTCAAATATTGAATTCACTTTTTTTAAATATTTACTTTATATTTTTTAAATATCTAGTCTATATCCTGTGAATATTTAGCTTATATTTTTTAAACATTCAATTTATATTTCTTGTACATGTATACAATATTCAGATCCAATATTTTTCTCATATGAAAAAATGTGGCTTAAAAAATATTTTTCCAATATTTGAAAAAAATATCCATCTAATATTTTTGTGCTACTAGGGCGAATATCGCGCCGTGCGTCTTTTGTATTCGACAGTCATTCGACAGACGCGACAACCAACGCATCGCGTGACGAGGCACCGCCGATGTTTCAATTATATTAGTATAATAAACTGTTATTACCTTTACCGTTGTTAACTACGGCTTATTCCACCCACTATCGCAATTCCATTAACAATAGAAATCAATCAAACAAAACATAAAGCCATCTATCAGCGAAAACCGAAATTAGGGGAGAGTTGCCAAATGCGTACTGGTCACCTAAATCGTACCACCTCTTTTATTTAAAAATTAATGCATTTTGATGCCTCTTGGTGGTAAAGATATGAACTTTTATTTATGTCGATAAAGTAGGACCAAAAAATCATTCGCATGAAGTGTTGTTTTGTGAATGACAGAAGCACAAAGAAATCAGGCAAGTCTGATGTCAATTTTAAACGATTTTAATCGGCCGAATTAAATATAAATCTACAGTTTCTGAGGTAGTCTTATATATTTTTGAAAACTAGCTATGTTATATTATTTATTTCTATTTAGTTTATAAAACATGCTGACAATGTTTTAAAGGTTAGCTTCAATTATTTAGCGGGACGTCTTTTTCCTAAATCGTACCACACTGTGGTTTCCTAAATCGTACCAGTACGATTTAAGATACTGTTATTCAAATTTTACCGCGAAAATAAACGATTTACAATATTTCAAATTTCTTTAGCATGGGAAAGTAGCTTACAGTAGCCCCTATAAAAAGGAATTAGTTGCAATGAAAACAAAACAAATGAAACAAAGAAAAATTGATTTCACGCCTTCAACCAGCACCGCTGCTCCAGTTCTCGTAGAAATGGAGAATGCAAACGATTGGTTCTGTTTTCTTTGCAGTAATTCTTATTTAGAAGACATGATCCAATGCTTAAAGTGCCAAAAGTGGGTACATGAAGCTTGTGGAGGAGTTTTGAAAAAAGACAATATTTATTATTGTCCTAGTTATATTTAAGTTAGGTAATGTAATATTTCATTTTATTTTTATGTTGTATTGTATATTAAACTGAAATTAAACGCAAAATACAGTTTCTCTTATGATTTTTTTGTATCTTTTTAATCCAACACACGAGGTACAATTTTGGAAACAGGCTGGTACCATTTAGGATACCGGTTGCCTAAATCGTACTGTTTGCATGATCTTATAAAAGTGTTCATATCGCAATGATCTATCAATAAATATTTAAAAAATCATATTAAATTGCAACTTCGATAGTTAATACATAGATGCAAAACATAATTTTTGCTCAAATTCCTACTAAAGAATATATAAACTGCCTTCGAAATTAAGTGGTACGCATTCGGCAACTCTCCCCTACTTTCTTGCCAACCCAATAGCATGCACGCGCGCGTTGAAAGTGCAATCGGATGTTGAGGTGTCCCGGGGTGTAGCATTTCACCGAAATTGCCTCCTCGCGGTGCTCCCTGTTCCTCGTCATAATACCCGGGGTAACGGGTTCCGATCTTAGCTGCGCCGGCATCGGCTCTGTTTCGCGGATTCACCCTACGGGAATCGGATTAGCAGACGGTAAGTGCAATTTCCGCGATGCTATCTGCGCGGCCCGCAGGAAGGAAGAGAGGGCCTGATGGAGGGAACAGAGACAGACGAAGGGCAACAGCCACCCGACGATACGCAACACGGTTTGTTCCCGGGGAACCAGACGCGGCGGCTGGCCCTAGTGTTAATTACGCGCAATTGTCTCTTCAGCTCTCCTTTCGTTTCCCCGGTGCTCCACCCGCTTGCCGAGGCCTGGCAACAAGCCTGCCAAGGGTATACGGTGTGTGGCAATAATTATCGTGCTTGCGTTAACGCAACGCTGTGATTACCGGGACAAGCCGGATCGTTCCTGCTAACCCTTTGAGCCGTCCCGCGAAAGTGATAACTGCCATCCGAGAACGATAGTCGCGCGTGTCGCTGGCCGAGCTATAGCGTTCTACCTCTTCCAGAGCTCTGCCTCTTCAGGGAGCAGCACGTATTATGGCCCGGGAAATGAAAGGCGACAGCGGGAGAACGTCTGCGAGCGTCGAGACGCGACGCAACTTGACCTTGGGTCCCTGTCCTTTCGGGTTAATTTGATACATTTTTCTCACGCGCGTGCTCTGTGACTCAGCGATATCCGACGATTCGTGTGCGTCCAGTGACGTGTCTATGTGTTGTGGCAAAAGTGGAGGTATTTTTCGTAAATTATTACGAACCCTTTGTACTCGGCGCTACTTTAATTCCAAAAGTAAATTTTTCTTCCGTCTCAGAATAATTTCATTTCATTCACACCAAATTAAAATATTTTCTTTTATATATATTTATATTTTAGACCCAGTAATTACATAGTCAGTTAAGGGTTTACCCATAGCACTGGAATGGCGACTGTAAGGCATTGTTAACACTAGATCTAGCGAACCAGTCGAAACGACTGGTTCCTGATTTTCTCTTTCACAATTACTGAAATTATAAAAATGTTTTCATCAGAATTGTTTGAATGAAATTTTTCATTGAAGCACATGTTAGAATGAAAATGATATTAGAGTTGAATAGATATATATCTATCATATGATCTTGTCATTATTACAAAGCAATATAGATCAGTTGCATTTATGACTTGGTAGTTCTAGTGTTAACCCTTTGCACTCGGCGCTATTTTCATTCTAAAACTAAATTTTTCTTCCGTCTTAGAATATTTTCATTTTATTCATACGAAATTGATCCGATTTCCACATATAACATTTAAACGTTTAGTCATCTATTAAATATAAATTTCGTAATGTACCAAATATTTTGTAATATCTTTTGTAATTTCTTTGAAATTATGCCACAACAATTTCTAGTGGTGCTTCAGAGTCACCACTCGAGTGCTAAGGGTTAAATTTGTTTGTATTTAATAAATTGCTAAACATTTGTACGAGCAAATTGCACCATTTTCGTACGTATGACATGACAAAAAAAATATACAGTGTGGAAATATTCTAGGTCGGAAGAAATGTTACGTTTTCGAGTTAAAATTACAATTATTTCGTTTTAAGTGATTTCTTGTAGTATCGTCGCGGAGTGTAGGTGTATTGCAATGCTGAGAGTTGAAATCCGTGTACTTGGGAATACCCCGGAAAATTAACACGCGTGCACGCAAGTAGCAACAATTGCGCGCGCATTGAGCACACGCGCGAGAAAGGGAACGCGCGTCTGGGTTGTCGTCGGGCGCGGCTTTTCAAGAAAACGGTGGGGGCCTAGGAAAAAGGTCAAGATGGATGTGGAACACGTCGCGTAGACAAGAGAGGAGAGCAGACTCGACTGGAGAACTCGGCGCAGAGAATTCCTCCCGCGAGCAACCTCGAAGAGCCGCACGCGTTCGCGTCTTTCGCAGGACGGGAGCGTGGGCGGTGCTTAATTACTTCAACGTAGCCGTCCACGGGACGGCATGATCATTACCAAACGTAATTAAAATCTCGTGTCGTCCGGCAAATTAATTTCACGGCTAACGGATCCCGACGGGACGAGCCTCGACCTCTGCTCGGCCGGAAAGTTCCGCCCGTTGATCGATTAATCGTTAATTTGTTTTTGCAGAATTGTGAAATAACGTGGAATAATCGGCAACGAGGACAAGCAGCGTCCAGGTCTGTATTAACACTCTGAACGCCAAAGAAAAGAAAGCTCAAAAGTTCCACGAAATCAAAGTAAGTTATTTGATAAAATAGAAATTGAAAAGAATTAAATGTATGATATTGTGTGGTTCTGCAACTTTCTTGCATTTTACAGATCCTAATCAAATCTGGTACAATGAATATATTAACCTAAAAGTTTAATTTAAAACCTTGACAGATGACAGTCAACGTGTTAAAACTTGTCGTGAAGCTGTGTCAACCACGATTTTTAACTGAACATTCGGTGGCAAATTCTGCTCGATCGAGCACTCTCTGTTCCGATCATACGTTCGCAGAAGAGATCCGTGGTGATCTATAGCCGTCTTTCGGCAATCGTGTTACCTGTTAAATTAATCGAATCACGCAGTCAACGGGCTCGAGCAGACGTAAATAAATGCAAATTATTCGTCATTATGTTTAACGAAGGCTAGTGCGCGCTACAAAAAGAAAAAAATATACGAAACAGAAGGAGGAATAATATTACAGGGGACACAGTTGCGGGGCATAACAATCGACGGTGTTGCGTGGCGCATTTAATTGCAGACTCGGCCCAAATGAGTTTCGCGCGAGCCTCGTAATTTCGCTCCGAGCCGATTATTCGATTTGCCGGATCATCGACCTGCTCTCTGTCTCTCTCTCTCTCTTTTTTCTCTTTATTACGATTAAAAAGTCAGACTCAATAAAATTGAAACGAAAATTTCAGTTTTTATCGGTGGGAACGTAGAAAAATTGTCGAAAGTACGCCGGTAGAGTAAGAATTACGAAGAAGTCTCGGGGGGAGGGGAGAGGCTACGCAAATGAAAAATTACAATTGCAATTATGTTATTATGCGTGTAACGCACTCCTGCTCGAGAACATAAACTTTTTATCAAGCATAAACCTCGGGCAAGCTTCCCGCATTCCGTGGAACATTTTACTTCTGCGAAATGTGTGTTTTTAACGCTCGCGCGCGCCGCTCCTATGGAACTTCATAAAAGTCCAACTTCGGCCCGACAGAAAAGCGAGCGTATAACTTCAACGAAGCGTTCGCATAACTTCGGTCTCCTGCTTCGTCAACCTTGCGTCTGCGTGGATTAATATTTTCATCGACAATAATTCGATATTTCTGTTGATTTTGATCGATTTTATTTTTATTGGATCGAGTTTATTTAAACTTTGCTTAACCCCATTTGCATCACAAGTAAGTATGAGAAGAAGGCCTTCATCACCAAACTTTTTTTTTTAATTATATTTAAGTACAAGAATGACTACAAGCAAAAGAACTTCATATTTCAGCATTATAAAGAAAAATAAATTTAGCGTGTATTCAAGATAAAATTCGTAATTATTATTTATATACGCTCCGGTGATAGTGACCAGAAAAATTGAGCGTATATATAAGCTAATAATGCAAATGGGTTAAAGAAGATAATTCAGTAATTTCCCATGAAAAGTTTTTTATAATTTCAATAACGGTGAGACAGAAAACCGGTCATTTTGACCGTGGTAGGTGTCGTGTTAAATAAATACGACCAAAAGAAAGTATATTTCACTATTTTGTTGTTCAAATAATTCTTCAAATATTTTACTTTAGGAATTCTGCCCACCCCTTCATAGAAAATGCTATTCGTGTCAAACTATGGTCCCATCAGAATTGCAGGAATTCGGCGAATAGCATTTCGATATTTCCTTGGAAGCCCTCGATTAATTTCCAAACGATTGATCAACCAAATGACGGTATATAAATCGGCGTCAGCTTCCAGCTTGGAGCGCACCGCGCGAGTCTTTTAGCACCCCCTCTGTCAAACTCGCTTCCGCATTTACGGGGTAGTTTAGGCGACGACATTTGTCGGCCCCGCGCATTTTACACTCGAACCCATACACACCCCCGTCTGCCGTCCTTTCTCCTCCCTCGACGACCCTCTCGTGTTCTCGCCATCCTTCTTTCTCGCGCAGATAGCCGAGCGCGACGCAGGACGAGATTGCGGCGCACTTAATGGGCCTTTAACCCCTGCGCTCGCTCCACCGGCCCCCACCCCACGTCGTTGCGACTTCCGGTACAATTTTCCCATTGAGAAGACCAGAGCCCCGTTGCCCCCATTAAAATTTCTCGTTCCCTTCCTCCGCGGCGTCCACGGACAACCACCGTAGTCCAGAAGCCTTCTAATCTCGCCGCCGAGCCGAGCCGAGCCGAACCTAGCCGAACCTAGCCGAGCCCGTTTCTCTGACTTTGGCCCTTGTTTTCTCGTTACATCTCAGCTTCCTCTCGGATGAGCGCGATGAATAGGGACGGAACAGGGCCGAGAAACGTGTGAATCGAGTCCACGGGATTCACACTTAGGCCACTCGGCTTTCCGCGCCACGCTGCGGACAATTCCGGGTCGATGGACCATCCATTCTCCGAGGGACAATCTATTCGAATTCTCGGACAAGGTACCGCAAATTCGTACGCCCCGCGCCGATATACTGGGTGTCCCAGTATTCGTACAATCGTGGAGCTGGCGATTCTATTTATTTCTATCTTTACACAGATAAATATCACCGGAATTCGGTATAATTTTCGTTAAAAAAATCCCACGAATATGTTGGCGAAAGTCCCATAAAATAATAATGGAAAATATAGAAGTTTTGTTATTGCCACTCGAGCTTTGCTGTCCGTTACTACGTTGGACGCTACATCAAAGATTAGTACAGTGAATTCCCGATATAAGTCACTGTGAGAAATATTTGTTTCTATTTTCACACAGATAAATATCACCGGAATTTGGTATAATTTTCGTTAGAAAAATCCCGCGAATATGTTGGCGAAAGTCCCATAAAATAATAATGAAAAATATAGCAGTTTTGCTATTGCCACTCGAGCTTTGCTGTTCGTTTCTACGTTGGACGCTACATCAAAGATTAGTACAGTGAATTCCCGATACAAGTCACTGTGAGAAATATTTGTTTCTATTTTCACACAGATAAATATCACCGGAATTCGGTATAATTTTCGTTAGAAAAATCCCACGAATATGTTGGTGGCGAAAGTCCCATAAAATAATAATGAAAAATATAGAAGTTTTGCTATTGCCACTCGAGCTTTGCTGTCCGTTTCTACGTTGGACGCTACATCAAAGAATAGTACAGTGAATTCCCGATATAAGTCACTGCGAGCCTCGCGTTTAAAGGTCACTGGAACTACCCACACCACCACGGATAGTGTGACTTTTGCATTTCCATTTGACTTTGCATTTTAGATTTCAGTAAGTGACTTATATCGAGATGTCACTTCTGGACGGAGTTTGTCGCTGCCAAGACCCGTGTTTCTGACATGTAGCGTGTAGGACAGGTATGTTTACACTTCTCGGCGGTCCCTTTTTACGTTCGACGCGGATCAAAGAATCTCCTAGACGATACACGACGCTGCCGAAGACAGTGTTGTTGACATATATCGAGAACTGTATGTTTGAAAGTGCTTGAAAACTCCAGAAGGACTACAGTACATTTCCAACGGTGCGAAAATTACAAAATATACACGAGATCGATTCGAATCATTTCGAGTCTCATATTCCGTTCGAAAAGAATGAAAAAATCGCAAGAGGAAGATCATCCGGGTGTATAATCCTCCCGTGAATGAAAAAAGATTAATAAAGCACGTAGTCTAGAACGTCGCCTAACACGTCTGCGCGTTCCACTTCGGAGCAAATGTCCGCTCGGAGCATTTCTGCGGTGTGTAAATCTGGAACAAGTCGCTCGGCTCTCGCCGTGTAATACAAGTTGAAAGGACGTTTGAAATCGGAGATCCTTAACACGATTGTCTATCTGTATAATCTCGGGCCGCTTAACAAGTGGGCGACCACTGTTGCTCAAGAAAGACCGTGCATGATTGCAGCAATTAACCGTTTCAATGTCCACTCGTCGCATGATTTAACGCCACGATTTTCCGTACTTTTAATCTCGCGCTGTCGACGCATCTATTACGCTGGATTGGACGTTTCACGACGATTATGTTACTCGAACATGACTGACCGCTTGCATACTTCTGGTCAAAGATGTAACGTCACCAATTATACAAATATAATAATATGTATTGTTATATATTATTTGTTTCTTACAAATATTCGCAAGAACGGTCCGAGGGTTGATTAACGTTAACCATACCGGGTGCAAAATGTGTCGGACAGGGTAAGTGATCAATTACTGTGCCTATATTAAACATATTTATTTGTAGAGCATAATAAATGTTAAAAACGGATATATATATATATATATATATATATTAACTGATTGTAATAAAAGATATGTAATATAGGCACAGTAATTAGGTCCCTTACCCTATACTATATAGAGAATCTAATATAGAGATTAGATTAGATTAGTCACAAGACTAAAGATTAGATTAGTTTAGATTTGTTACAATTTTTACAATACGTGCTCAGATAAAGAAATGTGTTGAACAATATCTAATGGAAGAGCATCTTTATAATTTTATAGAGAAGCATTTTTTTAATATGATGATAATAATGTTGTACTGTGTCGTGTAATTTTCCATTTACAAGATCCGACAGCAACGTGGACGAAATTATAAGAGTACAGTTCAAGCGTAGTTACAATGCAGGTGTATTAAAAAGAAATGTGTCGAGGATGAAAAGTGATCATGAAGCGGGCACCAGTATACTTGGCGATTCAAGTAGGTACGGGATCGTTGAAATGTCTCGAGTTTAGGAGCCGGGGGTGTGCTATCGCAGGTTCCTTTTTGCAGAGCGACAACATGCGCGCGTGAACACAGAATTAAATGCAATAACACCGATGTTTACGAGCGATACACATCGGCTGTGTGTGCTCGGCTGTCGATATCCATATATCCAGGGAACGAAGTGTCCTAACAGGTTTCAAAGCGCGATCCACATTCGCGAAAGGTCGTTGCACTTGCCGCGACACGACAATGCTGATATTTCACCGGGAACACCGCCGCGGGAGAAAGTATTCGCAATATTTTAGCACTTAACCGGAGCCTCGGAGATTCCACGACGGCAATAAAACGCCTAACATTTCCCGGCGATATTGAAACGTTCTCGGTTTTACCCGTGGCGAGCACTTTCTACCGGCGTAATAACACAAACGCAACTCTTCTCCCTTTTACCCCTTGATTTATTTTTTTTTCACCCCCGCCTTTTCTTACTCCCCGTTCCGCACCCTGATCGCGGAATTTCTTGAAACTTTTTCGGACAACGCGGACGCTCGGCGAAAGCACAGATTTCAAAGAGTTTTCGAGATTTTTTTGGATTTTTTGAAGTATCAGACAAATTAAAATTCTTTTTCTTTTAAAGAAAGGTTAAAAATTAACGAGCAGGTAGGAGTAGCCTATTCTAATTATTTATACAGGAGGTTCGAAAAACGTTGTACTTCCTTGAAAGGGCTCATTCCTCAGGCCGTCTGCAGTAACTTTTTTTTTTTTATTTTCTTTAGGAGAATATTTTCGAAGAGGAATTGTCCCAAGAACCATAAAATTCGTAAATCCCACGTGCCTAGATAATAACAGATATCTAGAAACATTTCTACGAATGTTCTTAAATACCAGCGCGTTGGTTGGTTTTTATTTATTGTTGTCGATTGTGTCAACGCACTGTGGATCGTCGTGAATTCGAAAGTGAACTACACGGCCCGCTAACTGCTCGAAATTTTCGTGCTTTTAAGCCGGTCGGGCCGGGTCGGGTCGGGTCGGGTCGTTTCGGGTCGGGCCGGGCGTCAGACTTTTCCAAACACTCGATTTTCCCTTCGAACCAACACCATTACGCGTCCCGTAGGAATTATATTAACATCGGCGATGTTCGCTTTCGCGACAATGGACGAGAGCATTTAATCCCGGCAATTGTGCGACTTCGAGGGCTCGTTCTCGCTTCCGTGTGTATCGCATCGGAGCACGGAATTGCTCGAGCGAGACGCAGAGAGGAACAAAAGGGGGAGTAAAACGGGGAACAGGGGTGGGGGGGGGGGCGAGCTATCGTCCATTGCGAGCCGAATAAATTATTCATTGTTTACGAGCGACGCGGACAAACGAACGCGCGGGGGCCAGCTTGAATAGGTAAATGCATCGACAAGGATCGCGACTTCTCTCGCTTCGGATCATTAAAATCGCGAAGAGAACAATTACCGGACCAGGACTCTGCGAACACTCTCCCCTTTCGTTGATCCTCCCCCACTCTCTTATTTTCCGTCAATGGTTCTTCCAGTTGTCTCGAATAAACGACAGCCGTTGATCGGCCGTATTATAAGTAATGCAAATGTTGCTCGAACTTTAGTTACCGGACGCTCTGATCCGATTTTAGCCGACGCTCGAGAAAGTTTCAACCCCTTGATGCAGAAATTGTAGTTCGCCGGCTGGGATGGCGAGAATATCGCATCAGTAAAATCCTAGCTACGACCGGGAATTTCGATCCGCTGGAAACCTATGGTTTTAGTGCATTTTCATTAAAACCTTTTTCCGCACCACTGATATTTTTCAATATTAATATCAGGGGTCCCTATAAGTAACCAATTATTTGTTTTGCCTTTAATTCTCTACCGATCGTTGAAACACGTATTCTTTGGCAATTTTCCGGAAAGCAGCCAGTGTTAAAAATATTCTAAAAAGTATAATTTCTTGTTACAACCCTGTAATAAAATGGTCCGTACCTTTCGAGGATCGTATTCGTCGTTGCCTACAGTTTCATTTTCATGCGGGATTTAACGCAACGGTAACAACAAAGATTTACTGCAATGTTTACGGAGATGCATCGAACGGATGGATCTATCATCTTTTCAGATCTCTGGAGCATTATTTAAGAAATAAAACATTCTGTAGAAGATGTAAGGAGTCGTATTTTCCTTCACCCTGGATTTCTATAAGAGGGGGATTGAAAATTTGCAGGAAAGATGGCCCTAGTAGCACAAAAATATTAGATAGATATTTTTTTCAAATATTGGAAAAATATTTTTTAAGCCACATTTTTTCATATGAGAAAAATATTGGATCTAAATATTGTATACATGTACAAGAAATATAAATTGAATGTTTAAAAAATATAAGCTAAATATTCAGAGGATATAAACTAGATATTTAAAAAATATAAAAAGTAAATATTTAAAAAAGATTCCATAAAATTTTCAAATTTAAGAAAATATTATAACAAAAATTAGAAACTATGAATATGTATTACTTTCTGCGCACTGTTTGTTGAGGGAATATTATCTGTATTGTCTGTATTTGGAAAAAATATTCTACTTCTAATATGAAATAAAGATTCATTTAATATTTAGAAAAAAATATTTTTCTCGTAACATGAAATAGATATTTCCTGAATATTTAAAAAGAAATATTTGTAACTTAATATAAAATAAATATTCTATGTATATTTGAATATTAAAAAAGGATTGTATCTCTTTTTAATATTATATGAATGTGTATACAATATTTTGTGCTACTAGGGGGCAATCTTTCTCTAATAAATTTTCTACAAAGTTTTCGTGTTAGATTTCAAAATAATTGATTACCTATGGGCCCCCATAATAATTTCGTCCAGAAAACGGGCTTCCTGTGCGACGCGGCCGTTTAGAGGTGAAACACGTTCGAACTTGAACCGACACGCGGCAAAAGTTTCGTGGCGTTGCGACGCCAACGTAACAAGAGCCTTCTGTAGATCCAAGGGCAAGAGCATGGCCGACAAAGAAAAACGTACGAAAAAAGCAAAGACATCGTCTAATTATCGCGGGACGGGAGACGGACTTGCCCCGACTTTGCTCATTAAACTGATTACACGAGGGGGTCGTCTGTCCGCCGCGTAACATCGTGTAACATCGTATCAAGGATGAAAAAAACGGTGAAGAAAGACGAGGAGTAAACGCGCGCGCGCGCGCGAGCCAGAAAGAGATACAGAGGAGGGGGGAGAGAGAGAGAGAGAGAGAGAGAGAGAGAGAGAGAGAGAGAGAGAGAGGGAAGAAGCTGACGACCTTATAAACCTTAAGAGCTCGGCTATGAGATCGTCTCGTATCGCATAAAAGTGTGCATCGGCCTTATTACCGCCCCGTAATTAATTCTGATGTTAAACGGCCGAGGCGAAGAGGGCGAGAACCCTCCCCGGAGGGATCTTAAATCGGGCGTAAGAAAGACGCGCCCCATTCGCCTCCACCCCTGAATCCCTTGATGTCCGCGCAACAGTGCAATTTGTGTCTCTTCCCCGATGAAACTGGTTGTTCCCTGTGAAATGAGAGCAATCACCGGAGATCATTTTACAGATAAGACGCTTCTCTTCATAGCGCCTCGGACTGTCGGATCGATTGAAATTCCCGTTTCTCTCGTAGAAATATCGTCTTCGCGAGGAAAACCGATCGCATTTCTCTGAAATATCGAGAGATCGCCGAGTCCGAGTTTTTCCTCGTTTTCCTCCGACAAACACATATTTGAGCCGTTTATTTTGAAAGTGGCCTAAGTCCATTTATCTTAAAATCGAGATATTTAAGGGTTTGCGTTTCAATGAATTTAAAAATATACGTATAGGACATTAATGAGTCGCACTGCTTAAGTGTATCTAAGGGTGTTAAATTTATAGTTCCTATTAAAATAGTGGCAATATTATTAAGTGAATAATATGCGTTTTCTTATCAAGAATGGAGTTAGACCACTTTCAAAATTAACAACCAGATTCATTATAAAATTTGAAGGTGCTCAAGTCCATTCAACATAATTTAAGATGCTTCAAATTGAAAAAAAAACAATACTGAATTTATTTTACATATCCTTAAAACACTTCAGGAACATAATTTATGCGATTCAATTAACTACATAACGTGCAAAATTACAAACATAAATTTATTACAAAACAATTTACTACTCATCTACATTTTGTGCGTGTAAAAGGGATTTGAAGTAATCATGATGTTCCGGTGGTATATATCGTAATAGGTCCATCATGTCCTTGAATTTTGTTGTTGTAATTTGTCTGATATTTTTATACAGTGGTGTCAATATAATATTTTCGAACTTAGTTCATCCCAAATGTACATGTAAACGTTATCGTTATGAAAACATTATCAATAGTAAATATATTATCTTGATTATTTAAGTATAAACGGAGTTAGGCCACTTTCAAAATAAACGGCTCATTTATAGGTGGCAAAATTGTTTAATTTACGACTATCAAGATTCTACAGATACATTTTTGTTTCCAACAAATTCATTTCTTCGCGCATATATCGTATTAAAAATGGCTAAAAATCTTAACGGACACATTCCCCTTATCTTTCGGAAGTAATGTAATTTTTCATTCTCAGACAATTAAACGGAATTTCGAAATGACTGCATTTTAATTGCGAGGTTCTCCTTGGAACGTACTATTATTTCACAATTTTTAACGCGGCCGAGTATTATTATTAACCGAGATTCAGTTTATTCCGAACAATTTTTAATCGCCTCTGCCGTTCTCGCACGTGTAATTTCTTGCAAATGAGGTTGCCCGCTAATGAACACGTACCGAGCAGATATTATTACTTTATCTTGGTTGGAATCGACCGCTTAATACCTGGAACTGTTAATGTAATGCGAAAGAGATAGGCACTGTAGTTGTGAAAACGGTCCACATCTGACACTAGACGCAGGGACACAAATATTAGTCGGACTGTCTCATACGTGGTGTTCATTAGTAATGCTCACTGCAGAGACTTGCCTATTAGGGAAACGGAACGACTAGTTTACTATGCTGATAGTGTTTACTGACGGGAGCTGCGAAATTTGAATCTCCAAGGAATATGTAGCATAGCCTGGAATGTTGATTCATCATTTTTGAAGTAACCAAAAAGCCACGGTACGGTATTGGATACAAAGTTATTAGTAGACTGTGGAATTTTATGCAAAATTGTCTGAATTAATATTACAAGACACAGGAGCTACATAGACATATTTATATTCAGATACAAAGTTATTAGTAGACTGTGGAATTTTATGCAAAATTGTCTGAATTAATTACAAGACACAGGAGCTACATAGACATATTTATATTCAATATACAGTGGCGTGCAAAAGTTCCCGGCCAGATCTACGTCCATGCCTCGTCGATGTACTGCTGTTATTGCTGCAAAAGGCATGGCTATCAAATATTAATTATAACATGTTAAATAATGTACTGCAAAATTGTTACACAATGAAAAACAAGCATAATTTTTTCGTTAAACACACTGGCCGAAAATTTTTTAAAATGTTAATTTACTTATTCTGCAAATAAACAAGTAAGAAAAATAATTAGCGTTGATTTTTTTTGTAATATCCTTTCATGTAATACGCCCTTATATATGATTCTAATAAAAACTTCTTGACGCTTTTTTTTGGAAGAAAAATAGCAAAAACCATCTGGCCGGGAACTTTTGCACGCCACTGTACATACCAATATGGCGGCGCTCTTATCTGTTAAAAAACGCTTAAAATCTCTATTTAAACACGCAGAACTTTCGAACCAGCGAACTCCTAACATGAACACTTGGATTTTCGGAAATTTCTCGCCAAAATCTACAGGATTACATTTGAAAAAGCTAAAAATATCTGGTTTCCCGAGATAAAGTTTAACCGTAAAAACAATTCGCACAGCGAGACCGAGCACGGTATATCGGGCTGGACGATCCATTTTACTGGGAACACAGTTTCATGATAAACGGCTCGAATGACGCAGGTTTTGTTCGCACAGTTTGCAGAAATAGAGCAGGCCCCGCGTTGCTCTAACGTTGCGCGCGTTACGGTATTAATATTTCATGGGACTGAAGTTGAAAGTGGTTAGCGCGACGGCGGATATCGGGACGATCTCGGAAATGCGGTTCCGCGGTTCCAGACGAGTCGCGATAAATTATCCGTGGATAATTATCGAGTGGACGTCCGAAACAGGCGCTCGTATTCGTCCGGCGGTGCTTCCACGTCGATTAGTCTTTCACGGGCGAAATGCCCGTGATACGACGTGTAATATGTGAAATCGTTACCGGTGTAGCTTGCACGGTCATGTTCCGGCCGGGCGGAGCTTCACGGCCGCGAACGAACCGAAATAATAGAATTTCGAGGACACGCGATCGGAATTTATCGGCAGCGAAATTAACGGCGGGTTTCAATCGCACGCCCGCATTATCCGGCTTCTCGAAGCTGCTACTCGAAACTGATGAAGGTGGCCGAACAACATCGGACGAGACCAGCAACACGGCACAAAGTTCTTTGAAATTCTCGATATATGAAACAAGCTCGATATATTACACAGGGTGTTCCATTCTATTACTAGCCGGCGCACAGTGGGGTATTTGGCCAGTTTAGCGCGCCAAAAGTCAAAATTTTTAGTTTGTTCAAAATGACCGAAACTTTTTTCTCGTGTACCTGAATATATATGCGAGTAATATACAATAATATTTTTCTATAAATAGTACTATTTAGTAACTTATAGACACTTGAAAGTGACATATTCTCGTGACCAAGAGAAGGGTCGAAAAACATGTGTTAAAGAAATGATTCTTTTCACAAGTTTGGTGTATGGAATCGGGATAAAAACATTTCTAGGATGTAAAGGAAGGTATATAAAGTAATTTTATAGCTTTTTGTTCTAAACGCTTCGGTGGTTTTGATAGAATAAACAATCGCAAATGGTACAATTTTTTTTCAGAAAGTTAAAATGTATTATGTAATAACTTTTTTTCTCCGCAAAACACCTCTCTAATTTTTTTTGAGGTTATTCAGCAGACATTGCTTTACAGAATCCTGAAGAGTGTAGGTGCAACAGAGTGCCACACATGGAGAAATTTAACTTTTTGTTAAATGGGGTTTTGGCCAAATGGGGTTTTGTAATAGCAATTTCTCTAAATCTGACAAAAAAATGTTTCAAATAAAAGTTTAACAGTATTAATAAACGTATAAATTTCAATACAAAAAACATTAAAAAAAATTTGTTTAAAAGAAAAAAACAAGATCGCTTCGATTTTTTAAACATTAAACTGTATTTTTGATTTGATAATGTTGTAGCTGGTATTAAGACGAATTCAACGATATATAATATTATGACCTTCACATTACTAATAACGTCGTAATAGTTTTGGCACGCTAAACTGGCAAAATACCCCACTGTGCGGCGTTTTTCTTGCAAATAGTAAATATTAGAAAAAAATGAAAGAGGAAAAAGTAGTACTGTTTTTTATACGCAACGCAATGGCGTACGTAATTTTGTTGTGTTTATACTATTTTGTTAGATACGAAGGTGACCTTCGATTATTTAAATGGAATGCTGTATATTTTTTTATATCGCATCAAAGCGCGTATCTGGACGAATTCATCCGTATACTGCACAGTGACCTTCAAGCTCATGCGAGGTTAGAAATGAAAGAAACATTTTGAAAATGTTTATTATCGGTGAAACTTTACCAAAGGAAACCAGAAATTTTTAATATTTCCTTATGGAATCTTGTAGAGTTCGGCGAGAAAATGCCGTTTCCGGTTCCAACAATTTTGCGTGCTTAAAGTTGGGCGATTTTAACACTAGAACTACCGGGCGGGTCAAAATGACTTGTGCCTAATTTTTTTCTTTTAGAAATAACGAAATTGTAAATATGTTTTCATGAGAAAATTTTTTTATGAACTTCTCTGTTGAAATAGATATTTAAACAATACTGGTACGAAATCTAAACAACTGCAGTTTTGTTGTTGTTATAAGGCAATGTATGCTAGTTGTATTTACTGCTTGGTCGTTCTAGTGTTAACCGTCTTTAAAAGTTAAGGGCGCCGCCACGTTTACACAGAAAATACCACAAGTTACTGTTGAAAAATTTTCGAAATACATGTTCGGATCGGTATCAGCATTTAGGAGATTTAGCAATAGGCATTCTAGGTAGAGAAAATTAATAAAGACCCTAATCCCGTGGGTTTCCAAGACGAGTTTGCTCGCACGTGACGTGTCGGCGGGTTGGATCCTGGAAATTTCGAGAACGATCGTTCCAACCCCGGCAAAGTCTTATCTTTGGAAAAACGCGGTGACAGTGTCCGCGCGCAACAAACGGGTGACAAAGAGGAACGAAGGACAAAAGGACCGACGATATGATTAACAGCCGTGCGACAGCGTTGACTAGGGGTTCGCCGGGGGTTGGCGGGGGGGGGGGGAGAGCCGACTGGAACGACAAGAGTACTAATTATTACAATTATCCGTGGACAATTACGACGTTAAATTGCATTCCCAGTGGTAATGCCGGCCGGAGGGAATGCCTCGAGGAGAATCTGTTGCCCGTGCATCTGCTATTGCACCGGGGGAAAAGCAGCGCTACGGATTGCACCGGTGGTGCGACAGACCGACCACCACCGTTGGTGGCTGCACCAGCACCAGGCACCAGCACCAGCAGGGAATAGCTGAGAGAAAGGGGCTTGGGAGAGAGCGAGAGAGAGCGAGAGAGACAAAGGGACCGGGTTATGCATACAAAACAGGGGACGCGCGAGCGGTAACCTAATGTCTTGCATTAGTTCACGGATGTTTACCGCGGGTTTTCTCCGCTTTACCAAGTGACGCCTGGAAATCCTTGCTTCGCCGCACCTAGGGAACGCATTCTTGCGGCTTCGAGGGATGACGGCGAAACGCAGAGATTGCAATTCCGTCCGTTTACAAGGCTACGGATTTACCGATCGACAGACCTTCGATTTTTATGACAATTCTCGGTGAGCGTCGAAGAAGATATACACTATCGGCCATAAGTGTTTACCCACCTTCAAATTTCGTTACTATTCAAATAATAGGTATTTTATTGTTATGAAAATGTCCGTAGCATTAAATCCTAATTATAAGGCTAATAAAAAACATCCAAAATATTCTGTACATACACAATCAGGTACTGTAAATGAGTTTACAGCTTTTTATGAAAAACGACAATTTTGGAGTTCAGGTAAAGAAACCCATTTTTCTGAAATTTGTATAACGGTCAGTAGGGAATATGAACGCAGGTAATACAGGTATCTTAGTCTTCTCAAATTTCATACTGCATTAAGCTTTCATACAGTAAACAGTTGATTTTCACGTGCCTAAAGAATTTTGCGAAAATTTCAAATAATGTCAGGGAGAAAAGAATTATCGATTGAAACGCGCGCTCTAATAGTGTCCCATCATAGCATCGGAAAAAGTAACAGAGAAATAGCAAAGTTATTGAAGCTGAACCGTAGAACCGTGGACTACAATGTTAAAAAATATGTGGGTGGGTAAATACTTATGACCGGTAGTGTACGTTCACAAACACTGTAATTCGTTCATCGAATTTCGTGGGTTTGCGTAAACCCCTTCGCGCTCGTCTGCAAGGATATTTAACACTTTGAACGGCAAACAAGAAAGCTGAAAAATTCCGTGAAATCGAAGTAAGTTATTTAACACTAGAAAGACGGGAGCTTAGTATATACCTATATTGCCTGAAAGCCGGAAGCCGATACCGGAAGCCGTTACCTATATACCGGAAGTGAAGGAGGGGGGGGGGGCAACAACAATGATTATTTAACCCATTTATATGTTGTAGAAAAAGTCACGAAATTATAAGAAGCTGTGTCATTATTTAAATAATTATGTTTTTAATTGAAATTCAAAAGCAGTCAAAATGACTTGCTTAGGCAATCTAGTGTTAATAAAATAGAAATTGAAAAGAATTAAATGCATGATATTGCGTAGTACTCCAACTTTCTTGCAGTTTACAGGTCCTAATCAAATTTTTTGTACAATGAATATATTAACGTAAAAATTCATTTTAAACCCTGAACAAATAATTCCGTGACCCATATATTGGTGACATGGCAGTCAACGTGTTAAAAGCTATAGCTGTCGTATAATTAGGGTGACCTGACCAAGAATTAACATTTGGCTGACGTTGCGTGAGAGAGAATGATCTTCAGATGAGTCGCCTGATGAGGGGAGGGAGCAGGGGGATTAGTCACGTGAGTTTAGCAGCATGGGGGAATAGTCTCGTAGAAGGGGAAGACAAATCTGAATCTAGCAGAGATTGTTTTGGGAAAATTGCAATGAAAGGAAAAATCGATTTCGTCGATTACAAAATTCCTTATGACTAGACAGCGGATTTTATGCATTTATGACAAAAATGAGTAGGCGTAATTTACAATAGTAAGAACATTAGAAAAATTTGAAATTACAGTTATATTATTTTCAACCTTTTAAACATATTAGGAAAGAAAGTAAACTTCTATTTCGTTCCAGTTTGTTGCAATTCACATAGAAATTTTTTATTTTGCATAAAGATCCGATGTCTGCTTATGACGAAAATGAAGCAGTGTCATTAATTCTTGTTAACGTAACCGTATTTTATTTCCTAAATTTGTATCGTTAATGCACTACGTTCCCAAATTGTAATTATCAGGAATGCAGCTGTGCGTATCGTTTTTATTGTCGACCTCGAACCACATCCTGTTCTATCAATTTGTTGTTGCATAACTTTTGGCGAATACCGGCAACAAGGTATTTATAGAAGTACATATTTGAGGACATGCTTTGTAGAGTGGACAAAGACTAATTGAGTACAATGGACATTGATTATTTCCACGGGTGATGTTCGTTTTGTTTTAGTACCGTTGCTATTGTCTGCTCGGGACTCCACGTGGCAACACGTGGGTGCGTGTCCTCAGCCACGCGATAAAGGCTTCGATGGGCGCGCCGTGACACACAAATCGTTGACACACAACCTGCCCCGGCTATGCGACGAAAGGGACCACATGATAATGCACCGAACGAGGGAACGGGCCGGCTGCATCGCCTTGCACATTCCACGCGTACCGACGCGTCCCACTGTCGAATGCCCCGACGCATTTTAAGCTTTTCATCCGTCCTGGTTAATTAAGATCATCTCGGATTGCGCGGAGACGCCATTAAAACACTCCCACGACTTTTCACCGAGTCTAACGACTCGCATACCTCGACAACAATATTAACGGATGAATCAGTTGAATGGAAAGTATCGAATTCGTTTGGTTTACCCGTATGCAACAGGCTTGGGCATCGCCGAAATCAATTGTTTGAACAATTACTTATTTTGTGCATCTTCTCAAAATTATTTGATTATTCGAACTCCAAACGAAATAGTCTGCGGATCTTTATGCAAAATAAAAAGTGTTTGCATCGATCGCGAGACTCGGGACGAGCCACATAATTAATTTTTTTCTTCGCTTAATTATCTTATTAAATTGAAGCTGATACATCGACATCCTCAAATATTTTTAATATGACCACTGCTTTAATTCGTGGGTACTCGTTTTCATGGTAAATGCATAAAATCCGCAGTCCATTTATAAAGATCAGAAATTTAAACAGTCTAACAATGAAATATAACGATGTGGCGTTTGAACAATATTCGTGGCGGATCAATATTCATTCGTGACATTCTAACCACGTGTTTCAATTGTTATTATTTTCGCGTAAAACAGTTCGATAAATGATATCCGACGGTTATAAATTCAAAAATTTGGAATCCTGCGATTGAGGCGACTAAACTTTCAGTGTGAAAAGCTTCAGTGTTCAAGCTTTCACTGGATCGATAGTCGACAGCAGGTGGTATTTTTATTCTGATATATGAAATTTGAAACACGCTAGAGGATGTTCGGAATTAAACATTGTCAAACGGTGGTCGTGCAATTGGACAATGCGGGAATAGTAGTGATGGACTGGCTGGAATCGAAAATCAGTTTCGAAGCTGTAGAAAAATAATCGGTTAACTGGTGCAACGAACAATCGATAGATTCGCCGCTTCCGGTGCAATTGGAAAATTCATCGGTTAAACAATTCTGACAATCGTTGGCGCGCGAATGATTTATAAAACGGCGTAATAAATGTACAATTGTAGCTTTTAGTTTGAATCAAATGCTGGCGAGGCACTGATTTAAATTTGAACAATTTAAAAGAAATTTTTTTGATAAATTGACACGAATTTTTGCAGATTTGTGTTTCTACTTAATTTATCGTTTATCTAGTTTTTCGTGATAAACGTTGCATTCTATATTTATTTTCCTTTGCTACTATTATCGTGGGAGAAATTAAATTCATCCTCTATTTCTATTATTATGGGACAGAGGGAGTAATTCTTTTATATAATATATTTATATATAAGAAATTTTTTTGATAAATTGACACGAATTTTTGCAGATTTGTGTTTCTATATATATTTTCCTTTGCTACTATTATCGTGGGAGAAATTAAATTCATCCTCTACTTTTATTATTATGGGACAGAGGGAGTAATTCTTTTCGATTAATAATTATTTATATATTTATATTCTAATCTTAGAGTCTTTCTTGCACTCGAAGCCCATAAAAATAATTAAAAAATTGTACAACACAATATCGAATAGAATTTTTTCGTGGAAGCGTTTTGCATATACTTCCGCAGTCCAGTCGTAGCGGCTTCGTTGAATTTTTCGGCGTTCGCAGAGCCCACTTAGGCACAATAGAAGGCGTCTGAAATGAAATCAGTGTCGGCCAGAGAGGAAGGGGGGTGTTCCCCTATCGGCGCGGCAGACACCGAGACGACGATAAATAATTCAATGAGTCAAATTAGAATCGCGCTTTACAGCTGCGGCACCAGACGAGGTCTAGCGTTTCGCGGCGGTGCAATTTAGTGGGCGTGCGTGTGCTTGTATTTAAAACGATAATCCTTACAGGCAGTCGCGTTACTGCTAACATTATTTATTACGTCGTTTTATCAGGCAACTGGTTCGCCTTGAAATCTAGGCGCTCATCCAACAGCGGGCCCTCGCGAGCTGTGCGAACGCGTCGCGAACATGCTGGTGCGAAATGCGAACTGTGAACGACCGAATCGCAGATAAAAGTCCTACTGGTACCCGCAATCTATCTAGAAGCGCCAACAGAATCGATCCGAGCAATCAATCCCGTCGCAACGATCATGATAAATCGGCGAGTTCGTTTACATTTCACTGGGAATTCCGTTCGACGATTCTTGTGCTATTTCATTAGAAGAAACTACGCTCCAAAAGAAAGAGAACCTTTTGGAAACTCGTACGACACAAAATGCATTCGATTTATATTAACCCTTTGCACTCGAAGCTATTTAAACTCCAAAACGGAACATTTCTTTCGACGTAGAATATTTTCCGCCTTATATATTTCTTTCTCATGTTATACATACGAAAATGGTGCAATTTACTCGTACAATACTGAAATGTTTAGTAATTTATTACGTGCAAATGAATTTAATAATGTAAACAATATTTTGAATAATTGTACAGCAATTTTTAGCGGGGCCTTACAGTCACCATTCGAGTGCTAAGGGTTAAAACAACCTAAACCTCCTGTCAAAAAACAACTGTACATATACGGGGTGTCCCAACACTTAATTACCGGAATAATTTATTTGTATCATATTCGAAAGTAAATTTCAAGGCATCCTATAATAAATCTTCTTCAGAAGCACGGAAATTCTTGCGAGGATCGGGGAATAATTTTCATTAATTTGCTGCTCGATGTACGATGGGCTTTTATTACCCCTTCATTGTTGTAGCCAATGCGAGAAGTCAAGTTAACACATGAAATGGATCTTTAATCGTTCCCTGGCGAGATCTCGCCTCGAAAATTGCCAATAAAAGTGAAGCGAAACTCTCCGAAGGACAAATCAATTTTCGGCACATATCCTACGTTGGAAACGACTCGCGGCAAAAGTATTCGTCGCGGATGTTGATGAAAATGTCTCCTAAATATGGGCCGACTAAATCGCTCGTAAACCATGCGACTATAGTCTTATTAAAAAATATTAACCTCGGAATGCTTGTTCGAAGAGAGTCCGAAGTTAGAAAATGTCAGCTACATTGTTAACCAGGTTTACCGTAACAATTGTCCGAAAATGAGTGAAAAAAATTTTTCTTACAGATCGAAGTTGCCTGCTCCGTATGCCAAAAAAGTGTTACTCCCTTAATATAAATAATTTCCGTGAAAAAAAGGTGGCAAAAATTGTTATACCGGTTACACAAGAATCCATCATTTCTGTGGGCAAGCACATTCTCAAAATTAGCGTGCACGCAGGGACCGAGGTTTCCCAACTTCTACAACCGAGAGTATCACAATATATATATTTCCATTTTGAAAGAGCAATAAATCCTTCGAGCGATCGAAAATATCGGCCACGCGTACCCAGTTTCTTGACCGGCGACACAATGATACTCGTGGACGTGCAATCGCGAGATTAGCAATCAGAATGGAACGGTTTATTAAAGGAGTGTCAACGCATGTACACACACACACACACGCGCGCGCGCGCAGCCGCATACACGCATATACGTAAGTATACATATATATGTACCTCCTCCTGCTCGAACGACGAGATCACCTCATAGTAGAACTGCTCGGCCATCGACAGATTGATCTTGAGGGACGCGCGGTCCTCGTCGTCCTTCTGATCCTCATCCTCCACGCCGTTCTCGATATCGTAATCCTTAATCACGACGCTCCTGCGTGACAGGATCTCGATCCCGTTGTTCTTCACCAGCTCCATTTTTTCCCCCTATTGTTGTCCGTTATTCGACACATCCAAACGAGCCTAATCCAAAACGATTCGCACAAGTTCGAAGCACGTTCCAACGATTAGGTGCGTAGAAAGAAGCACACGAAGATAATATAAAACCTATCACAGCTGATTCACTTTTGGTTGACTTTCACTATGGTTGCCTGTGTATCGTTACACTAAAACCGATCGATCGACGACAATTACGATCGAGGAACTTTGCGCGGCCGATGATCGTTTATCACGTGTCCTTCAGTCGGAGCCTTTCAGGATCGAGCTTCCCCGTTGATCTTGATCGATGGGTCACGGTATCGGCGTCGCGATCGCGCCGCGAGAAATTCGGTTCCTTCGATCGGTCGGTCGGTTCAAGGATATAGAACAAAGTCATTGTACTTTGGATTATATTTTTCTCTCTCTATCTCTCACTCACACAATATGTGTCGTTTCACTTTCCTCGGTGGTCGGAGCTCGCGGTAGTACTACGTGGTCGGTGATTCATGGCGAGCGTTTTCATTCGGGCCTCTGCGAACGATGTTTTCGGTTAGATCGAGAGAGACCTAGTCGAAGGAACGCCGAAGAAAATCGGCGAGGAAAGCGGACCGTGCGCGAAGCCTGCACGCTCGCGAGCGAACTGAGAGCCGAAGTAACGAAAGAGCACGTATAATGCCGGCCGTGTCGGTCTCGCATCGCGGTGACAACCAACACCGACGCTAGATAAGCCCTACCCGGCGGCCACCAGTTTCCTCGCCCGGAAAACTGAACACCGGAACGTGTCGAAACCGTACAATTATTTGCCAACCCTTCGGCAACTCTTTTCCCAGTTTCTCTTTCCCTACGCCTATTACAGTGAGCGTAAAAAGTACTCGTACACCTCTTGTAGTTTTAGAAAACCCTATATCTCTTCATGTAATTGCACATTCTTTTATAAAACAAAAACACAATTACGATTATTGTACGTTTCAACTAAAAAATGTGACATAAATGAATTAACGAAAAGTTAACGTTCATGAGATATACGAAAAACAGTCTGAAGTCTCTCAAAATTAGCACGCAAAAAGTATTCGTACACCACTTGTAGTTTTAGACAACCCTATATCTCTTTATGTAATTGCACATTCTTTTATAACACAAAAACACAATTACGATTATTATACGTTTCAACTAAAAAATGTGACATAAATGAATTAACGAAAAGTTAACGTTAACGAGATACATGGAAAACAGTCTGAAGTCTCTCAAAATTAGCACGCAAAAAGTATTCGTACACCTCTTGTATTTAGTTTTAGAAAACCCTATATCTCTATGTAATTGCACATTCTTTTATAATACAAAAACACAATTACGATTATTATACGTTTCAACTAAAAAATGTGTTATAAATGAATTAACGAAAAGTTAACGTTCACGAGATATACGAAAAACAGTCTGAGTCTCTCAAAATTAGCAAAAAGTATTCGTACACGAAACAAATGTAGCAATAAACGTGTTATAATTTGCGAAAATCAATTTAATTAATATTTCGTTGGATATCCTTTCAACTGTATATAATCGCATCGTATTCGTCGTTGCGTATTTTTTTCATTTTCATGCGGGATTTAACGCAACGGTAACAACAAAGAAAATTGCGATGTTTATGGAGATGTATCGAACGGATGGATCTATCATCTTTTCAGATCTCTGGAGCATTATTTAACACTAGAACGACCAAGCACTAAATGCAACTGGCATACATTGCCTTATAATAATAACAAAATTAGATGTGTTTAGATTTCGTATCAGTTTTGTTTAAATATGTACTTCGATAGAGAAGTTTATTGAAAAATATTCTCGTAGAAACATATCTATAATTTCAGTATCTCTAAAAGAAAAAATTAGGAGGAAGTCATTTTGACCCATTCGGTCGTTCTAGTGTTAAGAAATAAGACATTCACTTCTATAAAAGATGTAAGGAGGCACCTAGAGTCATATTTTGCTTGACGAGGCCTGGATATCTATAAGAGGTGGATTGAAGATTTGCAGGAAAGATTAGAAATCTGAGATATCTCGTATATGTCTATTCGGCATGAACCTGTTCGCGGAACAGGCTCCCTTGCTAGGAGATCTCCGCGAGCCACCGATAACAAACATTTTCTTCGGCAAAGTGGCGGGATAGGGTGTAATCGGGCGAAAAATAATCAAATCAACGGCGAAGATCTCGCGGATTCCGAGCGCGGTGGAGAATTTTACGGAACGCTGGTGAGACCATCGGGCATGGTATTCTAGGAACGATAACAGGAAACGAAGGTGAAACGGTCCAGACGCAGAGCGGGATTTGAAACGCGCGGAAACGAGCGGATAATACTGAAATCGTTCCCGGTCGTAGTTGGGATAAAGAACGAAAAATTATGCGGGCAACGGAGGATGTGAGTAATGAACAAATGAGTACCGGCAGGATACGGCGGACGAGTGTGTTTCTGTGCTGTGCCGATTGCAGCAACGCGCGGCAGAACTGGTTTTTAACGTGGAAAGTAAAAATCCACGCCGCTTCGTAGGAACCTGCAGCGAGGAAGAAAGGGACTGTGCAATAAAGTGTCCATTTACATTTCGACACCGCTGTAGCGACAGAATATTTCGAAATAGTCCCTAAGAAATTAGAAACTCATTGTGCTTCGCCTGCCCGAAGGGATATCACCTACCGCAACGCTTTTCGAGTACAGTTGAATTTGTAGTGAAAACATTCGTTCAAATTAACCCTTTGCACTCCGCTGTCCCCTCTCATGGGACATTAAAGTTTATTAGCGATTACGGGGAATTAATTTATTCCAGCGCAACTTTCAATAAAATATTGATTTTTTTGCAAATATATATTCCTCGATGTCAACTAATTCATATAAGTCCAATATCATTATAATAAGTTACTTGGTTCCAAAATTATACTAAATAATACGAGGATTTGTAAATTTCTGCCAGAATGGTTCGGAGTGCAAAGGGTTAATACTTTTACAGGCAAAAAATGGGATCAAATCTCGCATACACGTTGTAATCGTTTATCAGATAAATTATCTAAGACAGGACACTACAATTTTCTTCTCGCCTGTAACGAACTTTCTTAATACTGATTTAATGCGAGTGAATTGTTTTATGAATGGGATTCTTGCATAATATGTTCGTTTAAACGTGATCATTTAGTTTTCTATATATTTCTGCGGATGTTTATACGAAATAAAAATATTCTGCATTGATTGTGGGAAGCAAAAACAAAAATTTGATTTCATTAACCCTTTAACGCACAGTTTTTTTTTGTTTTTTAAACCGGCCAAAAAATGTCAATGGAAAAGGTTCGTTCCATGGTTCCATGGAAAAAAGCTATATTTTATTTTTGAATAAATAAGTGTTACAGCTTACAATCCCATGTAAATGATAAATATCAGTGAAACGATTTTTTTTCTTTGCTTTCACATTGTTATTTTCAATTCTCGATTATATTCGAGTGTGAAAAATTATAGCAGCATAAAATACAACGCCGCTCGGATTACCTCGAGTGTGCACAGTTTGGCCTGTTTAGCGCGCTCGAGTTAACTCGAGCGTACAAGTTAAGGGGTTAAAAACAACATTACAATGTTCTAAAAATTTCCTGATCTTATAAGATCCTCATTATACGTATATTTCCATAGATCTATAGTGTATGGTTCTATTGAAAAAAATATGTCGTTGATCTTGAAACTTTGGGAAGGGAGATCTTGGAAAAAACTCTTTCCTCATAATTTCCCTTTTTAATATTTATCTTCTTGGTAGTTTAGTCCTAGCATAAGCGTGTCTGCCCGTGGACGGGGGTACCGTTGTTCGTTTTAGCGGTAGCGAAGGTGAGAGTCGAGCAAGTTGAAAAATCTTGTTACGTGTCCCGATGAGTACATCGGCGCGGTAACTTTTTTTTTCTTTTTTCCGGTGTTGCTCGTGGCAGTCCTACGAAGGGCTTAGAAGACCCTACCAACAAGGAAGCCTTCTTGGCTGTTACGCGACACCGTCCCGAGGACCCACGCACCGTCTGCTCCGTTTACGCGGCCGTGGTATTTGCTCCGATCATCCGCCCACTGATTTCCTTCCTCGATACCGCCGGACATTTTCATTCGCAAAACATCTGCTGCGGTTAATTGGCCACCGATAAGCCAACCGCACGGATCAACGGAGCCACCACCGGTGTGTTTAATCGGTAAAAATGGTGGCGGATCGTTCCGGAAAAATCATGCCTGGTAGAAAGTTGGCGTGCGACTAATGAAAGGAACGATCTTAAATTCTGATTAACGCTTTCGCGGTCAGCGACTACGGTCTCTTTGCCCGGCGGTGATATTCGCGGTAGCATGTCTGGTTTGTAAACACGTGGAACCCGTATTTTTCAATTGCTTTCGCAAATTATCGTCGAAACGGGTATGCAAATAAGGGAAATTGGTTTTCAAATATGCGGCCGTGTCGAATTTATTCTACTCGAGGCTTGCGAACTGTTGCACAACTCTAGTCCAATTTAAATATTCTCCAGCGAAAGGTCGCACTCTTTATCGGACAATTGAATTAAGATTCTAATTATTCCCCTCCACTGAACTCGAATCGAGAAACATCTATGCAGATATAAGTCTTTCTAGAATTTATTCGTGTAACGATTAATGGCCAAGAAAAAATGAAATTACACGGTACAGTCTTTGTCCAAGTTGAACGGAGCTACACGATCTTAGTCACTTCTCCGGGCTGGCTTTTTCCCCTCGATTCGAGCTCCCTCCCCTCATCTGCTGACAATGGATCTATGTCACAGCACGGACCCGAGGATCGGGCTTAGATCGAGACTTTTACTTAGGTATTATATAATGTATTTATTTAAAATGCATTTTATCTTAACGATTATTTTCCAAATAATTAATTTCGATAATGCCGAAGCCTGAACAGCATAAAGCGTTGGAGTTCGAATGTGCAGCATCGAAGGTGTAATCATTCCCAAATGAATAATTTATGGACTTCTTGTTACCCTAGCTTTCAGTGACATATAACGGGTGTTCAAAGAAAACCATTTACGTGGTATATGGAACACACTGTGCAGAGTTAAATATTTCGCGGAGTGTAGTCGGACGATCGTGAAAGCGTTTAAAAATATTTGACTTTTTCCAAGAGCAACGGATCCCGGATGGCATCCGGCCAACAATAACATCGTCGCCGAGGAACGAGCAGGAGTGTGTGTGTGTGTGAGCTCCAGGTGTCCCAAGGGTATATTGAAAATGAAGCGCGCGAAAGCCAGCGTGACTTTCATTTATGCCGCGCGGCGGGGAAACGAAAACGGAAAAGTAAGAATTGGTGTACACACGCGTAAAGTCTATCGTCGGCTCGTAAAACAGCGGCGTCGAACGGCCGGCCGTTTCTTCCAGGATATCCAGTTGCGCTGCGCTGGTGGGGAAAAAAAAAGCGCAGGGTGAAACGATAACGCGACGCCGCTTCCGTGGCTCGGATCGCGATAAAACGATCTCGAGGCGAGCGAAGAAGAACAGCGGGAAAAACGTAAACGGTCGTTCCCGAGACATTTGCCTGGAAGAACGTCGCCTACAGTGAGGAGCAAAACTGAACCAATAACCACAAGTTTTGTATAAATCATTATTTATTACTAGGAATATAGAAGAATAACGAAAAATCAACATTGTAATTATTCTTATCATAGTTGGAAGTACTTGGAGGAAGTTCGGTCTTCCTCCAACATTTAATAATATACTTTTACAGTATTTTTTTCTTATTCTCTGCACTGTCGATTGACTAACACTACAGGTTTCCGCCGTCTTACGCGTTGACAAACCGTCATTCAAAAGAGAAATTGACTTCTTTTTACACAATTTGGAGAAATTGACTTCATATTTATTCTTACTTCACTTGCGTGCTTTTCCTTTCGACAGATTGCGAAGAACTGAGTGTTAAGACGTAGACTAATAGTTTGTAAACATACCAAAGTGCTAGATGTAAACATACTACTAGAACATCCCACGTAAACATTTCTTGTAGGGACCGGTGCAAAACCGAGTTGGTCTATTTTTGTTGCCATTGCTAAACGAGGAGACATTAATTATTGAAAAAAATTTCTTCAGTTACGTCTAACTACGACAAAAACAATTATAATGTTTATTTTTTGTTACTCTTCTATATTCCTAGCAATAAATAATGATTTATATTTATATTTGTGGTTATTGGTTCAGTTTTGCTCCTTACTGTATAACAGGGCCAGTCGCGAGGAATCTCGATATCACGATCGTCGGAAATGAAAGACGGGGTTTCGGGACACGGGACGTAATCGATGAAAATGGCCGCGGCAACCGCTTCATGAAAGCCCGTAATCTCGCTACGTACAGGCGTGATTCGATCGGCTGTTATTTCACGACCGACAAAAATGCACTCTTCGTGTCCGCGTTCTTGAAATATTTTGTCGGAAAATCTCGGATATCGCTAGAAGTATTCGGTCAATTTTTCATCCGGCTCCTAACCCGCTTGAAAGTTCCTGCTTGGTCGCCTGCACGCGCGCGAGCTCGAGCGAGCGAGCAGGTTCTTCCGTGCTCCCCCGGCGGCGTTAAATACTGATTTTAATTATTCGGGATTACAGGTTGCAATATACCGAATTCCGTGGTCGCCGCCGCGTCATATATACCATTTACACGCTGGGTGTATTACATTATGCACCATCTGCATACCATTTTGTAGCCGGTATTCGGATATTTTGTCGCGCGTTTCCTACCCCTGACGAGGACGCGGCGAGCCGCGGGCAAAAACCACCCCGGAACGATAATTACTGCAACTTCGGGAGTTTCGTCGATTATTAACAAACACCGAATTTAGCCGGCCATCGTGCTCTGGATAATGAAAGTTTAGAGGTAACGTAGAATCATTCGTGCGCCACCGGAAAATCGGTTAACATTTTATCGAACCTCCTCTCTCGTCGTTCGTTGTACGTTCAACTTTTTAAATAAATACTGTATGCATTTTCCAGAGTTCATGACTATTTTCAATTGGAAACGAAAATGTTTTACCGAAATGTTTGCGCAAAATAAAATATTTGATTCAGCGAGCAGTTTCAGTTTAGAATTTCATTTTATTTACCTGGTTATCAAAATCAAAATATTTGATTTAAAGTAGTATCTTATTTGAACCACATTAAATTATACTATATACCAAATCATTAATGATCGTTAATATACGTTGCAAAATATTCAAACGAATAATGAAATATAATACTAATGTACTACAAACTACATTATAAAATACTAATGTAAACTGTACTTACTTCTGAATCTTCTGTACCTCCGTCGGATCCACAGCACACAATTATTCACTCACGACACAACACACACACACACCACACATTTTATAAAATCGTGACAACGAACGAGAAGATGTCACTCCGACCACGAACAAAATAATACTGCGATTTGAACAATGATCCCCTCCACGGAGGTGGTACGGTCAGGTTGTCCTAGGCAGGTTAGACGCTGAGGGTCAATAAACACTAGATACAAAACCAACAAACAAAAATTATGGCGGGGCGCCGACCCTATTTCCCGGAATTCCCTGTTTTCGTATCACGCGTCCTTGGGTCCGAAGCGGTTAAAATCGCAGTATTATTTTATTCGTGGTCGGAGTGACATCTTCTCGTCTGCTGTCACGATTTCGTTAAGTGTGTTGTGTAGAGTTTAGTGATTGTTGTTCAATTATTCGGTCCTATTCTCGTGAGTGCATCAATAATTGTGTGCTGTGGTTTCGACGGAGATACAGAAGATTCAGAAGTAAGTACACTTTACGTTATTATTTTATAATGTAGTTTGTAGTACATTAGTACTATATTTTATTATTCGTATGTAGAATATTGGATGCAAGGTTTTCTTTCAATGTCCCTTTAACACTAGATTTACAGAGCACTAAAACTGACTACTTAACATTATTTTACAAAAATAACAAGAATTTTTTAAATAATATATACCCAAAAAAATAATTTTGTTGAATAATTCCCTATGGATACGTCTTCACAATGTCAATAATTGGAAATTATAAATATTAGATCCCGTCATTTTGACAGGCCCCGTGATATCCTAGTGTCAAATTTCGTTTGTCTCGAGGCACGCACACACGATTATGTTCCATCTCACACACTGTACACTTTACATTAGTATTTTGTAATGTAGGATTATTATTTGTATGTAGAATATTGGATGCAAGGTTTTCTTTTATATTTTGCCACTTCAACGTCCCTTTAACACTAGATTTACAGAGCACTAAAACTGACTACTTAACATTATTTGGTAATTATTTACATTATGTTTTATTAAATTTGGCTGTAAGGTCACAAAGATTCACACTCCGTAGATCTACGTATAAAATTGAGAAAATTGCTAACGTGTACACATTTTATCGAGCAACATGCCGACGGTATATCCCGGAATGATTGATAATTAATTACATGTCGGGTTTAATGTGTACAAACTGATGACGTGTTACGCGCGGAATAGCGCGATAAAATGGCCCATTTCGAATTCGAACGGAAAGGTTTTCGTCGAGGGGAATTACGTTCCCGGGATCGATGACTCAGGACCGAGACCGGCGTAGGAGCCATTTATGGGCACAAACAAGCTAGAAACGTTGCTCTTTAACCGCGTCGAGCTTAATCGAATCAATTCGAAACGAGCCTCGGCAATCCTCGGAATTGATGAGCGACCGAGCGCAAATTAGGGTCACCGGTCAACGGGAAGAATACGACAGCGCAAAAAAGATACGTCCGGGCGATTATGGCTACAACGTCTGGGAAAGAAACATCCTGATAGCACGGTCGACACCGACTCGCCAGGATCCAACCGATTTCGCAAATACACGGGACCCGGCGAGAACTGTTCGCGATGCTCCCGCTTAATTATGTTCAACCACTGCGACAACTTCGCCAAGTTCTGCAATTGGGTTAGTGCACGCTGCGTGAATCAAGCTAATAAGATGAATGGCGCGCGATTGTCCGGCTGCTTTTAATTAGCTTGAACGATGTATCGTTTCGAGTGAGATATTGCTCGCGATGAGCTAGAAAATCGCTGAATAAACTGGCTAAATGGCCACGGAGGGAATTAGGCTCTCGCAATAGTGACTATAGTTTAGCAGTGGCGAGCGAGTTCGTTTTATGGACTAGAAACAATCGGTTTAGTCTTCCTCGAGAGATTCTACTGTCATAATTAAATCCTGTTTCGCGTAGAAGTTGGTAATTAAAATAGTTTGCATATCAGTGACGCATATCTTTTTGCGAAATATTTATTCCTTTCTATTGAAGAATACAATATAGTAATATTGGAATTTATAACCCTTCTTTAACAGCTACAGCTAATTTAACAAAAAACTATTCTCAATTTGAATGTGTATTTATTAGAAATATGCCGCAGATTGCAATAGAACTGTCACAAAATCGGCATTTATTTGACTAATTTCTACTGTCATAATTAAATCCTGTTTCACGTAGAAGACTGTCGTTGATAATTAAAATAGTTTGCATATCAGTGACGCATATCTTTTTGCGAAATATTTATTGCTTTCTATTGAAGAATACAACATAGTAATGTCGAAATTTATAACCCTTCTTTAACAGCTACAGCTAATTCAACAAAAAACTATTCTCAATTTGAATGTGCATTTATTAGAAATATGCCGCAGATTGTAATAGAACTGTCACAAAATCGGCATTTATTTGCATAATTTCTCTTGAAACGTTGCTCAAATTTTCGCATCAGTAGAATTTCTATCTAATTTATGGAAGTTCAAAATTTCCAATTAATGAATCTGATTTAAGACGCAAAGTAATCCCAGGTCGGTAATGTTTAGTAATTTCCGTGCGAGCAAAGGAGTCAATTATATCGATAAAGCTGCACGGATTTTATTCGCCACAGAGTACTATGCTACATTTATCGATACTATATTACGTTTAATCTGGCCCGCTGTTCACCTTGGCGGAACTCCTAAACAAGCCAAGAGGGGAGAAAAGGGGGCCACAAACAAGGGTATAATTCCAGGAAGCATAAACCGTAGCTAAAACCCTTCATACGCGCTCAAAGACCTGTTATACACTACAGCTCAAAAGTATCCGGACAATTGCGAAATATCGTTATTAGCATTGCATCAAAGTTATTTCAGTGCCTGAAATAGTGACTAAAATCGAGTTTTATTAGGTTCTCGTGAAATATCTGACGTTCTAAATTAAAAATTACGTATACACAGGGTGAGTCACCTAAAGTTTGCACCTCAAATATCTTTGTTTTTTCTAAAGATACGTAAAGTATGGTAAGGACAAAGTTTAATGGTACAATAGGGCTGACACGATGCTATAAAAAAATCTTGTTTTTATGTCATTTTTTTTTAGAGATATCAGGGTCTCCTTGAATTTTTTTTTTAAATGGAACCATCCTTTTTTAAACACCTGCAATGACAGTCCTTTTCATTAAGAATTCAGTGACAATAATTATTCCAAGGTGATTCAAAATTTTTTTATAGCATCGTGTCAGCCCCATTGTACCATTCAACTTTGACCTTTAAATATAACCAAGATATTTGAGTTTATACCCAGGTAGCACTCGACGTCTTAAAGACCTCTCATTTCAGACGTCTTTAAGACGTCTTTTACGAGTCGTCTTTAAGACGTTTCATTTCTTGACGTTTCAGTCATTCTAAACTGCTAGAGAAAAGCTTTACAAACTGTGATTATCAAACTGAATATTCCATCAACAAAGAAGTGCACAGAAAAGTAATACATCAAAATAAATAGATAAATAAATAAATAAGTTAAATAAATAAATAAAGCATAAAATGTTAATGTTCGCGGTTATGCTGAAAAACATTCTTTTAATTTATTTTTTTGATTTATAAATAAATAAATAAATAAATAAATAAATAAATAAATAAAGCATAAAATGTTAATGTTCGCGGATATGCTGAAAAACATTCTTTTAATTTATTTTTTTTTATTTATTTAGTTTTTTTGTTATAACAAACATTCAATTTATATTTCTTGTACATGTATACAATATTCAAATTCAATATTTTTCTCATAAGAAAAAATGTGGCTTAAGAAATATTTTTCAATATTTGACAAACATATCTATCTAATATTTTTGTGCTACTAGGGGTCTGTTTCGGGACGTCTTGAATACGTCTGTTTCGAGACGTCTTAAAGACGTCTTTAAGACGTACAGTTTTTTCACAAAGACGTTCCAGAGACGTTCAGAAGCCGTTCGGAAGACGTTCGTAGGACATTCAGACGTCTAATAGACGTCTGAACGTCTTCGACAGACGTCTTAAAGACGTCTTTAAGACGTCTCTGTGCTATCTGGGTAAATGGCGGGATACTTTTGAGCGGTAGTGTAAGTCCTCCGACCGGTCCCCCTCTGTATCCGAAAAGTATCGTGCAATCGTTGTCCCCGGCAAATCAGCGATAAGCGACAACGAGCGCGCAGAGCGTCGCGTCGCGGCGAGCCTGATCGCCGATTCGAGGAGGGGAGTAAAAACGAGAAAGACGAAGGAAGACCGCCGCGCGTATTATCCTCGATACACCGGAGCGGAGCCGGCGTTTCCAGCGTTTCAGCTTTGGCCGCGAACGCGCGCAGCTCGGGTTATGGTTGGAGTGAACGGCCGCGTAGAAAACCATTTGACTCTCTTCGGCCAATTCCATTTAAATCCCCGACATTTCGCGAGCCGTTATCCCGGATTTGCCGGGATCCCGCGTACACGTGTTTCCGCTCCGCTCTGCTCTGCTCCGCTCCGTGCGCGCTCGCCTTTATCTGAACGGCGTTCCTCTCTATGCGGCAAAACCGCACATCGTTGCGGCCCGACGGCGATACTGCCGCACAGATACGGAGGAGTCGAACGACGTATCTCGAACCTGTTAACGAGCGGTGACGTCTAATCGCGGACATCGAGACGAAACGAGGAACCGTGGAATCGTCGTGTATCGGATAAGCAGGCTCCTTATTAACGCTAAACCTACCACCAAGGAAAATGACCGGTTTTCTTTTTTTTAACCAGTTAACTGTGGAACTCAATTTTAGAAATCCCCTCGCGGCACGGAATTAAAATCAAAAAGTGACGAATATACACGTCGAACGCAGGCCAAATGCCGCTATTATAAATTTTACGAAAAAACCAAAGCAAAGTGTGAAAGAATTACATTTTTATTCGATAAGAAATTAACAATTCATTAACGTTAACCGCACCGCAATAGAGATTTAACTGGTTAACCCTTAGCACTCGAATGGCGACTGTACCATAAAGAGCCACTAAAAATTGATGTGTCATTATTCAAAATATTTTTTGCATCATTAAATTAGTTTGTATTCAATAAATTACTAAACACTTCAGTATTGTCCGAGTAAATTGCACCATTTTCGTATGTATAACCTAAAAAATATATATACATATACATATAGAAGGGAAATATTCTGGGTCGGAAGAAGTGTTTCGTTTCGGAGTTAAAATAGCTTCGAGTGCAAAGGGTTAATAAAGGTTTTTCGTCGCATCAACTGCATGGTTATTAGCGACGAACGGGTGTATATCGGGTCTGGGAAAAAGTTCGTGGCGTTTTTCCCCGATGGATGACTTGCCAATTGCAAATAACGAAAGTGATTCCGAACCATTTTTAACCCTGTACAATCGTGCGAACACGTTTCGCAACACTGGATATACGGGAATTTATAAAGACATAACAGTTTCCCAATGATTCTTGTCGCTTACGCCGTAAATTACACCTACAAGTGTAATCGATAGAACATTGTCGACGCGTTACGCCGATCGGTATCGATTCTATGCTCCTTCGCGCGTGGGTTTAATTGAAAGCGTTGCTGCGCGAGCAACTTCCGTTTTTCTTTCTGTTTCTTTTTTGTCAGCCAAAGCGAAGCATGACATGACGTTTCTCGGTACTTAGCGGACAAGATGGTAGGCTCGAGTTGAGTAGCTATCGTAACTCCTATTGCTCGTTTTGCGATGAAAGCGAATGGAAAGACGCTTCACGGCACAGTTGTCTCAGGCGAACCAGACGTTTTTGTGCCTGAACAGCTATTTGCGTGGGCGTGATGAAGGGATATAGTCGCTTCGCAAACGCTGAAATGTTTGCCTCGGATCGGCGTCGAGATTCGAGAGAACTTTTCCCGGTGGTAGCGAAACAACCGAGTTCTTCTGATTAACAAGTTAAGTGGCAAATATCAACCCCAGAGATTCGTACAAAATCAGAGTAATATTTAATTAACCCCTTGCACTACTATTCATTTTGTGATTATAATGATTAGAAATTCTTCATCGTTCAGAATTTCATAGAACAAAAAAGATAGTTTATATTTATTATATGCCTATGTTTTCTCCAAAGGATATATATCAACTACAACGAAATAGAATTTTATTTCGTTTTAAAGGAAATTAATAACGTTCGTATTTCTTAGATTCTATTCAGAATCTTCATCACGAGTCTGGCTCGTTATTGTAGGGCAAGGGGTTAATGAAACTAAGACTAGAAATTTAAAATCTATTATAGGGGATGCTGTCTTAAACCGTTTGAATTCGAAAAAGCCTACACTAAAATTCGGCCTGTCTGGATATCTTGTAATAAAAATGCATTTCTAAACCCAGTAAAAAATCACTGTCAGTCAGATGTGACTGACGTGGCAGTTAAAGTGTTGACAATAAGCTGTTAGCAAATCTTGCGAATGCTGATACTTAATGGCATAAAATAGTTTACCGAAACTGCAGGTCTTTGTGCAAAATCCAATAAAATGAAAGATTTAATAAAAGCCGGTGAAGTTTATTATAATATTCGGTTGGACGAAAGTTTTTAGCTTTTTCAAATTAAAGTACAAAGATAAAATTAAGATATTTATTCATAGATTTATCCGATAACATATTTTCCATTCTGTTATTTGATTTTGTGCCTCTTTTGAGGTAACTTGCGTTATTGAATAAACCTGTGAATAAATATCTTAACACTAAACCTACCAAGCACAAAACATGTTGTAGTGAAGCGTCTTATGGAAGGGAGAAGATTGGATTTATTTAAATTTTGTACGATTTTCATTGTAATATATGCTTCAACAGCGAAGTCGATTCAGTAATTTCCTAGAAATACGTTTTTATAATTTCAATAATTGTGAAATAGATAACCGGTCATTGGACCGTGGTAGATTTAGTGTTAATTTTGTCTTTGAATTTTCATCTGTAAACGCTACGAATTAAATCTACATGGTACACTAAACTATAGATAAATGAATCGAATGTCTTGCATGTGTGAAGTTAGTATTCGGTTGAATCGCGTCTGTGTGGGACGAAAAGTTGAGGCACGTAAAACGATTTTTCGCTTAATTTTGTGGGTAACGTAGTCACTCTACCTTATCGCGAATTACAGAGCTTGGTTCTGATACATGGAACCCCTTTACAAGCGTAGAAATCTCTTGACTGGCCGGATTTAAGAACCCGGCGCGTTTAATCCGGAGACGCCTGTGTGCACGCGACAAACAACACGATCAAACTCCTTTATCTACCAAATTTCCAGAAATCCAATGACACCAAATTCGGGCGCGGTGCGAGGAACACCGTAAAAATTTTTATCACGAGGCTGCTCAGGTTCAGAGAATTCCCAGGGATCGTGAACAAACAGCGCCGTTTCCCCATCGTCGCGCCTAAGCTGGTCCCCTTTCATCATCATCCGCCTCGGGTGGAGGTCCCTAATGAAAAGCGGCCTCTTTTTGGTTGTGTTACGCGTTCTCTAGCCGGGTTAGGCAAACACGTGTTTTCTGCTGCGATACTAGGCGAAAGGATCGTGCATGCATCCGAGTTTTCCAAGCTGTCCCCTCCCCGCGGCATGAAAAACCGTTCCCGTTTTTCTCTGCGAGGTTTGTTAATCGGATACGATGATACGACAACGGCGCGTCAGCTGCCGTGAATGGACCGTAACGTAATTAAGATTCCAGAGACGGTTGGCAGCGCTGCGTCTTCGAAACGACGATAAACAGACGGGAACGAGGAAGAGGCATGAAGGGGCAGGGGATCTCGGATCGGGCCGGGCCGGGTCGGACCGGACCGGGCACAGCCCCGTCCTTTGTCTTTTCAGAATGATATGCATGCAAACGCCGTTACCAGGGATTACGTAGTCGGCGATTAACCGCAAGAATTGGGCCGTGTTTAATGTATTCATTGTACGGAATCGTGGCGCCGCTGATCGGCGAACAATAGGACGATTGAAGGACTCGAGTAGTCTCAGTCGCCACGAATTTGCAGACCGGTTGCGCTCCATCTTTTTATTCCCTGCGAATTCCCTTCAGCTTTCGAGTACAGATTTTCTTTCGACATAACACGACCATATGTTTTTTTTCCGTAACTAGAAAATCCCCCCATCTTCTTTCGAAGTTGTGCACCGTTTACTGTCAGAACGAGAGGGCGTGTCAAATTCTTTCTCAACAAAAGATGCTAGGCCCCTAAACTCTCAGCCAGCTTCAGAACAATGTCCAGCTGTGTAAGTACCCTCATCCGCGATACGTCGAAAGCTGTAATATAGTTATTAATAATTATATACAGGGTGTCCCAGTTTTTTCCGGCCAAACTTTGCCAGCGTGTTCTACATGCAAAAGAAAGAAAAAGATGTTATATGAAAACATATGCTCTTAAATGTTTTATTAAGGAGTTATAACTAATAATACAAAATGATAGCGAACTGGCATTTCGTCGACACAGCGTACGAACGTATTATGAATATCTCTGTTTGTGTTTACATAAAGTCTTATGTTTACTTGCTGAAGTAGTTGATATCGACATTTTTTATTAACGTAGGAGATATTCATAATACGTTCGTACGCTGTGTCGACGAAGTGCCAGTTCATTATCATTTTGTATTATTAGTTATAACTCCTTAATAAAACATTTAAGAGCATATGTTCATATAACATTCTTTTCTTACTTTTGCGTGTAGAACACACTGGCAAAGTTTGGCCGGAAAAAACTGGGACACCCTACAGGGTGTTCATGCTATTACCAGCCAGCGTTTTTCTTGCAAATAGTAAATATTAGAAAAAGATGAAAGAGGAAAAAGTAGTGCTGTTTTTTATACGCAACACAATGGCGTATGTAATTTTGTTGTGTTTATACTATTTTGTTAGATATGAAGGTGACCTTCAATTATTTAAATGGAATGCTGTATATTTTTTATATCGCATGAAAGCATGTGTCTAGACGAATTCATTCATATACTGCACAGTGACCTTCAACGTCATGCAAGGTCAGAAATGTTTTTTTCCTAATAGGAAAATCCCAAACCTCTCTTCTTATTTTGAAATTGTGCGCTTGAGACCACTTTATGTCAGAACGAGAGGGCGTGTCAAATTCTTTTTCAACAAAAGATGCTAGGCCCCTAAACTCTCAGCCAGCTTCAGAACAATGTCCAGCTGTGTAGGTACCCTCATCCGTGATAGGTCGAAAATCGCCCCGGAGCCATCGTCTAATATCGAAAAAAAAACTGTGACATATGGTTGTTCAATTGTCATGTCCCGAGGGACGCTTTTATTGGACCATGGAGTATCGGAATGGTAATGGTGGAATATTTGAATATATGGAACATTTCACGCGTCATAAATGAATCCGGACCTTGATTCGTGTAATATCGAACACACGGGTACCAGCGTTTAAAGCTTGAAAAAGCTCTACTTTTGCCATCCATCGTTCACTTCATATCCAAGATATTTTTGCACGATTTTTGACTCGTCGAGTTTTGTGGTTTTCCACTCGGCCCGTATAAAATCGAAATAATTGAAATCGGCAATCACGCTAGGTGCAATACGGTTGATATCCAGTTGATATCTATTTTAGCTTCCCACCAAGAATTACATGGCAATTGATATAAACGTAATTGCTTCGGAAAACTGGCAGCCCGGTAACAGAGCCGGGCAATCATCGAAACTGTTCGCGCAATTAAACCAGCTCCGGGTGGTTCGACGGGGAATCTTCTCTCGTTTGCTTTATGGGAATCATTCCGCTCGCATAAACGCGTAGCGAGCAGCGGCGAGGAGAAGGGGCCAGAAATAACCGAGGCTTGCGACCAGGAAAAAGAAACGAGAAAAGAAGAAAAACGACGAAATCTCGCCGACTTCTCTCCCTTCTTCGGAGACCGCTTCTTCTCCCCTTCGCCCGTTTTTCTCTTTTCTCACTTCGTCCCAACTGACGGGTTTCTCGTCTGGGCATGCAGTTCTTCCCCCGTTCCTCTATTCTTCGTTCGAGTGTCCGGGAAGATGTGTTCATAACGGCACGGGTCAAAACAATTCGCTCGATGTGTCTTGACGAGCTGCCCCGATGTCTTTTTTCGGCGATTAAAAACAATCGCAACGCGGTATATAATGTATTTTTAAAACGTTTAACCCTCCAGAGATGAGTCCATTTTGTCCCAGATATATAAAAAGAGCCCCAGTTCTTAGCAATCAGATTTAAACGATTATTTAACGCTAAATCTACCGAGCTTGAAAAGTAACTGGTACATTCTTCCCTTGTAAAAGTGAGAAGATTAATTTTATTTAGACTTTGTACGGCTCCTACTGTAATACATGCTTTGCCAAAGATACAATAATTTTTATTATGATCGTAAAGTAAAAATCTGGAACTTAGGTTTAGTGTTAGGAGGACTAACCCCTGGCACTACTATTTATTTTGTGATTATAATGATTAGAAATTCTTCATCGTTCAGAATTCCATGGAAAGAAAAGAATTATTTATATTTATTGTATGCCAACGTTTTCTCCAAAGGATACATATCAACTGCAACAAAATAGAATTTTATTTCGATTTAAAGGAAATTAATAACGTTCACATTTATTAGTCTCCATTCAGAATCTTCATCACGAGTCTGACTCGAGATTGTATGGCAAGGGTTTAACGTTGATCTCGAAGAAGTGGGTTCAAAGATATGCGAAAGAGCACCGAAAAGTGAAAACTTATCGCAAATAAATAATCATTCCCGTGAATGCCAAGAGGGACAGCGAAATCAAGAAATTTTACAAACGAGAACAGAACACTTTGAACACTTTGCGCAGAGGAATTCCGAATCGCCACAGGAAAAATCGCGCGGCGGAAGGAACCATGAGCGTGTTGAAGTGATTTCAGCTTCATGGCAAGTGGAACACGACGGAGCAACGCCGAGGTACAAAAGACCGTTATGCCGGTCGAACACTGCGAAACGACACATAAGAATACATCTGTCATTGTGATTTCTATTGGACGACTGGCGGAACCTAAACGCAATCGAGCGAGAACGAGCACACTTTCGAGCAACCCTCAAGAATTTACCCGGTTATTCTCTTTCGGAGGGAAAATTGGTTCTATCTTTGCCTGCGAGTCTGCCGCGAAAAATGCCAAAACTATTCCACGATCCTACCATAAATTACGAAATTTTCAACTGACCAATTAGCTTTTCAAGATTTTATTAAAATTATTGATACTTGTAAACAGTAGACGGCGGATTTTGTGCGTTCATGACGAAAATTAGTAGGTGTAATTTAAAAATACCGTCGTAAATTCCCCTATGTTGCAATTCAAGCAGAAAATTTTTATTTTGCATAAAGACTGTCTACCAATCAGCTTATAATACGATACGTTCAACAAGCATATGCATAGTGATCATTAGACATCGGATCTTTATGCATTTATGGCTTCTGGAAATGTTAAAAAAATGCAACAATATAAAATTCGAAAGAATTTAACACGATTTTTATTTGCTTTGGATCTACAAAGGCTGTCCCCATTAAAAATAAAATTTTATTTCATTCCACTTTCTTAAAATGTTTCTATAAAAATTGGAAATTGCATAAACATCCGATGTCTAGTGATCATTTTTCAAGAAATTTAAGTCGGTAGCTTCAGTTGCAAATATAGATTATCCAAGAGAATTATTTAAAACTGATATTGTCTTTAACGTTGCGAACTAATCGCTGAACTAAAAGTTCCACATTAAAGTCTAATTCTAATTAGCAGTCTTTCTAACAAATTCTGTATCAATTGGTCGAAAATTAACTGAAGCAGGCTCACGTCTGGTTTAAAAATTTTATTTTTGAACTAGCAATGACGTCAGGATTTTGGTCGATAGCGAAACGCGAGACGCAAGTTCAATGGATTTTCTCTTTTGAGGAATATCGTTCCGGTCGCGGTGGGTATAATTAATGTTCAAACATCTTCGGGCGATACGTGATTAATATTGGGAAAGGGTTGCAGAGGGTATCAATCTACAGGATCAATTTCAAATCGGCAAAGTATACGGGCGCGCACACACAGGTTGCGAGCCTTGTCAGCAGGCTTTTAACGATGAATAAAGCTTTTCGACAGCTTTCCCCTTGAAACGCGTAAAACGACACCGCCCTCACCTTGGATCCGTCGCGATGCAAGACAAACTGATAGATGCTGGCGGTTATTTGCGTCGATGCCCGGGAATAATTCTCGCGCAAAATTTTAATGGAAACGCGTCCGTGAGAATTATCGCTGCAGGCTTTCCGTTTAACGATCGTTTCAGGAAACGTTTCGACAATCCGATAAAGTATTTATAGCGCACTGGGTGCAAACAAATGTTTGATCTTGGCTGTCATAACCGTGTTCGATGAACATCCGTGCAAAAGAGTTGCTGCAAAATTATCCTTGACCTTGAATCTCAAGGTCAAATTTCTTTTCATTGCATTGTATTCTACGCGTCGTGTCAATAAAAAGAAATTTGACCTTGCAAGTCAAGATCAAGGATAATTTCGCGACGACAAATCGAATCACCAGTAATTTAGCTGCTTGAGAAAATTCCGATAACAATGCAGCTTAAATATCTCTCGTTTTCGCGTTTTGTGAAATTGAAAAATGAAGTGGTACCGACCGAATTGCAATACAGAAACATTCAAATAGTTTAGTTATTTCAGCACAAGTTTTTCGTAATGATATAACAATACATCAGTGTCGTTCAGCAAGCCCTGCGACGGGCATAGCTGCGAGCAATGTGACGTCAGCGAGAAAAATATTGTCATAGGCTGAACCATCGGAAGGGGGCGTGGTTCGTTTATGCCCTGGGAACCGAATTTTCTGCCCGCACGGGCGATTGCTGAACGGGACCGCTCTAGACGATCAATAATGCAATGTATATTAGGAAACGTTTACTACCAACTCCACATTTGGACAAATCGGCTGATTACCGCTTCGCGATTAAGTTTCTGATAATAGAGTTCTCGGCGTTGGTTCCCTCGGATGCAGATTATAAACGCCGCGGAACAGCCCCTGAGGGCGTTCACCTCCTAACAAGGCCATTCGTTACCTTAGAAGGGAAAACTTCGTTAACTCGTACTAATTGGTAGATCCGGGGATTCTGGAAATCGAAGGGAAATCAGGCTCGAACGTAGCACAGGATTAACAAGGTTTTCTTTCACATGGATATTCATTTTTGTAATGATCGACCTCGTACAGCAATATCTGCAAAACAGTCCGTTTCCATGAGTACAATTTCTCTATATATGTCGCCAAGGCCTGGATGATAAGCGTCGTGGAATTATCCCCACGAAGATCGAGATAACACGGCCCGGGTATTTCTCCTGGACGATAAACGACGTGTTGTTGACATATATCGAGAATTCACTGTACCATCCTCTCGGACAAGCCGCGGCTCGAAACGTAAGAGGATGACGCGCGCTTGGGCTCGGGTTTATTGTTAAAACTATATTCCGCCGGGTTTAAAAAAGAAAAAAAAAAGTTGCCTCGTCAGGGCGGTTGGGAAAAGTTTTTGAATTATGAACGCGGCACGGTTTACCGTCGCGTCGCGATCGTTGCGAGTGCACACGAATTACGGAGTACAATTAAACCGGTGACTCCGGCAGAACGGGTCATAAAATTTTGATACGAATGGCTCGTAACATTCCAACTAGTTTGTAATGCATTGCGGCGCATCACGGTACGCAATATTCCTCGTGTATTAATGATTAGTACAATACTCGGTCCAACGGAGCCAGGCCGAGGTCATCGGACAATGAGAAGTTGATGGATTAATCAGTAATCCGCTCACCATTCGCAGAGCTTCAGCAAACATTGGATAGACAATAACTACCTTTTAACTTCATCGATGCTCTAGATCAGTAACTACTATAATATTCTTCGGTTTAATCGACACAGCACAGACGAATAGTTGCGAAAGACGACCTTCGGTATTTTCTATTTAAGACAACCTAAAAAATAACATTGTTGCGAATGCATAAGATATTTAGCTTGTGACCTTCGAGGAGGAACGAATTATCGTAGCTGCGTCAGGGCTGACTCCAGCTCGTTAAACTTAATGAAAAATCCTTTAAAACGGAGATGCGTTTGTCGCTGTTGCAATATTCGAGCGATATTGAAAGTCGAGTCGTGACGTTTCTTCTCAGGTGCAGTGAATAGTGATCAGAGAAAAGTCCGGCTGCCGACTAAAGCTCGGGAAAGATACGAAGAAAAATTTCGCACTTCCGTCCGACGACATTCTACACTGATGTCAGCAGCCGGGGTTTTCGAAGTGTCGGCCATTAAGAAGGAATTCAAGTACTATGGGCAAACTTCGGAGGAAAAAACGATGATCGCGCGGACGTTTACGACCTGTAAAGAGATCCATTTCGTCGAGTGCATTCGAACGTCGACAAATACCTTGAAGCAGCCGAAGGAAACTCAAGGAGGAGCAAACTGTTAAGCACTCGAAGCCTGGGAGAAGGCTGGAAGAAGCCTTGAAACTTCTTTTACTCGCTTTTTTTTTCTCTCCGACCGTGATGCTCGAGGAGCTGACTTTGACTAGGCAACGTGTCTAACTAAATTACTGTCATCTCGTATCGGGGTAACTTCGGTAAGCGCTCGATGGCAGCACTCATAACGTTCTTTTAAAGTGTTGCGCCATCGATCTTCGAGCAGATGTACCCGTGGCACTTTCATCGGGAAGACGGAAACTTCTCAGCGAAAAATTTCACACGCGGAAATGTGGGTAGTACCTATGGTTAAAAGTGGAAATTAAACTATACTCCAAAATGTGAGTTTTGGAAAATAAAACAGCCAGCAAATATTACTAGTGAATAAAAATCGAAGGTAGAACGTTAAAGATTAGTTTCGTACCTTGAAATAATATAAAATAAACCTGTCCCTGTGTTCAGCAAGCGGGCATAGCTGAGGGCTATGTGACGTCAGCGGGAAAAATATTGTCATAGGCTGGGCCATCGAAAGGAGGCGTGGTCCGTTGGGGAAACAAATTCTCTGCCCGCACGCGGGCAGCTATTTATCGATTAGAAGGCTGCAGAATATTTTCATTCTAAAATTGAAAAATTTTACATGCAACAACTTTTGCATAAATATAGTTGAGAAATGCGATGAAAGTACACTCGCGATTTGGGACTAAATCGACGAAGTCCATCAATATTTGGTCAAATTCCATCTTGTTGTGTTTTCATAAATGCTACACAGCGTACGATAATATTTGAAATTAATTTCCCCTGGAGCCCTTGGGTCAAAGTATACGTTTCAGGTATCGCGTGTTCGGGATATTTGCATACGCGTAAATGATAAATAATTCGTAACCGATTTGTTGTCCCTGATTTCATTAATGAAAACCAGTCGAACAGAAAACGGGCTGCTTCGCTCGGTATGCAGATCGCGCCGCTACGGTACGATGGAAGAAGGGATCGACCGAAGGAAGTATCGAAACCGGTCGTTTTCGTCGAGCAATTTCGTTCGCGTATCTCGCACGCGCGTCCAGCACGGCAAAGTTCTTTGATCGTCGGTCTAATTAACGAGGACCGCGACGCTTGCCAGCAATATTCCATTGCCGCGGTGAGTTTTCGGGTTTATTTAATTCGTCGCCGGAGAAGGTTGTATTACCATCCCTTTTGTACGAGCCACCGTGGAAATTCGGCGGAATTTTATCGTCGTTAGTGCGCTCGGACGAACGTTGGCTTTTATTTGCACCTTGCGCCGTCGCGTCTGAACCGGTTCGCCGTTTTTCGCGACCGTCGACAGACAGGCTTCTACAATTTCAGCACGGGCAATTTAATATTATTTTATCGTCGTTGAAATTTTTCGCCGATACGCTCGGAAACCACCAAGCAACCCATGTGTGCCAACCCCGAGATAAACCCAACCGCGTTCGTAAATTTTTTGGTAATTTTAGTTACAGGTAAATTCTCCGTTTTGTTCACACATTCGCACAGGATAATAAAATTAATTCGTGTCGAGTTTCGAATATGGCAATACGAATGAATTTGCAGTGGTTCACAATCACTTCTTATCGTGTAGTGCAAATGTCTCGGGTAACGCTGTATCTCCGAGTGCAAACTCTCGACGGTGATAATTACAGATGAACACGTAACGTTCAATTTACTGCATGTTTATTTCTGGAAGCGTAGTTTATTGTACGCTCCGCGTATATTATTCGAAAGAATAATTGACAGCTCTTCTTACGGCCAGAAAGTAATCAATTTGTTATTTATGAGCGTATGCGCGATTTATCGTTTATTTAAAAATTTTCAGTGTCGCATGACGGGCTAAATAACCGTTACAAAACGCGGAACGAAAACGACACCCCGTTGAGTGATCCAGGCGCCGTCGATAACTCTCTGTTTAGGCTAAGATACAGCATTAGGGACTGTTTAGCCTTAAGAAAACTGTGTGTGTGTGCGACTTCGACGCGTTTTCTTTTAACTAAGAAGAAGAAGAAGAGAGTTGCGGTGAATCGTGTGAGAGAACGACTATCTATTGAGTTTCTTTTCTTTTATTTTTCAAATATACCGTTTATTCGTTTCAAACGCGTAGTCAATCATTTCCCACAGCTAGACATCGGATGTTTATGCAATTTCCAATTTTTATGGAAACATTTTAAGAAAGTGGAATGAAATAAAATTTTATTTTTAATGGGGACAGCCTTTATAGATCCAAAGCAAATAAAAATCGTATTGAATTCTCTCGAATTTTATATTATAGCATTTTTTTAACATTTCCATAAGCCATAAATGCATAAAGATCCGATGTCTACCCACAGCCATGGTACAGTATTATTTCCTGGATGGATAATATTCTGGAACACAAGCCTAGTGTCATGGTTCGCAGGTGTGCACGACCCCTTAAGCAACGTTTATTCAATGTTACGCGCGTTAACGATGTTCACGGTCCGCGAGATTCTAAACGGCGGTGTTTATAATCATGAATTAATTTATAAACCTGCGTTGCAAGTTCGGATAACGAACAGACCTATTTACCGAAATGAGCGCGATGCATTCAGAAGAGCTAAACGCTTAACGACACAGCGAATCGTCATCGAGCGCGCACGCGACTCAACGCGGTTCGACTCGTTTGCCACTACAATTAACATTACATCCCCGCTGCGGCACACACGCATTTTACTCGGTCCCGTGCTTCATCCGCGGATTTACGCCGAGCTCTGTCTCTGGCCCGCGTTTGCATCTGCGTCTTGTTTTAATGGCGCATTCATCGCGCTATAAAATCATCGATTTATGCGGCGAGCCTCCGCTCGGCTCGATCTCCCGCGTCGCGGACCAACACGGGCTAAGAAACGAGAGAATGAGAAAACGCGTACGCCTACAGCCGCTGGTTATAATATCAACAGAATAACTATTCATATCCGCTCTCGAAAACCTGAATCCTCTCAAACTCTGCTACTGGATTCTCTTCGTCGTTCGGTCGTTTTTCCGATTGGGTAACGGGGGACCCAATTACTGCGGGTTGCACCAATTACTGTGCCTATATTAACCCTTTGCGGTCGGATTAAGTTTATGCATAGGTGTCGTGCTGGTCGGAATTAATTTTTGTTGAACGAACAGTGATACAAAAGAAAAACACAATTTATTAATTCTTTTTTAACCTTTAGATATATGTAACACAAGAATATGTTAGAATAACAAGAATATGTGAAAATTATATTTTATAGTTCTTCATCATTTAATCTTCTTTATATGGATTCTTTTATTATGTTTATGGGAGTAATGTAAGATCAGCATTATTCTTTACTATGGTGGCTGAGAGCAGACATACGACTGGAACGGTAAATAAGTTTTGGTGGCTGAGAGTAGACATACGACCGCAAAGGATTAATCCCTAGACTGCGGACGTTTATTGCAAATTTCAAGAAAGTGGGATCACGTGAAATCATGTTTTCAGTAGCCGGTAGTCTTTGTGATTCTGAAATAAACGAGAGTCGTACTAAATTCTGTGGAATTTTATATTATAGGATTTTTTGAAAGTTTTCTGAAGCCGTAAACGCATAAAGTCTTCCGCGGTCTATTGATCACACTTACTTTTAAAGCATAATAAATGAGAACATAAAAAAAAAGAATTTCTAAATTTAAAATTTTTGGAACGAAAGCTGCAAGATTTCCAACAGGACAAGCATCACAATGATTACTCGCTCTCTGACGTTCTTAATATAGCGTGCGTTCAAGGTTGCTTCGTAGATCTGTCAAACGGGACATCTACTTCGCGCCGGCAAAAAAATGTCGAACAAAATGAATCCGTCGAGTAGAATCCCTAAATTCGTTACGAGCTTCCCGTGAATATTCGCGGTACGTCGTATCGTGCTCTTTCGTCGTTCATCCGGCTCGTCGCATCGGTACATTTCGAATAGCCCTCCAGCGGCAAATTTAAAAAAAAACAAGCGAACAATGGCGCGCGGTCGTGGATAAGCTACGGTACACGGATAAAAATGACAAAAAAAAAAAAAAAAAAGAAAAAGAAAGAAGAAAAACGTAGGGAGAGAAGAACCGTTGGCATAATTCACCGTGAAATTTTGTCCCGTGCTCTGTTCCTCGCATCCTCAGAGGATCCCCATTGAAATCCGCATAAAAAGATATCAACGACACGCAAATCACACTCGCGATGCCGTGAGACACTAATCACACACAGCTCTATGGGAACTATTTGGTTTCACGCGTGACCTCCCTCGTGCATCGTTGGCGGAACGGAGACAGTGGAGAAAGAGGCGCATGCGCAGGCGCGAGATCGCTTTGCGACTAAAATCGCGGCGTTTCTCCCCCACCGGCCGTCGAAGCGCCACTGCTGTCACATTTTTTCGATCTCTCCTACGGGTACTCTCTCACGTGTGCACTATATTTCCATTTTGCCGCAGGGCCCTGTGTGCTGGTCCGATGCAAACCTGCGACACGTAGCGTTCCGGTGAAACAGAAAAGGTACACGCACGGACGCACAGCCACACGGTTCCGATCCCGATGATTCTTTTTTTTTTTTTCTTTTTCGATACAAGAAACCGATCAAAAACGACCGCCAACGGCGAAAACGAAAGGGAACCGACACACGGACAAGCTCCGGCGTTCGCGCCGGACGAAGCGGAAGCCGGCTTATGATGCTGGCTAGAGTCCCCTCGTGCCGAGTCGCCGGCCTTTCGACCGATCTCGGCTTTTCTCGGCAGTTCTCGGCTCCTCTTGCTTCGCCTCGGCTTATTGTCAGACTGAGTTAGGTATCGCTGGTAACGGAGGAATCGCCTTTATCCGATGCTGCTTTATCGATAGACGTAAAGGTCATATGAAGATCACTTGGTTTTAATTCATTTTAATATCATTTTGTTACAGGCTTTCTGTAATAACTTTTCGCGTTTTAGATTCTCGTTATTCTCGAAATGAAAATTCATGCAAAAATTTGATGTATCAAAGCCTCACACTTATCTACATCGGTGGAATTAGACATGGTACACTGATGAGTTCACTAAGCAGACGAAACTTGTAAAATTATGTTTAAAATTCGGATCTTTTTTTTTCTCTGACGTGTGATCCCAAATAATTCCAGAAGCAGGCTAACAGTAAATGTGTGAAAAGAATATATCGCGTCAAGTGGATGCCTTGAAGATACCGTAGGTTTGTCAACGAACTATTTTCAATAAAGGGGGTTAGAGAAAGGGATTAAATCACTATTAAGGCAGTGCCGCGAAGAGAAAGCGAACGAAGCACGTGTGCGCTCGCGACTAATCGATAATTAATTAAAGGTCGATCGAATGTAAGCCAGGTACTGAAGTAATAAGAGTTTAATTAACTATTAATTGGTCGGCCGTCGCGTCGGTGAACCAATTAGCAATGTTTTATTGGGGTGTCCGGGGGCTAGCGCAACGTCGGGCCCGAATACAAATTTCCTCGTTGCTTATTGGGTGTACCCAGGCCAGAGGGACTTTTTTAAAGGTACCGGCCAGGCTGTTTCTTCGCCAAACGGGAATCAGCGTTATTAATCTGCGCTCCTGTACCGAGAAATTGCACGGTACGTACGTATGCACGCGGACGTACATACAACGAGTGGTGGCTCGACACGAACAACGGCGATGAGTAATGGCTGATTCGTCAATTATAAATACGATTCCAGCTCGCTGGCTAGCGAAGTTTAGTATTAACAAGAGTGACCATTTATCTTCGACAGTTTACTTTATGCACGAGTACGCGACGCATCGTCGCACCGATGTTATCCATTGTTGAAATTAATCCGTCGTTTGTTATTGCGACTGCTTATCGCTGACCGTGCCCGATCCTATGCGCGATTACCGTTCCGGCAAATTCTATTACATACGTGGATGCGATCCCTCGCGCACGCCCGCTTGTGGCCTTTCACCGTTTCCCGCATCGTTCGGCGAGAGGCTTCTATTATTAACTTCTCGCGAGACCGCGCGCATGTTTTTCCTATTACGTGTCCTGTAAAATTTCGAATAAACCTTCCCAAGCATCGCTCTCGCGTCTATTGGTCGCCGTTCGTCCGAAAGGGATCGCTCTTCTTAGTTTCAACCCTCGGATGGCCGGCCATTTTTACCACGTTTTACATTAACTTGCTTTCTTGCCTGTCTGTACTATACAAATTTTGCAAATGTCCCGATGAGCTATAGACTTGAAACTTTAAACATAGCTCAGAACTCGATGACAACACACACAAACACACACACATGACTAAAAAGCAGAATATAATTATTTACTAATTTAACATATCTTTTCTAATATTTATTAAGCTTTAAAAATAAGAATTACTGTACCAATTGGTACGCCCACAGTAATTGGGCCCCTTACCCTATAGTAACGATGAGAAAACAATTCCTCGGACTAACAGAATAGATTTAAAAACTATTAAGGTCCCAAAAATGAATCGGTGACAATGCAAAAATCTTGCGAATGTTTCTACACAACTAGAACTCTTGTGAATCGGTGAAAATTTAATACGGTCCCGTGATCTCGCTTCAATTAGTGGTATCCGCGGACGCGAACACGCGTTACAGGCTAAAACAAATCGCCGAGCACCGTTGGGCGTCGATTACACGGGGAAACGGGCACGTCTACATTTTCAAACACGATAGAGAGACCGAAACGTGAGATGGATCCAGTTCGCAGAATTATGGAGCGTGCGTTGTGGCATCGTTCGTAGTTATTGCGATCTGTTCGTTCCAGGATTGTACACGAGAGAGAGAGAGAGAGAGAGAGAAAGAAAGAGAGAGAGAGAGAAAGAGAGAGAGAGAGATACGTGTGTTCGGTCCATTCGCACGGGCGAAGGGTTGTTGCTGATCTATTTATTCAGTCAGGCTGAAGGTAATCGTGATACGAGATAAGCGCACGACGTTGTCTCCGATAAAAGAAGCTTCACTCGGCTTCGTAGTCTTATTCCGCTTCGTCTCCTGCTGGAAACGTTCAGACCGTCTCCGGGATTTTTCTCGGTCGACCGGAACGAATTTAACCCTTGCTCAAGGTTCGGGATCAATTTGTATACGTATCGAATCGACGGATCAAATTCTTAGAGATTCTATCGGTGTTGGTTACTGTTTTTCAGTCTTTCTTTATCTTTACACGTCCATAAATGTAACAGATGGACAATATTTTTGTAAATGACACTAGCCTCGATCAGGAATTTTTTCGCAAATTCTTAAAGAAATCAAATAGAAACGCCATCGATGTTTGTTAATATAAAAATCGAACCGTAACAGTTCGCAGGAGTAAACAGAGTAATTTAATCTCGAAGTTTACAGTATAATTAAGAGTTTATGGGCAGCAGAATTGATTACGGAGTATTAAAATGTTACAGTAGAGTTTCTTTGAAAATTTCTAGCTCATGCATAGAAGGTTTTGCAAGAAGAACCATTATCCGAGGCAACGATGTCCGCAACTTTGACACGTTCCGTTCAATAATTGATCACATGAACATAATGTAAATTTAACAGCGCTACAGCTCTGTATAGGGTACAATGCCGACATATAACTCATGTTTAATGCAAGAGTCAGAGGCGTCAGCATGCGATATTACAGCGCCGGTCGAGGCCGATTCCGTGATTTCCGACGATGTTTTAGAGCGATCGTTTGACGCCGTCGCATCCTGTCTCTACATCGAAACCCCCTTCGCTGAGATATAGCTGGCCAGGCCCGACTTATAATCGTTTACTCTGCAAATATTTCGCAATCAATTTCTGAAATAACATTTCTACCGATACCTTATGCTTCGTACAAGAATATTTTGTACTTTAGTGCTATTAATTGAGCCGTTTATTTTGAAAGTGGCCTAAGTCCATTTATACTTAAATTGAGATATTTAAGGGTTTGTGTTTCAATGCAATTAAAAATACACGTACAGGATACTAATGAGTCATACTGCTTAAGTGTATCTAAAGGAGTTAAATTTATAGTTCCTATTAAAATAATGGCAATTATTAAGTGAACAATATGCGTTTTCTTACCAAGAATGGAGTTAGGCCAGTTTCAAAATTAACAACCAGATTCGTTATAAAATTTGAAGGAGCCCAAGTCGATTCAGCACAATTTAAGATGCTCCAAATTGAAAAAAAAACAATACTCAATTTACTTTGTATACCTTTACAACACTTCAAAAACACAATTTATGCAATTCAGGACATTTTCCAACTACATAAATTACATAACGATTCACTGCTCATCTACATTTTGTGGTGTCAATACAATATTTTCGAACTTTCTCGGTCTAACCCGACGTGCTAATAAATCCAGGATTTCAAACTTTGCATTCTCATCCATTGATATCTTATAGAAAATTGACATGGTTCATCTCTCAAAAACGCATCCAACATATTTTTAACCAATTTATTGTTTCTCCGTTAGAATTCTTTACCATTTTAAAAATTGTATCCTCCAAAAATTTTGTTGATATGAAATCCTCTTTAAAGTTATTACCTTTCCGGCACTTTTTGATAATGTCCTTCGGACGTTAGGCCACTTTCAAATTGATGGTTTTAATTATTGAAATAACTGCGAAAACTTATGGGTCCAAAATTGTCGTATGTACTCTGAATATACTTAACCGCAAATGTTGTTTATGACAGCTCATTTGAAATTGTATACGTAATTACGGGCAACAAAGGATAAATGACAAATGGAGTTAGGCCACTTTCAAAATAAACGGCTCAATTATTGAACTAACTCTGAAAACTTGTGTGACCAAAATTATCGTATTTACTCGGAATATAAGTAACATCAAATGCTTAATTGATAGATAACTTGAAGTGGTACGTGTAACCACGGGCAACCGGAAATAATTGAAAAATGGACTTGGGCCACTTTCAAAATAAACGGCTCAATTATTTATAATGATTTATAATGAAAATCGTAGAAAGTTTAACCTTCTCTCTTCCACAAGACGTTTCACCTTTAGTGTTAAGGGGCTGGGATAGTGTCACGTGACTTTTTAATTAATAATTTCCAAATATCTGCATAATCTCGTCAGCTCATGACCAGTGCGCGCCAGATTGAACCTTCCTCTTTCGATTGAGCTCTTTCACAGCGACAAACATTCTCATACCAGAACGAAAAGCTGAGGCACGTAAAACCATTTTTCGCCTATTTATGTCGGTAACGTGGTCACTCTACTTTATCGCGAATCTACGGAGTCTTTTAAGAAGCTGTGTATTGAATATCGTGCTGGGACATGTCTTATCTGGTGTTAGCAACCATCCGCGGATCAGGTCGGGGCTGATAACACGGCGGACAGTATTTGCGCGGAAACCATGGAAAGTCATAGGCGTCGCGGCGCGTTTCGCGAGGGTGCATTGAACTTGAAAGACTGGGCAGCCAGGTATATTTGGACGTCGCCGGCACGAGGGGAATTTAACGCGTGGTTGAACTTGGGTAGGAGGGCGCATAATAGTCTGTAAGTGTTGGCTTCCGGTCGTAACTTTAATTGAACTTGATGGGAACGGTGTGGGTTTTCCTGTTGTCAGTTTGTCGATAGTTCCTCCGCCGTTTTGGGCGTCGCGTCGCGTCGCGGAACGGAAATACTGTCGTGACTGACAGTTGACTCGTTCGACAATGTCACGGAGTTCGATCATTTGTCAGCGAAGCTCACTGCACGCTCCGGTATGAACGATATTGCAGTTGAACGATCATCGGAAAACAAGCAACAAACACTTATCTCGAGAAGTTGTTTTTCTTTTTTAATGGATGAAACCGTCTCAGGACCGTAGTTATTGAATTCTTTTCTTTATCACTTGCGACGTCATACCGAGAATATACAGTCTCGAAGATGTGCTTCTAGAAGAACGTTGTCGCCCGTAAAAATGTTTTCGGTTCCCATCTTCATGGTTCGTTAGAATACGACATCGGATCATCCAGGAGAAGCTGTAAACTTACTCGAGCACAGTTTATGTACATTATTCATAAACGTATTCCGTGCTTTACTTGTGCGTCTGAATACCTAAGAAAGGCACATTCTATATGCTTTTAGAGAAGATTCAGATGTTTGCACGCTCCTGTGCACATTATTTCCCAGTCTGCTTTTGTCGGCGGTTGAAATTTTCAAATCCATAATACCGTCAAATATTTCTGTCGAATACTTAATAGTATTTTGGTGTCCATTTATTTTTTCATGTGGAACTCCCGACTTGCAATCTCGGAGCCACAATACGTAATGATTAGGCAGCGGTTCTTTATGCATTTATTACAAAATTGAGTAGATACAATTTGAAATTGTACGAAAATTTAAAAAATTGTAAATGTCAATATACTATTTGTCGACTATCAAAATTAACAAGCGAAGCTATACCATTCTACTTAGTTTCTATTTCTTGTAATCGATGCAGACAATTTTTATTTTGCATAAAGATCCGCAGTCTAGTAATAATATTTGTCTTTGTAAATGATAAACTACTGAGAAGATTACCGATTAAGAATGTTAAGTTGTAAATGCGCATTCACTACTATCACCGACGATACCTCGTCTGTGCTACTATGTACATAGTGGATATGCATTGGATACGAAGATGACGAATGAAATGTTATGTCGGTATGGTAGAAAGTGACAATAAAATGATAAACCATTTTTTTTTTGTCGAGTCGTCAAAAATCCTTTTGGGAAACATGTTTTTAATGCAGAATGAGGCTACGTACAAAATTTGAGCTGGACCCGACTTGATCGATTTTCGAAAGTTTATAAACCTAATAAAACATAGTAAAAACTTCAGTTATATGGCATGTGCGATATTTTAGTATACTTTATGCACACTGTAGGTATGTGTACTTCGAAAAGCGATTACTCTTTGAGCGGAACTCCGACTAAAGGTAAACTGGTTCACTATGCGCCACGGTAGCTATAGATCAGAGAGATAAATACATTTGTGTCTTAATGCTTGGACAACCGTCGCCATCGCGTACCTTTCACCTCCCCCACGATCATGATACACACGCATAACCCCGGGTGTTCCCCATGGCGCAATAGTATAGCTAGCTACAAATTTGCTTGGTAATTAACCAATTAGCAGAACATTGCTAATTGACTGATTAAGTACCCACTCGTCGAGAACTAGATTGATACTGATGCGGTCAGTGGTCGCGTGCATTAACGACGCCCGGAAACGGTGCTCGCTGGCTTCGTGGCCGAAAATGTTCACCGAGTGTCTCCTAAATTATGCCCTATCGACGAACAAATAATTGATCTTCTTCAACGAAATTCCGAACGTTTCGAATAACATGATCTGGTTAAATTATACGAGCGAATTGCAGTTGCATTACCTTTCTATATGCAAACCATGACAAATATCTGTATTCATAGCTGTAGCTATTCTTGTACTAATTACAATTATACCGCTTGCGCGAGAAACTATTGAAGTTCTATTTCAATGAAGTATGAACGAAAATTCATAGATTACCATACGCTCACTGTTTTGTGTCTCAACAAGTTTTATTTAAATATCTCAATTTTACTTTTAAATCAAGTTTATTTCAATGTCTATCGATGCAATTTTTGAGTATTCTTGTTATTTATCTAGAGGGATCCCCGCGGTGGGGATAAAACGTTGACAGTTACGGTAGAGACCTTCGCGACATTTACGGAGATGATACTCTAATTCTTTTTTCTAGGATGTAATAAAGTCGGAATCTCTACGCGGTATCCGAATATTGATACGAATATTTGAAGTATTCTTGTTATTTATCTAGAGGGATCCCCGCGGTGGGGATAAAACGTTGACAGTTACGGTAGAGACCTTCGCGACATTTACGGAGATGATACTCTAATTCTTTTTTCTAGGATGTAATAAAGTCGGAATCTACGTGGTACCCGAATATTGATACGAATATTTGAAGTATTCTTGTTATTTATCTAGAGGGATCCACGCGGTGGGGATAAAACGTTGACAGTTACGGTAGAGACCTTCGCGACATTTACGGAGATGATACTCTAATTCTTTTTTCTAGGATGTAATAAAGTCGGAATCTACGTGGTACCCGAATATTGATACGAATATTTGAAGTATTCTTGTTATTTATCTAGAGGGATCCACGCGGTGGGGATAAAACGTTGACAGTTACGGTAGAGACCTTCGCGACATTTACGGAGATGATACTCTAATTCTTTTTTCTAGGATGTAATAAAGTCGGTATCTACGTGGTACCCGAATATTGATACGAATATTTGAAGTATTCTTGTTATTTATCTAGAGGGATCCCCGCGGTGGGGATAAAACGTTGACAGTTACGGTAGAGACCTTCGCGACATTTACGGAGATGATACTCTAATTCTTTTTTCTAGGATGTAATAAAGTCGGAATCTACGTGGTATCCGAATATTGATATGAGCAACCGTGAACGGTAAATGTCTGTTTCTACAGGGTGAGATGAAATTCGCGGGTTTGCGGGTTCGCGGACGGGTCGTGTGCCGCTCGACTTCGCATCCGTTGGAACTGTGCAGCACAATCCGGAATAATTCAAAAGATAATCCGATAGCGGGGTTATAATTTGAAAGATGGTATTTGAGTTTCCCCGGCCGGCCCGCCGCGCCGGTTATGTGTGTATGCGTTCATTCAGCCGCGTCGCGAGCACACACCTCTAGAAGCGACGCGAGGCGACGCGACGCGACGCGCGACGGTGGCACGTGTGCGGCAACGTATGCCGCATGTATTTGGATAGAACTGCTGCCGGCTATATGTTCTCTGATTGGGGCTGGCCAGGCTTCCTCCTGCCTTGCTTCCTGCTTTGCATACTTAACTACGAGGAGGCGAATTCCTCGCCGAGACAACCGGGATCTCTCTCGGTTCAGCTTAATTTCCAGCTTAAACCCGGAATGTCTGGAAATTGCTGTCGTGCACTTTTCCGTGTTTCCACGTCAATCCGAGCTTTATCTTTTACCGGCGTTTGCCGATAAACGCGAACGTGTCAAGCAATTAGCTCCTTCCATTCGGCTGATACCCGAAGAAACATTTAAGTAATACCAATTTGCCCAACCACATTACAAAGTACTTGTATGTAAATATAACTGCTTCTCGAAAATGGTCGAGTAGCTTTTTAGAAAATTGTTTGCATGTTCTAAACATACGAAAATTAAGCCGTATCCCGAATAACTAATGACTAGACATCGGATTTTATGCATTTATTACAAAAATGAGTAGGTGTAATTTAAAACAGTAAGAACATTAGAAAAATTTAGAAATACTGTTATATTATTTTCAACCTATTAAACATATTAGGAAAGAAAATAAATTTCTATTTCGTTCCAGTTTGTTGCAATTTAGGTAGAAAATTTTTATTTTGCATAAAGATCCGCTGTCTACTAATGACTAATTTTCGCTACCTCATTACAAAATATTTGTAAATGTAAATGCATCTTGAAAATGGTCAAACAGCTTTTTATAAAATTTTTTGCATGTCCTAAACATATAACCTAGTGTAGCATATGGTAGTCTGTAAAAGTAGGATGCTTTGGCTATCTGCATTTGCATTTATAGAAAATTCTCAGATCCACTAATAGCGATAACACAATATGTTGTGTACTCGGTTGTGATTGCAATACGATTTGTCTTTTTGTTGCAACTATTATCGGCGATAAATAAACCAGCTGCATTAAATTGAATTAGCTAAATAATAAACATCAAAATTAATTCTGTTCGGTGTAGCTTCATCTAAAATTAATATTCGATAATAACAGGCAGTGGTGACGTACACTAGACCGGATACATGATTATTATCTAGCGCTGGTGATATTTCGATAAATATAATTTTTTATCACTCGACATAACAGATGTACAATTACATTTACGCATAGTTCGCTGAATTCTATCGGTGAAATCGTTATTGTTTAACGTTCAACTTTTGACACTGTTTCACTTTCGGGCACAGAGAATTTTCAATGATATTTTAGTCCAGCTGGAGGCGGAGGCACTGACCTCGGAAAAAGGAATCCAGCAGGTTGATTCTTCGTAAAAATACAGGCTTGTTTTTCAAGCAAACACCAGTCGAGCGTTGCGCAAACAGCAACACTATTCGATGCACCTTCGCAACGTTTTAATCTCCGCGTTTCTCTTTCTCCTTTTTGAAGAATCGCTTTTTGCGGCGGTCGATCTTCAATATTCCGAAGCAAAATGTTAACCTTTTTTCATGCTCCGGGGGACGTAGGTATACATTCGCCCCAGAAACGCGGTCGTTTGCCGGCAAAGAAAGTATACATACGGCTGTCATGTTACCTCGTCTTTGCATGAAATGTCCTACGATACTTTCGGTTTTTAAAAGTTCTCGAAACGCACGGAGAATTTCATTATTTGTAGTTTTGATTAACGCTACAATTTATTTTGTGGTGACAGTGATTATAAATTCTGCATCGTCCAGAATTTCGTGGAAAGAAAAGAAAGTTCATATTTATTGTACAACAAAACAGAATTTTATTTCGGTTTAAAAGCAATTAATAACTCGCAAGGAGTGCGTTAAACAATCTTGTCCCGAGATGTTGTGAAACAAGTAACGTAACGTTTCCGGGTCAAATAATTTTCGAGGTTTACCGTTTTAATAGGAAGACGCTTTACAACATAGCGCTGGATGCGTAGAATTCCAATGGGGATGCTACAGTTTGTGTTAACGTTTGTCGGTGCTAACTTGTGCTATCCGCAGTACAAAGCTGCAATCTGGGTTAGTATACTAGCAACTATCTACTGAAATACTTTATCGCCGGGCAAACATTTCGGAGAAGCTTCCTCTGAAAATCTACTTCGGACGTTACTTTCTCGGATTGTTATAACCTCGTGAAAATCTCGAATCTCACAATTTACGCTGGTAAAAATACCAGAAATTTTTTATTCGTTTATATTTCCAGTTAAAACATTCTGCCTATAAATGCGTATCGCGATTATAACAAAATCGAATCTTCCACAATCCGGACACTTAATTATTTCACGTGCGCTCATTTATTCACAGATCTCGACTCATTCAGTTTCTCTTGAGATTTTAACCCTTAGCACTCGAATGGTGACTGTAAGGCACCACTAAAAATTGCTGTACAATTATTCAACATATTTTTTACATTATTAAATTCATTTGCACGTAATAAATTACTAAAAATTTCAGTATTGTACGAGTAAATTGCACCATTTTCGTATGTATAACATGAGAAAGAAATATATAAAAGGAAAATATTCTAGGCGAAAGAAATGTTTCGTTTTGGAGTTTAAATAGCTTCGAGTGCAAAGGGTTAATATGGAACAATAATATGTAACATGTGGAAAATAATATATATATAATTCTTACAATGGTTTTACTGTTTTTAATCCGTAAAAAAAAAAAGAAGAAAATGTCTCATTTACTTCCCCTTGTCAAAAAGCTATTACCACGGTATTATTAATTGTTTTAAATGGTATAATTTTTATTGGGAACATTTTCGCGCATTGTTTAAAACAACGAAGACATTTCAGGCGGAGACGGGACACACTGTACAATTAAGAAAAATGATTAGAAGATTCTCCGATGCAATTTGAGCGTGTTCCACCAGCCAGTGAGTTTTCCTTGGCTTACTTCAATCCTTCGTTAGCATGCTCGACCATGCCTGGCCATAGAATATCGCTGAATAAAAATGCTCGCCAAGAAATCTGAACGATCCGGCTGATCCGGCACTTCCGTCTGGACGGAAGCCGAAATTACAGATACGAATGAAATTGATATAAAGGTCCGCAAGGACGGGGGAGACGAAGGTGTCGCCCGTAATTACCGGATAGTCGATAATTAAGACGCGAGAGAAGCCGGGAGACGGTGGAATTTAAAAGTTAAATTGTGTCTCGCTCATGAATTATGCATCCGCGGTCGCGGCGAGCAGGCCGGGCCGATCGCGCGCGCGGGAACTTTGATCTCACCGCGGTTATACATATACCTACGGTCGTATCGATCATGCGATCGTAAAAGGATCGACGACCTCCGATGCACTTTTAATTGCACGCCCTTCGGTCCGCGAAAAACATTTTTCTTCCCTTCTCGCACGCGGCTTTTCATTTTTTGATGTTTACACTGGAGGGCCGACTCTCTCTCTCTCTGTGTGTGTGCCTTGGTTGTGCGGGCTGGATTAATTGTTGGCGATGAACCGGTGATTAAACGCCAGAAAACGATTCACCTCGGGCAGGGATTTGATTGTTTCGCGTGTTAATCTCGCCCGAAGTATTCCGACGGGTGCGACGACGGCGACCCTTTGCGCGAAACTCACCCCGTCGACGGCCACGACAAAGGCGAGCAATTAATTAAATGAGAAAGTGAACAAACGTGTTCGTGATTCTGTTATGAGCGCTGGAGACCTCGAACTCACCGGATAACTATTAGTTAAATGGGAGACAGCGAGATAACGTTACCTAAATAAAATAAATTGTTTCTCTCAACGCGAAAGCTTCTATTCCCCCAGATCAGTGTCGTCGGATGAGGGGAGCGAGCACGAATCGAGGGGAAAACACTTACCCCCTCTCTCCTAGTACCGGCAGAGGCGGAACGCGTCACGTGACCGGGCCGCGGCGTGGGGGAATAGCGCGGTGGAAGGGGAAGTTAGGGTGGGGGAACAAGTCTTGATCCGGCAACGTGACCGTACGCTGCGACGCTAGCGAATCCATCCTCCGCCCATTAAATCGTATAATCCCTTTAATTAAAACACCCTTGAAACAGTCGCCTCTCGCCGCGGAAAGGGAAGAGTTTTTCCATTTCAATTATAAAACCTTTGGCGAGGGTACAAGTACGCAGTGTCGAGAGGGAACGAGGGTCGAATGTACTCGCCAGTCATTCCTCATCGTGGAAACGTCATTTTCAATTAAGATGAAAAGTTTTCCGGTGCGCGTTCATCGGCGTCGGGGAATCGACAAAGATTTGCATTAATTTTTCCCCACGAAGAAAGGTACCGCGGCCGGCGAAGAAAGGACCGCGGTTTCGAGTGACTCTACCGTTCCCGACGGAAAATCCTCGTCAAAGGTTTCGCACACATTCGTACGGATTTACCGCGCAGAAAGACCGATCTCGTTGCGGTGGAAGGAACGGCGAACCGCTTAAAGATCGCTGGACCACTCGAATTATATTAAGACGGATCCTTCTGGTCCGGCAAACTCGACGTTATTTTAAGCACCGTTTGAAAAGGAGTTATTACCTTCCTTCGACGAATTCGTTGAATTCGGGGTTAAGTGGCTGCCTGACCTTTCGTCGCGGCTACAGTTTGTTTGGTACGCTGCTAATCGTACAGGTTGTTCCATAAAGTTCTACCTCGGAAGTAGACAAAGCAGTCGAAAGTTGAAAATCGTCGAGAAACGTTGAACCAGCAATTACAAAAATACACAAAGCTGAAGAAGCATTTAATGAAACGAAATTTGAAGATTCAAGATTTATAAAATCGAATCGCACGAATTTAATGTCAGTTATACAATCAACTTTTATACCGGCTGGTGATCGCGTTACTGTAAGCTACAATACAGTATAGAATTTTACCTCATCAGATTACCATATACAGTTTCCTTTCGATATAGACGACAATGTTTTTTTTTTGTTTTTGTAACAAGAAATTTCTACCCCCTCTGTTTCTTTTGAAATCGTCCGCTCAAGTTTCTAAACAAGAGGGTACGTCGTGTTCTATCCTTTTCTAATACTCTCAGTTCACCGAAGAACAATGTCAAGCCGACTAAGATACCCTCATCCGTAATACGTCGAAATCCAGTCCCGAGCCATCGCCTTGTATCGAAAGAAAACTGTATTCCGATAAACGCAACATGGCCTTTCCCAGCAGTGCTTCAGTTCTTGCGAGGATATCAAAAAATTACTTTACGATTAGATTATTCGACACGAACCGAATTTCTTCTATCGCGGAAAAATGGAAGAGACGTTATAGCCAACGATGAAAAAAATTGCGAATAAAATATTATCTAGTTTTCTACGCAAGCAAAGGACTTTCATTTGCCGAAAGAACGGCAGAAACTTATTCGAGTAGGCGGTATTTGTAAATATTTGTTAACCGTATTGGAATATGGGTATACTAATAAACCACACTCTATTATAAAATATAAAATAGAAGTTATATTTCAATATTTAATCTAGAAGCACGTTGCGAGTGTTACGGTGAAATCGATGACTTCGTAAAATAACGCCGTATTTCACTTCTGAGACTAACTACTCAAGGTTTGGAGAATACAGAATTACTTTTATTAACTATTTGAATCTGCGAAACGTGCCGTAGCAGAGGTAATCGTCGACTGCGGATACATGTTTTCTGGGGTCTTATATACTATGAGACAATCTTCTTTGGGGTGCAAAGGTTTGGGACTATTCGATGGGTCAAAGTGTTGCGAGTTGCGAGGTTTGTTGTTTTTATCTTATCGGACACGAGACACGTCTGTACTGTTCGAAAGAAACATAAGAGATCCAGAAACAGAGGGGCAACAGTTCAATATAAAACAACTGAGGATCGAGGGTCCCATGCCGGGCACAACGTACAATGTATAATTGACTGTAGATACAATGTATGCATCCACAGACCAAGAGTCGATTCAAGCGATTCTTCCTTCTAAAGATGTAACAGATTAATTTTGTTCTACATTTATTCATAAATTCCAACAAACCGAAACCCACTTTACTGGCCGGCCTGCGTTTCACATTAAATTTCCATTTGGCGTCCGTTGGTTTGCGCGCATCGGCCGCGTCAATGTAATCACGGTGTTCCCAACGACGCGTCCTGTGTTTCTATGGTCACGGTTGCGCACAGAATATTCCTCAAGCAACGCGACGAAACGACTTTGCGACGCCCGGTATCGATACCATCGGCCATCGCGTAATACCTGCGCGTATGTACATACAAAGGAGGCGGCGGGGTGCTGCGTATACACGCATCACGAATTCCATTGTACCGCGAGAGCGATACCTCTGACGAAGACGGTCTGTCACGAGCGAGATGCAAATCGTAAAACCGTTTATGAAATCAGAGTCTGCGGTGTCGAGGAAAGGAAAGCTCGACAAAAAAAAAAGATACAAAGATGAAAGAGAGAGAGAGAGAGAGAGAGAGAGAGAGAGAGAAAAGAAAAAAGAATACATTTCACCCACGACGTTAAACTCCGACAACCATGTAGCACCGATTTACACTTCGAGTTTCGTCGACGCTGGTCCCCGGAGGATGTATTGAACGCGATTATCGATGCATCGCGAACGTCGGCCCTGTCGCGGGGTAATAAATCCTCGCACAATCGATCTGATGCTTTGCGGAGGGCTCGCGAACCCACGTTTGTTCATCGTTCGAAAAAGATGAATTCTCCCATAAGAATACATTCGAGACTCGTTGAAATAAAACGGAATAAACAATTTTACGCGAACAGCAATTTCACTTCTTCCTAGTTTGACCGACACATGAAATGGCAATTTTTAGTTGTTCCGTTAGAAAAGCTTAATCTACTATGTTCAGCCGCGAGTCAAACAAGAGATCCCTTGAAAATCCGCGGCACCGCTATTTCAAGGTGGGACCAGGGACCGATCCCTTCGAGAATAGTTTTTATAGTTTTACTCGCGGCTGACAAATCGGCACATCCCAACATTTGGCGTGCAGATGGTATACACGTTTTATGACACGGGTCTCTAGGGCTGTTTTTGAGAAAGTCGCCTTCACGAAACCTTTCTTAAATTGCCCATTAGAATTTTCCTCGCGCCCTCAACAGCCAACCGTACTGTCATAAAACGTGGACCTACAAAGGTGGCATCGCGGGACCATCCGACGGTCCCCGGCCGGTTAACATCGGGCCCACAGCTGTGATTTCGCCCGCCGAAATCCAGCGACGTTGCCATCCCGAAATGGCATACCCCCACTCCACACCAACGCACCCCGAGTGCATGGAGAGTTGGGGTACAACGTCTAGTCTAATTGCAACTCCCGCACAAGCAACATAAAAATAGACTCCGGAACTCGTCAACACGCGGACCAGCCGCTATAGTTCCGTTTGCTCCTTGCAGTATTCACTTAAACATTTATCTTTTACCATCCTTATCGTCCGAAAGGATCGTAAGGTCGCGCCGAGTAGCGTCGTCGAAACACCCTCGATTGAGGAATTTACGCCTCCTCATAGACTCTACGACAGAGTCTACGCCGCGAAAGGTGCCCGCTCCGTCGGAAAGTACATTGGTCCTTCGAGCCGGATCATCAGTGCCGTGTGATCCACAAAATAAGTGACACTGAGTGACAGTTACAGTGGACAAAAGACTTTGTGAACGTGATTCAACGCAGCCTTGCGCATCGTTTACAACGGGACAACACCTGCAATCGGGAGATCCTGTCTGGACCAACCAGCATCCCAACAACTTGCAGTATCCCGGATTACCAAGGACTGGACCAACCAGCATCTGGAAAGTCGCAGTTTGTGGGCCAAGCAATTGACGATTTGGGTCAACACCAGGAGTCTGACACCAGTTCACCATCCTGAATTCAGCACATCAAAGGTAGGCTCGTTTTACGTTCGTCAATCTCCCAAAACATCTCCTTCATCACAAAATGCCTCTGTCAAACCCATCCTCGTCTCAAGCAACGGCTCTCAGCACTTTAAAGCGTAAGCGCGGCAGTGTAATCGGTCAGATTACGGCATTCTCGAAATTCTTAGATTCCGTCAATACCGAACAACCACCCGACGTAGATCTCATAAAAATGCATTTGAACGGTCTCATTGACTTCTGGAAGCGTTTCGATGATATACAATCCGAGCTGGAGGCATTAGACGAAAACCAGGAACCTCGCCGATACGAGATACAAAACGAGTACTACGCGATAGTTGTCAGAGCCAACAAAATAATAGAAAAAGCGCAACCAACTTTGCCCCAACGTCGCGGAACAGTCGAGTCACTCGCGACATCGGTAACTGCTCCGATGGCAATCAAGTTACCAGAAATGCGGTTGCCATCATTCGACGGAAACATCGAAGATTGGGTGTCATATTTCGATACATTCAAATCAACGATTGACTCTAATGAACATCTGACTCCGTTACAAAAACTGCAGTACCTCCGTTCAACTTTACACGGAAAGGCGTTGAAGTGCATCTCCGCGTTAAACACGACAGACGCGAATTATTATGATGCGATAGAACTACTCAAAAAGAAGTACGATTGTCCGCGGAGAATAATATTAAAACATTGCGACGCAATTAGGGATTATCCGAGGCTAGTAAAGGACACCCCAGAGGCGTTAGACGATCTCGTTAACTCGGTCAATCAACATCTACGAGCCTTGAAAAATCTAGGAGAAGATTTCACGAGATGTAACGGCTTTTTAATATCCATGATATTATCCAAGGTTAGCAGCGACACTGCATGGCTTTGGGAACTTACGCTCAAAGGCAAAAACATGCCGTCATACACGGACCTCTTGGATTTTCTCGAGAAACGCGCAAGTTGCGCACAAACTGGACCATCCAGTGCCTCCGCGGTGCCATCACGCCCTAGACCGAATTTTACAAGCTATCCGCAATCGACACGCCCCAGCGCGAACTTCACAAGCCATCCGCAGTCAACAAGACCACCCGCCAGATCACACGCCTTTGTAACGAGTAGAACACGTCAGACCGCCGATAATAAATCAAAAACCGCGTCGAATCTTAACTTAAATCCAAATTCACAACCGAAGGAGTGCCCGATCTGCTACGGAGATCACAGCACATGGGGTTGCGAAAAATTCCGCGGAATGACTCCCGAAAAACGCAAGTTCGCCGTTGAAAGGGCCAAATTATGCACCAACTGCCTACACCCAGGGCATAGCGCGCAAAATTGCGATCGAGGTTCATGCCGAACATGTCAGCTACGACACCACACGTTGCTTCATCACTTCGAGCAGCAAGCGTCGACAAGCGGAACAATAAACGCTCAATCCGATACAGAATGACGGCTAAGACACAGAGAACAAAACGGAACGGGCTACCATCGAGCGTTCACCATAAACGCAATTACAAACGAAATTTTAGTTACGGCACAAATCCAAATCTTCAACAATAATAAACGTCCGATAGATTGTCGAGCATTAATCGACACTTGCGCATCGATTAACTTAATTTCTGAACGCCTTGCTCAAAAACTCAACATCCCGCGGATGAAATGCTCGGTTCCCATTGGTTCTCTGAACGCTATGACCACGGTAGCAACCCACGCACTGAAGGCCACTATATCATCGCGTGTAAGCAATTACCAGCGTTCGCTTACGTTCCTCATTGTGAACGACATCGCGCCTTTCGTTCCAGATCAAGAGATTGATCGCGGAACAATAAAAATTCCGCCGAATCTGCACCTTGCAGATCCGGAATTCCATCGACCGGCACCGATCGATTTGTTATTAGGATCCGGAACAGCCCTCTCAATCTTATGCGTCGGCAAAATTGTCTTGTCACGCCCAGATGAGTCCGATCTCTACCTTCAAAAATCGCAACTCGGTTGGGTCATCGGGGGGAGCGCGCCAGTCACTTCTCCTGCTCATGGCACACTTTGCCACGCGACCACCGCGTTACAATTCGACCTCACCCGTTTCTGGGAGGTTGAAGAAGGCCCACAAAGACAGCATCTGTCTGAATCTGATATAATTTGCGAAAGCCATTTCCAAGAACACACAGTTCGGAATCGTGACGGCAGATACGTCGTGGCTTTACCTTTCAACGAGAAATTGTCGCGTCTCGGAGACTCCAAGGTACAAGCGAAAAAAAGACTCCATTCATTGGAGCGAAAACTCCAACGAGAACCCGCACTCAAGCAGGAGTATCATGCGGTGATCCAAGAATACCTGGACCTCGGACACATGAGCGAACTGCCACAGGAACAACAGTCACCTGAGGGGTATTACCTACCACATCACGGGGTGGTTAAGGTCACCAGTGACACAACCAAACTCCGCGTAGTCTTCGACGGCTCTGCCACGACTAATTCAGGCATATCACTAAATGACGCTCTCCACACCGGTCCAAAAATTCAAGACGATCTACTCCACATTTTATTAAGGTTCCGCATTCATCGATACGTACTGACGGGAGACATTGAAAAGATGTACCGACAGTTCCTTGTACGTCCGGAAGACAGGAAATTTCAGCGTATCCTCTGGCGCGATACTACGGGTTCTATTAAAACTTATGAGCTGAATACTGTTACATTTGGACTATCTGCCGCACCATATCTTGCAATTCGCTGTCTGACACAGCTCAGTCGAGACGAAGGCCACCGCTTTCCTCAAGCCGGCAAGATTTTATTGCGCGATTTTTACGTGGATGACGTTCTGACCGGTACATCGACCATAGAAGAGGCATTATCCTTACGCGAAGACCTCACACAAATACTCAAGACCGCAAGACTGACAATACGACAATGGGCATCCAATGACCTTACTCTTCTGACTGGCTTGCCCGAGCAGGCCATTAACAAAAAATTATACCTGGGAGAGTCATCCACTCTCAAAACCTTAGGGATTGTCTGGAATTCCTCAAACGACTCTATTACGTACGCAGTCGAAACTTGCTCTCCACCATCACGTTCAACCAAACGCAGTATCACCTCAGAAATAGCAAAGATATATGATCCACTAGGGCTGCTCGGGCCAGTAATTATTACCGCAAAAATGCTACTACAAAGGATCTGGACCATAAAGGTTGACTGGGACGAGTCGCTGCCAATGGATATCCATACCGAATGGATACGTTTTTATAATAAATTGCCAGCGTTGAACAACATCACGTTTCCGCGACGCACAATCATTGAATCGCCAAGAAAGGTCGAACTGCACGGTTTTAGTGACGCAAGCGAAAAGGCCTACGGAGCATGCCTCTACCTGCGTACAACCGACTCACGCGGTCACACCGAGACAACTCTTTTGTTCGCTAAATCCAAGGTCGCCCCATTAAAAACGATCTCAATACCACGGCTCGAATTATGTGGAGCACTTCTACTAACTTCTCTTGTAGAAACCGCAAAACAAGCGCTACCTGTGGAAATACACAAAACCACCTATTGGACCGACTCCACCATTGTTCTCCATTGGGTGAAGACATCTCCACACACCCTAAAAACCTTCGTGGCTAACAGAGTGTCGGAAATTCAAAGGCGCACAACTAACGCAGATTGGCGACACGTACCCACTGCCGACAACCCGGCCGATCTTATCTCGCGAGGTCAATCACCAGAAGACTTCCTTCAACCTTCCATCTGGCAACGCGGTCCGACTTGGCTCAACGAACAAGAATCTTTCTGGCCCACTACCGAACTACCTCAACCAGAGACAATCCCAGAACAAAGGGTCGCGATTTGTCTCAAAGCATTAATTTGCGACACCACGATTCTGGACAACTGCTCCTCATGGGGAAGGCTTCAAAGAATCATCGCGCGCTGTCTCCGATGGAAAAGATCTAACACCACCAAAGGAAGTTTGACATCCTCCGAACTAAGATACGCCCACGACGTAATCATCAAACTGATCCAAAGACAACACTTTGCAGAAGAATTGCGTTGCCTCTCGAGAAGCGAAATAGGCGTTAAGGGTAAACTGCAACAATTGAACCCATTCATAGACAAAGACGGAATTCTGCGAGTAGGAGGCCGTCTGAAGAATTCGCGAATTCCATTCGCGCAAAAACATCCCATCGTCCTCCCAAAGGCTCGAATCACGGCATTAATAATAGAACACGAGCATCGAATACAATTACACGCTGGTACACAGGCCACCCTATACGCGATTAGACGCCGTTATTGGCCCATCGACGGTCGGAGTCAGGTAGGGAAAACCATCAGAACCTGCGTCCGCTGCCACCGTGTCCAACCGCCGCCAACACAATATGTGATGGGCGACCTACCTGAGGCTCGAGTCACCGACTCACGCCCATTTGCAAACGTCGGCGTTGATTATTGCGGTCCCTTTTTCATAAAGGAGCGACGATACCGAAGTCGAACCCACATTAAAGTATATGTCGCAGTTTTCGTTTGCCTCTCAGTAAAAGCCATTCACCTAGAATTGGTTAGCGATCTTACCTCCGAAGCATTTATAGCAGCCCTACGTCGTTTCATTGCTAGACGAGGTCATTGTATTAACATTTACTCTGACAATGGCACCAATTTCGTCGGCGCCAACAACGAGCTTCGAGACCTCCGCGAACTTTTGCAGTCCGATGACCACAACGAGAAGGTCAAAACCTTTCTTGCTGACCGATCCATCACATGGAATTTTATTCCTCCATTAACACCTCACTTCGGCGGCATCTGGGAAGCGGCCGTGAAATCATTCAAGCGTCATTTCTGGCGTATCGCAGGTGCTGAACGATTTACATTTGAAGTGTTCAACACTTTAATTATTGAGATAGAAGCCGTTCTAAATTCACGTCCTTTGACTCCCATTTCATCAGACCCAAATGACACCCTTGTCCTAACTCCTGGCCATTTCCTGATTGGCGACTCGTTAACGAGTCTGCGCGAGCGCGATTTCAGAGATGTGCCATCAAACAGACTTTCAACCTGGCAACATATCCAGAAACTAAAGCAGCATTTCTGGAATCGATGGTACAAGGAGTACCTAAACGAGATGACGAGTCGTTCGAGATGGTCCAGCGGTACACACCCCATCAAGGAGGGCACCATCGTGCTCTTGAGGGAGGACAACGTACCACCGATGCAGTGGCCGCTCGGGAGAGTCATCAAGGTTTACCCCGGATCTGATGGCATAGTTCGAGCTGCAACAGTGAGAACAGCCACAACCACACTCGATCGGGGCGTCAAACGGCTCGTACCGTTACCGAACCAGCCAGATGAGGAACCACGGGATCCAACATCGACGTCAAGAACGCGCGATCCCTCAACCAACAATGACTAATTTATATCGTTATCGCTAAGCTTTAGCTCATAAGATAGTTTACTTGTTCATTCTAGTACTTTAAATCTAGCGTACCTTTAATCCTATATAGATTTATTTTGATCGGGATCCTCTCAACGGGGGGAGGATGTTCAGCCGCGAGTCAAACAAGAGATCCCTTGAAAATCCGCGGCACCGCTATTTCAAGGTGGGACCAGGGACCGATCCCTTCGAGAATAGTTTTTATAGTTTTACTCGCGGCTGACAAATCGGCACATCCCAACATTTGGCGTGCAGATGGTATACACGTTTTATGACACGGGTCTCTAGGGCTGTTTTTGAGAAAGTCGCCTTCACGAAACCTTTCTTAAATTGCCCATTAGAATTTTCCTCGCGCCCTCAACAGCCAACCGTACTGTCATAAAACGTGGACCTACAAAGGTGGCATCGCGGGACCATCCGACGGTCCCCGGCCGGTTAACATCGGGCCCACAGCTGTGATTTCGCCCGCCGAAATCCAGCGACGTTGCCATCCCGAAATGGCATACCCCCACTCCACACCAACGCACCCCGAGTGCATGGAGAGTTGGGGTACAACGTCTAGTCTAATTGCAACTCCCGCACAAGCAACATAAAAATAGACTCCGGAACTCGTCAACACGCGGACCAGCCGCTATAGTTCCGTTTGCTCCTTGCAGTATTCACTTAAACATTTATCTTTTACCATCCTTATCGTCCGAAAGGATCGTAAGGTCGCGCCGAGTAGCGTCGTCGAAACACCCTCGATTGAGGAATTTACGCCTCCTCATAGACTCTACGACAGAGTCTACGCCGCGAAAGGTGCCCGCTCCGTCGGAAAGTACAACTAAGTTTTTATTAAGTATTTCTTAGTTATATTTTTTATTACCGATGAGGGTTATTGTTTATTTAAATTTATATGTGTTTTCTATCTATTGGATTTCTGTTTTATTTTATTTCTATTTTGTTTTGTATTTCTTTGATTGTATATATATTTTAGTTTTGGTTTTCGTGTCTCTCTCTCTCTCTCTCTGCGTAGGTACCGTTAAGTTAGTTGTAAGCTAGGTAAGGTTAGGGTAAGCTAGGCGGGAGAAATGTGTAACGGATTGTAATCCTGGGGGGAACAATAAAGAATTGATTGATAGTTGTTCCGTTAGATAAGCCACTTTGGTACATTAAAATTGTCAGGAAGAAAATTGGGAGGGAACATTTTATCCATCAAGTTGTCCAACGGACCAACGACAAACTGAAACATTTTCCTTTAAGAAACCCTTGCGCCAGCAGCAATTTATAGGAGGAAAATCGGTGTGCTCGGAAACTGTAAAATATCTATCGAGGATCCATTTTCTCCGGCAGATAATCACTCGCCCCGTCTCGTTGACAAAGCTAATAATGTGTACATATATAAGATGTGTATATATATATATATTTTTTTTTTTTCGTACCGGTAGAAGGTGGATCGTAGAAAACGAAGGTAATTTGTTGTATCAAAGGGAGTAGAAGGTTGGAATTTCGTCGTCATTAGTTCCAGAAGCGGATCGTTGCCCGGAAGAAGCCAGCGAAAAATCGCCTTTGCCACGGGACAGACTTTTCCCGAGTATACACGTCTTTTGCCGGCGTTCACCGATACGGGGGACAACGGGGCCGGCTAGTTTTCCCTCTTGGGCAAAAAGTATTTCGACAAATGGAACGTCCCAGCGATAGAGAAAATTGTACCGGCAATAATAAAGTGATACGGCGAGACGCGAGAGTGGGAGGATCATTTGAACCGGTGCAGCGGAATCAACCTCTCCTTCCGATTCAGGGATTTCATGCCCGGTATGATTTTGATACTGGTATTACGTCAGCGAAGCCGTACCGAAACCGATATACTACCGAAACCAACATATTACTGAAAACCGAAATAAATACCGGTGTTTCTCTATACGGGGTGTTTGGTAACTGGTGGTACAAGCGAAAAGGGGATGATTCTACATGAAAGAATAAGTCGCAAAATATAGAATAAACATTTTGTTCATCCGAAGTTTCGTTATCGAGAAAATCGAGTGTTGAAATGCAGCATGCTATTCGATAGGAATTGTCTGACGCAACTGTCTGATCATGACCAGCCAAATCTACTTGCTGCATATACTAAACCACACAAACCTGACAGATCTTCAAAGTCGATTTTCTCGAAAACAAAGCCTCAAACGAAAAATGTTTATTCTATATTTTCGACTTATTCTTTCATGAATCACCCCCTTTTCGCTTGTACCACCAGTTACCAAACACCCTGTATATAAGCACAATATTGCCTTATATGGTTTCTATTGTCCTACATGGTAATGTTACAAAAGACAGTTGTAATTAGACATCGGATCTTTATGCATTTATGGCTTATGGAAATGTTAAAAAAATGCTATAATATAAAATTCGAGAGAATTTAACACGATTTTTATTTGCTTTGGATCTACAAAGGCTGTTCCCATTAAAAATAAAATTTTATTTCATTCCACTTTCTTAAAATGTTTCTATAAAAATTGGAAATTGCATAAACATCCGATGTCTAGTTATAATGATATCATGATTATAGTGAATAGAACGATATAATAGTTATAATGATTTCTCAAAGAGGACAGTTATTTTTAATATTTCTCCATCCTGTAGGCATTAGCATGTATTATTGGTCCATCTGTAGTTCTGTGAAAAAGCAATTCGAACTTCCCGCTCCCGAGTGTTGTTGAATAAAATTTTGAGTTCACGGGGGTAGTTCAAGATTGTTGCGCGTTAACTTTAACGATGGTGGGTGAAGTACCCTTTGTTCGAGGGCGGAAGTGCTTTTTAACTTCGTTGCGTGAACAACTTACTAAGTGCAACGACTATTTCCCACCTCGTCTTTACATTTGCTATTTTTCTAACAATATCACGCCGGCAATATGCTTTTACGCGTAGTCCACGTATGAACCATAAACGTTAGGAAGACGGAAATTATATTAGACCGTGGGATTGTTGTGCACCTTTTAATCTTCATAGCTGAAAACTAACATAACAAAACGTCCAATTTCATAGATTCATAGATGTTTATATATTGTTTTTATGTCTGAATTCAACAGTAATTTTCATGGCGTGTTTCCCTGCATTTGTTATGTTTACCTGATGGTAATTTCATAACATCGTCATTTGACGAGAGCAAGTGCACAGGTTTAAATGCAAGATACAACAAATTTTCAATTAAAGATTGGTTGAAAAAGATCATCAACAATCCCTAAACAACGAATCTTAACGATTGTTTGAAAAAGATCAATAATCTCGACACGGAAACTCGTCAAGTTTATAAAATCATTTGCATCGTAGAAAGTCCACTCACACATAAACAAGTAACCAAGGTGGCTAAATTGCATATAACGGATAACTAGAACATTAAAAACTCCGCATACAAAGCCACTTACCTCTTCCACTTGTAAAAAGGGCATAACTTGAATTTAATCGTACCATAGTATTTTACACGAAATATACATTTAATCGCAGCTAATGGAAGAATGAAGGAACGTTCGAATTTTAACGAAATTTTGCCAAAGCTGACGATCGTCTTCCAGAGAATTAAAATGGCGGGGACGTTCACCGTTCGCGATAGTCCGCAGCCTTTGACGGAATCAAAATATTTGTATTCATATCGGGTAGTATGCTCGGAGGGTAAGTGGCTTTCTGTGTTGGCGAAAGAGGGTAGGGGAAGGGTAAAGTACTCACGTTAGCGGTGTCGTCGAGTTTCCGCTTCCACGCATCGCTACGTTCGATTAGGGCGTTCCACTGCTCCGAAAGTTTGTTCACTTCACGGCGAATGCTGCGCGTCAATTCGCGTGCCTGTTCCTCCGCGCTTCTGTAGCCCCTCGAATCACCGTCCAATTCTCTTCCGGCTGCAAACCAACGTTTTATCGTCAACAATTTGTATATATTTATCACATTACACGCAGATGTTAATCCCTTGTCACTGAAACGTTCAAATGGTACCATTGCACTAATATACAGGGTCAGACAAAATTACAAGCGAGGCCGGGGGGCACGGTTTTCGTTAGTTTTCGAAATCAAAAATAACAAAATTACGTTGGAGGCATAATTTTTTAGAAAATTGGCTTAAAAAATTCTATTCGATAACCGCGTTCTTGAATATACAGCCTCGAACGCGTTATTCTTGTCTTATGGAGAAAGCATAATGAATATTTAAAGAGAGATATTAAACTTCATTAAAATCAGTTAATGTTACATGCTTTAACCCTTAGCACTCGAATGGCGACTGTAAGGCGCCACTAAAAATTGCTGTATCGTTATTTAAAATATTTTTTACGTTATTAACTTTGTTTCTATGGAGTAAATTACTAAACACTTCAGTATTGTACGAGTAAATTGCACCATTTTTATATGTACGACATAAAAAAAAAATACGTACAAGGCAAATATTCTTGGTCATAAGAAATGTTTTGTTTTGGAGTTAAAATAGCTTCGAGTGCAAAGAGTTAAAAATAAGTAGAGTTCATATAGGCACAGTAATTGGGTTCCTTATGGTAGTGGAGTTAAAAATAGGGGGAAAATCAAAAATAACAAAATTACGATGGAGGCATAATTTTTTAGAAAATTGGCTTCAAAAATTCTATTTAACCGCGTTCTTGAAGATAGAGCCTCGAACGCGTTATTTTTGTCTTATGGACAAAGCATAATGAATATTTAAAGAGATATTAAACTTCATTAAAATCAGTTAATGTTACATGCTTTAAAAATAAGTAGAGTTCATATAGGTACAGTAATAGGGTTCCTTACGGTAGTGGAGTTAAAAATAGGGGGAAAATCAAGAATAACAAAATTGTTTATTTTCGACATGGATTCTTTCCGTAACTGGTACGGGAAATATTATTGGAAACAGAGAATTTAACGAATAAAGAACACAGTGCCAGCGAACATGGAGCAAGGCTTCCGGTACCTGTTCTATCGCCGGGAATTAATTGTCCTATGAATCACGCATCATATCATGCGGGACAGTTTTTATGCGCATGTTTAGCATTGATAACGGCCACGGTCCCCACCCCGCTCGTAGCCGTCCTATCTGCCGCATGTTATGATGATTTATGTTTATGGTACCACCTGCTCTTTGCCCCGTGACTCGTGGCCCTGGCCCTGTGGGTTAATCTCTCGATCCCCCGGATTCCGCTGATCGATACGCCGAGTGAAAAAGGGCCCAGCGATTTTGATTTGTTTACTGTTACGGAGCACGGGGTAGGGAAATCCAGAGAACCAACAGAATATAAACAGTTCAACGCCGGTATCTAACGAGACAACTGTGACGTGATAAATTTCTGCTTGAATGAATATTTATGATTTTTATATAATATTTGTCACTCTTTATTAAATATTTGCATAGCGGTGAGCTACGGTGAAACTATTCGAGCACTGACATATGCTAACTTTCAACACGTGAGATACGAGTGTTACATTCAAGTGAAAACAATATGGTGTCTACAGAAAGTGGTGAAGTTTCAAAATGATGTCAGGAAAGTTCAAAAATTTCGTTTAACAACATAATGCTGTACGTGCAAGTCATGGGATTATTTTCTAATTTTTACAGTGAGTCACCACCTGAAATCACTCGTTATTTATTGACTTTATCAAGAAATGTTCGAAAAAAAATTTATTGTATCCGAGGGGGCTCATTAGAGAAGCACAGTTTAATTGTTCAAGGCCTCATATTTTCTGAGATATCAAGGTACCCTTAAGTTTTTCAAATGTCACCGTATATCTCTATTTTATTGATACATTATAGCTTTTAAAAAGACAAATTCAATGCCCCGTTACTTTGTACTTTCAATTGATCTTGACGCTCAAAACAAAGCGAAAAGATGTGGAGAGTGTATGTTCAGGTTCAAGGTCAATCGAAGGTACTTAGTTATAAAACCACCTTGGTATCTCAGAAAATATAAGCCGTGTTTCTCTAATGAGTAAACTTTATTTCAAACATTTTGCGATAAGGTCAATAAATAATGAGTTATTTCAGGTGGTAAATGTTTCTGTATAATTCCGAGACCTCCCCGTTACAGTACATTATTTCAATTGTATTAACACGTTCACTGCCATGTCACCCATATATCGGTGACGGAATTATTTGTTATATTCATTGTACCCAATTTGATTAGGATCTGCAAAATGCAAGAAAGTTGGAGAACCACAGAATATCATACATTTAATTTTTTCAATTTCTATTTTATCAAATAACTTACTTTGATTTCGTGGAATTTTTTTAGCTTTCTTGTTTGCCGTTCAAAGTGTTAATTGTATAATCTGTCGTAAAAACTGGAAAGTGACTGAAAAGCATGACAACTTCAAATGTAACAATTTCACGTTCGAGATAGATGAGAGAATTTTACTCTCCGTGAGAATTTTCCTGCAGGTTAGAAAAATACTCGAGTACTTCATCCGGGAAGCTCGATAAGAATGGTCTGCGGGAAACACCAACAGATGGCTGGAAAACCGTAGCAGTTGCGGAGCAACCGTTTCGAGAAATCGAGGGAGTTAGTCTCCATTAGGTGGAGCGTGGCTGGTTAAATAGACGTCGCGCGGGTGCAAGACGAAAACAGCTAAAAACTATTTCCACCGAATCGAATTAGGCGGCCGTGTTCTTCATCGGTAAGCCATCCATTCAACAGTTGCCGCATTCGATTTCCAGTCACGTACACCCACGCTCTCCGCTCTTTTTTCTTTTCCTCAACATCTCCCTTCAACGTTTCCCTACTTCGCTTTTCTCCACCGTTCACCCGCCGCCGTCTGCTGCTCTCTTTTTACCCGTTTCTCATCTACGTGGCTTCCGTTTCAGAAAACTTCCACCAGAATGTGTACAATTTCAATTTCGCATTATAATACTTTATTTCCTCGAATCACAGACGTTTCCATTTTAAAGCCGCGGCGCGTGGCTTTAACGCGATAGTACTTCTTATCCGCAGCCGTGATTGGAATGGAATAAATAACGGCAGACATTACGAAACTCGAAACTTTTTCGACAGCTGGAGTCGTAAACTTTTCCCTGAATCGAACCTTCGTTTTCATGTGGATACTTTGGAGATACTGATAATTTTGTTGCTCTTGGCTTCAACTTCACCCTCGGCGAATTATTAACTTTTTACTACATAATCCTGTAAGCTTGACGAGAAAATGTCAAAAATCGAAGTTTCAAGGCGAGAAAAAGTTATCAGCGATCGAACCAGTGAACTCCTTAAAACTTTTCGAATATTGGCATTTCCTCGTCAAGATGTACAGGGATTATACAGGGTGTTTGGTAGTTGGTGGTGCAAGCGAAAAGGGGCTGATTCTACATGAAAGAATAAGTCGAAAATATAGAATAAACATTTTTCGTTTGAGGCTTTGTTTTCGAGAAAATCGACTTTGAAGATCTGTCAGGTTTAGTATATGCAGCAAGTAGATTTGGTTGGCCATGATCAGACGCGTCAGACTATTCCTATCGAATATAACGAAACTTCGTATCAAAAAATGTTTATTCTATATTTTCAACTTATTCTTTCATGTAGAATCATCCCCTTTAATCGCTTGTACCACCAGTTACCAAACACCCTGTATAGAAAAAGTAAAAAATTTCTGGGTTTCTAAGGCGAAGTTGAATCCCGCGTATTATTAATTTTGAGTTGTTGTATTTTACGTCTATCGAAGTCCTGTGACATAGGTTTAACTTATTCGCATCTTTCCTATACCCTGTTCGGCAACGAAAGGTTAACAAACCCCACGAAAATAATTTAAAAAATAATTTATCCTTATAGTTTTCCCCCGGGTCTGGTACGAATTTAATATTTACTTCGCCAGTTACGAGAAGGTTGCATTTCTGGGTTTTTCTTTGCCGGCAACTTCGGCGAGTCGTCACCGCGCAAATACAGCAAAACTTGGAAACGAGATTGCCGGTGACCCGTGAATAACATATATATTTTAACGCGCAATCTCTAGAAATTACTATTGTATCGGTGTATTCGCAATACGCCGGTCCACCAATCTGGCCGATTTGATCCGCGGAAATTTACGGCAATTAAAGAGAGTTTAGCCCGAGCAAGCCCATCGGACAGCACGGATTTCGGTGCGAAGTTCGATTCGAAGTCGACCAACTGCACCGCATTTTCTCGAGAATAATTTTTTTTTTTGCCGGAACCGGTCAAAAGCTACGAGCAACGATTTCGATCGGGCGGATTGCGCGTTGCCGAGCTCGATTCGATTTCACGGACGAAATCGGGCCGGCCGGGCCGAGAACTCGATATGTACCTGGCGGCTGCTATCTAACTCCGCGGATGCGGCGTTATATCGGTCGAAATTTATTGACGTTACGACAACGCCCGACGATTGCACGATGCCGTGCACGTTTCATCGAACGTGACTCCCTGCGGAGTGACTGAAATCGTGCACGATGCGACGCGGGTTGTCCTCGTGCAGGCGACCACGAGCGGTTCAGACCGAGCTCTGGATTCCCGTTCCATCACGGTCCGCCCTTCTTGCTGATTATCTTACATTGAGCGCACCGGGACGTGTTTTTGGCCTAACATCGGACCCGTGGCAAACTGACGACGTCGTTTCTTGCTGTATTTACGGAAGCACTGCCGCGTTATTGATCTTGCACAGGCGACTCGAATGTTCGTGCGACTCTTACCGAGCTGGACCAAATGATCGAACACTTCGCATAATAGTTAATCCCATGTTAAGATCAAATACACCCCGGTCCATAAGTATCAGGACACGAATAATTTCCCACACGATACAGATTAACACTGTTAAACAACAACATTTGTTTATTTGTTCGCCGAATAATAACCAAGGCTATTCTAGCTTATTCATTCTACATGTCTTTATATGAAAGCTACTATTTATACATGATGTTCATTTCAATTTTTATTTTAACCCTTAGCACTCGACCGTAAGGCGCCATTAAAATTGCTGTATCTTTATTCAGTTTCTTTGTATTTAATAAACGACTGGTTCCTAATTTTCTCTTTCACAATTACTGAAATTATAAAAATGTTTTCATCAGAATTTTTTCAATGAAATTTTTCATTGAAGCACGTGTTAGAATGAAAATGATATTAGAGTTGCAAAAAGCAATATATTATATATCAGTTGTATTTATGACTCGGTAGTTACAGTGTTAAATTTGTTTGTATTTAATAAATTGCTAAACATTTCAGTATTGTACGAGTAAATTGCACGATTTTCGTATGTATACCATGAAACAAAGTATATGGAGGGGAAATATTCTAGGTCGGAAGAAATGTTTCTTTTCGGAGTTAACATTTCGTCGAGTGCGAAGGGTTAAAGGGAATTTTAAAGAACAGTGTATACTATTGGGTTGGCTATTCTAACTTATTCATTCTACATGTCTTTATATGAAAGCTACTATTTATACATGATACAACGTTCATTTCAATTTTTATTTTAACCCTTAGCACTCGACCGTAAGGCGCCACTAAAAATTGCTGTATCATTATTCAGTTTCTTTGTATTTAATAAACGACTGGTTCCTAATTTTCTCTTTCACAATTACTGAAATTATAAAAATGTTTTCATCAGAATTTTTTCAATGAAATTTTTCATTGAAGCACATGTTAGAATGAAAATGATATTAGAGTTGCAAAAAGCAATATATTATATATCAGTTGTATTCATGACTCGGTAGTTACAGTGTTAAATTTGTTTGTATTTAATAAATTGCTAAACATTTCAGTATTGTACGAGTAAATTGCACGATTTTCGTATGTATACCATGAAACAAAGTATATGGAGGGGAAATATTCTAGGTCGCGGAAGAAAAAACTTTCTTTTCGGAGTTAAAATTTCTTCGAGTGCAAAGGGTTAAAGGGAATTTTAAAGAACAGTGTATATTATTGGGTTGGCAACTAAGTAATTGCCGATTTCAGTTATATATGTCTCTCACTCCCATTTTTATGATATCCGTAAACGTTATGATCTTCTTCTTCTTATATATGTTAGCTGGCATCCTAACCTAGCTTTACAAGTTCATTGCGTAGATATTTTCTTAAAGTTTTTTTTTTTTTTACCTCAATATTAATATGGAGTGCAAAATCGAACATTTTCGTCATATTTTGCTTTATTATTTCCGTAAAGGAAAGAACGCAGTGCAAGCTACCAAAAAGTATTACCAGTTATTTCGATCCCTGGACAATTCCCTTCGTGGTAAAACTTTCAATAATGATGACGATGTAAAATCTCACTTAACTCAGTTTTTGGCCGAAAAGCATCAGACTTTCTACGAGCGTGGAATTTTCAAGTTGGCAGAAAGATGGCAAAAGGTCATCGAACAAAATGGAAAATACATCATAGATTAAAGTTCATTCCAAGTAAAAAAAAACTCTTAGTTTTTTACTTAATTACTTAGTTGCCAACCCAATATTTCATCGCATTTCTCCACTTTTTGTTTTATGGAGTTCTTATGGCTCATAGAATTAAGATCAATGGACGTAACAAAGCTAACGGTCCGAGGATGTCGATTGCAAACAGACGAAGGTACAAAACCTAAACAATTGGTGCTGCATGGAATAAAAATAAGAATTGACGAAGAACGAAGGGGTTTGTACCCGGAAAACAGACCCGAAGAAGTACACCCTTGGAATTCAAATTTTGGTAAAAAAAAACCGTGAGAGTTACCGGTGTCCAACACATGTGTACCCGATTCTCAGGCAACAAAAGTCAACGGACCATTAAACCGTAATTGTTTCAACAGCCTCTTGCGCGAACTATGCGGCAAAGAGCCGCAACGGAAGAACGGAATTGCATTGATATTAGGACGAAACAGCGTTTCCCTCCGCGAAACTTTGCTCAGTCCTCGGTCGAGTTTCCGTTGTCCTTCGGGAGTCCTCTTTTAACCGTTGCAAGTTTCTCTGGTTTCGGTGTAGTTCGATACTTGTAACTCGATTGATACCGCCTGTGCCGGTTCCCCGGAGACAATTTCGTTAGCACTGACCACGAAATTTTTTCCTCCTCCGACGAGGAACTCGAAATAGTGTTACTCTTCGTTCCATGTGGTATTTCGAACGCGTTCGGAAATCAACTGATTGAATTCGTATTGATTATTATTAGGCGGACCTATAGGTAATCAATCATTCTGAAATCTAAAACAAACTCTCTAGTAAATTCAAGTTATGTTATTCGATACATCTCCGTACCGTTGCATCGACACTTTGACTGCGAAACTAGAAACTTGAAAAATTCCATAAAATAAAAGCAAGTTATTTAATGAAATTAAAAATTGAAACAATTGAATGTATGATATTGAGTAGCCCTTCAACTTTCTTACATTTTACCGATCTTAATCAAATTTGGTGCAACGAATATATTAACATGAAAATTTATTTTAAAATCTGGACAAATAAAAAGTATGCAATGACGAGTATGATCCTCGGCAGGTAGGCACACCATTTTATTACAGGGTTGTAAAGAAAAATTATACTTTATAGAATATTTTGAACACAGGCTGCTTTTTTACCGAAAACTGTAAAAGAGAGTACGTGATTCCTCTTCAACGATCGGTGCAGAATTAAAGTTACAATCGGTAAAAAACTAAATATATTCTTTCACTTGATAAAAAATTTTTCACTTAAAGATGAATATTTTTAGTCGGGTCTGCATGATCCACCATTAGCGTGAGTTTTTATTAGCACCGTGTGGGAGGGTTAAAGAAGAGCTTCCGTCGTGTCTTGATAGGAAATCTACTAGAAATTTCTTACGGGCCACGATGAGACGGTAGTTGCCGCGCGACTCATTGTCTCCCGGAATGTATAGAGCAGAGTTTGTTTTCGCGTTTAATGGACGTGCCCATTTCCCGGTAAGAACTCACCGGGGCTGAATGCCCTCCCCCCGGTCAAACACCCATAAATTCCGTGTTTCACTTTTCTTAATAATCCCCGGTTTTCGAGAGGGCGGAATTATCTAAATGAAATATTCAAGAGGGCCACGGCTACACGGCCGCGACGGTTATTGTACGTGAAAAGCGGTGACAAGAACGAATGAAGCTCGTTTCCAAGGGCCGCTCTTGTTCCGTGGTTTAAGTAAAAGGACGAAAAAACGAAGAAGGAACGGGGCCGGGAAGGAGAGAAGAGAAAACTTCTCGTATTTTATCAGTCCACTTAACAATCCCCTTCATTCTTTGCGACAAACTCCCTCGCGAGAGGAGCCGCCTTTTCAAACTACAACTTTAATCAATCTTACCCCTGTTTCAATTCTGGCCACTGACCCCAAAAACAAAATGGAAAGGTAGTATGTATATACCACGCGCTAGAAACCGTAGGCATAGAATCGCCGCTCTGCATACCATCTTCTTGCTAATACTTCCGTATACACCGCGGTGGTAACGGCAAAAAGTATTTCAAAAATTATTCGAATGATTTATTAAATTGTCAAATTCTGAGAACGAGAAGACGTCACTCCGACCACGAAAAAAATAATACTGCGATTTAAAACAATGATCCCTTCCACGAAGGTGGTACGGTCAGGTTGTCCTAGGCAGGTTAGACGCTGAGGGTCTATAAACACTAGATACAAAACCAACAAAAAAAAAATTATGGCGGGGCGCCGACCCTATTTCCCGGAACTTCCTGTTTTCGTATCACGCGTCCGTGGGAGGGGGACGGTTAAAATCGCAGTATTATTTTATTCGTGGTCGGAGTAACATCTCGTCTGCTGTCGCGATTTCGTTAAGTGTGTCGTGTGTGTGTGTTGTGTGTGTTGTTCAATAATTGTTCAATAAGTATAAGTTGTTCAATAATTGTGTGCTGTGGATCCGACGGAGGTACAGAAGATTCAGAAGTAAGTACACTTTACATTAGTATTTTATAATGTAGTTTGTAGTACATTAGTGTTATATTTTATTATTCGTATGTAGAATATTAGATGCACTGTATTCGATTATTATTAGACATTGGAGTTTATAGATTCATGGCAAAAATGAGTACATTTAAGATAATAAATTAACCCTTTGCACTCGAAGTTATTTTAACTCCAAAACGAAACATTTCATACGATCTAAAATATTTTCCTTCTATATATTTGTTTTTCATGTTGTACCTACGAAAATGGTGGAATTTGCTCGTACAATACTGACATTTTTGGTAATTTATTAAATCCGAACATATTCAATAATGTAAAAAATATTTTGAATAATGATATAGCAATTTTTAGTGGAACCTTATAGTCGTCATTCGAGTGCTAAGGGTTAAAAGAATTTAAGAACGTCAACGTATTATCTTTCAGCTTATTAATATTATTAAGAACAAGAAAGTTCTGCTTGGCTTTCTTTTTTTTGCAATTAATACAAACATTTTTCATTTTTCATAAAGAGATCAGCAATCTAGTAATTACTATACCTTGGCTTTATGGTTGAATTTATCTGAATGCACGCTTTCAGAATAAATATGTGGCATTCCATTAATAAAAATGTAGATCATAAAAATGTAATATTACGTTGTCATACAGCTCTCGCCATTCTTCGACCAAAGTAATTTTAATAATTAAAAGTGTTCGCATGGATTCTTTCTCGCATGGATGTTTACTAAATCCATGTTTATGAAAATCCAATAAACACAAGGAAATATCATCCATTGAAATCGCTTCCAACTTTCTTTTCTTATATTTTCTGGAAGATTTTAAATCAAATGAAACACAGTTTTTTGCGACGATTGCTGAGAGGACAAAAAAGGGCGGTCAATTATTTAATTGGAATTGCGTGTTATATTTTTTATTTACTTAGCTGTCACGGAAATTAATAACACTTCGTCGTATCATTTTTATTTTTACGCTTGTACTCAAACAATTGTAGAAAGTACATTCATCGTTGGTCTAAATAATGACAAAACTGGTACGCAACTGTGCAATAACTCATTGGCTGGCTAATTGTTCATGTATGAGGAGAATTTGAATGCAGCAATTTATTTTTTAAATTACCTAACCGAGTTTGACCGAGATTTTTCAAATTTACTTTCTTGCATTATTTATGAACGCGTTTGCTATGTATTATATTTACATGTGCTGCATTATGTATTAATATACTTAACGGGGAAAAAAACCCGAAGCTTTTATATAGTTCATGTAAATAAACGAAGGTGCGTACACCTGCGTAGACTATTCGAATGTTTTTGTTCTCGACACTGAATTGAAAATATTTCGTGTCAAATGTCCGTACTGTAATTTATGAAACGAGAGGCAAAGCACGGAAACAAATCCGTTTCTATAGTTTCCGAGCAACTCGTTAACGTTCCCACAGTTCGGCCATTTTCTACTTTATTCGACGGTCGCGCGGGAAAACCGAAAAGGAAAAAAGCAGAATTCTTCGACGCGATCGGACCCCGTTCACCGCCGCTTTCCTCCGGGTTTTCTTTCTCTTTCGCGCGTTTAATTGGTACGAAAAATCACGGGAAGGAGAATGGCGCGAATTACTGGGATTGAAAGCTCCATCCGCGGCTCTTAATTACTAGGCCTGCGCTATTGGCGAATTCAGTCGCGCGTTGCAAACCGGCTTTGCGGAAACTAACGAATGTACTTGGCCGACTTTCTTTACTCTTACTCGCGGGGAAACTTTCGTCGTTGCAACCATTCCGGCCAATTTTTCGGTTCACCGGTGACCATTTTAAGCGAATTCATCGGACAAACATCGAACCCTGTCTTGTTTCTTCCGTGTCTCTCTCAATGGCAGTTACCAACCCCTTGCGCTACTATTTATGTTGTGATTACAACGATTAGAAATTCTTCATCGTTCAGAATTTCATAGAAAAACAATTAGAGATGCCTCTCGTAATAATGCAGGCTAGCATAAAATGAACGATGCATATTGAATAATAAAGCTTGAATTTAAAGCACTTTGAGTTCGATGTAATGATAAATAAATATAATGCGACATATAAAAAGGATAAAATTAAAAGATATACTGGAACTACAGTAAAGGTATACTGCTCTATATAAATATTACGGCACCCGCAAAGGATGCAGTAGTTGTTAAATAATATTAGGAAGTCATTAAAAACTCGAGGGGTGCTTTCCGAGGAAATAGTTTAAAGTACATGGTAGTTTCGTTCCTTTCCTCCTTTTCGGAGATATAAAAGGAAAAATATTTTTATAACTGCAAAAACGTCGCTCTAATGTTTCTATCAACTACTCTGAATTTTTTATTTAGTTTTCGGATAACGTTATCTTGCAGAAAATTTTTGTACTTCATAAAAAAGTACCTCTGCTTTCCTGCCATAAACTTTGTCGATATTTAAATTTTTTTTTGTGGATATTGTATAGATACTACTACCAATTTAGATACAAACTGTTCTATCTCTTCATTTTCATAGTCAGAATTAACACGTTGCCGCACACTTTTAATTTGACGATCGTGCTCAGAAAAACATTTTTTTTTCCGGAGCGATAAAGCATGAGAAAACGCATAACAAAAAACAATTAATATGCTGTCCGGTATGCTATACCTTTTTTCGATTTATTGCTCAATAATTAACAAGTGAATGCACTTTTCACAACTTTTTTATTTGAGCCTGTAATGAAAATTTAAAATATGCGTTTTGTAGATCTCTGTTAGTTATACACGTACTGAAAATTTCATCGAAATCGGTCAACGTTGCAATGAACTACAAACGTTTCAAAATGAGAGTTTAAGGGTGAAAGTCGCAGATTTTTGATCTTGCCAGGTATTTTCGCTCTTATGTAATCATCTTTAAACGTTTGTATCTCATGACAACGTTAACCGATTTCAATGAAATTTTCAGTATGTATATAACTAACATATATCTACAAAACGCATATTTTAAATTTTCACTACAGGTTCAAATAAAAAAGTTGTGAAAAGTGCCATTTTTATTTTCTCATGTAATTCTTACCAATTGCAATTTTTTCAAAATCTTTTTTACACATCATTTGGAAAACCAATTCTTCTAACTCCTCAAAAAAGTCGAGTCGTTTGATTCACTTAAAAAAAAAAGTTATACTGATTTAAAGGGCGTTCGAATACTTTCGTTACTCATTGTATATCCTTTGGAGGAAAGATAGGCATACGATAAATATAAACTATCTTTCTTGTTCCATGAAATTGTGAACGATGAAGAATTTCAAATCATTATAATCACAAAATAAATAATAGTGCAAGGGGTTAAGGGCTGAATCGTGTACAAGGATTTTCTTGGATGACAGTAAGAACGAAATGGACAATAAATGAGAGAGGAAACACGTACCTTCGGAGTCCGAAGTGTCAGACAGCGGCGGCTCGTTCGCGATGTACTGTCGACCGCTGAGCAAGTTATTCTCGACGATGGGTCGTTTGTCCTCGAGCTGCCTCCTGAAGCCGCGATGATCGTCCTGCAACAGGAGAGCAAGGGCACACCTGTTAATGTCGGGTGAATACAGGCTGCCGAGTACGCGCCAGCCACTCGAGCATGTTTTTCACGCTTAGCTTGGAGAACATTCGTACGAGGTTGCCGTCCGTATGCCGAACGGGATAAGTAGGGTAATTCGTTGGGCTCTAAACAGCGTCGGTGACGACGAGGACGACGACGACGACGACGGGTCGTTGCAAAGCCATCGACGTCGTCTTCATCTCGGCTACGGTGTGCATCCGTAATTTCGTTTGACAAGGCATGGCGGCGTCGGCAAAAGCTAGCCGACCGGCTACGGTTACCGGCTACGTCGAGTGGCTGAAGAGCAGCACTCACGATATCGTTCTCTCGCGACTTCTCGTTAACGTGATTATCTCACTTTCGTCTCTCCTATCCCCTCTCTCTCTCTCTCTCTCTTTTCCTCGCTACCTATTTCTATTTCTCTCTCCGCGCCGTTCCTGCTAAGTTCCCGCTCAAGAATTTAGACACCCGTGGGTCGAAACGGTTTTTGCCGGTCCGTTTCCCTCTCGCCTCGTTCGCGAGCGTACACCACGCTCATTTTCTTCCGGGCAGGTCTTACCCGGGCGTGTTCTCCTTTTCCATCTCTTCCTGTTGTTTTTCCGGATTTTCTTTCGTTTTTTCTTCGCCCACTACCGGGGAACGCGAGATACCTTTCGAGCCGCGTGAAATCCCTTCAAACAGCCCGGAATAATTCACCTACTTTCGTTGTTGCGACGACCGGAATATCTCTTCAGCCTTGCCGGGCTGATGATGAAACGCCTCTGGTTATTAAGGCTTGTTCCGCGCCGCTTCTACTTCGAGCTGAAATTATTTTGGGGCAAGCGATGTGTTGCGGTTCCTATCGCTTTCAATATTTTTTTTTTTTTTTTATAAATTTAGAGCCGAAAATAATTCATAACGGAATCGGTAGAGAAGCGCGAACTATGCTTTTGACGCGACCAAGTGGATTATACTCGCGCTCTGGTCGAGGTTCAGACGATCTACCTTTGACCATTTGAATTTCACTAGAACAATTCTTTTGACATTACATTTTCAAAGAATTACTATAGCGAACATGAATTAAGAGAAATTCTTACGTTACTTAAATTTTAGCTTGAATTTAGCGGAATTTCAAGACAAGATTAACACTAGAAAGACGGGAGCTTGTTAGTATATACCTATATTGCCTGAAAGCAGTCAAAATGACTGCATTGTGAAAAAATAACTAATGCGCAAAGAAATTTGTTTGACAGTAATTTTTAATATATTTTATATCACTTACAGTCATATAACAAGTTATTAATAAGTATTAGCAATAAAAAAATGTATTTCAGTTCGGAAAAAAATAATTTAAAGCAGTCAAAATGACTTGCTTAGGCAATCTAGTGTTAAAATTCTAATTACTAGACAGCGGATCTTTATGCAAAATAGAAAAATTTTCTACCAAAATTGCAACAAACCGGAACGAAACAGAAATTTATTTTCTTTCCTAATATGTTTAATAGGTTGAAAATAATATAACAGTATTTCTAAATTTTTCTAATGTTCTTACTGTTTTAAATTACACCTACTCATTTTTGTAAAAAATGCATAAAATCCGATGTCTACTAATTACCATAGTGAAAATAAATTAAAAGAAATTCTTACGTTACTTAAATTTTAGCTTGAATTTACGGGAATTTCAAGAGAAAATTAAATTTTAAAAGAATTACTATAGCGAAAATATTATATTGCTTAAATAGTTTAAATTCAGGGGAGTTTCAAGACGAAATTGAATTTTAAAAGAATTGCTATAGTAAAAATAAAATGAAAGAGATTCTTACATTACTTAAATTTTGTATAAATAATTTATAAATTTTATATTTTGATTTTCGTAAAATTGTCCACGAAAGTAGAACTTTGCGCGAGGTAATAAATTAAATAAATAAATCAAATTTTATGACTTAGAACCGTATAATTTAAACTTTGAGAGTTCGATGTAGCCTCTCCGGCGCCAGAAAATAAGGTCAATTCGTTAGTCGAGAAATTAGAAGCAATAGAGGCATCGTTCATCCAATTGGAACTCCAGACGATTTCTAATTGGTCTCGCCGAGGTAATCGTCTTATCGGTACGGTTATCGGAATGGCGGGTTAATTACGCACTACGTTCCGCAGTAATGCGCTAATATTATTCTTCATCTCGATATCAGTCATTGTTGAATAGCGTTTTTACTTCGCTTTATTTCGCTGTTAATCGGGACGTAAAGATAAGGGGAGAAATGGGTCAACTGTGCATAGACGTCTCTGCGCGCGCGTGTGTGTCAACTACGATTAACCGCGTTTAGCTGCGATGACACTTTCAACAACAGGCCTGGACAATTTGCGGCTCGCGAGCCACTGGCGACCCCTTCCCCTACTCTCCTGGGTTCCCCCCACCAAACTCCTGTGGAGCGTAGATGTACTCGCTCCGCCCATTTCCACCGCTGGCGTTCCAGTAGGCCAATGCTTAGGCTTTGACGTCACGCCTAATAGAGCAGCTAGAGGCGTGCCCCTTCCACTCTGACCAATCAGCACCGCATTCCTGTCACGAGACTTCTTGTGCGGCACGCACAGTACACGCATGTATTCGCAGTCGCGCGAGACAAAACATGAAATAGTTGATAGTGTGGGAGTATTTCTCATTTATTTTTTTATGGGACTTTCACCGACTTATTCGTGGCATTTTTCTGATCAAAGTGACACTAAACACGATGTAATTTTAACTGTATTTAGTGGTTTGTAATGCGCCTTCTTTCCGTTACAAGAAAATAGTAGTTCTACGCGATTTTTGTCACAGCACGGATCCTTAGATCAAGACTTTACTGTACCAGTTCTGGAACTTTTTCGTCAGAACAGAATTTATTTAAAAACGGAAGGTTTATTAGGAGCCCTGTTTTTCTGTAAATAATTACCTATTTAATGTATTACAATTCGTAAAATTATTTCTCACCAGAAATTCGAACTAAATCCCTACAAGCTGCTTTCGGTGTGTTCAGTAAAATTTCAAATACCGCGAGGAAAAAGCAAGAATTGTACGAAATGTTAGAGTGTCGCGCGCATACGTACACGTATAATAAATTCATGCTCCATTGTCTGATTACCATTGAATTTCACCGATATGAAAGCACGTGTGCGTTAGCACGAGAAAAATGGACTCTCTAGTGTATGATATAAAATAGCGCGCCTTAATCCGGCAAGTGCAACAACAGAGAGTGATCGATAGCAAGTTGCATTCACGAAACTATATCGGGAGCGGAGCAATTATCGAAATCCGACGTTTCCAGCGGTAAACAGTAAACCGTCGGAGTGCGGGCACAAAGAACTTCCCCGCGAACGATCTTCCTGTTCCGATCCGCGATCGCCTAATTTCCAATAATTCGTGAAGCGCCGGCAATTAAAGTGAATTCCAATTTCCAGGAACGGCCACGTCGCGTCGTTGTTCCGCGCGATCGAGAGCGCTCGTTGAAATCTATTTCGTTCGGGATAATAATCGTCGTTCCCTGCTAATTTCTCGTTTCGTTCGATGCGATACACCTCCTTTTTTTTTTTTTGTTTTTTGTTTTTTGTTGTTCCTGTATCGCACGGTCGATCCATTTCCCGTTAAAGCCCCGCTCCGAAGGGTAACGCCGGGGCTGTTGGGTCCCGCTGCAACGACCCGTTTACGCCGAAAGCGTGTTTTACGTATGCAACATTCGCGCGAGCCGTTTCGATTTCACGCGCGAATATGGCGCGGTCCGTAGCGAGCCCGCGATTTCGTGCGTGCCCCTCGCCAGCCACCCCCGAGTATCGATTTATCATCTCGTGCAATCTCGCGACCGGCTCGGCTCGCTGACAAAATTCGATGCGTGCCAGCCACCCTCTGCGTAACGTCCCCGTACAGCGTCCTATTTTTCCAGCACCGTTCGATGCGTTTTCAATATCGGACAGCTTCGCCGATAAACGGATTTGCCATAAAGAGCTGTCTTTAATTTCTTAACCCCTTGCCCTACAATATCGAGTCAGACTTACTTCTTATTAATTTTCCTTAAACCAAAATAAAATTCTGTTTTGTTGCAGTTGATATGTACCCTTTGAAGAATACATAAGCATACAATAAATATAAATTATCTTTCTATTCTATGAAATTCTGAACGATGAAGAATTTCTAATCATTATAATCACAAAATAAATAGTAGTGCAAGGGGTTAAGCACTGTACGCCACTATAGTGGCTTTCCGTGGAAAGCATCACTTCGAACAGAATGAACCACTATAGTGGCTTTTTTGCCTTCCGTAGCCAGGTGCGCCGTCCCTGGGAGACAGACTCGCGGACAAACGCGCCGTACTTAAGGGGTGAATGACGCATGTAAAGTTTTACGTTTGCGACGTATAATCTCAAAACATTATGAGCTCAGAATACGCGGTTCGTTGAAAATAATTAAAAATATTATAAGGTTCAGTATATTTAAGGTAAAGGCACCAGTAGTTGACCATTTTATAGAAAAACATAAAAAATAAGGTTTTTATAAGCCGTGCATTTTTTATGAAAGTGAACCTCGGATGCCATGCCGTCTGTTGTTTAAATTTCAAAACAATAATTTTTATGTTTTTCTATAAAATGGTCAACTAGTGGTACATGGTCAACTACTGGTGCCCTTACCTTAACGCCTTAAAACATTTCAATTTTTCTTATTTACTCGCGAATATCTCTACAGGATTATATAAACAAAAATGTTAAAAATTCCGTGTTGCCAAGGTGAACTTTAACACCCAAAATTGTACTGTGCGTGTACATAATGTACATTGCATGCAACGTGGTGTCTAACGGATGTACAGAATGATTATCATGTACGACGATAGTACCGAGTGTGTGGAATGCATATTTATAATTCGTAGTGTACGGTGTGCAGCTTACACTTGATGACGCGCACTAACATATTCGCGTATAAAACGTAGTGTATGCAGCATGTTTCCTTCTGCAGAGTGCACGATGTCTCATAGATAGTGCAGAATACACCACACGCATCGCGAAACTGCATGTCGCACAGAGTACTTTACATAATGCATGGAGCGTATGAAGCACATTACATGCTATACGATGCATATTGAATATTGAGTGGTACACATTACACGACGTTCGGTTGCATAGTAAATATTATAGTATTATTATTCTCTAAGCGTTTCCGATTTTTCCTGAACTTTAATTAACGCATTGACTGCCAAGCTAGAAACATCAAAAATCTCATCAAATCAACGTAAATTATTTAATGAAATAAAAATTGCAGTCCTCCAACTTTTTGGCGTTTTACAGATCCTAATAAAATTTGGTACGATTAATATGTATTAGCGTAAAAATTCCGTCACCCACATATGAGTGACGTGGCAGTCAACGTGTTAATATCGTTTAATAAAACCTCATCTTACTGCTTTGCACTCGAAACTATGCATTTAATATTGAAACACATTTTACGTTTTTTACCGATAAATTTGGGTTTTCAGTTATCGTTTAATTCGAAGGAAAATATTTCCAGCACGTATCGCGTTACCAAGTTATTTATAAAAAACTTCTGCATATAATTTCGGTCTGTGAAAATTGTGGTAGTCGTTTATTCAAGCGTTCTTTTGTCCGCCATTGCATTGCATTGGTCAGGATCTCGGTTGGCTTGAATATTTTAGTCTCGCGAGAGGAAGAAAAATCGGCTTTTATTTGTATTTTCGCGAGGACTGCAGTTCTACGGGTCGGTTGATAATTAACGTTTCCCAGTCGAGATAATCTTAAAGCATCGCCGGGCGCCAAGTTGTGTTCCATAATTTCTATAAATTACTACGTCCCGTCGCCCGTTTACTTACAACTATTCGCGCTTGTATTAGAACACCATTCGCGAACCCATTCCCGAGCATTCCGGCATTACGCGGACCACTATATTGTTCAACTGCTATACCGCCGCACAGCCGTGGAGTTCTGTTGGATTAACTCCTGGTACGGTCATTAGTCGGGTGCATTTGCGTCTCTCTTGGGTTTCCTCGCGGGCCGGCGTTAGTTTGTGACTTAAAATTATGCGCCACCCCGCCGTGAAATATTTTACAGATTACAAAACTCATCAATTCTCGGTTATCTGACGGTTCGCAATTTTTCACGAGCCCTCCAACCTCTCACGGTTCTGTCGCATGGGAGACGCGAGAGGCTGGCAAACCGTCATGGATGCTGCTTATGTTTACTTATCGCTTACGGCTACCAACTTTGTTAATACGCGGAATATTCCAAAAATTCCCAAAATTACCAAAATTCTTCTCTTCAAGATATCTAAAATTCATCGCCGGAACGACTAAACTGTACACCTTATGGATTTATAGGTTTGTCTAAAATTCGATTGCATACAGTATATAATACAAAATTTATGTTTTATTTCATTTCAAATCCTATGAAATTCTGAATACCGTGTAGCACAGGTAATTTCTATTTAAATGTAGAAAAAGCGTTTTCACATTCTATGTGCATCTACACACTTACTTGGAAATATGTACATACATAAGTAAAATAGGAATTTATATATGAAGCTCGAAATGCTCGAAGCGATACAATTTTGAATTCTATAGATTTCGAGCTTGTCAAATACAACTAAACAGTGAAACAGTATTTATTTTCTTGTCAGTACACACGATTTTCGCAAAAATAGGAAACATTTCAGACAGTTTCTCATGGGTTCAACGTATTCGGGTGTAAGTTAAATTTTTACATTTCCCCACTCTGCCTCCTGTTACCCAAAGGATATTTATCTCGAAATGCTCGAAGCGATACAATTTTGAATTCTATAGATTTCGAGCTACTTGCTTGTCAAATACAACTAAACAGTGAAACAGTATTTATTTTCTTGTCAGTACACACGATTTTCGCAAAAATGGGAAACATATTTCAGACAGTTTCTCATGGGTTCAACGTATTCGGGTGTAAGTTAAATTTTTACATTTCCCCACTCTGCCTCCTGTTACCCAAAGGATATTTATCTCGAAATGCTCGAAGCGATACAATTTTGAATTCTATAGATTTCGAGCTCTACTTGCTTGTCAAATACAACTAAACAGTGAAACAGTATTTATTTTCTTGTCAGTACACACGATTTTCGCAAAAATGGGAAACATATTTCAGACAGTTTCTCATGGGTTCAACATATTCGGGTGTAAATTAAATTTTTACATTTCCCCACTCTGCCTCCTGTTACCCAAAGTATATTTATCTACCAGCATTGTAATTCCTTCGCGAAAGAAGTGCAAAAGGAGTTCGAAAAAATGTGAACGCAGGAATTTAATTTGCAAGAACTCACAATTAAGCGTACAGGAAAAAAGCTACGTGAAAGTGCTTCGACGTACTATCCGGCTGGAAAAGGAGTGAGGTGGAAGAGAGAATTGTACGGAATGCTCCGAATCGTCGGCACGAATAATGGAATTAAAATAAAATCGCGGAGATTCGATAAACGAGTCCGGCGACTCTGGCGTCGTTCTCGCTGAGAATCCGGTAAACAATTATATCTAAATACAGCAGAACGAGATTCTCCTGTTTTGTAATGCCGCTACTTGAATACTGTTCTCATTCGGGGCAGCTGAGTACGGAGATAACGTGCACGTGTTGCAGGTGCATGTTGTCACGTCGCGAACAACGACGACGACGACGACGACGACGATGCCGACGACGAAGATGGCCAAGCAAAAGCATTTCGAGTGGCACCGTGCAAAAGAACCGACGAGGACACTACACACAGCTTTTAAAGAACGATATTTGAATTTCATGCATCGCAGATGCGACATTGGCACATCACGTAAACCCCGAAACTCGCTTATTGTTCGAAACACCTGTACGCCACGACCTTTTTGCCCAGTTTTATTTGCTGTTCGTGTATAACGGCCCGAACTAACTGCTATCGTGCGGAATACATTATGTTTTATCGTCAACATCGTTCAGATAAAAATCGAATCGCGCTCGTTCTCCGTGTACTGAATTACATATTGCTACCCCGTAAACGTGTACCATTGAGCAATTCTGAATTATCTTGGTGCAATTCTGAATTATCTTGGTGCAAGTCTGAATTATCTTGGTGCAAGTCTGAATTATCTTGGTGCAATTCTGAATTATCTTGGTGCAATTCTGAATTATCTTGGTGCAATTCTGAATTATCTTGGTGCAATTCTGAATTATCTTGGTGCAATTCTGAATTATCTTGGTGCAATTCTGAATTACCTTGGTGCAATTCTGAATTATCTTGGTGCAAGTCTGAATTATCTTGGTGCAAGTCTGAATTATCTTGGTGCAATTCTGAATTATCTTGGTGCAATTCTTTGCTTCGTCTCCTGGAACCTGGTATGAAAGATCAGAATCGAAAAATTGCTTGTTTTTCGATAAATGTTCCGTGCATAGAAAATAATTAACACGTTGACCGCCATGTCACCCAGATGTGGGTGACGGAATTATTTGTCCAGGTTTTAAAATGAATTTTTACGTTAATATATTCATTGTACCAAATTTAAGGAATTGAGGACTACTCAATATCATACATACAATTTGTTTCAATTTTTATTTCGTTAAATAACTTACTTTGATTTCATGGAATTTTTCGAGGGTTCTTGTTTGGCAATCAAAGTGTTAAGCTCCGCGCAACGGTTCGGATAAATCGACTGTAATTCATTGGAAAATCGTGACGCATTTCGATATAGGAGACTAGCAATTAATTAATATCTGCATGCAGCAGATCAAGTGTTTTTCGCAACACGAATTCTGCGTATACCTCTGATTTTGTAAGTCGTATTTCAAGTAAATCGAACCATTATTTACGCTTACCGCGAGCAGAATAGAGCTCGAGCAATTATGATTCACAGTTTCCGTTCCATTAAACTCTCCGACTAATTGTGGATTTATCTAGACATCCGGCTGCCGCCTACCAATTTGAATTCTTTTGCTTAACCGAGCGGATCGCGAAAACACACAATTTCAGATAGCAACAGCTCGAAACGAAACGGAACAAATCCTCGATTTCGAACTCGCAGCCCCGAATTCCTTCGAATCCAGCCCGCGGGCCGACCCGTATTCCGACTTACTTTTCAGCCCCCGGGTAATTAGCAGTACCCAATTCGCGAGGGATCGATACTGTCGCGGCTCGAGTTTATTTATTCGCACACGTGATCAACTGACCCGGTTAAACCCGCGGCTTTAAACAACGGTAACAACCCGAAAACAGGGGTAACAGTATCGTCTCGTAATTGTCGCAAAGGTCTCTACCGTAACTGTCAACATTTCATCCGCATCACTGAGAATCCACTGGGTTCAGTGTCCTCGCAAGCGAAGAAAAAGATTAAAATTTAAAAAATTTTTTATTTCTTCGTGAAACCTCTACCATCGTATTCGTCACCTTTTTCTGATTAAAACGACGCCAAACACGATATAGTTACGATCATGATCACTCGTGTAACAAGAAGAAGAAAAAGATTACAATTAAAAAAATTTTTTATTTCTTCATGAAACCTCTACCATCGTGTTCGTCTCGTTTTTCCGATTAAAACGACGCCAAACACGATATAAGTTACGATCACAATTACTCGTGTAACAAGCGAAATTAAGAATTCCTGTACCTCTACGATAAATGTCGAGTCCGAGACTTTAATCGCTTCTTACACGAGTGATCGTGAATGTGTCGTGTTTGGTATCATTTTAATCAAAGAAACGGTACAAATACGACGGTAAAAGTTTCATTGACCAAAAACCAAAGATAGGAATTTTGATTTTTGAATTGAAAAGTCGAGCTGGCACGAGTTCCTTGATATTTGCTGTACACTTGACCCTGAGTTCTTTTTTTCTCTTTCAATCGCTATCCTTCTCTGCGTCCGGCACGCTACAAAGAACGTAGAGCATCTCTACTGTAATCGTCGCTCGGCAGACCCGACGACGCGACAATTACGGAGATACCGGGTTTCCGCGAGCGGTGAAACTCTTATCCCCGATCCCGATTAATGGCCGGCGGATCGTCGAGCGTGGCTCGCGATAAGTGGCGGCGCAGGTGTCGTCTGTCGATGACATCCGTGATCGGGATCGCGTTACATGCACCTTATCATGCCTGTACACTCGGCAGGGGTCGGCGCATAAGCGCGCGAGAGCTGTAGCTAGTAACATGCACGTTCTAATCTGGATTACTCCGAACTAGTCCGTCTTTGTGCGTGGAAACTGGGACGGCGAGGGTTGCTGCGAGAACCCCAACCCTCTTCTCCGAACCCCTCTGGCCGAGGCATCGTCGACGCGTGCCCCTCAGTGTCCACGCACACACGCTGCACCCCTAATTGCGTCATTTTCGTGTAATCCAGTCCATTGCAGTAGGTTACAGGGAACGCTTCGTGCTACACGAGCCTATTTGCCTGCAGCAAGACTGCGCAGGCCCGCGCGGATACCGCGACTCGACTTAACGACCGGAACACCGATTCTTGAACGGTTTTGCGATCGGGATTCAATGGGCTCGATGGACCGTGGATGATCCCTCGAGGCTCAGATCACTTTTATTGTTACCAGGGCTAGCCATAAGTAATCAATTATTTGCAAAGAATTTGCCTTGCCTTTAACCAGTTGACTGTGGTGATCTCTTTGCAAAGCGCCCACCAGTGTGTGCCGCAATAATCTTAGATACTGCTTACGAGTTAGCTCTCAGGAAGTTATAAATCCAACTCAAATTATTTATAATTTTCATTTGTTTGTTTCATTTCGTCTTGACCTCTAAACATTTTAAACATATTAAAATGTACGAATATAAGTTACTTTTCGCCAGAATTACAATTTATATACCAAATTGTAACAAAATTTTACGCATGACGGATATAGTCGTCGTGACACAAAATTCTGCCACTTCTCCATGACGGATATAGTCGTCAAACACACTTAACTGGTTAATTCTGTACCGATCGTTGAAACACGTATACTTTCACAGTTTTCCGTAAAGCAGCCTGTGTTCAAAATATTCGTCAAAATATACACCAATTATCCGAGAGCAACGAGAATATTCGTCGATCAATTTGCAGTATCGTTACCGGAGATGAAAAATGGATTCTTAACCCCTTGCACTACGATTTATTTTACGGTTTTAGTGATTAAAACTTTTTTATAATTCGTAATTTCCTAAAAAAAAAAGGAGAAAATTTATATTCATTGTATACCTATGTGTCTTCGGTAGCTGTGCATTATCAACGCAAAAATAGAATTTTATGTCGGTTTAAAGGAAATTAATAACATACATATTTATTAGACTCTGTCTTGAGAATCTTCATCACGAGTCTGACTCGTTATTATAGGGCAAGGGGTTAATGATGACGCGCGTATCGTTTCAGTAAGAATATTTCTAATAGTTGTATGGACTTTCCTGTATTTTTTTTTTTTTCTACGTAACCATGACGTCTGAGCGACTGCACGCCATTATCTCATCTACGTGCAACAGCGCAATATTATACGCATTCATCTTCTAGAATGCCCGAGTGCGCACATATTTGCGTACAGATTGTATGTCTTAATGAATTTATGCACATGTCCAAACCGCTGGTTGACACATTTGGCCACATTATTGTGCCTGATTGCGCAGTCTGTCAGAACTATTACCGAACAGCTTATTATACGGACAGTGGTTTCCGAGTTATTTCGTATTTTTTTTTTTTTTTTTACAACTTGAGCACAGGTCGGTATGCATCGCGATTTTTTAGATATCGAACGAGAGACTCACCTGTTGTTTTTGCAAGGTGGCAACGTCACCGCAGACAGGACCGAGACCGGTGAGTTCGGTGTCCTTTCTGATCACCCATTCGATGAGCTCGCGTAAAGATAGCAGCAAAGCGTTCCAATGTTCCGTATTACTCTCCAATCGATTTCTGAAAACAAACGGGCATTCGTATTAGCGAGAATTGCCTGACGCAAGTTTCGTAAAAACGATCCACCAGATCAATTTGTACTACCTTCGCTATCTGTTTCAAATTAATCAATAACCACTTGGCATACGCAATATGCGAATCGAAGTTTCAACGCGAGGAATATGTTAATTTAAAATTAATATAAAAAGATGGCAATTCACGATTTAGAATCCTTTAATCGACGGCTACAGATTAGAGATCCCTATTTCACGTGTAATTAAATACACGCGTAACGGTTCATCTGTATTTGGTCACCCGTGCATTAATATATCCTTATTATGATTCGTGTAATTTCGAAAGCTTTGATATTAACGAGGACCTATTAATAATGCACGTGCGACTAACGGTACGCGTAAAACAGTACACGTGTATTTAAAATGACACGTATTCGCGTACGCGTAAGAGAAACGAATTAAAATAACGATTGCTAACGAATAGACTGCGGATGTTTATGCAATTTTCAATTTTTGTAGGAAAATTTTAGCCAAGTGGAAACAAATAAAATCTAATTTTTAGTAGTAGTAGCCTTCGTAGATCTGAAATAAATAAAAATTTTACTAAATTCTGTGGAATTTTATATGAAAACATTTTTTGAAAATGTTCAGAACCGATAAACGCATAAAGATCCGCAGTCTACTAATGAATAAACGGAGAGAAGAAACAATGCTGGTCGGTTATGCGTTAGGCTCGGCCGAGCCTAACTAACCTGCATGGAAAATGTGTCACGGAGATGCGCAGACGAGATAGGTATCGACCTTTCCGCGACTTCGATATTACGCGAGTTCAGCGTAACGATAAAAGATAAATTTGATGGAATCGGAAAAGCTGGGGCCAATGAGCGAACGAGGAAAATAAAGGTGGACGCAACTGCTAGAAGATGGAGGAATAGGTTGACGCGACGGGCCTGGATGGGCCAAACGGACAGGTGGAATGAATCAGAGGAGAAAGAAATGGGACGGGGTGGGGATTGATAGGGGCGAAGATCGAGGCGTGAGAGACGGTTGGTAAGGAGGACAAGAAGAATGGCGGCCGGGATTTAGATTTATATTCGACCATTGTTGCAGCATCGTCGACGGAACAGTGCATCCTCGCCTCACACCCTCAACATCCAACTCCTGTCTCTTCTCATCCCCGTCGCGTACAACCCTCCTTTTCATCCCTCCCGAGCCGCGGACCCGCCGTCTGGTATCGCGAAGGAACAGCATCGCGGCCGGATATATTGCAGTTATTGTAACGTCGATGAAAGTCCTGCGGAATTCCGCGGAGGTATACATCCGGCGTCCCAGCTTTTATATATGTATACGTACATACATACCCGCACGTCTATATACGTATGCAGCGAAAGGTATTGTGCTTTCTTCTCCCGCGAGATAAGGAGTCCCGGATACATCGTTTCTCGAGCGATGAATACCGCTAAGAAGGATAGGTTGCGAGTCTTGCCGACGGCAAATAAAGTGGGCCGCCGACGAAAATTTCATCCAAGTCGGATACAGAGTAATCTCTCCGTAACCGTTGCACAGTGGTCCAGAAGCCCGGTTTTTGTGGCCAAAATTCAATTTTTCAAGGTTAATAGATTAAAAAAATTTTTTTTGCTATAACTGATAACTCTTCAAAGCTCCTAAATTAAACTAAAAACAAAATCATAAAATTGAGCATTCCATTAAACGTTTTAAATACCACTTATAGGATATCAGAAAACAAGTTATAATTATGATTTTTTTATACGTTAGTAGATGTACTTTAAGTTCTAAATGCCATCATAAACATTTTTTAATCCATAAACAAATATTCCAAGTTTGTAACAAGTTAAGCTTCAAGACGGGTTTTAAAAAAATGCTAGAAAGTGCTAGACTCTCTTTGGACTTATTTTTTACGAAAGTTTAAACATTTGTTAAAAAGAATATGCAAAGTTTAGCTGCGCCCACTTGCGACTTTTAACTCTGTATTAATTTTAATAAAGGCGTCCGAGGTATTTTGACGTTGCGTTCGGGACCTGAACCCGCCTTATCTGTTTCGGCGTCTGTGGACCATAACTGTGATGTTTTCTTAAAGGGAACCTTATCTTTTGTTACTATTATGTATCGCAGACACTTTGGAACATTGTCGTAGACAGATGCGAAGAGGTTTTCTCACTACGTCTTTCGCTTTATTAGATCAGTCTTTTCCGAAGTGACCAAAGCGAAATATCCAGTGCAGTGCAGTGGATATAATGTTTTCTAGAGTGTTTCTGTTTTATTATTATTTTATTTTATAATTAGTTGTGTAATATTATTTATTTAGTGTATTTATTTAGGGTATAGTAATATTTTAAACATTCTATATAACAATGTCGACAAGATTTTTAAGCATGTTTCATTTTTCTTAGTGTATTAGACAGCAGCGTTCATAAAAACTTACTAACTTTAATTTTTTAGATATAATATCTCAATGATATTGTTCTATGAAAATGATGAAAAACATCGATTTACAAAATTTTTTAATCGGGCCACGAAATACCGCTCTCTAGATCGCCATAATAACCCTGCCGTAAAATTTTTCCATTTTTAATTTCAGATTCGTTATCAGCGACTCCAAAAACTCCTAATTACCAACTTTCAGAAAATTATGACAACATTTTGAATTTTGGCCACAAAAACCGGGCTTCTGGACCACTGTGCGTTGTAGCAAAAGTCGGGTTGAAGGAAAATTCGAAATTTTTGCTTAGAAACATATCTTTATTCGATTAGGTATTGTCCGTTTTTGTCGATGGCCTTTCGGCATCTTTCAGGCAGTGTCATAATTTCATGTTCATAAAACTTCTGATTTTTGCCAGGAAAAAACTGAATTAAATGTGGCTTTACATCGTCAGCGTCGTTAGAAATTTTACCATTTAACATGTTCACTGCCAACTACGAGATAACTCGTAGTGTGTGTTTTTGCCTAGGACACCAACTACGAGTTATCTCTCGTAGTTTGTTAACTTGCCATAATATGATTAATAATATTTCTGCATTAAGAAATGCCAGTCGCAGATAAAATGATAAATTATTTAAGAACAACAGTCTTTTGCGACGATGATTAAATTAAATTGGATTTTCACACCGAAATATTGAAAAGAGTATCGTGGCAGTCAACGTGTGTTAAGGAGTTCTGCATGGAACGAAATAAATGGTAATTCGAAGGCGCAAGGTTTTCAAACGAATCTACAGATTTCTATTCGGCTCGCAAAGATCTACTGGAAACGTTTATTCAACGGTGTAACTCCACATATGCGTCGAACAGCGTAATATATTCGTCGGAGAACAATACGCTAATCGGAGTAAGGAAAGAGAGACGGTCGCTTTACAGCAACGGCCATTATTTTTGCATGGACCTGGTAGCAAGATTGATGGAACAGTTGTAATACTGAACGGTCGTCTGTGCTTATTGCGAGCAGAAACAGTGAGTAATGGACAGACACATTAGCCGGTAGCAGTTCAACTCGACGAACATTTAGTTTTTACAAAATGAACAAATCTCGAAGTAATATCCACTTTGTCGCATTCAAGATATATCCGAGTCTCTTCGTTCTATAAAAGATAAAACTTTTTTTCTTTTTCATTTATTTCTTTACACAGGTCGCATCAACAACTAGGTCATTAGCGACCACAGATATTATATCGTAATATTACGTTATTATGTCTTCGTACTTAACATAAAAATCATTTATAAGTAGACATCGGATGTTTATGCAATTTCCAATTTTTATAGAAACATTTTAAGAAAGTGGAATGAAATAAAATCCTATTTTTAATGGGGACAGCCTTTGTAGATCCAAAGCAAATAAAAATCGTGTTAAATTCTTTCGAATTTTATATTGTTGCATTTTTTTAACATTTCCAGAAGCCATAAATGCATAAAGATCCGCTGTCTATTTATAAGTAATACCGAGGAGAAAAAATTTTATAATCGTTATATTTATACAATATTACAAAGCGTGGAAAATTTTTGTAGATTTTAGGAATTTTCAAACTTGGACTATATGTTCGAATTAATGTTGAAACAATCGCTCAAATTGTTTTCGTTCTGTAAAAATGGGAACTTAATTAAAAATGCGTAGTGTAGCTAACCATGAATTTCCGAAGTACGGTCTACAATAGCCAAAACTACCACGTGGTGTCCGAATATTTTCGTGACCGATCGTATAATTTTTCTACATTGAAATCTTGATTTTCATCGCACGATGCTAGACCACCGCCGTAAACAAATGAGCCCGGGATCGATAACGACGATGTCGGCTGGTTTAATCGATGCGGTCGTCGTACGATTAATTGCTCCGAGTTCGCCGGAGCCTGATTACCGGCAGGACAACGGATGTTGCGCAGGGGGTTAATGGAACATCGGCGTAATCCGTGTTTCGGGGGGGGGGTAGTGTCGCAGTCACGAAAAATACTTTACAGTAAACGTACCCGTTCGTCTTACCGGTGGTGGTGCCGACGACGGAAGAATCGGAACGGCGAACCGGTACACGATCGGCGTTCGTGCGATCGCATTTCAATTCGATGGGCCCGCGAATACCGTCACGACCCGCGTACCGGAAAACGGCGGGTACAACCCCTTTGGCTCGATCTTTACGACGCGGCGATCCAACGTAACATAAATCACACCGGCAGATTCTCTTTGCCGCGCTACACCGTGTAACGAACGTTTCCTATTCTTCCGGTACAGGGATGAGAAACGGGGGTGGGGTCATTCTTTAAGAGGACATTGTACGTGCGCGATAATACGGTTCCTACCCGTTCGATTCCCCACGAAATGTCGACGATAAAGGACAGAGATACTTCAAGTCAACGGTCGGACGTTAACTTTGTACATTAACCCTTAGAACTCGTGTTGCGACTCGGAGACATCACTAAAAATTACTGTATCAGAATATTTCTTCCATCAGTTTCCTATCTCATTTCGTAAAAATTATCTAGGTAGGTAGAAATATTTTCGAGTCAAAGGGTTAATACCTTAATTCGGGCAATAAGGTACAATTAATTTTCCATCAGTTTTGTATCTCATTTCGTAAAAATTATCTAGGTAGGTAGAAATAGTTCCGAGTGCACAGAGTTAATACCTCAATTCGGGCAATAAGGTACAATTCATTTTCCATCAGTTTTGTATCTCATTTCGTAAAAATTATCTAGGTAGGTAGAAATAGTTTCGAGTGCACAGAGTTAATACCTCAATTCGGCCAATAAGGTACAATTAATTTTCCATCAGTTTTGTATCTCATTTCGTAAAAATTATCTAGGTAGGTAGAAATAGTTCCGAGTGCAAAGGGTTAGTACCTCAATTCGGCCAATAAGGTACAATTAATTTTCCATCAGTTTTGTATCTCATTTCGTAAAAATTATCTAGGTAGGTAGAAATAGTTTCGAGTGCACAGAGTTAATACCTCAATTCGGCCAATAAGGTACAATTAATTTTCCATCAGTTTTGTATCTCATTTCGTAAAAATTATCTAGGTAGGTAGAAATATTTTCGAGTCCAAAGGGTTAATACCTTAATTCGGGCAATAAGGTACAATTAATTTTCCATTAGTTTTGTATCTCATTTCGTAAAAATTATTTACGTAGGTAGAAATAGTTCCGAGTGCAAAGGGTTAATACGTCAATTCGGCCAATAAGGTACAATTAATTTTCCATCAGTTTCGTATCTCATTTCGTAAAAATTATCTAGGTAGGTAGAAATATTTTCGAGTCCAAAGGGTTAATACCTTAATTCGGCCAATAAAGTACAATTTATTTTCCATCAGTTTTGAATCTCATTTCGTAAAAATTATCTAGGTAGGCAGAAATGTTTTCGAGTTAAAATAGTACCGAATACAAAAACTATAATACCTTCGATAAAGTACAATTCAAATTTAGTGGTTATTTTAGCAGTTATTTTAATTCCTATCATTAAACCGATATTTTCAAGAATAATAAAAGCGCAGACTATGGTTAACATCAAAGGTGGCGTAATTTTTCACCCCCCGAAACTGTTTGTCTGCCGAAAAAAAAATATTTGTAAAATATTTGTTTCGCATACTGTTTGTGACGCATACTGTTTTTAAAAATTGCGGTTGCAATTTAATCTTTCGTTGCTTGCTTCGAACTCTAGAATTATATTCGTTTTTCAATTGGCCACCGAAAATATTGGGGGAAGGTAGATATTTCATAAAATGTTTGAAAATGTATTGTATAAAATTTTTCAAAAATCGAATTAAGTTTGGGGCCTTGGCGACATGTACAGAGAAATCACTATATTGCGTTTGGGAATGCTGGGTACGGTGACAACGAATGGGAATAGAAATTAGTATGGAAAAAAGTATAAATAAATACGAAAAACGATACCAAAATTGAGAAAAGAAGATAACGTGTCGAAGTGGATGACATTTAATGAGACAGACGAGTATAAGTGAAAACTAAAGAATCGATGTGTCCAACACAGCTTAATCTTTCAATTATAAGCAGCCACACCTCTGGAATGGTGCGCGAAAGTTGCTCTAATTTTGTTTTTTTTTCACAGACTGTACTATGTCTCATAAAAGAGTAATATTAAAGACTTACCGTCCGCCAATAACTGGTGTTCGTAATTCCTTCGCCTCTTCTGAACACCTAGGTCCAGTTAAGTTTCCGCACAAAACACAAGTACAAAACGGAAAGCACAAACAGACGCAAAGACAAGACAATTGTGAAGCAAATGTATGTAGAGTGAAACAAAAAGAAAGTCTGAATATTCTTAGAGCTTGCTACGCGAAAGAATTCTATTTACAACCGATCGTCTCTTCAGAAAGGCTAATTGTAATTTTGACGTTCTCTAGTAGCGATAAGAATGTTCAACGGATAGCTTATAATTGCAAAATTAAGTATTATTAAACGCACAGGTGCCAAGAGTTTGTTTTTCACTATTTCGGTACGGAATAGAAAACGTGTCGCAGATATTTGGAAAGAGTTAATATAAAGTAAACGGATCAGGTTTGATTTTGACAAAAAACCAAATATTTTCGTCCAAGTTTGAAATAAAATAAAATGGAGATCCAGTTTTCCCTTTTTTTTTTTAATCAAATTTACAGATTGACGAGATGAAAGAGTGTAGAGACGTATCGATATGAACACTGAAAAATATTGACTCTAAAATCCATCCCCGACGAGGGGAGAGGAAATGAAGGAATGAAAGAGAAAAGGGGGGCTAAAAATAATACGGGATAACGAGAGTTCGACGAATGATAACACACGACAGAGGGAGAGAGGAGCAACTTCATGATTATGACTCACTTTATTACGGTAGACGGGAATCTGAGATAATTAAAACGGCGAGCATTCGCGAATGCCAAGTGGAAGCCGATATCGCGACGAACGCGGATAAATATCCGTCGTTTGAAAATTCAATTTAACAGATATTCTCGCAAAAAAATTCTGTCGCATTTCAATAAATCCCTGTGTCGCTCGAAAGCAAAGTAACGGTACAGAGGCAGCAGAAATGATTGATAAATCGACAGATTGTCGAAGCTATTCGGGGAGGGTTCAAAGTATCGCTCGTTTTTCAAAGTTTATAAATTCCGACGATTTAAGTTGCAGATTAACGTGGAGATATTTATTCCAGTTTAATTATTTCATTTTCCGATACGCGTTGCGTAGCTTAATGTTTCTTTTGGAGATCCCACGAATCGTCGAGGATCACCGAAAATCCCTTGGAATTTTTTTTTTAATTTATACCCGCAGAACGTACTGACAAAGTTTGGCTGTTAAAACCTGGGACACCCTGTATATTAAATTAGTACAACAGAATGATTGTTACTTTTACTACGATTTTTTAGATTGTAGAACCGAGACAGCACTTGTCAGAATTATACTTGTTATCAGTAGATAACGCAGAATTTCCTTCAACCCGTTCCGCGTTGAGTATTTATCGTGGAAGAGGATCATGAACGAACATTTTGTTTTACATTCATGACTTGCTTTTTGCATGTATAATTTCATGCGATCGATTCAGTTCCGCATACAAAATTTCACATTTTTGAATACCTTCGCATGCAGAGTTTTGCATGTTCCGAATTTCTCTTGCATGCTAAATTTTAGATTTTCGCGTTTTAAAAAAGTTTCACAACATTCTGTTCGAGTCTATTAATATGAAAAGGGACCTCGGCAAGAGCGAGTTGGCTAATTTTTTTTTTTTTAAATTACTATCTTGTGAAGTGGGTGGTGAAATTTGAAAGTATGAGCGGTAAGCATTTTTGTTCCGACTGTTTACGCATTTTTGTCGACTGAACAGTGTTTGACATTTTTCCATGAATACGTTTTGGGAGTATGATACATGATCGACGTACGACGGTATTTCATTTTATCCGGTGCGTGGAGGTTTTGCACGTGTATAAACCCCTTAACAAGCTGAAATCGTTGAGCTGTATCACTTGACTAACCGTATCAAAGTGGAAATGAACCCGAATGAACATCTTCCTGAAATTAGTGAAAATGCAAACATGTCTTTAACAGTTAAGGTCATGTTCAAAAGCACCATAAAAAGACAAGAAGGAAACAAACTGATATCGTACGGACAAGCTCACAAAAAATTATTATAACGGAAAAAAAGAATTAAATGTATACACGAGAGAAAAATTTGTTGAAAACATTAAATACTAAAAAACAATAATGTCAGAGACAATCGAAAAAACCGAGTCAGCTAACACCACACAAGTTTTTAAACTTATTATGACATGATAACATGAAAGAGTTGTAAAGGAATTGCATAGCTGAACGTGGAACATAAAATACAGTGAATTCTCGATATATGTCAACAGCATGGGTCTTGCCAGCGACATTTATCGTCCAGGAGACATACCCGAGCTTCGTGACCCTTCTCGGGGTATACCCCGCGGTAGTGAGGATAATTCCGCGACGTTTATCATCAAGGCCTTGGCGACATATATAGAGAAATCACTGTACACACATTGCTATAAGAAAATAGACTAGGTGACGAAACAGAGAGAAAGGAAATAGTACTAGAAGCTCAAGCAGGTTTCACACAAAAATTCTACAGACCAACGCGAATTATTCACAGCGACGAAAAGATTCGTAAAAACTGATATAATAATGCGGTGGAAACGCAACTACACGTATTTTCCATGTTAACAATAACAGCAAGAATTATTGTTGCTACACGAATATTTAGCGGTTCGCCTACTTTTTGCTTCTGGCAATATTGTTACAGCTACGGCAACTAGGTTAATATTTGAAAAGGTGGAATAGTTGTCGTTCAAAGAAATAAAATAATATTATTTCACACACACACACACTACATTACGAAATGATTTTCTTGTGTATGGTTTTGGTTGGAAAATCTTGGTTGGAAGTAACTAAATTAATTGTTAAATTTAAAATAATTAATTTCAAATGAAATTCAGATATGATGAAGAAAATAATTTCGCTGTTCAAATAAAGATATGACTATTTCAAAAGACATGTAGCCAAATAAGATAATATTTTTCGAATAATTTATTTCGACGATGCCCAAGCCTGCTCTCGCACACTTTTATTATTATTGAAATTTCATCTGAAACTGAAAACCAAAGATGGCCGTCTTTCTTCTAGCGCCACAAGATTCTTGAACCCTAACTGCGACACAAGCACATTCATTCATAATCTCGTCAAATGGCTAATGAGAATCATTAGTTCTCTGACCGGTAGTTGGGTATAATCGAAAGCACGCAATCCCCGCAAGAATTCCGGCGCTAATCCCATGCACAAGCTCGTCCGAATTATAAATTTAATCTCTCAAACGACCAATTCGAAAACCACCATTTCATCAGCTCCCGGAGCCGCGCAGTACCGTCGCGTCGTCGGCCTACATTGGAAATCCGGTTCACGCCACAAAGTTATGCCAATATTAACTCCCTCGTCCAAGTTCTCAAAGCCAGCCGACTGGTATCGTTGCGACCCAGAAATCGTTTCGGTTGCCCGGCGACATAAATTAATTTTCCGCCAACTTATGTCCCCACACGTTCAATTTTTAGCGATACAGTGATTTCTCTATATATGTCGCCAAGGCGACATATGCAACGGTTGTGCAACTTTAACGAATTTTCTCAAGGTTAAAAAACGTTCGTACCGTAATCTCCCAATTTTTCCCATATTCTACAAAGTTTCAGCTTTCGTTTAAAAAAAATTTCATCGCTCCACCTCATTCCTATCGAAAGTTCTTTGATTTTGAATCGAAAAAGGCCGTTTTTGCCCACTGTGCGCGGGGCTATTTCCGAACATGAAAAAATCTAAACATTTTTTCGGACCAGAATTCGTAATTTTACCTCACTGTGGAAGGGTTAAAGAAAAGTGAAAAGCATGAAGGATCCCCTGAAGCCTCGCAGCCGAGTGAAAGTCAACAGCCGCGGCCGATTTCGCGAGCGAGCACGGTAAGAAATCGCGACGAGATGTCAACCGGTGTGCAAGGCAGCAGCAGCAGCAGGCAGCAGCACGGCTGGGTACACGAATCGGCAGTAATAATTAAAGACGCTCCAGACCGTTGCACGGGTGCCATGCCGGCTGCCATTACTCGCAGACCGATTAACGCGCTGTTGCGTTCACCTGCGCCGCCGGAGTGTCGTTTGTGAAGCATCAGGCGATGCTGTCGAACACACGGGACGCGGGTCTCGACGAATCATCGACTCTGTAAAACCGGCGCGACGGCGCACAGAGAGCAGAGCAGATAGAGAGAGAGCAGATAGAGAGAGAGAGAGAGAGAGAGGCGAGGATCCACGCAGCTTCGCGTTTACGTGTCGTCATTCCCGGCGAAGAGACTTCAAAGATCGTTCCGCGCCGGCTACGTTTTCTTTAATGCCGTCTCTCACCCGCTCCGCCAGGAAATTGTTCTCGCGTGGCCGCGCCGTGGTTCTTCCGGAAGCCTGATTCCGGCCTGCCGGAAACGATCGTTCGGGGGCTTCGTTACGAACCAGTCGTTCCACCGCCCACGACCATAATCGTGTTATCCTCCGCGTTTTGTTGCGTTCTTGACGGAACAACGACGCTCGAGAAATTGAAGACACACCGCGACTACACCGCCGCGCTTCACGATAACCGGGTTTTCTGCTCCCGGCTCTCGGCCGTACGAACGACGCTTCGCCTTCGTTGCGAACGAACAATGAAACGATCCCGGAAACGGGATTCCGCTAGACTGAAATATAGCTCAGGAGTTTCGCTGGCACAATAGATCGTAATTATAGTTTCACCGCCGCTCCGCGAGCGAAGTCGATTCTGACCGGTTATGATTCTGACTTGATGTCTCAAAAAAAAAAAAAAAAAAAAAGGAAAACAGAATCGTAGGAATTGAATTGTAATTCGATCGTTTCGCGGAAAATTGATTTCTTTTCCACGAGAATTTCCCGCAACATAAGCGACAAACATAAAATTTCTCTGTAGCGTTACGGAATCCCGCGAAAGTATCGGTATATTCGATAAACTGGAATTCTTTACCCTTTCACATCTGACTAACGGACAAGTATGTCTGAAGATATTGCAACACATTCCGTCTCCATGTCAATAACGTGTCTTGTTTATTCGATCCGAGGGGAGAAATATTTGCGAAGTCAGAACCGTGTAGCATCATCGTCGTTCGCAATCTACGATCTTTCGATTCGAACGAACCATATTTGCTGCGACAGTTCAAATATCTGTACAGATAACAGGAAAAGAGTTCGCCGAAAGGAAAGCGGGAAGCGAGAAACTACGCATTCGCTACCGTGAACGATGATGATGCTCTGCTGCCGAACGGTAACCGGCAACCATAATCAAAGGGCCGGGAACATTGAATTCTTTTACTATATCGATTCGCGAGCAGGAAAATAGTCGATATCATCGAACAGTCCCGATAGTTGATTCGTCGTTGGGACAACCGAACCGGAAGTGACAGGTCGATAATCGCGGATCCTGATGAATCACCGTCGGCCCTTATCACAGTCAACCCTGTGCGTCGCCGTTCTTTTCTCCCCGTTTCGCGAACACTTTGAAATCTGTCACGTACAACGCTTTCCCATCCTTTCTCCGCGAATTTCTTCCCGGTTCTTTCTCTCGGCCGATCTCTCTTTCTCTCTGGTTCCCGTTCCCTCCTGACTGATCATGGCAAATCGAAGATAGTTTTACGTGACATCGCCGCACTGCAATCCGACCAAGCGAAAACATAGAAACGCGGCTGAACGCGGACACGGGAACGAATGATCGTCACCGTTCGATGGATATTTGTTCTGAACGTTTCATGGTCCTCGCTCGCGGGACGCAAAACGCTTCGAGAGTTTTCTCTTTGAAAGATGTCCGCTGGTCCCGGAGGTTTCCCGAATATCGTTTCTTCGTCCGTTAAGTAAACGATCAAATGGGATCAACTTTGCCACTAGAGAAATCTAGTGAAAATATTCTCTGAATTCGTATAAAAAGAGCAAAAATAAAATAAAATACGAATTGATAATTCAGCGGTGGGTCTCGAGCTTCTTGACCCCTCACGGGATATACCCCGCATTAGTGGGGATGTTCCCGCGACATTTATCATCTAGGCCTCGGCGACATATATAGAGAAATCACTGTTGTATACCCCGCAGTAGTGGGGACAATTCTACGACACTTATAATCTAGGCCTCGGCGACATATATAGAGAAATCTCTGTTGTATACCCCGGAGTAGTGGAGAAAATTACGCGACGTTTATCATCCAGGCCTAGACGACATATATAGAGAAGTCACTGTTGTATACCCCGCAGTAGTGGGGACAATTCTACGACACTTATAATCTAGGCCTCGGCGACATATATAGAGAATTCACTGTTGTATACCCCGGAGTAGTGGAGAAAATTACGCGACGTTTATCATCCAGGCCTAGGCGACATATATAGAGAAATCACTGTCGTATACCCTACGGTAGTGGGGACAATTCTACGACATTTATCTCCTAGGCCTCGGCGATATATATAGAGAAATCACTGTTGTATACCCCGGAGTAGTGGAGAAAATTACGCGACGTTTATCATCCAGGCCTAGGCGACATATATAGAGAAATCACTGTTGTATACCCCGCAGTAGTGGGGACAATTCTGCGATATTTGTCATCCAAGTCTTGGCGACATATATAGAGAAATGACCATTATATACTCCACAGTAGTGGGGATATTTCCGCGACATTTATCACCCAGTTCTCGGCGACATATATTCTCTGAGAATTCTCTGTATATAGAACGAGCCTAAATCGGGGGAATACCCCACTGCGAGGACTTGTGCAATGGCCGAATATTTCAAAGGGCGCTCGGGCAAAGCAATAGGTACGTTGAAATGAACCTGTCGCTCAGACCGGAAGCCCCTATACTTCCGGTACCGGTACCGGTGCCGTTGCTAGTCGTAACTCATTACCCGGCTCCGAGGCTACGTGTTTCGAGCGGTGTATCGGATGTACGATAGCGGCACGAGCTTAAAGTATGATAAGGTGTGGCTTAGCGTTAATCTCCGGAAGAGCTGTCGGTTTTGCCGGGTGAGAGGGGTTGGTCCGGAGGGTAGGGGAGGGGAGGAGGGGTGTACTCGTGGCCGCTAAATGCACCTTCTCCTTGGCCAACTACGACTACGGGTGCCCCCCCCCCCCCCACCGCGTATTCACGACGTCTATATTCTCAGGCATTAGGTCCCGTTCGAGCCAGATGCGACCCGGCCGCCGGCTTACTTATCCGTTCCTGGCTCTTACGAGAGCTCGTGTACATTGCTAGACACCGGCTGCCTCGTGCTCGTCAGTCAACTCGATATCGATAGAAATTTATCGTCTCGTAAACCGGGAACACGCCGGCAGCGCACGAGTGTGTTCTGGTTCGATACCGCGACATGATCTTTTCCTGGCACTCGTTTTGCGAGATTGAATTGTTTCGATGCTACCGGATCTGTTCTATCGCGTGTTTCATGGTTATTGCCAATTGTTCGACGCCCGATCACGAGTTGTCAGCCGGGAGAATGAAATTTTCTTCGATTCGGTTGGAAACTAAATCTCGGGACGTGTCTAATTTGAATATACAGGGTGTTTGGTAACTGGTGGCACAAGGGGGTGATTTTACATGAAAGAATAAGTCGAAAATATAGAATAAACATTTTTCGTTTGAGGCTTTGTTTTCGAGAAAATCGACTTTGAAGATCTGCCAGGTTTGTGTGGTTTAGTATATATGCGGGAAGTAGATTTGGTTGGTCATGATCAGACAGTTGCGTCAGACAATTCCTATCGAATAGCATGCGTATTCGCTGCATTTCAACACTCGATTTTATTCTATATTTTCGACTTATTCTTTCATATAGAATCACCCCCCTTTTCGCTTGTACCACCAGTTACCAGACACCCTGTATAATTCTGTATAGTTTAATGAGAATTATCACTGTAACAAAAAATCAATCAGTTGGGCGTCCCAAACAGAGTTAGTGCATACCAAAATATTAGCCCCCCGTCTTAAGCATTTAATTAAAAAAAAGTAAAATATCTTCGAAGACAACACAGACCAATAAATTGTTCATAAAGAAAATTCAAGTGCAAAGGTCCGACGGTTTCTCTCGGGTTCTCGGAAACCTGGTGTTGAAATAATTCTCGGATCCGCTGTATTTTGAAATGAAACAGAGCCCCGCAAACAAACAAACAAATCTATCTGACAGAAGAGGAGCTGTTCATATTTCCGCTGACAGGTTATTCGCTGTGAAAATAATTGATGCGCCGAGTCAGGCATCGGGCCTGTAACAACCGACGATTTTTCACCGTGCAAATGGTCGTCGCTCGGTTGGGTCTCATTGTACGCGCGGATTTCCAGGGATTATACCCTGAGACGTTACATTCTCTTAGAATTATGTACGAGCCGCAGTTTACTTAGCCAGTCTAAATCCCGGCTCGCGCGCGCGCGCGCGCGCGTGTGTACAAACGGGCGGAAGCTGAAAAGGGGGTTGGGGACGACGAGCAAACTAGGAATTCCGGGAACAGTTTCGCGTCGCCGATTTATTGCGCACATTCGAATGGGCGTTTCCTTAATAAATCTCGTATATTAATTCCGATTTAAAGCACTCGTTATTCCAAACAGGACTGTAACTCATCGGGGTAAGCGTTTAATCGAACCCTCCCGATCCGAGTCATTCGGGGAAAAGCGTTTCGCAGTTTCCACCGTGCGGGTAAGCGTTTAATCTGCATAGATTAATTCGATCTGTAATCAAATCTGACCGCCGATGAATTGGACGGTCTCTTCTGGGCCGACGTCGATTTCAAATTATCGGTGTATATCGTCAGATTGCGCCGCTCGGAATCATATTTGCGTGCGCTGTAACGGTTTCAAATTAACGTGAAACAATGTCGGATTAGCCCGACTAGGCCCGGTTAAGTCACCGCAACGAGTACAGGCGAATGATTCCTATCTTCCGGAAGTATGTATAAAAATTCAACGACGAACGAAACAAATATAGGGGTGACTGAAAGATGTCTTAAAAAGTTTATTGCTGCGTGTTCCATCATTTTCGTCATAAATACGTATAAAACCCGCAGTCCAGTAATTCCGAATATGAATATTAATGTCGTGTTCAACGAAGGTGAATAAGTTTTTGTGATAGCATCTGACAGTTAACACTTTGAATGTCAAACTAGAAACCTCAAAAATTCCATAAAATCAAAGTAAGTTATTTAACGAAATAAACATTGAAAAAAATTGTATGTATGATATTGAGTAGTCCTCAAGTGCTCAAATTTGGTACAATGAATATATTAACGTAAAAATTCATTTTAAAACCTGGACAAATATTTCCGTCACCCACATATGGGTGACATGGCACTCAACGTGTTAATACCGCGATCTTTATTCGTCTCGACGAAATTTTGTTGAAAAATTGAACTAGAATTGTGTATTTTATGAAATTAAATATAATATTCTCAGGCGTTCTACTATTTCAGGTATCCATTAGAGAAGTATCCTCTATTTTTCAATATCGGTTAAAAAAATGCATCGAGAAAAATGAGAAATGTGACTCGCATCATTTAATGACCGCACTCTTGAATATTGGCCGATGGCATTGTTCCCATATTCATAATTACGGCGATGAATTCCCGGAATTTCAGTCGGTTCACGTTTATAACATCTTTCCCATATTGGAATTTTCAATAATATTTTTAATTATATTTTCTTTTTGCCCGCCGCAATTATAATTTCATCGATTGGTTTGCCAGGAGCAGTAATTAAAGAAATTCCAATGGTTCTGCTGCTCATGGCGCAGACTTATCACCGAATTTACCACACGAATTTTAATAATTTCGATAACACGAATCTTTTACTTTGTGCCAGTCCAGTTTTCTCACTTTTTAGATTATCGTTCGCTTAGTGTGTTCAGCATTGATAACAATTTTTCTTGACCTTGAGCAACTTATTCTTTTACAGTTTTCGGCAAAGCAGCCTGTGTTCAAAATATTCTAAAAAGCATAATTTTGTTCACAACCTTGTAATAAAATTCCGACTATCATCTTTTCAGATCTCCGCAGCATTATTTAAGAAATAAAACATTCGCTTCTGTAGAAGATGTAAGGGGGCACCTTGAATCATATTTTGCTTCACGAACTGAAAATTTGCAGGAAGAATGGCAAACTGTCCTCGATAATAATGGAGATTTAACACTTTGACTGGCAAACTAGAAACCTCAAGAATTCCATAAAATCAAAGCAAGTTATTGAATGAAATAAAACTTGAAAAAAATTAAATATATGATATTGAGTGGTCCTCCAACTTTCTTGCATTTTACAGATCCTAATCAAAGTTGGTATAATAAATATATTAACGTAAAAGTTCATTTTCGAATCTGAACAAATAATTCCGTCACCCACACCTCGGTGACATGGCAGGTCAACGTGTTAAGTTTGTTTTAGATTTCAAAATAATTGATTACTCATGGGCCCCCCTAATAACAACTGCAAGTGAATTGCCATAGAGTGAAAATGTATCGGCGACACAGTTGTCGTTTCCTCTCGGTGGTCCCCGAGAGACACAACCCCCTGTCTCGCGGAACGAACAGGATCGTTTCTTCGAAATCGGTTAACAGATTTTCGGCGTATCGCGGGCGAATATTCCGCTGGAAAAACTGGCCGGCAAACAAAGAATAAGCATCCGGAAAACGATCGGGGGCTTGGCAGCGTGTGCAGCCGAGGTTCGAATTGGTGTTCGGTGGCGCGCACCCGTGCGTCGAGAGCAACGATCCCTCTGAAGCAGCCGGGATCGATAGCAATCTTCTCGATACACCGGCGAGCCGTAGAAGGAACAAAAGACCGGTACGTGGAGCGTGAAGCCGGTCCAGGTGACCCGGTGACACTGCTCGAAATTTCTAATTTCCGGCTGGCTGGAGGTGAACCATAGAGTTCGGCGCGATAGGACGCGACGCGACGCGACGCTCGAAGGGAATCCTGGGGCTGGGGACGATGTCGTCGGGGTGTGATGTCGTCGGGCGGACGTCGCGACGTCGCCGGGGAACGAAAGTTGACGACGCTCTTCTTCACGCCTCCGCGGGGACATCCTCGGATGATCCAAGCCCCGGCTCCCTTCGGGTCCGAAGTCTGCGACCGTTCAAAGTAAAATCCGAGAAATGAGGTTTTCGAGGAAACAAAAGGAAACAAGGGATGAAAGTGGCGGTTCGAGAGATAGGGTCCTTGGGGTGTATCGGCCTGTCTCGCCGACGTGATGGAAGGATCGCGGAATCCTTCCAAATTGTTCTTCCTTTAGGAGCAACGCCTGGGAGGCTGAAGGACACTCGAGCATCCCCCGAGACCCATCGAGGGGATGGGTTTCCCTCGGTGGTTGTTAAAAGTGTTATTTTGAAATATCCCGCCACCCACCGGATTCCAGATGGAAAGAATCTGTTGTCAAAGGAGCCGTACACCTACACTGTGCACTTCAATGTTTCGGACAGTCTACGTCGGCAGGGGGATTGGTTGATAACGGGTGAAGCTGTTTTGTGCCTCGAGAAGAGACATCGAAAGATAATGGGAAGTGTGAAATCAATTTTTGTAGTGTTCTTCGATGAAGGGTTTCGACCCCCTTTGTTAGAAAAACGTTAGAATCTTGTATCGGTAAGAAGTACGTAGAAACTCTATTTTGACGTTATTTTGAAGTTGCGAGGACTTACACAGGCTCACGAAAGTATTCGTACGTCCTTTAAAACGGTATAACCATTTTTGAAATTGCACCAAAAGACCTGACATTTTTTGAGCAATTAGAAGAATTGGTTTACCGAATGACGTGCAAAAAGGAATTCGAAAAAATTGCAATTGCTAGGCATCAGAAGAGCAAATAAAAAAAGTCACCTTCCAAAACTTTTTTATTTGAGCCTGTAATGAAAATTTAAAATACGCGTTTTGTATTCTATGTTAGTTATAAACATACTGAAAATTTCATCGAAATCGGTTGTTGCAGATAAAAACGACACGCATCTAAAGATGTTAGAATTTGTGGACTTTGAGCAGAAACTGACCGAGAGTCGTGAAAAACTACGATTTTTACCACTTTTAGCTACTCTCGTAGCTCGTGTGAGCTACGTATATTTTAAATTTTCATAGTTCTACTATGAAATAATATACTACACATGTAAGTACTACTACTCATGTCTACTACTCATGTAGTAGATTATTATCTACTATAATAATAATATGTACATTCATAAAGCTTCACAGCAGCATAGTTTACTTGTTAGTAGACCGTGGATTCCACGTAACAATTTATTATGTACATGAGATATGGATGTATGCGAAACGTTCGGTCATTATGCGATGATGTACGATCGATGATGTCGATCCATTATAGGCTCGAATAAAAAAAGTTGTAGAAAGAGCCATTTTTATTTTCTCATGTAATTCTTACCAATTGCAATTTTTTCAAAATCTTGTTTGCACATCATTTGGAAAACCAATTTTTCCATTTGCTCAAAAATGTCAGTTTGTTTGAACCAATTTAAGAAAAGTTATAGTAGATTAAAGAGCGTTCGAATATTTTCGTGAGCCTGTGTACGTACTTAGTAATTCAGCCCATATAAAATATTAATTCTTGCTTGTGCATATTATGTGCAAAAGTTACAACAGCACCATGAACGCTCGTTCGAGCTGCGGGCGTTTTCAAAATAAACGCTAAATATTTCCCTAAAAACTGTCGCACGTAAATCTCATTAAACTCCGCGTGTCACATTCGAGCGATGTCCCTTGGGAATCTGCTATCGAATGAAACGTCCGAGGAAACGTCGGTGTGACTCGGGTACTTCACCGTTTAAGGGGACGCCTGGTTCCAAAAGGGGAGCACGTTGATAAAAAATGAAAGAATGGTTTTGTGCCTGGAGGCGAGGTCTCGATGGCTCAAAGGAAGATCTGAAATGAGTTTCCCGCGGAACAAAAGAACTGGTCGTGGGGACCGCGGAGCGACGTTCGGTCACTGGGTCGTCGTGATCTCGCGATTTTTAATTCAATATTCAAAACGCTCGGTGAAAGACAGCTCGAGGGAGGGATCCTCTTCTTTTTCTTCTTCTCCGTCTTCTTCTTCTTCTTCTTGTTCCTTGTCCTTCTTTGCCGGTTTCCCGTGCTACTTGCCACGCGAAACTACCCCCGCGCGATTCAACCCTTCGACCGGCGAGAATTCGAATCGTACATCATCGCACAATGACCGAACGTTTCGCATACATCCATATCTCATGTACATAATAAATTGTTACGTAGAATCCACGGTTTACTAACAAGTAAACTACGAAGCTTTATGTATGTACATGTACATATTATTTCATAGTAGAATTATGAAAATTAGAAATCAGGTATTTTCTCATTGCCAAGTTCCACAAAGCAGAAATAAAGCTATGCTATGTTTCATCGAAGTTTTGTGTTTTGTAAGCTTTCACAACTTGTGAAAGTCATAATTTCATCTCGAACAATTATGCAAATTTCTATGTTCACAAATTGAACAGCTGTGTGTCCAGCTGTGTGTGATTTTATTAGATGACTAAAGTGGTTATTATACTACTAGGGCAATAGTGTAATACGATGGAGTTCGAAACAGCTTTGAAAGAGGGATTATGAGGGATAGCCAGCTACGCATCGCATATAATCCCAGAGTGCATTGTGGCTCTCCTGCCGTGAGCTTCAGATCATTGGCACTAGTCTGGACTAAGGTGATCTAAATTGCTCTCGAAATTTCATCGGTTTGTATACAGTCTCCGATTGTCGTTATACACTTTCAAATAACAATTATTCACGCATCATTAACGCATTGAAGTTTTGAACAATTAGAGACCGAATTGATAATGATTACTGACAAAATGGGAGTTTTCATTATTTAAGCCGACTAACTATTCTTCAATGATCTCGATCGCGGGCCGAATACCAAATTATCCAGTGAATCTGGAAAAATCAGGAAATATCGGTGGAGGTGTGTGGCCGGATCGCGTTAATTCTCGGCTTTAAATGAATTCCGATAAATTAGGCGGATTATGAATTCGCCATGTTCGCTTACATATATGTATGAAGCTTATTCGTAGGTGCCGGTGCGGGATTATCGATTTCTCGTTGGCGGATTGCGTCATCAATAGCGGATCGGTACTGTCGATGACGATTCGGGGAGGGAAAAAAAGCGAATTAACGTGGCGCGGAGTTAAATGTAGACAGAAACGCCAGCAAATAGAGCTGTTTGCGTTCTCGTTAGGAAACGCTGCCGCGAACTGTTCCCGTTTAATTCGACCTTCCGCTCCCTTCGAGGGGAGACACTGCTTCAGGGTAATCGCTAAACTGCGGATTTTTATGTACACAGATTAACCGATCCCAATCTCTAAATAAAAATTACACTCGAATAAATTACACCTATGCTGAAAATTTCACAAATTTTCGGTAATTCGTTTACGAGTTATAAACGATTAAAAGTGAGAACAATTGCCGTTTTTTTACAATTTTCGACTTATATGAAGTCATTTGTCTTCTTCATGTCGTTTGATCTAATTTTAAAAAAGTTATGTTGTTTCAAATAGTGTGGACTCAGTTTTGCTCTCCAGTGTGAAATTAAACTAGAATAAAAAAAAAACTAGAATAAAACGTGTTTGTATATTTCTAGCCAAGATATTCAATTAGACAACATAAAATTAGATTCTATAAAATTTTTTGGATTTTGAAAATCCCTATACGCTATGAACGCGTAAAATGTGTATTCTAATGATCAATAATTTTGGTAGGATAATATTAGAATTCGGAGAAGTTGAATTTCATTTGGGGGATAAGTCGAATGAATTTATTGGGGTTTGTAGTCCAGTGAATTCAGATTATTATGTTTGGCGAATTGGAGTAAGTTCGGTGTGTGTCTCCATTTCCGCGAAGATTTGGATTTCCGACGGCCAGGACCGAGTTTCCGGCGCGATCAGAATGAATTGAAAGCTTATTGAATTAGACCGGATGTAGAACAAAGTCTAGCCAAACGTACACCGGCACTAATTTCACTGACCTGTGCCGAGCGCTGTACGTACGTATACCCGGCAAAACCGCTGTGCGCTATTTGATTTGCGGTAACAATGGTATTGTTTTTTCGCGGATGAAAGAATCGAACGTTTCAACCGCAATCAAACAGCGATACGGACTGAGAATTATTCTGCAATAAAGGTTAAATTCGATGCTATTGACTTCGCGAAACATATCGCCGGCTATTTTCGATTCACAAACCATAAGTACACTAGCACCGAAAATTTTTGGATCGCTTACGCCTCGAGTCTTACTCGTAGTCTTTGAAAAAATAAAAAGCCTAATCCATTGAAAATTTCGCACTTTAAAAACCCGCGTTAGTATTCATGCGTGGAAATTATCATTCGCGTACTGAAGATTAAATGACGAGGAAAGATGCGAAACGTACGATATTACGGAAAGATAGGACACTATGTAAGAGAATACCATTTAAAAAAAGACAATGGCCAAATGAGAACGAACGGTCTCGGTCAGGGGTTAAAGCCACCCTTCATGGGAAGTAAATTTTTCTCCGCATGTGGCGGGCTCGTAAAAGAATGTTACGAATTACTGCAGCGTAATGAAACAGTTGCAGCAGCATTGTACGTTGAACAGTTGGCCAGGATTCAAGAAAAGCCACCGGGCACTTGTCAATCGCGTGGGCGTCCTATTTTTATACGCAATTTAGCAACTAAAAAGATACGCGATTCATAAATACTTTTAGGAAATTTATTCAAGGTAAATCTCATTCAAGTTTATCTATTCAAATTAATTGAGCTTACAGTTTAAAAAATTACTATTGTTGGAGTACATGTAGATCACTAATAGACTGCTGGGAGGACATTCTGCGTAAAATGATAAGTCGTAGTAAAATGATAGAACGTAGAAAAGTCTTCGTTCTATAAAATATCTATATTGAAAATATAAATTTTTCAATTTTCCTACAAACTTTGTCTATTGATAAGAATAAAGCATAAAATTCGAATAAAATTGTCGTTCGAATAATTCCCAACACTGCGTGCATACACATATTACATAGATAACGGAGTCTACTTACCGCTCGACCCAGCAGAAGAAAGTTTTACCGTTAAACGATTACAAGGACATCGCGAGCGTCCCAGACGGAACCGGAAGCAGCGGTTGGAGAGCGTGTTCGCGGGCAGCACGTTAATAGTCGCGTTGTTGTTGTTTATCGTGGAAGTTTGGATCGGTTTTGCGCGGCGACGACCTTGCTCAGATTGGAATTGTGCCGGTAAATTGTTCTCGGGAGTTGAATTATAACGGTCCGCCCGTTCCCGACAATTCCATTTGCCGACTTTATTGCGTTAACCGGTAGGACGAGTACGCGGCCACGAGAACTAGAGGGAGCAAGAGAGAGAGAGAGAGAGAGAGAGAGAGAGAGATGAAGGTAGATAGAAGAGTCTCTTGGTCGGGTGACACGACGGGGAAGAAGCAACGATGAGGCGAGAGATCAAAAGGCTTTGTCGGGCAGGCTTTACTGATTCCCCGCAAACAGTCGATTACCCGGACGATCGCGCTGCACTCTGTCAACAGGCATCGAGTGATCATGCCAACGCCGCACACTGGGCAAAAACGGCCTTTTTCGATTCAAAATCAAAGAACTTTCGATAGGAATGAGGTAGAGCGATGAAATTTTTTTTTAATGAAAGCTGAAACTTTGTAGAATATGGGAAAAATTGGGAGATTACGGTACGAACGTTTTTTAACCTTGAGAAAATTCGTTAAAGTTGCACAATTTCAAGAAAGTGCCAGTAGTAATGACAGCGATACGTCAAGTGATGAGATGCGAAGTGCTTCATATTTCGTAAGTAACTCAAAACGTTAAAATACTTCATTATTATTATTTTTTTTTATTGTGTTTTATATATGAGAATACGATATACTTTCAAACTAGTGTGTTATCAAGTCGTTTTAACGAAAAAATTTCATTAATTTGTGTCACAAAAATCTATTTTTTCTAAAACCAGAGGTCGTAGACAAATTTTGAAAACAGATTTGAAATCAGCGTGAAAAAATCTATGGGAAACGATATATAGCATGTTAAAAGAAAAATTTTCCGCGCGTATTAGCGGCAAAAACAAAATTTTCTTGAAATCGTGCAACTTTTCTCAAGGTTAAAAAACGTTCGTACCGTAATCTCCTTATTTTTCCCATATTCTACAATGTTTCAGCTTTCATTTAAAAAAAATTTCATCGGTCTACCTCATTCCTATCGAAAGTTCTTTGATTTTGAATCGAAAAAGGCCGTTTTTGCCCACTGTGCGGCATACTGAATTCAAAACTAAACCACGTCTCCTTCTTCAGTTAAAATAAGCTTAGAAAACAGAGGAAGCAAAGAATCTAGCCATAGTCTTAGATATCTTTGGTAGACTAAACAGTTTGAACGCCTTACCCTACCCGTGGCCGTTACGGGATACACTGTGAAAGGGTTAAAAGCTTTCCGATTACAAGACAAAAAGACGGCACAAAAATTCGGGAAATGTTTCGTTAACTCAACAACTAACTCTCTATGTTGTATACATTTCTCTATATATGTAGCTAAGGCCTCGATGATAAACGTTGCGAAATTATCCCCACTACAACAAGACTCGGGATTGTTGTTGACATACAGGGTGTTTGGTAACTGGTGGTGCAAGGGGTTGATTTTACATGAAAGAATAAGTTGAAAATATAGAATAAACATTTATCGTTTGAGGCTTTGTTTTCGAGAAAATCGACTTTGAAGATCTGCCAGGTTTGTGTGCTTCAGTATATGCAGGAAGTAGATTTGGTCGGTCATGATCAGACAGTTGCGTCAGACAAGGAAACTTCGGATGAAAAAATGTTTATTCTATATTTTGCGACTTATTATTCTTTCACGTAGAATCAGCCCCTTTTCGCTTGTACGACCAGTTACCAAACACCCTGTATATCGAGAATTCACTGTAGTACTGAAGTGAAAGTAAATATTTTTTCCTGCAAAAATAGAAATTTAGAATTTAGTCGGGCAAAATGATAGCTGCAGAGAAATGAAAATTTACTCGCATTTACCAAAAATACTGTTACGTTGACATTTCGTGTCATTGTTTTTGGTAACATTTTGAAGAAAGTTTACCGCTATATATCTGGAATCGTGAAGTTTCACGATTACAGTTTTTACATTGGGTTGCTCATATCCCGAAACGGCCACGTGTTAAAAACTGGGTTAATGAGTGTATTCCATAAAATAAAATCCGCACTAGCAGACTAGCCCATCAGAATGGTATCGTGTGTACGAAAATGCACAGGGTGATTCAAACTCTTTTACAGGTACAAGGTTGTTACCGTTGGGTTCGTCAAAAAGTTTTAATGCCGGCAAAAAGGATTTTTTCGTCGAAAAATATTGACCTCTTTAATGATCAGCATTTTTCAACGAATAAATTCCAGACAGTCCAGATAGTCTCGATAGCAAAAATCCTCGGTTCGCTCGCGGTGATTCCATATATAACACTTTGACTGCCAAACTAGAAACCTCAAAAATTCCATCAAATCAATGTAAGTTATTTAATGAACTAAAAATTGAACAAAATTATACGCAGGATACTGAGTAGTCCTCCAACTTTTTGGCATTTTACAGATCGGTTTTGAAACTTGGACAAATAATTCCGTCAGCCACATATAGGTGAAAAAAAGGCCAAAAAAAGCTATACGTATGCACGGAAATAGTTTAACCCGATTAAGACACGTTAAGATACACCTGGTAATAATTAAACAGAATAGAGAAACGTTCGTTCGGGACGGAGTAAAATAACGAATTTATCTTTAATTCTCAGGTTCGTTAATAAATCAGCTGTAATATAGATTTGTATAAATATTCGTAGTCTAGTGGCAGGCGGAACGGCAATCGACCGGCAGGAAGTACCGAAAATCCTCTCCTCTGCTCGCGGGGATGATTTTCGAGCAGTTCCAATTCGCCTGGCACAAATTCTCGTGTTTCGCGGACTTTTTTGTCGGAGGCCGGAGGCTTCGGAATGGCGGCGGCGGCGCGAGGACTGAAAAAAAGCAGCGCGCCCGGCCGGATGTTGAACAAGTCCGAAAGGTCCGCGTTTCCGACGGCCGGATACGGCTCCCTGCCCTTTTCGCGTGCGTGCCACGGTAACTAATTGCTCCTGCTATCGATTTTACCCGCCAACGGTATCTTGTTTGCAGCGAGTTCCGTCGGGTCGGGTCGGGTCGGGCTCGGGCCGAGCCTGCCCGCGAAAGTCGTCGTTTCGATTTTTATCCCGGCCACCGGCACCGACGGCTCCCCGTTATAAATCTCTGTCCGCGACGGCGAAGAATAAAACCTCCCCGCGATTTTTATTGTCGCAATTCCGTCACGATGAAGTTTATACGTCCGACGGCCCCGCTGACGCCCGCTGATATAATTTACTTCGGAGACCGTGCAGGGTGTCGTTGCGTGCGTCGTTTGCTCTTTCAATCGGCAACGAAATGCATACATTCCGTTCCTTTCGTTTAACCGCGCACTTCCGCTGCACCGATGCGTTTCAACGAATCGTTCATTCGCAAGAAAAAATGACGCAACTCGACAATTTTCACAATTAATTTCATTGGTTCACCATCTTCGAAATTACTCGAATTTTTCACAGCGAGAACGTCGCAACTCCAATTCAATTATTCCCAGGAAAAACGACGTAACTCAAAATATATTTTCACAATTAATTTCATTGGTTCACCATCTTCGAAGTCACTCGAATTTTTCACAGCGATAACATCGCAACTCCAATTCAATTATACCCAGGAAAAACGACGTAACTCAAAATATATTTTCACAATTAATATCATTGGTTCACCAGCTTTCAAGTCACTCGAATTTTTCACAGCGAGAACGTCGCAACTCCAATTCAATTATTCCCAGGAAAAACGACGTAACTCAAAATATATTTTCACAATTAATATCATTGGTTCACCAGCTTTCAAGTCACTCGAATTTTTCACAGCGAGAACGTCGCAACTACAATTCAATTATTCCCATGAAAAACGACGTAACTCAAAATATATTCATGAAAAACGTGTTATAACAATAAATACATAAATCGTGGTGTACTTTGTAGCTAATGTACACGACGTTTTATACAATAAAAAAAAAAAAAAAAAAATTGGCCTTTACAGGTAATATGACTCTTCTGTCAAATTTTCTTACAAATGTACCAGATATTCGAATGACAATTTGAAATGTTAGGATGATGGAAAGAATCGAATAGTATCAGTGTACATATCTATAGAAAACCAAACGTGAAACAATTGTTATTAATAACTTTCTTTCTTTGATTAATCGTTTTAGTAGTCGAGTGGGAGCCTCATACGTATTGAAAATATTTAAAATAAAATTAATTTCGACATTAAGTTTGGTAATTTAAACATTTTTAAAGACATCGTATATTTTATTTAGAAACATAATCTCGTGAGACGACCCTGTGCATCGCTTGCGCTGCGCGTATACGGGAAAGCTGTATTTACGGAGTAGATGAAATGCACTCTACATTTCTGAACTGTAACGTAACAGTGTTGGTCCGGTTACGAGAAAACTGGTGGAAATACAATTTCCCTGTTCTACTAAAAATTCCTGTGTCCGGAATACGTGGGGAATAGTCTTGGCCTATAAACTAATTTCAGCGTTCGAATGGAAATGCCGCGCGACCCGGTGATAAAACGATTTTGCAGGAGCATTCGGCTGTTTGAGGTAGGTACGCGAAAAGGTACCGATTCCTTGTTTGTTCGCAGCGCGGCGGCCGCTGCCTCTTTTGTAAACCTTACCTTGAAATACTCGAGAGTCTAGCTGCCGAGAAGCTGAAGGATTGTGTAATTCGTACAGCAAACAACGGAGAAGCAGCTGTTGCGCGAGCGAAAAGGTTAAGACATCTGGCTGCGAAAGCTGTCGCCAGTATCTCCCAATGAAATTAAGCTAAACTATTCTTTGAATGTAAATCGAATCGCCGTTCTGCGTCGATTGATGCTTCCCCGGGCGAAAGAAATTCGAGCAACGGCAGTTCATTTCGTTCTGTCGGCTGTTGCAGCGAATCGGCACGGATTTCCCAGACTCGAATGTTATTGTTGGTCTGCGGATTTTATGGATTTTTCGCAGAAATGGGTAGGTAGAATTTAAAGTAGCGAAGGGATTAAGAGAAACTACCATGTATTATTTTTAACTTAATACAATTTTTGAAGAGAGAACTGTTCCCTTATAACTAGACTGCCGGTTTTATGCGTTTATGACAAAAATTGGTAGGTGTGTAATTTCAAGTGGCAAAAATATTAGAAAAATTTGAATTGCATTGTTTTCGATCTGCTTTTCCCTTATAACTAGACTGCCGGTTTTTTGCGTTTATGACAAAAATTGGTAGGTGTGTAATTTCCAGTTGCAAAAATATTAGAAAAATTTGAATTGCATTGTTTTCGATCTGCTTTTCCCTTATAACTATTGAACTTTTCCCTTATAACTATCCTGCGGATTTTATGCATTTATGACAAAAATTGGTAAGCGTAATTTCAAATTGCAAAAATATTCGAAAAATTTGAATTATATTGTTTCCGATCTGCTAAACGTAATAAGAGAGAAAATAAATGTCTGTTTCGCTTCAGTTCAAATTTTTATTTTGCATACAGATCCGCAGTCTACTCATGACTGATGCACAACATTTTTGTTGTCAGTCTAGTTATTATATGGCACGGTGAAATGTGGAAATTCGATGACTGAAATACTGATTATTATATACTCGTTTTATTAACTATTACTAACCCCTCGTAAGCAAACCTTTCTGAATTCTTTTAGATTTTTTGAAAGCCTAGAAAGCAGTTTATCTAAAATATCATACTCGGTCCAATTGAAATGTCGACCTGGGTCGTTCATGTCCGCAGCATGTTTGACGTTCCAGCGATTTAAAATAAGAAGTTGAATATTTATTCCTGAATTTGTTTCGACTTTTTGGAAGCCTGGAACACAGTGAAAAATTAATCGTGGACATAAACGAGCCAGGTCGACGTGTCCACGACATTTAAATTGTACCGAATGTAATATTTTAGCTTTTAGTAATTCCATTTCCATAAGCACTGACAAATGAAATTTCGAGGAGATGCAATAAATTTTTAAATCGATAGAAGATTATTTTTAAATCGAGAAATAGCGTTAACAGGGCGCCGGGGAGGCAAAGAATTTTTCTAGTATTACCAAAGCCACTGGGAAACTCTCTCTTAAAAAAAGTCACCCCCGTCGAACGAACCCGGTTGAGGGGGTGAAATCCTCTCGGTGTAACGGCAGTGCCGAGCTAACACGAAACTTTTGCCAGTGGTATAACATATCGGGCGGTATCGGTGTTCCCGGGCTCGTTGAAATCGGTGCCAGAAACGATCGTCGGTCGAATTATCGGGATCAGCATTCCGGCGGTATTTGTGGCCTGATTGCGGGTCAGCGTGCAACGGTTCGCGAACTGCCGCAAAAGGGAAGATTCGCTGGCCGCCGATAAATATGGCGGACGTACCGGATGAATCGGGCAAAGAGAAAGAGTACAGGAACCCGGAGGAGAAAAAAACCGAGGTGATTTTATATTTTTTTTTTCCGGTTTTTTTTTCTGAACAAGGGGAAACGTCGAAAGGGTGGACCGAGGAACGGGGAGACGTTTCCGGTTGCATCGTGTCGCTCCTCGCGTCGAATACGCTTCCGGTGATCAAGCCTCCCGGCAGGGTTGGCTCGAAGCCGGCTCGGCTCGACTCGGCTCGGACTAATTAATGGAGACTGATTGCTCGACTCTGTCCGGGTTAACCCGGTGCTGACTTCGCTTTATCGGCGCTATTTAAATTTTCGAGTCCTTCCCGGAACCGCTGAACGACTCCAACCCTTTATGAGAACACTTTGAGCCGCAGAGATTGAAATTAATTCCGCTGGATGAGGGTTGGTCCCGTTATCGGAATTACCGGAACAGTTTCCACGCTACTAGGACTGCCGCCGCGAATTTATGGTCGCGGCCATTTTGTTGGGCTTGTCACTTTTCGAAATACTTCGAACAGTTTATGTCGAGTGCACGCCTATACTTCATTGGCTTATTAGAATTCGACTGCAGATCTTTATGCGAATTATCATCCCCTGGCTGTCTTCTTCAATTAAAATTTATAATACAATCTTAAAGATTAACTTGGTACGCTTGCTGTCTTCTTCAATTAAAATTTATAATACAATCTTAAAGATTAACTTGGTACGCTTGCCGTCTTTTTCAATCAAAATTTACTCTAAGATACGTATTAGCACAACACCGCGGTTTTTGAAAATATGGAGAAATTTTGTTAACCAAAGTTTTCCAGTATAAAGAGGACCACAATATGGCAGTAACAGTTTTTTCGTAGGTGAAAGAGTTTCGGAGATTTCAAAGTCGACTTCATTTTTTAAAGTAGAAACATATATTTTTTCAATGCGCTATTCGGTACAGCTCGTCATTCTCTATAAAAAAAGTATCGACTCATGTATATAAAAAAATGATTAATTCAAAAGATATTTCAAGTTTAATTTTGTTGAATGATGTAGCTGTTGTTTGCCATATTTTCGCGTTCATCAATCAACATAATGCAATAAGACAAACGTCAGAAAAAGACCATTTAAGTCGGTTCGAAGAAAGACATTGATACGATCAACTTTATTTTTCCTATTCTTGTATTATTAAATAACTTGTTTTAATCGTGTCACGGGCAAAATCTATTTTTCTAAAAGACAACATGTAAAAGATATCTTCTGGTCCGATTACAATATTCCTGGCACAAGCGGTAATATTTTTGTTCAACATTTTTCAGAAGAGAAGTAGCCATTCTCTTGTTACTAATTTCGGAAATGCGGAATTGTAATTTAAGATCATCGGAATAACCGTAAACTGAAAACGTAGAATCTCAGTTTCATAAAAAATTGTTTCTTCCGAGCGAAATTGCAAGGCGAAACGCCATGGTTCAGGTATTTATGTTTTTCAACGAAACTCTGTGGCGAGCTTAAAAGGAATTGCGAAACGTTTTTGTTATACCAGACCTCGTCCGTTTTCGACTGCCGTTTAGTCCATCCTCTTGAAACAACCGACTAAGGATTAAACGTTCTGTGAAGTGGCTTCCTTTATTTACGAGACAAATTCCTAGAGGACTCCGGCCCTTTACGAAAACTTTACGTTGCCGAAGGATTATTAAACTGTGCTCTCTTCGCGTCGTCTAATATCTCTGGAGGGTACACACAGTCTAGATATCAATAACGAACTCACGGGGTATTCTCTAATAAAATATAAACGCTCGCGGAGCAGCTTCGTGTCCCGGGTATTTGGATATTATGGGAACGATGAAATGGTTCCTTGGATGCTAAAACAAACCGGCTAGGTTTGCTCAAACAGAAGTCGGGTCTTTATTAACCTCTTGATGACTGAGGTCTCTTGAGGAAACATTCGCCTGTACACACGAATATCAAATTTTCTCGAAAAATTTCAGAGCGATCGTTTAGACGTTGCTAGATTACGCGCGCACTATGTCTCTTTCTTATTGTAAAATTGTTTAAACACGTTCCCACGTCTCAAAAATATTGCAGAAATAAGGTAGAAGAATTTGATTTTATTTTCAAAAGAGTTGAAATTAGTCGTCAGTGGCAACGGTAACAGACAAAAAGAATCATTCCATGCCAAATCGATCACTTTTTTTGGCGTCACCAACGGCGATATTGTTCTAATATGTTGTCGTCCATTAGGGGGGGTTTAAGTCATCATTTTGCCAGTTCGGAATTTGTTTAAAAATCACAATTATGTGTTGCACTAGTTAGGGAATCATTGCCATATTTCATGTACTTTTAACATAAATTATACAATGTTTACTTCTAATGCAATGCCTGGAAAGATGGCAAACTGATGATATAATAAATTAAGAAATAAAAACCTGGATTTACCACAAAGTTTGTTTTAGATTTCAAAATAATTACTTATGGGTTCCCCTATTAGGGGACTCGAAGACCCTGTATACAGGTCAAATTGGTTTGACCGATAGGCTGCCAGGAAAATGCGAAAATTCGTGTACGCTTGGGAGAAAAATGGATCACGTAAATGATATATAGTGGCTTTCCGTGGAAAGCATCGGTTCGAACAGCACGAACCACTATAGTGGCTTTTTTGCCTTCCGCGGCTAGGCGCGCCGTCCCTGGGAGGCAGAGTTGCGGACAAACGCGCCGTGCTTCACAGGTTAAGGGTTAATTTCGGGGGCATCGTGGTTTATTCGACACGGAGTTCCGCAGCGGAGTGAGAGATAAAATTGGAAAAAGCGACAGAGCCCCGGCTCCGACATTGTAGGAGGGAACGGCGATTTTTAGTTTGTTCAAAATGACTGAAACTTTTTTCTCGTGTACCTGAATATATATGCGAGTAATATACAATAATATTTTTCTATAAATAGTACTATTTAGTAACATATAGACACTTGAAAGTGACATATTCTCGTGACCAAGAGAAGGGTCGAAAAACATGTGTTAAAGAAATGATTCTTTTCACAAGTTTGGTGTATGGAATCGGGATAAAAAGATTTCTAGGATGTAAAGGAAGGTATATAAAGTAATTTTATAGCTTTTTGTTCTAAACGCTTCGGTGGTTTTGATAGAATAAACAATCGAAAATGGTACAATTTTTTTTCAGAAAGTTAAAATGTATTATGTAATAACTTTTTTTCTCCGCAAAACACCTCTCTAATTTTTTTTTGAGGTTATTCAGTAGACATTGCTTTACAGAATCCTGAAGAGTTTACGTGCAACAGAGTGCCACACATGGAGAAATTTAACTTTTTGTTAAATGGGGTTTTGGCCAAATGGGGTTTTGTAATAGCAATTTCTCTAAATCTGACAAAAAAATGTTTCAAATAAAAGTTTAACAGTATTAATAAACGTATAAATTGCAATACAAAAAACATTGAAAAAAATTTGTTTAAAAGAAAAAAACAAGATCGCTTCGATTTTTTAAACATTAAACTGTATTTTTGATTTGATAATGTTGTAGCTGGTATTAAGACGAATTCAACGATATATAATATTATGACCTTCACATTACTAATAACGTCGTAATAGTTTTTGCGCGCTAAACTGGCAAAATACCCCACTGTGCGGCGTGAAAAATGGACGATCCAACACGTGTTATATCAGGTAACCGTGAAACGGTTAAAAGCACGCCCCGGCAAGACCGAAACGCGAGGCTCGTCGATCGAAATTTCCCTTCGGCTACCCGTCAAAGCGTTTAACTTCCGGTCGCAAAATTTCCGCGGGAGTTTCACCTGCCGCGTATTCGCATAGTTCGTCGGTAGCGAAGTTTACACCCCTTCCCCGCCACCCCGAAGTCGGGAATTAACATCGCTGTAGAAGTTCCCGCAGGAGAATCCGATTACGCGGTCGCAGGTAGGGTCCCCAGGATTCGGAGGCAGTCGAAAAATATAGCGTAAGGCATGAATGGGTAGCGTCGCGACGCTTTGCGACGGCCTGCATCGCCCGGGAGAATCTTTTTATTCCCGAGTCGCGCGGGGAACCCGATAAAACCGCGTGCAACTCGTGCGTGGCATACTTGGCGCAGACGACAGAAACAAGAATTCGCAATTTCCACGGATAAAAATTTCAATATGGCCGCGAGGTAATCCGTGGGCATACACGCGATTCGATGGCTGAGCAGGACGGTGACCCAGGGGTGAGGGGATCAAGATTTCCTGATACGCGTTCAGAACCGAGGCCGAAACACGACTCTGAAAATATAACTTCTGGTAACGGTTACGTACCGGTTCCAAACGATTGTAAGAACCGAAGCGATATTGGAACAGTTACCATGCGAAAAAGGTTCCACGTTCACGGATAAAACGGGAACATACTCCTCCACGTGCTCGCGTATTTCAGAATATTCTGCAGCTTATGCGTCGAGAGCACGGATCAGTCAATAAGCAAGTTACGCTGTCCTCTAACTTTTGTTTCGGGGGAGATACAGGGAACGGGGAAGCCGCATTAAAGTCAACGCATTGTAAGTTCCACAACTCGCTTGCATCAGTTAACCGTGCACTACGGCGCAATAACTATTTACGTGCAACAAATGCAGTCAAGTTGGAAACTCGTGCCTGACCAGTGAATTCCTCACGTTAAAGCTGGAATTTTCGGTATTTTAAAATCTACAGGATTGCATAAAAAAAGAGTTGAAAATTTCTGGTTTCCCAAGGTGATGGTTTAACCCATACTGCAACGGTGTCCGATTGCTTTAACACTTTGCACTCGAGTGGCGACTCTGAAGCGCCACTAAAAATTGTTGTGGCACTATTTCAAAGAAATCACAAAAAATATTACAAAATATTTGTTACATTAAAAAATTTGTATTTAATAGATTACTAAACATTTAGATGTTGTATGTGGAAATCGGATCAGTTTCGTATGGATAAAATGAAAATATTCTAAGAGGAAATTTAGTTTTAGAATTAAAATACCGCCGAGTGCAAAGGGTTAATAAACTGTGTTGCTTTACCGTTGCCGTTGAATGACAGAAATCCAAGGAAATTCGGTAAATTTATTACAAACCGGTCGCTGCTCCTACTGTTGCAAACTGTACGTTCGAACGAAATTTTCACTCGTGAAGCATGAATGGTGAATCGATTAAACCGAAACGTGAATAACAAATGGACACCGACTCGGTAGAGTTACGGTTCTCGCTCTGCCTGTACGCACGGTCTCTGTATATCAGAGGTCCGCTCGGGGTGCGGTAATTTTTCATCTAGAAATTTTAAAGAACTAGCAACCGTCCCTTTTCATCTTCCTTCGAGAATTGAAAGATGAATGGGTTTTTTTCACGGCAAACGTTGGAAACCTGACGCGGCAATTTTTCATCCGCGATTTTCAAAACCTACACGACAGTCCCTTTGCTTCTTCGATGCGAGCAGTAATCGGAATAAAAAATCGTGGGACTTTGAAAATGAAACTATTCTCTTATTCTTGTTAACGAATCATAATTATGACGATTGAATTTTCGGTCTTTATTCTAGCTTTTAAAAGATTCAAGATAACTCATTAAATTTCGTATTTCTGGAATAATCAAATCATAAAATGCACATTGTAATGTTAATTTTTATATCTTCGAGTCTCTCTTGTAAAGACGAAGCAGATTAATTTAAAAGTTCTCAATATTTACTGTTTGTAACGTTACATGATACAAAGAGGGAGTCACTCGAGAAAACAAGTTTGTATTGGCAGCTCCACTGGAGAGGAATTATACTCGCGAATTAACGGCTATTAAATGACAACGTTTTAAGATCTGGTTATCAAATTGCATAACTCCAAAGTCAACACGTGTTGACTTTCACAACTTCGGGAGCAATCGGAGTAGAGTTAGTGGACTCTGAAACGGTGTACAATTTCATGGTTTCCAAGTTGCAGATATCAAGTTACAAGACTCGAAAGTGGTTCGTATTGAATCATAGCGCTCGGAAGCAATTCACGCTGAATTACGTGACATATGAAGTAATCGGTCTCGAATTATGCCACTCACAAATTTCTCGATATCGAATTACATGATTCCATGACCCACTTTATGCAATGAAAGTCAAATTATACTTGTCGATATTTCGAATCATACAGTCTTTGAATCTTGCTGTACTCACAATTACCAATTTTTTAAATACAAAAAAAAAGACGCTATTTCTTTATATTATGATTATTACAATTTTTAAAATACAAAAACGACGTTACTTCTTTATTATGATTTTTATAAGAATACCTACGAGAATGGAATACCAATTTCTTAAAAATATGTTATTTCTTTATTATGATTTTTATAAGAATATCTACGAGAATGGAATACCAATTTTTAAAAAAGAAAAAAGACGTTATTTCTTTATTATGATTTTTATAACAATACCTATAGGGATGGAAGCTATGAAAATTTGCGATTATAAAACGGAGAATAATATTAGGAGTTGATTTTCTGGTATTTTATGTAAATAGTAATGAAATATTGCAATTCTGAAAACTATGTGCGGAAGAAAGGATTATAGCGGAGTGATAAATCATTATAAAGACTACGAGGATAAGGAAGGGTAAAAGTTAAAATCTACCGCGTCAGAGGATGGAATTAAAAATCGTTATCGATCGTATGTAGAGCTAGATAGATTTTGAAATTTTACATGCAAATATAGGTCCGTGTAATCCGACGAGAGAGTTCTGTATGATGACAGTAGAGATTCCCAGCGCATCGCAGTCAAAGCAGCTTTGCCAATTTCCTCTCAAAGTTTCCGGGGAAATCCCACGCGGATATATATCGCATACCGTTGATAGAAATGCTGGAAATCTGGTCTCGGCATCGGTGAAAGATTTCGAGTTGGTTTTTCAACGCTGTCTGTTTTCGCGACAATTTCTGCTCACGAAGGGCATTGCCGCGACGCATAACTGTTACGCTATCAAAGGAGAATGGCGCGCTGAGAATTTCCTGGTTCATAGTTAACCTACTGCGTGTGCACACCCGCTGCTCCCACCACCGGCTGGCAAATCTTTGGAATTGTTCGCGCGTCAAAAGCCATTGGTCCGACAACGTTGTTACGAGAATAATTCATGGTTTGTTGTTACCTGGATTTTCCTATGTATTTTTCAAAAACTCTTCCCATCGTTTCACAAGCTTTTTCAGCCGTGTTACGCGTTGATATTACATTTATCAAACCCAAGATTAAACTTGTTTGACAATAACTAATCTCTTTGTCTGTCTGACGTCAGTCCCTTTTTTAAATATTTGTTTTAATACTAATGTAACAGTATTTTAGAGTTTAAATAGCAGTTTTAATATCTAGCAGTTAAAAAATTATAAAAGCTATTAACACGTTCGTTACAAGAGTTACAAAAAATCAATTTTTCGAACTTCCCAAACATTAGGCAGTGGGCACATTTTACAATACAATGTAAAAGCAATTTCTTAGCGAATTTTTTAGCGAAAGTGTTAAAGCATGATTTCCATTGTAAAGAAATATTTAATATGGTGCAAGAAAGTCGGTACATTGTTCAAACCGATGTATATAGTACATGTACAGTATGAAAAGAATTTATTATATTAGTTATTTTTTTTTATATATCTTTACGCGAATTTAAAGAATTACGTAACGTTACTTAAAATTAGATTCCACGCTATTTTTTTTTTTTTTTATTCTTTGACAGCGAATAAAGTAGCACGCGCCAGTTTCATTTGGGATTCCTGTCGCGTTAGAAGTTACCGTTCTACCGCACTCGCGCCATTTTTCCCCGATTTTTCTAAATCGATTGTCCTTCGGCGTGAACCGTTTGACATCGGTTTAATGCGTGTCCCTTTCTCCCCCCATTCATACATGGAACGGATTAATAAATCGATTCGGGCCCCCGTGAAATGGAATCCGAAATCAGGTTTTCGGAAATGAACAGTCGACGAGTGAAAAAGCGAAAAATATCGTTTGGATCTGCCGCGTGACAACCCGTTTCCGGCGTTATCTAGGAATCGCTCTTGCGAGAACGTGAAACATATTTCTGGTGACAATATTACCGGAAATGTATATCCAGTGACACAGTGGAAATTCGGGGAAAAAACACATGTCCGCTAATGGGACATTTACGAACCCCATAACGGAGACGAAAAATCGATACGTTCAATGTTGCCTATTTGGAAAAACCGTTCGTTAAACGTTTTCAAAATAAATAGGGTGCCTACATTAATTATACTCGTTTTTTAAAGCACAATGAATCCCCCAAAAAGATATTAAATTTTTTTTTCGTTAAAATCAGTCAAAATGGCAGATTCTAATATTCCTAATTTACAACTGCCGAGAATCTAAAGATGCGAATCGATTTCTTCGGGTACATACTATAAAAAGGGATAGCTAAAAAGTTCGATAGATGAATTCTCGTTATTTTTATAAAATAACGTAGAAAGTGTTCGTAAACCTAGCGGTAATATTCGGTGGAAAAATTTGATTCTCCAAATTATTCAAAGGCCTTAACGAAATGAAAGAAATTAGTGAATCCCTCTTTCGGAAAGTCGATTAAAGTCGAGTTAAATTCAACGGGAGCATTCGGAGTCTAATCGGTGGGATTACCCGAGTAGGTTCATCGCGTTAGGCGCTCGTTCGCATCCTCGAGAATATTTTTCGCTAGCCGGGGTTTATTCTCGAGTATGCAAATATCTTTCGAGTTCCGGATTTCAAACTTCCAAATTCCTAATCCCCGATCTGTATGACGCGAGGTTCTCACTTTTCCTCGCGCCGGCACGCAAAAGCGGAGAACGTTCGTCTCGGCACACGGAGCACCTGTTACCGTTCACGGCTGTTGAAAACTTCAGCGTTCCACCTGTCATCGTTCTCACCGTGAACGTTAATTGGATTCAATAGAACGAAAAGAGACACAAAAAAAAAGAAAGAAATAAAGAAAAGAAAGAAAGAAAAAGAAGAAAAGGAAGATGGGGGAGAGAGAGAGAGGGGGTGGAAATAAAAGGACGAGCGATTCGCGAGAACGAAAGAGAAAATGGAGTCGGTTGTCGCTCACCTTATCGCCATGCTCTTCGCCTTCAAGTGATGCCATCTCTGGTTCATCTCGTCCAGACGTCGTTGCAGCATAACAGCGTCATCCTGGCTGGCCAGAGAGCTCAACAGCTTTCGTCCTGTGCCGTTCAGGGACGCGTAAACGTCTCGATGTGTTTCGATTTCCGATTGCAGGTCCTGCAAACAGAAAAACAAATAGGTTCGTGAGATCCTCCAACTACGGGACCAAGATACCTGATGTATCTGTTTGGCAACTTTCCGATCTCGTCGCGTCCTTCTACGAATCCGTCGACGAAAATTCTTACGACCGGTTCACATTTTTCCGAGTCAATAAAATGTAATTTAACGCTTCGAGTGCCAAACCAGAACCCTGAAAAATTCCATGAAACCAAAGTAAGTCATTTAACGAAATAAAAATTGAAAATAATTATATGTGCGACATTGAGTAGTCTTCCAATCAAAGGGCCTAGCCGGATAAGATAGTCAAAAATGCCCTTGAATCGAATTTTATCGACGAAGTGCCATTCGATAGTTAATAATTTTAAGGTTAGCTTAGTTCTTCGCGGAAAAAACGTCGAAAAAATCAGTTTTTATTTTTTTTAACAACGGCGCACCAAACCAAAAAATCTGAAAACATTCATGAACAATACTTATGACAATATACTGCTACTGTAAAAATATAAATGTTGTCACTCTAGAACTTCCATGTGAAATCGGCATTTTTTCGATTTTTTTGAGGTTTTTGATTTTTTACAAGCAGGATTTTCACTTTAAAAATCAGAAACCAATTGCAAAGTATGTATTAGGGTTCTTGACATGTGTGAGATTTTTCTCAGAATTTCTAAACGTCATTAACTAGGGAAAATAGGCCAAAAACTGATTTTTCGATTTTACCCCATAACTACCCTCCCGATCGAGATACAGGGTTGAAATTTTGCACAGAATGTTTTTTTTTTGTGCTCTATCGAATGGCACTTCGTCGATAAAATTCGGTTCAAGGGCATTTTTGACTATCTTATCTGGCTAGGCCCTTTGGTACAATGAATATATTAACCGTAAAAATTCGTTTTAAAACCTGGATCAATTTTTACTTGGATCCTGTAGATCGCAATTGCTTTGTAAAAATTTTTATTTCGCATGAAGTCTAGTAATGACGGTTAGCAGATACTAGGGGGGGGGGGGGAAAGGATTGATCGTTCATCGAATTTTTCTCTTTGAGGCAACATATTTTCCACGTGGAATTACGAGAATTTATGCATCGAGCGTCCAGGATTTTCTCTCTACGTGTATGTGAACATTCTGGGCGTTTCGTCATCGCGATGACGTGAATTGCGGCGAACGCTTGGGCAAAAGTGATTTATGCCCAGTTCTCATGTAAATCGTCGGCAAGGGAGGAAGGGTTGGGGAGGGGAGGGGAGGGGAGGGGAGGGGGTTGCGTTGACGCGCGTCGTCCGCCGCCAATGAAAATAAATCGCGAGGCCGGTGCAACTGAATTAAGAAATATTCGCGAGTAACGTTCGTGCTACCTCCCGAGGCATTTTTCATTAACCGATATTCGAATATCATGGTTTATTGCGGGCCGCCGTACCTGGAATTAATAGCAAAAATGGAGCCCTTTATGCAGCCACGTTTTTGTAATCAGAAGCTAATTAGTTATCACCGGACTGCGGACTATGTTAAGGTGTAGTGGACACAGCTGGTCAGAACACAAAAGATTGGGGACTTTATTAAAATTTTTGTTGGCTCTTTTCGTTTCGACCCAATTAAAACTTTGACGGAAAAATTCGTTTCGATTGTTGTAAATCTGTCTACACGAATTAGCGATTCTTTAAATGTTGCAGAGCATGCTCGAACTAAACTAAACTGCTTCCGAAGCCTCGGTCGATTTAATTTATTGGAATAAATGAATAGTGTAAAGTATAATTACTAGACATCGGATCTTTATGCATTTATGGCTTATGGAAATGTTAAAAAAATGCTATAATATAAAATTCGAGAGAATTTAACACGATTTTTATTTGCTTTGGATCTACAAAGGCTGTCCCCATTAAAAATAAAATTTTATTTCATTCCACTTTCTTAAAATGTTTCTATAAAAATTGGAAATTGCATAAACATCCGATGTCTAATAATTACTGTCGCACGCAAAGATTTAAATGAAAACTATAACTGTGAAATAAAGAGGAGAAAGCACATAAAATAATAGGTCGTCCCATAAAATAATTTAACCCGTGCTGTCAATATTTGGACCGTTTATATTGAAATTTGCGCAAATCCATTTTTTGTCGAGAGGAATTTCAAGTTGTTTGTTGGCAAATTTCACCGTGATATGCGTGCTATAATTTCGAAGCTCTTGTTCCCGACACAGGACATTAACGTCTATAATTCAAGGGAGTGCAGATTGAAACCCATTGCACGATTGACTGCTGGATCCGGGGATACTTCATATTTCCGGGCACAAGCATAATCTCAGACAGTGGCTGTCAGCTTATCCGCGAGTTACGTCTGTTTCCTTCGATTCGCGGCAAGATTCGATTTCCGTCTGGCTTCGATCGGATCTGTGATTACTAGACATCGGATGTTTATGCAATTTCCAATTTTTATAGAAACATTTTAAGAAAGTGGAATGAAATAAAATTTTATTTTTAATGGGGACAGCCTTTGTAGATCCAAAGCAAATAAAAATCGTGTTAAATTCTCTCGAATTTTATATTATAGCATTTTTTTAACATTTCCATAAGCCATAAATGCATAAAGATCCGATGTCTAGTGATTACACAGTAGAACCATCACTGTCTCAACATCCTAAGATACAAACGGTTCTTAAACCGGTCTTTGGAAAAATTGATTTCCTTTTTCATTGTTCACTTCCTTATTTAAAGAATAATTAAAAGAACTACTTCCAGCTGCTCGAAAGCGAAAAGCTTAGAAAATTAACCAGCTAACTGTTTTGACCTCTTTGAAAAATGTGTTAATCGAGTCATAAAAATCAACTGTATGTTTTGACGAGTATACTCGTCATGACACTAAATATTGCCATTTCTTCGTGACGAGTATTCTCGTCAAACTGGTTAAGCTACAGTCTTTCCAACGCAAAAGTTGTCGAACAAAAATTTGCAATCGAGAGGCAGGCTTTTGGCCGCGTGTAATAAAAATATTTTTATCACTGTTTTCTTCGAAATTTTACCCGATGCTTGTTCGTTGGATATTTACGGTTCGCGAACACCCGATATATTGGATGGGAAAAAAGTCGACGTGAAATAGAGAGAAAATATTGTGGCGTTGCAACGGTGGAAGGAAGTTGCAGGCGAAAGCAGCGCCACATCCATCAAAATGCTTTTCGTCGGGGGGCGTTTGTCGAAAGTGCGAATCGGTGACGTTTAATTGGAACACCGGATGTCTGCGTCGCGGACGATGAAGTTTGATGGCTGACGTTGGATTTATCGTCGAGCGAGTTTACACGCAACACCTAGCGCGCGACAACTAGTGAATCTTTCACGGCACTGCTAGCATACTTTTCACTGGCCTGAAAATCCGTTCCAAGCGACGAATCACGGTATGTCAGTCGGTTCGTAAAAAAATTAAGAAATTAATTAGCATAGGGACCCGATTACCATGGAGGTGCCAATCACTGCACCTATATTAATTATACTTTTAAAGCATAATGGATATTAAATTTTTTTTCATTAAAAACAGTTAATATGTGGTTATACATCTCTTTCCGGTTAAATTTTGTCTCAGGAAACCAGAAATTTTTTAATTTTATCTACCTAATCTTGTAGATTTTGGTGAGAAAATTCCGAAAATCCAAGTTTCGATCCTAGGAGATCACCAGTTAAGTTATGCGTGTGTACAGATTTGACCGAAGAAAATTTAGTATCTCTTGTTTGATATTAATTAAAGCTTGAAGTCGTTGGCTACATTTAGGAAAGAGTTATTCCGATTTAATGTGTGTGCCATTAATTTTTAAACTGTACATTTCCAACGAAAAATCTTTGTTTCGTCTAGGAAGCAAAGAGTGCTGCAGACGATTCAGCGGACAATTTATAACATTTCATCCGGAACAATAGTTTCGACATTAACGAGTGATTGGTTCCGGAACAATTTTCTGTAAGAGGATTAGAATTCGCAATAGCAGCTACGTCTTATCGCTTCAATCAAGATTATCGATCGGCGAGCGACAGCGAAAAAAAAAACACACACACACACTTTGTTCAGTGGCTCGCAAGTTTCCTCTTTAAATTCCACTCGATTTTCTTGCGCGCGGTCTTTCAATTTCGCGGGAAACACAACGCTTGGGAAAATAATCATCGGCATCGAAGTCTTCCAATCGGCCGTCAGATCGCGCGATACCAATCGATTCCGAAGAGGATCGAGACGGCCCCCGGGTGTCGGCGCGACGTCTTAAAAGTGCACTTTCGATGCAGATTAGATTTTCCAGGTTAATGAGCGCCTACAGAGTGACCCGGCAGATCGGTAGAGCAGGATCAACCAAGGGAAAAATGGAAGGAACCGTTTAGGAAAAATTCGACGAGTCGGATAGGCCGCAAAAAACAGGTCGTCGAAGCGTTTTTTGCGCTTGCGCTTCTTATCGCGCCGCAATTACGCAAATGCGCGTTATCAACGCTGGGCCTCGAACCCCATAATCGTATTTCTCTCTCTCTCTCTCTCTCTCTCTCTCTCTATCTATCTATCTATCTCCCTATCTTTATATCTTTCTCTCTTCCCCTCTCTTTCCTCCTTCGTTTTAATATGTGATTTTTATCCCTTTTCAAGGATAAACGACACCGTTACCGTGCGACAATTTCATACTCGATTCGCAGAAACTTTTCATTGGCCAGCGGAGTCACTTGATCGGAAAATTTTGATTTCAATTAACCCTTTGCACTCGACGCTATTTTCATTCTAGAACTAAATTTTTCTTCCGTCTTAGAATATTTTCATTTATTCATATGAAACTGATACAATTTCCACATATAATATTTAAATGTTTAGTAATCTATTAAATACAAATTTTCTAATGTAACAAATATTCTGTAATATTTTTTGTAATTTCTTTTAAATAATGCCATAACAATTTCTAGTGGTGCTTCAGAGTCACCACTCGAGTGCTAAGGGTTAAAACAATTTTGTGTATCAATGCGTTCCTTTTAACCACGAACGATAGAAGTTGCAATGTTAGAGAAGGGTTGAAAGAATCATTTCAGAAGAACGTAATTTACATTAGGAAATATACGTTGTTGAAACTAGGTTTACCAGTGGCGAGTTTGGATTATTTTATAAAAATATCTATAAATAAGATATGATCCAAGGAAGAAATGTGTTAAATAAAATTCCTACAAATGAATTTTTACGATCACAAAGATTGTAAATTGAGGAATGTGAAACCCTTCGTTTTGACGGTTCCCATAAATTCAGTGCTAAAGGTGTACATTAAAACATTGATAATTGATGAATGTAACGTATAAAGGCACACTACTTGTTATTATATCCACTTTTATTATGAAATGAATATTTCCTTAACACTAGCAAGACTGAAACTCAGTATATACCTATGTATATTGCCCAAAAACAGTCAAACAGACTTCATTGTGAACAAATAACTAATGTGTAAAGAAATTTGTTTACAACTAATTTTGAATATTTTTTGTATTATTTACAGTTATATAACAAGTTCTAGGTAAATATTAAAATAAATTAATAAAATGGACAACTTGTTAGAACAAGTATCACTGCATAAAGATTCGAATAACAAGTACTACTTTAGTTTATTGAGCAACTGCAAATTATCAAGTATACGCCCAAATCGACAATTTATCATGTACTTGTATGTTATCATGTGACGGTAATCGAAAAAAAATGAAAAATGTTATTTCAATACAGAGCCGAACTGGTCATATAAGATTCAATTCAATAATAAGAGTCATTTGATTATTTAAAATTTCCCAAGCAGTCAAAATGACTGCTTTTGGGCAATATAGGTGTAACACACATGGAAATGAACACATTTATATGTTGTACAAAAAAGTCACAAGATTCTAAGAAATTGTATCATTATATACGTAATTGTTTTTCTAATTGAAATTAAAAAGCAGTCAAAGTGACTTCCTTGGGCAATCTAGTGTTAAAATAACGAACCCGCCGCGAGACAAAGCGCGAAGGAGAGTTCGACCTTTTCCCGGAGAATCTCTTCTCAACTGTGTTGTGTTCCATAGATCACGCGGATTTGCCGGCTTTATACCCACGGGAACGAGTCCGGGAGAAGTGCAGTCAAGCAGAATCGTCGTGAAATCTCGGTATGCCGACGGGTAATCGGCAATTCCTCATTAGAAATCCTCGACGGTGCGCACATCACCGGTTGCGACCGCCTAAGTGTCAGACATTGATTAAGCTCGGCACCGCCGATTAAATACGTCTCGCGTGGTAGAGCCGCGCTCGTTCAAAAGACGAAACCCGTTGAATTATGCCGACCATTGCTCCCCGTTGGCCGTCCCCGAAAATTTCCCCCTCTATCGCTGGACGGAAGATCGATTCGCGACCATCCGGCTGGATTAATCTTGGATTACCGTAGTCTCTCTCCGTAACTGTCGTATGTCGTATCGAGCGACAGTTCCAGCAGAGGTGATACGTTCCTCGTAGTGTGCCGAACGTAGAGAAAAATAACGATTTACAAAATAAACGGGAATTAAAGCTCGACGTTTCGACTCCCTGCCTCTATTTCGAAGTCTAAACCGAAGACTTTCCATATACACTCAGTCTCATAAGTATTCGATATTTGCTGATATCAAGTGATACATGTAAGATTCTGCAGTAAGTTTTTTGTTACGACTAAACAGATGTATAACAACAAGATATCAAAATTATATTAATTTTAATCTACATAATACATAATAACAGACCAAAAAAGTATTCGTACCATGCTTGACAGAGTTGAGTTTATTTTGCTTATTATTTTGTATAAAAAAATAATAAGTTACTATAATATGCAATTTTTCTTATAAGACTTGTACCGTTACGAATACTTTTGTGGACTGTTATTATGTACTATGTAGATTAAAATAAATATATTTTTGTTATCGATAACCCAATTTCGTTAAAAGTTTGTACAAATAAGGTTTATATATGTGTCCATTCGTAACAAAAGAGTTATTGCAAAATCTTACCTGCATCATTTGATTTCAACAAATTCTTTTTTTCAAGCAATAAGGGTACGAATACTTGTGGGACTGACTGTAAATAGTAAGATATGGAAAGAGCATTATTTGTTATTTATTTATTGCTTTAAACCAAGTGGTTTATATAGCAGGTACAGTATTATTACATTTGGCTTACATTAAACAGGTTTACATTGTTCTAAATTCTAATGGAACATTGTTTAAGGAAATTATAAATTATTTTCAGACCTTTTATATCAGGTTTACATAAGAAGGAACCAATACAAAGAGGAAAGAGCATTATACTCGTCTATCCGTACGAGTAGGTGAATTCGATTGCACGAACCGTCGAAAGATTCGAACGGGAAGTGGCTCCGGCCGCGGCACCGGGAACCACGTAAGCGTAGAATGGTAACGTCGCTGGTTGGGTTGGAAAAGTTCTAATTAACCGACAAAGTCGTTGGCTTGCGTTTCGGAACACTCGAGCTCGTTACGTGCACGCGATGATAAATGAAACGGGCGGGTATCATTCGTGGGAGGCGTGCTGGTTCGTTCGTTCCTTTGCCAATTACGTATACCATGTGTTCGGAATATTATCAGGAACCATAACGTCGGGCAATAAAGCAGTCTGCGACCCCGGGAGACGTAATATTACGTCCTTAACACGGCACGGCAAGGCAAGGCATCAAAACACGTAATATGCGTTTCTACCCTCCCACCCCTCTAACTACCCCCGTGCGTCCTCACCCACCCCCCTACCGTTTCTCACTGTCTCTCTCTCCTTTGCCGCGAGGGCGAGAGCTGAACTTCGATTCGAGCGTAAGGATCCGTAGCTCTAATTGAATCGGAACACGCTGCACGAACGCCCGTGGAATTGATTTAATTACCGCCGCCTCCGTGATCCGACGAGAATAATTGAAGACGTCGCGAAATTGTTTAGGGTTTTCATGTTGCATTGTTGGGGCGCGTTTAGCTTTCGTTCTTCGCGCGTTAACCTGCTTGTTGTGCTCCCTAAATTGTGAACTCGGCGCGAACGCGGCTGTGGGGAACAATTAAATAAACATATCCATTGACGATTTTAATTCTACCTATGCGAGTCTGCGTACAAGATGGCCGGCCAGTCTGGACTACCTGCTAAGGGTAGGAAATGTAATTTAACCCTTAGCACTCGAATGGTGACTGTAAAGCACCCCTAAACATTGCTGTATAATTATTCAAAATATTTTTTACATTATTAAATTCGTTTGCATGTAATGAATTACTAAACACTTCAGTATTGTACGAGTAAATTGAACCATTTTTGTATGTATAACATTAGAAAGAAATATATAAAAGGAAAATATTCTACGTCGAAAGAAATGTTTCGTTTTGGAGTTTAAATAGCTTCGAGTGCAAAGGGTTAAATCATTTATGTCGGTAATTTTGTTTTCCGGATCTGGTGGATACTTCTATTTTTGCTTGTACAGGTAGCCCTCCTACAACACGGCATCTTATAACACGGTTTCGCTATAACACGATTCATAAATTACGGAAACCCTCCTACAACACGGCATCCTATAACACGGTTTCGCTCTAACATAATAAGAAAACTGCAAAAACCTTTGTACAACACTGTACTTCTACAGCCGCGGCGAGGCTTGCCGTCTTAAAGATACAATGTTGCAGAAAGTATTTCTTTTCATCTCCGTGGCCTGAACAACAAAAGTGTCAATTTTTGACAAAAAAAAAATTCATTTTCCTTGAATGCAGACCCTTCCGCTGAAAGAAGCCGAAAATTCAAAAAGGAGCTACAAAACTGTCTAGCTCCATACCGAGAAATTTACAATCACCTGGTAAGAACCAGCAAGCAAAGTAACATTACTGCAAGAACTTTGAATGAAGAAAAAAGTTCTGAAACTGAAGGCGATATCATTCCATCGAAAAAACGTTCTCGGTTGATTATACTGAGCAGTGACGACGAAGAAATTTATTAACCCTTAGCACTCGAATGGTGACTGTAAGGCACCACTAAAAATTGCTGTATCATTATTCAATATATTTTTTACATTACTAAATTTGATTGTACTTAATAAGTTACTCAATATCTTAGTATTGTACAAGTAAACTGCACCATTCTTGAATAACATGAAAAAAAAATATATATATATATATAAAGGAAATATTCTAGGTCGAAAGAAATGTTTTCTTTTGAAGTTAAAATAGCTTCGAGTACAAAGGGTTAAATGAAAGTTGCGTTAAATTAAAATAATATTTTTTGTTTTGTGTTGTACATACATTTATATTTTTAATAAAAAGTAAGTTGTTTATGTAGAATAAGAAAGAAAAATTGTTTTTAATAAGTTTTCGGAACGTAACCCCCCTTTTTATACTGGCTCTGGGTCTCATACAACACGGTTTCACACAACACGGCATTTTCTAGGAACCTATCTACCGTGTTATAGGAGGGTTACCTGTATTTAGGCGAGTTATATTTATTTATGTTCCAGTTAAATTGCATTAACATGTACCTGTGCTCCGTATAAATATAGCCTAGGGGATGATTGTAAATGAAATTTTAATAGAGATTACACGTAATTCGTAATAAGTTGTATTACACGTAATTCATAATAACTGTTAATAGGCTTCGATCAATTCTTGGAGAATCGTTGTCAATGAAAAAAGTGTCGGTAAGCACATTTAACGGTATCGGAATCGTTTACCTGTTCGAAGAGATGTAGCTCTGCCAGCAGGGTGTAGGAAATGTAGATGTATCGTGCGTCTTCCGCTGTCCTTCGGGCACGTACCCCCCTCGAGGGATTCCCCTGTAGGGTGGCACGCCCCCCGGGCCAAGTGCCCCCCTTGCGCACACTTTCACGATAATCCACCGTAATTACGTAGCCGTGAGTCCCCTCATCATACCACGGAGCCACGTGCGTCTTATATGCTCCTTTTGTCTCGTCAATTTTTACCTGTTCACCTCCGACACTTTCACACTTGACGGATATCCCCGGCCACTTCCGCCCCAGTCCACTTTCGTCGCGAGTTCTCCATCAGTTAACACAACACAAGGCATTTTTCGTCTTTCGCGATTCTCTTTTTTATGCTTCACAACTGATCGTATCTTTCTAAAAAATCTGTCCGATTACAGTGGATGTTGGCTTGAGCGATCAATTCCGTCGATTATCAGATCCACCGAAAAATATCTTTCCCCGCTTGACACGTAAGAGTCTAATCTAATTTCAAGAGATTATTTAAAAGATTTATTGCAGATAAAATTGGCGGCCTAAATTCACCGTGGCAACCCAGAAACTTTTAACAAACTGTAAACACGCGTAACTTTTGAACTTTTGATTTTTGGCATTATCTCGTCAAGACGTACGGGATTGCATAAAAACAAAATTAAAAATTTCTGGGTTGCCGAGGTGAAGTTTAACCAAATTGGCAGAGCTTCGTTTTCCGACGAATCAGAACATTCCGATTCGAAATCCATTTTCTTTGTCAAAGATATTTGGACGTCTGCTTGGATCATTGATCGTCGTTAATTGTGCATGAAAGGGGATGAAAGAGAACGGGGTTGGCGACACGTGTGGCCGGATTTTGTGGGAAGAGGAAATTGCGAGTGCACGTGTCACGATTAACTGGCAAAGAGTTTTTTAAACGGCGCTAATGAGCGACCAAAATTTTTTATTTTTTTTTTTATGTTTATGACCGACAGCGACATGGGTCCGGGAAAACATGGGTTTGACGGGGACAAATATTTGAACAAGCACGCGGAGATACAAACGTAGTTTCAAGGAAGAGTTTTCCAATTCTAATATTTTTCTTCGTTGTTCTTTTTTTTTTTTTTTAACTGTAAATACTCGAAAATTGTATGTTGTTAGTGCTGCAAGTGTAAGTTTCCGAGATAACGTGGCGGCGCAAACAATGTAAATTTGCGCGGTTAATGAACCACCGGGTTGGGTTCGGTAAATTTACTCAGGGGGTGTCACTCTTTGATGAAATTTCTTATTGCGATGGAAGTTGGTCGATGTGTCTTGCACCTTCCTCAAGTATGTTGGCTTTGCAGCGGATAGAGTGTAGAACACTGTTTAAGTTGGATCTTCCTTGCCTTTCTGTTTAGTCAGCGAGCTGTTTTAATCTCGCGCGAAACTGCCGAGGTCCGTGTGAATTTATCAAGAGATAACGTTTCACAATTATAACACTTCAAACTTCGGAATAACTTTGGCAACTATTCTGTGCTACTTCGGTTTTCAAAGTTTCTGTTCAACAGCAGACGTTCGAACGCGCAGAAGGAGAAACGAATCAATAAATGTTAAATCTATTCTATTCGCTCAGTTAATAATAAATAATACCCGCATAGTTAATGACGCAGAAAATAATTTAATCAGTTTAGTTCTAAATTCGACAATTTTAAATAAAAGGGTGAATGTATAGAGGGGTTGCACAATAGGAACAGAGGCGACAATAAAATATTTTAATCAGCCTAGTTCTAAATTCTAAAATTTTAAATAAAAGGGTGAATGTATAGAGGGATTGCATAATTGGGGCGTACGTATTAAACTATATTTTATGCGAGTTTCCTCGATGTATTCGGGCATAAAGGATTTAGCAAATGAAGCCAGCTCCGAAAGTTGTAGGAGTTACAATGTTGAACGAGTTATAAATTTTGTTCGGAATTCAAACTTGGGATAAATTGAAAACGTCTGTACAAATTGCCGTGGTTTAAGAATCCTTTTCAGTATTTTAATACTTAAATTGAGTTGGAACGAAAGCTCTTAGCGTTCTTAAATTAGACTTCAAAGACGACACTAAAATATTTATTCATAGATTTAATCAATATATTTCCTATTCTGTTCCAAATTACTTTTCGCCATTCTTGAGGTAACTTATTAGTTTTATCTTTGAATTATAATTTAAAAATGCCACAAACTTTCGTGCAAAAAGGCATTGCATGGATTCTATCATTTTCTCCAGATGTGCCAATATAGTTGGGTTAAACTTTGCCTCCGGAAACCAGAAATTTTTAATTTTCTTTTATGTGATCCCGTAGATTTTGACGAGAAAATGCCAAAAATCGATGTTTCAATCTCAGGAGATCCCTGGTTCGATAGTTATGCGTGTGTAAAGTGTGATTATCAGTCCTTTCGACGTATAACTTTTGAACTAGTGATCTCCTAGCATTGAAACTTGGATTTTCGGCATTTTCTCGCTAAAATCTACAGGATTATATACAAGGAAGTTAAAAATTTCTGGTTTCCTCAGGCAAAGTTTAGCCGAAAATTCCACAGGGAAGAAAAGATGTTCAGAGATTCGTATTTAGCGCGACGGAGATTTATGAAAACGCTTGGAATGAGGAAATATGTGTCGAATTACACGTTAACAACCCTGATTTGTGCGTTACGGTGAAAAACCTATTAGCAGGTAGGAATTCCTATCGACGGGACTATATCAGTCCCGTTGTTGCGGCAAATCCAATTCCAGGAAGAGAAATTATCCCCTTATTCTCAAAGGGGTTGAGCAAACGGCGGCCAGAATGGTGGACACCCTTTATCTTGTTAGGAAATCAATGACGCGTGTCCAGCTCCTCCGGGGGAGCGGGATAAAACGTCTCGAGGGACGGAACGGCGCATTCCATCGGATTAGGGGCAACGCCATCGGCTAGGTTCTGATTGAAACTAGGGGGTGAGCGTGTCGGCTCGATCGAAATAAAATATACGAGACGCGGGAAGGAGCCACGAAGATGAATAATGCATGCCGGCGAACAGCTTGTGGTAAGTAACGAGGCGGATTTGTAAAACATCACCGCGACACTCTCTCCAATGAACCGCAAATAATTTAACCCTCCGTAAGGGTGGTTTCACAGACCCCATCGAACGGAATCTCCGATTTGCCTATTCTTCGATCAACAAACGTACGCCACTTCGGGGGAAAAAGATTTAATCTGACTTAAGAAGAATAACATTTTTGCCAAAATTGTACGTGCATGATTTCCCAATTCGCGAATGATACGTTAGATTATTATTTTTATTCTCAGTATAGGATTGATACAAGTTTTATTCAGTTAAAAACTAGAACAGTTTTTCATTTAGATTGTTTCCACTGAACATGGTTTACTTTCTTTCGTGCGTATGAACATTATTACTCCCACTTACAACACTTGAAATTTTTGCAATTTGAGCAGAAAAAATATGTTAACATTTAAACATTTAATTTGCGACATTTGTGAAGACAAATTTGGAACAGAAACCTGTTCTGACATTTAATCGGCTGTTTACTAATATTATTGATGAAAAACAATCGAAAATTGTGAAACGTGATTCTTTCTTTGGAAAATTACTACGAATTACGTTTCTTAAATGTGACTTTTGCCGAGTCCAGCCTAAATTATAACAAAGGAAGATGGAACCGCACAACTCTCCCCTACGAATGGAACGAATTAACTGACTTCCGGAAGTTGGTCGCATCGATTGATCGCAATATTGAATCTAAGGACGTGAAAGATTGAATAAGATGTCCCCGGCCTCGGAATATTCGAACAGTTTCCTCCAGTTTTCCCTCGCCGCGGAATTCATCTTCCTCACAATGCCTCTGTCATTGAAAAAGAAAGAAAGAAAAAAAAACTACGGTGGTAACTCGATTCGACGTTAGTACGTCGTTTCGTCCCGGAATCGAATATTCCGACGAACGAACTTTCCTGGTATTCGAGGAAATTGTCAGAAGCATGAGGCATGCTCTTTCCAGATTGATAACAATTTCTCGAATGAAATGCAAAACGAATGTCGTACTTTCAAACGAGTTCGAAGAAAATCTTCTCGGCCGTTTTTCTTCTCTCTCCCCTCCCCCCGCCCCTTGTGAAAAGTCTTCTTTTCCGAGGCGAGAATGAAAAGTTCCAAGGAACAAGTTAACTTTTACGCTCAACGATTTCTTCATTGTTGCTATGTAACGCGGCGAGAATCCTTCGACGAAACTGTTACATCGTGCAATTAAATCGAAAAGTGTCGAACTCATTTCGCCGATAAGGTAATTCGCTGATTCTTTTGTTCGGAGAAAATCTTTCAATCGGACAGACCCGATCGCCAATTAAAAGTTGGACATCGGTTCTTCACTTTCGCGGAAGATACAGTCGGCTGCGTGGGGGAATAGCGCGGTGGTAGGGGAAGTTATAGTGGGGGAAACAAGTCTGGGGCAACCAGATTAGGGGAACTGTTTCGAATCGAGGGGAATACGGTTACCCTCTCTCTCTGCCAGCACCGGGTTAGTCACGTGACATTGTGTCACAGAGGTGGAACGCGTCACGCGATTGGGCCGCGACGGAAGAGTGGGGGAATAGCGGTGTAGGAGGGGAAGGTAGAGGGGGAGACAAGTCTGGGGCAACCAGATTAGGGGAACTGTTTTGAGGGGAATACGGTTACCCTCTCTCCGCCAGCACCGGATTAGTCACGTGACGCTGTGACAGAGGCACGACAGACACAAAGTGGTTTCAAACAGCTACGTCTTCGTGGATGATAAACGGTGCGAAGAAGTTGGCACACAGGAACCGCACTTGGAGAAGAAAAATGCACGCCTAGGCAAGAAGAAGCCGTGCCGTTAACACCGAATACAGGGAACCAGTCATTCGTCAGCCAAAGAATGTTTTATTCAACGATTTTCAGCCCCGATGCTGTCTTGACTTCCAACATCGGCGCAATCAATCTTTTTCTAACTTCCATCCTCGGTTTCTTTCCGTTACAAATTTGGTATAATTTCCTATGGGTCGACTCGGATTTCGTGGAGAGCGTGCAGTGTATTAAGCTGAATTATTATGCGATCGTTTAGCACAAGATTCAGGCTGTAGCAGATGTCATAAAATCGGAGAATCCTAGAAGATGCGTAATATCTGAAGAAAGTTACCAGTTTAAGAATGAGTTTAATGATAATCTTGAAAGTATTTCAATTTTTTACCAGAGAAATATGAATCCATATAAAATTGCGTGGTCTGCTCGTTAGACTTACGGAGCTCCTCTGTGTACACAGGTATAATAAACCGCGAGAAGAAAAGACATCCCTTGCGGTATACATGGAGAAACTTAATTTATCTAAAAACTGTGCTGCTTCTAATTTATTAGTATGCAGGAGGTTAAAAATAAACTACGTTCCGTAATGAGAACATAACACAAGCTCTTTAATACACCCGCAATCCTCTTCTAGACTTGCGGAACAGAAAAATAATTTCTATTTTATCCCTCCTCGTACGAAACATAATTATTTATCTAAATTAACGCATGAAAATGTATCGTACAGAGCCTAATAAATATGTATATGATTAATTTCGTTTAAACCGAAATAAAATTCTATTTTGGCGTTGTTAATGTACAGCTATTGAAGAACATATAGGCATACAATAGATATAAATTTTCTCCCTCTTTGAGAAATTACGAATTACAAAAAAGTTCCAGTCACTGAAACAGTCAAATAGATCGTAGTGCAAGGGGTTAATTTTTTTTTACGAATTACCTAGTAAATTAATCCTCGTAACGTCTCCAAAAATAAAACTCGAGCCGTTTGAACCAATTTGAAGAAAGTAATACGTTTCTAAAGGGTGACCGGATAATTTTACACGCCACTGTACGTATCCCGAGCCTGGCCGTCTCGTAGACTGTGCACGGGTCTCGATCTTAGCACCAATAATTCGAGGCATCACCAGAACCGATACGAACATCAATTTCAGCTTGATAACCATTACCGGAGGCAACGAACCTTCGAAAACTGATTCAGCCATTAATATTTCAGTTTTCAATCTCGGCTGGCGGGCGCGGCGTACCATTTCTCGGCACGTCGATGTCGGCGGCTCGTCCCTGCGACTGTCAAAGCCTCGTTCCTCAATTTTTCTCGCCGCCGAGGACGTAAACTACGGGACGACGAGGAAACCCATTAACCGTGTCCCACGGTTCGACACTTTTCTCCCCGTTTTTCGGACCCGCCAGGTGGACCAGCTTTTCGAGCAAACCTACCGGTCGGACAGCGCGTCACGAAACTGGAAAACGTCGCGCGACACCGCCGCGGCGACAACGCGAGGGGGAAATTTCAGTTTAATATCATCTAAATGTCACGGCGAGGCGCACCGCGCGACCAAGAAACTCTGCCGTTTGCCTCCCGTCGAAAACACGCGGTCGAAATTCTCCGACGGATGACAGATTCGAACGAGAATATTGTACAGGGTGATTCACCTCGGACAAACCGAATCACTTCTGAGAAAATCCAAGATTCAATCTCAGGAGATCAGTTATTCAAAAGTTAGGCTAAACTTCAGTTGTGGAAACCAGATATTTTAAGCTTTTTTTTATCTAATCTTGTAGATTTTGGCGAGAAAATGCTGAGAATCCATGTTTGAATCTTAGGAGATCAGTTATTCAAAAGTTAGGCTAAACTTTAGTTGAGGAAACCAGATATTTTAAGCTTTTTTTTATATAATCTTGTAGATTTTGGCGAGAAAATGCTGAGAATCCATGTTTGAATCTTAAGAGATCAGTTATTCAAAAGTTAGGCTAAACTTCAGTTGAGGAAACCAGATATTTTAAGCTTCTTTTTATCTAATCTTGTAGATTTTGGCGAGAAAATGCTGTGAATCCATGTTTGAATCTTAGGAGATCAGTTATTCAAAAGTTAGGCTAAACTTTAGTTGAGGAAACCAGATATTTTAAACTTCTTTTGATTAAATTCTGTAGATTTTGGCGAGAAAATGCCGAAAATCCATGTTTGAATCCTAGGAGATCGCTAGTTCAAGCATTATACGTGTGAAAAGATGTGCGATTTTTAGCATTTTTGACAGTTTCGTATGTATAACATGAAAGAGTTATATATAGTAGAAGGGAAATATTCTAGGTCGGAAGAAATGTTTCGTTTTGAGGTAAAAATAGCTTCGAGTGCAAAGCGTTAATATCCTGAAATTCTTCGAATGTTTTATCAGACATGTATTTGCTCTGTTCACGTTTGTTATAAATGCACAAAATCTAGTCTGCTCACGAGATTCTATCTGACGCAATCTCCGGCTTGTAAGGTCTGAAACATTGTTTGGAAAAAATTGTGGAGCACATTAACTTTCTCTGTTGATACTCGAACGAAGATCTTGGTTAACGCACGAAGAGATCGAGGCGGATGGTAATGTCGGTGGTTCAGGGTCTGATGGAGAAATTGGTGTACCAACCGCCGCCGTAATGTTACTGAAAGAGGCTGATGCGAGATGAGGGTTGGGTTAAGCGGCTTGCGGGCGATTAGAGAGCGCCGCAGCAGCCATCGTCGCGCGCTCCAGCTTCATCCTCGTTCGCGATCACAACCCCGTAGTTCAGTTTCCTTCCAATTACCGAAAACTGGCCAGCTTTCCTTATCTGTATTGTACTCTTTTTCCATCTAGTCGGTCCGACGATATTTTATTACGTTCCAGGGGAAAAACTTTTGTCCAACCCAATATTACAATAAACTTGACTGACTTTTATTAGATCTCTCATTCTATTAGATACTGCAGATTTTCTAGACTACAGGTGAACGCACAAAGACCTGCAGTCTCGGTCCAAGACTCCGTAGATTCGCGATAAGGTAGAGTGACCACGTTACCGACAGAAATAGGGGCAAAATGGTTTTACGTGAGCCAACTTTTCGTCCCTATATGAGAATATTTTTCGTTGGGACACGGCTCATTCGAAACAGGAAGGTTCGATCTAGCGCGGGCTAGTCATGAGCTGACGAGATTATGCAGATATTCGATAATATAAGCGATAGAAGTAGGCCAAAAATTGACGATGTGCATGCCGTGGAATACAAGCATTTTTGTGCCATTAGATGAGCTTTCTGGGTGAAATCGAGAGTAGCGCGCGCTGGAAAATATCTCCAGTTACAAATAGACCTATATTTTCTCTTGATTCTCTGCGAAATGAAGCCAAAAACTTGAAGTACGTTCCTGGCGTCAAAATTCATAATATCGGTACAAATCAAAAAATGTGACAAGTTTAGTCACAGACGTAAGACCCGTCGGATCAACACCAAGAACGGAAACTATACAGCAATTACCGACGTGCAGACTCTGCAAAAAGTTACGTGACTACCTTTAACGCTTTCACTGCCAAACTTGAAACCTCAAAAATTCCATAAAATCAAACTAAGTCCACCAACTTTCTTGCATGTTACAGATCCTAATAACATTTGGAACAATTCATGTATTAACGTAAAAATTCATTTTAAAACTTGGACAAATAATTCCGTCACCCACATATGGGTGACATGGCACTCAACGTGTTAAGCAACGTTTCGTCTCTTCGCATCGAAATGTGACAAGATAGAACGACTTCCTTTTCGGAGAACCTTGTTGGAAAGTGTTCTTGGTATTTCCCTGGATTGCCCAATTTAACAACGTTAACACTAGAAAGACGGGAGCTTAGTATATACCTATATTGGCTGAAAGCCGGAAGCCGATACCGGAAGCCGTTACCTATATACCGGAAGTGAAGGAGGGGGGGCAACAACAATGATTATTTAACCCATTTATATGTTGTAGAAAAAGTCACAAAATTATAAGAAGCTGTGTCATTATTTAAATAATTATTTTTTTAATTGAAATTCAAAAGCAGTCAAAATGACTTGCTTAGGCAATCTAGTGTTAAATAACGTTCGCGGCGAGCAATTTTTCACCGTGTCTTATCGAACAGCGATACGACAGAGCCGGCTGCTCTTCCTCGAGAATCGATTCCGATTGTGGACAAGGCGCGCACACGAAACCATGTCTGTATCGGATATGAAACTTCCTGCGGAGGAGTGAACGCAGGACACATCGTGTGTAGAGGATCCGCATGCTGAAGATATCCGCGGACCCGTGGTCAAGATCCTCGAGAAAAGTTTTCACGGTGGAACGTCGACAAAGCGCGCGGAATTGTCGGACCAAAGGTCGGTCAAGTGACTCGGGAAACTCCGAGGTCGTACCTACGAAATCAAATTTCCTGCCCTGTGACGAAAACAGCCGTCTTCAAACGCCGTTTTCCCACCAACGAGGTATCTGACCGCGGGAGTAAAAAAAAAAAAAAAATAAAAAACGCAAAACTCCCACGGGTGAGGGACGAATGGAAAAACTGCGCCGAGAGACGGGAAACGTTTTCGAAAGAACAATTCGATTTCGATGCGTTCCAAACGCAGAGTTATCCTCCGGCCGGTTTTCGAACAAACTGTTGATAGCGATCGGGAATAGTCGATAAACGGGAAAAGAGACGTTACCCAGGTGCCGGGGAATCGTGTATCGATGATCAATACGATTCGATCCGCGATTTCTCCCGGATCGAAAGTGTTTTTTTACTCCCGGCTCGCTAGAGGAACGAGCCATTAAGATCGCTTCACGATCCCGATCGGCGTTCAACACTTTCTTCTGTCGGCGATCGAACGACTGCCGTCGGGATTTCAGTTTTACGATCTACCAGTCCGGTTTACGATTTCGTCAATTTCCCCGAAACGTTTCCCGTCCCTTGCCGCCGTAAAAATTGTACTGCTAGGGAACACGGCTTGAGAGGATCTCGCGAGGATAACTCGGCCCCAGCTCGCCGTGACGTTCATCGGATCGACGGGCTCTAATATCGTCGCGTTTTAAAAATATGACCGACGTCCCGACTTAACAAACCCGACTGCGCCAGGGACAGGCTATGCAAATGTTTCGAATATCCGGAAAAATCCCGAGGAAAGTGGAGTGGTCGTCGAAAATCCCGTTCAATTTCCTTCGAGATTCTCGGCCGTGGAAATCGACCGCGATGCATACCTACGAACGCATACTTCGCGAGCTTTAAAAACCGTAAAATATTTTAATTCACTTATTCATTTATACGGGCCAGAGATTTACTATTCGAGAGAGAACATACATAAGGTTCATCAAACTCGTTGAAAAGTCCTAATGGATTGCGAAAAATACGCAAGGTAATACACTTAGTTCTAGTTAATAATTCTAAGGTAATTAGTTCGACCCTCCGCAAGGTAAAAGCACCAGTAGTTGACCATTTTATAGAAAACATACAAAATAAGGTTTGAAATGTTCTTATTGTTTTGAAATTCAAACAACAGACGACATGGCATCCGAGGTTCACTTTCATCAAAAGTGCACAGCTTATAAAAACCATATTTTTAATGTTTTTCTATTAAATGGTCAACTACTGGTGCCTTTGCCTTAAACACTGATTTCTCTATACAGGGTGTCCCAGGTTTTAACCCTTTGCACTCCGCTGTCCCCTCTCAGGGCACATTAAAGTTTATTAGCGATTACGGGGAATTAATTTATTCCAGCGCAACTTTAAATAAAATATTGATTTTTTTGCAAATATATATTCCTCGATGTCAACCAATTCATATAAGTCCAATATCATTATAATACGTTACTTGGTTCCAAAATTAGGAACAAAGGGTTAATGGACAAACTTGGGGAGCATATCCTACCAGTGGAAATAAGACAAAATGTATCATGGCAATGCAAACTTTACGAGGCTAATATTACAGTAAAATCTGTACTGAAGCACGATGGAAATAAAATAAATAGAGTAAAATGTGTAAATAGAAATTCACGAAGCTGTTGCTCACTCTTTAATTAATGAGAAAAGTTGTTGCGTGGATCCGCTGGTGTGTGAGAATGTGGATTCGCATCGATACAGGGGCAATCTAATAATCCGTTACGTTTCGGCAACCAGTTCGGAGGGCATTGCGTGGCCGAGCGAGAATTCGATCCGCGAGATTTTGAAATTCGACAGCGATTAACAGGTCGTCGATCCAGCGGCGTTCTTGTTCCATGCACAATCGTCACGGTAGGTCGACGTTAACGACATCACGTCGGTACACGATGGAGCAGTCGACGAATTAACGCCCCATTGATGTTCCAGAGAAACAGCCTAACTCGAATCAACGATCTGACGCTATTTGTTCGACGAATTCGAACAATGCGATTCGTGCGCGGACAGATTCGCGGCCGCAGAATGGTTTGCATTGGCAAGCAACTGTTACTAAATCATACGTTTCTGAAAACCTGTTCCGACGCTTTTCGTACCCTATCTTTTTTTTTTTTAACACGTCGAGTGCCAAAAATCAATCCCAGAGATTCTCACAAAATCAGTGTAGTTTAATTAATGAGAACGAACTGAGAAATTTAAAATCTGTTATAGGGGATGCTGTCTTAATCCTTCTCAATTCTAAAGATCCTAATAAAATTCGGTTCGTCTGGATATGTCACGATAAAAATGAATTTCTAAACCTAGTCAAAACTCGCTGTCAGTCATATGTGACTGACGTGGCAGCTTAACAATGATGCAAACATTTTCGTTTCTGTAGTTTTACTTTGTTTTTGTCCATATGGAACTTCGACACACTTTAACGTCGATCATTGATTCTTAACGGTTGAGGTTTTTATATTGAAATCTATTGTGAAAGTGTACATTGAAAAATTGAGAGTAGTGAAAAAATATTAGACAAAACTTGAATTCGTTTAAACGTTTATTCGTTAATTTTACTTTGTTTTCATCCATATGGAACTTTGACACACTTTAACGTCGATCATTGATTCTCAACGTTGAGGTTTTTATATTGAAATCTATTGTGAAAGTGTACATTGAAAAATTGAGAGTAGAGAAAAAATATTAGACAAAGTAAGGCTCCTTCGCTACACAAATAATACTAATTTTATAAAGAAAAGTATCACAAATTATTTCATCGTTTGTTCCAGCTTTTCACTCTAATTTCCGTTTAATGTATTCGTAATGTGTGCCGCTATTTTGTGGGTGAAAACAAAAATGCTAACAATTAGTGGTTCGCATTACGTCACGTCGAGGTCTCGTGCGAATAAGAAAAAGAATTAATAAGTGGAATAACCGATCTACGGAAGTTTTTGACAGTTACGGATACTTTTAGCACATTTGAAAAAAACTCGATCGAGATTCCGAAGACAGAATTCGTTTCTCGGTTTGGAAACGCGAGTCGACCATGAAACGGGTCAGTCCTCGATGCGTTTTTCAGTCGGACAGTTTGCAAATAAATGAAAATCCGCGGCGGTAATAGGCCTCGATCGCATTACCGTGTACTCGAACAGAATAAATAGTGGCTAAAACGCGGCGAATTCAATTGAGCCCACGCGCTGCGTAAAAGCCGTCGGTGTTCACGGGCCGCGAGTGTTTGCGCGTTTCCCGCGCAGATCTCGGCTCGCTGACGTGAGCGTGTAAATGCGCATCGAATATGCCTTTTCACCCGCCGCACCCATTTTCCCCGGCTTTACACGGGGATGCTGCTCTGCTGCCTCTTTTATTTGTTCGTCGATCATTATCGGATGCCGATGCCCATAAAACTCATCGGGCACCGATCGTACATAGATGACTACCTAAAAACATCAAAAAGTTTTCAACGCGAAAAGGAATTCTATCAACGTCGGTGTGGCGGGGAAATATTAAAAACAATTTTGGCAATATTTCGAACGAAACGAAAATCGAAAATTCCGGTATTTATACTCCGATAATCAAACTTTCATATATCGCGTATGAATACAGTTCGATCAAGCGTCGCATCATCCTAATATCCTGTTTTTTCACTCGTAAAAAGATTGCATGTGTGAACCGCGTCGAGTTGAAATAAAATTTATTTAAAAGTATAATTAGGTACACCAACAAAGACAAAGGACAGGACCTTAAAGACCAAGATTTGCACCTTAACCCCTTGCACTACTATTTATTTTGTGATTATAATGATTAGAAACACTTCGGCGTTGAGAATTTCATAGAAAAAGAAAGATAATTTATATTTATTGTATGCCTATCTTTTCTCCAAAGGATATATATCAACTACAACAAAGTAGATTTTTATTTCGGTTTAAAGAATATTAATAACATACATACTTATTAGACTCTGTTCAGAATCTTCATCACGAGTCTGACTCGATATTGTAGGGCAACGGGTTAAAATGATATACCTACACTAAACTTGAAGACTATAATAATACTTTTTGATTAAATCACCGGTCATTTCACACTCGACAACCTAGTATCTATGAACAGAGTGTTGTATACCTCGCTAAACAACTTCATTTTCCCGTGCAGTTAGGGTGTTAATGGCGATAATCGAAGGGACGGTACACTCTCTAAAAAGAAAAATAACTTTTTTAAAATTGCACCAAACTGCTTGAATTAAGTAATGCATAAGTAATATTCTCTAAAAATTGCCAGTGGGCGTATTTTTTGAAAATCGTCACCTTTACTTTTTTCCTCGCAATTACGATCAACAGCAATTAAAAAAACATTATTTATGTCTTACTTATTAACATCTCCAAAAAGTTCAAGCCGTTCGGACCAATTTTAAAAGAAGTTATTTGTTTTTAACAGTTAATTTGTACGTGTTAAGTTTATTCATTTCGGAAGCGAAGCACCGAACCAATTTTGCCATTTTATACCGGGTGGGATTCCGGAAAGTTTGAAGAAAAAACGAGAATATCGAGAGCCGAACGGTAAGTCGGACACATTTTTCACTACACGCGAGCAGGAAATTTCACCGAGGAAAGAGTAGTATGTGTGTGTGTGTGTTTTTTTTTTGCCAGGCCTCTCGACTAATTTCAGGAAAAAGAGGGGAAAAAAAAGCGGCACGAGGAAAAAATAACGAGAAAATAAGCCGCGTCGTCCCGTGGAAATCTAAAACTCGGTGGCCGATGCCAAGGGGACGTCCAACTAACACGGTGGCTCTATCGTTACGGCAGAAAGTTCCACTTACGCGCGGGCGTGCCGAGCGAAATGAAATTCGCACGAACTTCGCCCGACCGGGCTCCGCTCTCCGCTGGAAAATGAAAACGTTCCGGGAAAGTGATAAATTGTAGCGCGAGTAAGTGGCGTTAAATCTACCTTGACCAAAAATCTACGGGAACTCCCTTGCCCTCTTTTCTTTTCCGCTTCTTCTCGGGTATCGCATTACTACCGACCTCTGGCTACTGCGAATCTGGCTACCAAGCCCGACGCGGCCCGAAGATTTTGCGAAATTTTGCTTCTTCGAATCCCGAATTTAACACCTCGCACTGCTATTTAACACTAGAACTACCGGATGGGTAAAAAGGACTTCCTCCTAATTTTTTCTTTTAGAAATGTTGAAATTATAAATATGTTTCCATGAGAAAATTTTTTAATAAACTTCTCTATCGAAGTAGATATTTAAACAAAACTAATACGAAATCTAAACAAATCTTATTTTGTTGTTATTATAAGACAATGTATGCCAGTTGCATTTAGTGCTTGGTCGTTCTAGTGTTAATTTCTGATTACTAGGCTGCGGATCTTCGTGCAAAATAAACATTATCTGCATCGATTACAAGAAATAGAAACCAAGTAGAATGTTGTTTCCTCGCATGCTAATTTTAACACTTTGATCGCCAAACAAGAAAGCTCAAATATTCCATGAAATCAATAAGTAAGTTATTCGATAAAGTAGAAATTGAAAAAAATTAAATGTGTATGATATTGTGTAGTTCTCCAACTTGCTTGCCTTTTACAGATCACAATCTAATTTGGTACAATGTATATATTAACGTAAAAATTCATTTTAAAGCCCGAACAAATAATTCCGTCACCCATGTATGGGTGACATGGCAGTCAACGTGTTAATAGATAAGAAATAGTGTATTGACACTTGAAAGTTTTTCAATTTTCCTGCAATTTCAAATTTTATCTACTCAATTTTGTCATAAATGCATAAAGATCCGCAGTCTAGTGATTACATATAACGAATGGAAATTCTTCATCGTTCAGAAATTCATAGAAAAGTGGACTCGATTCTCAGCGAAATAAAGCCAAAAACTTGAAGAACGTTTCTGGCGTCAGAACTCAATAATATCGATAATAGGAATCAAAAAATGTGTGGTGGCTCGTCCGGTGGTGTTGTGGGATTGGTGATCGTGGAGGTTAAGCGACGTTGGTTTTGGGGCCCGTCGAAAGATGCTATGGGTGAACGCATAGGTTAGGTGTGAACGTATAGCGAGGATTGTAACCCTGAGGGGAACAATAATAAAAAGAAAAAGAAGAATAAAAAAATGTGACAAGTTTAGTCACAGACTTAAGACCAAGACGGATCTTAAGTCAGTGTCTGAAAGCTGTGAACGGAAATTACACAGCAGTTACCGACCTGCTGACTCTGTAAAAGTCACGTAACCACCCTAGGCTCTTGGGTGTGAAGTTGAAAAACACAATTACGTTGGAAAAAAGTGAAATTACTTTCCGAACGACCGAACAGATCCATATTTAGCGAGGCGGATATCAAACGCATAATCGAGCATCCCTCGGGCCCACGCAATCACGCGCGCAGCGTCCGCTGGCATCCGTCATGTGCGGCGCGGCGTCAGCAAGGTGTTGTCTACGAAGGGGGTGCATCAGCAACGTTTGGAAACCATAACGCGGCGAATGTGTCGGCTCCTCGTCACGTATTCAGCCACCTTGTCCCTGTTCCTGGCCGCCCCCGAGTAAGTAAACTCGGATATACGGTGTATAGCGAGTGCGCGGAGGCACGGGGAGAAAGATAGCTAGCGGTTGCACCGTGCAGAGTCGCGGCAGCGAGGCATGACTGGTGCCCATGAATATTTATCGGCGCCACTCAGTGGCAACGGGCACACTTCTCTCGTCAGCAGGCCGGTAAGCACGCTGTTGCGAGGAGGAGACTCGCCGCGCAGCACACAGCCCGCCCGAAGCCCGAAGCCCGAAGCCCGGAACCCGGAAAGTATCCTCGGACGGAGGACGGGGTGAACGAACGCGTGACCGATCCGCGAACGCTGCAGAATCCGTCGTCGCGCGCCGTCTCACAATCAACCGGTTCGACGAACGGGGATTATGGGGAATTATAATTAGCGGCGATAGGGCCACGGTTAATTGAATTGTTACGCGATCCGGCCGCCGCGCCGCGCCCCGCCGGACAGAGGTAGAGAGGGGGTTGCGAGGGGCGGTGCTGGATAAACGGTTCAAATGGAGGAAAGACCTGAGGGGGTTAGTTTTGAATATTGATTGGAAATTCGACCGACGTGGTTTGCGCGCCGCTGTGTATTCAACATCGCTAATTATCATTTCTGGTAACTGCTCCCCTGGCCAACAAATTCTTTCATCGATGTCGGGTGTTGTCGGCTCTCGTCGCCGTCTTTGTTCTCGCAAACCGTTTTTCTATGTTTTTGTAACCGTCGCTGGTATCCGCGCAGTTCTCTTTCAGTTTAACCCAACAGTGTACATATACGCATACTCGCACCTAATACGAACTATTTAATAGGAGATTGATACTTCTCTAAACATTGTAATCAATGTAGGAAATAAAGTTTATTTGTTCTTGCAAAAGTCGAACGATAAAAATAATAAAAGAAATAACCCTTAACCCAACATTCTTCTTTCTCCGGTTTGTTGGCTTTCTGCTCTGAACACTTTAACACGTTGACCGTCATGTCACCCAAATGTGGGCGACGGAATTATTTGTCCAGGTTTTAACCCTTAGCACTCGAATGGCGACTGTAAGGCCCCACTAAAAATTGCTGTATCATTATTCAAAATATTTTTTACATTATTAAATTTATTTGTATTTAACAAGTCGCTAAACGCTTCAGTATTTTACCAGTACATTGTACAATTTTTGTATGTGTAACATGTGAAATGTATACATATGTAAGAATGTTTATGTCACCGTTTGTATTATTCATATGTTTACCTGTTATTGATTTATACTGTTATATATAATTTTATTGATTTATGCGTTGCGTTAGCATTTTGTTAAATTGATGTTACCATGAGTTTCGTTTAAATAAACAGTTTCTTCTGAGTGAGCAAAGGACATTGACGTCTAAAGCTTCCTTACACATAGAAGAGAAATATTCCAGGTCGAAAGAAATGTTTCGTTTTGGAGTTAAAAGAGCTTCGAGTGCAAAGGGTTAAAATGAATTTTTACGTTGATACATTCATTGTACCAAATTTGATTGGGATCTGTAAAATGCAAGAAAGTTGGAAGACTACTCTATATCACACATATAATTATTTTCAATTTTTATTTCATTAAATAACTTACTTTGGTTTCATGGAATTTTTTAGCGTTCTGGTTTGGCACTCAAAGTGTTAACACTAAACCTACCACGGTCAAAATGACCCCGGTTCGAGGTTTTCATAGGAAATTACTAAGTTCGCTTCTTCAAGTAGAGTTCAAGTAAATTCAATCAAGTATGATACGTGTCTCTTAATACTGTACAACCTACTCCTGAAATATTTTTTATACTATTTATGATTTTCGAGATACCTCTACGTTCCACTTTAAACCGGATTCAGTTTGTTATAATATCGATAATATGAACGATGCTATACAAATATCCACTTCAAAATTTAAACAGAATATGACAATCAATGTTAATCAGTTCGAATCCACATATTTAACATCGGTTCATGCGTGATTTTCTAATTAATGAATTGCCAATGCAAATTCACGTTTTCGTAAAGTAATTTCAACGAATCTGAGTAAAATTGATATTTTCGAAGGAATAGTTCTGATAAATTCAAAACGAAACCAATCTTTACTAATTTTAAACAAAGTTCATGTTTCATTTATTTGTTGAAAAATATTTATGCATTGCAAATGAATAAAGTTACTCGGTGTACCGATTATAAATTAAATTATTTCTTACGTTCAATTATTCGTGGAATTGCAACGATCAGTATCCATCTATCTTCTGGGACTGCGACGGCTGCAGTAGAACAAGTCAGTGATTGGTCAGACGCGAACCGGAATCCCGTTACTAAAGTATCTAGCTATATTTATTTTTCATATTTTCCAGAGGGTATTCATAAATAAGTAAAAGCTCGAGGACGCTTTTTACATTTTATATCGAGTAGCTGTTTGGAACTATCGATTGGGAGCCAGCCCATCCCGTAACCGATTTATAATTCTGCGCGTAAGCGGCTGGAAGATAGCGGTTTATAAAACAGAGGAGAGCACAAGTTTTAATTTGTATTCATACTCTTCATTACGCTCGAAATTAGCTGGAACGGTGTTCCGTGTTCCAATCCTTGGAGACTAAAATAGAATAACTACGAGGCTGCGTCAGAGTTTCCAGCAAGATTGGATCTGCGATTCCCGAGTTAGGACACGACCGAATTTACGTAATGCGTGCTCGTATTCCGTGCTCGCTTAGTCGCGCCGATGAACGATCACAACAATTTCTCCTGTCGATAAGAAATTATAATCGTTCGGATAGCTCGAGGAGTTCGCTAATCTCTCGGTTTACGTCTTCTGATTGACAGATCAAGGTATTACTGTTCCCAGAACAGATGTTAGCTTGTTTAGACAACTGATTAATTGAAAAGGCATACTAGAACGTTCTGGCTTGTCAGTAGTACTGACTCGGTACAACATCTAACAATACTAATACACATAATAAATTAGTATTTCAATTTTAGAGCAAATCATTATGTGTTAAAATCTACATAATTTATCGAATGTCTTCATTTGTATTCCGGACATATCTCTTAGTTAATAAATACAGTGAATACAATAAAATTAAATATTCAAATTGAATATTGCATTTATTCGACACACGTAAATTTATTCTAAAACGAAACTCCGAAAGGTTTGGAATTGTTGAAAAATTTACATTTCCATAATAATTCACATTCTAAATATGAATATCACTTTTCTGTCCTGAAGAAAATGGACGGTGAAGCGGGAAACTATGTTTTCTTCAGTGAACTCTGACAAAATTTATCCTCAAGTAGTAAGTACAGTGTTTACTCCTCCGCAACCGAGGTCTTTTGAGGTTCTTGGCCTCTCACAGAGTACACCCCGGGGTAGTGGGGATAATTCCGCGACATTTATCGGCCATGCCTCGGCGACGTATATAGAGAATTCACTGTACCTACGATTGCTATTGCTATTCCGCTGATTATTCTTAAGGGAAAACTATGTTCCTCAGTAAATTGTTACAAGAATTATTGCTCACGTAGTAAGTACTATTACTGTTACTATACGTTTTCTATAAAACACGGCGACATTAGAATAGGCTATTCCCCTCAGTATTTTTTAGTGCAACGAGAACTCACGCAGAAATATCGAAAGATCTCGAGGCACTCGATGCTGTGGCAAGGGGGTGGGGACAAAAAAATCTGTAAAAAGATTTTCTTCCTTGTCGAACGCTTCGCCGCTATTGAACGTACGAAACGAAGGAAAAAGAAGCTAAAAGAGCTGTGGTAAATATAGATAAAAAGGTACGGTAACGTTCAGAGGATCTTTTCGAGGCGATCGTCATCCATCATATCGTTGCTCCCTTTCCGTCGATCTATTTTGCGGGCGCAATAACGTCAAGCTTTGAGCCCCGTTGCAACATTTCCGAACACAAGGGTCCCGTATACTTAATTAATTACTGTTTCAGCTTGCTCCTTTCGCCTTACTTTAAAGGAACGAGGTTGGTGGGGGAGGGGGGGGGTTTGGCCGGCACCGTCGTCCCCGCGGTTGAAGGATGAACGTACACAATCATTCATCGCGATAACGGGCAATCCATTTCAGAAAAAGGGTTTTAATTAACGCCCGACCGGCTTTGAAATTCATTAAACTTTCCGCGAGAGAGGACGGGACGTCGGAAACTTGCGGAGAAGCCACCAAGAACGATACTTAATATTTTGCCGGAGGGTTTTCGAAGTTTCGAGCCGTGTTACTATTGTTCTTCTTCCCTCGTTACTTTGCGTCGACGCCTGTGACTCTATCATCGACGCACGGCTTCCTTTTGTGCCCGATGAATGTTCAAAGCATCGACATTCAGTTTTTATTATTAATCGCGGTACACGCTGTAGCGTTTCAACCTTCCCGTCGGGTAATTAGTCGTCCCGTTAATACAATACTCGTGTCTAATTATACTTCCTGCATGCGAAAACTTCGTTCTCTCGATGAGAAAAGTTAGAACGGATTATTGTACAACGTGTTTGGAAAATCGTGGTACAATAGGCAAGGGGATGATACCTCGCATAAAGTTCATTTTCGAGAAAATCGAGTTTGAAAATTCTTATCCTTACTGCTTACATCTGTGAACAGTATCTTTTAGGATATGGTATGACTTGAATTAACAACAAGGAGTCTACATTGTTTATAAACACAATTGTCCAAGTCTAATAAAATAGCCATTTTAAATAAAATGGAATTTTCAAACACGATTTTCTCGAAATTGGAGACCTGTATGGAAAAACTATATTCCTTATTTTCAAAATCATTCCCTTGCCTGTTGTACCACGATTTTCCGAACACCATGTATATTGTTTCTAAACGTTTCACCTCGCCATCAAACTCTCGGGAACGCGGCGGATAAATTAAAGTTTTCCAACTCCGTGTTGCGCAATTTTTTTCTAATGTGGTTTTTGTTGTACGCGTTTCCGCGTTGCCTCGTGGGAATAATTTTCTGGAGTCCGGATCCGATAAGCCGGGGATGAGAGCGCTAAGAAAAACTTAAATCAGTGTTTTCTTTTCAGCTCGCGGAGCAACAACAAAAGCTTTCAGCGCCACAGACATGTGTCTGGCGTGCATTAACCTTTACGGGGCGAGTAAATAATTATTAAATTCGTAGCGATTACCATTTTTATAGATCGATGGTGTGGCTCGATTGTTAAAGTAAAATTCCACCGACTGATTTATGTCTTTCCGTTCGCGTGGAATAGAATATGGCGGAGGAATATGGAACTTGACAATAGGGGCTGGAAATATGGTAAGCTCGAAAGAATGAGGACGATTCCGCGCGAGCTTTACGAGGTCGTGAGTGCATAGATCGAGGACAATCTTCGCAGGTTGAAAGCTTTAAAGTTCAAGGTACAAGATCAATACGTCACACGCTCAAAGGGCTGAAAGGTTGAAAGCTAGAAACTCGAAGCTCACGCGCGTTGAAGTTCTCTGCCCACATTTCCTGAAACGAGGTCTCAGGGTTTCTAAATGTCCCCTTTCCACCGTTCTATTCTTCCCGTTTCTTTCTGTACCTCTTTTTACCGACTATAAAGGGATTAGATGAGAACTTATTGCATAGATATTATGAGGTATTCCGTGTGAAATATTTTTTTTTTTTAATACAAAACGACCACAATTTTTATTTTGCATGAAAATCCGCAGTCTACTGATTTATGTTACACATACAGGTAAATAAAATGTCAAATTCATAAGTGACTGACGAAATGATATGACCTATAATACTATGACCTTCGTCTAACCTTGAGTACAATAAATTCGCAAGAGTTGGGCAATCGATACAAACAGTGAAGTAATTTCTGTTGCAATTTTCGTATCGACTGCCCAACTTTTCTGAGTTTTTTGTACTCAAGGTCATGCGGAGGTCGTTGAATTTGTCCTGACCTCAGCTACCATGACGAAAATATACAGACCCATATATAAAAATTTCGACGACCTTGATATATCGGAAAAGTAATGTGAGACCAATTTTTGTTTATTACAATATTTTCCCCCCTGAATCAAACATATTGGTGACTGAGATTTTTTATGTGGGCTACCCTGAATATGTCATTCAAACAGTTAATTAAAATTCAGATTTTATTTCAAAATATCTCGCACACACAAGGTGTTAAAAGAGCTAGCTGATTGTATGAGCTACAAACTCGCATAGCACAACAAACATATGTAACGGTGTTTACTTGTAATAAACATGGAAAAAGAGTATGTGTTTACAGTACCCACAAAAAATATCTTTCCATCTGTGTTAGTTTGAGCACTATGATCAACACTATTTGCAGAAAATTGCGGGTGTTTACAGTGTCCACCAAAACCACCTTCCCCTCGCATGCGTTGCCTAGTTTAAACAACGCGACCAAATAATTTCGGCAGGCAACAGCCTGACAGTTGCGTCCGCGTGTGCGGGCCGACAGGGTAGCCAACAGCTAACAACGAAAAATGGAAAACAAGCCGGTTCGCGTATCTTCTTACCGGTGGCATGAGCGACGAGACGAAGCCGATTTAGCGACCCCGACGATGCGGTCGTATTAGATTATAATTTTCTAATTTCGCCCTGTCAGCGCAGCACGTTTAACAAAGTTACGCGATTACGCTATAATTGCCAGCCAGCCGGTGTAATTCCTTTACTGCGCGCCCTTTACGACGTACTCTTTCGTTCCGCTTTCTGGTCCCGAGCTTCATCCCTTCGCCCCCGTGACCCCTTCACCGCCGTTACCTGCCACAGCCGCCCCTCCTCCCTTCTCAACCCCTTTACACCTTCCTTCGAAGATAGTGCACGCTCGGCAGAGCCCCTCGTGCTCTCGGCGCCGGTGTACCGGCCAGACGTTTCAATTAGCGTCCATTTTGCGCCTCCAAAATATGGAGAATTTCGCAGTTGGTCGCCTCCGGTGGCTCGAATTTAACGCACCGAGGTACCCCGGAAATTCGATGAAACAATCGCGGAGGTCGGCCACGCCGAGCGTGGATAAAACGATGCGGGGGTGGACGAGGAAAGGGGTGGTGGTGGTGGTGGTAGAGAGAGAGGGTTGCGCTTACCAGTCGTTCCAAATTTTCTACCGAGGGTAGGAGAAGATCGATCGATGTGCCCGCGAATACAAGAACTCGCTGACGGCAATCAGGTTCGGGTATTTCGAAACAAAGTTGCACGCGGATTCGTCGATCGGGATAATCCGGCGCTCCGTTTCCGGATCAAAATTTATTGGCGATATTTTCGTCTTAACCGTTTGCTCTGTAGAATTGGACAATGAATGGACAATTCGAACGGAGTTTCAATTCGCGTTTCATTCGAAACTTTCGGTTTTGCTTTTGATTTGTGGACGCCGAGGTTACCGGAACCGGCAGTTACGGTATCATCATTGTTGATGGACCGTGAATATTGACGGAACGATCTGTTCCAATCTTCGATCAAATCACATTTGCTTACCACGCTTCAGTATTGTTTTGCTAGCCTTCAAGCGCGAACGGTGTTATTCAAACTCATGTACCACCTTGTGATTCTCTCGGATTACACGAGGGGGGTTCATTCTATGTTTATATAGTTGATCTTCTGCCTTTGGAGGATTGTTAACACGCTATCGGCGGGTCGGGTATTAATACCTTTTATGCAGAACGTACGCTAAGTGTTAGTAAAACGCTTACCAATGCTTGTTTGTTTTTCATTGTCAGTAATTTTTGGGCAGGAATGATGTTAAAATTTGTAAGATAAGCTGTAACGTATCCGCCACTGTATATATTGTTCATGTTGTTAACAAATATGTTCATGTTATTGATAAGACAAACGATTCATCGGACAAACGAATGTGTTGAAAAAGAAACGAACAGAATGAAACAAGGACGAGCAGTCTCGTCAGGTCCGGCACCAGAAAAGGACGTGTAATTAAATATTAAAACTGTTTGCTTTTATCCCGGCCATCACTTACAAATTACTATATAAGAAACTGAATAATAAAATATTCCTAAACATTATTACGCTCTTCTCTTACCACATGAACTTTTAAAACTTTCAAAAATTAACAATTATTGTTTGGTCCATGTTATACATTGAATGAAGTAATAGAAAACTAAATGAAAAATTGAATTTCTTTTTTCTAATTTCATCTACATCTACGAAATAGAATAATTTCATCTACGAAATCCTACTATTAGATGCGAAGATATTCATGTTTTCTAAAAAGTGCACTTTTTTCGTACTTCACTAATTCTCGCCCGCTATACGTGCGAGTCAAGCTCATGGTACTACTATCATGCTACTGGTCCCGATTCGTGGTTCACCCTGTACAAACACTGTACTTCCCTGCAGAGAATGTTTCAAAGAGTCGATCCACGTAGAAAAAGTGCATCGCGAAAAAAAAAAAAAATAAAAGAGAGCATTCGAATTTTTCAGGCGGATCGTTGCATTCACGGAGAATGCATGAACTAATGGGAGTGTAAACCGTTCCGTGCCATTCAACTTTTTTCCCCGCACAATTTTTTCGATCTCGAACCACACTCGAGATATAATCCGTTCCGGTCGAGTTAGGCTTGCTCTCTATAGACGAACGATCTCGAAAACTACTCGAACGCGATTGTCGTGGTCGGTGCGCGTTGCATAATGATCGTATTTACTGTGCAAATACACGCGTCAGGCTTGTTAGACCGTGTTCCATTCATCGACGCGTTACTACAAGTTTCGACTGGCCATGGACCTAGCGCCGATGAATTAATCCTAGGAGCCAGCGGGGTCACGCGTCGCGAGAAAGGATCGGCGGCCGTTCATTCGCGCGGACTCTATGGGGAAATCGTTCCCCCATGGAATTTATCGGAACGCTTATTTCCGCGATTTTAATTACACTGTTCGCCCGGAGAATTAACGCCCATTATCGTTCCGGTGTCGTTGTAAACAATATTGCGCACGATTAATCGGTCGTTCTCGGATCCGTGTAAACCGCGCGCACCGTCATTTACAACCTCGTCTTTCCGGGCTATAAATTCGTCGCACGGCCGCGCGATCGTTCCCGGATTTTTGCCCGATTCCCGAAAAACGGTCGCAACCGTTTCTGCATGTATTACGGAGACCCATAAGTAATATACAGAATGGCCCACATAATTCTTTTAACAGCTCAATATGCCAAAAACTATACCATCGATGTTAAAGTTCTTAATTTGCATGGATCCGAAGGGCCTTTCTAAGTACATAAGTGTAAAGTGGCGCCCCCTTTCCCTTTAAAGGGGGCCCGGGTATAATTTTAAATAGAACCCCCCCTATAAAACGTTACATATTTAGATTCTACAGGAAAAAACAAGTAAATTTTATTGGAAACATTTTTTTGTCAAATGTTTCCACAATGAAACGAAATAGTGACAATTATACTGCAATTAACGAACACTGTTCTGTTCTTTTCAAGTTATTAAAATGATCAAAAGAGGAAATAGATTTCTGTTGGACCTCTGTCTTTCGAAACTGACGAATACAATTTGAATTTTGTATAAAGATCCGGCAGTATAATAACAAGATATCTTGAGGATATTAGTAAAAAATTTCGAGACTTGATGAATTTATACTGTGAAGTATTACGTTTGTGAGGAATATACGATTCAAGCATTCGTCGAATAAAAATAGTGCACTGTAAGTTGTGTTTCACGAATTACCATTGATTGCCTTGTACGATTAGTTATACGAATTGTTCATACGGAATACAAGAAATGGTATTCTACAAAATGATTCGTGTGATCGTTGCGCTACATCGAATATATCGGAAATCTTTGTAAAACGAATAATCTGGTTAACAGAATTCCTCTATAATCGACTGGTAAACGCATAAAACCTGCAATCTACGCGTAACTATGTCGAGCGAACGAAAAGTACACAACTCGAACGACTTTGATCACCAACAATCATAGCTCGCGATCAATTACGACTGCCCCGTTCCGGATAATTAACACCCCCCGTGGCCGATATAAAGCTCGATCGATTCTCGATTTATCAATACTATTATCTCGACATTTCTCCGTCTGCAGTTTCCGTTAGACCGATCTCAATGATGCATCGCCTCGGGCAAGAGCAATTCCTCGGTGCATAATTGCGACTGCACCGTTGCATCCGAGCTGCGCTATCGGTTCGCGGCGCAAACGATCGTTGGTGCGCGCGCACGCACACGATCTACCAAGCTCCGGGCAAACAGACCACCTCTGCACCGACTGTCTACCAACCATCAATCATCCTCGATATCTGAGACTGTTGGCTATAGGAGACATAATTTGTAGGAGATACGCGCGTCCCTAACTATCCAATGCAAATTTAAGAACTAGAGACAGGTTCGAACTGCTCCGAAGTACATTTAACAATAAACGCTAAATGTTATCTAGGAGAAGCATTCACACAAGAACAGCCGAATCAGTCAGAGATTTTCAAACTACAGTAGAACCGCCCGAGTTGCTAAAAGTTCTGGAACTCGTGATGGGTGCCTACGTAGAAACGAAATTGGATCTTGGGCTAAACTCTAGGGGACCAGAAATTTCGGAATTTGTTTTATACAATCCCGTGTAGATTTTTACAAGAAAATTCCAAAAATCGAAATTTTAACGTTGCGAATTCACTGGTTCAAAAATATTTATTTCACCGGTCGTGTTTCCTCACAGATTAATTTAATATCGCACTGTAAATAAAGACGTTGCTGCCAACGTTAAGATGCGATGTTTTGAGAGATTTCAGAGCTTTCTCGCGGAAAATCTTTTCCAGCAGTAAGGTAAAGGCACACCGGTAGTTGAGCATTTTATAGAAAAACAAAAAATAAGATTTGAAATGTTGTTATTGTTTTGAAATTTACACTTATAAGTGCGCTTATAAAAACCTTATTTCTTATGTTTTTCTATAAAATGGTCAACTACTGGTCAACTACACTACCGGCCATAAGTGTTTACCCACCTTCAAACTTCGTTACTATTCAAATAATAGGTATTTTATTGTTATGAAAATGTCCGTAGCATTAAATCCTAATTATAAGGCTAATAAAAAACATCCAAAATATTCTGTACATACACAATCAGGTACTGTAAATGAGTTTACAGCTTTTTATGAAAAACGACAATTTTGGAGTTCAGGTAAAGAAACCCATTTTTCTGAAATTTTTATAACGGTCAGTAGGGAATATGAACGCAGGTAATACAGGTATCTTAGTCTTCTCAAATTTCATACTGCATTAAGCTTTCATACAGTAAACAGTTGATTTTCACGTGCCTAAAGAATTTTGCGAAAATTTCAAATAATGTCAGGGAGAAAAGAATTATCGATTGAAACGCGCGCTCTAATAGTGTCCCATCATAGCATCGGAAAAAGCAACAGAGAAATAGCAAAGTTATTGAAGCTGAACCGTAGAACCGTGGACTACAATGTTAAAAAATATGTGGGTGGGTAAACACTTATGGCCGGTAGTGTAGTGGTGCCTTTACGTTAGATATGTTTAGAGGTTCGCGAAGGGTACAATTGATTTCCGGTCGAAGCAAGCAAATCTTCGCTGTCACGCTTGAACATACTGTCTGACAACAATTGAGCATAGAGCTCGCGATACGTCGTCCGTCAAAGATTCATCATCGTTAGCCCGTGCAATTTCTCGACGCATAATTGCAATCGGAATTTGTTTTATACAATCCCGTGTAGATTTTGACAAGAAAATTCCAAAAATCGAAATTTTAACGTTACGAATTCACTGGTTCAAAAATATTTATTTCACCGATCGTGTTTCCTCACAGATTAATTTAATATCGCACTCTAAATGAAGACGTCTGCCAACATTAAGATTTCAGAGCTTTCTCGCGGAAAATCTTTTCCAGCAGTAAGGTAAAGGCACCAGTAGTTGAGCATTTTATAGAAAAACAAAAAATAAGATTTGTGAAATGTTCTTATTGTTTTGAAATTTACACTTATAAGTGCGCTTATAAAAACCTTATTTCTTATGTTTTTCTATAAAATGGTCAACTACTGGAACATGCTCAACTACTGGTGCCTTTACGTTAGATATGTTTAGAGGTTCGCGAAGGGTACAATTGGTTCCCGGTCGAAGCAAGCAAATCTTCGGTGTCACGCTTGAACATACTGTCTGACAACAATTGAGCATAGAGCTCGCGATACGTCGTCCGTCAAAGATTCATCATCGTTAGCCCGTGCAATTTCTCGAAGCATAATTGCAATCGCACCCTCGACGCGTGACGGTATCGGTTCCAAGTGTAGGCGACCGCATGCGCTTCGGGCGGCCTACTCTGCGAGAGGATCTCAATCCCTATTAACAGCCGGTTCGGATAGCAGAGCCGCGGGGGGCGAAGAGATCGGAGGGAGGATTTGGCAGCGTCGAGAGGAGACGGCGGCGACCCTCTATCGAAGGGACGATGGCGTAGGGGATGAAGCGGGGGGTGGGGGGCGAAAGGGGCGAAGGCGAGGGTGCATCCATACCGACACCGCAAATGATTACATTGCGGCCGTCCGCTAACTGGCCAACGACCCTCCACACCCGACGTATCTGTCGATCAACAGGGGGATACCAAGCGAGGTGTTGATTTCCGTGGTCGGAGTTAGTCAAGCTTGTCACTCTACGCGACCGCGAGCCAATCTTTCGACTTTTCGGCGACCGCCATCGAATTGGCCGTTGCAAAAGTCTCGATACCATTTTTCGGTTAATTTTTCATTTACTCTTTGGTACGAAAAATAGCACAATCGGTTGTGCGATCAGTTACCATCGTTTTGCCAACATTCCGCTAGTTATCCATCGTTTCTGCCAATTTTCTCCTTTGCACTCGAAGCCATTTTAACACGAAAACGAAACATTTCTTCCGACCTAGAATATTTCCCTTCTATAGATTTGTTTTTGTTCAGATTATACGTACAAAAATGGTGCAATGTAATAGCTAGACATCGGATATTTATGCAATTTCCAATTTTGATAGAAACATTTTAAGAAAGTTGAATGAAATAAAATCCTATTTTTAATGGGGACAGCCTTTGTAGATCCAAAGCAAATAAAAATCGTGTTAAATTCTCTCGAATTTTATATTATAGCATTTTTTGAACATTTCCAGAAGCCATAAATGCATAAAGATCCGCTGTCTAGTAATAGCACAGTACCGACATGTTTAGTAATTTATGAAATACAAACAAATTTAATAAAGTCAAATATATTTTTAATATATAATAGAAAATACATTTTCATTTAACTTCGACCTGTTATAATCGACTGTGACAATTTTTATTTGTGGTACACAGTACGGTCCTAACACTAGCATTTTCGGGATTAAGATCAGAATTCGGTATACAATTAGTAATCGAATGGGAAAGTAGTTTCGTTAAAGTTGGGAAACGGTGTAAATAATTATCTACGTGGCGTCCGGCGAGCCGTCCTGTTTATTAAAAATTATATACGGTGGCGAGAAGTTTGATGGAGACGAAGCACCGGGAATCTCATCGGACGCGGCTGGGAAGTTTTAAATAAAGTTCGGCAAACTCGGTGCCAAGGTTAAATTGGTAAGAGGCGCGACCGGCCGTGTGTCTCCGATTTACAATTTTAATACGATCGATACGCGGGTTTACAACAAGAGTAAAATGTCGGGCATCGCGTGGCGGATTGTTGCCACGCGACACGACACAATCGCACTTAACGCGTTCCATAATTCCGCACTAATCGCGGCGAATCACGGCCTCTATTGATGCGGCGATATTATTCAATTTCCGAGGCTGTCAAACTTTCACGACCGAGCGGCGTACAGCCCGACGCGAAAGTTGTCACGAACATTCATCGACGAACCGGATATTCCGCAACAGTTACGCGGCATGATAGTCACTTAAACGACCTGGTCGATTTCGTAGACGTTTCTGTTAACGCACCGAGAGAAAAATCTTAGTAAAAATCGGATATAGCTTTGCCCCTATTAAAATGATTATAATTTAACTATACCCTAACATAAAACCCCTGTAGTATTGAAATTATAAAATAATTTTAATTTACAACTGTTTTCCCTCTTGGTCAACAAGCAATCATAAACGTTTCGAATTTTTCTTCATAATATAGAAAGTATTGAAACAAATTTCTCGAAAATCAAAATGTTAATTAAGAAATACAAGACGTTTATTTTTATTATGTTAATATAAGATAAGATGGTAAGATATAAGACAAGTTTTTCGGACATACATTCATAGTCGAAACTGTTGCGTATTTTTGTTTTAAACGCGCGAGTGTTGCTTTTCACGTTTGCAGCAGCTTTTTTTCTACATCAGTAGATTAATCAAAGTTTTGAACCTGACTATGTAATCAATAAAAAAATGCAACGGCAGTCTATATTTCACAGTGCACGGTTCGACGAAACGTTCTACGGTGATCAATTACAATCTATACGTCATTCTTTGTATCCCTTACTCAAACTATAGCTGCGCGTTCGTGACTGAAACAGTTAACGCAATCGAACAGAGTCATTCGACGTATCTAAGGACGAAGTAAAATATAAAGATATAAATATAAAATGAATTTATACGTCCAGATAACTCATGAAAATAAGTACGAATTTCCAGGTCCAACAAACAATCATGTAAAGCGTGTAAAACATTCAGCAATTACTAAAATAATGTACAATGACTTTAATAATTACCAAAATGCTATATTTTCGGATGATGTCGACAAATACCGAATAATCCTTTTAAAAGCGTGTTATTAAGTTCGCGTTAATAACGTGCTGGAAATTTCGGAACGGGCGCGGCGGCGTGGTGCATCGCGAACACGGATAATTCTGGCGTTAAACAAACTTCACCGTGATATCGAACGATCGGAACGTACCGTTGGCGGATAGTATTTACCTGCTTCCCGATTCAGTCGAATTACTACGGACAGCTCGGAGAAATCGCGATGCCCCCGAGCGATTTCGCGATTTCTCATAAACATCCACCGAGTGGATGTTCGACGGACGCAAGGCGTTCACTTCTGGGGATTAAATCTACAATTTCAAGGAACGCCTTCGGTGGTGTTGGTGGGGCGGAGGTCGTAAAGCTGGTCGTTAGCCATTACTCGGTATCGTTCGGTGGATCTTTACACGACGCACGGCTGTCGAACAACCGGGCGAACAGTGTTGCACCTCCGCGTACCGATGCGTCCGAGCCCGTGCCGCTCGTAAATTATTAATAGACACTGCGGCTTTTATGTATTTACAATACATATATTCGCTGCAACCGACGGCCGTATACTCGGACAAAAATCTTACTGGAGCCTTCGCTCTGCTATTCTATACCAGATGGGTAAAAACACACGTGTCATTTGAAATAACAAATTTGTAAGAAAATGTAAGAGAATCCGTACAATACATGGAGCCCTACATTATCGACATGCGCATATGTGTAGTTGATGGGTGCGTGCGTGTCGCGAACGATTCAAAGAGTTCTTTTGTTCGTATTTGTTCTGATGAACTCAGTCACATTTACGCTGCCGCGCAATGCACATGTAATACTTAACCATTAATATATATTTATTCAAAGTGTGATAATAACATATTTCATTTATTATCCCGAATCTCCTGTCACTTACAAACACTCCATCATTTATATTCTACAAAGGACATTCAAAATTTATTTCTACTTGACGTTCAAATCCAAAAAAATGATATAAACACGTAAATAACCACCTCGAGAGGTAATCGAGTCAAACTTCACCTTCTGGGACCAAAAGTTTTAAACTATTTTTTACACAATCTTGTAGATCTTGGCGAGAAAGTGCCAAAAGATCCAAGTTTCGACGCGAGGAATTCACTGGGTCCAAAGTTATGCGTGTTTAAAGCCATTCTAAGCTGCAGGATTGCATAAAAACGACCGTATACTCGGACAAAAATCTTACTGGAGCCTTCGCTCTGCTATTCTGTAGCAGATGGGTAAAAACACACGTGTCATTTGAAATAACAAATTTTTTACAAACACTATCATTTATATTCTACGAAGGACGTTCAAAATTTATTTCTACTTGACGTTCAAATCCAAAAAAATGATATAAACACGTAAATAACCACCTCGAGAGGTAATCGAGTCAAACTTCACCTACTGGGACCAAAAGTTTTGAACTATTTTTTATACAATCTTGTAGATCTTGGCGAGAAATTGCCAAAAGATCCAAGTTTCGACGCGAGGAATTCACTGGGTCCAAAGTTATGCGTGTTTAAAGCCATTCTAAGCTGCAGGATTGCATAAAAACGGCCGTATACTCGGACAAAAATCTTACTGGAGCCTTCGCTCTGCTATTCTATACCTGATGGGTAAAAGCACACGTGTCATTTGAAATAACAAATTTCTTACAAACACTCTATCATTTATATTCTACAAAGGACGTACAAAATTTATTTCTACTTGACGTTCAAATCCAAAAAAATTATATAAACACGTAAATAACCACCTCGAGAGGTAATCGAGTCAAACTTCACCTTCTGGGACCAAAAATTTTTAACTATTTTTTATACAATCTTGTAGATCTTGGCGAGAAATTGCCAAAAGATCCAAGTTTCGACGCGAGGAATTCACTGAGTCAGAAGTTATGCGTGTTTAAAGCCATTCTAAGCTGCAGGATTGCATAAAAACGGCCGTATACTCGGACAAAAATCTTACTGGAGCCTCCGCTCTGCTATTCTATACCAGATGGGTAAAAACACACGTGTCATTTGAAATAACAAATTTCTTACAAACACTCTATCATTTATATTCTACAAAGGACGTTCAAAATTTATTTCTACTTGACGTTCAAATCCAAAAAATGATATAAACACGTAAATAACCACCTCGAGAGGTAATCGAGTCAAACTTCACATTCTGGGACCAAAAGTTTTGAACTATTTTTTATACAATCTTGTAGATCTTGGCGAGAAATTGCCAAAAGATCCAAGTTTCGACGCGAGGAATTCACTGGGTCCGAAGTTATGCGTGTTTAAAGCGATTCTAAGCTGCAGGATTGCATAAAAAAAGTGCAAAATATTGGATCCCAGAAAGTGAAATTCAGCCGGTTGAGTAACTGAATGAATTATTGAATCCAAATTTTCCAATTTTTGCAGTTCAGCTGTATTCGCATTTTTTTCGAAAACTAAAAATTTAAGGGTAAAGTTCCATGATAAAGTAGCTTCCGTTCTGTTTTGAATAGAACGCGTACAAATGACAGTGAATGCGTACAATTGACAGCTACACGGAATGTATGCGATTGCGGATTCAATACCACAGTGGCCGCGAGAATGAAGCAGGTGTGGTATAACAGTTTGGAAAGTTTTCGCGGTAAAAACAAAGCACAGGGTGATTTGGGCAAATGGAGTACACTCGGTGTCGAAAACTCGTTGAAAAGTCGGCGTTACGGTGGGCGAGGTTGCGTTGGTGAAAGGAAATCGGTGTTCGAAAGCCCGATGGAAGAATTGCCGTTGAAGGGTCGTCAGGGAACGTTAGCTGGAAACGAGACGCGGAACGCGGGGATGATGGATTGCCGGTCCGACCAACTAAATCATAAGCAGATTGCGAATCCGTTCCTTCTCCGTGCGCGCAGGACGCGAAGCCGTGCGCGCGGAACGGGATAAGAAGAAGCGGTGCGCGAGTACCTGGTAATTTCAGTGAGAAAACAGGAACCGGCGAACGTACAGGTATATACTGCAATTATGGTATCTTGGCATTGCTAGTCGACTCGTCGGTGCTGCACCCACTCCACCATCTCAATAAATCGACTTGTTAAGCCGCTGATAAAGTTAGCTCGTCATCTACCAACGTTCTCTGCTCGAACGTCTCCGCAAGGTAATTCCGAGAATATCGAGGACAGGTTCGTCGCAACTGGTCGACATTTACACATTCTTCGAGAATTATCCTCGTTCCGAATGATGAACTAGAGTGCGTGACAATTATGTTATAATAAGCGCATCTCTGCTTTTGCTGGCGCAGGAATGACAATTTTTAAAAATAGTTTTTCCAGCTTTCTATAGAAAAATTTTCTGCAAGGTTCTGTCTCAATTCCCGTCCCGTTTAATAGCAACGTCACGCCGAATAGGTACCCTCATCCGCAATACGTCGAAAGCCGCCCCGAGCCATCGCCTTATATCGAAAGAAAACTGTAACGGTAAATAGGAGGTGTCGCTTAAAACAGAAGTAACATTAGCAAAATACTGCTACATTATTTTAAACAATATTAAGTTAGAGATTAAATTTCTACTTGGCTCCAGTCTGTTGCAATTCGGTTAGACAATTTTCGTTGCACGAGTACCCGGTGATCAAGAATGGGAATAGAGACATTAGTATCTGTACATAGGGTGTCTCAAGAAAGTTGTATTTCCTTGGAAACGCTATTTTTAAATAATGCATCGTGCGTTATTTAAAAATAGGATTTCCATTGGTGTTATTAGACCCGTTTCTTTTTATTAAACCATTTTCGTTGAGTTTTTACGAAGGACTGTGGAATAGACACGCGGGATACGAGCCTTTCTTTCTTCGTTTTAATAGAGAACGGTATTCGCCTCGCGAAGTAAGTCGAATGCAGTAAACGTACACCGGGCTGCATGCATTGCGAAGCACGAACGACGTTTATGATTTACGATGTAACGCGAGTGTGACATCATACTTTGGAGGACAGTCATAAGTCGCTGGGGCAATATTATATACTCTGCAAACGTGTCCCCCATCGTTCTTTCGAGCGAAGGAGACGAGCACAAAAGACGTGAAAAATGTCGAGAGTATAGTAAGCAAGTACGATGAGATATTGCGCTTGTTATATCGCGTTTTTTCCCGAGTCATGCCTGTTGATGTATCAAAGAAAACAGAATTTTTATGCGACATAGCTATGCGCGACTATTACGGGACTGAACGCGCAAGAAGCCAGGAAAACTCGAAGGGCCCGAGTCGGCCCGAATAAACAAAATCTGAACTGAATTTTGTATCTGTAAACTGTGCTTTGACTGGCAAACTAGAAACCTCAAAAATTCCATCAAATCAATGTCAGTGTTATTTAATGAACTAAAAATTGAGAAAAATTATATGTACGATATCGAACAGAGTCCTCCAACTTTTTGGCATTTTACAGATCCTAATGAAATTCGGTACGATTAATATATTAGCGTAAAAATTCATTTTAAAACTTGGACAAATAATTCCGTTACCCACAGGTTCCGAGCCTTATATCGAAAGAAAACTGTAGTGAAATATAGGCATAGGCCTGGGACTCTTAGGAATCCCATTAAATTCGAAAATGGTTTGGTTTATTATCTGATTAAGAAGCGCCGGATTAATTGACACGTGTATCGAGCGACGTGAAAATTAGTGAAGTGCCATTGGTCCACTCGACGGTGATAATAACATTTTGAAATGGCTATTTCCGTGCCGGTGAATCCCGAAAAGACTCGAGGCCGAAGGGGGGTCTGATGATCGTGGAATTTTCGGTGGGTAGACTAAGGAATTTCAGTGGCAGCAATTAACGGGAGCACTTTAGTGTGTATTACCTCGTGGTCGGAGCCAGACAAAGGGAAGGATTCGTTGATGGAGGCACGCGGCACTACCCGTTGCTCCGCACCCTCTCGCGAAGCAAACATTGTTGCGCCCGGGCCAGCGAGTTTCCTGAGTTAGATAGGGGGATGGAGAGGGGATGGAGGGGAAGGTGAAAGGCACCCCTCCGCTAGCCGAAATCACGGTGAACACCACCGCCACGGCTTTCTTTTACACGCCACTTTCCACGGATCCATGGACCGAACTTCCGGCCAACTATATTTTACTTTACATCATCAATCCACGTCAACCGCCTTATCTCGCTCGGGCCAGCGACGTGGGTCCTCTGATGGACGTTTCAATTTTCCGACACAGTTTATTCAACCGATCTATCCGGTGATCGAGCGAAATCAAGTTCAAGAATTTGTTCGGACAACGATACGCTGTTATTCTTCCTTCCGAAGAGACACTGTTGACATTACTGACAACTCTGTCATTCTTGGCAGCAGATTGTGCTACGAAATTCATAAAGCGTGGCAGTGTAGTCCTTACCAGTATTTAACATTAAAAGCGGATATAAATGAACGTGAAATTAAATGAAAAATGATTAACGACAAGATTACTACTCTCAATGATTGTATTATATATAATATTGTTGCCTACTCGTATATTTTGTCTTTTCCGTAACAATGTAATTTGCAAATCCAGAGACATGTATCGTGGTAAACTTAAGCACACTTGCACGCGTTTACTTTCTAAAGTACTGCATACTATGTGACTCACAGTATTATTTTACGAAAAACGTGACAGGACGAATGAAGTACAAATTATTTCAGTGAGGGTACGTTTTAGCGCTAAAGTAGCTTAGTACTTTTTATTCGGAATTTATCATTTTATCGAGATGTAGTATAAAAAGTGAGTCATCTCATTTATGAAAACGAAAGTGACCTTCGTATCTGCTTTACGCGTCCACTTGTCAAAAAACTGATATTACTATATTATTAACTGTTTTAAATACCATGACGTTTAATTGAAACATTTTCGCGTATTGTTTAAAATAACAAAGGTATTTCGGGCGGACAATGTTCGTGGGATACACCCTATGTATACTCCTCCCCATTCACATAAGTAACCGGACACCTGGTTGTTCTGCAGAAAATCTAGATTGATGAAGTTGCGTGTACGTCGTGTTCCATTTAAATGGAAATGCTCGGATAACTGGAAAATCGTCGAAAATGTGACATAGTTGTTCAGCACGGAGAGGAACATTTTGTGGTGAAAACAAATTTTTTCTAGATATTTTCAATTTAACTTTTTTGCATTGATGACGAGGTAAATTTTCATACAGTCGAGTAGTCCGCACGGAATTGAATAACTTTTGACCGGAAGGTTTCTGAAAATTTTTAACGTATCGAAAGTTCTAACGGTGTTAAATCGCGTATTACCGTCGTGCAACCAATTTTGCTATGGATAACTCAAACTGTTCAAACTTTCGATACGTGTACAGTTTTGAAAAACGTTAATAGTAAAAGTTATGTAGTATTGATAGTGTAAGTAGAATGCATTTCTATACAAAAATCCATAGATGTAGTATAAAACGATAGAGAGATAAAAGGAATTCAATAGTATCGGTACAACATAACTTATTAGAACTATTAAAACTAGAAAAATTTTTTTATGGTTCCAGTACCGTGTAACGAACGCAGAAAAATATTATTTGAAAAATCTGCAGTCTAGGTAACGTTTAAATTAATAAAGATTGACTATATTTCCAGTGTATATTTATCATGGCGGTTGTTTTGCACAATGGAATACATTTTTCGTTCGTTACGGTTCGTATAAAGTGTGTTATGAAAACGAGAATTTGAATAAATATCAATAGTCTGGTAATGACACTGATTAATATAGTAAAGGCAGAATGGCGCGTTAAAAATCAAGGAATAATATTCGCGGAGCGTAATAAAAAGTCGAATGAAACAACGAGTAAACACTTCACCAACGAAACGTAAACAATTCAAAATATAATCTCCCTGTATGGAATTAACGAAAAATCATATTAAATTAACATTCAGCGTTTAATTATAAAATTTGAAGAAAACATCATTTGTGTATTATTTCACGTTTATAGACGTATTTGTTAAAAACTCTGACATGAGAGAGCGATTAGATAAGCTAGTCAGATAACAGAGCGCTGGAACGTAATTCTAGGAACAAAGTTTTGACTTCGGACGTGCACATGGGTTTCCTGATACGTCACATTCTATCGAGGCACGAGGTAACCAAGATTTGCAGTTCGTTTGGCAATAGCTGGAAGGAAGGAAATGAACGAGATCTGAAATCTCAATCCGAAGAATAGGGAAGACGCGACGTTGGTATGGCAAACCCAGCCCTAAACTCGTGTGTCTCTAACAGTTAGAGTCTTTCCTCTGAAGGGAAAAGGCGCGAGAGAGGCATCCTCGCGGAGGAAAAGAGAAATATCGAATCGCATCAGCTAAAAGCCAGGCTTCTTCCATCTTTTAATTTCCCCCTGCTGTATTTTCCCAACGAACCGCGTCAGCCCTTCCGTGTGCCCGGCCTTCCCAGACGTTTTTCCATCTTCCTAAGTACGAAACGATCCCTGAAAGAAAGCCATGAGCCCGAGCTTGTATCATCTATTTCCATCATCGATGCGCGGTCTCTTTTCCCGACCGAAGATCGCGAAGACGTCGCATCGGTTCAATGACATCTCGGAATGACACCAGTCCCGAACACGATCATCGATCGTTCTTCAACGTTTAGTGGTCGTCGTTGTCGGGCAGCGCCGCGCCGTTTCCATTTTTGACCTCGATTTCAAGTTTGCCCACCGGCTCTACCGGCCAGCGTTATTTCGGTTGATCGATGCAACGCACCTGCGTTTGCACACCTGATTTATATCCACGCCACGCGGCTCGTTTTAATCTCCCCATAGGCGGCAGCATTTGTAATCCGAGAAAATCGGACGGCGACGCGGCTACTTGCGAGTCACGGCCCCGCTATGGACGTTATAATGGCTCGATCTGTCGATCATTTGTCAAGCCGAGCGATCGCCGATCTTCCTCAAGTGATTCTGTGACACTTCGAGCGTTACATTCAGTGTATAAACGTCGAAATTGGTGCAGCGGTTGGTGAAGGTATTTCGCGTTTGAAAATGGAGATAAATAATGAAAAATTGCGCTATATTTTACAATATCATTACGACAACGGGAAGATGGCTGCGCAGGCTTGTGAAAAAATTTTTGCTTTTGATAATGGAGCATAAATTCATTTTCACACTATAAGAAAACTAGCTGGATTTTACTAACCCCTTGCACTACTATTTATTTTGTGATTAGAATGATTAGAAATTCTTCAGAATTTTATAGAAAATAGTTACTGTATGTCTACATTTTCCTCGAAGGATATATATACCAACTACAAAAGAATAGATTTTTATTTCGATTTGAAGGAAACTAATAACGTTCAGATTTATTAGACTCTAGTCAGAATCTTCATGACGAGAGTCTGGCTCGTTATTGTAGGGCAACGGGGTTAAGAAAACGCCACGAATTTTTTCCCAGACTTAATACATGTGATCCGCGTGGGAGAACGGTAGCTGCCTGAACCGACCGACAACGAGCAGAAAATATCAGGCTCTCTCTGCGGTGTCTGGGTTAGGTTCACAGAGAGCCGATTTAGCTGCTGGTAGGCAAGTGGGCACCAGTCAGCAGAAGTCACGACGTTATCGCGGTCGGGACGCGCGTACGCAAACATTTTCGTTTAATGCAAATGTAAAACAGGCAAGCAGATATAATGAAGAAGATTACGCGGCATGTGGTCAGCATAGATAACGAAGGCACGAGCCGGGTCTCGCGAGTGGGCTTGCGTGCGCTCGCGCGGACAGTTACATGTTCACGATCGACACACGCGCGCCTCTGTGTGCGTGTGTGTGTGTGTGTGTGTGTGTGTGTGTGTGTGTGTGTGTGTGTGTGCACGCGAAACGGTGAAACTATGCTAATGCCAACCATAACTTTCTACATTATCATATTCGATGTCCCGACGAGCGCATTAAGGCCGTGTTTCCATCCCGAATCGATAAAAACTGGATCGAAGATCGAGCTTACCCAATGATCGCGGTACACGCAAACTGGACTAATATTAAAATCGATAACGACCGTAACCCGATTCCGAAACTGTTCATCGAAATCGTTTCGAAAATTCGCTGATCCCCCACTTCAAATCTGGACCATTTCAGTCTTGGTTAACACTAGAAAGGCGGGAGCTTAGTATATACCTATATTGCCTGAAAGCAGTCAAAATGACTGCATTGTGAAAAAATAACTAATGCGCAAAGAAATTTGTTTAACAGTAATTTTTGATATATTTTATATCACTTACAGTCATATAACAAGTTATTAATAAGTATTAGCAATAAAAAAAATGAAATTCAAAAGCAGTCAAAATGACTTGCTTAGGCAATCTAGTGTTAAGTGTTTCGTTTGTTCACTGGAAAAGATTAACTAATTCTCCGGAGGTTACGTTCTTCGTCCTACTACGAAATTTTTCTATTCATTTAAGGAATCTCGAATGTAATTTTATTTTAATCTATATTGTACAGTAGATCACGTTTATTACGAAATTAATGAAGAGAACGTTGCTATTAAACAGGAAGCTTTTTTTTTTTATTAAAATTGTATCGGAACATAAGAGATTATAAATGTGTATGGCGCGTGTATTCGAACGTGAGTTCTACTACCTGATTTTGAAAAATTTTCCACCGTCCGACATGTCGTTGATTTGTACTACTTAATTTCGATAAATTTTCCACCGTCTGGCTTGTCGTTGATTTGCACTACTTAATCTCGAAAGTTTTTCGAACGTCCGGCTTGTCGTTGATTTACACAAAGATGATTTCGATGGTTCCATTCAATCGGTATTCGAGTGTCTGACTTAAAATAAAATTTGTAAATTGAGAATGCGAACGATAAGAAAATTCTTATAATGAACTGGCAGAATATGTTGATTACAATTGGTGCTTTCCCGAGGCTGGAGTCACGTTTTGTGTAAACGCAAGTGAATGCAATTTGTCACATGTTTGATTCGTTGTCACGATTTTCTGTTAGGCGAAATCGCGAGATTGAAGCCGTCGCGAATACACGACGCCGGTAGGCGAGCGTGTGTTAATTTTATCGACAACGAAACTTGTTAACGGGGCTGGATAAATTATTGATAGTAGAAACGGTCCAGATGTTCTCTTTGAACGACGCCAGCTGGCATGCTGCGTCGTTGTTTTTACGATCCCGTTAACGGCCGCGTTCACGCGCGGCACGATTAATCAGGTTCGGTTAAAACTTACGGGAGAAGTTTATACGGGCGGGCGTTAAACGTTTCTGTCTGGAAAAAGCTCGAAATGCACACGCAATTCGTCTTGCTTCTTTTGCTGCACGGACAAGACGACGGTCCACTTCTTGCGGAAATTCGTCGGGACCGACAAGAACGTTGTTACTCACACGGCGTGACTAATAAATATTATAGCAAGAGAAGAGGTTCCATCCTTGAAGGAATCGATTTTTTTTACATTTTACACTTCTGTCACACTCGAATAGCTACCAAACTATTGACGATGCAAAAAAAATAATGACAGATAGGTCAATTAACTTGCCCTCCATTGCTGTCTTGTCGAAAAATAAAATCTGCTACTACTAAGGTAAAGGCACCAGTAGTTGACCATGTACCAGTAGTTGACCATTTTATAGAAAAACATAAAAAATAAGGTTTTTATAAGCGTACTTATAAGTGCAGTTTTGATGAAAGTGAACCTCGGATGCCATGCCGTCTGTTGTTTAAATTTCAAAACAATAAGAACATTTCAAACCTTATTTTTTGTTTTTCTATAAAATGGTCAACTACTGGTGCCTTTGCCTTACTACTGCGCGGATAAATTCAGTGTTACCAATTCATAATATAATAAAATAATTCATCAATATAATATAATTCAGTACTTCAATCGCTGACCTAACCAGAGACCTCAAAATTCAAGCAAGATTGTCCACTAACACCCTAATCAAAAAGGAAGGTCTAGTCAAAGGTGTGAACTACGTCAGATTTTATCACAAGGACAAAGGCAAGCCATGGTACACTGGTCTTGTGCTCTCCAGAGATTTTCTGGTTTTTGTTAATAGATGCCGAGCCAATCACTATAATTTAAACGGTTCATTGGCAAGGGTTAACTTTATAGCCAACAGTGCTTGCCAATGTGGAGCAGAACTCCAAGACCTAAATCATGTTATATGGCAATGCCCAGACTATGAAAGCGAACGTAATGCATTAGAAACAAAGCTCCTCAAAGGCAAGTATTGTTTTCCTCTTTGTATTGGTTCTTTCTTATGTAAACCTGATATAAAAGGTCTGAAAATAATTTATAACTTCCTTAAACAATGTTCCATTAGAATTTAGAACAATGTAAACCTGTTTAATGTAAGCCAAATGTAATAATACTGTACCTGCTATATAAACCACTTGGTTTAAAGCAATAAATAAATAAATAAATAAATAATTCAGTACCAAGGATAAATACGTGCAGTGTTGTTTAACCGACAGCAATGCGCGTACTAACGATCGAACCTTGAGCACGGCTCGCTCGATTTCCCGAGGTCGAAATCACAGAGCGATTTTTAATCAAGCCCGTACACTCGCGTTAAAACTTCCGCGTCTCGATCCGTTCGGAGCCGCAAAATTCTGTACTCTTTGAAACGGCAACGCTGAACTTTCCGCGGACCACCTTCTGTCGAGTCAAAGGATCGTCCCTCCGTCGTGAGTGATCAGAAAAACGAAGCATCCACATTCTGCTCTTTGATGTCGTGACTCCGAGTAATTAACGAGTGTTTAAATGCGATCCTCGCGAGGATTCCGAGAGCAGCTCGTTGCCCCGTTCCCCGGGCTTATGCGTGACCTATCCCTCAGTCCCGGATAAATCGAAATATAACGTTCCGTTCGAGCGAAAGTAACTCTCGCCGAACGTATTAGATAACGTGTTAAATAGTATCGAAGAAATAATGACAATATACACGAAAATCGGAGCAAACGTTGCTTAAAGATTTCGCGAAATTAAAGAATAATTCTAAAAATCTCAATTCCAAATACATTCTCGTTCGACCAAAAGCGAACATATATTTTCACCTTAAATAAAAATTGCAAGTAGTTTGTCTTGTTGATCTGCCCAGTGAATGAACATAATTCGTATCGAACGAAAAAATAAAATTGACGCGTATCTTTAAATAAAAATTGGAAGTAGTTTATCTTGTTGATCTGCCCAGTGAATGAACATACAGTCGAGTCGGAAAGTAAGTTAACGACTGGTGTATGCAGGCAAATGAATATGACATGTCTTTAATCTTTAATAATGATAATATATGTTTTACTAACATATTTGTTTATTTCCTTACACCTCCTAAATAAAAACAATACAATAACTTGATTTTATTCATCATATTCATTGCCTACATATCACCAAATGTTAACTTACTTTCCGACTCGACTGTAATTCGTATCGAACGAAAAAATAAAATTGACACGTATCTTTAAATAAAAATTGGAAGTAGTTTATCTTGTCGATCTGCCCAGTGAATGAACACAATTCGTATCGAACGAAAAAGTAAAATTGACACGTAAAACTTTCAAGCCAGTGAATTCCTCGCGTTGAAACTTTGATTTTTAGAAACAGAATTAAACATTTCTGGGTTGCCAAGGTGAAGTTTAACCTGCTTTCGTATTTCATGAATAGACACGTCGTAAAAAGTTAAAATTTTCCATCTGTAAGTAACATACAGTAAAAGTCGTTCAGCTTTCGTGAATAAATGTGCAGAAACATCTGTAACTTATTCAGCAGCAAACTTTCGGTGCTAATTGCAGAATTAGCGTGCAGAACACGCTTAGCATCTCGTGTCGCAAGTTGAATGTTTCTGGACAAAATCATTTCACCGTGTGTATGTGTGTTCGGTGACAAGAGCAAGCGAGCAAAATACGTTTCCTCTGTCGCTCAGAAAGATCCTAGACGTACATACCGCTGGGGAAACACGTTTCCTCGTTTAAGGAGTCGACGTCGACGATATCGGGGCCAGAAGGATTACCAGGCAGCGGTCTCAATTCCTGCGGCGCGATTCGGATCACCGCGATCGCATTATCGGCCGGCTCTGCTAATGGGTTCGGGTTGGCGTCATAAATCCCCCTGGGACTACCAGGAAATTCCACAAAGGGGATAATTTTGTCGCAACCAGTAAGGGCCAACGAGCATTTCGAAAAATACTCAAATATTGTACACTCCGCGACAAAAAGATGGCACACCCGTAAATATTGCTATTCCTGAAAACTGTGATAAAATTTGATATGTTTCTCTCCGTGTATGTATTTCGGCGGAGCTTCGAGGCTACTTACACCGGCGGATTTAAGCGCAGGTTACAGATTCTAGTCTAAATGTAAACATCGGGGGTCACCGAAGCGACAAAATGATGGCACAGTCTTAAAATTCTTTCTCTGCAGTTGACACTAGACCGTCAGACTGTTTATATCGTATACTGTGTTACTGTGCATTAAATATTGTGTGTGTTTCTTATTATCCTCTATTGAAACTACACTATGGGTAGTGGAAAATCTTTATCCGATGCTGAAATAAAAACAATTTTGACATTGCGTAAAGAGAATTACTCAGTTCCGAAAATCGCACGTATTATACATCGGAGCAGAAAAGTGGTGTATAATTTATTAAAAAATGCCAAAACATACGGTACAAAAAAGAGTTCCGGTCGACCGAAAGCAGTAAGCAATCGCGGAAAACGTGCAATTTTAAAAGAAGCTTCGAATTCTTCGGGAACATCACGACAAATTGCTAAAGCAGCTGGCGTACACACAAATATACATAATGTGCAAAGGATAATAAAAGAATGTCCGCACTTAGTTCGAATGAAATTGAAAAAAAAAACCACCTTTAACCGCTCAGCATAAATCAGAGCGTTTGAAATTTGCTCAAGAGCATATACATTGGAGAAAAAAGTGGCGTCGTGTTATTTTTAGTGATGAAAAAAGGTTTAATCTAGATGGGCCTAGTGTGCCATCTTTCTGTCGCGGAGTGTACATCACCATCGCGTAATTTTGTTTTTCGAACGCGAAATATAAATACATTCGACATAAATAGATATTCGATTGTTATGCTGTCCCGAGATACTTTTTTTATCAGATACGTGACACAAATACCTTGGCATTTTGTATTTAACCCTTTGCACTCGGCGCTATTTTCATTCTAAAAGAATATTTTCATTTTATTCGTACGAAACTGATCCGATTACTAGTATCAAAATGATAGTACTTGAATGTTTAGTAATCTATTCAATGCAAATTTTGCATTTTGCCACAACAATTTCTGGTGTTGCTTCAGAATCGCCACTCGAGTGCCAAGGGTTAATTGTGTTGTGTGAAACACTTCTGTAATTTGTGTTTGAGTAAATGTAAATTCGAGGTATCTGTGGAAGAACCTTGAAAATCTTACGACACCCATTCGCAGCGCGTAAAAATCTCGAAAGAATGCAAGCCTTAATAAAGATTTCAATTGTTCGTCTCGTTTGTGACCAGATGAAATCCTCGATCTCAAGTATCGCTGCCTAATTAATTCCAATTACTGAAAAAGAGACTCGAATAATATTAATTTGCATGAAGATCCGCAATGAATTTATCACCTTCAGCTCCAATTTAAATCTTCTTCGCCGTCCTCCATTAGCACTTCTTCTATTTTTCCAGTTTCTTTCGACTCTACTCTACTGTTTCCCTTTCTTTCCTGCGTATTGCACAAAGTTTCTTTTTCTTTTCTTCCCGGTATCGATTTGCCTATCAACGATCGCAGCGTTCGAATCTCACTGTCGTTTCGAATTCCATTTTACTTTAAAGAATTTTGATTTCTTCTGCTCTATATTTGTCAGTTCATCGCTGATCTCGTCGCTGTTGCTTCCATTACGTTTAATCGATGCTGAAAACATAAATTGCGAACCGAACGAAGGAAAATATTTCCAACAGAGAATTCCCGAAAGAGAAAAATTGGACATTTTGGTGGCGAATTAATGAAACGCGCGAGAACGCTGTGGATGCATTTATTAACGTTCGGAATGTTCATTGGTGTTTCAAGCTGTTCGTTTGGAAATATAAACAGTGTTTTGTGAATGCAAATAAATTATCATAAATTGCGTTGTTCCATAGAAACTTGTTTGGATTCGAAATGAATTTCAAATATGTATATCGATAGACACGTTCTCGCTGTTAATCACAATCGGGAGGCGGAATTAAAGTTCGCCGCTTCGAATTTTAGTGCCGAAACTTTCGTGCAAATGAAACGACCGGGAGAGCTTGAGCCGCAGAGAATGTTTTAGAAACTTCGTTGGACAGTGACATTCGCCATAATTAAAATCATACGAATAACGTTTCATTTCATTGGTAAATTATAACAAGCTGAGATTTACGGGCATTACATTCGGTTAACGAAAAATGTGCATGGATCGTCGGTATTACGTGGGAACGCGTTAAGAATAATATTTTATGAATAATATCGGATTATTGCGCGGAAATAATTGTACAAATTCCCCGATATTATTTAAGTATTCTGTGAAATGGATTACCCCCCTTAATGAAAACCGTGAAATGCATGTAGCGCAAATAAATTCATTTTCTACATTAATTTCAGTCCCATTAAACTCTTCGGTAATTCTCTTTGTGCGTGCACATCATCTTGTCTTTTTGATGCAATCGCAATGCGCACTGGTACAATCGCAGCAAAGCCAAAAACTGATGGAATATTCAAACCTGTATTTTAAAGAACTATTAGGTTGTTGCATATGAAATGTCCAATTTTACAATGCAAATCTTATTAAACGTGTCCATGAAGAAATGCTATTATAGTCTACAGGTTTATTATGCAAAACTTTTTGGTACAAATGTAATCCCCTATATCTCATTGTCAATTTTAATTTAAATGTCTAATTTCACTTTTAAATAAATTTTATTTCAACACTCCTCAATGAGACTCCATATTTATAGAGAAATAACATATTGACGATAGTACTAAAAATGAGTATTAAATAATTAACGTGCTCTGTTCGTCGATGGTAAAAAGGAGTACAAAATGGGGATCGAACGATTTTGTAAATGAAGAATAAGTAGTTTTGAATATGAAGACACTAGCTACGTAATAAATTTTCATTTTGTTAGTAGAACAAATGCAACAGAAGTTGTTAACAAGACTCGAAGAATCTGAACTTTGAACGCGTTCTTAATGCAACCGAATATTATTCACACAGATTAATATTCCATTGCAATAAGAGAGGGGTTTCCCGAGCCGTTTCTTCCGTTCAACGAATAATAAGTGGAACCAACGAGCACTTTTTACGTTTCCTCGGACTCCTTGACTTTTTCTCTGGCTAAAAAGCATCATTTAAACTCGGAAGGAGACTGCGGATTTTAAACATTTATAGACAGCACGTTTGAAATTCGGAGCGGAAGGAGTTCAATAAACTTTAACGAGGTCTGAATCCTGTTTAGAGCTTGCAAGACTTTTAATATGCCAAATACATTCCCGTTGAATTTTGTACGTCTGTGTATTTATATAATACACAAATCCACGATTTACACCGAATAAACAACGTGGACGAAATTCTTGTTTGAAATTAAACAAATTTTAAGAAAATGACGCGTGTACATTTTTCTAAAAAAAAAGAAATAATCGAAAATAGAAACATTAAAAAATATATCATCAATTAATACGTACTAAGCCTAATATTATTATCACAAAATTATTAACGTTCCCTTCGCGAATATTACAGTTCTCAAGTAAAATTATATAACAAAAATTACTATTGTTACCATGATAGCCATTAGTGCAAAATGGATATAGCAAAATGAATAAAGGATTGTGATGTTTCAAGCTTTAAAACGAGTCCAGGCTCTTGTTGCTGTGTGATATGTTTTTAAACAAACTGATAAATACGATTCTCCGGGTATTGGAAAATAAAGTAACGGGAAATGTATTGTTCAAATAGATTTTGGATCCGTTGCACACGTCACGGTGTTCGATGCACGACTATAAAAATCGGACTGCAGGCGAAGAGAAAAGTAAGACGACAAACGGAATGATAACGAGGCAAACTGATCGACGTTCCGGCAAACATCATCGAAGATACCTCCGACGGTCGAGCGTACGACAGCGGACGCGCGCGTATGTGTGTGTGTGTGTGTGTGTGTGTTCGTATCGAATTTGTCGGGATGGAAACGGGACGGCAAACAGATTTCGAGCGACAGCGCGAAGCGCGCGAAATATTTGCTTTGCCAGTTTCGCACTCGCCGCTCGCATATATTTGGCGAAAAACGCAGCTCGCGGAGTCCGGCTCCGTGTTTGCGCAGCGAGTTGAATCGCGACTGATACCGGAAAAGTGCATCGTGCATGGCTAAAAAGCTGATCGTCCCCGCCCCTCCCCAATGTTTATCCGCGAATTAAAATAAACGAGCCTCGTCGATACCTGTCATTGTTCAGGCATCGTTTGCGTGGCGCACACATTTCAAACGATTCTTCGATATTTGGCATACGTTGATGCAACATTATAGATCTACAGGCTGAGGGACCCAATTACTGTGGGGGGTAACAGTTACTGTGAATATTTCATTCTACTTGTTTTTAAAGATTTTCTCATTCAAATCAGCTAACGTTATCTTATCCCTTTTTTAATATTCATTGTGCTTCAAAGATAAGTATAATTAAGGTAAAGGCACCAGTAGTTGACCACCATGTACCAGTAGTTGAGCATTTGATAGAAAAACATAAAAAATAAGGTTTCAAAGGTTCTTATTGTTTTGAAATTTAAACAACAGACGGCATGGCATCCGAGGTTCACTTTCATCAAAAGTGCACTTATAAAAACCTTATTTTTTATGTTTTTGTATAAAATGGTCAACTACTGGTGCCTTTACCTTAATATAGGCACAGTAATCGGTATCCCTCAGAGTAATTGGGTCCCTCGCCCTAGTGTCTTCCAATTAGCAAGGGAACGTATCGATTATATTGAATGGAATATATGTGCCCATAATTATGAAAGTGGTCCAAGTCAAAATTTAAAAAAAAATGAATTTATCACTTATTTCACACGACATGATTTTAAACTAAATTTATTCAATAAAAAAAAAAAAACAAGAAATATATGACTTGGACCACTTTCATAATAATGGGCACATATAATGGAATATATAATCACGAAAACTAACATCAATTGAAAGTAATTGCAACATTTAGTTTAACTTTAATTAAACATTGTTTCTTAACAACCTATGAAAGTGCTGAAATTCCGTCGCGACGGATTTCCCTTTTTTTTTTTTTATTTAAATACATGTCCAGTGATCTATGTAGATCACGCGAAAAAGTGAGAGAGAGAGAGAGAGAGAGGGACCGTGCTAGGTCCAATGGAAACTGGCACAGATCGTAAAGCATCGGATCGGGGACGATCGGCCGGATTCCACGGAACGATTCCCGGTCAGTGAACTTTCATTTCGTAGGTAACGCAAACGGAATCAGCCGGGTAGCATCGTGTTTGCATGACTAAACAACCGGTTCAATTTCCTTTCAATAGCGCGGCGCAACAAGAAGCCCTGTCCAGATACTTTTTTCCTGGCAAGCCCCGACAAAAGATCCGAAAGCTGCCGGCGCGATACAATTCCGCTACGCCTTTCAATCCCCGACGCAATGCAACCCCCTGTGTCCGCTGTTCCACCCTGCCCCTCGCTTTCCTCTTTTCCCCTAAATGTATCCCACCGGTGTGTACGTTCCAGTGGAACGCGCAACGTGACCGTCTGTCTGTCGGTCTGTCTGTCTGTCTATCCGTTCAATGCAAACAACGCGGGTTCAATTAACACGTTCCCGTCCACCGTTTGTTTCGCTAGACGGCGTTCACAGTTACATTTTATTAATTACAACGTATTTCCTCTGTGAAATATGAACCGAGTTTTTTTCAGTTCGAGCAAGATCACGGATTCATCCCCACGGGTTTCCAACGAGACAATTCACTTCCGACGCGGACTATAGGGACTGCTCGTGTAATTAATAATCTTGTCCGAATTAACATAAAACTATAACCCAAAGAACCTTCAAACGTATAGCATGAAAAAATAACGGAAGAGACATATTCTAGGTCGGAAGAAATGTTTACAGTTAACCTCTTAAGCCCTGTACGCCACTATAGTGGCTTTCCGTGGAAAGCATCAGTTCGAACAGCACGAACCACTATAGTGGCTTTTTTGCCTTCCGCGGCTAGGCACGCCGTCCCTGGAAAGCAGAGTTGCGGACAAGCGCCCCGTGCTTAACCCCTTGCCCTACAATAACGAGCCAGACTCGTGATGAAGATTCTGAATAGGGTTTAATAAATGTGAACGTTATTAATTTCCTTTAAACCGAAATAAAATTCTATTTTGTTGTAGCTGATATATATCCTTTGGAGAAAACATAGGCATGCAACAAATATAAATTTTCTTCTTTTTTTAGGGAATTATAAATTACGAAAAACTTCTGATCACTGAAACCGTAAAATAAATCGTAGTGCAAGGGGTTAAGAGGTTCAAATGTCTTCGAGAGCAAAGATTTAAAATAGAATGGCACATTTTTGTTTCGACATTGTGAGAATAAAGAAAAAAAAAAAAGTTCAGCACACGTCTTCGAAATGAATGAACGAAAAGGCTATTCGCGAAAAGTGTTGACAACCGCAAAGTAGAAAAAGGGATCGTAGGAGAACGCAAATATTTGTCGTCGAATGGCTTATTTCGAAGGGCATCGCGGTCCATTTCAAAGGAAAATATTATTTAATGTTTTCCCGGTAGAATATCGTTTAACCGAGGAAGCGGGGGTAGGCGAATGAAGAGGAGGAGAGAAGAGGACTCGTTAAAGCCACGCAGGAACGTTCTTCGAGATCGATCGAGTTCGCGGCGGAAGTGCACGCGGAAGGCACGGACCATTTCCAAGCCTGCGATCATCGATACGTCCGACGTTGCCCGCGATAAAGTATTGCTTCGCTATTTGAACGTCGCCGGGCTCCTCGGTTGTCTAGATAAAAGATCGCCATGTTCCACGGGATCCTTTGGACGCGCACAACTTCCATCCTCCCTCTTCTCTTTCTCTTCCTCGTGCTCATCCCACTTCGCCTACTCGTCCTGCTCTTCGTCGGATACGCGAGATCGTCGACATGGACGAGAATCCCTTTTGTACGAACAGGGAAGCCCCGAGACATACGATTCAGGAGGATAACGTTGCTCGATTACCGGCCAGTTATTTCTTGTCCAATTGCTCGCGAAACAGCCCTTCCCGATGATAATACATACTTCCTGCTCTCCTTTCTTTGCCCCCCTTACCCTAACCCCTTCTTTCTTACTGTTTCAGATGCTTTATGGGTCGACGGAACTTCGTGCTTTATAACTCGAATCTACGAACGGAACCTTTTACATTTTCAGACGCAGACACAGAACTTAAAAATCCTGACATTTACTCCTCTTTTCGCGACCGATAGCAATTTAAAAAATAAATGTATTTGTGATTAGAACTTTTTTTTAATTCATAATTTCTCAAAAAATTTATATCTATTGTATGCCTATATGTTCTCCGATAGCTGTATATTAACAACGCCAAAATAGAATTTTATTTCGGTTCAAGGAAAATGAATAAGAAATATATTTATTAGACCCTGTTCAGAATCTTCATCACGAGTCTGACTCGATATTGCAGGGCAAGGGGTTAATTCTTCTGACATCTTCAAAAAAACTCAAGTCGTTTGATTGGATTTTGGAAAAGTTACTCGTTTCTTAAGAGTGTACGAATACTTTTTATATGTATATTAAAAAAAAAAGAAATAGCCTATTTTATGGATTTTGGTACTGACTACTCCAACTGGCAAAGCTAATATACCTTTTCCACCCCAACCGGTAAAATTGTCAAAGCTTTTGCGTTTCAACATGTAACGAATGTACATAATGAAACGCAGGTTTTCATGCATAACAAGTTCATGTCAAGTATTCCCCTAAAATTTAGTTCACGTTGACGCTCACAATATTTGTATGCTGGGTAAACAAGTTATAACGTTCGAGAATAATGGGGTTTTGTCGTTGCTACGTTAGTGTAATCAACAAGTTTTACCGCGCAATTAACAAGTAACATCTGTCAATTTATTATATCATATAACACCTATATGACTGTATACAACGCTTTTCAAGCAGAGTTATTCACAGTTTGCTATTATGAATTTTATGATTCTCGTTTTGAGAAACCTTTTGCAACTTTATGCTTGCCTATACCATTCGATTTTTGATAACCCACTCGATACAGCAAAACTGCCAGTGGAGGCTGAGAAATATTAACGATGGCCCCTCCCCATAAAAATAGTAATACATACTGTATACATGTCCTTCCAAAAAGGGGTTACTCACAGTTTACTATTTCATTTATGAATTTTATGATTTTACTTTTTAAAATCCTTTTTCAGAATTTTATGCTTGCCTATAACCTTTTATTTTTGATAACCCTCTCGACGAAGCAGAACTGCCAATATATTAAGAGGCTGAGGAATATTAATGATGGCTATTTCTCACAAAAATAGTAATACATATATGTCTCTTCAAACAGAGTTGTTCGCAGTTTATTACTTCATTTATAAATTTTGTGATTTTCCTTCTAAAGGAACTTTTCTCAGCTTTATGCTTGCCTATAACCTTTTATTTTTGATAACCCTCTCGAGGAAGCAGAACTGCCAATATATTAAGAGGCTGAGGAATATTAATGATGGCTACTTCTCACAAAAATAGTAATAAATATATGTCTCTTCAAACAGAGATGTTCGCAGTTTATTACTTCATTTATATTTTGTGATTTTCCTTCTGAAGAAACTTTTCTCAGCTTTATGCTTGCCTATAACCTTTTATTTTTGATAACCCTCTCGACGAAGCAGAACTGCTAATATATTAAGAGGCTGGGGAATATTAATGATGGCTACTTCTCACAAAAATAGTAATAAATATATGTCTCTTCAAACAGAGTCGTTCGCAGTTTATTACTTGATTTATAAATTTTGTGATTTTCCTTCTAAAGAAACTTTTCTCAGCTTTATGCTTGCCTATAACCTTTTATTTTTGATAACCCTCTCGACGAAGCAGAACTGCCAATATATTAAGAGGCTGAGAGTCCACGAATAGATCACGGTGTTTCCGGATATTGGATCCTCGAATTATAGCGTCTCGTGAGGACGGAGCTTACCAGTATATTTATTTTACGTCGTCCGAGGGCTACTTAGCGGCCGGTTAATGGAGACACGAAATACGAGCTCAGTGAAGATTGGTAGTAATTGGCTTAAGTCTGTCGTTCGAGGTAGGTACTTAAGGAATAGAGTATCGCTGAGTAGAAGGTCGTTGACGTGTGCCCGGCGAAGATATTCTACTTTAATTGGACCTGTTCCTTGACCTATTCGATCGTAAAGGGTTCCTTACATTTTTCCAATTCCTCGTGCAAGCTTCAGAAATCCAGACGAGTGTCTACACATATATAACACAGGAAAAAGGAAGTATTTTTAAAAATAAAAAATAATGGGGTTCTCTATTTATACCTAAACGGACCAATTTATGACACATGTTGGCTTTTGTCATTTTTGTAAGCTATTTTAATTTTTATAATTTTTTTATGATTTAATTGATTTAGACTTTGCGCGTCACATCTTCATAATTTATAAAATTGTCAAATAAAAAAATCTAGAACCGCTCAATTGACCGGTGGTGGTACGTTAAGTGTTAATATTGATCTTCATCGCTAAAAAAAATTATATTTGCAGTTCATTTCCTCGAAGATTTGGAATGGACCTCGGAATCACATTTCTGGCAAATGTCTGCTATGGGACCATGTAGGTTTTCAAAGGTGGTGTTAATTTCGAAAAATTTTAAACCCCCCTGAGTATTCACATAAATCAATGCGTGTTCAACCGTGGGTATGAATATAGTTTTAGTGTAATTTCGTTTGCAGCGTAGGCCACGGAGGTTTTATGGTTTTTGTAATTTGCGCCAGGTGCAGATAATTGAGTTTAGTAATGGTCGACACATTGCGCATTCGGCAAACTTTCATAAATAAACCTGACACGTTCGAATGGAAATGCAAACGTTGGACCGAAAAGAATCGAACAGTGAACCGTCGCCGCTGACACGCCGCCGATAAGCTTAATCGGCAACCGGTAGACTATCGGTTTTCGTTTCGTTTACCACGACGACTTGGCCCGTTACATCGAAACAAACACTTGCAACGTCGGCGCGGATAAATGAGAAAATGGGGCCAAGGGGTTCGACATTTCCCCGCGAAAGGGAATCGACGAGGGCTGGCGCCGAGGCATCCCGGTTTGTCCCGAAAACGCCAATCACAACGGTGAAACACGGTCCTTTTCTTCGAGCAATCGATCATGCCACGGAGAGGAGAAAGAGAGAGGAGCCCTTGCCTTTTCGGAGTGTTTCTGCCAGGTAACTGGAAACTCTCTCCCGAGTACGTGACAGCTTTATCCCGATCAAAAATAGAAATAAGCCGTCGAATGGACTGGCTCGATACGAACCCTCTCTCTCTTTTCTCTCTCTCTCTCTCTCTGCTTCTTTGCGTGAGAGTTCGATCTGGATTAGTAGAAACGTGATCGTTGCTCAGAGCCTTCCATTCGAAATCATGAGAAACGTAGGCACGTCACGATCACAACTGTTCCGTGATATTCAGAATAGTTTCTCCGACGTTTTATTTTTTTTTATTTTTTTTTTTATTGAAGCTCTTCAGACCCTTAACACTAGAAAGACTGAAACTTAGTATATACCTATATTGCCCAAAAAGCAGTCAAAATGACTGCATTGTGAAAGAATAACTAATGTGTAAAGAAATTTGTTTAAAATTAATTTTTAATATTTTTTATATTATTTACAGTTATATAACAAGCAAAAGAAATAAAATAAACAACTTGTTAGAACAAGTATCACTGCATAAAGATTCGAATAACAAGTACTATTTTAGCTTATTGAGCAACTGCAACTTATCAAGTATACGCCCAAATCGACAATTTATCATGTACTTGTATGTTATCATGTGACGGTAATCGAAAACAAAATGAAAAATGTTATTTCAATACAGAGCCGAGCTGGTCATATAAGAAATTTACTCAATTCAATAATAAGTCATTTGATTATTTAAAATTTCCCAAGCAGTCAAAATGACTGCTTTTGGGTAATATAGGTAATGAAGAAGTATATTAGAAGTTTTTATATGTTGTACAAAAAGTCACAAAGTTCTAAGAAATTGTGTCATTATATACATAATCCAAAAACACACATATACACGTGGATATATACATATCCATAATTCATTTTTCTAATTGAAATTAAAAAGCAGTCAAAATGACTTCCTTGGGCAATGTAGTGTTAAATGGGTCCATTTCGCTGTACAGTATGGAGAGTACAATTATTAAAGTCTACGTCGGTCGTTTTACGATTATTAAAGTCGGTGTTTCGATGTTACAGTGTGTAGTTATAGCTAATCGTACGTGCAATAAACAATCGCACTGTCCAACAACTGGTTCGAGTGCCAGAAAAACAATAAGTAATTCTTAGATGCAATTCCTCTAACCGCTTGGAAATCTACCCATATTTTAAAATTCTTTTAATCGCATTTCACAAAACACGCTAATACTACCCCTAGCAGAAAATATTCTGAATAACAATATGTTAAAGTAAATCATTTTTCGATACTAAACATTTACTGAAACGCAACAAAACAGAGAAACGAAACCGACGCGACAGAAATATTGTCGTATTAAATAGATGCACAACATATTTTATTCCAACAGAAATTCCACGGGGCGAATTAAAGCGAAAGAATTATTGGTTGTGTTGAAATAAAAATGAAAAATTACCGGAACCGTGTTGGTAAACACGAAACGCGAGTTAACGAACATAATTTCAATAACGAATGTAGTCCGAACAACAAACATTGTTCTCGTTGAATAACTGTACCGCGGATTCAGCGCACATTATTTCCATTAACCGAGAAAACTACCAAATAAATTAAAGTATGCATCGCATTAAACTTCCACGAACTTCTGGAATCTCAGTTGCACGTTCCCAATCAGGAAAATAAATTTTTCGTTCCTCCTCGATATCGCAACTTCCCGCTTCAAATTATGAACTCGCAGAAACATCCGCGGGCTCGTGTAGGTGTAATAAGCAAAGAAAATTGTTTGAAGAAAACACGAATTGAATATTGATTCGTAATGATATCAGAGAGTCCAGCCATCGTTGACAAGAAAGCCGTATTATCTTGGCCGAAAAGATTCCCGTCACGTATCTGTTACGTGAAATTTCTCTTAAGCAGAATTTCATGTTTCGGACGTTGTTTCGAGGACACCAATTATCTGGGAGAATGAGAAAACAACAATAATATTAAAATAATAATTCCTTTTGCCACCTAAAGTATAGGTATAAAATTGAATATTATTTCATAGGTGACAGTAGCTTGAAAGAATTTAAACGGTATTTATACCATTGTGCTTTCTTTTATTAATGCAATTTGAAAGAAAGAGATTATATACTGGGTATTAACGATTTTAACTATATTTACTAACAAAATTATGGATGGGTATATCCGAGATTATTCACTGAATAATAAAAGTGTTCAATATTTAGTGCCTCAACAAAATACAAAACAGTAATCCAGTCTACTGACTATGCTCGTCTCGAATAAAATTAGTTTCTTTTCTAACCGCTTCAAAAGTGTTGAGAAAATCGCATTAGAAGATTGATAAGTACGGTTAGTATTTAAATTTAGCGCCACCGAATGCTGCCTCATAAATAATATTGCAGTCATAAAAGAACGTAAATCCAGAATGAAATTATGAGCACGGTTGTTCCCCTGCATTTTACTACTCAACAGCGCACAGTTGTCCTCGGCTATAACCCTTTTAATACTGAGAAACTCGGTAAAGACATGCTAGAGACTACAACGGTTAAAGAGGGGCGGGAAGAAAATTCGATTTTTCACCCGTAAAACCGTAAAATCGCGGCGAGAAAGTTTTTCGAGAAATTCGGCCCGAAGTTTCCATATCAGCGTATGCCAACGGTGAAAATCGGGCCGGGGCGAAACAGCGGCCGCGGAAAAGCTACGAGAGGTCAAATTACGCAATCAAGTGGCTCGCAGATGGCCATTTCCACGGGGGGTGGGGAAGGGGTGGGGGCGGTTTGGAAACGACGAAAGTCGCGGACGAATTCAACGGGCCGGGGTGTAATTGCACGAGCACGAATACAATGGAGGCTCGACTGTGAACCACGAGAGGCGAGAGAAGGATTGACTTCTCGCAGATTAATAACTTCCTTCCTCGGGAGAAGTTAGGAGCCCCGTGACTAAATGCCAGGGAAAAGAAAGTTCGTTGTGAAACATTTACGAGAACCTCCACCTTCCCGTTCTCTCCGACCTCCCCGCGCGAGAGAGAGAGAGAGAGAGAGAGAGAAACTTATTTTCGATTCACTCGAGGGTTTTACAAGAGCGGAAGTTATGAAGACTCTGTTTGCTGGACGACTATTTCGAGCGAAAGTGGAAAGATAGGTCTGCGCTTAGAAAGAAATTTAATATCAATTCTCCCTACCGTTTTGCGTTCACTCGAACGATGAGCCACGCTCCAAGAAATCTATCTATCCACCATGTTCCGTGCCCGAAACTACGGTGCTGCGATTAATTATAAACTCACGCTTATTGTCTTCCTATTGTTATTTCCTAGAATCCCCTAAGTCAGTTTTACTGCATTTATTCTCACGTAAACAGTTTTTGGCTATCTCTTCTTCGTGCAACGTAGTTGCTGAATGTTTCGAAACGAGGAGATTGAGCGGTGAATATTTATGAACTCAGTCGCTTTTCATACCTCGTTCGGAACGTTTGTGTATGTTACAGCAAGTCTGTAAAAGTATTTTTTTTTTTAATCTTTGAAACAATTTCGTACTATACACTGTGCCTCGTGACACGCAATTGAGTGATGTAGAAAAAGAACGAATAATCGATTGGAGAAGCTGAGGGAAAAGTGAACGACAAATTGCAAGCATAAGTAACAGATCCCAAAGTGTAGTTAAAAATTTCTTGAAACTTGGCATTTAAAATGACGAGAAAATCAAGCGATTAGGACGACCTACACGATTTTCGTCAACTGTAAAACCTGCAGTTTTGAAGGAGATGTCAAAAACTGAAACTTCTTCGTCTAAAATTGTGAGTCGATTTCAGCATCTAATTTTTTACTTTTTAGTACATAATCTTGTACATCGTGGTACGAAAATGCCAAAAATCGAGGTTTTACAAAGTTGAACGATTTTAACAAGTTAATAGATTCGGATTTCTCAGTGAGCAATGCAAGGGTAAGCCTAGATGTAGAGATTAATACTATTCCACTAGGTACAAATACCTCGTAATACAATTTCCCTTTGAGATCCAGTACCCGGAATTCGGATTTCGCTTCTCGGTGCAAACATAGATCGTCAAGATCTCAATAACTTCGCGATTACCGTTCGCAAAAGACCGCGAGGAACGAGAACCCACTGATCCGTAATAGCAAGCCACAAGTCGGTTAATTGTTCTCAGCCGATGCCCAATAAAGGTAATTAAAAGCGCTAGTTGTGCGTTCGCGTGGCAACACGATGCTAATTGAAATTAATTACTGGATAGTCCGATGAAATCTTGAAATTCTGTCGTCGAATTCTAATCGTCGAATTCTGTCGAATTAGAATTAATTCTCAATATTTCGATAGTCTATTTTACGTTGAATTCTACGTATAACTTTGAAAATAATATATCGCAATACATTTTTAGTTTTTAAAGTGATGTTGTATTTGAAAGTGTTCGATTGAAAATCTAATTATCTTTCAGTTATATTACATACAGTATATTATACATAGCTGAAAGAACGCCCTGAACGCTGTACAATTATTTTTGCTGGAATTATTACCCATGAAAATTCCAACACTTGCATATTAGCTTGTTTTCGAACTTCGCTCAAAAAAATACAGTCTCTTCTCGATACATGTCGCAAATACCTGGTTGATAAAAGTCGCAGAGCTATCCCCGCTACCGCTATAACATAATACGGGTAGGACGTTCAGCGTGGATCCAAGAATAGTATCTCCTGGACGATATATGTCGCTGGCAATACCCGTGATGTTGACATGTATCGAGCAAACACCGTACCCGCTTGTAGTAATTTGTGTTCATGCTAAAATTTAATCTGCACATTTAAGAAGCTACTGGCATAAATTTCATTGCTGTCTGACAAAGTTGAAAGTTCGACTTTTGGCGATTCCGGGTCCTGTGCGAATAAATAACAAAATAAGGCAATTGGAATAACCTTTTACAGGCAATCTACGTGTAGCGAGACAGTGGATCGATAGCAAACAGCAAACAGCGGAGTCAACCACGAGGACGGAGCGACGATACGATAGAGGCAATTCAGTCCTGCGTAATGGCGGCTTACAAGACGCTCTCAAGACGTTCAGGAAGCCGGGCCGGGTCGGGTCGGGCCGGGCCGGGTTGCACCGGTCGGCGACGCCTTGCGCTCGCGGCCAGAATATCAAGCAGACCGATAGAGAAGACAGTCGAGCATGTAAGATAAACGAGCCAATATGGGCCATGACACTCGCTAACTGCTGGATTTAGTGAGCCCGATAACCGATAACTTTCTTATTAAGTCTCGTCGTGCCAAGTTATCGCGGGCGCCGTTTCGTGGCGGACCATTGCTCTTCCTGAATTTATACCGCGTCCACGTTCCACCGAGCGGATTCAATAAAGCATCCTTCGGGATCTCCTCGCTGGTCCTGCCGTGCTCCACCGGACAAATCACAGGAAAATTAGCCGCGATTGGAACTCGACGCTTCACAATCTGAGAAACATTTTAATCTTAAGGGGGAATCCCGGAGTAAGTTATTTAAATTAATGCAAATTTGAGGAATTTTTTTTTTGATAAACAAAAGCATTTAAATCCTTTCGAAACTTCGGGGGTATATTTTATTGACTAATTAAGGGCGAAAAAATTCGATTGCTCAGAAATATTTTTATTCGATTGTATAAACATTTGACTATACTTTGTCAAGATTTCAATGCTAAATTCGTAAAATTCAAGATTTATTATCTACAACAATTATTTGTTGTGGAATAGAGAGAGAGAGAGTGCATTAAAGGAAATTGCATATAATTTTCATAAATAATTTCTGCGATTGAAAAGAAAATGCTGACAGTGATTTCCATTCATTAGAGCGAACGAGAGCCCATAAAATTATACGAATTTGTATGAATCAGAGAAATGCTGTGTTAGTAATCGACCTACTTCTGTGCGTACAGTAAGCTTCAAATTTAATTGTAGCTCGCAAACTCATAATAATCCTGAAATGCTAAGTCGTCTGCGCTTATGAAAATAGCATTTTCTATTTGCATTCGTGATATTCTAGAGATTTACGTTTCAACAACGAACATTTAATCTAATATAGTCATCGCTGGAATGCGATTTTTACGCTTCCTGTTATGGGCAAAGTAGTTCGCAAAATTCCGTACAATCAAAAAGTTCAACGGAAAATCTTTACTTTACTAATTCCTCCGGAATAGCGATATTAAATCGTCATAACAAAATTATGTTTTATTCCTTTAAATAAGACTAAAGAGATCTGTATTTGCATAAATACCTGCTGCCTCGTCGTCGTATAAATCTGGAAAACGAAACATCTTGTAAGTATGACGAAGAAGCGAAACTCATTCAATTTTCCAATTTTAATTTACTACTACGTTCATTTCTACTACACAGTATTCGCAATGTCTACTTTCATAAACAAAAAAAAAAAAAAACATAAGAACATAGTTATACAACTTTTAACCTACTGGTGAATTGAAAACAAAAAGTATCTCTCATACTATCTCGTCCATACATCTACACTACACTTACAATTATAATAATCATATCTATATCTTGTTAATATAACGAGCCCATTCAATTTTCTACGTGCGTGAGTGATATTTCTATCGAAATATCAATATATTAATATACAATTAAATATTAATATATTCGTATAACATTGAATGTGGATAAAAATGTAAAAACACGGCTTTTATTCAATAATGGATCCTATTCGTTTGGCAACCTTTTTTTACCCTGTACTGCTATACAGGGTGTCCCAAATATTTCGTATTTAATTTAATTAGTACATTAAATACTTCTTTCACGTGGCAATATTTTCGATAAAATTTCAAACACTTTTCCCATGGTTTCCCGAAAGACTTCGCATAAAAATTGCCCGTATATTTAAACGAGGTCGTGAAAACTGTTCTAATTTTCGGAATCGACAACAGCACATCTACAACGTCGTAGCTCGTCAATATTACTCGAGCAAGTATTAATATGTTAATATAACGAGAATCTTAGCCCATTGAATTTTCTACGTGCGTGAGTGATATTTCTATCGAAATATCAATATATTAATATATAATTAAATATTAATATATTCGTATAACATTGAATGTGGATAAAAATGTAAAAACACGGCTTTTATTCAATAATGGATCCTATTCGTTTGGCAACCTATTTTTACCCTGTACTGCTACACAGGGTGTCCCAAATATTTCGTATTTAATTTAATTAATACATTAAATACTTCTTTCTCACGTGGCAATATTTTCGATAAAATTTCAAACACTTTTCCCATGATTTTCCGAAAAATTTCGCATAAAAATTGCCCGTTTATTTAAACGAGGAGTACCGTGTCGTGAAAACTGTTCTAATTCTCTGAATCGACAACCACAACATCTACAAAACGCCGTAGCTCGTCAATATTTCTCGAGCAAGTATTAAACCATCAGCCATCGGATGAACTTGTCACCGTGTACAAGATGTCGGCCGAGGCTTTCCGGGCGACTTATCCTCTCGGCAAATCCTCGGACCCGCGCGGAAATAAGCGAAGGAAGGCTACCGTTGGCTGCCTATAAATAAACCGTCCTCGGTGAAGTGCTATTCCCTGTTCGCCGGGAATAGGCAGCGGTTCCAGGTGTTGGTTCAAGGTGGCCAGTTGCTTGCCGCCGCGAATATGGAATTTTGATGAAGCTCGACCGGATATTCCCGATCGGTTTTATCGATTCTTCGGCGCGCGCCGGAGATGGAAAGCCGCCCGGAAATGCGGATTAAATCGACCGCGAGAGCTGTCGGCTCGGAAGGTTCTATCACCTTGAACCTGGAAAAGTCTCCTGGCTGACCGATTACAGTGGGCTCCGGTGTCCGGAATAATTAGCCACTCTTCGTGGACAGACGTCGCGTCGGCCGTTCGATCCGAGACCGATTACAGGCCGACGGGAAAATTTTCAGACGAGATCCGCCTTTAATTATATGCCCGCTAATTAGTCGCGCTCGACGGACCGGCTCTCGTTCTCACGCGCGCGTCTTTCTCGTCTCCCGATACCCTTATCGCAGACCGTCGATTATTCCACATCGTTGTACACGGTGGGCCTGATGCCCAATCTGAGTGGAAAAGATCATACTATGGTCACTATACTAACACCATACTAAGGTCACCATGGTACATACCAACACGGACCTTATCTGGTAAAAACGTACGCATACATTTCGAACTAGTAATCTCCTGGGATTGAAACTTGGTTTTACGGAATTTTCTTGCAAAAATCTCCAGAGAATTACATAGAGAAAAGTTAAAAAGATTTCCCGAGGCAAAGTTTAATCTTTGTGTGATCTATCCTAGGTCTCGGAATAAAGTTTTCAAAACGGGACCGTCAACTTAACACGTTGACTGCCATGTAATTACTTGTCCAGGTTTTAAAATGAATTTTTACATTAATATATTCATTGTACCAAATTCGATTAGAATCTGTAAAATTCAAGAAAGTTGGAGGGCCACTCAGAAGTATCATACATTTAATTTTTTCCAATTTCTATTTCATTAAACAACTTGCTTTGATTTTATGGAATTTTTCAGGTCTGTAGTTTGGCAGTTAAAGTGTTAATTTTACATATAATGACATACAATTCTATTATTGTCGAGTTTTTACTTTTAGAATAAAAGTACAGACGAATCGCGTAAAGAGATTTAACTCTAAGTCTGAAACTGTGGTGAAATATGGGCGTGCCAGAAGTCCGAGGATTAATTGATTATTGTGCAATTAGTCTGAGTAAACATTTCGAGAGAAGACATGAGTTTTTTCCACCTAGATTGCGCATTTGGCCCACCGTGTGCCGTTAGTCTCGCATCGTCGAAGGATCTGACGAGCATGTAATTACACGGCCAAGGGCCGAATCCTGAGTAGGGGTACCGTCTTAAACTTAATCGACTATCAATGTTGCCTGTAATCCAGGTGTACAGTGGCGTCGGGAGGGGGTGTGGGTGAGACAGAAGTTCAGGGTGCCAAGGAGGTACAGACGTCTCTAAAACCGGGGGGAAATTATATATGCGGCCGGGCAGACGTGTACGGGGTGTCATTAATTAAAACATGCTGCCGTGGTGCACTGGCCTGGAATGCCTTAATAGTTCGCCGCATTATACGGACGGTCCAACCGACAAGATGTATTACTCGCGCGCTCTATTATGCGGCCGAGAGAGCTGCCCGATAAAAGCACCCGCAAAGCTGTGCCGGCGTTTTGCGTTCCCTGGCCATTGGTCATAGGTACGGTAGAACCTCGCTCGTTGCACGAAACGGGGCCGAAAGTGCGTGCAAAAATCGAGGTTGTGCAACGGAAGAGGTAGCCAATTACAGTAGAGATTCTACTGAAGTCAGTCTTTTGGTTCTTTTTTACTGACTTGTGTAGGGAACGTCGGAGGTACTCGCCGGCGCACAGTGTGTCGTCCAATGGAAAAAAGTCAGAAAATCAAAGTTTAAGTTTTAGTTTAAGTTTTTTATAACGAAAAATAAAGAAGTTTTGTAATTGGATTAGTAGTGGTCTTCTGGTCTCACACCGATATAGCCGACAATGTGGTGGCCGCGACACGACGGTTCTCGAGTGGTGTGAGGTGTTCCACTGTCATAAGTAGGGAACGTCGGTACTGACTTCAGTAGAATCTTTACTGTAGTACACTATCTGTTTTTCCAGTTTCTGATTCCTTATTTCCCCCACTTAGCCGCTAGAATCCTCACCAAGAGTTCCAGAACTTCTAATGACTCTTAGCAGGTGTCGCTACTAGTATTCTCTCCGTAAGTGTCGCGAAGGTCTCTCTACCGTAACTGTCAAAATGTTATCCCCAGCACTGGAGCGCGTCCGATTGGCAGTCAATTATTGCAGCAACAGAGCATGACAATTTTCCTTTTACATCTGCTATTAATTTTTGAAACAACTGTTCCTAAAGAGTTGAAAATCTCGCAGAGATTTCAAATGTTACGTTTGAATCATGAGTTTGCGGTTTCACAGCTATTTTTTTCATTGGTAACCGAGAACGCAAAAAATTCAGCGTGGAAGGAATATTAAAATAGTCGAAAACCCGTAGCTTGTTTTGCGAGAGAGGAGAGGCTGCCGTACATAGTTGGTCATAATAGCTGTCCACGCGACCACAAGCACTTCAGACAAATGACATTTGGGTGCTCGAGCGAAGTGGACAGCTATTGTGTGCCCGTTGGTGTATCGCGTGTCGTTCTTTTGAAAAAGCGACAATAAAAATCGAAAAAGTCTATGAAAAATGAGAGCACGCAATGAAGACGAAAAAAAACAACATCGAAAACATTTTTTAATGGACAGTTTCACTCGAGTTTATGGTAACAGTGAAATGACTGAATTTAACAGTGATTTCTAAATGTTAAAACCGATACACATATTTCTCTACGAGTTATGGATTTTCGTTGTTGAGAAATAATAATATTAAAAGGACGCTGAAGAATGATCTGATTTAATTAATAGATATAATGGTTGAGAAGTAATAATATTAGAAGGACAGTGAAGAGTGATTTTATGTTTTGCGACATTATTTTTCACGTTTCAAGGATAATCGGATTTTCATGATTTTTACGGCATCAGGTAGTCAGAGAATCTAGAGAATAATCCTGGGTTCACGAGGAAGTCTTAAGATCGCTCGGCTAAAGCATGCCATCGGTACTTTCGAGAGTACAATTTGCGGAAGTTAGTTGTAGTCTACTTACAGATGGACACGGGAGTCCAACGATTTAGAACCCAGGAGTCAGGGCAGCAAGCTAAGATCAATCCTGTAGTACACGCAACCTCAATTCGCAAGAGTACAACTTCTGGAAGTTGCTAGCAGTCTACTTACACGTAGTCAAGTAACAACATTAATCCTCTACTCAGCGTAGCCAGACTGGGGACTTCAGTTACCCTCTCTCTCTCTCATTACCGGAGTAGTCACGTGACGTTACGACACGCGTCACGTGACCGGTCCGCCGTAGGAGTACGCAAGAGTGGGAGAAAATTCTTGATCTGGCCTATACTGCATTTCAACTTGAAACTTTTTGGATCTTTTGACCTCTAGCGTGAACGAGTATCAGCAACTATTGTCTAGCTTTGACCGTATGTTATATTTTTACGCTGTGCCTGAACTTTGAAAAGCCAAACGCCTTAAAAGTCCATTGTTATAATATACCTGACATATTTTCCTACTGGAGCAATCAAACCACCACGGAAAAGATACAGTACAGAAGCCAGGATATTCAAGATTATATAATTATTGTATTAAATCTTATCGCTGGACTGCGAATTTTTAAAATAAAATAAAAGTTGCAAGACGGAGGAGCCACGTAGACATTAATTTGTTTCCTTATTTGAATGGAATCGAAATAAATAGAACAGTTTGTTTTTAAGTGATTCAAATCATTTCACTGTTTTTTATTCGAACGATTTTTATCATAAATGCATAGAATCCGCAGTCCAATAACACGTTATTATTACAATTTGGTAAAATTCTAATATTATTAGGAGTCTCTAAATCAACACTGTACCGGGCCCGTCAAAATGACGGATTAAGGACGAAAAGGATACGTCCTGCACACTACACAAATTCCGAGCTCTGTGGTATTAACACTTTGACTGCCAAGCTAGAAACCTCAAAAATTCCATTAAATTAATATCGAGTGGTCCACCAACTTTCTGGCATTTTACAGATCCTTAAAAAATTTGATACTATCAATACATTAACGTAAAAATTCATTTTAAAATTTGGACAAATAATTCCGTCACTCACACATGACAATTCAACACATACAGCCGAGTCGGAAAGTAACTTAACGACTGGTGTATGCAGGCAAATGAATATGACATGTCTTTAATCTTTAATAATGATAATATATGTTTTACTAACATATTTGTTTATTTCCTTACACCTCCTAAATAAAAATAATACAATAACTTGATTTTATTCATCATATTCATTGCCTACATATCACCAAATGTTAACTTACTTTCCGACTCGACTGTATTTAACACAGTCAACGTGTTAAATAACGAGCGCAGATGATATTTGGGAAAGGCGAAGTTATTTGAGTCCCCCACTGTTAGCATAAAGACCAATTCACACATCTTTGAAATTAAAAGGAAATATAACCTATTTATTGGCAATGAACAAAACAGTTATGTCAAATTATTCTGGATCCCATCTCACTCTGGTATTCAGGGCAATGAAGATGCGGATAAGGCAGCCAAATTGGCTACCTCCTCGACATCCTTTGACTTTCCGAAGGTTCCTTTCACTGATGTTTACGAAAAATATAAGAAACAGGCCAAAGAGAATTCTGTGGAAATTATCAGGAGGCAAGGGTTATTTAAGGGCAAAAATTACTTCCAGCACTTTTTCCGTGACAGTTCCACACCCTGGTTCTCCCGTACAGGACTTAAGAGATGTTTCATTACTATGATCAATAGGATGCGGGCGGATCACTATCATTTAGCCGCTTCATTGGCACGAGTAGGTATAATTTCTGACGGCAAGTGTAGCTGTGATCAAAGTGATGAAACTCTAAACCATGTGATCTGGCAGTGTGAAAAGTATGACATTCAAAGACACAAACTTTTAGATTCTCTGCATAAAATGGATTATCAATTACCCTTAAGTATTGAAATGTTTATAGTTGAACCTAATATTAAGGCGTGTATTTGTATTCATCAATACTTCACAGATTGTAAACTATTTATTTAATTATTATGTATCATTGTAATACCAAACTACAAAATAAATTGTAAAGCGAAATGGGCCCTAAGGGCCTAAAGAGCTTAAATAAAAAAAAAAAAAAAAGTTATTTGAGGCTATGCAGCCCCAGGCCGCGTAGACGTGCAGCACAAGGGTATAGGGGGTGGGATTCGCTAACTGTCACCCGAAAAGATTATCATTGACCGCGCGCGCGTCGCTTGAACCTTAATTACGTTTCCCGTTCGCCGAGGAGGGGGCCGGTTTCAGCCGGTGCTTGAAAAATAGAAAAAGAAATATCACCGGGCATTAAAGTATCGCGGGTATCAGACGGGACACGTTAATCCGCGGGATTCGCGTGAGATGAACCCGATGACAGCACTCTGCTCGCGCGGTCGTTTCGCAGCCGGCGCGGGGCGAAGCGAAGCGTTTCGAGGCGTTTCGGCACGCCTCTCTCTGTTCGCGGGTTTTCGCAGGTAAACGCGAGCAGAGCATGCATTCCGCGACGCGCGGCGTCGTCATTTTCGCGTTTAATATGCGATGACGCGCGCCGCCGGCAACCAGCCAGCCAGCCTCTAACTCGCGCCAAGTAGACGCAGTTCATAACGTGTCAGACCGAGTCGAGCCAACGGAACGTTATTATCCGGCAGCCATTCGTTTCCCATCGACGACGCGCCTGCCGAATTATAACCGGCGCGCGACGCGCATATTTCTTCGACTAAAACAATATCGTCGTGCTGTTCGACCGTTTTCATAACCGCGGGATTGAGTTATTCGACGCTATGAAGTTCCCGGGAAACAAACGCAACGCCGCGGTACGCTAATATTCGAAATCTAGAATTTACGAATTCGCTGAATGCGCCCACTCTGCGGAACACAGCGCCCCGTACACATTTCGGCACAAAGTTTGTCTATCCCGGACCTCTTCGTTTGGCGAAGACGGAAACTTCAACGAAATTATCTATCTCGTCCAATGTATGATCCGAATCGCTCCCCTTCGCCTAGATACGCAGTCCGACTTAAAAAGCCGGTGTACATGTTCGTTTGTAGCTTTTTATTATGCGAACGGAGAAACCGGTCGGTCAGAGAAACGTGGCGCGAATAGATACGTTCGCTTCGAGCATCCTACTTCCTGCGCTAATAAGTTCGTTGCACCACGACAGAAATGTAAAATTTATGTTATAGGATAAGGGACCCAATTACTGTACATTAATCACAGTTATCTTTAAAGCATAATTATGAATATTAACGCTAGATTGCCGGAGCGACTCAAATTGACTCGTTTACGATTTCATAAACATAGAAAATGTAATGTATAAACATAGAAAATATAATGTATAAACATAGAAAAACTTAAATAATTCGTTTTTTAAACATACAGTCGAGTCGGAAAGTAAGTTGACGATTGGTGTATGTAGACAAATGAATATGACATATGTTTAATTTCTAATAATGATAATATATGTTTTACTAACATATTTGATTATTTATTTATACCTCCTAAATAAAAATAATACATCCATTTGATTACATACATCGTATTCATTTGCCAACAGATCACCAATCGTTAATTTTCTTTCCGACTCCACTGTATGTTGGTTTTTAATAGAATTATGAAGGTAGGTATCTGATCGGTCTTAGTATTATACAATTCCACCAATATGTCAGAAGGAACTAACTGGGACTAACTGACCAGATACCTTCTTTTTCATCTTGAAATTTAGCGTTAAATAAAGGATATATAACATTGACTGATTTTAATGAAAAAAATTTAATATCCCCTTTTGAATATTTATTATGCTTCGAAGGAGGACAATTAATTTCCAATTCATTACAACCAGAAAAGAAAGAAAAATCAGAAAGCAATGGCCCGTTGTTAAACAGTGTATACATTTTTGCGGAACACCGTTGTATATCCGTGTAAATCTACATTATTTATAATTCAATTACCAAACGGTGTGTAAAGCGTTCGTGGCATAATAGCAAGCACGAAAGCCCAGAGTAACTTTGTTCGGTTGCGCTGAATGTTTTCTAATTAAGAACCCGTTCGGTTCGTATAAACGGATTTTAAAATAGCGCGTTGATTGGAACGTATTGAACGAACGGTTACGTAATAATTATTTTCATAGTTGAACGGGCTTTGCTTTCCGAGAACAAGAGAACATTTCGATGCGGGATTGAACGATTTTCCACAGAATATACAGCGCGACCGAAAGACGGAAACAGTTTTTGTAAGAATCGGTCGTGCAGCGACGAGCGAATGCAGTTCGCTGTTTTTGCTGATAAAAGACGCCTTTGTGTCAAGTATTTCGGGTTTAAGTGAGCGTAACTCGGGGACGAACGCCACGCCGCGCCGCGCCGCGCCGGTAGAATGTGCATTCGAAGTAGAATGCAGTTATACGTTGAAATCGGCTTAGTTAGCAAATTACAGTGAACACAGGCAACTGTAATTATGAATGAGCCGTTGAATCAAAGTGACGGTTCTAAATGCTCCCCCCCCCCCCGGTTCTTCTCAATTGGAAGAACGGAAGTGCATTTAACGCGTTGCCGCTCGAACGGCGAAGCCGGGCTGGCGACATTTTAATACCTCCTTTCTATTTCACGACTCGACAGGACAAGAATTACTTCTCTTTCAGGATACTTCAAGTAAATCAGTGCCGATTCTTCGAGTGCTCCAAGAACGAAGCAGCGAAAGCACCAACTGACGCGATAATTACTCCGATATACGTGTACCGTGACTTCTCGATATATGTCGACAACACGGCGACGTGTATCGTGCAGGAGACATACCCGAGCCTAGAGAATTCCTTCTAGAAAATTCTTCCTCGAGAAATTTTACAATCAGTTATTTCTCATTTCTCGAGAAATTACAGTATTTCTCGAGCCCCCGTGGGATTATTAACATGTCTGTGCACGCTAACATTACATAGGTAACTCGTAAACTAGAATTGAGATGATATAACGAACATTTTCGAATACAGCACTAAAGATATAAGCAGTGAGACTTAAGAAATGTATGTATACAAAATAGAGGACAAAGAGAGGGTCCGCGCCAAAAAGGAGTCTATTGTATAGGGTGGAAAGAAACCCTTGTTGCAAAGTTTGAGAATCAAAAAGTATTGTACGAGTGAATTGCACCATTTTCGTACGTATTGTAAGGGATTCGAGGGATTGCGGCCCATGAGGCCCGCAGCTGAGTATCGCGGACCAGCCACGGGCGCAGTTTATGATTACGGTGCGGACGTGACTTTAGGCTATTTTTGAGATTTAGCGGAACTTTCCGTTTTGTGATAATTTATTAGAGATGTCGTATTTTTTAGCTAAAGGTCTCAATAGCCGTGACGTACCGTAAGACATCTGCAAACCAAACGCGGACCGTTAAGGGTCCTACGTAGGCGACGAAGAGGGTGCAATAAAAGTTGCGAGTTACCCTTACCTTGCCGCCTCTTCGAGGGCGTACATGAGGCCCAAAGCCAAATTGTGATTGGTCACTAAAAGCGACCGCCCACGTCAGAGAAATATATATATATAACGAGCAGAAGTAGGAAGGTAGGAGGTTGTTGTCAGAATAGCGCGAACGACTTAAGACATTCTGCGCGTTAATAAATATACTTAAGCAAAACCTTGTTTAGTTTATCCGGCATATCCTTACAGTATTTATACCATGAAAAAAAAAAATATATATATATATATATGTATGGAAGGGAAATATTCTAGGTGGGAAGAAATGTTTCGCTTTGGAGTTAAACTAGCTTCGAGTTCAAAGGGTTAAAAAGAACGTTTGGTTAGTACGAATCTACGTTACTCGACACCGTGTTCGAACAGCACGAGGATCATCGACATCACAAAGAAAAAAAGCAAAAGAAGACACCACACAAGCTGGACACGATTCTCGGGGAGCCAACGTTACCGAACAGCTTGGCCCCGGTTCGAATCCCTACGAGTCGCTTCGGTGGTCGTTCTCTTCCGGTTCTGGACCCACTCGAGATCGGCCCTTGTCCATCGGTCGGACCCGGCCACGGAAAGCCGATCCGTGCGGAATGTCCCGTCAAAGCACCGAAGACCGTCGCACATTCGTATCACTGGAGCATAGAACGTAGACAGGGAGAGAGAGTCTCTGGTTCGAAGTCTCGATATCTCGCGCAGGACACTCGATAGTCGTTGCACGCACACCGTCGAGAGACAGAGAGGGATGCTGGGGACAGTGACGGAACAGAACAGAACAGAACAGAACAGAACAGAACAGGCAGGCTGCAGTTCGGTCAGGACTGCGCCGGATGATGATGCGACCGACGCCCAGGCGAGCGGCGTCGTTAACGAGAGGCAGGGCCATTGTTTGCGGCCTAGTTCTGCCCATCCGGCGACGACACGGGCTTTCCATGCCGGCAGGCCCGCTCTATGCCCACGGCTGTCGATATTACCGCGACGGCACGTGGACGCAATTTAAGTATTACCTCATTACGTCACGTCCCTCCGTTCGAGAAACTTGGAAACGGGGTCCCCGTGTTCCCAGCGACCGGCTAATGGACAGCGACGGGACGTATTTGTTATGCCGGAGGACGCGTCACCACCCCCGCCACAACCGGGGGATGACGTTAAAATGCACGAGGGCGAGGGCGGATCGGAAACGTTGGATCGCGATACGTTGCATCTATTTTCTTTTATTCTTCTTTCCCGGTGTTTCTCTCTTTCCAGATTCAATGCGTCCGTACGTAGACGAGACGCCGTGGTTGCTAGGGAATCGCTTAACCCCTTAACTTGTACGCTCGAGTTAACCCTTAGCACTCGAATGGCAACTGTAAGGCGCCACTAAAAATTGCTGTATCGTTATTCAAAATATTTTTTACATTATTAAATTTCTACAGTGAGTAACGAAATTATTCGAACGCCCTTTAAATCAGTATAACTTTTTTTTTTTAAGTGAATCAAACGACCTGACTTTTTTGAGGAGTTAGAAGAATTGGTTTTCCAAATGATGTGTAAAAAAGATTTTGAAAAAATTGCAATTGGTAAGAATTACATGAGAAAATAAAAATGGCACTTTACACAACTTTTTTATTTGAACCTGTAGTGAAAATTTAAAATATGCGTTTTGTAGATATATGTTAGTTATATACATACTGAAAATTTCATTGAAATCGGTTAACGTTGTCATGAGATACAAACGTTTAAAGATGATTAGATAAGGGCAAAATTCCCTGGCAAGATAAAAAATCTGCGACTTTCACCCTTAAACTCTCATTTTGAAACGTTTGTAGTTCATTGCAACGTTGACCGATTTCGATGAAATTTTCAGTACGTGTATAACTAACAGAGATCTACAAAACGCATATTTTAAATTTTCATTACAGGCTCAAATAAAAAAGTTGTGAAAAGTGCCATTTTTATTTTCTCATGTAATTCTTACCAATTGTAATTTTTTCAAAATCTTTTTTACACATCATTTGGAAAACCAACTCTTCTAACTCCTCAAAAAAGTCAGGTCGTTTGATTCACTTAAAAAAAAAGTTATACTGATTTAAAGGGCGTTCGAATACTTTCGTTACTCACTGTATGTATTTAATGAATTACTAAACATTTCGGTACTGTACGAGTAAATTGTACCATTTTCGTATGTATAGCATGAAAAAATATATACACTTAGAAGTGAAATATTCTAGGTCGAAAGAAATGTTTCGTTTTGTAGTTACAATGGCTTCGGCGCAAAGGGTTAATTCAAGAGCGCGCTAAACAGGCCAAACTGTGCACACACTCGAGATAATTCGAGCGGCGTTGTATTTTATGCTGCTATAATTTTTCACACTCGAATCTAATCGAGGATTGAAAATAACAATGTGAAAGCAAAGAAAAGAAAAATCGTTTTATTGATATTTATCATTTATCAGCTATAACACTTATTTATTCAAGAATAAAATATAGCCTCTTTCCATGGAACCATGGAACGGACCTTTTCCATTGATTTTTTTTTGGCCGGTTTAAAAAAAAACTGCGTTAAGGGGTTAAGGGACAGGGGTTGTGTCTGACGGAGGAAACGCAAATTTTCTTGTCAAGGCAGTCGGGAATCTTATACGTATTCGGTCGATTAGAAAGAATTATGTGACTCGAGGGCGAGTCCACGGAAACGTAGATTTATTTCGAACATCTACGATAAAAGGATAATGCGCCCGTAAGAGTTACCCGTCCTTGCGAACGCAGCTGAATAATACCTGCTTCTCATGTCGCACTGCTATTATTTACATAGCCTACTCTCGCGGTCAAGAACTGTCCTATTCTTTATTGTTAGCGAGTTCGAGAGAAGTTGGATAGCTTTGCGTTACTCCTACGTGCTCGTGCTCGCGGAGCTAGAAGGTTAAAGGTTGATTCAAATCCGTTGCAAAGTTAACCTCTTGAGTACTGCACTATAGTGGAAAGCATCAGTTGGAACGGTACGCCACTATAGTGGTTTCCGTGGAAAGCATCAGTTGGAACGTACGAACCACTATAGTGGTTTGCGTGGAAAGCATCAGTTGGAACGGTACGCCACTATAGTGGCTTTCCGTGGAAAGCATCAGTTGGAACAGTACGAACCACTATAGTGGCTTTCCGTGGAAAGCATCAGTTGGAACAGTACGAATCACTATAGTGGCTTTTTTGCCGTCCGGGGCCAGGCGCGCCGTCTCTGGGAGACACAATGGCGGACAAACGCGTCGTACTTGAGAGGTTAATGAGGAAAGGCGAGTTAATTTCAAAATCTACGAAAGACGCGAATGTTTCGAGAATAGGCAGCAAGAAATTTTCCGCGAGGCAGAAACAGTGCAGACAATAACCTTTCCCACCCCGTCGCCTAAGAACGAACAAGCCTCGCACTCAACATTGTTCCCCTTCACCTTTTCACCTGACAAACAATCGATGCGTAAGAAAATGTCCCCCTTGTTCCCCGTGCCAGGGCCGACGAATAGGTCTCGGCGAGACCTCTGAACGACCCCGTGACTCGAAGCTCCCCATGAATGGCGAGCTCTCCCTTCGAAAGTTATGCATCAAAAAACTCCATCGCAGACGGACAAGTTTTTAACGCATGGAACAGGAAAGTTTCCGAAGGCTGTTCCGTCAAGGGCCATTTCCTTGTAGACTCGAGGACTAGCCGCCGCCCTGCATCCACTACACACCCTCTGGTCTGCGCACTCGAACCATGCTCTCGGAGAAGATGCGACCCAGCGTTACCGCATAAACACATTTGTTACAGGTCCCCGTCGCCGCCGGTCATAATGTTCTTGCGCTTTCGGGTCCGGGATTAAGTTCGAAGTCGGCAATCCTCGAACCGGTCGCCACTCTAAGCGGAAACTTATGATATTAACACTTTGAGTGCCAAACCAGAACCCCAAAAAATTCCATGAAATGAAAGCAAGTTATTTAATGAAATAAAAATTGAAAAGAATTATATGTGTGATATTGAGTAGTCTTCCAACTTTCTTGCATTTTACAGATTCCAATCAAATTTGGTACAATGAATATATTAACGTAAAAATTCATTTTAAAGACTGAACAAATAATTCCGTCATGAATGGGTGACATGGCAGTCAACGTGTTAAACATCTTTCTATCTAACAATCCTTATGATATTAAACATAGCTTATAAAAATCAAATTAATCAGAGAAACTTTCGACAAATGACACGTGTTTAACACTGAACGTACCGAGCTATAATGTAACAGATACATGTTGCCTTCTAAAAATGACAAGATTTAATTTCTTTAACACGTTAACTGCCACGTCAGTCACATACGACGTGCTTTTTGACTGGGTTTAGAAAATTCATTTTTATTATGTGATACCCAGATAAATTGAATTTTATTGGAATCTTTCGAATTGAAAAGGGTCAAGACAACGTCCCCTATAATACATTTTAAATTTCTAGTTTTGGTTTCGTTAATCGAACTACTCTGATTCTGTAAGAGTCTCTGGGCTCGATGTTTGGCGCTTAACGCGTTAACACTTTGCACGGTTCTTGTCGCAATGGGTGCTCTGGTAAAGATATTTATCGAATCATTGCTCGCGAAAGCATCTTTATAAATTCAAAAATTGTCAAATAAAGAATCTAGAACCGGTCATTTGATCGTTGGCGGTACGTTTAGTGTTAAACGAATGGCACTGAGAATCGTCACGCACCGTTTTCGACGAATTGGAAAATTCAGTAAAAATTTTGGTACTAAAGTCTATACCGCAACCTACAAAAATTTTAGACTTGACTTTTCTTTTTGACTTTTGTCCATTGGTCGTCACACTGTGCGACGACGACGCGACGCGTCTCGAGAAGAGTCCTCTCGAGGCTCTCCCTCTCTCTCCTCTCCCTAGGGAAGCTACGATTTTCTCAGTTTTATTTGGTCTCAAAACACTCTTCGGCGAGCCGGCTCGTCCTCTTTGCATTTCCATCGAGCTGCGAACCAACCCCTTCTCCCTCACCCCTGCCAAGCCTTTCTCTAGCCAGCCGGACCCCTACGCTGCACCGAGATTTAACAAGTCGCGCGTCACTCGTGTATCACCGTTTGGATCCCGAATTTATGTGCATCTCGGCGGCCGGTGAGCAAGTTTTCGCCGCACCGGCAGCCCACGGGAACCCGATTTTTCGTAACCACCATCGTAAGCGGGCAAATGGAGCGCGATCATGCTCGCTGCGCTGGCTGCATCCGTGAAATCGGAGCGTGGCATTGCTTCCGGCACGGCGCGACGCCATTGGCCCATTTCACCCCGACAATTTTTTCACTATGATCGATTGCCTCCCGAAAAACTGTTTTCAACTACCCTCTGAAAACCAGAAACGTTCCTTTCTGCCCAATAAACCTAGGCAGTCGGTCACAGACGCTTGACATCATCTTCTTGGCATTTTAATTAAAATTAGCATTATGCTTGGCGTTTCGATTAAAGCAAAAATAAACCGAAAATTTTGTGAAATGTCCTGAAAAATGATCAAAAATTTTTATACGATATCGCTTAAGTTCCACTGACATTAACCCTCTGCACTCGAGTGGTTACATTACAAAATTTGTATTCAACAGATTATTAAACGTTTAAATATCACACGTGGAAATCGGATCAGTTTCGGATGAATAAAAAGTTAATATTCTAATTTTATTCCAGCTTCCATTTTGTTTACAAGAATTTCAATTTATAGACGGATAAAATCCGTGCAATATGGTTTGGTGAAAGAACGCGACAGAAATAAATTTTCTAATAAATATTTAGACTGGAACGGTAATCGCGATAACAGTGGAGAGTCTAAAGTTAGCAGTTGCTGAATAATAAAATACGATTGAGCTTCATGGGACATTGAAGTGGGCAGGTCCGGCGAGTTGTTTCGCAGAAAGAAAGCAATAATGGAGAAGAATGTGTTCGGTCATATTCATGGTTCATGCTCGAAGGAAATCCTGCTACCGCAAGATTTCAAAATACTGGAAAATCTTATCCAAGACTGCAGCGAACAATGAGCACGCGGAAAGAATGATTGCGCCTTATTTCGAACAGCTTGCAAAAGCTTCTACTATTCTAGCTATTTCGATTTCAACTTGAATGAACAGTAAGTACTGGAATATAAAAACGAATCATTGTTCTGTATTGTGTCGGTGAAATTTGTGGATTTGTTTTGGAAATATAAAGAGCAGATATATTTCAGGAAAGTAGGTTGATAAATCTCGGATATAGAAACACGAGCGGAACGTACGAGCCGTAATTAACCGAGAAATTACACAATACCACGCCCGATTAAAATTACTCGCGGATCGCATTTGCATCTGGAGGGTATTTACGAATAACGGAAACGGGCGGACCGCGGATCGTTGCAGAAAGCAAACACCGATTTACGCAGCTTGACATCGTTTATGACGAATTCGTCATGCCACAAAGCATTTCCAATTGCTCGGTATCGTGCAATTTAAATATTTAATCGTTTGAACGATCGCGTTATTTTTCAACCAATCTCGAATCACGTTCTATACACTGATAAATGCTAATTTATACAAAAGCGAATTAAGATTTATTACTGCGTTAACAGCAAACCATTACACGGTAACAATTACTCGTCGTTGCACACAATCATATGTAGTAGGCATTCAAATTATTGGAACGACAGAATTTATTTTAATATCAAAATGAAGGAAAAACTTATCTTATTACTTAGTGGATTAGTTAACCTAATGGTAAATGATAATCTTTTTCAATTCAGTGGTATCAACAATTTGTATCTGGCGAATCATTGAACGAAAAAACTTTTTCGACAGTCGTAAATTACTATTATGTTTACAAAAAAAAAAATTGTTAACCGAAACATAAATTTATCATTATTATCCACGTATATTCAAGAATTACGTTGGGACCCATAAACGACTGAAGCCATCGCGGAGCCGTAAATTTGAACAGACTCGCTCTGCTCCAGCTAATATTTCTCTGTCAAGATATTCCAGGCATTATCATTCGTCTCGGCGAAACCTGCATTTATTTTCATAAACAATATAAATCAAATATAACTACATAAAACGAGAACCGACGATTAATAGCGTAAGCAATGCACGGTACAACATCTGTTTTAGATATTGTCTTCTCATGACTGTACGTGCATTACTCATCCTGTAAGACGTGCTGCTTTAAAAGACTGCAAGTTTCACTTGAAATATTATCTGGAATAACAAATAGATCGACAGAATATTTCTGAAACAGAACTTTCTATACGTAACGGAAAGAGTTACCAAATTCTGATATTTCTTCAATAAAAAAGGAAATGTGAAATCATAAATAAAAAAGTCCTAATTAAATCCAAACGTATTACAATACGACCAAATAAGTGAGCAAAACAACACCACTTTCTATCGTGCACTGCGCAACACTTTCGACACCGATTTCGAATCGGTCAAAGGCAATGCGTAAATCAATCGATCCGAGGCACCCGGTAATAAATTCGATCGGTGGTGACGGAGCGAGAGAGAGAGAAAAAACATTAAAAATTCGACCCAGATATGTTTCATCTGTATTTGTTATTCTTTTTGTCGATCACCGCGACAGAACGTTTCTCGGTGGCGAAACCCGCTCCACGGTCGCTCGTATATTACGGATTTTCGCGCGCGGTGCGTTTGCACACAGATACGCGGCCGACACGATCGTTAAACGAAAGTGATTATCGATCTGGCCCCCGGCGTGGTATCGCGTCGAGGAACTCGGGTAACGAATTCCGGGATACAACACGCGACGTGTGTATTTTTTTCGGCCCGGTCTCTGTCTCGCTGGTTTCGCTTCCCTCTCTCCCCCCACACCCGCCGTTCTCATCCTCATCCCCTAGATCCCAACTGCTGCCCCCTCCCCTCCGCCCACACCCCCTCCCTTTTTGCGATCCAACGGACCGCGTCTAAATCAATTTTTATGCAAATAAGGGCGCATCCGCGCGGGCTTCCCGGAACCCCAGGATTTTTCGTTCATTGATTTACACCCGTTTACACACGTTTAAAGCCGTGCCCGTTGAATCCGTTGATTTTTCACCGCGGGATTTTCCGCGCGGGAATCCCGCCGCCATTCGCCCGCTCGTTACCCGTATACGTATCGCTCAACCCGCGGAATGGTATTGATTTAATTTCGACAAATACCCTGTCGACGCCTTTCACCGGTCGAACGATTGATTTATCTGCTTTCTTCGGCCCACAATGATCGAAATCTCTGTAAAACCACCCCCATTTTTCCGGATACTTCGGAAATATTACCAATCTTGTTGCCAAGTCGTATTTCAATTTTGTTGCTATTCGGATCCATAGAGTCTGCCGTTTACTCAGCTGTGTTTTAATTTTCCATTTTCGGGGATATTTCGAAAATACTACTAATTTCGTTGCTACGTCGTATTTAAATTTTCTTGCCATTCAGATCCATAGAATGTGTTGTCTACTCAGCTGTGTTTTAATTTTCTCCTGCACGAAGCAGGATACAACTGCGAAATTTCTGTAAAACCACCCCCATTCTCGCAGATATTTTGAAAATACTACTAGCGCTGTTACCAAGTCATATTTCAACTTTGTTGCTATTCGGATCCATGGAGTCTGCCGTTTACTCAGCTGTGTTTTAATTTTCCATTTCCGGGGATATTTCGAAAATACTACTAATTTCGTTGCTACGTCGTATTTAAATTTTCTTGCCATTCAGATCCATAGAATGTGTTGTCTACTCAGCTGTGTGTTAATTTTCTCCTGCACGAAGCAGGATACAACTGCGAAATTTCTGTAAAACCACCCCCATTCTCGCAGATATTTTGAAAATACTACCAATTTCATTGTCGTGTCCGTATTCAAATTTTGTTACTTTTACATTTTGCGTATGTTTTTAATTTTGTCCAGCAACTGCTCCTATGTTCCCACAGCGATAATGATTATGAAATCGCCATTTAATTCTTGAAATTAATAAAACAACGCTAGCAGTTTTAACCCACGTGGGGGCAACACATGTTTGTCCTAAACGCCTTGTTTCCATTTCATTTACGAAGTTGTGTTTTTCTTACACGAACTACATCGCACATATTTGCACGCATTATACAAGCATAAACATTTGCAGTTAACCGACGATAGCGTTAGCCGCTGCCCGATGCTTCGACGTTTCCACGACAATTTCCGTAAAAAGCCTTACTAAACAAAACAACGCGAACAACGAAAAACCCGAGAAGCATACGCACAATTTGCCCGTCGCCAAACACGCATCAACCACGAAACCGTACAGCGTATTTCGCCGATATTCCGCCTAAGCAAACTTGTTAGTAACCGTAAACAAACATTCAATTATTTCGAATCCCCACAGGTCTATTACACGGGAACGATCTCCGTTCCCGGTTCGCGCCGAATAACCGATCGCTCGAACCATCATCGTTCAATCCCTATCGAAACGAGACCCTCCCAGGGATTCAGACCGTCGTCTAGACGCCATATAACAAGCGTCGAAAAGAACACGAAATCCAACTAATTCGGCGCGATACAGAGTTTTCTCGATATATGTCAATAACACGGATCTTGACATATATCGTCCAGGAGATGCTATTGCGTATTTTAAATAAGAAGGAAAATTCAAAATCTTTGCTTAAAAATATATCTTCATTCAATTAGGTCTTGTCCGTTTTTGTCGATGACCTTTTGCCATCTTTCAGACAGTGTCATAATTCCATGTTCATGCAGATGCAGTGTTTTCTCGATATGAGCCCCTTAGTTGACAAGTGAATCAAGTCCCTTTTCTTAATATTGTAGAAATTAGACTTCCGTGTAATATCGTACAAAAAATTCAATACACAATGTAACTTTATTGTAACCACATAAAGCGAAAGAATAGTAATCATGTCATTATAACTGAAAATAAAATCCATATTGTTTTCAATAGTAAACAAACACTAAGGTAACGAATAATGAAGTGCCATTATTGCACTGAATTGTGATACCACTTTTGTGTGAGAAAGTGACTTACGCCATATGGCTATTAATGTATTCATAATCACAAGTTACACAAATGTCATTTTAATGCACTACAAGTTTGCTGTATACTATGTATTAAAGAAATTTATTCGTTGCTGGATTCTTCACCAGTCTCTTCAATTGTACTGGTCTTTAATGCTTGAAAAAATGCATGATGAACTGGAGGGATAAATTTCAGCAAATCTATCATGTCCTTCTTGTTGGCCTCAGAAACAGGACGCACAGATGGATATACATTTTCCTGCATTATATTTTTCAACTGCAATGGCCTGCCACACCGAGCACGCTGAATATTTAATATTTCATACTTAACATCCACAGAAATCGCAGTTTTATAAAAAATATCAAACTGTTTTCCGCGTTCATAGTGTAACCACTGAATGGTGAACCAATTTACAGTTTGTCGTAATGTATTTTTCTTACGCTTTGTTATTGACCGTTCTAGCTGTTTAGTTGAAAAAATTCGTTTCTTTTCATTTCATAAACCACAAACTTGTTGGAATGTCGAGCAGTTTTCATACATCGATACCAATCTTCATGGATGTAAATAGATGTATGGCGTGCTGCAGATTCAACACATCCAAAATCTGAATCATTCGGTAAAAACGAATGTCCTGATAATAATATAAATATAAAATATTTAATATTTTATATTAAATTATTCTTGAAATTGTGCAACTTTAACGAATTTTCTCAAGGTTAAAAAACGTTCGTACCGTAATCTCCCTATTTTTCCCATATTCTACAAAGTTTCAGTTTTCATTAAAAAAAAATTTCATCGCTCTACCTCATTCCTATCGAAAGTTCTTTGATTTTGAATCGAAAAAGGCCGTTTTTGCCCACTGTGCGGCGCTGTAGCAAAGTCGAGTGCCGGTCACCGGTGACCCCCACGGCAGTCAACGTGTTAAGCACGGCGCGTTTGTCCGCAACTCTGCCTCGCAGGGACGGCGAGCCTAGCCGCGGAAGGCAAAAAAGCCACTATAGTGGTTCGTGCTGTTCGAACCGATGCTTTCCACGGAAAGCCACTATAGTGGCGTACAGGGCTTAAGAGGTTAATTTTCCTTGCCCCTGTGCCATCCGAGGAGACTTCGTTTTCAGCTCCGAATAATATATCAGCCTCCCTCTCTTCTCGATTGGTCCTTGAGACGTCAACGCGTCGCGAGAGAAAGTCTTGCCCTTTGTCCTCATTTCTCGCGCATTCCTACTGTCTCGGGTCTGGGACACTCGACGTCAGCGCATTTCCATACGTGTCTGGCGTTCTTAAAAATTGTTCTCGCGGATGGACGTGTCTCTTTTCTAGGTCTCCTCTTCCCGCTTACCCCGACGATCGCTTATTGAAACCGAGAATATATTGCCAGTTTCGCGGCCGAACAGCCAACCCCGGCTCCGCTGACCGGGCGCTCTATCGTAAAACGATTACTATACCTCAAGCCGGGCCCCCGTGTACAATGGCTTTTGTTATAATGGAACGTTTGTTTCGCGCATTCGACCGGCGCGGCGGCGGCGGCCGCGTTCGAGGAGATAGTGGAGGGGAGGAACTTGGATTTTTCGCCAGCCATAATTCATCGCGGCCCACGCAGGATTCTTTTAAAGGGGAGATCTACGGTCAGCCTGCCACCGCTGCCTCTGATGCCTCTGCTGCTGCTGTGCCTCGGACCGCTCCATTCGCGTTACACAATTTGTTGCGGATCGCTTTTTCGTTCCACGCTGGACCCGCCGGCGGTACCCCGTACGCGATTTATGGCTGCGTTTGACTGGCTTCCTAATGAATATCGGGATTTGATGCCAGTGCGCCACGCAGCGCCCAACCCCGGCAGAACGGTCGCGTGGTTCTCGATCGCGGGAGAATGGTTTCGACGCATTCAATTGATCGCCAGTTTTTTTTTTCTTTTTTTGTCCGGGAATTAAAAAATATTTGCACAATGCGCGACGAAATATTTGCACAACCAGCGACATTTTTGTTCACTTTTCTTGCGAATCAACTTGCCTGTTAGGAATGCGTCTGTTTTATCGAGAAGAACAGAAATTCGCGGTTTCCGATTAACCCCTTGTCCTACAATACCGAGTCAGACTCGCGATGAAGATTCTGACCAGAGTCTAATAAATATGTGTGTCATTAATTTCCTTTTAATCGAACTAAAATTCTATTTTGTTGTAGTTGATATATATCCTTTGGAGAAAACATAGGCATATAATAACTACAAACCACCTTTTTCTTCTATGAAATTCTTCTGAACGATGAAGAATTTCTCATTATTATAATCACTAGACATCGGATGTTTATGCAATTTCCAATTTTTATAGAAACATTTTAAGAAAGTGGAATGAAATAAAATCCTATTTTTAATGGGGACAGCCTTTGTAGATCCAAAGCAAATAAAAATCGTGTTAAATTCTCTAGAATTTTATATTATAGCATTTTTTTAACATTTCCATAAGCCATAAATGCATAAAGATCCGATGTCTATTAATCACAAAATAAATAGTAGTGCAAGGGGTTAAATGGACCGTTTATTTTGAAAGTGGCGCAAGTCCATTTTCTTTTGTTTCGAGAAAATTAAATGTTAGCAGATCTGACGATTAAAGAAAAGCAAAAAAAAAAAATTGTACAAAGCATTGGCATTTTGTAAGATATTAAATACTAACTAGTTATAAACAAAAAGTTAAATTAAGCATAAATTACGTCATATCTCATTTTTTTTTTTAAAGGACACACCAGTTTAAAAATAAACGGTCCAAATAATGAATTTTTGGAGTGAACAGATTGGATTATTCTATTCGACAAACTTGCAAGCTCTCTGCAGGAAATGACGTTTCACGGTTACTTTAGGAACGTGTTACGGCAATTTCAGGTCTCGAGCAGATGAAAATACCGTACGGTTCTCGAAGCCTTTAACAACAGAGGATTGGATCTCCTCTTGGAAACTCTCCAAGACTCGCAACACATTATTTCCCTGCCTCGGAGCATTCGAGAGAGAGCGAGAGAGAGAGAGAGAGAGAGAGAGAGTTCTGCCTACAAGAACGTGTCACGTTCGTGGCCGTACAATCATTACAAAGGAGCCCAGAATCTAGCTTCCATTGAACCTAGTGATTTGTGTCTCGTGTGAAGTCTCATGATGAATGATCTTATCTCATCCTGTGGCGTCTGGATTTAGATCAACGCAGAATACCCGCAAATTGGCGTAATTTTACGTTACACGGTTTTAGTGTTAATTATACTTGAACGATCCTTAGTATGCACTGTTCTAAGTTATCAATGAACACCTCGTTATGAACCTTAATATGTCGAACATTAAGGTCCCTTTCCGTGTGAAGCATAAATATTTATCTAACGCAAATATATACTTTCTCAGAAAAATGTTTTTACTAATGTTCCGACAGTATCATCAACACTAGTGTTGGCACATTGTGTAAAATTATTTATTATCCATCTTGTATTTGACAATTGCCGAAACCTTTGGAAAAGACTTTTACATAAATTAAAAAATGTTGGCCTTTCGGTATTTCTGGTATTAAATAATACTCCAGACCGATAATATGCAATTATAAATTACAATATGATTGAATTACAATGAAATCCAATTACTTTGCAATTATAATTTCTGGAGTAATTCAATCGTAATTCTGCACAACTCTGTTCGGTAATCTGGGTCAAGAAAGACCCAGCCTCCGCCGGAGGGTTAATTTTCGCAAGAGAAAACTCTAATCCCCGAAATTACACCCGAATCCATTGAAATTTGACCTGCGTCATAAAGCAGCTGGGACTGTGCTCGGAAACTATCCAGAATCGTCGAACGAACGGCGGTTCGAAAACCTCGAAATGAACGCGACAGTCGGAACACAATCCAGGGAATTCCATCGCGAGCCAATTTCGTCTGTTCCAGCCAGTTACATAACAAGCTCACGTCAAGGCACCAACCGGCAGCTAAGTATCGTCGTGAGAGAGACATGCCCATCCCCCGGCAATCAAACTTTCATCGACCGAACGTATTAATTCCAAAGAGAACACCCACGCTCGTTCCCAAGACATCGCGCGAACTGCTAATCCCGATTCCCGGGTACAAACCGAACTGATTCGCGGTCCCGAAACGCGAGACGACTGCCGGGTGGTGTAGTAGGTTCCGTCATCGAGTTTCCCAGCGTTCCAGCGGGAACGCGTCTTAGGTTCGCCGATCGGTCGGTCGGCCAGCCATCCACGGCACCGTAACGCAATTACGCTCGTTTACGGTTTTGTCACGGCCATTCATCCAGGGATTGCAGAGCAATGAGTTGACGAGCACCGCGTATTCGTAGCCGGGGCAATGATTTCTCATGGGAGACGAGCCCGGCCCGACTCGACTCGCGACGTTGCTGGTGTTGGTGCCGGTGTCCCGTGTCTATCGCGCAGCTCTCTTTCCTTCCCCGTCCATCCGAACGGGCTCATAGTTTCCGCAGGGACCTCGCACACAGACACGAATTCAGTCGAAACCACTACATTGTTGCACCGGTGTGTCGCCAGATTAAGACTCGTCTCCCACTCTACCTCACCCGTTCCATGACACCGTTCCCCGAGCATCCCCACTCCATGGACCGGTCACGTGACGCGTTTCCACTCCTCTGTCACACCGTCACGTGACTAATAATGTCAGAAAGAGAGGGTAGCTGTATTCCCCTCAATTTCCACGGTCTGGCGACACTACCTGTACGTTTATCTGTGTGTGTGTGCGTGCTGTGGGGGATTACGGCACGGCGCTTTGCTTGTCGAATTAATACCGAAACAGCGGCGGGCCTCGATTATAATGATCCGGTGCGTGCGCGCGCGCGCCCGCGCAGTTCTTGGTCTGCTCGGGCGAGCGAAAACCCTTTTAACTCGTGATTGGGAAAAATCCTGTCGGTGCTACGGAACCTCACCGTCGCGTCGTTTGCTCGCGGTCGCCTATCTCGCGATTAATATCCGTGCGAACGCAGAAACCCGTAAAATGGAAGGAAGAAGGGCGCCCGGCGACGTCTTCTTTTTCCCTTTTCACCGAAGAAACCGGGTATCTCGAGTATCTGCGGGCGTCGCAGTACGCGCTGGCTGCTGTGCGCAACTGTCCTCGGCTGTGTATGCGAACCGCGTATTAGATTTCTCTCTTTTATACGAGCGTGTTGGATACGCGACCGAGAAACAACGTTTTCCGACGATTCTTTTGTTGGCCGGGATATCGATGATCACGCGAGAGCCCGACTTCCGAAAACGAGTGCCGAGAGAAAAATTTGCCAGATTTGCTCGTTCGCTGTGTCAAATTATCGGCCGATCTATTATTAATATTGATAATGTACCGAATTCTAGCTGACAATCTATAACTAGTTCCCACGTCATAAATAATAACGGCTAATTGTCATCAGCTTCGCAAATTATTACCGAATGCGTACACCACAGGCAACAATCGATTTATTATTATGATACCTTACTGTTTGCGCCATTGAAAATGTTTATAGCCTATCCTAATTATTCGCCTATTCATTGCTGCTTCACCACATTGTTCGACTAAAAACAAGAAACTGCTGACAGAGCAGAGCGTGTCGAAATGCGCCCCGAATTTTGTTCGAGGCCTCGCAAAGCGATTCAAGGGAACAACAAAATAAGATTTGTTCTCGTTACTTTTCTTTTAACGGAATTCATGCTGTTCGTATATTTCTGCTTCGTACAGCTGTTCTGTTTCTGTGCTGAACTTTTCTGGAAAACTGATTACATGGATTGAAGCAATTTTTTAAATTTTTCTTTATAGATGTATGCGTTATAGGTACCTGAATGCGTTCTTATGCTTGCATATAGTATGTCAGATGAACAAGTTATATGCGAACAAACACCGTTGAGTTTGAAAAAATTCTCTAGATTAATCGCATAAACGATATTTTTAATATTACCGCGATCGAGGGACACACTTGGGTGGAGCATTCCGTATAATAAATATACGAAAATCACTGTCGAATTATATTGGTGAAAACTATTGTTTAGTTTTCTTTTCTCCACTTTGCAGATGAACTAACTGGAGTTATGGTGGGGCGACAATGCAGTTGACAAGCGACGATCGAAATCCGCTCAAGATAGATTAAAAAGAGATTCCAGATAAAGGGAACAGGTTTCGTGGTAAAGTGATTCTCCCATTCTGGCAATAAGAGGTCTCGATAACGATGTAATTTCGCGGGCATCGTTCGGGCGCCATGCTACGGATGGAATCGCACCGCCATTGTACTCTACCGAGTTAAGCTTTAAATCGCGTGCTTCAATATTGTGGATTTCTTAACGATTATGGAAAATTTCAGAGCGTCGGAAAGGCATTGTTCCTTTTTACTATAGTCGTCCTTAAAGTTTTGCGACATTTTCTATCCTTTTCATTAATTTCCCACAGAATTGTGAAAACATCTCATCCTACTGTGGAATTAACACTTTGACTGGCAAAAACTAGAAACCTAAAAAATTCCATCAAATCAACGTAAGTTATTCAATGAAATAAAAGTTGAAAAAAATTATAGGTATGATATATCGAGTAGTCCTCCAACTTTCTGGCATTTCACAGATCCTAATAAAATTTGGTACGAGTAATATATTAGTGTAAAAATTCATTTTAAAACTTGGACAAATAATTCCGTCACCCACATATGGGTGACAACATGGCTGTCAACGTGTTAACAAAGTCTGGATAACTCATTCTATGTGGAATTAACAAAGTCTCGATAACTCATTGTATATTTGTATCCGGTGGTGTATAAGACGTTAGAGAGAGGGAGGGAGAGCCCAAAGGGTTAATCCCGGAGTATCCACAGTTCTTCGGCTATATAATTGACAATTTTTCAGGGCTGTCCGAAGCAGAAGGGAATCGTTGGGCATAGCTTCGCGAGCAGGCGAATCGATAAGCCGGGAACGAGGACAATTTCAACGACGGTTTTCGCGCAACGGTCTCTTTATGCTCGGGTTCCTCTTCTTATCTGGCTGCGTTGTCCAGCGTCGCAACAGGAGGGCTGGACAAGGGCGAAGGGCAAAGGAAGTCGCGCTCCGTCGCGCCGATCCCGTGTATCCCCTTTTATGCGGAACGAGTAAAGTTGTCCGGCGTCTTTGTCCTCCTACGTCAGCTGTCTGCCAACCGTTTGTTCCGGGATAAATAAAAAGGAGTCTACTCGCGGAACGGTGAAGCGCCGCACGGACGAAGACGATCGTTTGTTCCGGCGACAATGGCGTGGGACCCGTACCCAGTTCCGAGGGGAAGGTGAAAAACGTCTGACACATCGGTGTGGTGTTTCTGCTCGCGAAAACGCAGACCGGCCTGGGATTACGCGTCAAACTGCTTGCTCGCTTGCGTGCGGATCGATTCCTTAAACGGAATGATAAAATTTCCATCGCGATCGTCGGACTATTTTAACACTAGAACGACCAAGCACTAAATGCAACTAGCATACACATTGCCTTATAATAGCAACAAAATAAGATTTGTTTAGATTTCATATTAGAGAAGTTTATTAAAAAATTTTCTCATGGAAACATATTTATAATTTCAATATCTCTAAAAGAAAAAATTCGGAGGAAGTCATTTTGACCCATCCGGTAGTTCTAGTGTTAATTACAGTAACACCGAAAACACCGAAAAAACCGTGCAAAAATCGAGGTTCTCTCTGGTGCAAGCAAAAACGCAATCGCGCTAATGTAAGTTTAGCCACCATAATTCTTGTCGCGAGTTCCAGAACTTCCGACGCGGTGGGAATCGCTAGTGTGCAACCAGCGGGGTTCTACTGTAGTTCTGAAAAATTCTGTATTACAATTTAGCTGTCATTATTATCAAAGAATGACTGTGGTCGGGTTTTGGGGTCAAAATCGACCCGACGAGAACCGTTCGATAGTTTATCGGAAAACCTTTCTGCCAAGTTTCAGAGGCCGGTACCTCATCTGTAAGGGTAGTTATAGGGAAAAATCGAAAACTCCATTTTTGCCGCATTTTTTCCCACTTAATGACAATTAAAAATTCTAAACAAAATCTTACACATTTCCGATACCGATCGACATACCAGGGAACGTTCTTCGATTTTTCCGTTGCAAATTCCGGTTGTAAAGAATGGAAAAAGAATTGCAAGATACGTGGAATTTCAGAAATTGTTCGAAAATTATCCGCGCTCGAATGACACTATAAGGGTTAATTTTATAATATTATACAAAAAAATTGTGAGGCAACGTTATGTACTATTTTCGTAATTGTTTCTGTACGCAGAGCTAATTTTCTAATTTGAATCATTTTCTAACATATCTCTCACAGATGCAATTCCTTTTAGCAAGCTTCGCGCCTCGGTACAAATGCGTCGACAATAGAATCGGTATACGATCGCAATAAAAAGGTTATTAACGTTCCCGGTTATGCGACAGCGGATAGTAAAATCGCTATATAAGCTGGTCCCAGCCGTCTCCTTTTTGGATCGATATTATAAAATCACAACCCGCGCGCACCGGAACAACTATATGAACATCCTGTCTGAGGGGTACGGCCGCCTATTACCGTTCGTCGTCTAGACGCCTTGCAATTGACAGCGTAACTACCGATGAATAATTTATGGCTGTCTCGCGTAATAAGAGCCATTAAACCACGAACGGATGCGCGAAAGAAAACGAATCGTTCGCTTTCAACGCGAACGCGTATGACCGTGTCATCGAAACGGAATTAACGTTGCGAGGAACCCTGATCAACGTTGTTCTTCTTTGTTACGTTATCGTGCACGGTGTCACGCGTGACTCGTCGAACCGGACAAATTGTTTTCGATCGCTCGACCGTCAGAATAATAGAATTATCCGCACGAGAATCGAGGCACAATGTTCCTAGCGGTTTCTTTCATTACGGGACACGCGGATTGCGGAAGCGGTTACGTAAAAACGGACGCAGGCCTGTCGATGCTCCGATCAGCTGCGGTCCATTGTCGCCGAAATTTCCACCGATCGAAGAACAATCGCGTCGATAACACACGTGCTAATTATAAGCGAATCGATTGTCAACCAGTCTATGCATATTTTAAGCATCACCTTTGCAAACACCGTTGCAAACAAGACAACAATCTCTGGCATTAACACGACCGACACGGAACTAGTGTTTCGTTTTCCATTTCACGGTTTGTTTCATTTTAGACGCAACAATAGCCTGCGTGTAACCAAAGGCTTGCTCACCTCGTCTCCGTTTAATCTGTTTCGATCAAATATGTAAGATAAGCTGTAACATATCCGCCACTGTATATATTGTTCATGTTGTTAACAAATATGTTCATGTTATTGATAAGACAAACGATTCATCGGACAAACGAATGTGTTGAAAAAAGAAACGAACAGAATGAAACAAGGACGAGCAGGTCCGACACCAGAGAAGGTCGTGTAATTAAATAATAAACTGTTTGCTTTTATCCCGGCCATTCCTTACAAATATTTTCTATTATAGTATGGATTATACGGTGTGTCCCGACGAATAAGACGTAAATGCTGTGTAATGCTGTTTATAATAAAAATATGAAATGTAACGAATAAACTCTGGATTTTACAATAACAAGTTTGTCCATGAATTGTAACACACAGGAGCCACATGTAATATTTCATATAATTTTAGTATAGTGAAAATGATATGTTAATACAGTGATTACTCTATATATGTCGCCAAGACCTGGATGATAAATGTCACGGAATTATCTCCACTACCGAGAGGCCTCGCACGCCGTGTAGTGTAAACGTAACACAGCTCGGGTCCTTGACGATATATGTCGCTGGATAGACCCGTCTCGTTGACATATATCGAGTATTCATTCTAACTTTAAAATCTTTTCACCGTTTTAAACCGAATCTACTAATTTTTGTCAGAAATGCATTTTGCAATTTTGCTTACTCACTGTACACATGCTAAATTTATTTAAAATCTTTATTCTGCATGCGCCAGAAATGAATGTAATATTCATTAAATGTCTTCCATCCGCTCATTATATTCGTGTCGCCCGTCCGCTTCAGAGATGGTTCCGTGCCATAAGAAAACCTGTATCCTCCTACAGCGCAGCAGGAAATTGTTGCGTGTAATTTATCGTTTTCCTCGAGAGAGGCGATTTCTTTCGCAACAAGGAGCGTTTTTGTATTAACAACGCCGAGGAACGTGAAATATGGACCGGGCGAAATCTCGGCGGAACGGGGGAAACTCACGCAAGAAAATGCCGGCCACATCATTAGGAAGTGTATGATTTGTGCTTGCGGTAATCGCAGCGGCCATTACCAGCGAATTCTACATTGTAAATCATCGATCGCGTTTCCTCTCCTCGATCGGTATTTCAACACGACTGCAGTTAATTCGCACGAGCCGCGCAACAGTACATCGACCATAACCTCCAATTTGAAGTTCAATCCATGCTGGAAAGACTTGGCCATTCAATATCATAGTGAACAGGGCAAGTAAACTGATGTATCAGCGTTGTATTCGTTACACACATCAAACACATCGTACCAGCGATGCGTATGTTATCCATGCATCTCAAATTCTTTGGAAACTAATAAGTAGACAGCGGATTTTATGCATTTATGACAAAAATGAGTAGGCGTGATTTAAGATAGTAAGAACGTTAGAAAAATTTGAAAGTACAGTTATGTTATTTTCAACCTATTAAAAAACATATTAGGGAAAAAATACAATTCTATTTCGGTCCTGTTTGATGCAATTCGGATAGAAAATTTTTATTTTGCATAAAAATCCGCTGTCCACTAATAAGATATATCATAATACGATCTAATGAGATATACTTAGATCCAGAAAAGATATTTTATACGTACTTTGTTTGTTAGAAATTTGGAGATCAAAACTATAATTTTCTGATACTACCTTCGAAGTCTGAGCGGTGTAAACAATATTTGACAATATGTTTCAACGTCATTGAAATTGGCGAGGTAAGCCCTATACCAAATAATTACCAAAAATTTTATTAGAAAGTGTTTGTTTCTGTGTATGTACAGAGTTTTCTTAAAATTATCTTCGAGGCTAAACTTCGCTTGAGAAAACCAGAAATTTTGAACATTTTTCCTGCAGTCGTGTAGACCGGTGAGAGAAAACCGAAAATCCATGTTTTAATCCTAAACTAGGTAAGACTATGCGGCAAAAATCTTGGTCCGTATCGCGAGAAGTGAAAAATTGCACGTTGCACGGTAAAACGGTGTGGGCTAGAAGTTTCCGGAGCGGTTGCGTCGCGAAACGAACGAGACAACCGAAGTAAGGCGACAGAATGGAATAATAAATCGATAAGGGCATCAGTTATTCTTTCGGGGGAAAAAGGAGAACGTTCGCGGATTCGACAAAGTCAAGAGTCAATATCATCCCCGGCGCGAATTCATATTTCATAGAGCTGGTTCCCGCGGAAGATTTCCTTCCTGCCGGTCGAGAGGCCGGCGCCCTTCCGTTTCCGAAACCGATTTACAAACTGCATATTCAATTCCCAAATAATACCTTTGTGGTGGCTGACGGAGAGGGATGGGGTTGGGGGTGGGGTGGGGGGTGCGAGGAAGTCACCGTTCCGGTTCCGCGAGGAGAGAAGAAAACGCTGGGAAACGCAAATATCCCCAGCCGTCTATTTGGTTTCCAATCTTTATCGTGCCCCGTTCTTCCCGCCAACCATCTTCAACCCCCCCCCCCCACATACACACACACATGCACACAGCGATCTTGTGGTGGCAAAGTTCGGGTTGTCTCGGGTTCGCGCGGCTCCGGTGTCTCGTCGTCGGATGCGGTTCTTTCGCGTGCATTTCGCTCCCTTCAAAAACGAAAAGCCCGTCGCGCGAGCGTAACAGCGAGCGTAACGGCGAGCGTAAGCGCGAACCATCTCGCTCGCTCGCTTCCTCGCGGAGAGGGTTGCGCCAACAACAGCATTCTCCGCCGGCAGTGCACGAAATATCGATCGAGTTCTTTTTACACCGCAACGTCGACACTCTGCCTTCCCCTCTTTCCTTTGTCATCCTTCATCCCCTTCTCTCTCTCTCCCCTTCCCCCTCCCCACTCCTCGGCTCTCTGTAGCCTCTTCCTCTTCCGAACGTTTCTTTCGCTCCGTCCCGTTTACACGGGGATCCTTCCTTTTTTTTTCTCCGCCCCTGCATTTTATACAGGGTGCGTCTCGTCTAATGCGCTCCGAGGCTGTCGATTAAACGGACCTATGCGAGTCCCATCTAGCTTACGCTGCGCTGTAATTGCAAACCTTTGCGCGTAACTAGCTTAGAGTTGCGCGGCTTTCTTTGATCTGTGTTGGCTTGAACGCTCTGATATGCCAAACACCGATACGTTGATGCGCGATCGTGTTGACGCTTTCCTACTTTGAATTTCACCGAGTTTATTTATAAAAATATTTACAATCCGTATAAATCAGTTTTGTTACTTATTGGCCGTATTGTGTATCCCCCTCCCCGACTTCCTTCCACCCCCTCTGCGAGTTTTCAGACCGCTCCGAGTCGGCGAACCCAGACCTCCCCTCTAACGCACGTGGTTTCCACATCAAAGAAAGCTATTTGTTAATGAGGCATAATTATCCCCCCGTTCACAATGCCAGACGGCGTCACGCTGTTGTCCGACCGACATGGGGAGAGAAAACACAAACCGAGTGTTTCGGACGGAGTGGCGTTACGACGAGGGATGACGAGGGAGAATGGGCCAGACGATTTTCTTAACGATTCAGACACGTTCCCCGCATTTTTGTCGGCTACCCACCCCGATGAACTTGAACCTGACGCGGTAGACTGTGTTTTACCACGTCCCGGACGATTTTCTATAGTACACAATTATTATATTATTCTATTTGTTACCGTTGGCATGGCCACCGTGATTCGAACACCTAGTTCCCAAAGATGGTGTTTACTCTCAACTTCGAAGATTCTTTCACCCCCTGGATACGAAACACTTGAAATATTTTTCAACGAACTGGCTCGTCCAAAAATCTCATTAACCCTCTATGGGCCATTTTATCAAATAATTTTACTTTTTTCAGAAGATGACGTATACGTCTTAACCCTTTGCACTCGAAGCTATTTTGACTCCAAAACGAAACATTTTGTCCGACCTTGAGTATTTCCCCTCTATATGTTTTTTGTCATGTTATACATATAAAAATGGTGGCATTTACTCGTACAATACTGAAATGTTTAGTAATTTATCAAATACAAACAAATTTAATAACGTAAAAAATATTTTGAATAATGATATTGCAAATTTTAGTGGCGCCTTATAGTCGCCATTCGAGTGCTAAGGGTTAATTATATAATGTCTCTGAGATAACCAATAACAATATTGATGACGGTTAGCTGCACCAACAATTTGGAATATAAAAGTAAATGCCTTGCAAGTTGCCTGCAAATAGAAATCAACGGAAGAAAATTCGGCCCATAGAGGGTTAACCTTTCAGGAACGACGCGCCACTATAGTGGCTTTCCGTGGAAAGCATCAGTTCGAACAGCACGAACCACTATAATGGCTTTTTTGCCTTCCCCGGCTAGGTGAGCCGTCCCTGGAACGCAGAGTTGCGGACAAACGCGCCTAAAATCGACGTATGATTATTTTATCCTCTCTCAACGATTCAACGACATTGCTAAAAACTCGAACAAGTTCGTACAGAAAGTAAGCAACGGAAAAATCGTGTTCGACTGGCATTCCGCTCGAATGTTTGTACAGAGAATCGTCACGGCTAGGCAGGGAAGGAGACGTCACGAAAGACTGGCTACGGAATCCCGATCCTCGCCACGAGACATCGGAGCCCGGCGACACAAGTTTTGCTGGTCTAGTTCAGTTCTTCGGTATCAAATACGATACTGCTCCTCTGACCGCGACAACCGCGGCGCATTCTCGCTCGAATATATCGAGCGTTTACTAAATTCAGGACAACGAGTTTCCACTCTAGAGATCGTTGCTAAAATATTCCTTTTTACAATCGAGTCTAAAGTCTGAGATCGAAAGACCGCCTAGCATCTTTACTGGATAACAACTACACCCGCAGATTCATCTCGTTCCACCCTTCCAGAAAAATGATATAATAGTATTTCCAAATTCAACCAATGTTTTGACCGCTTTCAGTTACACCTACTACTCATTTCTGTCCTGAATTGACGTTAATCCTGTCTCTCAAGGTCAAATTGTTTTTTGAATCTCAAATAAACCGTTTTTCTCTTAGCAAGTTGAGTGCCATGTGGGTGACATATGTGGGTGACGGAAATATTTGTCCAGGTTTTAAAATGAATTTTTACGTTAATATATTCATTGTACCAAATTTAATTCGGATCTGTAAAGTGCAAGACAGTTGGAGGACTACTCAATATCATACATATAATTTTTTTCAATTTTTATTTCGTTAACCCCTTGTCCTACAATATCGAGTCAGACTCGTGATGAAGACTTTGAACAGAGTCTAATAAATATGTATGTTATTAATTCCCTTTAAGGCGAAATAAAATTCTATTTCGTTGTAGTCGATATATATCCTTTGGAGAAAACATAGACAGACAATAAATATAAATTATTTTATCTTTTCTTTGAAATTCTAAACGATGAAGAATTTCTAATCGTTATAATCGCAAGATAAATAGTAGTGCAATGGGTTAAATAACTTACTTTGATTTTATGGAATTTTTGAGGTTTCTAGCTTGGCAGTCGAAGTGTTAGAAAACGATTTTAAAGTTTCGTAAACTATTTCGTAAACGATCGGAGAAAGAGGATACCCTCGTAATCCCGCTATTCTATTTCGACAGTTAATCGTCCGACAGTTTGAAATCCATCCTCGAACGGTGCGCCGTCACAACGTAGGCCGCGATAATGACAATTTTATAAGCCGGCTATAGCCAACGTCCGTCGAATATTTTCGCGAGGAGGACGGTTCTGTGCACGCGGCCGGCATTATTGCTGCCAATCCGACGTGTCAATTAAAGTCGCCGATTACACAAATCCGTCCAATTGAATATCGAGCCGGGCACACGTACGAAGTAACGACGTAACGGCCGACCGTTAATTACATTACGTAAAAATCATTAGCGTGCTGCAGCGGGACAGAGGCGGCGGGCAGCGCGCTGCATCGAAAGCGATTAAAGGAACCTGCAATTCCATTTGAATGCGCGAAGCGCATAGCGCACAGGCGCTGCGTTGTATCGCCGGACGGGATCGTCGAGCCTCGGTTATTTTTGTATAGATCGATCAGCGGACGATCGTGCTCTGTCGCTGGCTGTAATATCTTAATCTTTCGATCGACGCCGGCCATCCTTCTATCCGGCCCGTTTATTTATCGGCCTGGTTCCCGTTGATAAAACGCATATTGCTGCCGCGGCAGCCGCGCAATCAGAGAGCGCTCAGGCATAGTATTCACGGCGATGATGTATTAATACTATTATCGCCTGATGATCACCTGCGGCCCAAACCAACCTGACATACACGTTATTATATAACCGGCCGCACCGCTCTTCGATCGGAGTCGGCCGTGACGCGAGATGATCGTTCCCTTTTCCTTCTCTCTTGCGTCACGCCGTGACGTGTCTGTTTATCGGGAAATGTAGAATGCGTCGAACAAAACGTTTATGTTGAACGTGTAGCTTCGATTTAAGCATCGATTATGTCTACATTGAAATATAAATATTACACACACGTAGAGAGAGAGAGAGAGTCGATAGAAAAGGTTAACGCAGAGAACGTGATACTTGAAAAATGTTAACTGTTAAAATCGGATGTTTTAGTATTTTACTATTTTTCGATTTCTGCTTCCTCCTATTCCTCGCATTTACAAGAACAAATAACTAGAAAATACGCTAGTGAGAAGTGCTAAATAATCTTTTCAATAGCCCTATTAATAGCCACAATTTCGACAAATTAAATATAACGATAAACCTAGTAAATATATAATAAATAATACCTAGTAACGGTAAACCTAGTATTAAGTAGTGGATAAATAAATTTTTTTTTTAATTACTATTGATCGCAACTGCGACGAAAAAAGTAGAGGTCACGATTTTCAAGTTTTTTTTATCTGTTTCTGTAATGAAAATTTCAATGGCGTTGTTTGTAAGTTATTATTAATAGATTTTTACAAGTTATTATTATTTTGTAAGTTATTTTTTCGTAAGTTACATACTCTACTTTCTTCTTCGTAATTACGACCAATATCAATTTTCAAAAAGATTTATTCACGTATTACGTAGTAAATTAATCCATCTACCAACTCCGAACAATTCAAACCGTTTGTGGTTCAATTTTGAAAAACTTATTTGTTTTTAAGCAATATAGGAATACTTGGTACACCGACTGTATGTACAATAACAGGCAGTCCGAGAATTGCTCGTTACAGTTCCAAGGGATTAAGGTAGCTAATGAAAACGGTATTACGTATAAATTAACTCGATAAGTTTTATTCTTCGAGCCGGAGGAAATCATTTCACTTCACGACACTCGCAGAGGCTAATTCGCCTCTTTCGCTCGCCTGGCGAATGTTCCGTGCGGGTCGTTAATTAATTGTCGGGGACGAGTTAATTTCGTTAAGGCGAGTCCTTCAGCGGAGTATAATTAATCCTGAATAGCATATTTCGACTGCCAAGAGAATTTCCTAAGCGCCGTAGAGGTACAGTGGCCGACCTCTAATCTTTAGTTCAAGCGAATCATCAAAATTCGGCGGGTTCGTGTGAAACTTTTCAGCGATCGATTCTGTACGAAGCGAGATGGCCAACCGATGTGTAAACCCGTGTGAATTGCTGTCCCGTGCAGATTCGTTACCATACAACTCGCTGGATATTTCTACTTCGAAAAGCGGCGGATGATACACGTGTCGGGCTCGCGTTCATTATCGTTCAAAAGACTCGCCCGTGAAAGGCGACACTCTTTTCCTTCGAAATGATTGTTGAACTATTTTCTAATCTACACGGTACAAGGTTCCTCAATTTCTCCCAATTGTTGAACCACGAAATTGCACAAATAAAATTAGATGTTCGGTCCTAACTGAAACTGGTCTATTACAGTATGCCTATCACCGCGAGATTTTTATTTAATAACTCTAATAATATTAATTTATGATTTTTCAATTCATCATTTATTATTTACTAATAATACTTAGTTATTGCTCACTTGCGTACTTGCTTTACTTATCTCCTTTCCTTTAATTTATCTTTTATAATTTGTATTTATTTTAGTTATTACTTGTTATTCTCTCGAATAGCTACAGGCATGTGATAAAAAAATTGATACTATAATAATGCTCTAGTTTCTAAATATACGTTTTCGAGAACGGGATAACGTGTTATTAATTTTTCACTTTGAACCCGCAGAGATTGGACCAAGTAGAAGTGGTCTGGCTTATGTCAGACATGGATTGGGCAGATAGCAGGTCGGAAAAATGGGATATTCTCTATGGGATCAGTGAACTTTGACTGATCTTACTACACAGATACCTCGTAGAAGCTTCTTCCGTGTTATTTATGTACAAGATATTTCGTGTACAACGTTCTAAAAATGAACGTATCAAGATCGAAATCCTATGAAAACGAAATCTATAATAGCTACGTGCGTGCCGCACCGAGAACAAATTTCGCCATACATGCTTTCAATATTACATTGCGCCAGGTGAACTTTTGAAATTTGTTGTCCGTGTAAAAAATAGCGTTTAAAACGTAACGCCGTTGGCACCGTTACTCTGGATTAAAGTGGTCAAAAGTGTCAAAAAATATTTTTTCAGTGCTCGCGGCGCGAGGAGGCACGGGATAACAGGATTCCGCGTCAACGAAAACACGGGCATTAGTATGCAAACAGTCGCCGCGTAATAACAAATGTGATTTATTAAAGACGAGTTAACTCGTTCCGACACGGTCGCCGGAGTGAAAATATCATTCCTCTGACTGGAATTTTGTAACGTTTCCGTGTAATTGCGGCACTGTTGCAATTTCGGTATATGTATGCACGCGGACAGGGAGTTTATTTAAATTTTACACGGGGCCTGCTGGATTGCCGTTCGATGCGTCTCTGGTACACGTATCGCGACCGGAAAGCGTCGCGTATTAGCGTCGCGTATTACCGACGCGCGACGCCGACAAAAAGCGACCGATTGATTGACTAGCAGCGAGAACAGATCGGAAAAAATTTGAAAAGCCGTCGCTGAAAGTAGCCAATTCGCATGGTAAACCATATTCGGATCGAGTTAATTCGCTCAATCGGTTTAACATTCGTCGGGATCGTAACATAATACAGGCAAATTGCCTCCAATTGCGATCGTTTAATTTCATTCGACGGCAAAAAATCAATCGAATCGGACGGACCGCAAAAAAGTGTCGTTCCGAACCAAGTTTCCCGAGCGCGATGAAACCGGAACGAATTTACGCACTAATAAATTTATTATGCGCGCAGTCTTATCGAAAGATCGAAGGAAAATTCTTAGCTTCGGTCCTTAAAAACCAAAGGTATCAAAACGAAGGTTAAAAACGTTCCCTCGGGAAACCAGAAATTTTTAACCCTTTTTTATTTAATCCTGTAGAGTTTGGCCGAGAAAATTCCGAAAATCCAAATTTCGATCCTAGGAGATCAGTAGTTCAAAAGTTATTATTAAGATTTTTTAAATACTGAGCCGCAAGTTGATGTAGGCACAATTTGACAAAAATCAGAAAAATTTTGTAAAAATGCGCAACGATATATTGTTCTCAATATTTGTCGCAAATGTAGCCAACAGGAGTTAACAAATCTAATTCGTTTACAGTGAACTATATTGATGTAATCATGGAATCATACGCGAGAAACTGACTGACATTAAACCGTGCGAAATCAATGGGAACGCTTTGCGCAGAAAATTGTATGATTTTATGAATTCGAACGAGCACAAATTCATTTAGTCCTTCACCTCTTTATTTATGGTATCGATTATTAATTATGCCGGATTACCGATAATCCCGCGGAATCGGGCAGCATCGCGTCGAGCAGATAAACCGTCGGAAGCTGAATATTTCGTGCACCGATAAACTCGTCGAGGCTACGCGTCGAGCCACGGTTTTAAAAAATACGTCCGAAACCCGTTTTGAAATCGGGTTTGCGAGCATAGTCGATTCGAGGAAGTTTTCGCAGTGTCGCGAATTGTGACTTCGGTTATATTGTTAGCGAATCGAATCAGCCGGAAGTCATGGTTCCCTGCGAGACCGATGTCGGTCTCGTCCTCGGGCTTCCTCCGAAACTGATTATCGATTAAAAAGTTCAGCAACTCGGTCATAAAGTTTCCGGTAGCTGGTCTCGACGTCTCGGCAAAGCGGACTTCAAGCACATTCCGGCTTATCGATCGGCCAATCTAAGGACTTTTCAACTACTCCTAACAAGACTGCTTCTTTTGTGCGATGAAAAAAGAAAAAGGGGAAAAAAAGAGGTAAGAGATCTTGCAGAATATTCTACTACATTAGAATCTCATCAAAGAAAGCAAGAATTTCTTCGCGTAGGGAAAAATTCATTGGAAAGACTCCGATAGGAGGGCAAATGCTTACGCGAGAATATTCTCCTCATCGATCATTGATCGATGGACTAAATTTTCCTCCGGCATCAAAAATTAAACTTTCTTATTCTTGATTTATCGTCGATGAAACTTTTATGACTATATTCGCCTCGTTTTTCTGATTAAAACGACTCCAAACACGATATAATTACGGTTATATAACAACTCGTGTAACAAGCGAAGTGAAAAATTCGTATACCTCTACCGTAAATGTCAAGTTCGAGTCTTTAATCGATAGTCACACAAGTGATTGCGAAGTATATCGTGTTGGGTGTCGTTTTAATCAGAAAAACAAGACGAATAGTATGGTATAAGTAAAATTCCCGAAAAATCAAAAATAAGGAATTTTGATTTTTGCTAGTTACACGAGTGATTGCGAAGTATATCGTGTTGGGTGTCATTTTAATCAGGAAAACAAGACGAATAGTATGGTATCAGTAAAATTCCCGAGAAATCAAAAATAAGGAATTTTGATTTTTGCTAGTTACACGAGTGATTGCGAAGTATATCGTGTTGGGTGTCATTTTAATCAGCAAAACAAGACGAATAGTATGGTATAAGTAAAATTCCCGAAAAATCAAAAATAAGGAATTTTGATTTTTGCTAGTTACACGAGTGATTGCGAAGTATATCGTGTTGGGTGTCATTTTAATCAGCAAAACAAGACGAATAGTATGGTATAAGTAAAATTCCCGAAAAATCAAAAATAAGGAATTTTGATTTTTGCAATTTAACTTTTTCTAGGTTCATAATGTTCCCTGAGACGGGACATCGGAGTGCAAAGGGTTAAAGGTGGCACAACTCGACGTCGCGACAATTACGGAGGGACGTGTATCCAGCATGCTGCTGTCGTTTGGCGCCAAGTTGCGCACATCTAAAACGATCTAAACGATCTGTCGATCGATGGAGCCGTCGAAGAAGATCCGCGGAACACGCGAAAGAATCTATTCCCGATCGACGGAGGAAACTTGCCGGGTATTGCTGATCCGAGGACTGTTCGATTACGGTGTAGCGAGCCGTAACCACCGCGACGAAGTTTGGCTTCGACGATCACTGATTGCGTGGGCGACTGTTGATTACTCCCGTCGCGCTCTCCTCGTGCAATCGATTGCGAAACTTTAATTAAAGCCTGCACCGTGACCGAAACGACGAAAGCCCACCGATAACGCGGCCTCGCTCCTTATACATCCAACTCTTTCCCTCTTACTCCCTCCTATCTGTGCCCTCCTCTTTCTCCGTCTGTCTCGCGACGCGACGCGACGTTCGAAAGCGACAGTTCGATTGTCTGCTCCCCTGTCCTTCACTCGCGGCTTTCGTTCGTGGGATCGCTGGGAACCAGACTTGCTCTGATTCTGATACGATCTTATCAATCGCTGTTTGTTAAACGATTCTTCGTGCAAGTCTACTATCTGGTTGTTGCAAATGTCCGGTTTTAGAATGCAAATGTTACCGACCGTTTCGATCACGTAACACAATCCAGAGTTGGACACATTTTATTTCAATCTAATCGTTCTAGGTACCGTATTATTTTTATTTCACGAATAACACGAAAAATTTATTTCATTGATTTTCTTCGAATCGAACAAATTATTTTCACTCATTTGCCGTCCTTTCGAACATAATTTCACCTTATTATTGGAGTAGTTAAATCAAATTGAATTTATACATCCCAATTTTTGTGGTTTAAGGATTAACGCTGCGTTCGCTTTTAAAATTGCTTTTCCAGTACACCAGGAGAGTACGAATTATTTCAAATGAAAGATGGAATAAAAAATTATTTGAATTTCGCGACATTTGCTGTACGGGCTTCATAAATGTTTACTTCACATGTCTCGGTTATTTTATATCTAGCATTTTATTTTTAGATCTGTTACTTTACCGTTCGAATCGAAGGATTTTACTCCGTAGAATAATAAAATGAAAAGACGAATAATATCGAATTAATCTAAAAATTTTTCCCACCAATTTTCCGATGCAAATTGGAACGAGATTTAACTCTCGTACATTTGTAGACGCGGCTGAACGGTATAGCAACAGTAATTGTCTCTAAGAAACAAACAGGTTAATCTTATTCCAGCACCCGTCCGCTAGGCTCCGGTAAACTCGCAATGATTAATTACAATCTCCCGCGAGGGCTGCGAAACGAATTCCCCATTATCATAGGCCCTCGAAACAATTTTCATACGAATACGAATCGCGTTGTACCGTGAGCAATTAACATTTCAATGTAATTCCCGTTTCGCGTTCCATTCTCATTCATCGGGGCCGTCACGGCGGTTAAAGCAAGCGCGCGCGTTCATTCATTTGCTAGTTTATTATCGGCGCTCTCGAGATTCGCAGAAAAATCTAGTTAGAATCGTTACGCCGAAATCCTTTGTTCGAATCGACGGAATTTCGAAAAAGGAGCCGCCCCTTTCATTTTCCCCGAGACACTCGTCGCCGAATAATTAATTAACGAGGAATTTTTTTCCGCGACACAAAAGTTCGCGAGGAAGGGGAACAAAAACCGAAAGCGACATTTAAATCGAGCATAAATCGCGTCGCGCGAGCATTGTCGACGTTAATAACGAGACGAAATTCAACTTCTCTCGCAACAGTAAAAACCTTTTCATATTTACAGCCGTTTTTACACCACTTCGACGATACGTTCCGGCCTAGTTGCTGAAGACTCGCAACGGATTAACGTGTCAAAAGGTAAGGCGGTGCGTGGCGACGAGAGATCGAGCGTAATAAATCCCGCAGAAAATACAGTTGATGCGAACAATGACGCGCGGAGAGGAGGGGGGGGGGGAGAAAAATGAAGCAAAAGAAAAATATGGCAGGGGAAGGGGTAACGAGTACGCGCAGCGGAGAATCGCACGGATTAATCACCGAGATTCGTTTCACCCGCAAATTCTATTTGCACGCCGCGAAGTAGAACGCTCTCGGTTGGCTTTGGGTGGCTCGGGGGTGGCAAGTTACACCGAAAAGTTCGCGGCTGAAAGTTTCATCAGCTTCTTAGCTCTGCCCCGGCCCTCGTTACTATTAACTACCTCGCCGGGTGTAAACTTTAATAGGTGATTAGTAATAATGAAGACAAATCCCCGCGCGAAAACCGCGTGGTTAACGCCGGACTTTTACGCACGCGCTCGAAAACTTCGCGGCTTCAAAGATCCACGGGAGGACCGTGCAATTTTTTAACGAAGCCCCCCAATTAGACGGGACTCGTTTCTAATTCAACGTCGCCATCTTCTAATCTAGGCCGGCCTCCGTTCGCTGACTTTGAGGACCCCGTCGAGTGTCCCCGGGGTAATTCCCGTACTGCGTGTTAAAATTAAGTAGCAGACTTGATTCGTCCGTCTAACGGTGATAAATGCAAATTGAATTTCGGATTTGTTGGATTCATCATTCACTGTTAATAGAAATTATTCTTTACTAAAATGAGAAACATTCTTTTTGTTGTTGTAATTAGACTGCGGATATTTCTGCGTTTATGAGCTCCGAAAATTTTCGAAAAACGATACAGTATAAAATTCGACAGATTCTCATACGATTTTTATTTATAACAGAGTTGATTCGTCTGTCTAACGGTGATAAATGCAAATTGAATTTCGGATTTGTTGGATTCATCATTCACTGTTAATAGAAGTCACTGTTAATAGAAATTATTCTTTACTGAAATGAGAATCATTCTTTTTGTTGTTGTAATTAGACTGCGGATATTTCTGCGTTCATGAGCTCCGAAAATTTTCGAAAAACGATACAGTATAAAATTCGACAGGTTCTCATACGATTTTTATTTATAATAGAGTTGATTCGTCTGTCTAACGGTGATAAATGCAAATTGAACTTCGGATTTGTTGGATTCATCATTCACTGTTAATAGAAATTATTCTTTACTAAAATGAGAATCATTCTTTTTGTTGTTGTAATTAGACTGCGGAGATTTCTGCGTTTATGAGCTCCGAAAATTTTCGAAAACCGATACAGTATAAAATTCGACAGGTTCTCATACGATTTTTATTTATAACAGAGTTGATTCGTCTGTCTAACGGTGATAAATGCAAATTGAACTTCGGATTTGTTGGATTCATCATTCACTGTTAATAGAATTCACTGTTAATAGAAATTATTCTTTACTAAAATGAGAATCATTCTTTTTGTTGTTGTAATTAGACTGCGGAGATTTCTACGTTTATGAGTTCCGAAAATTTTCGAAAAACGATACAGTATAAAATTCGACAGATTCTCATACGATTTTTATTTATAACAGAGTTGATTCGTCTGTCTAACGGTGATAAATGGAAATTGAATTTCGGATTTGTTGGATTCATGTGATCCGCAGGATATGGTAACGTTACTACGTGAGTTATCGTGGTGTAATATAAATTTTATACTCCTCACTGTTAATAGAAATTATTCTTTACTAAAATGAGAATCATTCTTTTTGTTGTTGTAATTAGACTGCGGATATTTCTGCGTTCATGAGCTCCGAAAATTTTCGAAAAACGATACAGTATAAAATTCGACAGATTCTCATACGATTTTTATTTATAACAGAGTTGATTCGTCTGTCTAACGGTGATAAATGGAAATTGAATTTCGGATTTGTTGGATTCATGTGATCCGCAGGATACAGTAACGTTACTACGTGAGTTATCGTGGTGTAATATAAATTTTATACTCCTCACTGTTAATAGAAATTATTCTTTACTAAAATGAGAGGTTAACATTCTTTTTGTTGTTGTAATTAGACTGCGGATATTTCTGAGTTTATGAGTTCGGAAAATTTTCGAAAAACGATACAGTATAAAATTCGACAGATTCTAATACGATTTTTATTTATAACAGAGTTGATTCGTCTGTCTAACGGTGGTAAATGCAAATTGAACTTCGGATTTGTTGGATTCATGTGATCCGCAGGACATGGTAACGTTTACTACGTGAGTTATCGTGGTGTAATATAAATTTTATACTCCTTATTGTTAATATAACTCTTATAATTAGATTGTGGACATTTATGCGTTTATGGTTGCTGAAAATTTAAAACAATTCTTATTTCGAGCAATTTAGGGAGAGGCGCACAATAGGGTGAGGTGCTCTAGTTTTTATTGTGACATTTACGTCATTTCAACATTCGTAAATAATCTCGCATCATTAATGTATGCACGTAAGTGTACCAGGCAGTAACAATGCCTGCCAATACTTTCAATTATTTTTACAATAAAATTTGTATAAAAAGAAGGCAAAATGTGGTGCATCTCTCCCGAAATTACCCTGTTTCAGACCTGCAAATGCTGTGTGCTACCGTTGAAAATAAAGCATTATATCTATACTTGTCAACCAAAAGTGGTCGCTAATGACCTCGATGTTAATGCGACCTTTATAAATAAATAAAAAAAAAAAAGATTCGATTTGATTCCACTTTCTCTGTCTAGTTACAATTAATCAATGGCAGACTGGCAACTGTGGATGGGGAAAACGCGTTCGAAGCTAACAAGGAATGCGAGGAGGAGAGTTTACATAAAGTTTGCTGCGGTTTTAAGGAGAATGAGTTTCCACCGTCTGACGAGAAAGCAAGATATTCTCACGGCGACGTGGTGTCGTGGTGGGAGAGCGTGTCCTTCCGTGATGGGAGGAACATTATCCGGCGGATTCGATAAAGCGCGGCGAACCGCGAGCCAACCGGAGACACGATTTTACGGCGTGGAACGCGCGTCGGCCGCCGATAAAATCGCCGAGTTACGACGGGTTAATGCGTCCGCGGCATTTTTAATTTACAAACAGGTAGCGGCGGTGTCAACTTCTTGCGTAATTCAAGAGACGATAGCAAGCTGCGCCCCGGCCGCCTTTAATCGCGCGCGCCACCGAGACTGCCGGCACCGAGTTTATAGGCTTGTAATTTAATAGGCGAGCACCTGCGGACCGATTAACCTTGCGAAAAATCCGATATACACGATTCCGACCGATGGAAGCGTGCACGAGGCGTGTACGCCGACCCGCCCGCCCCATTCAAACTACCGCGATTTGTAGTACCGATAAAATATGACGAGTTTCCACGTCGCGTTCGATCCTACGCCCTGTCGATCAGACACCGGAGATTTTTCCTTCCTTGGCTACACGTGCAACCATGACGAAACGACCTAACCACAGGAGGATCTACACTGGCTGGAAAATAAGTCCTCCGAACGATACTCCGTGGAAAGATGTTTGATTCGACGCTAATTAAACTGAAGATGTTTGTTAACACTAGAAAGACGGGAGCTTAGTATATACCTATATTGCCTGAAAGCAGTCAAAATGACTGCATTGTGGAAAAATAACTAATGCGCAAAGAAATTTGTTTAACAGTAATTTTTGATATATTTTATATCACTTACAGTCATATAACAAGTTATTAACCCTTAGCACTCGAGTGGTGACTGTGAAGCACCACTAGAAATTGTTGTGGCATTATTTCAAGGAAATTACAAAAAAAAAAAGAAAATATTTGTTACATTACAAAATTTGTATTTAATTGATCACTGAATATTTCAATATTATATGTGGAAATCGCATCAGTTTCGTATGAATAAAATGAAAATATTCTAAGACGGAAGAAAAATTTAGTTTTAGAATGAAAATAGTTCCGAGTGCAAAGGGTTAATAAGTATTAGCAATAAAAAAAATGAAATTCAAAAGCAGTCAAAATGACTTGCTTAGGCAATCTAGTGTTAAAATATTACGAGCCCTTAATTTAGCACTGTTGAATCGACTCTGGTACACTTTCAATTTCTTATCTATTCAAATCGTTGACACGGAAAAGAAAAATGTATTGAATTTAACCCCTTGCGTTACTATTTAATTTATGATTATAATGAACAGAAGTTCTTCATGGTTCAGAATTTCATAGAAAAGAAAAGATAGTTTATATTTATTGTGTGCCTACGTTTTATCCAAAGGATATATATCAACTACAGCAAAATAGAATTTTATTTCGGTTTAAATGAAATTAATAACATACATGCTGATTAGACAAGTGTTCTAAAAGGCGGATTTAGATACCAATATCTGTGTTCGTTTTATTTTGGAGAAATCGGTGTCGTAATGAATAAAATATATTTCGAATGTTAAAGAATTCGTTACAGTAATTAAAATCTTAAAAAAGACACGACTGACTATTGTGCAGCAGTGAATGACATTTGCGAGCGTCTAGAATCTACAGTCTCGTGCCTTTCATTCGGACGCTTTCACAAAATAGTCGATTCTCGACAACGTCATTTGAAAGCTATGCCGGAGATACGACGCGGCACGAGAAAAAAAAAATATCTTGAAAAGAAGGTAACTCGAATTGAAAAGAAGGAGAAGAAGAAAAAAAACGGGGCGATTCTAAGTATTTATTTCTTCGACCTTTTCGCGTTCGACGATACCATTATCGTCGCGTGGAAAATATAGAGAAAAACTAACAAAAAAGCGTCTTCCTCATTGTTCGAGAGTTCGTATTAATTAACGTGGAATATCTAAAGAATCGTATAATTTAAAGGGAAGCAGATGGCCGCGAACAAAGGGGGAGGCTGATATGAGCCGTCGAAGAGAATCGATCGGAACGGATTCCGATAGACGAGATACGGGGGTTAATAAACCCCCATACGGTCATCGTTCTGATCCAGAATATGAACGTGTGTACAAATAGAAATGCACGGCGATCGTTCTCGGCGGAGATTTATTCTGCGATTCATCCCCAGCGGTTTCCAAACGAATTTCGAATTCATTGGCTTAAATTAGTCAATGCTCCAAGGAAAACCAACTATTCGCATTCGCTCGCTAACCGACTGCTAATTTGTATTAAACGGCGCGAATTAACACGAAGAATAGGTGTTTAGCTCAAGGACCCTGTCCGAAGGGTACACTCGCAACGAAAACCTCGACACGACCCATTTTGCGTAAATGTCAAAACAGTCGCGTTTTCTATTTCATAAATTCCAAACGTTATTTTGTCGCTTTATTTTTAAATTTGAAAACTGAAATACTTCCCATTCTATTACTTTCATGCAAAAAAGTTTTAACATCTCAAAAAGCGATCGGAGTAAAGAGTTGCAAAATATGAAAGAAAATCTTGCATCCAATATTCTACATACGAATATTAAAATATAATACTAATGCACTACAAACTACATTATAAAATACTAATGTAAAGTGTACTTACTTCTGAATCTTCTGTACCTCCATCGGATCCACAGCACACAATTATTGATGCACTCACGAGAATAGGTCCGAATAATATAACAACAATCACTAAATAACACACACAACACACTTAACGAAATCGTGACAGCAGACGAGATGTTACTCCGACCACGAATAAAATAATACTGCGATTTTAACCGTTCCCCTTCCACGGACGTGTGATACGAAAACAGGGAATAATTTTTTTTTTTTGGTTTTGTATCTAGTGTTTATAGACCCTCAGCGTCTAACCTGCCTAGGATAACCTGACCGTAACACCTCCGTGGAAGGGATCATTGTTAAAATCGCAGTATTATTTTGTTCTTATAAAATGTGTTGTGTGTGTGTGTTGTTTAGTGATTGTTGTTCAATTATTCGGACCTATTCTCGTAAGTCAATAATTGTGTGCTGTGGAACCGACGGAGGAGCAGAAGATTCAGAAGTAAGTATACTTTACATTAGTATTTTACAATGTATAGTGTTTTATAATGTCTATCATATTTTGCAACGTACATTAACGATCATTAATGATTTGGTGTATAGTATAATTTAATGTGGTTCAAATAATATACTACTGTAAATCAAATATTTTTATTTTGATAACCAGATAGATAAAATGAAATATTTTTATTTTGTATTTCAAATATTTCCTTACAATGAAAATAAGTTGAACAAGTAGTTAATATTATAAATTATAATTTTCAACATGAGAAGCTATAATAGTTACCAAAGTATTATTTGTAGTTTAATTACGAATATGTAACATGTTGATAAACAGACTAGAATATGAGTACGAATGAATATCTTAATTTTGTCTTTGAATTTTCATTTAAAAACGCTGCGAACGAAAATCGAAATTTTGTGCAAATATTGACAAAACAGTGGTGTTTTCTATTTTATAAATTCCAAACAATATTTTGTCGCTTTATTTTGAAATTTGAAAACTTTGAAATGCTTCCCATTCTATTACTTTCTGTCATCGAGTGAACCTACGAATAAACATCTTAATTTTATCGTTGTATTTTCATTTAAAAACGCTGCGAACGAAAATCAAAATTTTGTGCAAATATTGACGAAACAGTGGTGTTTTCTATTTTATAAATTCCAAACAATATTTTGTCGCTTTATTTTTAAATTTGAAAACTTTGAAATGCTTCCCATTCTATTACTTTCTGTCATCGAATGAACCTACGAATAAACATCTTAATTTTATCGTTGTATTTTCATTTAAAAACGCTGCGAACAAAAATCGAAATTTTGTGCAAATATTGACAAAACAGTGGTGTTTTCTATTTTATAAATTCCAAACAATATTTTGTCGCTTTATTTTGAAATTTGAAAACTTTGAAATGCTTCCCATTCTATTACTTTCTGTCATCGAGTGAACCTACGAATAAACATCTTAATTTTATCGTTGAATTTTCATTTGAAAACGCTGCGAACTTTCGTTCGAACCGAACAGATAATTGCTGGAAAATCGAAGTGTGCTCGATTTAAGAGAGGAATAACTGGCATTGTAACGAGAATATGACCGAGATTATTCAAGCAGGAATTCGCAGATGAAATCGAGCGATCGCCGCGGATTTTGAGGACGAGTTAAGTAGAAGAGATGCCTGGAATGATATAAATTCGCCCATGAGAGCTCCTGGCAGCTCTTAGATCGACCGATACGCCGTGTTAACTTAATGACCACGATGTCTGCCAAGACGAATGGCTTTCCCGGTATCTGGAAGATTCTTGAATGCAGGTACCTGACTGCCGACTAAATAGCTCGCGAGCCATCGCTAATTCCGCCTCCGTTCGCCATTTTCCCCGATTAATCGGGATCGAAGTCTCGGTCTGGTCGATTACCTCGAATCGGTTGAATTGCTCGTCGATTACGATAAACGCGCGCGCACAAGCCCGTGATTCGACCGTCACTTTCTCGTGTACTATCAATAAAAACTACATCCTGAGTATCAAAACAGCCAAGGTCATCTCGATGCCTGGCATAATTGAACTTGCAACGATGTTTTTGTATTATTTTTATTGTTTTATAAAGATGCGCACTCGAATAGCTGTTTATTCTTTGAAATTGAAAAATAGTCGCTGTCGGTCTAAGAACATTAACAAGTCAGGAGTGGTTTCTTCAAGCGAGTCTGCTAATTAATTAAATTTCACTCTTTGCTACTCCAGTCTAATTCGGTGAAAACCGTCGGCCGTAATTAGACGTTAATCGATTTACTCGGGAAGGAATTGCGAGTGTATTAAGATGAGCCAAGTATGCATCAAGAAACTTGACTGTTCGCTTCGGTAATATAAAACAGCGCCTGAAACATTAGGATCGTTTGGAACACGTGGCTCTATCGGCGAAAAGAAAAGCGATAAATCAGAGTTTCATGTATAATTCAATAGACTGAGAAAAAAAACACACACAGAAAATCTCCGCACATTTCCAAATCGATCCCAGTCTTTCGCTACTGTACAAAGATCCGCAAATCATGTCAGATTTACTCGTACGTTACCGATCGCAGAAAGAAGGATAATCCACGAAATAGAAGCACTCGAAAACCACAGAAAATTCACTGACACCACTGATGCACACATTCCGGAAAAGGGAATCGAGTTCTGGATCACTCGAGACGGATGATCGAGCACGCAGGCGCGAGCGCGCGCGTCCACGTTTAAAAACCGGCGGCACGCGGAGGCGGAATCATTACGAGACATTAAAACCACCGTTACGAGTTCACTCGCGGATTTTAATGCTCCGAGAACGGATCTGTCTGCGGGTGATTAGGATACTCGAAGACACTGGGAACATTGTTCGCGTTCCAGCAATTAGCGCGCCGAAGCGCTTGCGCGTTTCGTCGAGCTTGAGCTTTTTCGAGCCGGCACGAATATTTTCGACTGACACTTCGAACCGCGAGGAACCCCACTATCTATCCCCTCCCTTCCCCTTGCCCCCTCCACTCGTTTTCTTCCGACACTCGACATTGTAGGAAGCGCGTGCACGCTCCGTTGTGTTTGCGTACAGGGTCATGTGCGACTGGCCGTCGAGTGACTCGTGTTTCAATGATGACGGTGACGGATGGTGGGGGGGGGGGGACAGACAATGATGCTACTTCCAGTCATCAGTCAATTTTTTCTATCCTTCAGGTAATTCGGCTCGGTGACGGGGTTAGGGGACTACGGTGACTCCTCTTTTTTCCTCTGTTCTAAGAATTGCAGAGGATCCTTTGAAAATTTTCTGGTGTCCGATTAACTCTGACAATCTAATCACGATGACATTACGCTTTTCGTTGCTAACGGTGACGAATAACAGAAACTTCTCGTCATTTTTTTCTTCCGTTTGTTACTTCTTTTTCACACTTTCAAATTTTCGACGACATAGCTTGTAGACTTCCGTCGTTTTTCAAAAAAAATTGTGTTTTTACAACTTCTGTTTACTACTTCTCTTTCACGCGTTTGAAATTGCCAAAATATAAGTCTTACACATCTCACTCAAGTGAATATCATCTCATCTCAATCATTTAACAATTTCACAACTCTGGAAAAATTAATTAGAATTTTTATTGTTTTCGTTGAACGAACCTCTTTCTTCAGAAAGTGCTGCCTCCAAAATTAAAGCTATAACATATTGTTCCCTAATTTGTAGTTGTATACGATTAGAAATTCTAGAAGATTTTGTGACAACTGTTGTGTCATCTTTGTGATTACTAGACTGCGGATCTCTATATGCAAAATAGAATTTTTATACATCAGTTGTAATCTATAGGAGCTAAACAAAAATTTATTTTGCTTATTAATCATTTTTATACGTTAAAAATGGTATATCGACATTGTTAAACTCTTTTAACACTGAACGTACCGAGCTGTAAATATAACAGACACCTCTTAAAAATGACAAGATTTAATTAATTTAGAGTTTGCGCGGTTCTTATTGCAATGCTAAAGATATTTATTGAATCATAGCTCACGAAAGCATCCTTATAATTTCAAAAGTTGTCAAATAAAATATCTAGAACCGATCATTTGACCGATAGTGGTACGTTTAGTGTGAACACTTTGACTGCGAACCTAGAAACCTGAAAAATTCCATAGAATCGGTGTTATTTAATGAAATAAAAATTGAAAAAAATTAAATGTATGATATTGAGTAGTCCTCCGACTTTCTTGCATTCTACAGATCCTGATGAAATTTGGTACAACGAATATATTAACGTAAAAATTAATTTTAAAATCTGGACAAATAATTCCGCAGCCAACGTGTTAATCTTTTTACTGTTTTGAATTGCACCTACTCATTTCCGTGGTAAGCTCATAAAATCCGCAGTCTAGCGATTTGCACCCACACACGGAATAAAGACGATGTGGACTCTACAGAAAATCATTCCCAGTTTCCGCAACGATTCTTCTAGGAAGCCGTCGAGAGAAATTGCCGAAGAGCAAACCGAATATAGATATATAGATATATATATATGTATACAAAAATCAATAATGAATGTTAGCCGACGTGACGGGCACGTCGTTCATTTGTTTCCGCGTCAGATGCCTATAGAGATGTCCTAGGCGTTTTTGAACAGAAGCATCTCGGCGCGACGCGTTTGTTTTTTTTTTAACGATTCACTCTCAGTTCGAATCCGGCAGCACACGGGAGAACACGGATAAAATAAAGTATTTGCATTTTATTCACGAGTATACCTGCTTCCTAAAACCAACACCGAAGATTTCCGTGTCTAGCAGAGTAGAAAGATCAAGAGCCCTCGTACTCCTTGTGACCGATCACTTTTACTATCTCCGAAACGCGTTCCGATGCCGTGTCGTCCGGCGTCGGCGAACGAAACCGAGAGCGAAGATCGAATAACATCTCGTACAACGGTATCCAGTGTCTGAACTATCTAAACGGACCAGTCTGAAACCAGTCACACTCCAATTCGCCGACCGGCTGCACGGTCTGACGGGTAAACTCTAATTCGCTCCGTCACGGGCAACGGCAACGAAATCACGCTCGTAAAAACATGAAGCCTACGCGTTCATTCACTGATCCAGCGGCGGCGTAAACGGAGCAAACACACAATCTAAACACTCCGGCGGTGCCAAGAGGATCCACTTTCCAGCAATCGATCACCTGCTCGGCGTGTTTCATCGGTCACTGGGAATGAGACGTCCAGAAGCGCTTATGACAGCTCGAAAATAGGTGATCACCTTCGTCGCGATCCTTTGGCATCGCGTGTCCCGGGACAGGGAACCATCAGGATCATATAGATCAGCTGACGCGTGATTAGAACCGGAGCGGTTGGTGAACCGCCGAGATCTCTTTGGTAACCGGATTCCTGACGGTAGGATTCGGCGGTGGCTATGTAGATCTGGGCTCGGGCCGGAGGCGGCGTCGGGCCGCTCGATCGAGGATCCGAGATGCCGGCGGCCGATCTATCGCGGGAGAACGCAAGGCATGAGTGCGGAACGCTGTAGCGTGTACGCGGGACTGTCCTGTCGCCCGTACCCTCTCGGGCTCTCCATGGGTTCCACACTCCAGCCACCGCACCGTGGCGACCGTTACACCGCGTGTCCGCGCTCGCGTCCGTGTATGCGTGTGATCCACACACACACGCGCGACCACGTGGGACCCCTGCAACAAACCGGCCGCCGCACACCCACGTGGACCCCGGACGATGTAGGCGTGCGTTCCCTGTACTCTTGCTCTCCAACAAAAGAGAAAGAGAGAACGGGAGAACGGCCAAGGGTAGAACGAGACGAACAGGGAAGATAAGAGACAGAGAGATCCGAGGGGGAGACAGGTAAACGGCGAACCGGAGTGGAAGAGAATACGACGGAAGAGACTCGGAGAGAACGGGACGCGATGAGGGGAGGGAGAGTGCAAGCCGGGAGAGACCATCGCGGAAGGAAATTAGAGGGACGGAGAGGAATCGTGACCTGCAAGATAGAAGGGAACCGAGAGAAAGAAAGGGTACCAGGAGATTCTGAATCCTGGAGGCGGTGCCCCACGGGATTCGAGGATGATGGTTCGGTTGCAAACCACCGATCCGCCGTTTCGAATTCTTTGAATATGTGAGAAATTAAAAATGACAATTTTTACAATCTTTGTATTTCAGCCTTTTCTTCGTGAAAATTTGAACATTTCGTCGAAACCGATTAACCCCTTGCACTACTATTTATTTTGTGATTGGAATGATTAGAAATTCTTCGTCGTTCAGAATTTCATAGAAAAAAGAGATAGTATATATTTATTGTATGTCTACGTTTCCCTCAAAGGATATATATATCAACTACAAAAAAATAGATTTTTATTTCGATTTAAAAAAAATTAACCCTTTGCACTCGGCGCTATTTTCATTCTAAAACTAAATTTTTCTTCCATCTTAGAATATTCTCATTTTATTCATACGAAACTGATCCGATTTCCACATATATAATATTTAAATGTTTAGTAATCTATTAAATACAAATATTGTAATCTAACAAATATTTTGTAATATTTGTTGTAATTTCTTTGAAATAATGACACAAAAATTTCTAGTGGTGCTTCAGAGTCACCACTCGAAGTGCTAAGGGTTAATAACGTTCACATTTATTACAATCTATTCAGAATCTTTATGAAGAGTCTGGCTCGTTATTGTAGGGCAAGTGGTTAACCCCTACTTAGTAATATCGAGTCAGACTTGTGACGAAGACTTCGAAGTTAATTCGAATTCTTTGAATACGCGAGAAATTAAAAATGCCAATTTTTACAATCTTCGTATTTCAGCCTTTTCTTCATGAAAATTTGAACATTTCGTCGAAACCGATTAACCCCTTGCACTACTATTTATTTTGTGATTGGAATGATTAGAAATTCTTCATCGTTCAGAATTTCATAGAAAAAAGAGATAGTATATATTATTGTATGTCTACGTTTCCCTCAAAGAATATATGTGCCCATAATTATGAAAGTGGTCTAAGTCATATATTTCTTGTTTTTTTTTTTTATTGAATAAATTTAGTTTAAAATCATGTCGTGTGAAATAAGTGATAAATTCATTTTCTTTTTAATTTTGACTTGGACCACTTTCATAATTATGGGCACATATATCAACTACAAAAAAATAGATTTTTATTTCGATTTAAAGGAAATTAATAACGTTCAGATTTATTAGAATCTATTCAGAATCTTCACGACGAGTCTGGCTCGTTATTGTAGGGCAAGGGGTTAACCCCTACTTAGTAATATCGAGTCAGACTCGTGACGAAGACTTCGAAGTTAATTCGAATTCTTTGAATACGCGAGAAATTAAAAATGCCAATTTTTACAATCTTTGTATTTCAGCCTTTTCTTCGTGAAAATTTGAACATTTTGTGCTGAACATTTCGTCGAAACCGATTAACCCCTACTATAATACCGACTCAGACTCGTGATGAAGACTTCGAACTACACAGGCTCACGAAAGTATTCGAACACCCTTTAAATCGGTATAACTTTTTTTTAAATTCGATCAAACGACCTGACTTTTTTGAGGAGTTAGAAGAATTGGTTTTCCGAATGATGTGCAAAAAAGATTTCCAAAAAAATTGCAATTGATAAGAATTACATGAGAAATTAAAAATGGCACTTTTCACAACTTTTTTATTTGAACCTGCAGTGAAAATTTAAAATATGCGTTTTGTGTATATATATGTTAGTTATATACATGCAGAAAATTTCATTGAAATCGATTAATTCTTCATCGTTCAGAATTTCATAGAAAACGAAAACATAGTTTACATCTATTGTATGGCAATGTTTTGTCCAAAGGATATAAATATCAACTACAACGAAGTAGAATTTTATTTCGGTTTAAAGGAAATTGATAACGTACATATTTATTAGACTCTGTTCAGAATCTTCATTACGAGTCTGGCTCGTTATTGTAGGGCAAGGGGTTAATATATGTACGTACAAGCTGTAAACAGTTAAAAGTGGAGACAATCGTAGTTCTCCACGACTTTCGGTGCCAGTTTCTGCTTAAAATCCATAGACTCGAACATTTTTCGATGCGCGCTGTTTTTATCCGCGTAAACCTAAAGGACAGGCTGGCAAAAATGGAGGCGATAAAAATCGGAATGAAATAATTCGAATTTCCTTGCTAATGAATCGCGACTAAACCTGACACGGCCGGATCGAGACGAAACGTGGATCGAAAGCAGATATAATCGCGAGATTTACGATTCGAGCGAGAACGGAGAGGAACCGGGGCGCGCGCGACCGCGGCCAACAAAAGAGAAAACTCGAGTTGAAACGGTTCCGCCGAACAAAGGAGAGGATGCCGCGTAAATAAATAGCTCGGGGGTGCCTACGCCGAGGAATGGGGGGTACACAACCGTACGCGCATTTGTCCTCGGTGGCAGTTCGCTCTGGGGCCCCCGCAAAAATCGGATCGAGGCAAATGGCCGAGCCGCCGTAACGTAATTGTATCGTGTCAAACGCCGCGAAACGGTAAATGGATTGCACGAAAAAAAAAAACTCCCGATCGCGTTCCGCCAGATTGAAGCGCCATTGTTCTGTCGGCGATATTTAAGATAACTCGAGATAAGCCCGGCGTACATTGTACCGAGTCCGAGGCGGGGAACCGGCCACGCAGCGAGAAAGGAGAACACGCGGGGAAACGGTCAGCGAACAAGCCGGAGAGGGACGGAAGAATGATGATAGCGCGTAGAATACAGAAGTACGTACTGCCCGAAGTAACCAGAGAGCGTATGCGAGAAAGAGTGAGGGAAGAGAGGATCGAGAGGAATGCGAGAAGAGAAAGAGAAACGGGAAGTGGCAGGATATGCACCGAGTAACGCTGGCTCGCGTGCTCAAAGCGATCTTGCAAATCAAGAGTGGATTCTCCTCTGCTCGGATGTTGGCTTTCGAGACGAGTACCCGTGATCCTTTTAATTTCACAACGGAAGTATCGCGTGAAAGTTATCCGTAAATTCCTCGCCGGGGCACGGTACGTACAGAGGAAATGAGAAAACGTGTTTTATATACTTTTACGCTGACGCGCACAGCGGAGTGGGGAGCAGAGACACGTAAGAAAATTCGAGCGAGAAAATATGGTGGGCGATATTTTTGCGTTATTTCGAAAGGAATTGAAAAATTGAAATTATTGCTCTTAATTCAAAATGAATAATTTCTATTCACTATAAACACTAGAAATGTCAATAAGACGCAACGAAAATGTCAGTGGTATTTGCCACATTATATTACCAAGAAAATTGGAATGTGTTTTTCGTTTTATATTTGATTATTCTCTTTGGTATGTTGGATATTGCCCGTAGAACGTGCTACTTTTTGCGAGCCAAGTGAATTATTTCTTACCTGGGTAAGATTTTGATATATGCAGCCTATTCCTTGTCATGTAAACCCTTAAATAAGGAAAAATTTGTTCGCATCCTTCAACGATTAACACTTTGACTGCCAAGCTAGAAACCTAAAAAATTCCATCAAATTAATGCAAGTTATTTAATGAATGCTAATGTATGATATTGAGTAGTCCTCCAACTTTCTGGAATTTTACAGATCCTTAAAAAATTTGATACAATTAATACATTAGCGTAAAAATTAATTTTAAAATTTGGACAAATAATTTCGTCACCCACATATAGGTGACGTGGCAATCAACGTGTTGATATTACAAGTTATTTAAAGTATCGACTCTTCTGTGAAACCAAAACCGTGAAACATTATTGGAGACCAATGTGTCTCGGAGACTGCTTGATATGAAAATACGAGAACGTGATTTATTAGCGGTTTGAAGATAGCGCGAGGCTGCAGGGCAATGAGTGACGATGAATGAGCGAGCGGAACACGAAGACAAGGATACCGGTTCGCGTGTACAAACGGAGATTACAAATCAGAGATAGAGAGGAGTCTTCCTTCATTTCTCCGTGTGCTTGTGCTCTCTCCTTGTGGCAATCTTTACTTGGACTCCATACTTGTCCTCAAATCAACTCAACCTCCCATCTCATTGAAGCGGTAAACATCGTTCGGACTTAAACCGAAAGTTGACATCATTTTATTTCGTGAAAAGAATAATTTTCCGCTGCATTAACAGCGAATTTAAATATATCCGATAACGCACTTGAAACATTCAAGTACACTTGCTTGCTCCGCAAAGAATGTTTAATATTTCACGAAAACAAATCAAAGTTAAAAATGTAACAGGTATGCATATTTTTCATTAAAAATTTTACACATATCGATGATGATCGTTTTAACTTTTGTCGCAGAGTATACGTAACTAATAACTGTGGCTAATTTAGAGTAATACGGAGGCTCACCTTAAATTCGAAACACAATTTATCGTTGAAATTGTGGATGTAAAGATTGTGAATTAACTCGGTTAAAGAGTGTAAGGATCACAGGGATGTAATTCACAGCATTCGGGCAAATGATTTTCAATTAAACTGAGCCAGTGGCAACACGGTCCTTGAACAATTAACGCATCCGCGCAGGCAATAAGCGGTTTACGAGATCAATGATTCACTGATCAAATTACGTGCCCGCATTAACTGACATAGGGAATTAGAAGATCATCGGGGTATTATTATGTAGCGTCGAATTAATTCTCTGTTAAATCTCTTCACCATTTCCTCTTTAAATGAAACTGTTAGGTACTCGTCAGTTTGCAGCGGAATGACAGCGATTATCGGGATTCGAAAAGTAAATTGGCTTTATACGTATGTACAAATAGGTTCAAAAATGTATTGCACTTCAATGAACTATGATGAAAATAAATTGTACTCTTCCTGCATACATTATATTACATATATTATACTTATTTTTAAAGCATAATGAATATTAAAAATAGATCTGCAACATGATCTTAATGAAAACAATTTAACATCTCTGTTTTAAAAAAATAAGGAAGTAATAATATTTAGTACAAAATGGGATTAGTAATTAACGCGAATTAAAAATTGACTCCGTGAATCAATGCTTTTGAATTTAAAACAAATTTTCTGTAAATGGAACTTAAAAAAAAATGAATTCAGAAAATCAAGAGTGACACCTTAAAAACATAATGAATCATTCAGGGACTTTTTTAATTATAATACTTCAACATAGTTTTACGTTTATCTACAGAATTGACTGGAAATATTGTACGGATACTTCTGGGACACCGTGTATAGTAACTTGGGCGCGATACATAGTCCGACGTAGATCCTGTTTACCGTGGCGTGGGTGGTATTTTTAATTTTGACAGTTCCGAAGACAGTTTCGTGTTTCGAGTTTTCACAGGTGAAAAATGCGTGTCCTTCATTTTTGGCTGCCTATAAATCCACAAAGTTACGTCGAAATACTCGATGGATGATTTCCTAATGTTCCCTGCGGGGTTTTGTCGGGTTTTAAAGACCAGTTTATTTGGAGAAATTCGAAAAATTTTATGACCGAAATTTTAAATCTAAAAAGCGATCTTTCACGATATTTTGACGTCGAACCGCCCTGGCCATAAGTATATTGTAATTAAACTAATCAAGACAGACAAACCGACTCGAATTCGATAGATTTCATATGCAACAATCTAATAGTTCTTTTTTTATTATATAAAATATTTTTTACTTTCCTCCATTTTTGTAGCTTTGTGTGCAGGGTGGTTCGTAACAGTTGCGCACGCATAAAATGAAAAGAATCGTATAAAATGGAAATATTCTAGGTCGGAATAAATGTTTGCTATTCGAGTTAAAATAGTTCCGAGTTGCAAAGGGTTCATTCTGAAAAGACTACGAGGGAGCAGGGTCTCGGTAAGTGGGTAACGCGTTGACAAAGGATTCTACCAATCGAGGCAAAAATTCGGTTTGAAAGGGAATATTTAGTGGCTGGTACGAGAGCTCTCTCTCTCTCTGTGAAAAGGAGCCACGACCCGAAAATGCGAAGCGTAACCGCAAAGGCCGCTCCCAAGTCGCCTGCTACAACGCGGAAGTACGCACGTGCGCGATACGCAGCCCCGGTGGTTTCCGGTAACGAGTTCCGCGAGCTGGCGCGGTCTGGCGCGGACGTTGTGCATGGTGCATGGTGTGCCATGGTGGATCCCTCGCTTTCAGCGACGCGCAATCGCGCTCGGTCTAACGAAAATACAAATGCGCGTGATAATAACGAGACCTACCTTTCTCCCGCGAGCTTTCTCCTTCGAGAACGGGAAAAGAAGACCGGAGAAAAACAAAGAAAAATAAAATGTGAAAGAAGAGCGGACTTTGTCCGAAACGCAGACACACTAAAAAAAAAGAAATGAGAGAACAAGTACAAAGGGAAGATTCTCGTAGCCGGAGGGCCCGAAAAATATCCGCCAAAATATCGTTGCATATGAAATCTCCGATTTTAGAATAATGTTGTAAATTGTTTCGATCAAGAAATGCGGATCAACCTAGTTCAACAATAGGTTCACGCACCACCAAGAGCGACTATTTAACATTAACATTTTACAGGCATTCTTTTCATAATACAGGGTGTTAATTTGAACTCTATCGTCTAAATTATTCTTGACTATTAAAAGGTTTCATAACGTTTTTAACACGTTGACTGTGCCAACTACGAGATAACTCGTAGTTTGTATTATCGCCTAGGACGCCACCTGCAAGTTATCTCGTAGTTTGTTAACTTGCCATAATATAATTAATAATATTTTTGCGCCAAGGAATGACATTCGCGGATAAAATGATCAATTATTTGAGAACAACAGTCTTTTGCGATGATAATTAAATTAAATTGGATTTTCACACCGGAATCCTGAAAAGTACCGTGGCAGTCAACGTGTTAAGCATTTCTTTGTCATAAATGTGCATTCGCGGTTGAAAAGATTTTCGGCGTGATGGCGTGTTTCTCAGACTTCTGAGACTGAAGAGGACTTGTAAAGTAGCAAGATAATTTTCTCACGTTATCATAGGTGATACATAGCAACAAAGTAACGCGGCGAACCGCGAAATTTCTGCATTTCGGGCATCTTTAACCCCTTGCCCTACAATAACGAGCCAGACTCGTGATGAAGATTCCGAATAGAGTCTACTAAATGTGAACGTTATTAATTTCCTTTAAACCGAAATAAAATTCTATTTTGTTGTAACTGATATATATCCTTTGGAGAAAACATAGGCATGCAACAAATATAAATTTTCTTCTTTTTTTTAGGGAATTATAAATTACACAAAACTTCTGATCACTGAAACCGTAAAATAAATCGTAGTGCAAAGGGTTAACGCGCAAACACGTATAAGCATTAAAAGACACTCGGCAGAACGTCATAATCGTCGGTTACGTGCCCGGTTGTATTGCCTAACCTAAAAGTCTCATCAGCCGCGTACACCTACTCCCGAACCTTATCAAATATTTGCATTTTGCAGTCTCGCGGGATTATACAATGAGAGACCGGTGCGCACAATTCTAGACGCGCGCGGGTAAATGCTTTACCGTCGAGCAGTTACGGGATAATTAACTTATTATCTGTGTGTCGTTGTATTGCTTTCGACTCGCGGGTCTAGCGAAAGGTTTCCGAGGCGTTATCTTCATGTGCGATCTTAACGCTGAACGCCGTTGTTACGGTTCGGATTTCTTCGTGGTCCCGGCGTTATGTCGTTGGGCCAACGAGCATCGTTGGAACAACCGTTCGGGTCGGCGCACAGTGAGCAAAAACGGCCTTTTTCGATTCAAAATCAAAGAACTTTCGATGGGAATGAGGTAGAGCGATGAATTTTTTTTTAAATGAAAGCTGAAACTTTGTAGAATATGGGAAAAATAGGGAGATTTTACGGTACGAACATTTTTTAACCTTGAGAAAATTCGTTAAAGTTGCACAATTTCAAGAAAGTGCCAGTAGTAATGACAGCGATACGTCAAGTGATGACGAGATGTGAAGTGCTTCATGTTTCGTAAGTAACTCAAAATGTTAAAATACTTCATTATTATTATTTTTATTGTGTTTTATATATGAGAATACGATATACTTTCAAACTAGTGTGTTATCAAGTCATTTTAACGAAAAAATTTCATTAATTTGTGTCACAAAAATCTATTTTTTTCAAAAACCAGAGGTCGCAGACAAATTTTGAAAACAGATTTGAAATCAGCGTGAAAAAATCTATGGGGAACGATATATAGCATGTTAAAAAAAAATTTTCCGCGCGTATTAACCACAACAACAAAATTTTCTTGAAATTGTGCAACTTTAACGAATTTTCTCAAGGTTAAAAAACGTACTGTAATTTTCCTATTTTTCCCATATTCTACAAAGTTTCAGCTTTCATTTAAAAAAAATTTCATCGCTCTACCTCATTCCTATCGAAAGTTCTTTGATTTTGAATCGAAAAAGGCCGTTTTTGCCCACAGTGTACCGAAATGCCTGTTTTTTGGACAAAATTCAATAACTTTTGTTCTGTTTATGATAGAGATATGAAACAAAGTGGGTTTTTTTATTTATATTGAAAGCAATCTCAATGTGATATTATTATAAATATAGTCATTTATTTAAACATTGAAAAACGATATTTATAAACAAAATTTGTTTTTATTGCTGGTTTTCAGTAGATGAATTCTTAGTTCAGTTCTTCCGAAACTGAAATTTTGTTTTATACTATTATAACATTCGTCTCCTCGACACAAATAAGAGTTGTGCTAATTCGTTGTGCACGGATGTACTATTTGATCTTCCTGACCGGTTCTTGCTGCATATTTTGTCAAATAACTCTGAGATTTGCAGGTAGTTGCAGCTAAAACTTATACAATTCAAAGTATACTATCTTACCAATACAACGCAATCAAAATCTCAGCGGAACTTTGCGGAACTTTTTTTTTATCCTCTTCCAAAGATTAGGAAAACCAATGAAACTGAATGGTTTCATTTCAGGTTAATTATTATATTGCATATATGTATTACACAATTTTTGACGATAAACTACAATTAGCCAACCCTTAGCCGTCATTTTCTGAAAAGATTATTTCTTATAATCGTCTTTGGATCATAATATAACGTGAACAAGTTACGGTATGAACTGAGGTACTATTTGATCTTCGTAAAATTCACTTACAAATTCGCTTGTAACTAATTTCCTACTAAACTTTTTGATTTTTTTTTTTCAAAAAATGATTTGTTTGGACATTTTGACATAGTATGAACATAGTTTTAAATCGATATGAAGCAGTGACTTTTTCGATTTTTGTCCATGGTTCGGTACACTGTGCGGCGGAACGATTTTTCCGGCCCGACGGAAAACCAGCAAGAACGCTCCGAAGAAGAGAGGAAACCGGTCAACGCCTGCCGGGAGCCGAATCGCGAAATTCCCACGGTCTCGATCGCGGCTATTTATTTATCGACGAGACAGAATCATCCGAATGTGTCTCCAAGCTCCCACTCGTGCCCGCTGGAAAATCATTTTATTCCGAGACCACCCGGGTCTGCACTGTTTCAACGAGTGCACTTCTAGAGAGCAATAAACTGAAGACGGTATATCGTGGGTGTCTGGCTTGAAGTGTTGTTTCTAAGAGACTCGATAACATTGGTTACTATATTACGAGTTCCACGTACGGGGTGTCCCATTTTCACTGAGTTGTCTCTCTTTACTCTCTAGAAATTGATGTTCATTCGCTGGCCAAATTTTTATTCAATTTCTAACATTTAATTCATATTTTTATAAATTTCTCCTCTACTTTATTAGAATGGCGAGTTGCAAAAACGGTGCATAGAAAAATGTATATTTCTGTATAAAATAATGAAGGTGGCCCTGAAATCTCTGAAACTTTATAACTTTAACATTTAATTCATATTTTTACAAATTTGTTCTCTACTTTATTAGAATGGCGAGTTGCCAAAACAGTGCATAGAAAAATGTATATTTCTGTATAAAATAATGAAGGTGGCCCTGAAATCTCTGAAACTTTATAACTTTAATATGTAATTCATATTCTTATAAATTTGTTCTCTACTTTATTAGAATGGCGAGTTGCAAAAACGGTGCATAGAAAAATGTATATTTCTGTATAAAATAATGAAGGTGGCCTTGAAATCTCCGAAACTTTATTACCCAGAAAAAAGCTGTTACTGTCATATTGTAGACCTTTTTATACCGAAACACTTCGCCTCATAAAGTGTCCACATATTTTCAAAAACAACGGAGATAATGATGTGCTAATACAGTCGATTCGGAAAGTAAGTTAACGACTGGTGTATGCAGGCAAATGAATATGGCATGTCTTTAATCTTTAATAATGATAATATATGTTTTACTAACATATTTGTTTATTTCCTTACACCTCCTAAATAAAAACAATACAATAATTTGATTTTATTCATCATATTCATTGCCTACATATCACCAAATGTTAACTTACTTTCCGACTCGACTGTATGTATATACTGAACCACCCTGTATACAGGGTGAGTCAGCCAACATTCGCTCCTAAAATATCTTTGTTGTTTCTAAACATACGTCAAACGTCTTATGGACAAGGTCAATGGTTCAGCGAGGCTCGCACAATGCCATAAAAATGTTTAGATATCTCAAGATCACCATCACTTTTTCGAACGGGACCACCCATTTTCAAACACCTACGATAATAATCCATTTTGATAGGAATTCGGTGACTATAATTGCTCAAGGTCACTGAAATACGTACAAATTTCGCCCTCCCCCCACCCTCCTCCGTCGGAGACCGAATAAAAACCGCCACAAAATGAAGTTGATGCGAAAGGAATTGTCTTTTCGAGTGCGGTGAAACCGTTCGCACGTCGCCCGGACAAAACAGAATCGTTCCGGACCGCTTGGCGGTAAACTGTTCTCGGTTATGGCAGGAGTAAAGAAGAGCGAATCCGTCGACGGAATATTCGGCTGGAGGAAGGCGAGGCGGAACGATCGTTCACGAGAGAGTGTCGAGCGAAAAGAGCGGCATAAAGTCCAGCCTTGGTTCAGAATCAGTTGGTGTAGCCAGGGACCGTTTCAATTTCCAGTTTTCCGCGAAATCGGAGCAAGAAAATGGAAAAGAGGAGCGTGCACACACACACACACACACACACACACACACAGCCGTCGTATACCCGTCGCCGTTTCACGAACGGATTCGAAACACCGTAACCAGTTTAGGGCCCGAAAACTTGCTTGATATATTGCGTACGTAACTGGGGGAACGCTGTCATAAACGACGAACGACATTTATGGGACCACAGATTTCGGTGGTACGCGGCCGGCCGTAACTTCGAACAGTTCGTCGTGTCGGGAACTACGGTTAAACAAGGATAGACGAAAATGAGAAACCAAGAGACAGGGAGGGGAATAGAGAGAGAGGAGAGGAGAGAGAGAGAGAAGGGGGAGAACTTCCGAAGCACGATACTGCCGGTAATGAAAATAAAATTACGCCCGGTGTCAAAATGCCGTGCGAATTTGTTGAGAGCGCTCTCGGCCGTTCCCGGACAAATATTGGATTTCACGTGTCGGGGGCCACTTAAAGTATTACGCTCGCATGAAATATTGCTGCGAATGAGGAACGCTGCTCTTTTGAGTGACGTTTAATCACAGGGAAAATTCCGTGCGGGAAAACGTGCCCGCGCGGCGTAAACACGATCGTCCGCGAGCACGTTGGAAATTTTATAGCCGATTCAAGAAGAGATTCGAGATGATTTACGACGGCTACGTTAATGCACTGCCGTTCGATTGCTTCAATTTGTGCGAAATTGTGCAATCGTGACAGGGGAGAACGGAGGTAATTTCAGTTTGAACATCCTTCGAGCGGAGTAGCACCTAATCGGTGGTCCTACACGAAGGTAAAGACGAGTGTGTCCTAACACTTTTCCTACCTTCGATTATTTAACCCTTTGGGCTATTTAACTCGGCGCTGTTTTACAAAAGAACAAAATTTTTTACGAACTTCCTTTTAATAATATGGAAACGTGCTTGTACCTTACTGTCATCTAAATTATAATCGTGGAAAGTAAATCGTGAAAATTTCATTTTTTGTGGCATATTTTTTATATTTTTATGTTATACAGGGTGTCTCAAGACGGGCGGTATCAGCTTGCATGTGGTGATTATATTTGCAAAAAATAAGCGAGAAAAACGAATCGGTTAATGTACAGGGTGTCCCAGCATTGATGATACAAGCGAGTAGGGGTTGATTCTACATGAGAAAATAAATCGAAAATGTACAATAAAATTTGTTCACCCGCAGCTTCGTTTTCGAGAAAATCGAGTTTGAAAATGAAGCGGAGACGCATGTTATTCGATAGGAATCGTCTGATGCGTCTGATCATGACCAACCAATTCTACTTATATTTTACTTAACGAAGTCTCAAATGAGCAAAATTTAATTCTTTATTTTCGATTTGTTTTTTCATATCGAGTGATCCCCTTTTTGGTTGTACCATCGATGCTGGGACACCCTGTATACATTTTTAATATTAATTATACATTAAAAATAAATATAATTTATATAGGCAGAGTAATTTTGGGTCTCCTACTCTACTACCTTGATGTTTTTGGTTTGTTGAATGTCTAAAGTTGAATGTTAAAAACCCCCTAAATAGTTCTTCGGTGTTACATATTCAGTATTTTGATGTTCAACGTCGCTTCTCGCCATGAATTCGAACATTATCGCGGAACCCATGAAAGAAAGTCACCGTGTTAAATATAAACGCGTCCAATTACGCAACATTTAACGTCTTTAAAACCCGGAAACGACGGTCGTCGTTTAATTGTAAAAATAGTCGCGCAGAGGGCTGGAAAGAGGAAGTTTGCCAGCAGCAGGCCACCGGTAAACAGGACGTATTAAATAATCCAATTTATGCGACGCGCAGGGGCAAGAAGTATGCTCTCCCATTGAATACGATAATGTCATTTCGTTCTGCCCCTAAGCTCGCGTCGCGCTAATAAAAATAACCGTATTAATCACTTACATTACGTCGGCCAAAATATTTCCATGTTTACATACCTGAAACACAAAAATTTCACAGGTGAGACGAGGACGCTTCTTCGAGCAGAAATGGACGTGATTTTTATGTACAAATAAATTTTCGAACAACGTTCAATCTCATAAAAAAAAAAAATGAATAAAATTTTTTCGATCGGCGTTTCAGTTTCAAGAAAATCGAATTTCGAAATCGGCGGTTACGCGTGCTGTTCGATAATAATCGTCTGACCACGACCGACTGATTCTACTTCCTGTGAATGCTAGGACACGCGAATTTTCAAACTCGTTTTTTCTGAAAAAAAGAAAACAAAAACAGAACGAAGTATTAATCGAGAAAATGTTATTCGTTTTTTACTTATTTTTGCAAACATTACTGCACTTGAGACACCCCATATGTTTTAGTATTTGTCTACTTGTTTAAAATAATCTGCAATTAAGGGAAAACCATGTCTCGAGCATAGATGTCCAAGAAGAGTTAGGATGTTCATGGAATTTTTCATTTTTCAAGTGAAATTTTAAGAAAGTGGGATCGAATAAAATCTTGTTTTCAGTGAAAGTAGGCATGGCAGACCTGAAATAAATAAAAATCTGAAGTTAAAAGGCAGCTTTGAAATTCGTTTTCGTTTTTTCTCTCTCGATTTCTCAGTTTCTTCTAGTATTTTTTACCGTGAACGTTGGACGTTCACCTCGAGTCGAAAAGTCGATCGATAACGAACTCGCTCGCACCGGTGTGACCCGATGAGAGAACCGGACGCGAGAGAACGAGGGAAACGTCGCGACGCCTCGCGTCGCCTCGCAATTCGAGACGACTAATCATCGGGACGAGGATCGCTTCATCGCGGACCGGACTCGTCGCAGCAACTTTGAAAACCTTGGGTAAACTTTACAGTTTCACTTAACGAGTCAGCCGGAAATGGAATCTTTTACGACGTTTTTGCGACCGATTTAAGAAGTCGGCAGCCCCGCGGCAACCCGGCAGCTTTCCGCTGGATAAAACGCGGCGACCCGTTGTTTTAAAGTTTCAACAATAACGGACGGGACGGAACTGAAAGTTGGTGTTTTCTGGAAAAACGATGAGACGCCGACGAGACGCGCGACGCGACGGTCCGAAAGAAAATAAACACGCGGCCAGGTGCTTTTCAATACACGGCCGACGCGCCGCACGGAATGAAAATTTGTCGACGCAATGGAATTTGATTCGAAATCCGACTTGACAGAGCGCGAACAATCAATCTCGGGATTAACCATTTACGGTTTAATATATTTTAATGGACTGTGGTTGAAAGTGTTGTTGAAACTGTGGCTGAAAGTGACTGCAACCTGCACGCGCTGCAATCACAAATGGAAATTATTTATGTATTCCTACGCCGCTGTTCCTGTTTAATGAAATAAAAATACGAATCACAAGAGATCGAGTTAGGGCATTTCGCCCGTAACGCGTGTATCGCTGTGTGCAATGTAGTTGCAACTGATACGTAATAATTCATTATTACTTATATATCGTATACGATTATAATAATCAATATTTTGGTTAACCTCTGTTCCAGTAATCGGGTGATACCAATTTTCTACACGCTGTGTCCCAAAAATGTTGTACTTGCAATCTAATCTTTCTATCTCCCATATCATTACTATAAAACTATGTTTAAGGTAAAACTGACTATTTACTATTTTGAATTCCAATATGCATGAAGAGTCATGTCCATTTTTGCACGGTCTTACGACCGATACGATAGAAATGATTAAAATATAAAATATAAAAGGTATATTTTCTTTTTGTAGCAAGCTTAGCAGTTTCCGTGCATCAAGTTTTCTTTTCAAGTCGACTTGCTGTCGTTATTAGGCAGATCGTTTGTAAAAGATTCGCTGGAGCTTGAAACAGTGGATTATAAAGTACACCAATCCCGCGCGACAACAAACAAACGCAACTCGATCCGTGTTCATCGAACATCTCTCCAAATAAAAGTGACTAAAAACAGGAGAGCTAAACATTCGATAATTTTTCCAGCAACCGACCGGAAATTCGTTCTTCTCTCCTGTTGGTTTAAAAATCACGTAACCCGGAAGAAAGAGAAGAGCAAAAATACGGGAGGTACGGTTTCCGTGAATAGAGAGGACGGAAAAAAGGGGAGTAAACGAAATAATGAAGGGACATCGCTTTAAAGTTTCCTGATCTGGTCCGTTCCTGTGAAACTCTGTGCCGTCTAAGAAGATTTGCTAAAATATTATTTAAATTAAAGATTTTCATTTGGTATAGTAGCAATAAATATTATTTTATATCGATACTTTCATAATCCAGAAATAATATATAAATATGTCTAAAATTCCTAGACACCAAATTATAATTTTGAGACAATAATGCGCATGTGCAAGAAGCGATGTGACTGATCAGTAAGGTCACCGAGTCTCATTATTATATTGGGTTGGCAACTAAGTAATTGCCGATTTGTTCAATGAAATAAAAGAGTTTTTCTTTTACTTGTAATGAACCTTAATCTATGATGTATTTTCCATTTTGTTCGATGACCTTTTGCCATCTTTCTGACAACTTGAAAATTCCACGCTCGTAGATAGTCTGATCCTTTTCGGCCAAAAACTGAGTCAAGTTATAGTTTCATCTATAACTGAAATCGGCAATTACGTAGTTGCCAACCCAATAGTATGTAAAAGTATATACGGCATCCCAAAAAAATATTGCACATGTTGCAAAATTTTGGGACACCCTGTTAATAACAAATAATGTTCAAATCTCCAGTGACCGAAGTTGTTATCCTTTTACTAGACATTACTTTCGGTTTATGAATTAAATTTTGCAACACGTGCAACATTTTTGGGACGCCCTGTTAATAACAAATGACGTTCAAATCTCCAGTGACCGAAGTTGTGATCCTTTTATTAGAAATTACTTTCGGTTTATGAATTATTCAAGCTGAAGGACTTTCCGAGCAAGCTCCGAAACAATCAACAAACTATTGCATCTTTCAGAGGAGGGAACCCCCCGCAAAGTAAACTTCATTTTCAACAAAAGATGATCGGATACCACCGTGAACGGAGCAAGAGAGCAAGAGCAAAGATTCCCCGGCGAAGAAATAATTCGCTTAAAACGGTGAAACAAGTTTGTTTGCCAAGAGAAACGTCTCCGTCGAGATGGTCTCGACAAATGTCATAAGGTCACCGGCGATTTCCCGCCGATCGTTGTCTCGCTCGCGATTTCTTCGCGCGGTTGCTCCGTTTCCAACCCCTCGGAATCGTCCTCCCTTACCTGGGGGCGTAATTGTCCTACCCGCGACTCGTTTCATCCCCGTTCGAATGAAATTCTCGAGTTATGACGCGCGCGGACGGAGAGTGCCCGAGTTCCCTCCCTTTTTTTTTTTTTTATTCCCCGTTCGATTTTCTATTTTACCCAGCGGAGTATCTCGGAATCGATGATCTCGGCTGGGATTCGCTCCGAGGAAACTGCCGGTTTAATTGAAGTTCCGACCCCCGGCGACGACACGAATTCTCCAAGAAGCTTTCAACGTCGACTTTATTAAGGACAACGGCGTGGTATCGTCGGCCGCGCAGGACAATCGCGTCTTTTTTTACCCCCCCCTTTCCCTCCATTTCTCTGTCTTTCTCCCACCCTTTCTTCGCTCGCCTATTTCTTCCGTCGAACGACTCCTGCCGCGCACCTCTCGTCCCGGTTTTCCACGAATATAACAAAGAATCATGGACGAGAATGGCAGTCGCCAAGAAACCGGGAAAATGCCACACTAGGTCAGCCGGGGCAGACTCTGATTAAACGCGGGACCCACCAGGACATCCGCGGGCGAAGATCCTGCGGGAAGTTTCACGTGAATTCTTGCGAACACGCGATTGTCCCGTCATCCAGATCCAGCAAGGACGCCGTTATTCGAGGATCTTAATGCTGGAACCTGCCCCGGGGAACACTATTGTGTCCTTCGCTTGATCAATGTAACGAGCATGCCCGCTTTTCTTAAATAACTAGACTGCGAATGATTGCGCGAGGCTAAACTCTGCTTCGGGAGACCAGAAATTTTTCACTCTTTTAAACGCAATCCGGTAGATTTTGGCCAGGAAATACTGAAAACCCAAGTATTAATCCTAGGAGATCAATAGCTCAAAAGTTATGCCCGTGTAAAGATGTGCTAAGAATGTACATAGCAATATGGCGGCCTAACATTAATTCCTAACATTAAAACTTGGATTTTCAGCATTTTCAGAAAAAACGTGAAAAATTTCTGGTTTCCTGAGACAAAATTTTACCTCCATGCCATTTTTCTAGATAATATTTCAGAAGAGGGAATCGAATAAAATATTATTTTCAGTGGTAGATATTTCTTAGATCTTAAATAAATCGTACTGAATTCTGTCGATTGTAATATTCTAAAATTTTTTGAACATTTTCAGAAGCCACGAATAAATAAAGATACGCACTTGGGAAGTATGCGAAGTATTTCTGGCCAACCTAAATGCAATTAACGTATAAACTGAAACTGCTTTAAATTGCTGCATTTTTCCATATCAACGACAGGTATTTCTACGAAAATTCGCTCTCTAATAATTGCAGAGAATATTTTATTTGTACCGCGCGGCGTTCGAATAATGTTTTCATAGTAAAGATTTTCAATATTCGCAACATAATAACTGTCGCGTGTACGGTATGATTGTTCCCCTGGGTTAAACTAGCGAGGCAATAACGCAAGACTACCGAATGGTTCGTTTTAATTGAATGGCTTGGTTCTAATTAATTCAATTTTAATGGTAAAAGCAGTACGTTTGTTTGCGAAACGAATTACCATGACGATATGTTTCTGTGAAAGCATTGTCGGTGAATATGGTGGCGTTGTCGAGGTATGATTTGAGGTCCTTAACGTTTAAATTTTGAATTAAATAACTGGGATCTTTATGGAAATTGCGGATCTCAAGGTTTACTCGATAAACTCAAGAACTAAATATCAACCGAGCACTTTGACAAACATTGATGGTATGTAAAGAAGAAAATTAAATCTGCATTCTATTTTCTTACAATTTCCATTTCGTTGTATTTCATTCTGTACCATTTGCTGTACATCCATAAAGATCCGCGGTCTAGTAATTACAAAAGCTCGGTGTTCTTAACTGAAGACCAATAATAAACTCCTTTCTGTTATAATATAATTCCAAGTGTCCGTAGAAATTTTAATTGTGCCAACGATAATGCCCAACTTGGCAATATTCCTACGGTAGCAATTATTATATTTTTCCATTGTTTTTACCTGGCGAAAAATTACAGTTATCAAAACAGCAAAGAACGCAAATAAACATGGAGTAAAATTCTGATGATTGCATTCAAATATGCAAGTGGATAAAAATACTTCATTTTTTATTTTTGCAAATTTGCTTATACCGGTCAAATCAGTCATTTGAGAATGAAACATTCATCAATTCTGACAGTAGTTTTCGAGGTATTCCTAAAAATAGGTTTGCTGCCTCAAAAATTTATTAACGTATGATACCAATTAGGTGAGAAAATTTGTATAATACACTTTTGTGAAAATTGCAGTGTCATGGTAAATTATATACTAGTAAAGTTTCACCAAAATTGGTGATCGACGCTTCATATGATCTGACAGAGAAGTCGCATTTACGTCTATCAAAAAGTCTGTGTGAAATCTTTGCAGCGAATCCAGCCACGAATATAATAATAAGTCGGAAGTTTGAATGTCCTTTTAGAAGATCGTCAGATTAGCGTTTCTGCAGGTTGGGAAACGGAGTTTTGTTCCCGGCAAGACGATTTCGAGTCACCGTGCCTCGTTACGCTGGTTCTCCCGAATTTATACAGCCGGTCCCTCCGCCTAACCTCGTCAAGCAGAGGGAACCACATGAAAAGAAGGGAGAACGAAGAACGAAAAAAAAAAGAAAAAATACAGAGAGAACCACGGGAGGAAGGGAGAAAGACCGAGCCATTACCACTTGACTCGAATTGCAAAGAACTCCTTCGTTACTCGGCATTCCACTTGACCCACTAACGAAAGGTAACGATCCTCGATTTCTTCTCGCGAATTCAACCGCCATTCCTTCGCATTTATTCAATATCTGGCGAATCTTTTACAACAAATCCACTTCGGACATCGCACGATACGCATCCTCATTCGCGAGAAAGAAGACAGGTTTATTAATTGTCATCTGCTCCACACTCACGGTGACTCCCGTTAATATATCAACGAAAAATATAAGGAAAAAAAATCTTTCCAAAATTGCAATTGTTCGAAATTGCAGAGAAAAACTAAACGTTATATTTTGCAACGCTTTGGTAGACGCGGTCGCCAGAAAATAGCAGCCCTACACGATATTTGTCACAGCACGCTGGCAAGACCCGTGTTGCTGACATATATCGAGTATTCACTGTAGCGGGAATTCTAACATCGATCGGTCCATTTTGATTCTATAATATTGATCCGCGTCGACGAGCGTTGTTCTGAAAACAGACCTACGTTAATTAATCTGCGTAAGTAAAATTTAGATACGACAGCCTGTCCGTGTCAACGATCTTAACAAATTACCGGTCGGCGTATCGCGACTGTACAATGGTAATTAATTAGGAATGAAATAATGATCCAACCAGTGGTAAGGCGTACGACTGATCAAATTTCGAAGCAGGCGGGGACGTAACAAGGAGATATGAGCTTTCGCATTGTAGATGGAACGCGCCAAGTTCGAAACTCTGAATGGATGACAGGGAAACAACAGCTTCTGTGTAATTGCTCAATGTAGGAATTCACAATGGCGGACGCGCCTATACTTATGAACACTTTCAGCATTTTATCGTGTTTTGCGCTTCAATGAACATAGATAACTTGTTTCTATTGTACTTACAAATGGACTGCGGATTTTATGCATTTATGACAAAAATGGGTAGGCGTAATTCAAGGCAGTAAAACCATTAGAAGAATTTAAAAATACGGTTATGTTATTTTCAACCTATTGAACAAATTAAGAAAATAAACGTCTATTTATTTTCTTGTGAATAACATAGCATCGTTACATCGTTGTTTTCTACAATTATATTAATCGTTAAATGTCGATGGCAAATTTGTCTCGTGAAACTTGATAAACACGGATGTGCATCGCGGAAGCGTATTTTGTTGATAACTCCAGGCGGCATAGTTTCGGTGTTGCGTATTATTAGACAACGCCGATGAACCGAGCCTGAAATGTTTATGTTGCGGGAGGAGGGAGGGGGGAGCGAGGGGCCAGGGGGTGGGAGTAAAATAGAACAATGTGTCAAGTGTTTAACGGAGGATCAATAAATTGAGAGTTTGAAATTCCTGGGACGAGGGGAATTGATCCGACAATAGCCTTTCTTTGAGGAAACACACCGAATTGCATTAATATGCATAAGCCGGTTTCAAACAATTTAAGCTACAGAAAGCACTTTGCATACCAATTCAGACACAAAGCCTAGATTATTCGTATCCGAAGTTGGCAGACGTGTATCCGGAGAAAATTAAAACGGTTAATGTGGAAAGGTCTAATTACGAAATTAGGAAACGTGACTCGCGGGAACGCCTGGAGACCACGTACTAATCGAAAAAATGGTCGCTCGCTGATAAAACTTCCGGATACGTCGAGTGAAAGGAGAAATTTCTCTGATTTGTTTGCACTAGCAACCAAACGGATGGGGAAACCTACTTAACCGTGTCCAACGTAACAAATTATTAAAGTTAGTTTAACAACGGTTAATGCCACTTTTCTGAATCATATTTCTGATCGCTATTGAAGTGGGAGAAAACATACTTAAAAAACAGCTACATTTCCAATTGCAAGATTACCTTAATTTATGTTTGGGCGGTTCAAAAATGATTAGGGACCCAATTACTGTGTGGTTAGCAATTAAAGTGTCAATATTAATTATATTATTACACTTATTTTTAAAATATGATGGATATTAAATTCTTTTCATTAAAATTAGTTAATATATATATGTTATACGGAGTGTCCCAAAAATGTTGTATTTCCTTGAAATTATATTTGTTAGTGATAATTAGAAAGAGTTCCAATTTTTGTCGACAAATATTAAGAAAGTGGAATCTAATTTGTAGGTCCAAAATAAATAAAGGACGTAGTAAATTTTCGTCGTATTTATTCCTACGGCATAAATGCAGTTCACGGTCTAGTGATATAATTTATTAGCAGGACTACAAATAGTTTCCATGGAAGAATATTGAGAGACATTTAGAAAAGGTGAGAAGAAATGATTCTATTATGCTGGGGAAAAAAGTCAAAGGCGCAGTGAACGCTAAAGGAACGCCAAATTTAATTAATTAAAGTCAGAGAACGGCGCGATGGCACTCGAATGAAAGGTGACCATCAAGTACAATGTACAATGTTCCATTCCTGTCTGCTCCTTTGCAGAATTACCAGGAAAGACTTCCATCGCTTTTCCTTCAAATTGCGTCTCGCATATAATTCACATTTGTCCCCCGACTAAGGGAGAATAAATCAGAAATTGCGCGGCCCTTGCCACTTTCGATAAAAGTCAGACTTTCGTGCAACACCTCGACCGTTTCCATTCGACTTCGAGTTCGGTGACCCCGGGCGATATCGTATCGATTAATTTGACAATGGTCGTGCGGTGAACCAATCGGCTCTTCTAAAAAAAACGAGAGAAAAAGGAGAAATCTGAAACCCTTTCCGCTTTCCCCTTAATTGCCAACACTCGAGACCGAAAATAATCAACAATAGCCCCGGCGCAAAGGGAGGGTACGGACCGACTGCTCCGGCAGCTCCGCCTCGGCCTCCCTTAATTTGTCCTAATTAGCGCAAACCGGCGTTAACGAAGAGTTTACGTCCGCGGGAATTCATTAAGCCGGTTTCCAAAGTTCGCTGGCCGAACGCGGCTGGCCGGCTACGTAGTCAGGCCAAGCCATGGTCCCAGACATCCATAGCCACCACTCCCCTCCACCCCCCTCCACCGCCCGGTCTTGCTTTGAAAAAAGAAACGAGAAACACCGAGAGAGCGGACTTGCCACTGAATATTCATATATTGTAATCAACCCCCTTTGGTCTAGGGGGTTGGCCGCGTACATGGCCGCGTCTACGTCTTTGGAACCTCGGTCGTGACGAACCGACAAGGGACATCGCCCAGCTCGTACGCGCAGATTCTAATGAAACCTTTGCATAGAAGTGGAGCATCGAAAAATATTCGACACGTACACGTACACTTTCTTTCACCTGCCCGTTTTCATATTTACAAGCTGGAAACAGCCCCCGTGGACAAGCAGCTGCGGTTCGAAATGGCCAAAACGCGATGTTCAATCCTAAACTTTGTTAAAAACTAATCATTTTTTATTTATACGCGCACGCTAAACAGTGCCATCAAAATTAATTGCTGTAGTCGTCCACCTAGAACGTTTTACGAGAGTTTCGAAGTCGGAAAAAAATATGCGAAGATAACAATTTCATCAAATTTTTTTCTGGTTTTTTTGATTTAGTATTACCTTTTGGAATCTGTAAACGAGGAGTTAGCGATCACAAAAGATGGGCGAAATCAAAAAGAAATTTGTGAAATAAAATCCAATGTACAGAAATATTGTGTGTAGATAACAATTCCATCAAATATTTTTCCTGTTTTTTTTAATTTAGTATTACCTTTTGGAAACTGTAAACGAGGAGTTAGCGATCACAAAAGGTGGGCGAGATCAAAAAGCAATTTGTGAAGTAAAATCTAATGTACAGAAATATTGTGTGTAGATAACAATTTCATCAAATATTTTTCTGGTTTTTTTTGATTTAGTATTACCTTTTGGAAACTGTAAACGAGGAGTTAGCGATCACAAAAGGTGGGCGAGATCAAAAAGCAATTTGTGAAATAAAAACAAATGTACAGAAATATTGTGTGTAGATAACAATTCCATCAAATATTTTTCTGGTTTTTTTGATTTAGTATTACCTTTCGGAAACTGTAAACGAGGAGTTAGCGATCACAAAAGGTGGGCGAGATCAAAAAGCAATTTGTGAAATAAAAACAAATGTACAGAAATATTGTGTGTAGATAACAATTCCATCAAATATTTTTCTGGTTTTTTTGATTTAGTATTACCTTTCGGAAACTGTAAACGAGGAGTTAGCGATCACAAAAGGTGGGCGAGATCAAAAAGCAATTTGTGAAATAAAAACAAATGTACAGAAATATTGTGTGTAGATAACAATTCCATCAAATATTTTTCTGGTTTTTTGGATTTAGTATTACCTTTTGGAATCTTTAAACGAGGAGTCAGCGATCACAAAAGGTGGGTGAGATCAAAAAGCAATTTGTGAAATAAAATTTAATGTACAGAAATATTGTGTGTAGATAACAATTCCATCAAATATTTTTCCTGTTTTTTTTTATTTACTATTACCTTTTGGAAACTGTAAACGAGGAGTTAGCGATCACAAAAGGTGGGCGAAATCAAAAAGCAATTTGTGAAATAAAATCTAATGTACAGAAATATTGTGTGTACGAGATTCCAAAAGGCTTGATAAAAAGGAAAGCAACCATTGACTCGCACGGTGAAACATGCTGCGTGTCTCATCCGCACTGCTCAGACAGATCTCTGCACACATGTTTTCGCGTGTCATGCAGTAAAATCCGAACAATGCCCGAAGAATTCGTATGCGCGTCAGCGTGTACCAGAAAAACCTGAACGAACTATTTTAATATACTCTTTCATACCAGAGCACAGGCTTTATAAAATTCTTGCCGAGGTCTGTTGCGACCGCGGTGGGATATGATGGATGAAGGGGGAGAGAACCGGAAGGCTCAAAAATACCGGGTCGAATTTTAACATGTAGCCGCCGCCGCCTCCGCTTCCGCCGTGGAAATTCCCGAAATAATTCTATAACTCAACCGGGCCGCTGGAATCTCCGTTTTCTACTTTACGGAAAGGCTGGGCGCGACCACGGCGATGCACAAACGCCACGCTAAACACGGAAGTATGCCGGCAACGAACGGAAGTTCGGAATTCAATCAGCCTTTGACGAGAGTCCCGGGGTCCGCGTTTGCCGAACATCAGACAGGTCGACCGGTTATGTACCCGTAACCGGCCTCTGTTCGCGCAGCATGCCTCGCAAACGATTCTCGAATGATGAATTCATGCGACCCAGTCTGGATAAACTACCTACGGTTTGATCCGCCTTCGAACTTGCAACCAACCCCCGCCGCGGAGACTGCCGGGTAGGAGGTTTCGGAAGAAGCAACCCTGATTGAGACTTCAAATGGAATCGAACCGTTTCTGCTTCACGCTCCGACGAATGGATCAAGTTCGGGAACCCCCGATCATGCTGCTTCTTATTAAAGGGCATCTTCGCCGTGTAACAAATCACTTTTAAGAATGTTTATTGGAATAACTACGACTATAACTTCGATGTATGTTCGCTAAGCCAACAAGTGAATTAACCCTTTGCACTCCGCTGTCCCCTCTCAGGGAACATTAAAGTTTATTAGCGATTACGGGGAATTAATTTATTCCAGCGCAACTTTAAATAAAATATTGATTTTTTTGCAAATATATATTCCTCGATGTCAACCAATTCATATAAGTCCAATATCATTATAATACGTTACTTGGTTCCAAAATTATACTAAATAATACGAGGATTTGTATATTTCTGCCAGAATGGTTCGGAGTGCAAAGGGTTAAAACTTTGATCGACCAACTGGAAAGCTAAAAAATTCCATAAAATCAAAGTAAGTTTTATAATGAAATAAAAATTGAAAAATATTATATGTACGATATCGAATAGTCCTTCAGCTCTCTTTCATTTTACAGATCCTAACCATGTTTGGTACAGCGAACACATATTAACGTAAAAGTTTATTTTAAAACCTCGACAAATAAGTCCGTCACCCACATATGGGTGACATGGCAGTCAACGTGTTAAATAAGTTAAATTAAATTCTTCTCATTATTTCCTGTATTTTGTACAAGTCTTCTTAACAGCTTCGGCAGAAATAAGTATATCGTTGATGAATAAAACGTTCAATTTTGAAAAATACTCCGCTCAACTCCAATCCATTGAATTTAATAAAATATTCAGAGACAATCCAAAACAGTTGCTCCGTTAACACTAAACCTACCACCGCCGGTCAAATGACCGGTTCCAGATTTTTTATTTCACAATTCTTGAAATTATCACGATGCTTTCGTAAGAATTGTAATAAAAATCGCACAAAATCTAAATAAATCAAATCTAATTAATTTTATAAGAGAATGCATACTAGCCAACTTTAATGCCCGGTAGCTTTAGTGTTAAGTATAGTTGATTAACAATGTTAAAGATATAAATAATGTCATCGATAAATGGTGTAGGGAAAAACTGAGATTATCGAAGTAATATTGATAGGAGAGGAGGGATTGATCTGGCGAATTGCATCGTTTTAAGATTAAGCGAACCATCCCGGGGATTGTGTACTCACTGATGAACCTAATGAAGCAGATAATAAAGATTTTCTTTCGAGATTGATGTTGATTTACGATGATCGAGGCGAGGGAGGTTTAAATAGTGGAAATTTAGTGGAACATTGGGAGCAGCTTCTTAAAAACGCTAAGGACGGGGGAGATCGATCGGGAAATAAAGGAGATTAAATTTCCAGATAACTGACGAGTTCATCTAGGAGGGCCATTATACAGATTGAAAGGAATAATCTCTAACCAAAGGATCAGATACGAAAGCATACTTCGTTAATTGGACGTAGTTTACTTTATCGGCGTCATACACTTCATAAATACAGATTTTCCCGGAATTATCGGTCCAATTAAAGAAAATACATTATTTCCCACATAACGAAAATCCTATCAATTGCATTCAGTCGTTATTCCTGCTTTCTGAGTGTGGTATACAGGGTGTTCGACTACAGTTATTAACTGCTATTTAGTTATTAACAATTTAAAATCCGCCTAAAATGCGGCAAACCGACTACTCTATTTTCAAGAAAACTGAAAACCTACGATACTCTGAGGATATACAATTATACGTCATATTTATAATTCATAAAGATTTAAAGAAAAAGAGAAGTATTCACCGACGTATTGTCTATAATAAGTGAAACAAATATAGCTTGAATAAAACGAGATAAATACTTGAATAAATATTTTAAATATATTAACAAAGAAATATACTTAAAATGTACATAATGGAAACTTCAATGATTTACACCTCGCGAAGATAAAAATGTTTACAATCATTTTATAAATATACATATGTCACGAGGACGTTAAAAGAATGTGTTGTTTATGTTACAGTAACGAAAAGCTGGAAGCGATTCTGTATTGACAGAAAAACTGGAAAGACTTCCTTCTCATTGCGTGGCACTAATTAAACCGAAAGAAAAACGAATACGGCAAAAAAGGGAAAAACAACGGGAAATTTTTACGAGGACATCGACCACGAGTGAAGCCCGATTTTCGATAACTCGCTTACGGATGTGCCACGTTAATTGTTGTAATGCAATCAACCTGTTCGACGCGCGTTACCGCTACAACCCCTCTCGTCTGTGTAATCTTTTGTTCTGCTGACGGACGAACGCCCCGGTGAATTGCACTTTGTTACAAATTTATACGGCGCTCTTTGTTTCCGGTCGATAATGCGTGCCAACGATCTTCCTCAAAATATGATCTCTACACAGAAGTTTTCAGCGTGGTGTTATCCACGAATTAATCTGGTTATTTAATTTTTTCCTCCTCTTCGCAAAAACAATATTGTCAATAATTCACTATACAGTGAATATGAAGTTCTTGACGATAGAGTTCTTTCATACAACACATAATTATTTCGTTTTTAGCGATGTCTTATGAAATATGAAATGAAAAACGGGGTGAAAGACTCCATAGCGTCGCAGAAGTACGGATCCGTAACCGAATGCGCGCAGCTCGGAGTTTTAAAAAAGAGCCCAGAGTTATCAGGGGAATCAGCATCGAATGCACGGAGCGGTGCGGTTGGTTTTCGAGAATTTTCGAATTTCTCGTGGAAAGGATAACACCGTAGATGGTGCACGATGGTAAGAATTCCCATGGGATGGGGGATTTCGCGCGGACGGTCGCGGTAAAGCAGATTAAAAAGCCGCGATTGTTTCGTAGGAGGGTTGTGTGTACGTGGGATAGGGTAGGGTAGGGGGATGGTGCGCAATAAAACAGCCGTCGGGCAGCGGGGCCCGCGCCGCGAGACGGACAGTGATTTCCAATAACGAACTCTGAAATATCCAGGCTCCGGGCCGGTGGCTCCGGGTCCTGGAATTCAATCAATCGTTCCAACACCGGATCCTCGGCCTTTGATTACCTTTATATCCGCCGCGTTCCGTGTAACCGGCCGCGTTCCGATAAACGCTTCGGGAATGTTAAATCCGCGGCGCAATAACCTATTCCCAGGCAACCGGCTGCAAGCTAATGCGCATCGACGCGCGGCCCAGCCCGGAAGTCTACGTTGAAAACGAGCGAGGCACCGGCCGACCTATGCAAATGAGCACACACGGCTCACGGAGTTCGCCAAGGCAATCAAAGGGCCTCGAATCCCGTTGGTCTCGGTTCCTCGGTTCCTCGGTTCTACCTTCTCGCTCCTGTCCGCTTGCTTTTGCTCGCTCGCTCGCTCGCTCGCTTGCTTGCACGCCGGCTAGGTGCCCAGCTCGGGAACCCGCCGCTGTATCCAATAGTTCCTACGGAACGGACTCCAGTCCAGTCACGAACTTCGAATTATGATTTCGTTCTCCGCTTTGCGAGCTTTTACCCATTTACTGCCTCCTATCTGCCAGCCCTCCACGCTTCGGATAAAACCGGGATGAATGCCTAGGGTTATACGAGAACCTAAGGAGGAAATGGCCTAGACGGATAGTGCCTTCTGTCGTTCGTATGCCGGACACTCGCAAACTGAGGTAATTATTTCGGGGATTCCCCCTCCACCCCGTCGTACGAGCTTCCCGAAAAGGGCTTGTTAATCTTCGGGAACCGAGCGAGAAGTCACCGAGACGTTTACATATCACGAACGTACGTTGTCGCAGTAATAACACTGTTGCAAACCGTTGCAGCAATTATTCGAACACCGGTAATACGAACTGTATTATTTCTAGCCACAACGGCCGTTTATTGAAGACCATAAAGTTCTTGCCTATCAATATAAGAACTGCCTCGGTGCGACCGTGTCCCGGCGTTGACAATAGCACAGCTGATCGTGCTCGGCGCCGCGCCGGGACCGGGTGAACGCACTCAGACGTAAACCGTCTGTTTACGTCTTACGCCGAAATCGTCGCGTGGGCCACCTTTCCTATATTCCAAAATACCAAATCCGTTACCTATCGTCCTTGTTCCCCGTGCAGCAGCGGCCGTTAGGGCTGACTAACGTTCAGCACTGCCAAATCCTTTGTCATATTCAAAAACCCCACTCCTTATTCCTTCCGCAATCGGTGGCCCCGCTTAGTATAAATATCGCGCGATAGCCGTATCGCGCTCTCGTTCTTACGACTACCTTCAATCACGCTCACGTCTTTTCGTTCACGCCAATTCTCGTCATCCGACGTTCGTTAGTTTCGTGCGTTTCACGACTGACTTCGCCGTTGCACAAATCGTGTGCTTCACGATTTGTGTGTTATATTCACGCCGTCTCATTTCACTATCGCCTTGTCATCACTCTGTACATATCCATCTGTTAAATATAGTCGCTTATTTATTCCTAAAATACAGTCCACTCGTCTTTTCTACCGCCTTGCTTTCGCCTCTCCGACACATACAGTCCACTCCTTTTTTTTCTCTGCTATCGCACCTAAATCACGACTAGAATCTCAAACAAACACAGTTTGGAACTTCTTTGACGAATTCTTTCACGAATTCATTCATCGTCATTCGTTCTTGAAGTTGATAGTGAATATGAGATTTATCACTACAAGTATAAACCTAGTTGGTTCTATTTTAAAATTCATACAGAAAAATAATTCCTGAACCTAGAAAAAAATTTAAATTAGTTTAAAAAAGGAAGAGAGAAAACCAATTAGAAACCTGCCTTTTAACTTCAATATTAGATTTAATTCTCGATGTATGTCAACAACATGATCGTGTGGATCGTAGCGAAATTTCTGTATCTTGTGAGGGGCCGTGAAGCTCGAGTGGCATGGGATTTAAAGAATGTATTTCGATCAGTATGTATTTAAATAACTTGAAATTACGTACTCCAAATTAACAAAGGCACAGCATGGAAATTGCCACAAGATTTCAGGATCGGTACATCTACCATTGCGGTTGATGGTACATTTAGATGAATATTTGTCTCAATTTTAAAAAGTTTAAGAGGACGTTGACGACTCGATACCGAGTCTTTAAAATGCCAGTGTTGCATTCATTTTTCACTGATTTTCATCGTGATACTGGTTCGTCGGAAAATTTATATTAAATAAAATACTAAGAAATTCCTTCTTCATATCGGATGAGCAGAATCGCTGGAAATAAAGCAGGCATCTGGATACCTTCCTTGCAAAGACTTTACAAGAATTTCATTTAAATATCTATCTGATACAAACTGCAGTGGAATTGAAGGAATATTGAATCGAATATCTTTCTCGTAAAACTCCGATTTATTACCAACCTCCATACAGTCACAATCCACTTCAAGGATTGGTCCGGTACTCCAAAATAAGATGAAATAAAATTGATATAAATGCACGTTTCGCGTGATCTCGTTTCCAATAATTAATTTTACAAACATAGCAAAGTTACCGGTTTGTAAAATCTTTTTTCCACGTGCGGCAGAACTTCTACATACATATGAACGCACGCTGTCGGATCTCTCGGTTAACGAAGAATATTATTTTGCAACAACTACTGCAATTATTCTGCATACTGTTGAAACTTGTATTAATAAATGTTGAAGTTCATATGTCCGGTAACTTTCGTTTAGAAAATTCACGGAAATTGTTAATGTTTTTCTGCCTGTTTGAATGGAATTCGTACGTGGGAGCAGAGAGGAAAACAAGTATTCGCACAACGGCAAAAATGTAAACTGCATCTCTACCACCTCGTCGTCTAATAATAGCTTTTTTCCCTGTTAAACACGAAAGACGGACTTTTTTACGAGAAAAAGCTAGCCATTGATGGACCGTTATCGCTTCACAGATATGCATACCAACGTGTGCCTGTATAATTCCTAATGATCGCTACACACCAAGTGTAATTTATTAACAAACACGCGTGGTGGATCGATCAGAAGTTTCACTCTGTTCAAACATCGATTCCTCTGGTGAACGCAAACACTCGTCTGTCACATTACGAGGTAAACAGATGATAAAGTTAAACCGTTAACTCCCGCGAACCGGCATACAGTGTACTTTGGCCAAAAAGCGATGCAAAAATCCGTTTGAACAAATTAACAAAATATATTCGCTATAAAAATTGCAGATTTCACATGGAAGTTCTAGAGATACAAAATCTATATTTTTACAGTACCGATATAATGTTATAATTATTGTTCGTGAATTTTTTCAGATTTTACAATTTGTTGCGTGATAGTTAAAAAAAATAAAAACCGGCTTTTTCGACGTATTTCCGCGAAAAACTGAGTTAACCTTAAAATTATGACGTTTCATTTTTTCTGTAAGTCTGTATCAGGCAGTGATGTACAGTGGCGTGCAAAAGTTCCCGGCCAGATGGTTTTTCCTATTTTTCTTCCAAAAAAAAAGCGTTAAGAAATTTTTATTAGAATCATATATAACGTCGTATTACATGAAAGGATATTACAAAAAAATCAACGTTAATTATTTTTCTTACTTGTTTATTTGCAGAATAAGTAAATTAACATGTTAAAAAATTTCCGGCCAGTGTGTTTAACGAAAAAATTATGCTTGTTTTTCATTGTGTAACAATTTTCCCAGTACATTATTTAACATGTTGTAATTAATATTTCGTAGCCATGCCTTTTGCATCAATAACAGCAGCACAGCGACGAGGCATGGACGTAGATCTGGCCGCGAACTTTTGCACGTCACTGTATGTATTCGGGTGTTAGACATATCTCAGAATTTTTGAATATCATTAACTAGAGAAAATAGGCCAAAAACTGATTTTACACGGTTATACCTTCTGTTGGGTATTAATGGGTGTATTGCTATAGTCCTATATTTATTTATCACAAACTACTAAACCTCTGAAACATTTCAATTTATTGGAGCAAGAATTAGAGGGGATTCGAGCATTGTTTAAAAAATCAAATGAGCACGTCTGTTAATGTACTCTTTTTCCAACGTGTTACAAATGGCAACAGACAACGGTGTTCCTCCAACTATCACAAAAACCCAAACAAGTAGTCTTTCACTGCTCCAGCGGCAGCGTTGTTCGCGGTTTCTTTTTCCGCGTTTAAGACACCACCGGGTACACTAAGGGAAGCAGAAGTTTCGGACCTATAAAAACGAAAATTCGACGTCTCGTGAGTTTAGGTCTTTTCTCGGCCGCTGGTCGTCGAACTTAAGCCGTCGTTCGACGTTCGTGGTCTTCGCGTTTTACGCGGCAAGCAAAGCTTCCTTCGCGAATCTCGTTTCACGCGCAATCGGGGCCCTTTTAGCTATCTCGGCCCTTCGCTCGCCCGTTTTCGAGCGCGGAACGCGTCGAAAATGCACCGTAAAAGAATCGTCGGTCCCCACGATTCGCTTCTCGCAATTAGGCACAGACTTCCGCGGGATCGAGGAGGGATCGAACAGCTCCATGGACTTCCCGAGTGTATCGTTTCCCGCAGGTCCCTCGTATAACCCTGTGTTGACCGTTCCCCACCGCCTGGATCCAACTTGGAACAGTTTTATTTCCTCCCGGCGGCGTTCCCGTTTTCCTGATATTGTCGGCGTCGTTCCCTTCCTTTTGCGCTTCCGGCCTGTGCATGATTCAGCACAGCTTTCGACACCCGGCTTCTATCGGGGAAGAAACTCGATATCGGCTTTCCCGAAAAGACACAGTTCCTTATTCAACGATCGAACCAGAAGAACGGGAAATCGCTCAGCCTCCGGGGCTAAGGGACGGGATTGAAAAAGAAAGAGCACCGGCAAATGATAAATAAAATTTTTATGCCGGATTTCGCGGAAACTCGATCATTTCTCGTTTCTGTTTCCTGAATAGGCGGCGACCCTGGCCTCCCGACCTCCCCGCTTCCGGTTACCTCCGATCGCTCGCGATCAAAGAACGCTGATTGGAAGCCGGCCGGGAAAACTTTCCCTCCGGTTGTTCATTACTTTCACCGCTTTTGCATTTTGATTTGCGGCATAACGGACTCCACAACTTGCTGTTTACTGCTCGGAGTTCGACGCTGCGTTTCCTTGCAGATCTACGATGCAGCGATTATTTTGCATTTAGAAAACAAGAACGTGCTACCCCACATTTTTCGCAATATTTTTAAAACAATACGAACCCACGGATATAAATTTTTCTAAATAATTTCTGATCCTTAGAATCTTAATAATTTAAAATTAAACATATTAGAACCCGTCATTTTGATGGGACCTGCAAACTTCAATGTTAATAACACCAAATACTTGTCATCACACGAGTATGACGCTTTTTATTTTATAAATAATATATACCCAAAGAAATAAATTAGCTAAATAATTTCTCATCCTTAGAATCTTAATAATTTAAAATTAAACATATTAGAACCCGTCATTTTGATGGGACCTGTAAACTTCAATGTTAATAACCCCAAATACTTGTCATCACACGAGTATGACGCTTTTTATTTTTTAAATAATATATACCCAAAGAAATAAATTAGCTAAATAATTTCTTATCCTTAGAATCTTGATAATTTTAAATTAAAAATATCAGAACCCGTCATTTTGATAGGACCCGTAAACCTAATGCTAATAATCACAAAAATATGTAATCACACGTGTACGACGCTTTTAAAAAGTTGCAAACTTTCAGAATATTTAGTTGAGGAAATAATATCGTGGGTGTTTAAAAAAGGTTGCTTCCATTAACAAAAAAAAAAGGATGCAGAAGTTTTATTTAGAGAAAACAATGTTTTGCTTAAAATTGCCGTTACGAATCGAGCATTTCATATGCAACGATGTGATAAGAATAAAAAAGAATGAACTGGACAACACCTAATTTAACACGTACGAACATTGCAGACGAAACTCGCAACATTTAGAGATAACTGTTTTCGGTATGCTCGACATATTGCGGAAACGAAGACAACCGTGGGTTTGTGGGAGCACAGGTTGCACATCGGGAAACAAGGCGGCAATCGAAAGTGCATCGACCGGTGGAGTAATTGTTTGTTGTAGTTGATAAAACAACGGTAGAAACGGTGGAAAGCAGGAGTCGATCAGGAAGGTACAATTAAAGATAGTGGAGGAACAACGGGCGTCGATAGGTCGAACAGGATCGATGAAACAAGGAGGAAGGAGGACGGGGTCTGCGAGTACCGAGATTTAAGGAAGAGCAAACGGTCAACAAAGGATTCCCCGAACAATTCCCGACGTAACGATACACCCTCGAAAACCTGGAGAAAAGAAGGAGTCCTTGTCGGAGAGACAGGCCTGAATGAGGATGGAGAGGGTTTTCCGTTCGCCGTCGGAACAAGGAGGAAATTCGCTCGAGTGTCCTGCTGGAGGAGCGAAATAAATCACGATCCTCCGGCCACCTATCTCAGTCGCAACCTACGCGAGATGATACATCGTTGCGTGCAGCCCGCGCTTAAAAATCGATTTCAAGTTTCTCGAGAGTGTTTTTCCTGCGTGTCACAAATACTGTCTTCCCTGACTGTGACAGTAAATTAACCGACCTAGGACGCTGTCCTCCGTGCTATTCTCTAGAACGAAACATCTCCTCGTCCTTGGAATTGAAACGTAAATGTTCTGTACACATCGAGCACATCTGTGATTGTCAGACGGTACACGTTGTCTTCTCATTTCCGAGATGTTGCAGTTTCAAATTTAATCTATTTACTACTCTTTTTTACTGTGTTTACTCTACAATATTCGTATTCGTCTCGTTTTTCTAATAAAAATAATCCAACACGATATACGGTAAGGAGCAAAACTGACACACACATACGACATTTTAACAAAAAGTAATTTTTTTGTTCAATATTTGCACGTAGAATACAAAAGAAACGAAATACTCGGTATTATCTGCAATCTTTTGGCTTTTCAAAACAAACTTCATACGATCAACCAACATCGTTTTCTAACAACTTTTGCAGCCATTGATGCCGTCGTTGCAATTTCTCAAGTAATGTATTTCGTCAATATTCTCTTCTCCTGACAAGATAATAATTTTGGACGGCCTCCAAAAGATGCAGAAACTTTACTACAGTATTTTTTCCGTATCTTATGCACAACTCCCTGACCGACGACAAATTTTCTAGCCATTACTCGCGTTGATAAACCCGATTTTAATTGGAAAATCATATTATTCTTCGTATCTTTAGATAATGGCTTCATGATGTTTTATATCGATGCGTGTTAACGCATGAACAACGATAAACTAATAACTACTGCACTCCTGGTCGTGGCATTGACCGTGATGGACTACCAAGTTGTTTACAAAATCTGTGTTTACAGTTCCTAATACCGAGAATCTTAGTGCGATGCAAAACCGACTGCACGAAAAGAAATTGTATGAAACGAAATAATAATAATATCACAAATGTTAAGTTTGTTTTGAAAAGCCAGACGATTGTAAACAATACTAAGTATTCTGTTTCTTCTGTATTCTACATGCAAATATTGAATAAAAAATTATTTTTCTTAAAATGTCGTATGTGTGTGTCAGTTTTGCTCCTTACTGTAATTAAGATCATGTCTCGTGTAATTAGCTATTAACCCCTTGCCCTACAATAACGAGCCAGACTCGTGATGAAGATTCTGAATAGAGTCTGATAAATGTGAACGATATTAATTTCCTTTAAACCGAAATAAAATTCTATTTTGTTGCAGTTGATATATATATATCCTTTGGAGAAAACATAGGCATACAACAAATATAAACTATCTTCGTTTTCTATGAAATTCTGAACGATGAAGCATTTCTAATCGTTAGAAAACAATCGAAAATGGTACAACTTTTTTTTCAGCAAGTTAAAATGTATTATGTAATAACTTTTTTTCTCCGCAAAACACCTCTCTAATTTTTTTTGAGGTTATTCAGTAGACATTGCTTTACAGAATCCTGAAGAGTTTAGGTGCAACAGAGTGCCACACATGGAGAAATTAAACTTTTTGTTAAATGGAGTTTTCGCCAAATGGGGTTTTGTAATAGCAATTTCTCTAAATCTGACAAAAAAATGTTTCAAATAAAAGTTTAACAGTATTAATAAACGTATAAATTGCAATACAAAAAACATTTAAAAAAATTTGTTTAAAAGAAAAAAACAAGATCGCTTCGATTTTTTAAACATTAAACTTTATTTTTGATTTGATAACGTTGTAGCTGGTATTAAGACGAATTCAACGATATATAATATTATGACCTTCACATTACTAATAACGTCGTAATAGTTTTAATAGGCGAAAGAAAGAGAGGCATCGAACCTCTGTCTCTCTCTTGTTTTGCAATTGTTATCCTCCTCTACAGGCTACAAAGAGGTGTATCAGCTCTACTGGAACTGTCGCTGGATGCGACAGTTACGGAGAGACAACTATAGAACGTTTCGACGAGGAAACATACCGCATCGACATCGATTCCAGCGACAAAGAAGTTAGCCGGAACGTGTTCGATAGAGGATCGCGGTCGGCGAAGTGCTCGACAGTTTACCCTTGCGGTATTCGAGCTGATCCAACCCCGTGTATCAGTTTTTCCTCCCGCCAGGAACTTCGTAATGACGGGTATCCGATTTCTGATTGTGAGCGCACGCTGCTTGAATAATCAATATTGCGTAATGTTTTAACGACGTTGTAATTCAATTATACCCGAGCCTGTCCGCGGAGAATGCTTATTACAGTTAACTGTTTCCAGAGTGCAGAAATGCCCAGCCAGCCAGCCAGCCAATGAACTCGTTGGAAAAGGTAACCAGGATCACTTGCACTGCCAATGTTCTTCGGCCCCGGTATTCCCGGCAACTGTGATCCAATATTTGTTTGTAACTGGAAGCTGTACGGTGTATAATCGACGAGCAATCGTATCCGAGCGACCAAAAACGAATTTCAAATTGCTTACGAACGCACTCCTGCTTAACAAATATGTGCACCCTGGAAACACTCAAAAATATATGTCCATTCGGATAATTAGACAGCGGACGTTTATGCGTCTGCAATACGTATGGATTTTCGGAAAATGTTACGATACAACGTTTCAGAAAAAATACGTCCATGATATATTAATATTAAGTTGACACTTTTAAAATAACTTTTTTAACACGTTGACTGCCGGACGGATTTTCCATGATTTGTCCCAGGCGCCAACATGAACTTTTCATTATGCGATGCATATTATGATGAAATATAGTTCCCAGCAAATAATATGAGTTATAAAATCATGTTTGAAGCATTTTTTTTTTTGGTGGGGGTCACCGGTGCCCCCCACGGCGCTGTAGGCAAGTATTACTTTTTTTTTTTTTTAAACAATCGTGCTTCGGTTGCTAAGTGATTACTCTCAGTGTTTCGAAAAAAAAAAATTATTTTGTATGTTCTATATTGCATTAATTTCTTCAAACCATTATAGTAACAATGGTATTATTGAAAAATTGATCAGTATCCATATTTACTATAATTATGTACTTTTAGTATTGACCACGCCGCCGGTCACCGGTGGCCCCCACGGCGCTGTAGCAAAGTCGAGTGCCGGTCACCGGTGACCCCCACGGCAGTTAACGTGTTAAAATTGGTCCAATGACTTGGATTTTTTAAAAATTTACACTGTCACATTTCCAAAACTTTTCATAAATTCAGCGAATGTACGTAAATTATATGGAAATTGCATTTTCAGTGGCTAACGGATATGGACGATATAATACAAACACGTAAGGCATCCTAAAAAATGCATTTTTCGTCTAAAAATACCGATGGCTGTCCGGACGATTTTTTAACGATGCGAGTATTGATAAACTATTTAGACAAAATCATTATCTCATATTTAATGAATGTTTCTCTAATCGTTTCTCCGTTAAGTGCTAGACGATACAATATTTTTTCTCCATTAATGCCCCGTGCACTCTTAAGTGAATATTTTATTCAAAACGTGTCCGATCGTCGAGCGCCGGGAAGTACATGGAACCGCACCGACAAGATTATTATTTTCCGTGACAAGGTAATTTTCTTAATTAATAGTCCGGATAATTTGTCAGCTGGCTCTCGAGGTAGCCTGACAGGACGGAGAAAAATTGCAGCTTCAGCTTTATCGCGCTCATTAATGGGACTTATTATTGCTCGATCGGGGTGCATTAATTACGGCTGCGATAGCTATGATTTAATCAATCGATTCACTGGCTGAATATTGCTCGACGGAATTTCAACGATATAACTTTGTACATTGTACTGTATAGTGTTTAATTCCATGCTTAGGCAGGTGCCCGTCTAAAATTACGTTGCTTATCCGAAGGAAATTCACTGGCAGAAGGCTGGAAACCATTTTCCGGGGAACCTGTGTTAATTAGTTTATTTATTTAGATTTCGTTAACCGCAAACAATGCGATATCATTAAGAAGAATGGCTTACTATTACAATTATATTTAGAAATATATTTTGAGTTATATTTTCCTGTTGAAAGTTTGAATTAGGGTTGTGACGTTTTTACCGTAAGAAGTTAGAGCGAAAGCTAGTGAACTAACAAAAATAATTTATAAATTTTTGGGAAAACGCTCACGTTCTCCAGCCCAATTTAATCATCGATGCGTCCCATTAATTTTCCAGTTTTAAGGTCAGCGGTGATCAAACATGCTCCTTTCAGCGCACGCTGGGCTTTTTATCGGGCGCAGGCCATTTGCCGGCGGGATGATTAAAAAAATCGGTAGTTACCCGACAATTTCGGACGTTTCAAAGTGCGCACTGTGACGTGAATACCGCAACATCGGAAACGCGAACACCGAAAGGGGATCATTATTCCTGATTCGATATTTTCTGGCTGGACAATGGTCGCTCTGAATGTCCGGAAATTGGTAATATTATATTTTCGGGCGGAGCAGCGACGCGTTCCACGAGAACTACGCACCGTCGACCGTCGCCGCTGTCGACGCTAATCAGAAAGAATACCCCACCGAAAATGTCGGAACGGAAAATCCACCAGCCGGCAAATTACGCGAACTCGTGCCTAGTTGGCCGCGAAGTCCCCGCGAGGCTATTTATTACGCTACTTGTGGAATTACTGTTCTACCGGAAACTTTTCCGTCCTGAAAACTACTGGAGATTCTGTTTCGAAAAATCTCTGTCGCCATATGGCCCTCCTTAATTTCACATAATTAATACAAATGTAATACGAATTTTGTCATTTGTAACCCTTAGCACTCGAATGATGACTGTAAGGCACCACTAAAAACTGCTGTATCATTATTCAAAATATTTGTTACATTATTAAAATTGTTTGTATTTAATCCTTAGCACTCGAATGGCGCCACTAGAAATTGCTGTATCATTATTCAAAATATTCTGGAAATTATTAAATTTGTTTGTATTGAATAAATTACAAAACGCTTCAGTATTTTGAATCCCCTAATGCCCCTAATGCAAATAATTACCAAATAATGTTAAGTAGTCAGTTTTAGTGCTCTGTAAATCTAGTGTCAAAGGGACATTGAAGTTGCAAAATATGAAAGAAAACCTTGCATCCAATATTCTACATACGAATAATAAAATATAATACTAATGTACTACAAACTACATTATAAAATACTAATGTAAATTGTACTTACTTCTGAATCTTCTGTACCTCCGTCGGATCCACAGCACACAATTATTGATGCACTCACGAGAATAGGTCCGAATAATTGAGCAACAATCACTAAACAACACACTTAACGAAATCGTGACAGCAGACGAGAAGATGTTACTCCGACCACGAATAAAATAATACTGCGATTTTAACCGCTCCCCTCCCACGGATGTGTGATACGAAAACAGGGAATTCCGGGAAATAGGGTCGGCGCCCCGCCATAATTTTTTTTTGTTGGTTTTGTATCTAGTGTTTACAGACCCTCAGCGTCTAACCTGCCAAGGATAACCTGACCGTACCACCTCCGTGGAAGGGATCATTGTTCAAATCGCAGTATTATTTTGTTCGTGGTCGGAGTAACATCTTGTCGTTCGTTGTCACGATTTTATAAAATGTGTTGTGTGTGTGTGGTGTGTGTTGTTTAGTGATTGTTGTTGAATTATTCGGACCTATTCTCGTGAGTCAACAATTGTGTGCTGTGGATCCGACGCAGGTACGGAAGATTTAGAAGTAAGTACACTTTACATTAGTATTTTATAATGTATAGTGTTTTATAATGTCTATCATATTTTGCAACGTACATTAACGATCATTAATGATTTGGTATATAGTATAATTTAATGTGGTTCACATAAGATAATACTTTAAATCAAATATTTTTATTTTGACAACCAGATAGATAAAATGAAACATTTTTATTTTGTATTTCAAATATTTCCTTACAATGAAAATAAGTTGAGCAAGTAGTTAATATTATAAATTATAATTTTTAACATGAGAAGCTATAATAGTTAGCAAAGTATCATTTGTAGTTTAATTACGAATATGTAATATGTTGATAAACAGACTACAATATCGTAATAACATTACAGGCAACAAAATATCATAAAAATATAAGTTACTGTCAACTATTTGAAATACTATTTTACACAGTCCTACACACCTATACAGGGTGAGTCACCAAACGTTACCACCTCAAATATCTTTGTTGTTTCTAAAGATACGTAAAATATGGTAAGGACAAAGTTGAATGGTACAATGGGGCTGACACGATGCAAAAAAAAAAATTTTGTTTTTATGTCATTTTTTTGGAGATATCAAGGTCACCTTGACTTTTTTAAATGGAACCACCCTTTTTTAAACACCTACAATGATAGTCCCTTTCATTAGGAATTCAGTGACTATAATTAGTCCAAGGTCATTCAAGGTCAAGGACAGAAAAAACGTATAAAACTAAAATATGGAAGCAAAATACGTTTATCACGGTTGAGACGTTTATCGTAGTTGAAGTAAACATACTAAGGTCTCTCAATGTTATTCAGCATTCTTATTTACTATCAGTATGTTTCCAAACGCGATTCCGCTATGTTATATTCGATGACTGAAAAGTGTGATATGATCACGATTTTCTGTGAATGTAGAAAAAATGCAGTGCAGGCCTGACTACTTTATGAAGAAAGGTACCCCGAGCGAAACACTCCTTCTAGACGTACTTTCACTAATACGTACAGGTTGTTTCGAAGTACTGGAAGTGTACATGCAAGACAGTACAAACGGAAGAATCCCACGACTAATGAAGACAATGAAATTAATATTTTAGCAGCTATAGCTGTCAATCCTCACGTGAGTACGAGAAAAATTGCCCGGGAAGCAGGCATAAGTCAAAGTAGCGTAATACGAATTCTGGCCCGACATAAATTTCATCCGTTCCACATATCACTCCATCAAGAATTGCACGGGAATGATTTTCAAAATAGAATTAATTTTTGTCAATGGGGATTGCTTCAAAATCATTCATTTTTTTCTAATGTCTTGTTTACGGACGAAGCAACATTTACTAATCATGGCTCAATTAATCTACGGAACGCCCATTATTGGTCTGTGGATAATCCGCACTGGCTGCGAGAAATTGATCATCAAAGACAATGGAGCGTAAACGTGTGGTGTGGTATTTTGAACGACAAAGTAATTGGACCATATTTCGTTAACGGAATGATGACGGGACAGAAATACGCTCAATTTTTGCAAGAAGATCTGCCAATTTTGTTAGAAGATGTCCCTTTACAAAATCGCTACGATATGTGGTACCAACATGACGGTTGTCCTGCTCATTATGCACGAGTAGCAAGAGAAACGTTGGATTCTCGATATCCAAACCGATGGATTGGACGAGGCGGAACAGTTTCATGGCCAGCACGATCGCCTGATTTAAATCCACTGGATTTCTTTTTATGGGGTCTGCTAAAAGAGACCGTGTACACGGATGCTCCAACAACAGTTGAAGATATGCGTCAGCGTATCATCACAGCATGTACGAATATCACGTCGGATACACTTATCAGAGTTCAACATTCCTTCAGAGCTCGTTTACAACAATGTATCGACGCAGACGGCCATCATTTCGAACATTTATAAAATACAGGTATTCTGCTTCCATATTTTAGTTTTATACGTTTTTTCTGTCCTTGACCTTGAATGACCTTGGACTAATTATAGTCACTGAATTCCTAATGAAAGGGACTATCATTGTAGGTGTTTAAAAAAGGGTGGTTCCATTTAAAAAAGTCAAGGTGACCTTGATATCTCCAAAAAAATGACATAAAAACAAAATTTTTTTTTTTGCATCGTGTCAGCCCCATTGTACCATTCAACTTTGTCCTTACCATATTTTACGTATCTTTAGAAACAACAAAGATATTTGAGGTGGTAACGTTTGGTGACTCACCCTGTATACTTCGATCAGTTTTTGAGTTGTTGAAACTTTTTTGCGAATATCTCGAAAACTAAAGCTGAGCGGCGGTAACATGTATAGGAAAAGGTTGTTCAGAATGATGACCTTGACAACATATTTCAAGGTGATCAAAATCGGTGAAGAAGCCCCTAATGTAAATAATTACCCTTAATTTCTTGCCGCGTTCCATTTTGTTCAATGATGATTGGAAATTCTACCAAGACTGAGTGCCTACATAACGTTATGTTTATATGACTCGAAACATAGAAAGAGTGAAAAATCCGAATAGAAAGTCAAGTGTGCTATCATTTCGCCGACCTCTGTTACACGACTTTTGTTGATAAATACAAGCACGGACAGAGTAGTTCCAGTTTGTCATTATATAATATACTACCGTGAGACGATGTTTATGTACCATTTGTAGAATTCAGAGAATTCTCGATTTATCCTTGAGAACTAAATGATAGTACACTTGTGCTATCTTTTTGTCCAGGAGTGTATAAGGGAAATATTCTAGGTCGAAAGAAATATTTTGTTTTGGAGTTGGTTTTCCGTCGGTTTTCTGATTTTCCTCTCGCTAGCACGGTGACAACGAAACTTCGGTCCGGTGATTCCGCAGGCGTCGCGCCGCAATACGTTCGCGTCCTAAAATATCGGCACTGTAAATCACGCTCGGCCGTTCGACCGAGCTGCGATTGCATTATAAAATGCGGGTAAATTAATTTCAGCGGGGGTGGAGGATTGTTCTATGGGTATAGGAAAAACGAGGGGAACCGAGAAAGGGAAATTGGCCGGTTCTACTGACGGGCGGAAGGGACGCGACGATTGATCTACACGCGCGCCGCTCGCACGTACGAGGGCGATGAAATGGAAATTTATCGCTCACCGGGTGGATGCTTAGCCGAAGCACCGGCGTCGAACGATGTTTAATGGGATCCCAGTGACACAATGTGTGTTTCGCTTTGATTAAATTTTGTTCACGAAACTTGCCTTTGCGTTTTCAGCGCGTGCAAGGCGAGAGGACTTTTTCCGGAACTCGACACGAGCCTCGAAAAATATTTAACCCTTTGCACTCCGCTGTCCCCTCTCAGGGGACATTAAAGTTTATTAGCGATTACGGGGAATTAATTTATTCCAGCGCAACTTTAAATAAAATATTGATTTTTTTGCAAATATATATTCCTCGATGTCAACCAATTCATATAAGTCCAATATCATTATAATACGTTACTTGGTTCCAAAATTATACTAAATAATACGAGGATTTGTAAATTTCTGCCAGAATGGTTCAGAGTGCAAAGGGTTAATGTTGCCGAGAAAAGTGATTTTATATACATAGATCGAGTACAATTTTAACACCAGGTTTACGGGACCCATCAAAAATGGCAATTCACGAACATTGAGACTGTAACCATGAAGAATTATTCCACAAATTTATTTTTATAAAGTAATGTAAAATAGTCACTTTCACTATTGTTAAATTATATGCTATGGGAGAAGCTTAATTATAAAAGTTTTTCATTTATAAGTATATTTGCCTACACATATCTGGCCAGGACATTATCGAAATAAATTATTCGAAAAATAATTATAAAATATTATCTCGTTAAACGTCATTTCAAATAATACTCTGCCGTCTTATTTGAAAAATCGAATAACCATTTTTTATCCAAGAAACGCCTGTAGAAACATCGGCAAATTTTTTCCACTGAGCTACCCCTTTAAACGACCATTTAAAAATTAATATGTGAGTTGTTCCACAATTTTGTTCTATAAAACAGCCCCCCCCCCGCAAAAAAAAAGAAAATCGTAAATCAAGTTTTATACGAAAAAAAATTGTTCGATGGTTTTACAGACGATTCAATTTGCAGCATTGTCGTAGGAAAAGGTGAACTGTACGCTGTGGAGGCTTTAAAACGAATCCAGATTTATGATTGTGCCATTTTTTCTAAACGAATTTATCACCGAATATCGACAAATTCTCGATAATCGGAAATTTAGTGTTCAAACACTTTTCGGATCCGTTGTGTGTGTGTGTGTAAATCTGAATCCGGAAATTGATAATAAAAAAAAAAAAAGAAAAGCGACGACGTTCTCAAATAGTAAAATCGATCCGAAACTCGTAGGACAGGAACAACCGTCACTTGTGCGAGTCAAGGTATTCGATCAAAGCAATCTCACCGACGGTATTAAGTACTCGGTGGTTACGAAGCAATATTGTAACCCGGCAAACTGAATCGTCTGCGCGCGATGCAGGAACTGTTAGCATGTTCCCGCGAGATCGCATTAGGGGATGATATTCAACGTAACGGTGTTTGCGACGTATAATCCTGAAATTACGAGGGTGGTGAGGGGAGGGGGGAAGGTTTGCCACGGTCCCGGCAAAGATTACGGAGGGGCTGGTAACGCGGCGGGAATTCGCGGACGCAGGCCAATTAGAATTCCGTAACTCCTTTCGGCCATTGTAACCAAATTAATTCGAAGCTCGAACACCTCCCGCGGAAAAGATCCTCCCGCGGGAGGTCCGCGACGAGAACGAACAATTCCGCGCGGGAAAACTCGACCGCGATAGGGGAAGAAACGTAACCGTGGAAAATCATTATAATTATTACGCGGATACGGGCGGGCGCAACATGTTCCGCATAGAGGAACTACTTAAACGACGAGTGGTTCATTAACCTCATGCCGGTTAGAGATCGCGAGCCTCGAGAGACCCGCTCAGGAGATCCCAATTAAAATTCTGTATTTTCAATAAAATATCGTCGCGGCACGCTCGCATGAAAATTCTCTGTCGCGAAATCAAGATGATCGACTTCCAACGAATTTCACGTCGTTTCTTTTTCGCTCGACAGTGTCTTTCGTTGGACGATCCTTGTGCAGGCTGTCTCGCCCGATTTTCACATCTTGATTCTCTCAATATTATTAACAAAAATATTTCAGAGGAAAGGGCCTAGCCGATTAAGATGGTCAAAAGTGCCCTTAGACGTTTTTCAATGATTGATGAACCATTCGAAAGCTGCCCAAGAAAAACCCCTCTGAGCAAAATTTCAACCCCCTATCTTACTCGTGAGGGTAGTTACAGGGTAAATTAGATTTTGAGCTTTTCCGCGCATTTTCCGCACTCTGATGCTGCCTAAAATTCTGAAAAAAATGTGGTATATTTTGGACCCTAAGGCAGATTTTTGAGAATTTTTTCAGATTTTTTGGATGCAAACTGTGGTCGTAAAAAATGAAAAACCTCAAAAAAATCGGAAAAATACAGGTTTCTCAAAAATATGAAAACATGCTATTTAGCTGTTTAGTGCCCCAATATAGTACTATAACAGGCAGTGTTGTCAATTTTTTTTAGATTTTTGGTTGGGGTAGATCATTGTCAAAAACAAGAAAAACCGAATTTTTTCGACGTTTCTGCTATTAGGAGGAAAGTTACACTTGTTGATTTTATTACAAGTATATATTAAGTCATTTTTAACGTTATTACATTGAAACAAGTAATTGTTTGACCCATGAAATGTGATTTAAGAGAAAGAGTAATTGTATTTCGTGTGATATATACCAGAATATTTGCAACGTTTACAACATCGCCGGTTGGCAGGGCGGTCAATAATAATATTTATTTTATGCAACCTAGTGTACAAATAGATATAAATCCGCAATAGCCGTCTGGTATTTTTTCTATGTTTGTTGTTACCAAACCAACTAATTGTACTAAGTTTTGCAATAAACATGTTTATTAAAAAAAAAAAAAATTCAAGGCGTCTGACTACGGAGCGGAAACGCTGGGGTTCGAATCCCGTTGGTGGAAAAGTTTTTTTTTCCATACATCATCTTTATTTTTTCAATGTCTTATTACCCATGGTTTATTCATGTGATTTTTTAAATATTTTTTTAACGGTTTAAAAATTCTCAAAAATCTGCCTTAGGGTCCAAAACATACCACATTTTTTTCAGAATTTTAGGCAGCATCAGAGTGCAGAAAATGCGCGGAAAAGCTCAAAATCTAATTTACCCTGTAACTACCCTCACGAGTAAGATAGGGGGTTGAAATTTTGCTCAGAGGGGTTTTTCTTGGTCAGCTTTCGAATGGTTCATCAATCATTGAAAAACGTCTAAGGGCACTTTTGACCATCTTAATCGGCTAGGCCCTTTCAATGGTACCGAGTGGGAAATTATTGGTTTTTTTCAACTCAACTTTTTCTTTTTTTTTTTTTTAATGGACCGAGGTAATCTTTAACCCTTAGCACCCGAATGGCGACTCCAAGGCGCCACTAAAAATTGCTGTACCGTTATTCAAAATATTTTTTGATTGTATTGTACGAGTAAATTGCACTATCTTCATATGTATACAATGAAAAAAATATATAGGAGGGAAATATCCTAGGTCGGAAGAACTGTTTCGTTTTGGAGTTGAAATAGCTTCGAGTGCAAAGGGTTAATACGTCCACGGATGCAACTCGATATCGATTATAAGCTTCTTATAATTTTAACATTCACAAATAAATTATCAATAATTATCATCGTTATATCAATATTGTCTATCCTTTCTTTGAAATTTTTCCTTTTATTTTGCGGAAAGCGTACTACAATCATTACGGACCAGTGAATCCTACAATAGTGAAACTGTGAATTGTGAACCAGAAGGCGATAGAACGCCACGAACGACACGAAGACCGTCGCGACTGATTTTGCACGGCCCTTTCATTTCTGGAATTTCGCAGAAAGGTGCGCCATTCGACGTACCATTGATTGCGACTCGATTTCTCGTTGACGACCGGTTGGAAATGATGATGTTGCGTGAAATAGTTCGATCGTCGGCCCCTTTGTGTCGATTCCGAATGCTCGAGGGGTTAGAGGATTCAGGCCGTGATTGAGAGCGGATACTCGTAGCTAGAATGATCGCTTCGACGGATTATTCAGAGTTCGATAATTATCGCGAAGATAGTGTTACTTCGCTTGCACTACAAATAAAAAAAAAAAAACAGCATATCAAAACTGTGAAACATTTTCAGCCAGCTTCTAGTGATTTTTAATTCCTATGGATTTTATGAGATGCTTTCCATAAAAGAGTGTGACATTCAGTTCTATGATAAATGATATGGAAAAATATACAGAATCGTGAGAGAAAATACTTTCATCAATTTCAGTGAAGGCATCGATAAATAAATAAATCAATAATTTTTTTAAATTTCATCCTCAACTTATCGAAATACTTACTCCAGAAATTTTTACCACGCAGAATCTACGCGACAATGCGACGGACGCGAGGAGTGAACGAATTCACGCAAAAGAGTGAAAACGAACCTAATTGATTAGGTACAGAGACTTCCAGAATCGTAGGAAGGGAGAGAGGGTTGCAAGACATCGGGCCAGATCGCAATGATTCGCGACCAGGAAATCGATGGGGCAATCCGAGCAGGCCACTTAAACAATGTAATTCGTCGGTTTCGACGGCGCCAGTGGCGGCCATTAATTCGCAAAATTAGACGGATAAATCGAAGACGGAGTGAGGAAGAACCCGTGGCCAGATAATAGCGGATAGAGCAAACCGGACGAATGCCGTGAGCCATTATTGGCCCGGATGAAATGCTGGATCATCGTGCTTTTTGTGTGGATCCCGTCCGGAACGGTATTTTTCTTTCATTTTCTTCAACGCGCTGGCAAGAGTAACCGTTCTTCGGTGAAATTGATAGTCGGGCTGGTATATAATGATCGCGCGAGTTACTTTACAATTTTAAATGAAATTCATCTGAAATTTATCCATAACCTCTGCTCAGACACTTTGTTTTCGAGTCGAAATCGTTATTTATTCTAATACAGTGGTGTTCTAATACCGTAGTATATGATTCACAACCAACAGTTTATACTAATAAAATTAAAATACCACAATTGTACTACGATATAATACTACAACTTATTTAATTCTATGGTTAAACTTCACCTTGACGACCCAGAAATTTTTAACGTTTTAAAAATTCCAAAAATCCGGGTTTTAATGTTAGGAATTCACTGGTTCAAAAGTTAGGCGAGTTTAAAATCGAGCGATTGCAAGTATTTTTGACAGTTAAGGCCATGTTGGTAAAGTAGTTATAAATTAATACGTCTCGGTAACTGATTATTAATTCTGGTACAGGAGCACGGAAAGAATAGCTGTCGCATGAATACGATTTTAAACAATAGATCATTGGTACAATGCCACATTGTACGTAACACAACCACTACCGTTGTGCCGAGTAACTAAATAAAAAGAAGCTATTGTTCGCGACGAGCCATCGTCAGTATAATTATGCAGTTACAAGTTGTACAGCAGTTTGAGCTTCTTTATATTTCTTCTCAGCAACATTTTTTTCTACCGGCGCGACGTTTTGATTCATCTTTCATTACGACAATATCTATTTGTTTTCATTCGGCCAGCCTCGCTGCACCAATTCACGAAAACATTTCCACGTGGAAGATAGGACGAGCCAAAAAGGAAAGAGCAGATATCATTTGACAGGAGAGGCTGCCGCGGCAGAATACCGAGACAGTCGTCAAAACAGTTCGTTAGGAGTTTTATCTGTGCCTCGCCGCCGCCCGATGGAAGTTATTGTCGCCATTATACCGCGAAATAATTTCAGAGAGAAGCAAACCGAGCAATTTCAGCGGTTGAATGAACGTTCGCAATTAAAGCGTCCTCCCGCGGTTAATTGTTTCAAGTGATTCACTGACCGATACACGATGAACACGAATTACGAACGGAATTCTGATAGTCGATCTTCTAACGCAAGTTTAATTCAAATCGCAAAAAAAAAAAATGTCCATCCCATTCTTTTCCAACAATTATTCTCGAAGCACTATATACGCTGAAATGTAGACTACAATTTTTAATACTGCATCACGGTTACAATCAAATTTTGTTTAATTTTCTTTCTTTCGAAATGCAATTCGACCAGCGGACGAAATTAAACAACGCGTAAACTTATTCTCATTTAAATGCAGACAAACCAGACGACGGTCAAGTCGAAAAAATAAATTACTGCAAATACCAGCGTTACAAATTCGCAGCGATTTCCATGATTTATATTTCCGTAGGATTTACACGAAAAATGCAAATGAAGGTTTTAATAATGGTTACAGAATGTATTTACGCTTGCACGACGTTGATATTACGAGCAGGCTGATGCTGATATAACTTTGCTTCTCATCTTAAAAGTTTGTTGAATAATCCTTCCTGTGCGTACGTTTGAAAAATTACAATTTTTTCTTTTTTTTGTATCACGTTTTCAGTACCAAGCTACGTGCCCTGTCTGCAACGTATTTTTGGCAAATTTTTTACTTTCTGGCATGTGATGTTATTTTGTTAATACTTACGTTGCTCATATTTGTCTTAGCATATTTATGAGAAAAACATTCGAATTTATTTCGACGATCCTTATATTTTTGTTGCCATTGCTAAACGAGGAGACATTAATTATTGACAAAAAAAAAAAATATTCTCCAGTTACTTCTATGATACAAAATAATGGAAATGTTAAACAAAAATGCTATAATATAAAATTCGAGAGAATTTAACACGATTTTTATTTGCTTTGGATCTACAAAGGCTGTCCCCATTAAAAATAAAATTTTATTTCATTCCACTTTCTTAAAATGTTTCTATAAAAATTGGAAATTGCATAAACATCCGATGTCTAATAATTATAATGTTGATTTTCTGTTATTCTTCTATATTCCTAGAAATAAATAATGATTTATAAAAAAAACTTGTGGTTATTGGTTCGGTTTTGCTGCTTACTGTAAGTAGGATAGAATGGTGCCTCTCTCTCGTTCTTTTCGAATTCTCGTTAACACGGTGCGGTCTGTTCATTAAAATTTTTCTGGTTGGCAGCTCATCTCGATTCGGAATTCTCCATCGAGGTGGCCCAGAATTTTCCCGTGATCCGTCAAACACGCGGTGACAGAGCGTCACGCGGCTAGAATTCGATTTAACATCGAGTCGACCGGACGGACCGGTTCTGCGATTTATAAGACGCTTTGCCGTGGGGCGGCTGGCCTACATATCGTCGCGCCCTTAATATTTTATCGACGACATTCCGGGATTCCGGCGTGGAAAACAGCCGAGTGAGGGATGGGGGGATGCATTGTCATGAAGAGGCGCGGCAGACGTTGCGGTCGGAATGCGGAGTGCGGGGAGCCTAGGCGGTGAACGAGGAGGAAGAGAGCAAGGGGACAAGGGTGGTTTCGGGGGCAAGGGGCAAGGGGCAAGGGGGTACAGGTGAATCGAAGGGCCAGGGCGAAAGGGGACCGACAGGGGGTGGGCTTTCAAAGGTGCGATATCTCACCCCGGTGTTCGAGCACCATCGACCCCTCGGCGCATCTTGCTAAAAGGTGATACGACACGACCGGCTTTTCCGCATTTAACAATCGGCTTTCGTCACACGGCGACGTAATCAGATGCACGGTTTTTTTTATTTTTTTTTTTTATTTAATGCAATTAGAATCTCAAAGTAGAGATTATTTTGCCATACATTATTTTCCTATACATTATACATTATTATAAACTGTACAATTTTCTCAGATATTTAGCTCACAGGCATTCAAAAACGAGTAGGTTATTTTACATACTTCAACCATAGGTCTGGATAGGAGAACATTGCACGAGAGCGGAAGAAAAAGATGCAGTTTCCGTAGTTGTCTGATAAACTCGAATCTCAGTTCATCAAACGTGGGACACTGCCATAGCACGTGGTCGATATCCTGATTCTCATAACCGCACTGACATTGTGGATCGTTTATGCCAATTCGAGCAAGAGAGCTGGCAAGATTGTAGTGTCCTGATCTGCATCTGTTTATCGTTGTGACAATCTCACGATGGAGATTTGTGTGACTGTACCACGGTTTAGATTTTCGGTTGTGGAAGTATGTGAAGTAGTTTACACCTTTAGATAAACCTTCTTTCTCTATGATGTCAAATGTGTTTTGTGTTGCCGCTGATTTAACCGATTCTGTTAGATCTGAGAAGGGAATTTTCACGGAGAATGAGGCTGTCGTGTTGGTTGCTGTTTTAGCTAATGTGTCTGCACTCTCGTTACCCAGAATCCCAATATGAGATGGTACCCAGTAGAATTTAATTTTACTATCGTTTGTGGTTTCGGATGCGAAGTTGAAAACGTTTTTTCTTATTTCAAAGATATAGGGATTCGTTTTTGTGCTTATATTAGTTTGTTTCAACGAGAGTAGTGCACTAAGAGAATCCGTAAAAATGAGAAAATTCTGATTGGGATGATTCAAAGCTATTTTCACTGCGTCGTTCAAGGCTATAGATTCCGCAGTGAAAATTGATGCGTTTTTATTTATACTTCTTACAACGGCGATGCACGGTTAATTCCCCGTCTTTCCGTTAATCTTCTTCAACCGTATCGACACCGACGCCCGGAGATCCCTGTTTCGCGTGTATTTAGGCCAACAGGTCCATCGAACGAACGCTCAAGCCTCGTCGTTGTTAAAATTAGTATTTCATTTCCTGAGTGCTATTTCTATAAGATCGCATTGTGTTCAATTCTTACGCTCCAGTCTACCGTGGCATACCTTACACCACGCAGCTTTCACACAATACCTACTCCAGAACACTAGAGTGCACAGTAAGTCGCAAGTCTTAACACGGCCGAGTCCATTTCGACCTTAATTATTTAATTATTTAATAACTGTATTAAATGTGGTCAATCGTGATATGCAAATCCTATGAAAATTGTGTGCACCTGTGTTCATAATATATTTATGATTTCAGTGCGTACTAGCGAAAAGTAAAATTGTCGATTTAGATAATGTCCTGTTTATTATATATATTGTTTAACGTTTCGATACCGTTTGTGGAATATGTACAATAATGTTGACGAAACTCTGCTGGCAGAATAATTATTTCCAAATAGAATATACTTGAATATGCAATCGAAATTGTTTCGTTAATTGTTTAAATCAAAGTTTAGTTTGATGCGCAGCTCGTTGTTGCGCTCGTTTTGCCACGGTAATCTTGGGACTAGTTGGACCCGACGTTTCAGAGAGCAAAGGATCAACCGTATAGCTAAATGAATTTTAATACTCCGCCGAGTTAATAGTTGCAAGCGAAGAACTTTTATTGAATTCCGGGAATAAATTTATCAGTGAAATAATCAGAGGGAATATAATAGCACGTTACCAAAAATTAGGAGCAGAATGTAGCTTTATTGTAAGAAAATAAATTGAAAGTGTAGTATTAATTATAGCATAAATTGTGGAATAAAAATCGCACAAGTACAAAATATTGGATTTAAGCCACTATTCCAGAAATTTTTACGATCATTTCATGTACGATGTAAAATTGAATCTTAATTTTTATAAACAAAAACACGAAGTACAAGTAAGGTGAATTGATAAATAAAATAATAAACATTCATAAGGCTTTCTATTTCAATAGCAAAAAACTTTTTTCGGATTTTGGACTTATACCATCTGTCAACTAAGGGGTTCATATGTAGGAATCGTCTGACGTGTCTGATCATTGCCAGGTATTACTACTTCCTGCATGCAAAGTCGGAGACAAAATAAAGTAGACCCCATTTAAAAACTAGACCAAACAACTCGAGTTTTTCTGAGTTGTTAGAAGGATTAGTTCACCAGGTAATGCACACAAAAAATTAATTGAAAATTACTAAAAGCCGAAATTGCGAAGGAAAGAGTAAACATCCGAATTTTTAACTTTTTTCTCTGTGCCTGTAATGAAAATTTAGAATGTGTCTTTTGCAAAATTAAGTAAGTTACATGTGCACAAACTATCATCAAAAAGTTTATTATGAGCAGTAAATAATTAAAAATTCTGAGAAACCCCAATTTAAATCCTAAACCCAAAATTCAAACATCTTTCAATGCCTATAATAATCGTAAATAAATCGTTTGTTTTGCGATAAAGCTAGATGACTTTTAATCTGGAGTGCATAAGATCACGACTTTTGGAATTTGATTTCGGCTTTCAATTCGTTCACCACACAACTGCGCATTCTACAACCGAAATGAGACCACGCATAGTGAAACCGGGAAGGGAATGTGTTTCATTAGACTGATAAATACCAACGAAGTAGTCCGTTACACAGAAAATTAACGTTGAAGACAAGGGCGTCGGGAGATCGAAATTTCTCGCGGCGAGAGCAAAGGAAGCGTATTCCAATTCGACGGCGCGAATGAAAGAGAGCCAGAAGTGGTGGAACGCAAAACAGGAAAGGGAATAAAATGTTCTCGGAACGATGGAAAACGCTGAAGTTCCATTCAATTTGATTCGGCTCGAGTGTTTCTCACGCTTTAAGTACTATTTTCGTTGAAAGTATCGCAATGGGCAGACTCGTTAGATTAACTATCCGTATCGCTAAGAAATGAACTTACCGATCGTGGTAGTCTAAGAAAATGTTTTTTCGCCATACATACCTGAAACAGAAAAATATAACTTGGTTAGATAACCTTGTAACACTCGATTCCAGGAGAGGAAAAATTAAATAAAACGAACGTAACGTGACATAAAATACGAAGTACACAGTTTGAAAATTAATTTAAAATTAATAGAATTTCTTGAGACAGAAAGATCACCAATTTCGACTTATACACGAGTCGAATAATTCATGGCATAAATTTTAGAATAACTTTTTTATAAATAGACCAAACGACTTCAATTTTTCTGCAAAGCTAGACGGATTATTCTGAATTACGAAAAAAATAGTGTAAGTTGCTTTCTACAACCTCCTTATTTAGGCACGTAACAAATAAAAGAATACATCAATTCAATAAATCAATATTTTAAGCTTTCCAAGAATTTACAAAAATATTATTAGCTAAGTTTACGAAAAGAGAATATAAATTAAATTTTTTTTCGTAATAGTATTCACGAAAATATGAAAAGATTATTTCGAGAAGAAGTTAGCGTTTTTAAATCTGTATTACAATGTAATATTATAATATTATAATAACACAACACAACAAGTTAATACTGTCGCCGATTTGTGATGAAATTTTTGATCGACGCTTATCGCGAAACAATCCTCTATCAATTTTAATTGTGACTAAATTTTTGATCGATCGGAGTCACCAAACCAATTAATCAGAGCCCATAATCCGAGCTGCAAATGAGAACCGTCGATCGTTGTTTCACTAAGCGGACGTGATCCACGGTGAACAGTTCGGGAGCGCACAACACGTCGTTGTCCCCTTGTTTAATGGTCGTTGGATCCGGTTGCAATAATAATGCCTGCGGGTTCAGCAACCTAACGATTCGTCTCCTAACTCGGCCAGGTAGACGCTTTAAAGGTGAGCTACCATGAATTGCGCGAGATGAGAAGCGGGCACTGTGTTTGTCCTGCGTTCATTCACGCGAATTATTGTTCAGGAATTCCTGATTACTATATCGTGTATAGCACGTAGATTTAACATCTCTGCGAACCACTTTCCCTTAGACGAAAAAATTCTACGAAACTGAAACATATGGAGCAATAATTTTCATGTTTTGAATTGTATTCTTCGACTGAATGAAGAATATCATTTTATTTAGAACACAGATTTTTCTTTATTCAAAACTCATGAACTGCATGAAACAATATAAACAATTGTTTAGTGAAAATCCTGTACCACAGTCCTGTAGTACTGTAAAGTAATTGAGGTGAGTACTCTATCACTATTTAACATCGTTATCTTTATGTAATGTTGTAACAGCGATGGCAAAAATGTTATTTCCTAATTTCAAATAGCTTTTCTGCTGATTGCATTCGTAAATTCCACCAGTGGCCAGTTTATAGATAATGCGACGGCAAACGTATGAAATTCGATTTATCTCATGAAGATAAAATAGTAGAGCAAAATTTCATGGTTGTACACTTGAAACCATGTACATCACATTGTACAGGTGTTCGGAGACATCTGGACGGTAGTGTCCTACATATGTACTAGATGATTGCAAAAGTTTCTGCTCGATTTTCAGAGACGTCAAACTCTTTTCGAAGAGAAAGCAGTTTCTATAAAAGAGGTATACGTCAGCTTGTAAAAGATTGGGAGACAATTATAGCAATGGTGGTCAAAATTATGGACAACAAATCATTTAGACATACACAGGTTAATACTTTTTTTTTATAGAGAATAAAAAGCTTCGTCGAAAATATATGGTCTCATTTGAAAAATGTTAGTCTTGTTTTAACATCGTTTTAAATTCCGGGAGACGTAAGCTTTCGTATTGTCTGAACTCAGTCCATTGTCCATTGTCCTCAGTCTATTGTCCAACTCAGCTATGTCTAATAGTTTTCCTTTAAATTGCGCTTGAATATTGACAAAATCGTGTGAAAGGTGACAATTTCACGTGCTTAATTTTTTCCTCGAATCTTGCCGGTCTCCTGTGGGTCGTGGTGGGGGGGATAAAAAATGTTTTCTCGGATTTGCTTCGTTTGGAACGTTCTTAAAACATCCACGTCGCTCATTTATTTAAAAACATTGTCCGGCTACGCGTGTAGCGTAACTATATATCGAGTTTCATTGAAGCAAAACGCTAATCCAGTTTCTTTGCCGCGACAGACAGAAGATTAGCTAAAGCGGCGAGTCGGGAGCGTTATCAGGCAGCCATGGTGACACTTTGGTTATTGTGGTAATGGCACCGCTTAGGGGCGAGTTAAGTCACGGGACGGTGGTTTCGAGTGCTTTTACAGAAACCGAGAGTAAAATCGTCTATGTAGCTGATCGTGTTCGCGTTCGGGTACCCACGGTCGCCGCTCGTGTACGTGTGCGAGGGGAATTGTCGAGGCTCTCACGAGCGTACCGGCTCGCCAAGTGGATCCTGAAATATGCAACGGACTATCATAGTCATATACCACTTCCAGGCTCAAATCCCGTGACTCTCCTTGCATCAGTGTGGCGACTCTCTATCCTTCTCGACCGTTGCGTCCTCCAAGCTACCACCTTCCTTTTCTCCCTATTTTCGACTGTATCTCTTGTCACGAGTGCACCGGCGGATTGTGAACAGTTGCGCTTAGGATGCGCGGTACAATAGACCCGGGACGGGGAGTGGGGGAGAAAAAAAGTGGGCTACTACCCAGCCAGAAGATGATGTTAGGTTAAAGTGGCACGGAATCCTGAATTCTGGCTGGGCAATATGAACGAAAGCTTCACCGAATGACGGGAACTGTTCCTCTGATTTTTTTTTTTTTTTAATCGCTTCGCGGACTATCTTCGCGATCTCCAGAGCCAGTTTCAAAATAAGCCTTCACTGAATTTTGTTCGCCAGAACACGTTTCTCTGTTCGAGTGCAATCGATAGCATCGGCCTTGCCACTCTTGTACCGTTTCTCACCACTTGTTCACCGATCGGTGGCTTATATACTGTGTGGCTTATAGAGATATTATAGTGGGTCCATAAATACAAGCTTAACGCATTAAAATCGGTCGAATTCGAACACGCATAACTGTTGACCCAGTGAATTCCTCGCCATAAAACTTTGATTTTTCAGCATTAACTGTAACTTTTTTTTATAATTGAAATTATACAAGCATGTATAAAAGTAGATATGTATTTTATGGAAGTTGGTTCGTCTACTATTGACTATCGTATGCGGTTAATTATATTGACAATAACTTTCTCTAAGGACCGGTCATTTTAATGTCATTTTTAATATCCAGGAAACATCCAGACCTTGGCGACATGAGGAATCACTGTATGCAAGTGTCGGTAGGTTTAGTGTTAACACGTTGACTGCCATGTCACCCGTATGTGGGTGACGGAATTAGTTGTCAAGGTTTTAAAATTAATTTTTACGTTAATATATTCATTGTAGTTGGAGGACTACTCGATATGATGCATTTAATTCTTTTCAATTTTTATTTCATTAAATAACCTACTTTGATTTTACGGAATTTTTGAGGTTCGGCAGTCAAAGTGTTGAAAATAATTTTATTAGCCACAACGCACAGTGGGCCCAAACGCCAATCTAGCTGATAAAAAATCCTAGTGATCAAACGCAGCTTCCTATTGCAACTTGTATGGAGTCGTTGTAACCGGGAGACTTCAATCTTTAAATTTATGGTAATTTGGACCGCAAAAAAATTTTTTTAAACTTTTTATTACTTTTACTTTTTTTTTTTTAACTTTTTTTTATTCGCATTTAATATTAACGTTTACCAGTAGCAAAAACACTGACCGTTCTGGGGGACTCTTAAAGGCCGCAACGACTATAGACTTTTGCGTAAATATTACCCTATATAAAAAATCTTCAGAGCAAAACAGAATATAATTTAAAGATCTACAGGGATTTAAGAATGGAAACAAATAAAAAAGTAAGTAATAGTATGTGATTTTAAATACGACTTTTTATCAGCTAGATTGGCGTTTGGGCCCACTGTGCAACGTGGCGAAAGGTATTTAGAGAGTCCCGAAGAGTTGTGATCCGGTGAAACCAGGACGGACGAAGAGGACTCTTAATTAGAGTGTTCCAAGGGAAGATCGAGCAGGCGAACGTGACAATCGGCCCTTTGTATTTCATCGGGCAGTAGAAGACGCGAGTCGAAGAGTCCCGGGAGGAAATGTCGTGTGCCGTCGGCGGAAAAGGAACGCGGAAGAAAGGTGGGTAATGGAAAAAGGAGCTGGAGATCCATTCCCCCCGTTTTTTTTTAACATACCTGTCTCTCGAGCCGGCCCATTAAAATTATATCGGGTGGCCCCGGTTAATTCGGTTATTCGAGTCGCTTTGATACGCGTGTGGCATTCGCTTCGAGCCGTGGCACGATAGCCTGCGCCTCGTAATGCGATAAAAATCCTTGCCGGCACTTTCCCGGCGAAAGAACTGTCCGGCTAATAAGATCGGGGGCGCATTTGCAAGGCTCGGGCGGCCCGCGCCTTTGTTCCCAGCCACAGTGACGCTTGTAACATTATTGCGAACATTCCGGAAGAGCTGGAATCGTCTAATGGCACGAACATCGTCGGCGGAATCGAGTAGCGGGTGGTCGGCTGGCAATGGCGGGGGTGAAGGAGGATGAGGGGGGTGGGTTAGCGAGGGGAGGTGAGGGGTGGGGTGGCAGAAGCAACGGAGGATCCTTTAAACGTAAGCTGCCCGGCCAAGCAGGCGCCGAGAGATAGGTGCAGGAGCACTTAAGATGAGAAAACCGTCATTTCAAAGGCTCACGCGAGGCTCTCCCTCGCCTCTCGAGATGGTAAAAATCCCGGATGTACTTTCCTGATAGAAGAACCCCCGGGTTTCCGGGGAGTCGAGACCTGGGGGTGAACCCGGCGCGCAACCGAGCTGAAAGACTCGCCGGTACGCGATTATGAACAAAAGCGTTTCGGGGTTTGTGCAATTTAGATCCCCGGCTCCCTTGCCCCTTTGGGACGGTCCTAACGGTTCGTCAACGTGGCTGCTTAGTATGATTGGCACGTTGAATCGTATCGTCTTTCCGTGTCACAGTGCTTGCTAACCCCTTGCCGGACAATTTACTTTACGGTTACAATGCTTAGGACCTCTTTAGACTTAACCCTTTGCACTCGAAGATATTTTTACCACGAAACGAAACATTTCTTCCGATCTAAAGTGTTTCCCTTCTATATATAACTTTTTGTATACGAATGTGTTCTATAAGAATGTAGTTGTTAGTCACTGGAAAAACAATGAACGTATTGGAAAACTGTCATGAATCGTATAATTTACTGCATATAAATCTAAATACTTTGTTAATAAATGGGGGAGAGATATTGAATGCAACCGAATTTATGTTATAATTTATATTACGACACTTCACATTTGTATTTTATTGTTAAAATCGGTTCGACGGACTCGCCGAAATAACAAGAACGTGCTACCCACATTTTTAGCCGTACTTTTAAAATTGAATGCGACCACTTTCAAATAAACGGATTTAAAAGAAAGGAAACAAATATATACTCAAAGAAATAAATGTGCTAGATAATTTCTCATGTATGCACCCTTAGAATCTTCATAATTTTAAATTAAAAATACTAGAACCCGTCATATTTTGACGGTTCCCGTAAACCTAGCGTTAAAACAGAATTCTCGCAAGATGACGATTCACTGAAAATCGAACCGCGCCGATACATTGAAAATCATTTGGCCAACAATGAAATTTCAAGCGTTCCCAAGCGAAATGAACAGTAGCGTAAAAAATTGAGATTCAACGGTCGACCACTTTCTGTCAATTCAATTTTCTCTGTATACTTTGATCGCCGTTGTATTCCGGCCTTGTTCACGATAAACGGCGCCGGCGACAAAAGAATCGGCAAAGGCACGGCTGCTGAACGGCCTGGTATAAAACCGTGATAAAAAATATTCTTTGAAGAGCCGGATGGACAGGCGGGAGACAAAGCGGCGATGCCATCAGAGCTACGCCCGTCGTCGACAGAATTCGAAATTCGCCTACCCTCGCCGTTAGAAAGAGGAGCGCGCGCGTAATGCATCTGTTGCGTTCTCTCATTCCATTTTCGGCCGATGCGAATGCATTTTCAGAGCGGAATCGTGCTCGTCCCCGGCCGAGTTATGTCTTCGATAAATCATGCCGGAGTGAAATACGAAATTTACGAATCGCGTATCAAAATTCCATATACGCGTGGAAAGCGCTGCGACGTCCCAGCTCGGCTCGGCTCGGCTCGGCTCGGCTCGGCTCGGCGGCTGCATTTTGCCGACGCGACGCGCGTGGCCACCTCGGTTTTCATCTAAAAAATTCCCGACGGTTTCGTTCGAATCGATTTTATATCACAGAACGACACCAGAAAGGCGTTTGCTGTTCCAAGCATATTTATATTTATTCTTTATATTATTTATATGCATACATGTCATTTATTTTTTATACAACATATTCCATAAGTAAATGCAAGGGACCATCGAACTACAGAATTATTGGCTCTGTCAACAGAATATGAAGACTTACTTAATCATATTTAAAACTTTATGAACACTTTGGAGCCCACAAACCGGTACGACGTTTTCTCTATATATGTCCCAAATACCTAGCTGATAAAAGTCCCAGAACTTTTCTATTTCGAGGCATTGTGATCGCTAGACATCGGATGTTTATGCAATTTCCAATTTTTATAGAAACATTTTAAGAAAGTGGAATGAAATAAAATTTTATTTTTAATGGTGACAGCCTTTGTAGATCCAAAGCAAATAAAAATCGTGTTAAATTCTCTCGAATTTTATATTATAGCATTTTTTTAACATTTCCATAAGCCATAAATGCATAAAGATCCGATGTCTAGTGATCGCACTCGATTTCGAACAATACTGACCTCGGGTAAACAATTGGTGAGCTTCGAGTCGTTCTTCGAATGTTCTAAAGGACGTATCGTAGACTATGATGCGTACATAAACAGCAAACGATCAGAGATTCGCGTCAGAAGAAGAATATTTTTTTTCTATAGATGAGAAAGAAAATGAGAGAGTATCATCAGCCAAGCCTATTAGACACGCTACAAAGCGATGCGACTAAATTTTTAAATAATTTAGACAGTAAAATTATTAATTTCATCATTCTTATCATGCAACCATTATTGAGCATACGAGAATATTTATATTATGCAGTTAATGCAGTCAAACGTTCGTAATCTATACGAAATACCAGAGTCTTATTAAAAACCGGAGAGGTCCTAAGGCTTATGAGCGGGAATGTACCTGGACCTGCAAAGTAGCTCTTATTCTTGAAACACATTCAAAGCAAAGTTTTTATTAACAAGCTTTAGTTTCCGGAAGAAGGAGGTTCCTTGCTACACCTCCTTTTTCTCAATTACGGTACTATCCTATGAATCAATTGTACGTTTAAAACGTAACTACTCGAAACATAACTTGGGAGAGAGAGAGAGAGAGAGTTCTTAAACTTCTTCGCGAGTTCCGAGCGGAGACGAGCGAGCCCATAAAGAAACCGAGCACTTTTGCCTATAAACCGGCAGCGGTAAATAACCTTTCTTCTCATTCCAAGTGTAACGTGGACCTGCCCTTAAGACCTCGGCGAGGGAAAACCCCCGGCGACATTCAGACTTTGCCTGGCAAGCGAGGAGCCCGTCACCACGGGACTGTGACATCGTTCAAAACGCTCGTGTCGCGGTTCCCCATGAGTTCGCGTTCCCCGTGAACGCAAACCCCCGTGATCCTGGGCTGAGATCCTAGTGGCCACTTCTCGCGAGCCACGCGGAAAGTCTCGAGGATCTCTTCCGTTGACAGAAGGAAGGAAGGAAGGAAGGAGGCAAAAGGCGGAGTGAGGAGGACGAGTACGAGGAACGCGGGAAACTGAGGCGTAAAATTGCATTTGCCTGGCAACCGGTGTGACCGTCGACGTCGGGGCGTCGGCGTCGGCGTCGGGTGCCGGGGATCGGCGTCCGTGGCGAACCACTGTTGGCCCCAGCGGTCGGCCGTTCCCCGACCGTGCTGTTTGCTCGTTTAAAGGACTCTGTGTCCCTCTGGTCGGCGATTTAATCAAGTTCAGCCGCGGGAAAATATTATCCGGCTGTGAGTTTCAATCCGAGGGGCGACGAATAGCCAACGGCTCGGCTCGGCTCGGCTCCGCTCGGCTCGGCTACGCTCCGAGCCGCTTCATTGCGGATTCCTGCCACGTATATCACCGGGGAGACGCGCGTGCTGCGCCGGGAAAAAAGAAGACGATGTAACAATTGAAAAGCAGAGGAATACGCCGTTCGGTATTCACAGGACGACGCGTGTAACGTTTCGGTAAATATTTGGTAGCTTCGGGGGAACCATTCCGGTTGCCGCGGTCCTTGTATCGCCTTACTTCCCTGTAATTGTGATGGATTGGTTACGCCGAGCTGTTTAAAACCTCGCCGAACGGCCTGTTTAAATTGCTTCGGCCGCCTCGAACACTGAACGCATGGGTTCGATTTTACAACGTGGGAATTCGTTGCATGGGCACATGGGAGAGGAATCGTTACGTTTGGCCGTGGCAGATTTAGGCGCCGGGGCTACAACGGCTATAGCCCTGGGCGGCAAATATTCGCAAAAATGTTGAACAATTTAAAAGTAGGAATTAAATAAAATAAGAATTGAACGACGTTATATAAAATTGTAAGAAATCACTTAACGCCAGAGTGAATTTGACTCATTTACGATTTTATTGCTACGCTTAGATAATAATTTATTTTAAAACATACGTTGGATTTGAACACTAAACCTAACAAGCACAAAATATATCTTCTAGGAGGGAGAAGATTGAGTTTACTTAAACTGGGAACAATTTTGTTCGGGAAAAATACCAAAATGTTGAACAATTTAAAAGTAGGAATTAAATAAAATAAGAATTGAACGAAGTTATATAAAATTGTAAGAAATCACTTAACGCCAGAGTGAATTTGACTCATTTACGATTTTATTGCTACGCTTAGATAATAATTTATTATAAAACGTACGTTGGATTTGAACAGTAAACCTAACAAGCACAAAATATATCTTCTAGGAGGGAGAAGATTGAGTTTACTTAAACTGGGAACAATTTTGTTCGGGAAAAATACCAAAATGTTGAAGAATTTAAAAGTAAGAATTAAATAAAATAAGAATTGAACGACGTTATATAAAATTGTAAGAAATCACTTAACGCCAGAGTGAATTTGACTCGTTTACGATTTTATTGCTACGCTTAGATAATTTATTTTAAAACGTACGTTGGATTTGAACACTAAACCTAACAAGCACAAAATATATCTTCTAGAAGGGAGAAGATTGAGTTTACTTAAACTGGGAACAATTTTGTTCGGGAGAGATACCAAAATGTTGAAGAATTTAAAAGTAGGAATTAAATACAATAAGAATTGAACGAAGTTATATAAAATTGTAAGAAATCACTTAACGCCAGAGTGAATTTGACTCATTTACGATTTTATTGCTACGCTTAGATAATAATTTATTATAAAACGTACGTTGGATTTGAACAGTAAACCTAACAAGCACAAAATATATCTTCTAGGAGGGAGAAGATTGAGTTTACTTAAACTGGGAACAATTTTGTTCGGGAGAGATACCAAAATGTTGAAGAATTTAAAAGTAGGAATTAAATAAAATAAGAATTGAACGACGTTATATAAAATTGTAAGAAATCACTTAACGCCAGAGTGAATTTGACTCGTTTACGATTTTATTGCTACGCTTAGATAATAATTTATTTTAAAACATACGTTGGATTTGAACAGTAAACCTAACAAGCACAAAATATATCTTCTAGAAGGGAGAAGATTGAGTTTACTTAAACTGGGAACAATTTTGTTCGGGAGAGATACCAAAATGTTGAAGAATTTAAAAGTAGGAATTAAATACAATAAGAATTGAACGAAGTTATATAAAATTGTAAGAAATCACTTAACGCCAGAGTGAATTTGACTCATTTACGATTTTATTGCTACGCTTAGATAATAATTTATTATAAAACGTACGTTGGATTTGAACAGTAAACCTAACAAGCACAAAATATATCTTCTAGGAGGGAGAAGATTGAGTTTACTTAAACTGGGAACAATTTTGTTCGGGAAAAATACCAAAATGTTGAAGAATTTAAAAGTAAGAATTAAATAAAATAAGAATTGAACGACGTTATATAAAATTGTAAGAAATCACTTAACGCCAGAGTGAATTTGACTCGTTTACGATTTTATTGCTACGCTTAGATAATTTATTTTAAAACGTACGTTGGATTTGAACACTAAACCTAACAAGCACAAAATATATCTTCTAGGAGGGAGAAGATTGAGTTTACTTAAACTGGGAACAATTTTGTTCGGGAAAAATACCAAAATGTTGAACAATTTAAAAGTAGGAATTAAATAAAATAAGAATTGAACGAAGTTATATAAAATTGTAAGAAATCACTTAACGCCAGAGTGAATTTGACTCATTTACGATTTTATTGCTACGCTTAGATAATAATTTATTATAAAACGTACGTTGGATTTGAACACTGAAACTACCAAGCACAAAATATATCTTCTAGGAGGGAGAAGATTTTGTTTACTTAAACTGGGAACAATTTTGTTCGGGAGAGATACCAAAATGTTGAAGAATTTAAAAGTAAGAATTAAATAAAATAAGACTTGAACGACGTTATATAAAATTGTAAGAAATCACTTAACGCCAGAGTGAATTTGATTCGTTTACGATTTTATTGCTACGCTTAGATAATAATTTATTTTAAAACATACGTTGGATTTGAACAGTAAACCTAACAAGCACAAAATATATCTTCTAGAAGGGAGAAGATTGAGTTTACTTAAACTGGGAACAATTTTGTTCGGGAGAGATACCAAAATGTTGAAGAATTTAAAAGTAGGAATTAAATACAATAAGAATTGAATGATGTTATATAAAATTGTAAGAAATCACTTAACGCTAGAGTGAATTTGATTCGTTTACGATTTTATTGCTACGCTTAGATAATAATTTATTTTAAAACGTACGTTGGATTTGAACACTAAACCTAACAAGCACAAAATATATCTTCTAGGACGGAGAAGATTGAGTTTACTTAACACGTTGACCGTGTCATGTCACCCATATATGGGTGACGGAATTATTTGTCCAGGTTTTAAAATGAATTTTTACATTAACGCATTCATTGTACCAAATTTGGTTAGGGTCTGTAAAATGCAAGAAAGTTGGAGAACTACACAATATCATGCATTTAACTTTTTTCAATTTCTATTTTATTAAATAGCTTACTTTGATTTCATGGAATTTTTGAGCTTCCTCGTTTGGCGATCAAAGTGTTAAACTGGGAACAATTTCGTTCGGGAAAACTACCTCTAAAAGTTTGTTAACAACGACAATATGGGGTACACGCTGGAGACACTCTGTATAATCGAACCATAAGTTCTTGTACTAAGACGTTACACTGTTCAAGGATTAATGATATCAATTCTTAGAATAATAAACCAAGCACCAGGGGAATAACGTGGGTGTGACGAGCAGCTCAGTGGATTTGGTTCAGCTCGTCTCGTCTCGGCTCGGCTCGGCTCGGTTCGGCTCGGCTCAGCTGAGCTCGGTTCGTCTCGTCTGGGATCTCCATCCTCGCAAAATTACTAACTGCTGCACGAAGGAGGAAAGTTAGAGGCGAAACTCACTTTATATTGTTTGGGAAGCGAAGCACTCTGGGAGTGGGTTCGATTGTTTCATGCATTCTGCAGGCAGAGGAGAGGGGGGCACATGGAGGGGCCGAGAGTCATCGGGAATGCCGCGGCCGAAGGAAATTGATATTGGCTCCTTCGGCTCGTCTGACTAACTTCCAGCCCGTCGAATCGGGACAATTCTATTATCCTTCACCGCGGGATGTTTCAAGTATCGGGGCCACGGTCCGGTCTGGGATCGTTCGGTACCGATCATCCGTTTAATCGCGGGCTCAAGCTGGAAAACTTTGCGGATCTCTGCACATTCGTTTCGGATCGGAATCGTTGAAAATTCCATGAATGCATCTGTTGAGTCACAAATAGATTTCTCGATGCCAACAGGATCCATATGAAACGCCCATTTTGACGGTTTCAAAGGCTATACACTGCTTTCTCCGTAATTCTCGCAAAGATCTCTACTGTCGAAATTTTATCCCCACCACATTAAATTTCAGCTTAAAAATCGGAATTAATTGCAGGGTATGTATTATATTCGGGTATTTGACATCTTTTCGAATTTTTACAAATTTTACATAATATACTTCTCCTCGAAGTACATATGTTTGATAAGTAATTATTGTTAGTTAAAATTTAGGTTCATTATTATTTTCTTATTGCAAGGCAAAGGCACCAGTAGTTGACCATTTTATAGGAAAACATAAAAAATAAGGTTTGAAATGTTGTTATTGTTTTGAAATTTAAACAACAGACGGCATGGCATCCGAGGTTCACTTTCATCAAAAGTGCACTTATAAGTGCGCTTATAAAAACCTTATTTTTTTAATGTTTTTCTATCCTTTACCTTACACGTGCTATCATTTCGTTCTTAAAATAAAACAATTTTTTTGTTACCCACTAAACCTGATAATATTTTAAATTATTTTCAACGAACCGCATATTCTGAGCTCATAATGTTTTGAGATTATACGTCACAAACGTAAAACTGTACATGCGTCGTTGAGAAATTAAAGATAGCACACCCGGGCTATCTTTTTGACGAGCAGTGTTTCTTCGATCGTTAGGATCGACGCAAACGGAGAGGCATGCCAGCTCGATGATCCCTTGTTCTCGGGCAAAACGTTTTATCTCGTTAAAATTTTCCGGGTCGAAGAGACGGTTCCGCGGCGCACAACATTTCCGTCGCGGGCTCGACGAGGCCGGAGCGAGCGGGATCGCGAACACTCGCTCGGAGCTTGCGAGCTTGCGAGCTTGCGAGCTCCGGAGGCCCTTCTTCTCTCCCCGGCCGGCTCGTGGATGAACTCGTCAACGGGGTTAAGTGCGCGTTTCACGAAATTCTTTTCGCGCAGTTCTTTCGTCTTGCTTAACGCCACCGGGAAACGAGGCTTCTCGACCTGTACGGTTAAGCCGGGATCAGAGAAACCGGGATCACTGGCTGCCTTCTAATTAATACAATGCTCGTAGCTGGTCAGAATTGATGAGAGCTTCGTGCGGTACTTGCTCCGGGGTGGGGGCAGGGGAGGGGTATTGACCCGGCTCGAGTTGTGCCACCGCGTTTGTTCGTGTCGGCGTTTGTCTTGGAAACGCCGGTGTTGGACAAAATTTTAAATTCGCTTCTCCTTTTTCCCCCTTTTTCGCCTCGTTTATCGTCGGAACTATTCCATTTTTAATGTCGGGTCACTGCAAAAGTCTAGATGCAATTTTCATCTTTATAATTTGCTCTTTGTCGCGAAAAATATAACAAGCAATCGATTAAGTGTTTACCATCGTTCGCTACGACTGTTTGACAATATTTTTTGTTTTATGTCAATTAACTTCTTCCACGTTGTCTATAAATTGTTATTGCCCTTAAACTGGTGCACTTGAATTACTCTTTCTGAATTTTCTCCTGTTAGCAATGTTGCAGTGTACAGAAAAGAATATATTCAATTATAACGTGAGATGGATACAGGCACCGTCTTGTCGACACTCGAACACATTATATCCTGTTGATAAAAATAATTGGCGGCTTCTTTAGTATAACGAAACTTCGATTACAAAAATTTCGAGTCGAGAAAAGCCTAATGTCGTACTGATATGAATTAATGTAGAAACAAAGCTAACCGGACAACTTCGAAGGAAGAAGAGAGGATGGAGATTTTCTTATTGCGAAATAAAACCCGTCGTCTTATATCGAAGAAAAATTGTAATGATTTCTCGCTTGACCTGTTTCCGGGCTCCGTAAACACAACGCATCCGTGTCGAGTTCTTCGTGTGTACTTCTACGCGCTAACTGCATGGCTTGGAGAAAGGGACGAACACAGAAGGAAAAGGGCACGGGGTTTTTTAAGGGCCGTCCGAGGAGGCGCGTTATTATTCCGTGTACGTCGAAGGTGAACGTTCATTGTATTACCGGCGGCAACCGTAGGTCAACAGTTCAAACTTCTCTTAAAGGATCTCTTTTGCTGTTTAGGGTAACCTAGGTCATGCGACTCGACGAATTATTTCATAGGCTGGAATTCTCGGGGTCCATGACGAGCAGTCGACCCTCTCGAGGAGGCAAGGCTTCAGAAAATAAAAAATTACCCGCAGACGCCAACAATAGCGCACTCTACTCTACTACACCCACTCGTCTGAACCGGCAGTAGAACGCCAGGCTCGCTGGTGTCGGTTACCACCGCCAGCTCCGCGTTCCAAGTCTAGTTATATTACGCGCGATTGTTCATTCAAAATCTCTTCGCTTATTCAGAAATGTTCTCCGCCATTGTTAGGCTTTTTGATCGCGTGTTGCAATAGTTCAAAGGAAAAAATTTTCCTGACCTACAAGGTTGGGGTAGTCGGGGTAGTTGTACCGATAGTCTGTCTTTTGAGGACAGTAGTCAGCCATCCTAATACCGAACCTACCTAGCATTAAAAGTATATGGTAAATATCGCCTTGTAAAAATGAGGGTATAGTTAAAATTTTCCTGACCAGAAGGTAGGGGTAGTCGGGGTAGTTGTACCGATAGTCTGTCTTTTGAGGACAGTAGTCAGCCATCCTAACACCGAACCTACCTAGCATTAAAAGTATATGGTAAATATCGCCTTGTAAAAATGAGGGTATATATAGTATATGAGGGTATAGTACACTGAAGGGTATAGTTGGGTATGCTTGTCAAAAGTGCCCCTAAAGCAAATTCATTTTTGGTCACAGGAATCGATAGGGCTCCCAAAGAGACTCCTCTGTGACAAGTTTCAAGTCGGTACCCCTACCACAAGGGTAACTACCCTTATAGGGTGAGCACGGTTTAATGAATTATGCACTCCATTTCTTCTGCTCTATACGTTCTGCTATACAGTGGCGTGCAAAAGATCCCGGCCAGATGGTTTTTGCTATTTATCTTCCAAAAGAAAGCGTTAAGAAATTTTTATTAGAATCATATATAAGGGACATGAAAATCCCAAAATATCAACGCTAATTATTTTTCTTACTGGTTTATTCGCAGAGTAAGTAAATTAACGTGTTAAAAAATTTCCGGCCAGTGTGTTTAACGAAAAAATTATGCTTGTTTTTCATTGTGTAACAACTTTGCAGTACATTATTTAACATGTTATAATTAATATTTCGTAGCCATGCCTTTTGCAGCAATAACAGCAGCACATCGACGAGGCATGGACGTAGATCTGGCTGGGAACTTTTGCACGCCACTGTATGTACAGGGTGTTTGGTAACTGATGGTACAAGCGAAAAAAGGGGGTGATTCTACATGAAAGAATAAGTCGCAAAATATAGAATAAACATTTTGTTCATCCGAAGTTTCATTATCGAGAAAATCGAGTGTTGAAATGCAGCATGCTATTCGATAGTAATTGTCTGACGCAACTGTCTGATCATGACCAACCAAATCTACTTCCTGCATATACTAAACCACAGAAACCTGACAGATCTTCAAAGTCGATTTTCTCGAAAACAAAGCGTCAAACGAAAAATGTTTATTCTATATTTTCGACTTATTCTTTCATGTAGAATCATCACCCCCTTTTCGCTTGTACCACCAGTTACCAAACACCCTGTGTATATTTCATTCGAATATAATCAATTGTCAATAAAGTAGTATAGGTCGACGATCTCTTTGCGAAATTTGTTCAGCATTTCGGTACGATTCACAGCAATTCGAAACAAGGTCAACACCTTAGTGCGCGTAACAGAGACAAACCCTTCGCCCAATTCGCTCGAGGAGCCGGGATTTCGAGTGGCGGAATCGGAAGAGAAAAGGAAAGGTAAGAGGAAGGAGAGAAGGGGGGGGGAGAAGAAATAAAGAGGCACGAGAGCGACATACATAGCCGCACGGTAGATCGAGCTGGCCCGTTCGATCCTCGCGATTCCGCTCGCCTCGGTCTCGAGCCATTCGTCATCGCCGCTGGCCCGGCCCCAAATCCGACCGATAAGGAGGTACTTAAGTGCGAACACAAGGAATCAATTTGCACGTACCAGTCTCCTTTTTCCTCTGGCGTGGAGAGGACCGTGAACGCGTTTCCTCTCCAGGCACGATCGGTCCCAGGATCTCGCGAGAGTGTCCTTCGCGCGCGCGCGCGCGGCTGGATTATCGATCAATCGTTTCCACGAGCGTTGGGAAAAGGGTGCCCGGATTGAAAAATGAAGGCGTGAAAAGCAACGGTCGAAGAGAATCGTATGCACTCGCTCCGTGAGAGAATTCTTCCATGAGTCATTCGCAGCTCGATGCACTTTTTTCCACGGGAATTTCGCCGATTCCTCGAGAGAGGGAGAGAGAGAGAGAGAGAGGGAGAGAAAGATATAGTCTCTTTCTCTTTCTCTCTCTCTCCATGCTCTCGTGGCGTGATTTATGGAAGAAAATCGACGCGTGCTCCGACGAACGCGAACGGCTCGAGATATATTCGGGCCGCCACGCCGCGGAAATTGATCGTCCGCGGCTCCTCCTTTGTGCTTGGTGAATCGGTTTAAGATGAATTGTTTTTAATCTACCCCGCAAGACCGTTCGCGAACACGCCGAACGACCGGCGCACGAATACCCGAGAATTCTCATGATCCTGCCTGTCTGCCGAGCGAATGTCTCTCGAATGATTAGACTGCGGAAGTTTACATGAATTTATACCGCGGCGGATTAATGCGGAAGAACAGGAAACGGGGAGAAATTTATGTGTAGCGAGTTCTACTCGAGCAAAAGTAACGCTGGTGCTTTGTTACGATTTTTGGTAGTTTTTATTTTTAGACTTTTTCAACGCCAATGGCTATGCGCGCACGTACAAACATCCAGCATTTAAATAATTTTATTGTAACGCAGATTTTTACATGTTTGTGACAAATGTTGTCGCGTTAAATTTGCTGAAAAGATTACTGAAGTTTTGAACTTATTTTTGTCCCTTGGTTTTAACTCTTTTTTTTTTGTTTTCTAAACTCAGTATATTTCTGCGTCTAGCGTAAATATTGATTTAAAGTTTCCGTAGAATTTTTAGTTTTGTCAGTGCTGAAATAACTTACGCAGACCGGTAGATTAAACGTAAACAGACTTTGTTGTTATTTCTGACAAATGTTATCGTACTAAATGCGGTGAAAAAATGTAGTAGATTCAATATTTCTCTGCATACAGCGCAAATATTCGTTGAGAGTTTCCGTAAAATTTTTATTTTTATCAATTAGCCTCGAAACAGTTTACGCGGACGATATTACGCAAATAACGATATTGATAAAAATTTTTTAAAATTGATGATCGTGTTTCTCATTTCAAAGTTTACCCTTTTTTTGTTGTTGTTGCTCAAAGAATAATGACGGATATCTAAAAACGAATAGCGTGGTTGCTTTCAGTGTCAAAATTAATATTGCGATAAATCTTCGGAGTAAATGTTCATGGAGCCAGAAGTGGATATTCAACTCTGAAACTCTGGATCCGCACTGCCATTCATAAGTTTCGAGGACCCTCCAGTCTTTAAAAGACTTCTTTTTTAACCCCTGTGTACTGTCGGGATAATTATTACGCAGACATTCACCGGCTTACATTCAATTGAAATTAAAATGAAATTACAGAATTGCCTTGTGTCTAGATAGCGAAACGTATGGAATATTCCAGCAGAATTTATCCGTGAATTTCCGTAATTTGAAAAACGTTTGAAAGCGATCTTGTTATAGGAAATCGAGTTAACCTGATTAAGGTAATGGTTAAAAAATGTTCGGGTTACAAGCTTCGTCATCAGTCGTTAAACATTAAGGGTGGTATTCAAATAAAACTCATAATTAGACTGCGTACCGTTTACGCAATTTTTAATCTTTCTAGGGACAATTTCAGAAAGTGGAATCACGTTGAATCTTATTTTCAGTGCTGGTAGTCTTTATAGTTCTGAAATAATATTATAATAATATAATTAGACATCGGATGTTTATGCAATTTCCAATTTTTATAGAAACATTTTAAGAAAGTGGAATGAAATAAATCCAAAGCAAATAAAAATCGTGTTAAATTCTCTGGAATTTTATATTATAGCATTTTTTTAACATTTCCATAAGCCATAAATGCATAAAGATCCGATGTGTAAATATAATATTATAATATAATAATATATTGTACTAAATTTTATTTAATTTTACATTCTAGTATTTTCCAAATATTTTCAGCAGCCATAAATGCATACAGATTCGCAGTCAACGCGTAACGTAAATGTCGATAAACAACGAAAATGAAAAACACATGAACTGTTTTGTAGTTTTGATCCGTAACCTTAATTTTTGTGATTTTTTAACTCTTTGCTACTTTAACTCCGAAACGAAGCATTTCTTTCGACCTAGAATATTTCCCTTGGATATATTTTTTGTTATGTTATACATACGAAAATGGCACAATTTCTGTCAACTAAAATCTTCGGGAATTCGGTCTTACACCGCTATGATTCCCAGAGCCAGCCAATATAACGGTTTGTCACGGAATGCGATAACCGAACCAGCCGGGAGAGTTCAATGGCACCGCAGACACTGGCACCACGGTCTGTCCCATCCGTTTCATCTTTATCTCTTTCGGTGTCGCTAATTGTACAACTAGTTCGGCGATACGTATCGCCGCGGGTGCTTAACTAAATCCGTTTTGCATTCGGTGGTACAGTTCTTGAATAACGGACGGGGAATATGGTCGCGCGGCCACGCGAAAGCGCACAATGCCGCGAACTATCAGCATCCTCTCTGTCCTAGAAAACTCTATTATACTCGCGACAGCCCCGAAGGCACAATACGAGAAACGGGAGACTTTTTTTTTTTTTTCTCGTCGTCGGCTTTCTTTTTCAGGTGCGCGCGCGCGCGCGTGTGCGCTCGTTACCGGTAACGCTCTCGCCGTGTGTCGTATATTCGCCAAATTTCCGGCACGTTCGCCGATAACCAGCCGCGGCGAAGAATGAAAAAACATTTGTCAGGCAGTGGGAAGGAAGTTCGTTCCGCGGGGGCCGAGGGATTTATCTCCGAGAATCGTGTCGAATGCATTAAGAAGCAACGCCACCGTACGAATTGAATTAGCGCCCTTGGAAATGGCGCCCGTCACGCCACCGAGCCCGCACTCTGAATGGAAGCTTTGAATTCCGCCGATGCACGGGATTTATCACTGACAAACACGAATCAAAAGAATATTTTCTTTGCTCGCGTTTCGGAAACTCGGCTATTATTATCGGTGGACTGAATTTTTCAAACAATTTCTGCGCAGGACGAGTGCTGTTCCGAAATAGGGAAACGCTGTCCCCTCTTTTTCTTTGGAAGTTGTGCGCTCCACGCTTGGTGCCAGAACTACAGGGTATATTCTATCCTTAAATAATAAATAATATTACAGTAATAGAATACTATGCTACGCACTGGGTGTCCCAAAAATGTGCTTCCTCGAAAGGGGTGATTCCTCAGTGATTTGCCCTACAACATCGTGTCAGACTCGTGATGAAGACTCTGAACAGAGTCTAATAAATATGTATGTCATTAATTTTCTTTAAACCGAAATGAAATTCTGTTTTGCTATAGTTGACATATATCCTTTGGAGAAAACATAGACATACAGTAAATATAAAACAATCTTCAATCTAATCGGTATAATCACAAAATAAATAGTAGTGCAAGGGGTTAATTACACAATCGAATCAGCGAATTGAAAAAATTTAAGAATATCAGCACATTTCTCACAACTGAATGAACCCATTAGAAAGGGGAAATAAATTTCTATTTAGTCCCTACTTCTTGCAATTGATGAAAACTAGTTTTATTTTGCGTACAGATTTAACACTAGAAAGACGGGAGCTTAGTATATACCTATATTGCCTGAAAGCCGGAAGCCGATACCGGAAGCCGTTACCTATATACCGGAAGTGAAGTACCGGACTAACCCATTTATATGTTGTAGAAAAAGTCACAAAATTATAAGAAGCTGTGTCATTATTTAAATAATTATTTTTTTAATTGAAATTCAAAAGCAGTCAAAATGACTTGCTTAGGCAATCTAGTGTTAAATACGAAAAGTATAGGAGGAATTATTTAATTTGGCTCGCAGCATCGATAAGCACACATACTCGACGGAAGAAAGTATCTCGGAGAGTTCCAGGGTTTCGTTCGGAAAATTGCTATCGGTATACTAATGCGGCAATAAGAAGCATTGGCATGCAAGATAGCTATGTAAGCAAGGGACATCGTAAACTTTGAATTGCGAGTAACTTTCGAGCAACATCTCCTCCCATCGAAGTTCGATGGAAGACGGCAGCCAGCATCGAAATGACTCCTAAACTACGATCCCCGGTCGGATGAAAAACAAGACCCCGCCCACAGGAGGAAGTGAACGGCGCGGCGCGGCGCCGCCGTTGCGCACCCGGCATTCGGCGGAAGTTCGAATCATACTTTTGATCAAAGAGAAAACGGGATTCAAGTTTCGTTTGTCTTGTCTCGCGGCTGCAAGTCGGATCGATGTCGAATATCCGCAACACGTGGCCCGTGAATCCAGGGAGAAACTTGTGCACGAAGAACTTGCCGAAGCCTCGGTAGCTCGCCGGATTCTCCGGTCGTCTGCGTTCGAGCAAACACGCAAACGATCAAGAATCTTAATCCCCCATTATACTGCGGAGTAATTTATCCTTTGCTGGATCTCCCGGAAATCGTCTATCCGGAGTGAAAAAACGAAATTTTTCCTTGTTCGAAGGAATTCAGATTCCAGTTCTTTCGTGTAAAGGCACTTGTCATCCGAATAATTTCTATACTTGTTGAGATAGGAAGAAATGTTTCAGACAACAGTTGTTTGGGACCCGTTACGTGGTTGTACATAACCTTTTTTCAGGTGGAGATGCTTAACACTAGATTGCCTAAGCAAGTCATTTTTTTTATTTGATGCAATTAGAATCTCAAAGTAGAGATTATTTTGACTGCTTTTGAATTTCATTTTTTTTATTGCTAATACTTATTAATAACTTGTTATATGACTGTAAGTGATATAAAATATATTAAAAATTACTGTTAAACAAATTTCTTTGCGCATTAGTTATTTTTTCACAATGCAGTCATTTTGACTGCTTTCAGGCAATATAGGTACATACTAAGCTCCCGTCTTTCTAGTGTTAAGAAATTTGAATGCTACTTGTAGCTATTAACACTTTGACTGCCAAGCTAGAAACCTAAAAAAGTCCATCAAATGAATGTAAGTTATTTAATGAAATAAAAATTGAACAAAAATTATATGTATGATATTCAGTAGTGCTCCAACTTTCTGGCATTTTACGGATCCTTAAAAAGTTTGATACAATTAATATATTAGCGTAAAAATTCATTTTAAAATTTGGACAAATAATTCCGTCACCCGCATATGGGTTAATCAACGTGTTAATCAAGCAAAAGATAATCTGGAGACTAACTCTGTTTCGGACCGAGCATTTTCGAGCACTGTGCGTCGTGCAAACCTAAACAGGCGCCTAGTACCGATTGCGAGATCAGAAAAAGATCGACCTAGCTGTATCCGTGGCTTCCGACTCGTTTAAAATATCTGCAGGTACGAGGCCGTGATGATTTCCATTGAAAGATACCTCTATCATAACTTTCTATTAAGTTTGACAAAGCCGCGCGGGTATTCCGGCGACCGAATGGAAATTAAAAGTACAATTATGCGTGATTCTTATTCATGACGGCCAGGTATCTGAAACTTATATCTTATTACAGCGTTATTCAACGGGCTCAACGTAATCCTCTCGCCTTTCAATAAGTTTCCGTAGAAATTTTCGGATTTCTTTCGGCGTCGAGCCGTGGCAGCAACGGCGTCGGCGTCGGCGTCGGCGTCGGCGGCCCCGTAACGAGCCCGAATTCGCGTAACTTAGATTATAGCTTACGCGGCTCCCAGGCGGGCAAAGTTATCTGTTCTTCGCGGGGAGCGATTTAAAATGTATCCAACGGGCGTACGCCGCGAGTTGCGAAGTTAACTGGAGCGCGCGTATAAATTATACGCCGACCCGGGCCCGTTCGAACGAATCAAATCCTTCGGTCTCGAAACGCGTTCCGAATACAACTAATTCCGCGCGGCGGCGAAAACGCTTCCGCCTCGCGTTCCGCCCGCGAAACTTTTTCCTCGGATCACCGAGGCGAGGGTTGGGATTTCCACGGGCGCGATTTGTTCCGAGCATTCTGTGTCTGCGCTTTCTCCTCTCTTTGTACATCCCCCTACCCCTCTCCCCCCACCCCCCACTGTGCACGCCTTTGCTGCTCCGTTATCTGTTTCTTTCCTCACGCTTCCATTATTCTTCCACGATTTTTCTCTCTTACGCCCCCCCTCCCCCGGCTCTCTCCTTCGCTTTTTCTTTTCATTTTAATCCGCTTTGTTTCTATAACTTTTATGCTTCCGTTTCCCCCGAATGTTTGTCTGTACAGCGCCTCGCGCGCGATCCTGCTCTCGCTCTTTTCCGCATTTGTTTTATCCGTCACTGCAATTGCCCGCGGCTGTTCCATTGTTCGTTGTTTAGTCGAATCGGTAGTTGTTGTAATTGCACGCTTTCGAGGTTATATGAAATATTTGACTGTTGCGTTGGAAAAAAGTCCGATTTTTGATATCATACTCTTAGAGATCTTAATACTATTGTAAAAGAAACACCTTGCGCTATCATGTATACACACATGTAAAAAGTGTCGTTCTTGAAACAGTATTATGACGCGCGGTCGTCGCCCCGTATTTCGACACAATAACTGATCGACGACGACTCGCGCTATAAGGACAAACATATAAAAACCACAGACACTAGTCTTCTTTTTGAATAATCCGTTCGGCAAGGAACAGTTAACGTTTAGACTTTGTAGAGAGCAGTCAATAAAGCATTTTTATAGATTACACGAGTCAATCTCCTGAGAAGACCCTTCCACTCTACACTATAAAGCACAATCCGAATTTTTTAATCGCTTTTCTGTTGATAACATTTTCGAAGCAAGCATCATTGTAATTCGACGAATTGCAAGTTTCTTGGTTGTATTGTAGAAATTGGGCTTTTGGTGGCTCCGTTACTGTTATCTCCATTTTTTTTTATATCTTCCTACTGTCAACAAATAGTGCCGTTGGTACGTTTATTTTTCAGCTAGTATAAAGACAATGTAAGCGACAACCGGTTGATATTGAAACGATAAGCTTATTTAAATGTGAAATTAGATATCTAAATAAAAATTGAAGATGGGGCGTTTCATGTAAATTCTAGGGAAAAATGCAACAGGAAAAAGTTCTGCTGTTTTTTATGAGTAATGTAATGGTGCACAGAAGTTATTTCTATTGACACTGTTTTTTAAGAACCGACGGTGACCTTCAATTTTTTAAATGGAATGTACGAATACGAATTCAATGATGTATCGTTCAACGACCTTCAGACAAGGTCAGAAACGGAGGAAATATTTCCACTACCCAATGAACGGAGGTCATATCGCACACACATGTAACCATCCGAATGAGAAATACCGGTAAATATATCAGTATTCGAATGCACACATTATATAATCTAACAATAATTGTTCATTTTAATTACACGTAAATCATACAACTAAACCGGATTGCAATCATCGAAATTCTAGTATGCGTAAATATTTCTGTACAAATTGTAATCATGTATATTAATTCGCGCCTTTAATTGTTTACTTCCCATTACATCCTGTAATCGTATCGAACCGAACCAATACGGCTGCTGCTTTTCAAACTCGATTAATTATTATTCACTTTCAAGAAATTCGTACCAATTATATCCGTCGGTCGTCCGTGTAAATTCAAAATTTCTGTTACGCTTCCAATGTTCAAAGGCCGAAGAATAAATTTCTCAAAGAACCCACAACCTCCAAGGAGGCCCTTGTATTTGTTTATTCTTTGTAACAATTTCGAAGTCCCAAGGGGGACGAAGAAATAAAAAGGAAATTTCTTTTTGAAAAAAAGAAAAGGGGATTTCTCAAAGGAAACCTAAAGCGTCGAAGCTCTAGGAAAAATTGGTCCGAGACCCGTGGAAGTTGCAACTTCGCTAATCAATAATATCGAAGCCTCGTCCGAAGTTTAAAGTCTCGAAAATTGGCCAGCCAATATCCGTCAGCAGTCGGACCCTCGAAAAAAAAACTCTACAATTCTCAATAAACATATCCGAGTCTCTTTCGGAATCCGAGATCCGAAAAATCGGAAAAGTTTTCGCGCAGGTTCCCGGGGTGGGTTTTAAATCGCCGAATTCCCAATAAGAATTCCAAAGTCCCCACCGATGTTTCAAATTTCAAGCAGTTTCCGTCAAGGGCCAGATACGGGGCTAAGGTTCACTGATTCCTGGACGAATGCGAGGTATGGTCCCTGCGGTGATTCGGTAAAAACGGCGCAAGAAGTTTCTGGTAGCTGGTAGATCGCAAACTTCCCGTCGCGATTCTTAACGGATGGCTCGAGCCGAAAATGATTGCTGTGTCAGGAAGCAGGCGTAGCATCGGCCGATATTCCGCGATCATGAATATATCAGCCGGGCCAAGCTGACGTTCGTTCCGCCGAGCAGAGGAAACGAGCGTCTTCCATTAGGCTTATTGGCTAATCCTGTGGCAGTTCCCCGCATCCAAGGCCGCTCGCAAATTGTTCAAGGATCAGCGATCCGGTGACCGGCGGCTAGACGAGCGGAAACTGTATCCACCTGATACCATCCAGAACTGTATCATCCCGCCGGGATATGGGTTTGCCCATCCGGCCAAGGAGTGCCTCCTGTTTTGCCCTCATCTATCTGAACGCTAATGATGCAGCGCACTCGTCCTCTATTCCATCTTCGTCCCTCCATTGTTCCATCATCTCAATCCTCCGGTCTCTCCTAACTCTCTCTCTCTCTCTCTCTCTCACTCTCGAGATCTCTCAGAACTCTATCTTCGTTTCACGTACCGTGACTTCATTTCGGCCGACAACCGATGGAAAGTTTCTTAATATCGGATGGGAGCTACGACCTCGTACGAAAGTTCTCAGTACGTGCTACCAATGACCCATCTCCTCGTCGAGACGTCCGTCCACTTCGATGGCCTGTTTCGACGTGGACCGACGTCCACGGTCGTCTTTCAACTTTTAATAGACGCGTGCAAGAAGACGATGTTACAACCTTTCAGTTCCGAACGGAAAATTGTTTAGTACAGAGTTTTTTTTTGCGTTTTTAATAACGGATGGTGATCGTGGAGGTTAAGCGACGTTGGTTTGGGGCCCGTCGAAAGATGGGTGAACGCATAGGTTAGGTGTGAACCTATAGCGAGGATTGTAACCCTGAGGGGAACAATAATAAAAGAAAAAAAAAGAAAAAATGTCACATGAACCTGACTGCGGTTATTAGTGACCCCTGTGTGGGTATGTCGATGGTTTGGAATATGTTTATATTACGAGGGTCATTCAATAAGTAAAGAGACAAATTCTATAATTTTAAAACTATTCAATGAATGTGTACAATCTTTTCAGGGGTGTTGGTTTGCAACCTTGGGATATGCTCTGATCAGCTGTTTCATCATTTTATGTCAACATAACCTCAAAATTTTCAATTCACCATGGCAAGTCCACTAGAAGATTACACCTTAGAAGAGCAGCGCTCAGTCATTAGATTTTTAGTCGCAGAAGGTGTAAAACCAAGTGAAACTTTTTCTAGAATGTTAATACAGTACGGTAAAAGTTGTATGAACCGTGCGAATTTTTACAAGTGGGTTGATCGGTTTAAAAGTGGCCGAACAAGTGTAGGTGATGAACCCCGATGTGGACGTCCACATAAGGAAGCGGTGCAAAAGTGGCTTCGGGGTAAATCGAAAGAATTCTTCGCCAAGGGAATTAGGAAGCTGCAAGAAAGATAGGACAAGTGCATAACTGTGGGGGGTGATTATGTTGAAAAATAGCCTTAATTATGAAAGATTGAAATAAACCGTTTTTGAGCTATAGCCATTTGTCTCTTTACTTATTGAATAACCCTCGTAGATGGTATAACCCGATATCCTTCAGGTAGTTAAGGATTCTTTTACAGGAGTCCTCCGCTTGTAAAATATTCAGCGACAGAGCTAATTTTGTTACACTTTTAACAGTGTGCTTAGGGTGATAATCGTGGAAGGAAGTGTAAACAATGAGAGTCCTATTCTATTCTTTTATTATTGTTCCCCTCAGGGTTACAACCCTCTATAGATAGGTTCACACACCTATGCGGTCACCCATCTTTCGACGGCCCCCAAAGCCAACATGAACTTTTCATTATGCGATGCATATTATGATGAAATATAGTTCCCAGCAAATAATATGAGTTATAAAATCATGTTTGAAGCATTTTTTTTTTGTGGGGGTCACCGGTGGCCCCCACGGAGCTGTAGCAAAGTCGAGTGCCGGTCACCGGTGACCCCCACGGCAGTTAACGTGTTAACTTCAACGATCACCATCCCACAACACCACCGGACGAGCCACCACTCGCCGGTATAACCAATGAGTCTGTGTCGGGTTTAAACATGCCTGGTATAAAAAAAAAAAAACAGAAAAAAATATACTTCTTTCCTATCATCGGACGCTGTGAATACACGCTCGAGAGGGCCGCGGTTTAACAAGGACAGCGTTTATATACGGTCAAAATGAAACATTCAACGGACCGGTGTTTATAATCCGGCGGAATATTCATGGACGGCGCGTATTTCGCCCTTAAACGTAGGAACTTTCCCGCAGCAAGAAGAGATTTCCCAGCGCGAAACGATAACACGTTTCTGGAATTGAAACTTCCCGCGAAAATTAGCCGGATAACGATAATGCGATGTGGGAATGATGAGGGACGCACAGACGGCCGGGTACGGGAGGGCAGGTGGTGGGAAAGAGGGAAGGGTTGGCTTTTCCTCGGTGCATTATTTAGTTACTCACGGCGAAAGATTGCGGTCATAAAAAATGTGCACGCGTCCGGCGGGAAGAATTTTTCAGAGTCATTATATAAGGGGAATATTCATTGCGGCCATAACTCTTCTGTAGCGTTGCATTTTAATAATACACGGAAAGACTCTCAGAATTGAAAAATCGCGCCACTTAACTCCATCGCCGCGGCCGGATGGACCGAAAGCAAGCCTCGGCGGCGCAGCCACCGGTTTCTCGATTCTGTATCGTCTTCTAATATTTATAATGCTGGTTTCTCCCAGGGCTGTATCTTGACGATTTCCTGAGCAGAGGACACTGGCGGAAATTACTCGAGTTTCGTCCGACTCGGCATTAATTCTTTTGCAACGTGATTTTGCGTATTCAAGGGAATAAAAAATTGAATAACCGTTTATCCGAGAAGCAACGGGGAAGATATAATCATTCGGTGAAATGAAAATTTCAGTTCCACGAAATTTACAAGAAAAGGAGAAAATTAAATTCATTACAATTTAGTACGTTTTGTTATTTTCTCTTAGATTCACTGAAATTAGTAAAGTGAAAAATGTGATCTTATGCCAATTATTATTTTGTAATACTTGTGTACGAACATGTAAATTTATAAGAAGTTCTGCCAATCTGACTGTAATTAGTTTACTCGAAGTTCTTTGGCGAATAAACATCCGAAGAATCATGCAAAAAGTATCATGGTAATCAACAGTTATTATTATAAGTATTCTGTTAATAAATGAATGATATTCTGTTATTAAATGAATTGAAACTAGTTTGCAAATTTTTATGCAAATATAAATTCTTGGAAAAGTTGGAGGTAAGGTAAAAGTTATATTAAAATATCACTAGACGACGCTATTTGTTTTATCTTGTACAGTCTGGTTATGGCGGTGCTTGTACGTTTTCATGTACCCGCATTTATTTAAACTCTTTCCCCATTTCTCAGATAAATGTCTACTACATTATTTATTTCTTAGAACATGCAAAAATTTCTCGTTTCAGGGGATAACCAAAAGTCCCCTTGTTTTTAGCCGTATTGTGTTGCGAACATAGAATGGTGTGATAAAGAACGAAATTATTTAAACGGACGATTTCCTACCGTTACAGTTGGAAAAATTTATGAAACGTCGCTTTTAGTTTACTGATGATGTTACTTTAAATATTGTACACTATGTAATGACTAGACGGGAAATTTAAAACAGTGAAAAGATTAAAAGACTTTCAGAGTATTAATATATTATTTCGACTACGTTAACATTATTAATGAAAAATATAAATTTAAATTAAACTCTTGGAATTCGTGTCTTGGAATTTTATTTCCCCTACATTAAAATTATTAGTAAAAATATAAAGTGACATTTAGCTCCTGTGTCTTGGCATTTTATTTTCGCTAGGTTAAAAGTATTAGTGAAAAATATAAATTGATATTTAGCTTCTATGTCTTGCAATTAATGCAAACTTTTTATTTTGCTACCACGTTTCCAGAGAGTCTACTATTACATATTATTAACAGTTTCTTGGCTCGTTTTTGTTAAACTTGTATGAAGAAGAAATTTCTGTAGCAAAGAAAGTATTTATTGAAAGATCTGCGCGATACGATTTTAAAGAATAATGATATTATTATTGTGTTCAGGCAAAGACCTCAGGAATGGCTTTACGGTACGGTCGACCAGCGAGTCTTTCAGGAGTTTCTTTCTAGCATCGAACTATTGTCATTTCTTTAGCAGACTGGTCTTCACAGTCGGCTCCCATGGAAATCACCGACACAGCTTTCAACCGGCACCGGTCTTTATCGATAACAAACATATTTACCTCTTTTTGTCCAACGAATCGTTCCGATTCCCTTATTATTCCTTGCGCATTCGTAGAACCAACGTACAAGCTTCTATCTTACCTGCAACAAAAAACGAGAACAGTGTTAAAAATGTGTGTGACAACGAAATCCGAAGCAATTCATCGGAATCGTCAAATATATATTTCAAACTTTTATCCGCACTGGGGGACAAGCCTGGTTAAACAAACATACGTCAAACTGATTCGATACATAAAACAGTGTCAACGATTCCTGGTGTTATCGTCGCGAAAAGACGGATCGCAAGGACGCGTAGACCGATTGGCTTTCACTGGCGAACGACGAGCCATTTGTAATTTTCCGCGGATCGAATACGTGAAAAACTGCGTTTTGAGAAGCACCTTTGTGAAAACCACTTTGCCCGGTCGCAGAGAAACACTTGCGATACGAATGAGAACCATCGGGACCCGTTCGGAACATATCGAATGGCGCGTCTCTCATTTATTCTGTTTTGTTCCGCCATCAACACAAAGTACCGCGCGGAAGCATGATAAAATTGGAACATCGCGTCGAGTGGACAACTCGATTGTTCATCGATTCCTACCTACTCTTGTCTGTTTTTCTTCTTGTAAATTATGGAGCAATTTCTCTCGGAAAAACACCGATCACAACAGGACTCGCAAGATATCGAATATATTATGGCGCAAGCCTCAAGGGGGTGAATCTACATAAAAAAATTAAATCGAACAATTTTTAATGTAGATTCTAAAAAATTTTTTTTACTTTAAATTTTTAACTCTAAAATTCTAAAAAATCTACATAAAAAAAAATTTCGTATAATTTTCTGTAGTTAATTTAATTATTTTTTGTGTTTTCAGGACAAAATTATAAAGTATAACGTTCCGGATGAACGTGTAAAGTATGAGTGTACAAAATATTGCATCAGAATGTTTGTGACACAATACCTCAGGGTTTGTGGTGAATTTATTTAACAGGAATTTCTGTTCGACGTTTGTGAACGAGTATTGCATATATCATTACGGGAAAAGAGTATCGCAAACCAGCTCGCTGAGAGTATTAGATATGACGCAATAACATTGACTTCCTTCTGGTAAATATCACTTAATACCTGCTTGTGGGTGGTAACGGTATCAAAACGTTTGTCAGAAACTCAACAAACACCGCGTGCGCACACGTAAATAAACGTCGAACGATGTTTATGCAGCATTCGAATGTAGATTGCATTTAAACTTCAACAAGCATGGTTCTCTCTTAGGAAAACAATTGCAAACATAGAATAGAAAGCACGCTAGACGTATCATTCATTTTGTGGAAAGTGAAAAAATCGATTGGATTGGGATCTGATATATGCTACATATTATAGATATTTTTCAATTAAAGAATATACTTTTTCCAAGGCCGTGACCCCCAATATCTCTCGAGTTTATTCAAATGTACTACTTTTTAAGAAATGTAAAATTCTGAGAAAGTTGAGACGAGCATTGATGTCTATCTTGAGAGTATCAAAAGGAGGATAACAAATTTAGTTTTTCAAGATTCGTGGGCTCGGTTCCCCGGTAATTTCGTGCAGTTGAAAAATATATTTGGTTGTTTTATTTAAGACTTAAAGCCGGGGAGCTGGGTGTCCCACCATCCAAAGAGAATTTTTCGAGACCTGCTACGAAAAGCAACGCTAACGCTTGTAATATTTGCATGTAACCTCTACAGTATTTACACATAGAAAGGATACATGTGGCATATTAGGTCTTATTTATTTAGTTGGAATAAAATCCGAAAAAATGATCGTTTCTTCAGCTTCCCGGGTCATCCCCTTAATGGATAAAACCGTGGCTGAAGCTGTTCCCGTATTTTTATAAACACTGTAAACAGTCTATTTACGCGTTAACAACTGCTCTTGGAAGGAACGGGAGAGCCAGCTGGAATTTAGGTCCCCGCGAGCGAAGATTCAGGAAAGCCAGTGCGTCCGAACAAGTAGCTTTCAGTTCCTCGTCTGACTATATCCGGGGCGACTCTACTTAAAGCGAAGGAACGGGCAAAAAGCACCATCCAAAGAGAATTTTTCGAGACCTGCTACGAAAAGCAATGCTAACGCTTGTAATATTTGCATGTAACCTCTACAGTATTTACACATAGAAAGGATACATGTGGCATATTAGGTCTTATTTATTTAGTTGGAATAAAATCCGAAAGGATCCTCCCCTTAATGGATAAAACCGTGGCTGAAGTTGTTTCCGTATTTTTATAAACACTGTAAACAGTCTATTTACGCGTTAACAACTGCTCTTGGAAGGAACGGGAAAGCCAGCTAGAATTCAGGTCCCCGCGAGCGAAGATTCAGGAAAGCCAGTGCGTCCGAACAAGTAGCTTTCAGTTCCTGGTCTGACTATATCCGGGGCGACTCTACTTAAAGCGAAGGAACGGGCAAAAAGCACGTGCGGAGGCGGGCCGAGAGAAAGAAAAAGAGAGAGAGATGTAGGTCAGTTTTCTCGGGCCAGCTTGTATAGGCAACCCGCTCGAAATAATTTAGTGGCGATCGATGCCACCTTGCTGAAAATAGAGCCGCCTAGCCGCCGCCGCGCGGGGGATGCAATGCCACGTGACAATCCGCCCCGATGTGTGCACACGTTACTAATGGCAATCGCCCTTTCTCTTGCTCTGTCGCCCATCCCTCCGAATCCAATTATGTTGACATCCAGTGTCCGCATTCTCTTCCGCCTTGACACGACACGCATCTCCAAGTACACAGGGAGACGTTCTCCTACATGCTGATAGTACCTATCGTGATTATACGACTGTAGATTTCCGATACCGATTGATCATTAATTCACGACAAAACCGGTCGGCTAGCGGCTACCGTTACCATTCGTCGTTGTCATCATTTTGCTTCGTAAAATTATTATTAAACGATTAATTATGATTAAAACATTTCGTACCTAGAGGAAAACACGAAGGTCAGTGAAGCATCAACACTTTGATCGCGCAACCAGAAATCTCAAAAATTCCATAAAATCAAAGTAAGTTTTACAATGAAATGAAAATTTAAAAATATATATATATATATTCCTTCATTTTACAGATCCTAATCAAGTTTGGTACAGCGAATAGATTAACGTAAAAGTTTATTTTAAAACCTGGACAAATAATTCCGTCACCCACATATGGGGTGACATGGCAGTAAACATGTTAATCCTGGGGAAATTAAGGGGAATAAATTTGAGCAATTGAACTCATCGCACAAGATATTATTAGACTAAGGCAAAAAAATGGTTAAACTTCAGCTAGGCAACCCAGATATTTTTATTTTTTTACTGCGTAGTCCTGTGTGCATATTGGCGAGGAAATGCGAAAAATCGAAATTTCAAGGCGAGGAATTCACCGGTTCGAAAATTATGGGTATTTAAAGTGGAGCGATCACTGTTTTGAAATCTCCGCGGCGGAGAAAAAGCTCGTCGCCCCAGGATTATATGTTTTTATGCCAGGAAAGGTACTGCTCGATCCGGAGTCACGTAATTTATGCTGGGCACTGCGGCGCAGAAAGCTGACTCTACAGACCCAGACTGGCGGATAGACGAGAGGTAGATGTGCGGAGATCGTCCACAGGTGTGTTTAAGGACTGCGGGGCCCCTGGCATCGAGCCCTGAACTTTCACCTCCTGTGCTTTCGGTTGTTTCGAAAATTGAGTTTGCGACGAATCGCCGCAGTCTCGTGGATCTCAACGACCAGCACACGCCAACGACCCAGCGCGCCGGAGAAGCTTTTACGCAAAGGATGCTCCCGTTTCCGCCCGCTGTCCGCCGAATTTTACAACTAAGACAGAGCACACAGAACCATGGAGAGCACGGGTTTAACGAAATTTCGTGACGTCGGCGTAAACTCGGTCCGGACGAAACCCGCGGGTTTTATCAGCGACGAATTGCGCGGCGCTCTTGCCATCCACTTCGCAAGCACTACTTTCGACTCTACTTAGGGTACACGTAGCAGAGACGCCATATTCGTTATATCCTCTAAATGGGGGAATCGCTTCGACCGTGTATTATTTTCATGTTACTCGAGTGCCCGCTTTTATAACGCATCGAAGTGAATGCACTACTAAAAAATACGTGTAAAGTTTTTCGTGTCTTATAGATTAATATTATTTCCAAGAGTAAAATAAACGGAATAAAGCAAGTACCCACTTTAATTTATAATATGGTTCCTTATTTCTGGATTTACAGTCGAGTCGGAAAGTAAGTTAACATTTGGTGATATGTAGGCAATGAATATGATGAATAAAATCAAGTTATTGTATTGTTTTTATTTAGGAGGTGTAAGGAAATAAACAAATATGTTAGTAAAACATACATTATCATATATTATACAACATATATTATAAAACCTGGACAAATAATTCCGTCACCCACATATAGGGTGACATGGCAGTCAACGTGTTAATCATGAGGAAATTAAGGGGAACAAGTTTGAGCAATTGATGCAATAACCTCATTAAACATATATTATAAAACATATATTATCATTATTAAAGATTAAAGACATGTCATATTCATTTGCCTGCATATACCAGTCGTTAACTTACTTTCCGACTCGACTGTATATCACTAAATACAAAATAATACAAATATTTCAGCTTAAACTATATTTATCAATCACAATGAGAATTAGTATACTATCTGCACTTTTTTCCTACAAGAAATAAATCTGGTTTTCAGGTAATGTTTCCATAAAAAGGGTTACCAATTTTTTAGGAAAATGTTTATAACCAAACTGAACGTTTGAACCTTCCTAACGAATGTACAATAAAGATAAATTATGTCGTTACTATTATTATATATACTATAAAAGCTAAAATATTCACGAAAAGATCTTTGCGAAAACAACTATTTCCATTTGTACAACAAGTTTTGTTATTAAAACGGTATCGATTTTCGACACTATAGTTTAATATAAAAAAAAACTTTCGCGCAGGAAAATTGAAAAACAAAGTAAACATAGTAACGCATAAATTACGAATGCTTTCGATTCCACTATTGGTTCGGTAACTCGAAAAAGTAAATAAATATTATATTTGCTTCGTTCAACCGCCTGCTCGGTTGTATTGTACTGGACTTTACGGTAAATTCATAGCGCATTGTTCGATTTTTTTAGCATAGGCCAAAGTATGAGACAATTATTTGGTTTGCACAAAAAATGTTGATACAATGTTTTCAGGATCTCTGATTACTTGTGCAGTAATAAATAACAAAAGTTGATTTTACAGGGATTTTTTTCATGACCGATGACGATTAAGTAGACTGCGAAACTTTATGTATTTATGGCTTATGAAAATTGTCAAAAAATCCGAGAACATGAAATACTACAGAATTTAGTACAATTTTTCTCTATTTCGGATCTGCAAAGGCTGTTCCCACTGAAAATACAATTTCATTTGATTAAACATTCTTAAAATTTGTCTACAAAAATTGAAAATTGCATAAACATCCGCAGTCTAATGAGTAGACATTTTTCACTCCTCGCGGTGAGCACTATGATGCATCAGACCATCTTTTATCATCTTGTGGATGCGACAAAAACCACTCTCTAAGTACAATTTTTTACAGACCGCGTGGTAAAATGAGGAAATTCGCTGGAAAAAAAAGTTTCGTTCGATTTGTGACCTGTTCTCATTAGAATCGTGAGCACGATCAGGCACACGATGATTGATCGAATAATTCAAGGAACCGTTCAACAAATGTCGAAACGACGCTGAATATTCATCGAGCGTGGGCTTGTTAGGATGCAGCCGTCGGTTCGGTTGTAACGAACGCACTAACGTCATCATTATCGCGATAATAATGCAGGCGGGTTCGCGGTTTATCAATTGCGGCGTCGTCGTCGCTCGCCGATCGGTTTGCACGCCGGAAACGATCCGACCGGATACCAGGATTTCTCTGGTTCGAAGAGCGGGCCCTCTGGTTGTCTCTTTCCTCCGGCACGATGTAATTATCATGCCGATAAATTACACCCGGTAAGCGGGTTTGATTGCGTGCGCCAATTAGCAGCGACGACAACCGGCCAATCTCGGCTGTTGCCGGACGGAGAGCGGAGATATTTAAGCGGACCTCGTTTCGAGATGTTTCACTATTTGTAGAAGCGGTGATCAATGCAAATACCATGGTAATTATTATTTCATGTACAGCCACATCGACAAAAGCTTCTCCTAAATCTTAAAACTTGATTTTTCAAGCAAACACTCGGTTTTGTATGCATGTAAGTATAAAGGATAAAATGTTTACTGGAACTGCTATTTACTCAATTTAATTACCTAGTGGTGATAGAGAATTAGCATAAGGAGCCTAATATGTAGACATCGGATCTTTATGCATTTATGGCTTATGGAAATGTTAAAAAAATGCTATAATATAAAATTCGAGATAATTTAACACGATTTTTAATTGTTTTGGATCTACAAAGGCTGTCCCCATTAAAAATAAAATTTAATTTCATTCCACTTTCTTAAAATGTTTCTATAAAAATTGGAAATTGCATAAACATCCGATGTCTACTAATATGTATTTATAATGTATTAATAATGTATTACCTAATATGTATTTGCTTTTACGTAATATTAACAAGCACTCGTTTTTATCCATTCGATTTGTCGATTAACTTTCAATTTCAAAGATTCCTTCTTAGAAAGTTTCTTATTATCCTTTTATCCAGGGAAATTTAACGCAGGTGTTTTATAGCGAGCCGAGAATAAATATTACAAAATCGAAGTCGAAAGCGTTATATTTTAACTTTCGATTTTTATTAACATGTCGAACAATGTTATTTTCGTTGGCGACTGTACATGCGAGTGCTACGATAGCAACCGTTGCAAAAAACCTTTCGGTCGTTTTTTAAGGATTCTTTTTCCAACGACTTTTTCTCGCGGAGCTCTAGCTTCCTCGCAACCGGTGCACCGTTGACCTTAATTTTTATAAATATTCATGCTGAGAGAATATCGATCATCAGATTGGTAACCCAAATACTACTGGGATATCGGGAATCGAAGATTAAACCAATTATTCTTTTTCATTATTCACCTTCCTCGGCTCGAACAGAGGACCACCGACATTTTATATAATTATTATTAATTTATTGTAGGAAGCAAACCCATTAGCTGCATACATTAGAGAGAATACTAAAGGAATCTATGAAAAATTACAGGAATTATAAATAATAATAGTAGTGATGAAAAAAAGAGAACAGTCGATCCAAAATACTTTGCGGTAAATGTCTCTGTAGACCATGGAATTTATTATAAATACATTATAATACATTAGAGAGAATCGTAAAGGAATCTATGAAAAATTACAGGAATTATAAATAATAATAGTAGTGATGAAAAAAAGAGAACAGTCGATCCAAAATACTTTGCGGCAAATGTCTCTGTAGACCATGGAATTTATTATAAATACATTATAGTACATTAGAGAGAATAGTAAAGGAATCTATGAAAAATTACAGGAATTATAAATAATAATAGTAGTAATGAAGAAAAGAGAACAGTGGATCCAAAATACTTTGCAGTAAATGTCTATGCAGACCATGGAATTTATTATAAATACATTATAGTACATTAGAGAGAATAGTAAAGGAATCTATGAAAAATTACAGGAATTATAAATAATAATAGTAGTAATGAAGAAAAGAGAACAGTAGATCCAAAATACTTTGCGGTAAATGTCTCTGTAGACCATGGAATTTATTATAAATACATTATAATACATTAGAGAGAATAGTAAAGGAATCTATGAAAAATTACAGGAATTATAAATAATAATAGTAGTAATGAAAAAAAGAGAACAGTCGATCCAAAATACTTTGCAGTAAATGTCTACGCAGACCATGGAATTTATTATAAACGAATAAATTAAATGTTGACTACAATTTTCGACAAGAGCATGGATTTCTATAAAAATTTGCAATCCATTGCGATTCTCATTTTTTCTTTAGCTAATTTTCAAAGATTTATAGTTCGATAACGTTATGTCCATTCGAAGTAGAAATTTCAAAGAACCGAAAAGCCTTTCGGCGAATCTGAGCATAAAACACGGAAGTGTCACTGAAAAGTAAGTATCACTGTCTGGTGATGGAGGTGCGACTACGGTGAAACTTGGAATCCCGTAAATCACGGGGAAGCCCACACGTAATTGAACTCTATCATCCCGCCAATTATACGAGTCCGAGCCGCCGAAACCGGTGGTTATGAAGTAACGACGATTAAACTAATCCCGGAACCTCGCGGAGTTTCTTCATACATCGTCGCGCGATAACGAATCTAGCTAGTAGCGAGCAGCGATCGGCTCGCGGATAAGCGTTCCGCGCGGAACCGATTTTGCGAGCCGATTCCGAACGAGAGGACGGGCAGCAGCACACGATTCACAGCCGTTTGCGGGCGTGAATCGCGAGCGGGTTCTAGCAATTGGTGGCGATTGTTAACAGGGTATTATGCAACCGCCGGAGCTAGGCTCTATTAAACCCGGTTCTTCGGACCCGGTCTGGTTTTACCAATTCTCGGGCCGATCGCAGCACAACCTTCCTTTACCCTTCTCTCGTAACTTCGAAGACGGAAATGCAGATTTCACTGGCAATGTCCAACTTACCGCGGAAGGTACACACAGAATTCTGGGAACCGGAGTAGTCCACGGAAATGCGGCCGGACTAATCCTCCGTTAATTAAATGAGCCGGCGCAGCCGCCCAGCCGACTACGCCTAAACCCTTTCCCTTTTCCGCGTCCCGACACCCCGACTAAACGAGCTAACGAATTTCGGTAATGCTTTCCGCATTAAATTTCTCCGGGCTTCGAACCCTTCTTCGAGCACGACAACTTTCGAAGGAACGACGAATTTTTGAAATCCACGCGACAGCGTTCCAAGTCCTGGAATCAACGCGAGAGAGTTTAGAAGCTTTAGCGAAAAGCGAGAGTTTAGCTTTTACTTTTTTAAGAATTACAGTAAGTACCCTCGTTCGCGACAAGTCAAAAAACACTCCGAGCCATCGTCTTATAGCGAAAGAAAACTGTTCTCTGTTTATACCGCAAAGACTAGATAGTGTAACCCCTTGAACAAGGGGTTGAAATTTTCTCTTAAAGCTCCTTTGGAGTCGGTGTCACATATATTAAACAATTGGAATTTTTCGAGATGGATACGCGGCATTTTTTTTAAGGTTTTATTTCCTTCGAATCGAGTAGGAATTATTGGGTTGGCAACTAAGTAATTGCCGATTTGTTCAATGAAATAAAAGAGTTTTTTTTTTACTTGGAATGAACTTTAATCTATGATGTATTTTCCATTTTGTTCGATGACCTTTTGCCATCTTTCTGACAACTTGAAAATTCCACGCTCGTAGATTTTCGGCCAAAAACTGAGTCAAGTTATAGTTTCATCTATAACTGAAATCGGCAATTACTTAGTTGCCAAACCAATATTTTCAAGGATTAACGTGAACAATTATGACGACACAAGTAAATATCTCACAGTATCTCGAAACCGAAAATGAGTGAATCTTGGGTAGCGTGCGAGGGTGGGTTTAGCAGAATATTTTCGAAGTGGGAGACGAGAGATTTCGACCGTTTGTCGTTGAAGTGGCACAAAGGGATCTAATACGTTAAGGACACATCCTCGGAACAACCGTTCGGAGAAGGAACAGTGGCTGACAATACATTTCCAGCGACGATCGTAATTAGAGAGAAACTTGACGATTTAGTGGCCGTTCGCGCTCCGCTTCGTTGGCTAACCGGTAACTGCGAAAGACACTTTAAGGACCCTCTTAATGCACCTGACTACGCTGGGCTCCTTCGGCTCTCCACCATTACGCAACCGTGTCGGAGAGAAGGTCCTGGGGAAGAGCGCGAGGATGATTATCGTCTGGCGGCTTCAGAAGCTGGTGAACGACGACGGCGGCGAACCACGGGGACGGTTCAGACGGAATTTTCTACGAGGTGTTGGCGAACGCTCAATGAAAAATTAATGAAACACCCGGTAGCCCGTTTTCTTTCGCAGGAGACAAACGAAACATGCTTCCCTCGAAACTGATACTCCCCCCAGGCAATCTTCGCGAAAAATTGTTCTTTGTATTTTAACCCTTTGCACTCGAGTGGTGACTCTGGAACACCACTAAAAATTGTTGTGCCATTATTTCCAAGAAATTACGTGAAATATTATAATCAATAAACATTGAAATATTATTTGTGGAAATCGGATCAGTTTCGTATGGATAAAATGAAAATATTCCAACACGAAATTTAGTTGTAGAAGTTGTGGCATTATTTCCAAGAAATTACGTGAAATATTACATTCGATAGATTACTAAACATTGAAATATTATTTGTGGAAATCGGATCAGTTTCGTATGGATAAAATGAAAATATTCCAAGACGACATTTAGTTGTAGAAGTTGTGGCATTATTTCCAAGAAATTACGTGAAATATTATAATCAATAAACATTGAAATATTATTTGTGGAAATCGGATCAGTTTCGTATGGATAAAATGAAAATATTCCAAGACGAAATTTAGTGTTAGAATTAAAATACCGTCGAGTGCAAAGGGTTAATATCATACTTAAGGGAAAAGTTATTCGAAGTGACCTTAGGTATTTTATTTTATTAGGTGACCTAGGGTATTGGCCCTTTCAAGGACATTTTTGGGACAGCCTGTTGACAAAAATACTACGGGCCCGAATAAATCTAACCGCCAATTTTTGCGCGACAAACGTTATTCAAATGTAATTGAATCACGTGTTTAACTGACACGGAGAGGACTGAGTTGGATGAAGGGAGGAAGAATGCATGCACGCTTAGGGTGCATTCTTTATTCAGGGAAAAGTTGCCGGGCCAATATTCATTCTTGTCTACGTTGTTCTGGCAGGCATCCAGTCGGTTGCGAGAGAGGAAGGCTACTCACGAAAGTCGCTCGAGATTTATGCAGCTATTACTTCGAACGAAACGCGCGCCGCTCCAAACACGAACACACTTCATAACCATTCGTTTCGCTGTTGGCTATCTGTGCCTCGCTAATAACGCACCATTAACGCAGCATCGACCAATGACAAAGTACAGTCTGCGAACGACTAACATTCACCGAGGCTGATTCTTATCGAAAAGAATGAGGAGTTCGTCGATTAAAAAGTCGTTCTTTGCGGCAAACTGCGACCTGTTCCGGTACGGTTTATGTGGAACGCTTTTATATAGTATATTTACTTTGCTGATTTCTTACGGAAACCTAGAGTTTCATGGATCAATTCACGGAAACTGAAATCAAGCACAGAAGATAGTGGAAAATGGACATACTCATTTTGCTTAATTATTGATCTCCTTTCGAAGTAGAGTAGGCTTGTAAAGTGAAAAAACTTCTTCAGTTTTCATTATTTTTCTATGGGATTTTGACCAACATATTGGTGGCATTTTTCTGATTAAAATGACTGAAATGTTTAATTCAATGTATAATCTTTTTCTACGTTCGGCAAGAATATGGTAGCCCTACACGATCTATGTCACAGCACGGATCCGAGGATTGGGCTTAGATGAAGACTTTACTGTAACTGAAATATCATGCAAGCAATAATCGACAAAATTGACTATACCTCAGAGGATTAATGTACTTGCCGATTGAAATCTATTTATAAGCACAATTGCTGTAAAATAGGTTTTAAAATCACAATAATTAATTGTGATTCTATCATTTATTCGCAATTTTATGGTTCCCAGGCTCTTGAAACTCCTATAGTCTTTGGGTACCCCAGTCCTGCGCATTCCCAAGACCCTTGGTATTATGGTCCTTTGCATTCCTAACGCCTTGAAGTCATAGCTCGTTGTATACTCAACGACATTGGAATGCCGATCTCGGGAGAACTTGGAAGTGGATTGACCCTCTCTACTCGTCAGATTTCCACCACTCCGCAGACCGTTTTGAGACGTTAGAGAGGTATGCACTATAATTCGAAATTAATTCTTGAAGATCCTATTACGACGGCCGTATTGAACAGTTGGATTAAAATACCAGAGAATCAATCACACCTCGAATTAATCCAACTTACGAACTATTCCAATTGGTGTCAATCATTTTAACTCCAAAGAACTTATTTACTTTTATTCAGACTTTCGTCTAGTTCCAAACGAAACCTAAACTTTACGAAACACTATCGTATCAATTTTTTGAAAATCGTCTCTCAAACTTCATCGGCCCGTTAAAAATTAGGGTGACAAAAATATCGATGTTTTTAAACATTTCAGGAACTGGTTATCATAGAAAATTTTAATTATGCAGTTGAACACTATTTTCTAGAGACTCGAGGTAGCGCAAAATGTCGAACGAATCCCATGAATTTATTGATAACTAGGATCATAAATTGCTCAACGTAGAACAACATAAAATCTAACACACCATTAAACCGTATACATAAATGAAATCCAGTTTACGAGTCGAATTCGCGTCGAGCAAACAACGTAAAATCATCGAAACGAATCAAATTTGATTCGATTTCAGAAGGGAAACTGTATTAAACGATTCCTTCGTCCGAAGGAAAATTTAATTACTTCGTCGAAATGCATTCAACAAATTGATATAAAAATTGGTCGATCCGTTCGACAGTTAAAGGAAAAGGACTCGATGGACAAGGAGGAGAAAAAAGCAGAAAGCGAATAGAGGGAGAGGGAGTAAGGGGGTGTGGTAGGGGGGAGGAGGGGTGGAAGACAGAGAGCAGCGGAAAAGTCAATTGGCGGAACGCGGAAAAAGGAAGGATTCGACGGGGCAACGTCGCACAGACGAATTAATTCGCAGAACTCTCGCCGGAGACACTCGACCGCGTTTTAGTATAGTTCCCTAAGCCTCGAAGCCTCGAGAACGTTTCGAAAAGTACGAAGTTCGACGTGCGTCGCGACGCGCCACGGAAGTTCGAACCCTTCGGGAATTTCAAACGAATCCCGTAAACGGGGGTGAAGGTGGGGGGGAGAGAGGGGTGGGAGCTCGTTAAGTACCAGCAATACTTGTAACACTCTCGAGAAAGATTTACCGTGAAACGATGCACCTGTAACGGAACCACCCCCTTCGCGGTGACTGAGCTTTAATCTATGGAAATGGCTTCCAAGTCGGGCAACGTTCGCTGATCGATTGCGATTAACAAACCTAACTCGGTTTACGGAACTGCAACACTGCCGCGGAGTCTTCTAATATGCGTGACAAATATTATTATATTGTTTGCATCAGCTGCCGACAGACCTCGAAATCAATCCTCAAGAATCAGCCCTTTCGAAGAGGAATTTTTGGGCCACCCTGTATACGTTATTCCTACTGTAAAATTATTTATTGCCATTTACCTATATATATATATTTTTTTCAGGAACATTTCGATAGCAATAAATAATTTTATTTTGCGTGGGCGGGAAAGGGGGATTTTTATAGTCATCGGAAGAATGATAAATCTATTTAATCAAATGTACAGTAAATTCTCGATTTATGTCAACAACACGGGTCTTACCAAATATTTCAATATTCTACAAGTAAATTACACCGTTCTCGTTTGAAATGTTCTAGGTCAGAATAAATGTTTTGCTTTGGAGTTCAAATAGCTTCGAGTGCAAAGGGTTAACTTAACGAGCTACACCTGCATTTTATTTTTGTTTCGCTGAAAGTCACTGCGAAGGTAAATTAAATTGTACCGGGAATTTATAAAAATATGAATTTACACAATGTTCCGCACAGCCTAATAACATTCCAGCTTGATACGGCAGACTGTGCTTCGAATACTCGCATCGTTTTGCCGCATATAGAATGCAGACAACTTCCGGCGTAACTGACGTATGCATCTCTCGGAAGAGGCACAAAATTCAAAAGGGAGCCCCTCGCGAACGCATCGCTGCCTATTACGAAATTTATAAAGATCTCTCAAGGAAAAGTAAGAGAGCGAAAATAACATATTTCATGAGAAAGTGGAACATGCAAATAAAAATGCTGCCCAAGAAAACTCGGAAGAGGAACGTATTTTGCAACATGGGAAACAGTCCCGAGATGAGAAACAATGTTACCGTATATTATTCGACATTAATGCGCTTCAACAATTACTCGTATATTTTCAGAAAAATATCTCTTACAGTTACGGAACCGAAGTACCATACGTTCGTTAATTAGTGCAAGCTATTTTGTGTTGTGCATATGCAAGTCTTCAGTTTCGCATAATTCGCGTACCGCGACAATTTTGGGGAATCAAATTTCGTTGCAAGGAGGTCGTTTCCATCCAATTTCGAGTCAATTTACTACGTACTATAATAACTCGACGGATCAGTCTTGCATAAAATTATGACGTCACAGTCGCAAATTCTCTGTGCACAGTAATTCTCGTATGTTACAAATGAATAAGTAACCTAACATATTGAAATACAAGCGACACACAGATTTTAATCACGTTTCATAAACTGTCTGACGCTCCTACTTTGTCCTCTGACTTGATGTCCAAAATTTCAGGTGCAAAAATTGTACCAGAATCGTAGACTTGTTCCACGATCAAACCATATGAGAAAGGAGAAATGTTCAACATATAAACTGTCCTAATGTTTATCCAGAATATTACTAGAGTGGAAAGAGTTCCAAAAACACTTCAGGTTGAAGTAAATCATTATTGGACCGCGGATCTTCATGGAGGATAAAAATTATTTGCACTAATTTGCAAGACCTAGGAACGAAACAGAAATTTATTTGTTGGTTCTATTTAGTAAGACTTGTATCGACACCCTAAAATTATTGGAATCATTTTATTGTCTGCAACCGACCCATTTTCGCCACGGACACATAAACTCCGCAGACCATTAATCGCCATCATCTTTTCAGATCGAAGGCAGTCATACTGATTGGTCGACCTAGTATGCTTCCGGCCGAACCCGAACTGAAATCTCCGAGCGTAAGACATGGAAATCGAGCGTGTTCTTATCGTGAATCGGATACCCGACCGAGTTGGAACGATGTCCGACAAATTCCGTGAGCGAGCGTGCAAGGGGTATCATAAGACGTGTACGTGGCGGGGGTGGGGGAGAGAGGGAGGATTCTTCGTTCAATTACACCTGTCCCCCACCCCCCACCCCCACCCTCGAGCCAGTAGGATAGTAGTCCTGAACCCAGCGTAACGTCGGTGGCTCCTCGCCGGGGCCGAGTTAATTCTTGGTCATAGCCCAATCAAGCCCCGATAGGAGAGATAAAGGACGAGCCGAGGGAGTTAACCAGGGTGGAACCGCTGCCAGTTACGGACGACGAGCCACGGAGCAAGAGGGTGGCAATGCCGAACTCTAAGTACTTCTGATAGGATTTACCTCTCTCGAAGCGCATTCGTGGCATCTGCGCCAGGTCTGGGCTCTGCCTTCTCGGAGCCAGGGATCGGCTGGCTCCTCTCAGGGCCGCGACGAGCCGAGCCGTGCCGAGCCGGGCCGGGCCGGGCCGGGCCGAGTCGGAACGGAACCTCGTAAATCAGTAATCAGAATTCCCGTGGGACCGTGAGCCGCGGTCACCGCAGTCACTGCGCTTCCGAACACCGGGGATCGTGTCGCGACCGGAACTGGAAATACGTTGAACCTTTCAACTCTCCCCCCTCCCATCACCCTCTCACCCTCTTCTACATCGGATTCGTCCTTTCGGTTTTGTATCTTTTGTTGTGGAAACGACCGGGTTACCGTCGCAGTCGGACGGAGAGTCTTTGCACCGTACTGCAGCGAAAATGGAAACACAGGACACCATTTTGGTTGCTGGAGAAAAGTACGGTTAACACTATTCCTACCGCGACCGGTCAAATGACTGTTTTTAAAATTTCGATTAGAATTTCCTATATACGACGTAATTGAATCGCCTTTAAACTTCACGACTTTTCCTAAAATATGCGTATAATACTTTTCTCAATATTCACTTCTTTCTTTATTGTTTATTTTCTGAGAAAAATTTGTAGCGTGTCTTACCTACCACGACCGGTCACATTTGACCGGTAGAACGATTTATATCTTTTTGTAATAGTATTCTTTCAAAGACTCAATTCCGAAACTATAAAGTCGTTAGAAACGAAAGGTGATGCAGTTGTGGCATGATTTTAGCCGAAAAGTGCCTTCCAGGGACTGCTTTACGGCACTTCAAAGCGTTTACAGTTCTCGCTGGCCTATCGGCCTCGCGGTGTTTTTGCCTGATTGGTATCCGAAGCGGTCCAGAACCTTGGATTTTCTTACACCGTCTTGTCTACTATGACTGTAAAATAAATAAAATCATAGCCAAAGGGGATGCCTAGACGTTTTCTCACGAATTCAAACCAGTAAAGTCTTGTGACTTGAACCGAGAGCATCAAAACGTGAAAGTTACAAGGAGCATATTCGGCAGTCTTTTACTATTTTGTATTTTTATTCTATTATTATTCTATTTTTATTTTATATTGTATTACGTGTTATAAGTGTCATTTTCAAAAAAGTGAACAAACCAACAATACTTCGTATTAAGTTTCACATTTTATCTTTTGTTCATTTTTTTATCCATCTTGATTTACATTCTTATATTTTAGTTTTTATTTTATCCCTTGAATATTCATTCCCAAAATGTCAAGACGTTTGAAGAGCATAAATTTGTTATTAGAGAAAATAAATAATATTGATGAAGAGTGTACCGAAGATGATCAGGAAATTTTTGACATTGAAAATGACAATGCGGAAAATTATGATCTATTTGAGACCGACTCGAACACCGATGAGGACGAAGAGAATGTTTCGAACATACGTAGAGGACGAAAGAGAAGGAGATTCTTAGTTAGTTCCGATAGTGAGAATGAGGAAGAGGTAATCGAAACTGCTGTAGACGGAACTGTTTGGCAAGAAGTAAAAGAATTGTCTAATCCTGGAAGAGCACCTATTCATAATATTTTTAGGGGAACATCAGGCCCAATAGGGTGTAGTAAACGAAATATTATGAAAGGTAAAGTTGTGACGGCATTTTCTCTGATTATTGATAAGAATTATCTTCATTCTATATTAAAAATATAAGTTGTGCTAAAGACCGGTCATTTGACCGGTCGCGGTAGAAATAGGTATACGTGAAATGTCGGTAGGAATAGTGTTAAGCAATAATCGCCGATTTTCGAACTACCGTAGGAAACGACTATCACGAAAATATCCGTATCTGCAAGGAAGAACAAAAAAAGTTAGGTTTATGAATTAATTGAGCACTTTGTAATTTAGGAGTTACGCGTATTTACCAGAAATAAAGTCATGGAAACAAAGGGCCTAGCCGCTTAAGATGGTCAAAAGTGCCCTTAGACGTTTTTCAATGATTGATGAACCATTCGAAAGCTGACCAAGAAAAACCCCTCTGAGCAAAATTTCAACCCCCTATCTTGCTCGTGAGGGTAGTTACAGGGTAAATTAGATTTTGAGCTTTTCCACGCATTTTCCGCACTCTGATGCTTCCTAAAATTCTGAAAAAAATGTGGTATAACTTGGACCCTAAGGCAGATTTTTGAGAATTTTGTCAGATTTTTTGGATGCGAACTGTGGTCGTAAAAAATGAAAAACCCCCAAAAAATCGGAAAAATACAGGTTTCTCAAAAATATGAAAACATGCTATTTAGCTGTTTAGTGCCCCAATATAGTACTATAACAGGGAGTGTTGTCAATTTTTTTTAGATTTTTTGTCGTGGGACATCATTGTCAAAAACGAGAAAAACCGAATTTTTTCGACGTTTCTGCTATTTGGAGGAAAGTTACACTTGTTGATTTTATCGCAAGTATATATTAAGTCATTTTTAACATTATTACATTGAAACAAATAATTGTTTGACCCAAGAAATATGATTTAAGAGAAAGAATAATTGTATTTCGTGTGATATATACCAGAATGTTTGCAACGTTTACAACATCGCCGGTTGGCAGGGCGGTCAAGGCGTCTGACTACGAAGCGGAAGGCCCTTAATCGGCTAGGCCCTTTGACAGGCTCAAGAAAATAATGCAGAGCTAGGAAACATTACCAGTACGAAGCATTAGGGATCACAACTTTAACCCTTAGCACTCGACTGTAAGATGTCACTGAAAATTGCTGTCAGAAAATTTCAGTAGCTACTATCTACAATGTTTTTATCTGTATCGAAAATTTAATAACTGCATCTGGTAAATATGGGTCAGTTATACCATAGATACCGAAGGCTAAGGGAGGTAACAGTCACAGAAATATTGAAACCATCAGTGCAACGCTAACGCGAACTAAAATTTATCAAATACAGACCGGCAGACATTCGCGTGTTATGGAATACGGGATTCGTATACGCGCGCTTTATTATGCATACACAATTAGAAATGATACGAGAGCTCATCAAGTGTACAATGTTTGAAACGTTGCGTGAGTTGGATATTGTTATCTATTGGAACAATAACACGGTTACGATTGATACTTCGTGCGAAAGTCTGCGGTAAAACATCGGCCGTCCGATATTTATGAAGTTTGTTCCGAGTTCTAAGCGTGTAAAATGATCGGTAAAAGGGGTAAGTTGGGAACTCGGAACTCTTTAGTTTTAGGGTTTCGAGTTTATTACCACCAGCGTGGTACTTAACCTAAAAATATCGTCGTTTTTTCTTTGTTTAACGTGTGCTGTGCCGGAGTCATTCGTGACCCGTAGCGGCAGGAATAAATGCACGAGCGATCGTCAAAAAATGTACAATTTTATTCCGTTATGAGACGACGTTTTTCATTTCGAGATAAGAAACCACCCGAAATAAGCCATCGTCTTCATTTGATGATTTAATACAGGAAATTTTAAATAGAAATAAAATAAAAAAAAAATTTTAATGATAAACACATTATTTCCAATCTATTAAAATTCTTGGAGAACTTTTTATTTTATTCCTCCTTCTGCCAATTAATGCAGAAAATGTGTATTTTCTATAAAGCTCGTCACAGTCTAGTCATGAAATATTTTACCATAATCCATTTCCATGCGACATAGGAGAATGTTCATGTCCAATAAGTGCGCAAACATCCACACAGCGTATTGACGTATAATTACTGATGCGTCAAAGAGGCTCGGCGGCAGAGTTAGTGAAAACACGTACTGCATTCGAAGTTGCGCTCGTACGAACCTCCGAATTAATGAAGCCACTATTCCCTTTCATCCCGGGTGCTCGTTTTATTAAAACAACCGGGAGCTTAATTTATGCGTGTAATACCGACTATCTTCATTGTCGGTACTTTTTACTACTCTAGTTGCGGTTAACAGGGAACGAGGTCGCAAACAAAGGAAGAAAGAACGAGTCCTTTTATCCTAGCGGCAACAGAAATGTTAAAGGAGCGTGTTCGTTATTCCCGCGGGTTGCCGGCGGACCAAGGAGAGAAAAAAAAGGGAAGAAATGCCAGCCACGGTCTCCAGTAACCATCTTATGGCCCGAATGGTCCTGTTCTGTGTGTGTACGTGTGTGCTCACCGTCGACAGAGACTGAGAAAGAGAGAGAGAGGGAGTGAGAGTGCGTGAGGAAGTAAGAGAAAGAAAGAGTTACAGCCACAGAGAGAGAGAGAGAGAGAGAGAGAGAGAGAGAGAAACAGAGGGAGAAATAGGAGCATCGGCCCACGTCGAGAACCGGGTAAATGGTGCGTTGTGTTACTTAGCTTTTAACGGGAATTAATACAAGTTACGACTCCCGGTATTTTCCCGGTATTTTCCCGTTAATTTTCCCGGTACCGCGATGCCTTTCGCGGATTATAACCAACGAAAAAAATTTAAAAAAAAATTCGTTGTTGCATTTGACGCAGCTGGTCGACGATAATATTTCAGTGAGGCTTCTCTTGCAACGACAGTGAATAAAGAGCGTAGTATGTATTATAATACGTCGAGAAGTATTGCTAAGGGGAAAATGACGCGCTGTCGAACGTGTTCGAAAGCTGCGGGGGATTATGGGAAACAAGTTTTAATTGCATGCCAATTGTGCGGGTTTTTTCCAGCAACACTTTATTGGCACGTTTTATGATTGAAATAATAAGGAACGTAATAACGGGAAAAAGTGAAGAACACGAAGAACTTATTGTTATATCCGACTAAATTGTTCTTGAATTCGTTCGAGAGTTCCGAGGGATTATAGGAAATAAGTTTTAATTGCACGTTGAACCCGCAAAAAATTTGTTAACGGTTTTCCGGGAAACGTTACTGGCTAGTTTTACAATTAAAATTTAAGGGAAGCGTTGCATGTAGAAATGTGTAGTGCAATGTCAGCTTATGCCATAAATAAAATGTATGAGTTTGATTCGTGTCGACAATATATCGACGATGTAATAAAAAAATTGGCGAGTAAAAAATTATTTTTCGTTATACTTTTACGGGACTTTCTTTTGCCAATTTATTTGTCGAATTTTTCTGATTCGGATGACACTAATCGCGATACAATTAGTACTGTATTTAGCGGTTTAATCGAGGGTATGCAGTCACTTTTTACGTTCAGCGAGGTCACAGAAAAATAGTAGCCCTACACGATCCTACGTCACAACGTTACGGTAACATAATTTATCGAGATAGTTAACTGGGAATTTGTATTTTTAGAATATACACGGTGGTTTATCCAACTAACATGAATAATTAATATCTCTTTTCAGGTCGCAATAAGATAAAAATGTTATTTAAAAAGCCAAATGATTCAAAGGGAACCGCAGTTATAGAAACGCATTTGTTTCACGAGCGTAACAAAGCATGTGCATTCTGCAGTGGCATCATTTTTTAAAAGGTCGAAACACACACACCTACACGTTGTTTGTGTATGTCAAACATTTGTTCGCTCTGCACACACACAGGCATTAAGAATAAAGCCAAAAAACCAACTATTCATCAAACATTTTACAGAAATATTCGGAGAAGTAAATCACGTAATAACGTTTAATTGCATAAATTGAAAGCATTTTGGTAATGACCTGGGGATATTTTCGTGTGCAGCATATTTTTTATATATTCCAAAATCTTTTCGAGGATCTGAAACAAGTAGGGTGAGGAGCCCAATTACCATGGGGGTGCCAACTATCATGCGTATATTAATTATAATTACTCTTAGAGCATAATGAGTAGACATCGGATGTTTATGCAATTTCCAATTTTTATAGAAACATTTTAAGAAAGTGGAATGAAATAAAATCCTATTTTTAATGGGGACAGCCTTTGTAGATCCAAAGCAAATAAAAATCGTGTTAAATTCTCTCGAATTTTATATTATAGCATTTTTTTAACATTTCCATAAGCCATAAATGCATAAAGATCCGATGTCTAATAATGAGTATTAAAAAAGAGATATTAAATTTTTGTCATTAAAATCAATTAATATATACTTCTATACTTTGTATACTTCTTTTTTAATATTCATGACGCATTAAAAATAAGTATAATTAATATAGACACAGTAATTGGCACTCCCACAGTAATGGGGCTCCTTACCGTATCCCTGACTTGCTTGCTTCCAGAAATTTCTCATTTTCCTATCCATTTAGCGACGGCCGGCTCTGCCTCTCTTCCTCGGATATAAAATCTTAATAAATCTGAACTCAAGATAGTAATTCCACTCAACGTGCAGGTCAACGGTATATAAAACTGTATTAAGAAACTGTTCGCAAGCGAACTTTCCTCCGTTAACAGTGAAATATAACAACCGGGAGCAACGAAGTTCCGATATCACGGGGCGTAAACGCCGAAAGTTTCCTGGTAAAGCATGAAAAAGCCTTTCTCGCGGTGGTGAACGCAACCGCGCGTCGCGGTCCACTGTTCGACGCATTGTTTGCAACGAGCAAACAGAATCGTTCGGCGTCGAAACCGTTCGGCCAGACATTTGTTGCATCTCGAAGCTGGCGACTGTCAGGGGATGCGCGAAGAAATATCGAAGACTCGTGCAAATACGAACAGGAGAAAGTATAGTGGGGCGGGGGGAGGGGAGGGGAAAGGGGCGACGCTCTCTTCGTTCCAGATGGTAGTGACACACGCGAGGAGCAACATTTTCGCGTGCACGTCAACGAGACGTTCCCGATATCCCTCGGATATATCGACGCGACGTGCGCGGCGTCCGATGTTATGCGCTCGTATTAAGAATGACGTTTAAAAAACCTATACGAATTTTTCAACGCGTTCGCTGACGTAATGTCGGCCGTATATGCACTGGTGATTATGAAACCGACGAAAGTCAAAATTCCAAAAAAATATCTTTTTGCTTATTGCGTGGTGGATTCACTTTACTAATAATTGTATAATGAAGTGATAATAAATTATGTATTAGGCATCACGGGAAAAAATATACGTATATAATTATCACAGGACATATACGTTATGATTTTTATTTCTATAGAAATTATACATTATCACAGTGTTTATATGTTATCCTGTGATAACATATAATTAATATAGAAATAAAACTGATAACGTATATGTCCTATGATGCCTCATATATGTGCCCATAATTATGAAAGTGGTCTAAGTCATAAAAAAAAAAATTACATTGAATAAATTTAGTTTAAAATCATGTCGTGTGAAATAAGTGATAAATTCATTTTTTTTTTTTAATTTTGACTTAGACCACTTTCATAATTATGGGCACATATAATTTGTCGCTTCATTGTATGTATGTACAGGCACTGAAACGCACTGAAGTTACGAAAAAAATTTGTTTACAAAACTACCGAAATACTGCCGAAAGAAGTGTGAACCAGAGTTGGTCTCATTTCATTGGAAATAAGATAAGAAATAATAATATTTGTAAATACTTTATTATTTGTAACGCAACCTTTTGTCTATATAAATGTATTCGAATAGAACCAAAGGCCATTTGTAGTGTTACAATAGAAATTGAAAACGTAATCGAGAATATAGTGTTTCACCGAAAATTTTCAACTGGTCTCTACAGAGCTTGTCAAGGTCTTCTATATCGTGGAATTTCCTTTGGAAAATTTTTTTCCTGTCCCCTAGAATTTTCGGAATTTTGTCCAGGGGGCTCTTCGACGCACCGTGCATCGTTCCGAAGAAGGTGCAGCACGGAACGGTACACAGAAAATCGTACTTCCAGCCGGAAACGTTTAAGGTCTCGCAAGAGCGGTCCCCGGTGTGCATAAGTGAAATAAAAAGGCCGAGCGAACCGCGCGCGCCTGGCTCGAGCGTATTTGTCAACGCGTTTAAAACACGCGCAGTCTCGGTAGTGCGATTCCGTTTAATTTCCCGTGGGTGTCGTTCGTCAGCTGATTTCACAGTTGCAGTATCCTAAACTCCGAATTACTTCCGAAAAGGGAGGTATAATTCAGTCTTAATCGATGAACGGCCCGTGGAATGCCGGCCGAACCGCGCCGTGCCCCGCGTCGGATTGTTTAATTAAATCTGCCGTAGGTGGTTTCCCTCGAGGAGGACTGCGGCTAATATTTTCGAGATTCAATTGGAAGTTTCGCGGATTTGCGACGTCGCGGCGCAGGACCGAAGGCGGGAGCCATGAATTTTTATAGGGATGTGAAATCGAAAGAGAGAGAAAGAGAGAGAGAGAGAGAGAGAGAGAGAGCAACGCGCTAGGACGGATCGAACCTAGCACATACATTATTGGATATCGAATTCGGGAACGTCTTCTATTTTCCCACGGAATTGTTCTATGAATTCGGCCGCGCCGACAGTATGCAAATTTTTTCCCATCCTATTCGCGATTCTGCCCGTCATATACGGCCCGGGAGGCTCACTCGAACGTAAAGCGCGAAAGGTGAAGAGACGCGACGGAATAGAATTCTAAGAAAGTGTGCTGACACTAGGATTAGATCAGGATAGAAATCAAGAAAATATTTGTTTTTAACGGAAGTACGGACCTGAGTCGAGACCATGTTTCTTTCGCAACGAGAAAATTCCCTCTCCGTCTTTTTGGAAATTCGCATCTGAATATGTTCCCTTGTTAGTGTCAGAACGAAAGGTTATGTCATATACGGTATTTCAATACGTCGAATGCCGTGTTTCTCGTCGAGTACGATTTAGAGAGAAAATAAACAGGTATATTATGCAACGCTTTCCATCGAATGATATAAAAATATTTAAATATTGCCTTAAATATTTAAATATCATTTAAACGACGAATTTTTATTACTACTATTGCTGTTAATTAATACACAAAGGCTCCGGTATGAATCGGTATATTATTGCATCCGCACGTCACTATTATTGTCGCAGAAATTGCCTGTTTGTTGATATTGAATTGACTATAATTGTTTGTTCATGAATACGCGAATATATGTGTCTGGTAAATCGTTATTACTATGATTATTAGAGGGCAAATTGTACAAAGGAGAAACAATGAAGACAGTTTCCGAACGATCAGTGAAATTACTCGATCAAGCGACCGCGTGACAGCCAATATTATTCAATGTTTGAAAACGAAGGGAGAGGAAATCAGACGAGAGACTAATTTCCAGCAGGAAAGAGAACCGTCACGCATCGTGTATTCTTTCCTCGGCAGAGAAACGAAATTCCAGGGAATCGCCGATTAATTCAACAGCCAGGAATGCAACGGTGGTTACGCGTGCTCGTTGCCAACGAATATCTGCGGCTGTGATCCGGAAGACTTCGCGTGGTCCGGGTAAATGTGGTTGACCAATTAGTATGCTATTTTCGGCAGCGTTATCCCGAAACGATATATTATAATTATCTCTTCGTTTAACGAGCTCTATTTCTGACGTGGCTCTAGCTACGGAATCACTCAACTGTATAATCCAATCGTGCTACGAGATCGGAATTTGTATCGAACTATCCTTTGATCGTTAACGAAAAAGTCAACGATCAACAATGCATTTTAAAGACAGGAACCTGACGCGCATGAATCGTGCTGACTCGTGTAGGGGAGTTTGTACGAAAATATTTTTTGCCATTTAACTATTTAATTTAATCAAAATCCCATTTCCATTAGCTTATACGCACAGAGAGGTCCAACGAGGGACTAAATCATTTATCCCGTTATAATAGAAATTGGCGTCCCTTGATGAAAAGAACTTTTAGAATGAACTTTCTAATTTCCTTTCATTTTTACACTGGTTTTCTCTTGAAAAAATTACTGAAGCATCCAAATGCATTAGCCAGCAAGGAGAACGCGATAGGACATGATCTTTTAATACATTTTTCGTACGGTTAGTTGTGCACAGTCAGACTTAACGTGATCGTGTAACGACATCGTACTGTTAACCTTTTCGCGTGGTATACTATATTTCCTTCATTCTAAATCAAATCCTTCGTTCCTCATTTTAAAGAGCACTCTTAATTCATATTAAATTCCTTGTCTGTTTAATGGATCGCTTAAAATTAATTTTAAGTTGAATTTTTGCTTCATTCTCGATGGTAAGCGAATGCGTGAAGAGCCTTGAAATTTTCAAATAGCGTTCTGTTACCGTTCGGCATTCGCTTCGTCAACTTAATAGTTAATTAGTAGATTATTTTTTAGCCAAGATTATTTTTTTTTTCAGTATTCTGTAGTGGACTAAATAAATTCCTGTTCCTACTTGCTTGTTTCCCGGCGAACTAACAACAATACAAGCGGACAGAATTGTGTTTGTTAATAGAAATGTAAACAAAAAATGAGGTCCCCCGACCGCAGCCGTACGTTAATGCAACTTCTTCTTACCCGTGCTTCAGAGGGTTGAAGGCAGATGGTCCTTTGAGGGTAATAATTTCAGTCGGCTCGCTACGTTAAAATAAACCCGAGTTATTACACGTCGTCAACCAGGGTGAGCAACATCGTGAATGAAAGTTCACGTGGGCTTGCAATATGAAGACGACTCATTGCCAGTGATTACTCTGCATCGAATGCACCCACCAGGCGAGTTTCTTGTTCGCGTGCATTTCGAAATTATGAACGAAAAAATTGTTTTTGTTATTACAGCAATGCGATAAGTTTATACAAAATTATTTATATAATAGGGAAAGAAGTCAAAGGAAAACATTTTGTTTCAAGGTGATTGTGATGGGTTCGAATAATACGATGGAAAGTGTGAAATACATAAGAACGTGTTTGTATGTTGATATACAGTGAGTAACGAAAGTATTCGAACGCCCTTTAAATCAGTATAACTTTTTTGTTTAAGTGAATCAAACGACCTGACTTTTTTAGGAGTTAGAAGAATTGGTTTTCCAAATGATGTGTAAAAAAGATTTTGAAAAAATCGCAATTGGTAAGAATTACATGAGAAAATAAAAATGTCACTTTTCACAACTTTTTTATTTGAACCTGTAGTGGAAATTTAAAATATCCGTTTTGTAGATATATGTTAGTTATATACATGCTGCAAATTTCATTGAAATCGATTAATATACACACGAGCTACAACTAGTTAAAAGTGGTGAAAAGCGTAGATTTTCACGACTTTTGGCCAGTTTCTGCTTAAAATCGTCAGATTTTCTAACATATTTTGATACGTGCCATTTTTATCTGCGTCAGCCGATTTCGATGACATTTTCAGTACGTGTATAACTAACAGAGATCTACAAAACGCATATTTTAAATTTTCATTATACGCTCAAATAAAAAAGTTGTGAAAAGTGCCATTTTTATTTTCTCATGTAATTCTTACCAATTGCAATTTTTTCAAAATCTTTTTTACACATCATTTGGAAAACCAATTCTTCTAACTCCTCAAAAAAGTCAGGTCGTTTGATTCACTTAAAAAAAAGTTATACTGATTTAAAGGGCGTTCGAATACTTTCGTTACTCACTATATGTTGCTAAATTCGTGTTACATGGATAGGGGTATCTGTTGCGGTCGGACGATGACAAGGGTCGGGTCAAAATGACCCAGCATTCGTTGCGCGTGGGTTAATACGGTTGGGAACTGGTATTATCGAACTTTAGCACGTCAAACAACGTCGCGATACCGCAGCATGGACTCCTTCCTGGCGGAACTCGGCCCTGGTGCTTTATCCCCGTAACTCATAAGTTTCAGGCTATATCTGCGGACTCGATGTATCGATAATTTCGGTACGCCGGCGCTGTGGTCTCGAGCGGCGCGCAGTGCTTTCCTCCTATTATCAGACTGCCGGAAAAACGATAGCACTGCGCCATTAATGCCACTGATAACCGTTATTTAAGGCAGCTCCGCCGGCCAAGAGAGGCCTTTACATTTAACGGAAGAAAAAGTTTGTAATAAAAATCAATCGAAAAACGCTTCGCTCCCGTTCGACTGCGCGAGCAACCGCACAGCTGACTACGACTGGGCTACTGCCAACGTAAACCGTAATGAAATACGATCTTCTATGTATTGTACGGATCAACCTAATTATTAAAGTGGACCTAGCGAAAACGCCTCAAATATTTCGATATTTCCATCTTCCTCGTGGATTATGATCCTCATGATCTTCCTCGTGATCAAAATAATACATTACTGTATAAATATAACATTCGATCACATAACATAACAAAGTTACATCTCACTTATATGTATGCCATACTATGTTGTACAATTGTCGAGCATTTAAAAATGTCTAAAAATAGAGAGAGTTGACGAAAAGCTTACTATAATCGTCTCAAAGCCCTCTCTGAATCATGGCTATGCCAGATAAAAAAAAAATGTTGGCTCTGCCTGACGTGTATACTCGTCAATCCAAAACTCTATTGCGGTGCCGTTAACGTTAATGAATTGTTAATTTCTTATCGAATAAAAATGTAATTTTTAAACCCTTGCCCTCTGCCCACCCCCTTTGAACCTTTTTTTGATTTTTTTTTTCGTGTATATTCCGCATTGCATGATTTTAATTCCACGCCGTGGGGGACTTCTGGAATTGAGCTGCACAGTTAACTGGTTAACCCCTCGCACTACTATTTATTTTCTGATTAGAATGATTAGAAATTCTTCATCGTTCAGAATTTCGTAGAAAAAGAAAGATAGTTTATATTTATTGTATGCCTATCTTTTCTCCAAAGGATATATATATCAATTACAACAAGGTAGATTTTTATTTCGGTTTAAAGCAAATTAATAACATACATGTTTATTAGACTCTGTTCAGAATCTTCGTCACGAGTCTGACTCGATATTGTAGGGCAAGGGGTTAAACTGATCCGTGGTTCGCCCTGTGCACAGGTACAGTCGAGTCGGAAAGTAAGTTAACATTTGGTGATATGTAGGCAATGAATATGATGAATAAAATCAAGTTATTGTATTGTTTTTATTTAGGAGGTGTAAGGAAATAAACAAATATGTTAAAACATGTATTATCATTATTAAAGATTAAAGACATGTCATATTCATTTGCCTGCATACACCAGTCGTTAACTTACTTTCCGACTCGACTGTATGTGTCTAGATATTAATGTATGTACAAACATGGCGGAGCAACATTCAATTCCCGTCGCATCAGCCGGTGGAAACAGTGAACGGCGGAATACGAAAGAAGGCGAACGCGAGTGGAAAATTTACACGAAAACTTGTAATGGCCGGACCGTTTCCGTCGTCCCAGGAGGGCAATACGAGCTCGAGCTATCAGCCATCGATTAATTACGGGACATTAACTATGAAACACGCGCGATACTTGGCCGCGACGACAAGCTTGCGGTGTCGCTGCAGCCTACACGGACGGACCGGACGTGACGGGGGCGGGTTCGCTTTAGAACGCCGGTGGGGACGATTCGGCACGTATCTGCCTCTGGTTATTGTGCGAGCAAAGGGTATCTTTAATATGAATTGGATATTAATAACGAACTAACTAGGCGCGAGAAGCCCCCGCTACTTATTATTATTTATCAGCCTGATTAATCGAGGTCAGTGTTGCGGCGCGCCGCACCTGCGCCATCCGTTGCAACGCGCGCCGGCAAATTGGTTCGCTCACTTTCGAGTGCATCTGGACTACTCGAATGCCGATGGACCTACGCGAACCGCAGCTGCTCGCGGAATTCTTTTTTCGTACACTCCATGATCGGAACGGTGTATTCCGTCGTATATCGCGCGCGCGGAACGCGGTGACAAAATTTTCAGTTCGACTATTTGGCCAATTGTTTTCCGTGCAACGGATCGAGCCCAGTTCTACTCGGTTTTGAAAAATTTTATCCTCATTCTCTTGTACGTCGAGAAAATATTTTTTGAACCACCTAATTACTCCTATTGCTGAAGTTATATCTCTGTTAGATTTTTGCGCATGAAATGGCCGATTAATTCGATACAGTAACTTGAAACAAACATAGCTTGACTCTTGATTAACCCCTTGCACTACTATTCATTTTGTGATTATAATGATTAGAAATTCTTCATCGTTCAGAACTTCATAGAAAAAGAAAGATTCTATCTTTCCATTTATCTTTCTATCTTTTCTACAAAGGATATACATATATATATCAACTATAACAAAGTAGATTTTTATTTCGGTTTAAAGAAAATTAATAACATACATATTCATTAGACTCTGTTCAGAATCTTCATCGCGAATCTGACTCGATATTGTAGGGCAAGGGGTTAAAGCAAGCACTATCTTAATTATCATATTGTCTCGACACTTGAATTTTTCGATTATACTATGGTACAAACATTTAATTAAATGTATAACATATTACCAGACTGATTCATTTGTGTACGAGTGGAAAACAAAACTGCAAAGACTTTCCGATTAAAGTGGTGTTAACGCTGTAAATAAAGTTGTAAATAATATATACAAAAGTTAAAGAGCTTTGTTGTTTGTATGTGAATTATAGTCGTATAAAAATTCGTTATTATTGTTTACAGCTTTGTACGAAAGATATTTGAGGACACCCTCTAGAGTATGCTACGAAAAGGGGTGGGGTGGGGGGTGGAGAGGGAGAGAGGAGATAGAGAACTTGAGGATCTTAAAGGGTTTAGGGCATCGTGATGCCATACTCGGATATCTTACAACGGCATTTGTCCTCAAATGTCGATCACAGTGTCCTTGTCTTTGTACACTGAACGTCATCCCTTTCGGTATAACTTCATCTTTCTTAGGAACACTATCCCCGCTGCGCCCCTTTCTAACAGAGTCCCCCTACAACGTGTCCCCCTACTATTTGCGCACGACAACAGCAATGCACATTATTTGTTTTTGCTCGTCGTCGGTTGTCGCCGTCGTCGCGTCGCCTGTTGTGATCGGTGTACCCTCCATATCCCCCAGACGATCCAGCCAATTGTTAGATCGTAGGAAAAAGAGGGAACCGAGAACACACGAGACACAAACCGGCGATCTCAGGATGCGTCGGGCTGATCCGCGCGCTTTAACCATAACAGCCGCGGAACCCTCCGTCTCCTACTACTCCCTTAATGTTCGTGATGGGTCTGGAGGGTCTTGAACTCGCACGTGGAGACAATTACTGTCAAACGAAAACCCTCGCGCGTCAGACGCGAAATTGTCTCCGCGCGTTTCTTGCTACGAGTCATTGTATTCGTCGATGTTATTACTAAACAACTTCCAAACCCTACTGTTACCAACAACGCTACAAATTTTTATCGCATCGCTCAACCACAGCTTCAAATTCTAAAAATTCCGCTAGATAAATTCCTGTTATTTTTACAAAGTACTGTAGAACAGTAATTTGTAGTGGTCCGTAAACCTAGGGTCAAATGCAAATTCTAAAAATTTCGGTAGATAAATTTCTGTTATTTTTACAAAGTACTGTAGAACAGTAATTTGTAGTGGTCCCTGAACCTAGGGACGCTACTGTATTTCGGAAAAGTGTTTCTTCTAGTGGCGCATGTGTTCACAAGAATGCACAGTGATAAACAATTTCTCGAGACCTAACACGCCAGCACTAATTGAAAAGAAGGCTGAATATACTGGGTGTAGAAAACTCCTGAGAGACCGTAAATCTGATTTAAGAGAAATTCTATGGGCGATGCATTCGCGTGGTAGCAGGGTTGTTAATTGTTAAGAACCGAGGAGAAACGAGATCCCGGGAAGCGCGCTCAACGGAGGAAGCTCGTTGTCAGGGGCACGGAAGTGGGGGGAACAGGGGGGAGGGAGGGGGTCGTGGACACGGGGACTCCGGTTCCCTGTGGTATATCGATTTCAAGATTAACGGTGCCGCGTGGCTAGGAGGAATTTCGCGTTTTCTTCCGCGTGCAGCCGGCCGCGGCTTAGGAAGAACGTGCGCGACGCCGTGGAGAAGAAAGCGGGCTGACGAAGAAACAATAGGACGGAATCAACGTTCAAACAATTACTATATACCCACAGCAACATCGTCGCCGGTGTTGATAATAATTCCGCGCCGTGGGACAATAGAGCGGGGCTCAGGCGTCGAGAACCGCCTCGTCGTCGTCGTCGTCGTCGGTACGCGCGAACCGAGCATCCTCCGTCAGTACGCGCGAACCGAGCATCCAGCGAGATAAGCTTTTAATTTTCCCGGGGCCCGACAATGCCTCGAAATTAAAACGGCCTTCGCGCGCCTAGCCTGCAACCTGCAACCCCCCGCGACGAGGCTGCAACGGTGTGTGCAACCATGGTGGCAAACGCGACGCGGCTCGCCCGCGTTTTGCATAATCATTTTACGAGCTGGCAAAATCCGCGGCAAATGCCGGCCTGATTTTTCCCGCCCCTATCCGATCAAACGAACGAGCGGAATATACGGCGGTGAACCAACGCCGAGAATCCAGCCGATTTGCTCGATTTCATGCTCGATATGCTTGATTCGCCGCCGATAAATCCGCCCCCCTCCCTCATCTCCCTATCCCTCCCCACCCGCACCATTCTTTAGAGAGTCTCATGATTTACGAGTAACGATCGTTCTACTTGCTCCGGGTCTGCCGTGGAATTAGAAGGACGAGCCGAATGTCTCAACATTTTCGGGACGGTTTATACGGTTTCTTCCTTCGACGAGGGAATTCACGATTCCGAGACTGTGCAAACTACCCTGCTTTTAAGATGATATTTTATTCAACGTTGTACCTGGAATCAAATCACTACTTTTTACTCTATTTGTTATTAAGACATTACCGACCGGTAGCCTATTAATAGGCTTTTTGTCGCCAACGCTTACCAACCGAGAGCCTATTAATATAAACAATCGATAAACATTCGCGATAAACAATCTTTATCGTATCGTTATATGAACAGTGTTTTGTTATTTAGTACTGACAATGAGGTACGTTGCTCAGTTGCGTCAATTGCGTTGTAAGCTCCCACATTTTTATTTAATTTTGAATCTGCGCCTGAGCGGCCGTCGGATGTGCGTATGCTGTTGAACCGCTAGCGGTCGGTAAAGTATTAATATTTTGTGTTGCCACATTTATTTTTTCTGACATGTAACACTCTTTTTGGAACAGATTTATACAAGTTTTTAATCGTTTTTTGCTTATTTTTCTGCCGGACCATTACAACGCAGTTTTTCGATTGTTCTAGAGTACTAAACTGGTCTTATAGTATTGTCGCGGACTGTACACGGCCATCGTACTGTCACGTCCGGTGGTTCGACCGCCAATGATTAATCAATCTAATAAAGAATTATTGCAAAATCCGATAATGTCACGAGAAAGGTAAGCTAAGAAGTAGAAGAATAAAATAATCAACGTTAAATAAATTAATGTTAACCATCAAATAGGTACATATATAATTATACACACATATAATATAAATTATTCGAACTGCGCAATATAGTGACGCATCAACAGGATGCCAAAATCAACAACTCAGCCTTCTGCGAAACGCACAAATAAAGATCGGTTTGCACCCTTAGACTCAATAGAAGAGATATCAGTAGACATCGGATGTTTATGCAATTTCCAATTTTTATAGAAACATTTTAAGAAAGTGGAATGCAATAAAATTTTATTTTTAATGGGCACAGCCTTTGTAGATTCAAAGCAAATAAAAATAATGTTAAATTCTCTCGAATTTTATATTATAGCATTTTTTTAACATTTCCATAAGCCATAAATGCATAAAGATCCGATGTCTAGATATCAGATATTGCCACGAGAAAAAAACTATGATAATTCAAACTGCACAATGAAAGTTCGGTTTGTTGTTTTCATTTTCCGTATTTCGCATTCTGTATTTCGTGTTTTGTTTCGTGTTCCATTTGAAATGAAAGATTCCGCGTGAACGATTGGCAGACGGTCATTGGCAGTGTTTCCCTTGCGCAATTGGAAGAAAGTAAAACCGTGAAGATCATGAGCGAGGACAAATCGTCAAGAAGTCTGAACGTACATCATACCGACACTTAACATTGAGTATTACGCAGGTAACTGGTTAACATTTATTTATTTAACGTTGATTATTTTATTGTTCTATTTCTTAGCTTACCTTTCTGGTGACATTATCGGATTTTGCAATAATTCTTTATTAGATTGATTAATCATTGGCGGTCGAACCACCGGACGTGACAGTACATACAATAACGTGTACGTACGTATCGATAAATTCCCTTCATGTCGATTCGGCTAACAATATTTTTTGCTGTATCTTTTATGACAGCCTGAAGGTCAAGAACTAGTAACTGTTAACCGTTAATTATGGTCGGGTGTGCGCGCATCACCAGTCAAACGTCGAAAGAAAGAGGAAAGGTCGTCTATTTGGTGTTCCAACGCAGCGGCGTTAGCGGGTTCTAAACTAGGACCGTGTGTCGAGCTGGTCGTAGAGAGGAAGGATGGAACGAACGTAACGAGTTAACAAAGATAAAAGGCAGCGAACAGGAAAGCTTCTATTTTTTACTCGACTCAGGACGACAATGGACTGGAATTAAAGCGAGGCACCGAGCCTGCGTAATTGTTTTACGAGCGGATAAAATTCATGGACGTTCGCGTTAATACGGCTGGATATATTCTTTTGAGCCGCCGCGCCGCGCCGGTTTGCGTGAAACTTCGTGCTCGGTTGCGTCGTCGAAATATTTCCCAGGAATGTCAATAAACTTTGTACTTGTTTCTTGCTCCGCGGACACGTTGCCGCAACGCGCATAATTAATATTGACACTAACCCTTTACGCTCGGAAGCCCCGTGTGTCTCTGGGAAATTATCAATTCGAGGCACGTTTGCTAGTCCCTGACTTCGGCACGGAAATGATTGTGGTATTCATATTATCCTTGGAAAGACCGAGCAACTTCACCGAGCGGGTACGTAGTTATATATTCTCAATAGTAACACTGAACTAATAATTCCTTAACACTAAACGTACCACCACCGGTCAAACGACCGGTTCTAGATTTTTTATTTGACAATTTTTGAAATTATAAAGATGCTTTCATGAGCAATGATTCAATAAATATCTTTAGTAGAGCACGCATTGCAATAAGAACCGCGCAAAGTCTAAACAAATTAAATCTTGTTATTTTTGTAAGGCAACCTGTTACATTTATAGCTCGGTACGTTTAGTGTTAATACCGATCTTGCACCACGATTTATTCTACGGTTTCCTACAGAAGAAGAACATTTATACGGTATGCCTATATGCTCTTCAATAGCTGTACATTAACAATGCCAAAATAGAATTTTATTTCGGTTTAAAAGAAATTAATAATCCATCACGAGTGTGACTCGATATTAATAACTCCAAATAATAACTAAAAAATTTTGAAAAATACGAGATTATATTCCATTTATAGAAATCATGTGCGTGATATATTAAAATTAAAAAAGTTTGTAAAATATATTTTTCATGTCACTTGACAAGAGTCCAGAACACGAGAGAAATAATCCAAGCAGGTGTGCCAAAGTGTAATCAGTAGACAGCGGATCTTTATGCATTTATGGCTTCTGGAAATGTTCAAAAAATGCTATAATATAAAATTCGAGAGAATTTAACACGATTTTTATTTGCTTTGGATCTACAAAGGCTGTCCCCATTAAAAATAGGATTTTATTTCATTCCACTTTCTTAAAATGTTTCTATAAAAATTGGAAATTGCATAAACATCCGATGTCTAGTAATCAGCTTCAGCTTGACACTAAAGCTTTCACCACATTGGTAACACTTCTTTTATGAAACATATTTATAACTAGTAATCATTTTGAGTAGTATAATATTATAATTTTGAATTTTTTTCTTTAATAATAGCTGTACACAACATCTAATTTTTATCTCGAGCAGAGAGAAATATTGACGGTGAGTCTGCTTATGAATTCTGAAAATTGTACGAATTTTGTTCGTCGCGTAAACAATGAGAAAAAACTGCGCGAAGCAACGAGAGGAAACGATCGTTTTCTTAAACAACGTCGACAGCCGAGCAACCGGCGCGCGGCGCGGCGATTTATGAAAGTTTCGCACGAGCGTTTTCGCTCGGTTCGTTACTTTGTTAATTGGTTTCCATTCAGCCGGGCATCGCTTCCTGTCTTCGGACCCGGGGAACAAAATATCGCCCCGATATTCCAATATTCTAGCTTTAAGCAATGCATTCGGCTTATTCCGTGCACTTTCATCATTCGACCGAGCCGTGTTCCCTCTCTCTGTCTCTCGGCGGCCCGCCTACGTTTCCCCCCGGCTCCCAAGATCAATAGACCGCGCAGAGACCACCGCGTAAACTCGAAATTTCATTTATTCCGTTGATTAAAGCCACCCTCCAGTGTCTACTTTCGCAAATTTCCCGGGCAGACGTTGCCGGTACGTTTTCGTAACATCGACCGAAATTGCGCCGCTACTTCCGGAACGACTTGCGAAACCAAAACCAGCGTCCCGCGAGAGAATTACACTCTTCGTCTCCTCCAGCCCCCCCCCCTCCCCCAACACTTTCGCAATCCAACGTGAATGTAATCCCCGAACGATCAGTTTTAATCGGCGTCTCTGAACTCTCGATCTATTTGAATAAGTCGGTTCATTGTCTCGCCGAATCGAATAATGCGACAGGTTCGACTGCGATCGCCTCGAACAATGGGGGGTGGACCCGATCAAGATAAACCGGAGAGATCCAGGTCTCGAAATATGGATTTAGCAAGATCTAACTAGAGTTACAAGTTGCAATTATTCGCGATAAAAAGGTATTTGCGAAATAAAATCGAACTCTCTGACAGATACAAGTGTTAACGAATTTATACTGTAATATTTATATTGCATATATTACATATTGAATTTCAATTGTAAACTAAGAACACTTTTAGCTGAGCATAACGTCGAAAATGTTTTTTAACAGTCTGTAAAAAGTTATATTCACAAACACTGGGTGGGAAATCACTTTTTAACTCATTGTAGGTATAGGGGATAAAATTCTGTCAGTTACGGTCAGTTGCGAAAAGAATGCTGCAGTACTTTTTATTTTGTAAAATGACAGTAATCCGCGCCGATTAATATACTATATAAAATCGTTATGTCAAATACAAATTTTTCCGATCGTTGATAACGACACTTCAATCAATGTAGCTTTAAACTGTGAAGTTTATTTGTGCAATTATAACAACGAAGATAATTGAATGGACATGCACGGCTTGATTGGTGGAAAAATTGGTCCCGGTACACACTGTAAACATTCTATATTTACAATGCTGTTTTTAAAAAGTTAACTAAATTATCGACCACGTTATGCTACACTCAAATACGAGTATGCTCGAAGTAGTATTTGCACATGGGAACCACGAATAAATCCGTAGTCGGTTAACGATAGGTCAACAGTGAAATTATTTACGCGCTGAGATCGATTGTTTAATTGCTTGCAACAATTACAAAATTGTACATTTTCGTGATCAGAAGCACCTGTAACGTTGATCGACGAGGTAAACTGATGCTGCGAAATAGAAACATTTTTGGTTTATTAGCCTTGTTAATTAGGTAAGCCCTTGAATCACGATGACCACGTGAACATAATTAATACGTTGACCGTCGCACCACCTATTCGTACAAATTAACTTTCACGTCGATTTACCGAATGTAAAAATTTGATTAGGTTTGCGAGATGCACGAGGGATCAAGGATCGATCGTGGAAAGAAGGATTCGTTCTTTCGAAAATTATAAAGTGCGATTAATCGTAATAAAACGAAAAAAAGCGCGAATAATTTAGAGTTCTTGAGGTTCGGAATCATGGCGGACATGTTCTTGGTAAATGGTCTAATATTCCTCGGACCAATCAGTGAGCCGGTCGAATGCGAATAAAGCATATTTGCAGCCTCGTGGAGAACACATTCAGACTGAAGGTGGACAAACCAGCAGGGCGGAATATCTTGGAAAGTCAACGGTGGAAAGTTTGCAGTGTAAATACCGGAGTTCCGGTTGCTCTGCTACAAGATTTTGTCATAACATACCGCAGAATATGTTGTAATCTTGTTACCTGAATTTCTATGGTCATTAATATAACCCAAAGTGGCTGGGTAATCGTACCGCTATTAATTAATATTTACGTTGTTGAACTTCGCAACTTGTATCAGTCAGTTTATTTAACGGGTACGTCCATATTTGCAAGCACAACAAATGCGATACGATACCGACAAGATAAATCACAGTGAAGCGATCACTCTAATCATTTTCATTCTCGTCGATCTCGTCTGGAATTAAAAGTCTCATAAAGCTTCACCTACAATTTTCACTAATTTGAATGCACAATGATTTTACATAAAGAAAAATACTTCGAAATTCACAAACCGACGCAATTTTTCCGCAAATAAAGTATCATATGAACAAATTTTATTCTACATTTCTGACTTATTTTTTTTTTTCTGTGCAATCACTTATTCACCACATGTGAAGTGGAGATAATATTGTCGCGGACTGTAGATAATGTACAGTTCGTTTTCGCCTAACGCAACGTTCGAAAAATTTTCTTCCAGCACGCTATATACAGGGTGCGGCGCAAATTAGTCCCCACGATTTTTCTGCCCCTTCGGATGGTCGGACAGAAAAATGTTTCTTACCAAAGTTACTGAGTATTTAACCGACAAGAAATTGCAATATTTTAAATTAAAAAAAAAATCGATTTTTTTTTGTGAGTTAAGAAATTTGGTTTTTTGCGAGTTAAGTTCTGAAGCAATGTTTACGTTAATTTGTTTACTTCTATTTGCGAGGCGTTGCTACTACGTACCGTCGAAATATTTCAAATATTCTGGCAATTGATTCATGGCGATATTATCTTTCAAGGTCATTTGAAAGTCATTGTATAGCAGGTCGTTGAATTCGTTTCGACGTCGACTACAATATTATGAAGTCAATAATACCCAGTTCCATTAAAAGATATGACAGCGACCTTGATTTTTTTGTTGGAAATCGATTTTTTTTTAAATTTAAAATATTGCAATTTCTTGTTGGTTAAATACTGATTAACTTTGGTAAGAAACATTTTTCTGTCCGACCATCCGAAGGGGCAGAAAAATCGTGGGGACTAATTTGCGCCGCACCCTGTATATATATATCCTTTGGAGAAAAGATAGGCATACAATAAATATAAACTATCTTTCTTTTTCTACGAAATTCTGAACGATGAAGAATTTCTAATGGAGCTCAATTCCAGAAATCCCCCACGGCGTAGAATTAAAATCATGCAATGCGGAATATACACGAAAAAAAAAATCAAAGAAAGGTTCAAAGGGGGTGGGCAGGGCAAGGGTTTAAAAATTACATTTTTATTCGATAAGAAATTAACAATTCATTAACGTTAACGGCACCGCAATAGAGTTTTGGATTGACGTGTATACACGTCAAACACGCATAACTGGTTAAATTACTCTGTCATTAACAGGCAGAGCCAACATTTTTTTTTTATCTGGCATAGCCATGATTCAGAGAGGGCTTTGAGACGATTATAGTAAGAAACATTTTTCTGTCCGACCATCCGAAGGGGCAGAAAAATCGTGGGGACTAATTTGCGCCGCACCCTGTATAGTCATATAGCATTGTTATATTAGTTCGAACGCTATCGAGACAAGGTGGTTTATGAAGAACGGTGCATATCGCGCGGCCTCGCCCCTCCCGCGGAGTTCTATTACTCACAATTCTATTGTCAGTCGCGCCTCCATTCCCGAAAACAGGCCATACATTGCCGCGCGATTCCCATCAACGGGTGACAGGTCGCAGAGCGAACAACGGTCCAGCAGCTGGAACGCATCGTCGTCAACGAAGAAAAACGCGCGCGCGCGCCGGTCCCGAAATCGGAATTCGATGGACAGCGTTGTCATCGAGATTTATGAGCCCGCGGGCCCTGCCGGGCCGGCGTGGCGCCGTCATTCGGCCTCTGTGTAGCCCCGGGTAACATCGTAATGATATAGTGTCGCGGCGAAGAAGTTCGCGTTAATGGGGCCGGGGGTAAAATGTGTCCGAAGTTTAGACGTCACCGGCGCGCGGCTTTAAGAAGTTGTCTCGGCCCATGGTCTGGGGGTGTAGGGATCCATTGTGCGGCGTTAGGTCGGCTGGTTCTCCGACGCCGACGTCGCCGACGTCGTCGGCGGATGTCTCGGTAGCCAGGCCCGAGCCGAACCGAGCCGAGCCGAGCCACGACGAGCGAATATAGGCTTTCGTCGGGAGAACTTCCTTCCGCCGAACTTTGCCCGGTATATTGGCTTAGTTTCGAGCGACGTGCTTGGATACACCGGTTAAATATATTCGCGGACATCTTCGTTCTGGGAACAACACCTCCGGCTACGTTACCCGTGGCTCTCGACCCTCTCCCCCCGCGAAACTTGTTACGCTTCGGATGAACCCGAACAGATCCTGTTCGAATGTACACGCGAGTTTGATACCAATGCCGTGTAAAACAAGAGATTCTCGGGAACGGTCCGGGATTCTTCAGTCGACGGAGTTCGAACCGCTGCGTCTCGCCTCGCCTAGGCTGGCCGTCGTGCACGAGTTAATATTATTTGGGAAGTTGACTGCCGCGGACGTGTCCGCTTCTGATCGATTGCACGGTTATTAACACATTTTGAGCGGGAAGCGACTAAAGTCGTTTTGCGCGGATTTCACATCTTGAGCGGGAAGCGACTAAAGTCGTTTTTCACGAATTATTGATGGATTATTGTTATCGATGGGTTTTTGTGATGTTTTTACAATAAGATCAGATAGACATGAGTCGCAGAAATACAAAAGGTGCGTTGCAAGAATGAATTCCTATACACGGTAAGGGTTTGGCGGCAAAGTGCCCACGCAAGATGTGTTAATAGGTTATTATTAGTTGTCGCGGATTTTATGCGTTTACGATCAAATTCGACACGCGCGATTTAAAACAGAAGAATACACTAGGTATATGGACCGTTTATTTTGAAAGTGGTGCGTCCTTTTTTTAAAAAAAAATGAGATATGACGTAATTTATGTTTAATTTTGTGTAAACTTTTTGTTTATAACTAGTTAGTATTTAATATCTTAAAAAATGCCAATGCTTTGTTCAATTTTTTTTTTTTTTGCTTTTTTTGTAATTGTCAGATCTGCTAACATTTAATTTTCTCGAAACAAAAGAAAATGGACTTGCACCACTTTGAAAATAAACGGTCCGTATATTAGGTTATAGGTTGAAAACAATTTAACAGTGTTTTAAAGTTCTTCCGATTTGTTTGCCAATTTTGTTATAGCAAACTTCTAGACACAGAAAGGTCCAGTATCGTGAATAGGCGGCGGATCTTTAGAATAAAAATGAACTACAAATTGAAATCGAATTTGAAATCTAAAAATTTACTCAAGAGATTAACACTTTGACTGCCACACTAGAAACGTCAAATATTTCATAAAATTAAAGTAAGTTATTTAATGAAATGAAGATTGAAAAAAATTAAGTGTATGATATCGAGTAGTCCTCCAACTTTCTTGCATTTGACAGATTCTAATCGAATTTGGTAGAATGAATGTATTAACGTCGAAAAAAAAAATAGAGCAATAAATAAAACAAAAATTTTCTACCTGAATTGTATCAAAATGGAGTGAAATAGAAAATAATATGACAGTAATTTTAAATTCTTCTAACTTTTTACTGTTTTAAATTGCATCAAATTGCATCTAAATCCGCTCTGTCTAATGATGAAGCAATAGTAGTTGAAGAGAAACTGATCGGACACATTCGCAATTTACGAGTCGAACGAATTTCATATTACAGGGACGAATACGGGTGCTAAAAACGCCACCATCTGCATTTTACATGTCGGAGGTTTGACGGTTTTCCTGGATGAGACGTGCATCAGCTGCTCGCGACTGCTAATTTCCTTCCTGCCCGATTGTCTGCCAGACGCGCACTTATTGATTTCAATAGAATTACCTCGGAAAACGCGTCCCCTGTTAGATCATACTGTGCGACGTTCATCTTCCTGCCGGCAGATCGTCGCGACGTGTACATTGCCCCTATATCGGTTCCCCATGAATCCTGAAAGCTGAATTTCGTGGTGTCCGTTGATGCGGGTCTCGGAAACTTGGGGACGAACAGTTATTTTTCTACAGTCACCGTCATAACTAAACTGACACGGAATGTGACACCGTGCCGTGAATAACGAGAACGAGACGACGAATGACTACATAAACGAATGTGAAAATTATCAGACTGCGGATTATATGCAATTATGGGAGAAATGAGTTGATGCGATTTAAAACCCTCGGTCTAGTTTCTTTAACACGTTCACTGCCAATGTCACCCATATGTGGATCACGGAATTATCTGTCCAGGTTTTAAAATGAATTTTTACGTTAATACATTCATTCTACCAAATTCGATTAGAATCTGTCAAACGCAAGAAAGTTGGAGGACTACTCGATATCATACACTTAATTTTTTTCAATCTTCATTTCATTAAATAACTTACTTTAATTTCATGGAGTATTTGACGTTTCTAGTGTGGCAGTCAAAGTGTTAATCTCTTGAGTAAATTTTTAGATTTCAAATTATCTATAACTTTGGTCCTAGTTTCTTTAATCTCCCAATTAAATTTTTAGATTTCAAATGATTTACAATTTTTACTTTTCCCAGCGAATTGCCAAGCTACCAGAGATTCGTCAACAACTTTTTAGACTCGTTTAGCCATTGAACGCGACAGTTTACGATACCTGCGCGTCAGATACAGCGTAGTTCGCGATAATTTTCGAAGTTGATCCGGCGAAAATGAAATCGAGAAAGATCGTGGCAATCTCGAGCCTGCACAGTTTCCGCCCAACGATTCTACTCGCGAAACAAACGGAGATCAACGAGGAATTATCATTGGAGGGGTTGATGTCAGTTGGCCGGGAGTTCAGCGACGAACGAAGATGAAAATATTCCCAGGAACACAGGAAAGTCAGGCTGGGGGAAGGAACCCGAAGAAGTGGCGAAACGGGGTATCGTTAACGCGGAAAGTACAGTCCTACGAAAGTTATGGAGCGAGCTAGACGTTGTTTGTAAACTTTTAACGCTACACTGGCAGCCATACCCCGGTTATGCCCCTTTAATCCAGCCGCGACTGAGATGCATCCGGGCGTAGGGAAACGTAGCTAGGATATACATATTTAATAACGGAAATGCATAACAATGAGCACACTTCTAGACACTGCTTCTTCAGCTCTCTCGCCTGCCTCGCTTGCCTCGCCTGCGTCTTAATCCCTTTCGCGCGAATTACTCCGCCCCCGGTGGCACGTCCTTTGAAACGTTACTTCGCGTTTTCGTATTCCATCGCTTTCCTTCGACATCGACGCGACGCGATACCTCCAGTCAGCTACGGGAATGACTGCGAGAATGTCAGCCACTCGAATCATTTAATATTAACAAGACCAGCGCGTGCGTTTTACAACCTACGGCACATCTGTCTTTATTCGTCTCTGCGATTCGATCAGAGCCTGTCTGCATAAATGTCAACGGTAAGTGCAGTTTCTAAAAGCTACTGCAGTCAGCCATAACGGGTTAGGGTGTACAGTCGGGGACCAAAATCGGGTGAGCACCCTTCAAAAATTAAGTAGCTATTCTAAAATTTGTAAGTGATGGCCGGGATAAAAGTAAAACAGTTTATTATTTAACACGTCCTTTTCTGGTGCCGGACCTGACGAGACTGCTCGTCCTTGTTTCATTCTCATTCGTTTGTCCGATCAATAACATGAACATATTTGTTAACGACATGAACAATATATACAGTGGCGGATACGTTACAGCTTATCTTACAAATTGGACAGGACCACTTGAGAGTTTTTGAGATGTTACAAGAATTATTTGCTATTTATATGTTTTTAAATTTAAAATTGAAGTTTAATTGAAATTACTGTTGGTCACAGTTGCAAAGAAAAGAGTAAAGGTCGCGATTTTTATCTTCTTTATCTGCGCCCGCAGTGAAAATTAAAAATATGCTGTTTGTAGAAAAATGTACAGAATGCTTAGGGGTGAGTAAACCCTCCCTTAACCCTTTGCACTCCGAACCATTCTGGCAGAAATTTACAAATCCTCGTATTATTTAGTATAATTTTGGAACCAAGTAACGTATTATAATGATATTGGACTTATATGAATTGGTTGACATCGAGGAATATATATTTGCAAAAAAATCAATATTTTATTTAAAGTTGCGCTGGAATAAATTAATTCCCCGTAATCGCTAATAAACTTTAATGTCCCCTGAGAGGGGACAGCGGAGTGCAAAAGGTTAAATCAATGTCTAATTTGCCCATTTGCATATCAACATTTTCATGATATATAGAGAGTTTTGTCATTGCCTTTACTTTTTATCTTTAATATAAATATGTTCCACACGGAGAATATGCACGATTAAAATAATACACGTTCGATTTGTTTGATGCAACAATATTTGCAACGATACGATTTTTAGAAACTTCATGACACAAATGTTAACGGATTACAACACAGTTTCATTCCATTTTTTATTCATTGACATCGTCAGCGAGAAATACAAAGCTCGCGCCTCAACTTTTATTTTTCAGAATTCCGAAGTTCGCCGAAACGGCAGGGGCGAAGAAATAAGCTTTCAATAAACCGATGAACGTTGGGATCGTTATTTAAACAGGAATGTAAAAAAAGCAAGAAAAATGACAACTCGATCGCGTTCGTTTTCGGCCGTTCCGGCTCGGTTTAACGATAAGCCCGATAGAAATTTGCCAGGAATTTCCATTACCGGCCGGACCTGATTCCGTGCCCGGCATAACATTCCCAGCGCGGGCGCATTGTTTCGCGTTAACTCGCCACTATGGCGCAAAACTTTCCTCCAGCCAATAATGGGAAATAGAATTCGAAAGTACGCCCCCGGACCGAATCGGAAGAGTTCGTCGGTCGGGCCGGATGTTCTCGTTAAAATAACGAAGCGATTTATTTTTACGCGCTAGCCGAGAATTTTCCCGCGCGAATCTATCGACGGCAGTCAGCTTCGATTCGTTTCAATTCGCTGCCGCTCGACACCATTGTTGCTACCTCCGCAGAACAACGCTTCAAAGTATTTCCCACTCCTTCCGCATTGCACTTTTCCGTCCTCTCGATGACTAGACGATGCAGGAGTCTCCGGAGGAAACGTACCGTTGCATCGGGCCATCGCAAAAGTCCTAATACCTTTCGAACAAATGATACGGCTAAACTTCGTCTCGGGAAATCAGAAATTTTTTACCTTTTGTCATGTCGTCCTGTAGATTTTGCCGAGAAGATGCCTAACATCCAAACTTTAATCCTAGGAGATCACTGGTTCAAGAGTTACGAATGTGTAAAGATGTACGATTTTCATGTATTTAGTCATTTTTTCTTACGTTCGGTAGTAGCGAAAAATAACTTAAGTGCTCGAGTTAAAATTAGAGGTATTATTGACATAGATCTACAAAACATATTTTTAAATTTTCAATCTAGACCCACACGAAAAATTTTCGAAATACAACCTTCAATATTTTCCGTTTCAGTTCTTGTCACATTTAATTGTTTTTCAAATTGAATCAGTCAGCGAGCCGATTCGAAAATAAATATTCCATTTTATTAAATTTGAGGAGCTTGCTTGTCTCCCTGAATTGAAAATGTACGACAGTTGCCATGATTCTGGAAAAAGGTTTATTAGAATTGCACGCGTATGAAACGTAATAGAATTGTATATCGGTACGGTTGGTAACTCAATACGTCTCAAATTGTTTGGAAATGTACCGTATAATAGTTGGACATGCAACGTGTCGATGTACAGCATAAATGAATTGATAGTTTCGAACAAGCCTCCGTTTAAACGCAGTAGTATCGATACGATTATTATTTGTTTCGATACGATTATTATTTGTTTCAATACGTCTGAAATTGTTTGTAAACGTGCCGAACAATTGGTATGCAAGGTACCAATACAAAGTATAAATATGTCGATGGTAACCAACAGGCCTTAGCCTCATACATACTAACAGTTTATTCATGGCTCAATGTATGAATAGCTTAGACTGTGAATACCTATTGCAGCATGTTTCTCGAAAGAGTTGACGATCGTATGTACACTGCCTCGTAAAAGTACGAGACCACACTTAAAAATCGCATAACTATCTTAAAATTCAACCAAATCAGTTCAGATTTCTTGACACGTTAGATGAATTTGTTTACTAACACTAAACATACCACCAACGGTCCAATGACCGGTTCTAGATTTTTTATTTCACAATTTTTGAAATTATAAAGATGCTTTCATAAACAATGAGTCAATAAATATTGCAATAAGAACCGCGCGAAGTCTAAATAAATTAAATCTTGTCATTTTTATACGGCAACATGTACCTGTTAATAAATATTTTTTTTATATGACAATTTTTGAAATTATAAAGATGCTTTCATAAGCAATGAGTCAATAAATATTGCAATAAGAACCGCGCGAAGTCTAAATAAATTAAATCTTGTCATTTTTATACGGCAACATGTACCTGTTAATAAATATTTTTTTTATTTGACAATTTTTGAAATTATAAAGATGCTTTCATGAGCAATGATTCAATAAATATTGCAATAAGAACCGCGCGAGGTCTAAATAAATTAAATCTTGTCATTTTTATACGGCAACATGTACCTGTTAATAGATATTTTTTTTATTTGACAATTTTTGAAATTATAAAGATGCTTTCATGAGCAATGAGTCAATAAATATTGCAATAAGAACCGCGCGGAGTCTAAATAAATTAAATCTTGTCATTTTTATACGGCAACATGTACCAGTTACATTTATAGCTCGGTACGTTCAGTGTCAAGTAACAAATTGGCATTTGTCAGAATTGCGACGAAAAAGGTTAAATTAAATTTTCTCAGCTTTTCTATGTGAGCCTACAATGGAACTGTAATCAACACGTTTCGTAGATCTACGTCAATTATGGTATAAATAATTACAATTAATATTTCACGGATAGTATAATATTGTGTAAATGAACGTAGCGTACGACCGAAGGAAAATGTTATGCAGGCGAATATTGAAATGTTGCGTCCAGCATCGTGTCCGTGGGTTGGGGCAGCAGAAAATCCAGGAAACCGCAGGAGCGTGTAAGTAAGCAGAGCACGGACGTAACAGAAATCTTTTTCCGGCGTTGTTTCTTTGCCGTGGAGCCTGGTTAATTCAGTGGCGACGGTGTCGGGCACCGTCCCGGACCAAAAAGCTCATCGGCGTGTTCTAGTCGAGCCGAAATCTCGTTTACATTTATCGCGGCGAAGGGGGCGGGTGGTGCAAGTCGCGAGAGGAGACGCGAGGCCGAATCGAGCGTGCTTAGCCGCGTACAGGCTTCTTGCGTGGCTCGGCTCGGCTCTGTTCATGCTTTGAGTCGCGATAGACTTCAATTAAACGCAGCCGCGTCGACTTGGAAACTAATATGCCATTCGGTAACTCCGCGAGGTATTCAAAGAGCGGAGGAGTGGGGGGGAGAGACACGTTCTTGCACAATCAACAATGTCTCGTCAGATTGATGCGCGAGGTACGCCGGAACCTCGATGCATGTTTGCAAACGAGTTTTGTTTGCGGAATCATTTTCACTGATAGGTGGGCCCCGCTCACGAATTTTTGGTAAAACTCTGGTATTTTGTATATATTGGGTTGGAAACTAAGTAATTGCCGATTTGTTCAATTGAAATAAAAGAGTTTTTTTTTACTTGGAATGAACTTTAATCTATGATGTATTTTCCATTTTGTTCGATGACCTTTTGCCATCTTTCTGCCAACTTGAAAATTCCACGCTCGTAGAAAGTCTGATGCTTTTCGGCCAAAAACTGAGTTAAGTGAGATTTTACATCGTCATCATTATTGAAAGTTTTACCACGAAGGGAGTTGTCCAGGGATCGAAATAAGTGGTAATACTTTTTGGCAGCTTGCACTGCGTTCTTTCCTTTACGGAAATAATAAAGCAATATATGGCGAAAATGTTCGTTTTTGCACTCCATATTAATATTGAGGTAAAAAAAAAACTTTAAGAAAATATCTGCGCAATGAACTTGTAAAGCTAGGTTAGGATGCCAGCTAACATATATAAGGAGAAGAAGATCATAACGTTTACGGATATTATACAAATGGGAGTGAGAAACATATATAAGGCAATTACTTAGTTGCCAACCCAATAGATTGTGAATCTTTAACCGTATTAACTACATAACATAAATATCCTCGTATTATCAGCAATAATTACAACTTCTAATAATTCATTAACACGTTGACTGCCGTGGGGGTCACCGGTGACCGGCGGCGTGGTCAATACTAAAAGTACATAATTATAGTAAATATGGATACTGATCAATAATATGAAATAACATAACTGATTATAACATAACAGATTATATAACTGATTAACTGATTAACAGATCTTTTTAACTGATTTCGTAACTGATTATATTTCATCATAATATGCATCGCATAATGAAAAGTTCATGTTGGCGCCTCGGACAAACCATGGAAAATCCGTCCGGCAGTCAACGTGTTAAAAATTATGAAATAGCCACACCAATCACCAGATTTGAACCCTGTAGATAAATTAAGGAATAAACTGGACAGAATAGTACGGATCTTTTGCCCTGCTTCGACAACACATTTTGTGGAATATTTTGGAACAAGAATGCAGTGATATAACAAGAGAAAGTACGAAGAAATTAACGACTAGAACTACCGAGCCCTAAACGTGACTTATCCCTTATAATAACAGCAAGATTTTTATGATGACATGTACATCGAAGAAGAGATATATTAAAAAATTTCTCGTGTAAACGTTTTCATGGTTTCACTAATCGTGAAAGAAGAAATCATCCACCAGTCATTTTGACTGGTTTGGTAGTTCTAGTGTTAATGGTATGGTATCGAGAGTATAAAGTAGTAGAATAGTAAAGGGTACGGAACTCATGGGAGGACCTAACGCATAATTTCGGTCCCGTTACCACATAATTATTAGTGGTTCCGGAGCCACGTGGCCTTTGAAAGACCGGCACGCGTAAATATCAGCGCGAGTTGTGTGAACAGTAAAGAAGAATTCCGTGGGAATTCCCGGTACACGATCTAATCCGAACTCCGGCGATTTTCGCGGGATTTAATCCCCCCCGGAGGCTAGCAACGAAGCTAAGATTCCTCCCAGCGAAATAAAACAAGCCGAAAGCACGACGGACAGCGGCAACTCGGAAGTTGGAAGACCTCGAGGAATCTCGAAGCTGCCTTCCTTCGCTTACTTCGTTGCGACTTATTGTCTGGTTTCGAGCGAATTCTGGACAAATATTTCGATATTACTCTACGCCCCCTTTTTCTCCCCTTTCAAGAGTCTGCTCTGTCGGCGGGGAGTTTGCGGATTGAACAATGAAGATCGTTTTTCGTGGACAGGAACAGTTTTAATAGAAGGAAACCGTGTCTCGAGGCTTTCGTATTGGCGAAACGGTCTGTTTTACACGCGCATTCTTCCGATAAAGTACACCGTTGCCCTCTTTTATCAGGTAAGGTTCGCGTCTACCATTGATCAAAACTGTGCCAAGTGAAATACGTTGTAATTCAGCTATGCGATTGAATTATATACATATATTATTTGACTTACATAGTAATTGAATTATATTGCAGTGCATCGCATAATTCAAACCACTCAATTAATTGTGAGTGTGAATGAATTACATTCTAATTGAAATTCGATTTATTTGGAATGCAATGTACTTGAAATTCTATGTAATTGCAATAAAATGTAATTGAAATTCAATGTATTATTTGGAATGTAATGTAACTGAAATTCAATGTATTTGCAATACAATGCAATCGAAGTTCAATGTAATAAAATTACTCAGAATCAGGGTCTGAAAACTGTTGTAATATCGGTTTCAGTGCTTAAATTTCATTCTGAAAAATTAGAATTAGTCTACTGTATGACATGAAGAAGAGAATTTTGTAAAAATTGCAATTGCTCAGAATCTCGGAGAAAATTTCCAGAATTGCTTTCGATCATTTTTTCACCAATACCTGTATTGAAAATGTAAAAAATGCTTTTCTGAATGCATTTCAAGCAGAGTTTGTTCGTGCGAAGGTATTTCCTATCGCGTGCCACAAAAAGTCAGCATCAGGTTTAAAATGTGAACTTAGTAATCTAACATTAATATAATATATACACAGGGTGTATAATAAATTCATGAGAATACCTCAGGGGGCAAATCGGCGCATTAAAACACGTAAAAAATATCACATGGATATTTATAGCTTAGTCTTCAAGTCGTGGAAAATTAAGGAAACCGTTCGAACTATACACATTGTACACCTTGTGTCTTAACGCGCGCTATTGCACGCGCCAGTACGTATAAAAAGAAAACCACTCTGTATGCAACGCAAGCGAATAATGTGCACGACCTGCAAGAATGAATACAGAATGGATTTGAGACTATTCGAGGAATATCCGGCATTTTCCAGTGAGTGCGGAACTCAACGCTACGACGCGACGCGCACAGTAGTATGTGTCAACGTACACGCGGACACTTCGAACAGTTTCTTGAATCTTCCATAACTCGAAAACTTGGCTGTATCGGATATACAGTGTACGAAAATGTATTTGACCACTAGATTTTCCCACTTTCGAGAAATCTTCAATATGTAAATTATGATAATTCCGTTAAAAAAGATAGTGCAATAATGAACTTGGACTTATTTTAAAACTCGAACCCTTCACTTCCACAGACCATCATTAATTTTTTCTAGGATGATTGCGCAAGATATATCAGGTAAAAAACCGAGAAACAAAACTGTATTAGTGAAATATCGAAGTCAGAAATGATTTTGAAAATTATAAAAAAAAAAAAATAACACATACAAAATAGAAAAGAATTAATGAAGAATACATTCGTATTACAACGTTAAAACCGATTAATCTTATCTGTACAGATTGAAATGCATTTTGTGCAGCAAGTGCGCGTTTTCTAGAAATCATACCAAGGATGCTGACGGTCCGAGTCGAGTCTGGTTTAGGTAGATCCAGCGCGGAGGATTCCGTAAGAAGAATATTCCGATCTGTTTCCTCTTGAAACGGCACGGCACGGGGCGACGGAGGAATATCCGTCGTCTAGATACTTTTATACAAGCCAGAAAATGTCGTTGTAACCGTTTCGACGTAGCGGGCCGAATGCGGGAAAGGGGAGAAAAGACGGAAACAACGAGTAACAGGCGGAGTACTGATCTCCTTAAACAATCGTCCCGCAAGATACCTTTTAAAAGCATTTAGGGCGAACAAAAGGAACGCCGGGCATCATTTTTTATTCGACGAGCGCCGGCAGAGCGATTCGTTTAATATAACATTCCCGCCGCCACGTTTCCGCGGAGCAATTGAAAGGAGAATCGCGGAAAACGATGAAGTTTTAATGATATACCCCTGCCCTCGGTCTTCGGGCGGCCAGCTTTCGAAGGGAACGGAGAAATCATCGCGGATCCACTTTCTAGTTTTATTGGAGGATGCGTTCGGGAAAGATTTCGAGGTCAGAAATCGGAAATCCGGGAAATTACTATGGTAGTCGCATATGAAATGCCCGAGATCTCAGAATCCCATTCTTGTAAAACAAGAAGTGTACGGTCTACAGACTTACTCTGAAAAACTGTGAGGTGCAAATTTGACTTTTAAATGAACTTTATTTCAACGTCGATCGACTGTCATGGATTATATATGTATGGGAAAATAACGATAACATTCAAAATAAGCATAAAATAATTCAGGCACGTTGACGGTAAAAGGGCCTACAAAATGGTGATAACTAGACTGAAGATTTTTTTTTTTATTGAAAATTCGGTTTTCAACCTAAAAATAGGTTATATTATCAGGTTTCACGTAAAGCTAGCAAAGCGTGTTAACACTTTTGCTCGTCACTGTGGATCGGATTAAATCGCTGATCGATCGAACTGTTCGATTGTTTAGCAACGGAACGTTTCGCCGTGTCCAAGAATGGACTTTCCACGTGTTAACGTTGCTATTTCCTGTTGCATTATACAGAACGCAGAGACGCGTGCACGCCAGCTCGCGGCGGAAGCGAGGGGTAAATCGGATCCCGAAACTCGCTATACATATTGCCCTCCCCCCCCCCCCGCCCCTCCCGGGGCCTTCAAGCTTTTGCATGTAAATAATGTGACAAGATGGCGTCGCGAAATCATAAAGTTACCGGCACGAACGAGAAGTCGACGCCTCTCTTTCTCTCGTTCTCGTCTACTCCCTTTCACCGTTGCCACCCTTTACTCTTTCTCTTTCGGTTTCTCGGTCTCTTTTCTTCTCGATTTTCTCGCTCTTTCGCCGGGCTTTCGATCGATCGACAACCGAGCGGAAGGAAGAGAGAGAGAGAAAGAACATCGTCGTATCGAAACGCGGCGAACGCATTTATTTTTCAAGGGCGAAATTTATGTATGACTCGAGCGCGATGGATGCCACGGCGAGATGGGATCCCTGCTCATCACCGACCGAAGCATTATCGATTTAAAACGAAAACTGACGCAACCGGCGCGGCGGCGGTGTCGAGAATCGGCCCTAAATTTCACGATACAACGACTTCGGAAGACAGCTTCACGATCGCACGATCGACCGGCCGATCCCGACCGTATGCTCCGGAGTAACCGAGTACGAAATTCTACAGGGAATCGAGGTATTACACGCGACCAGAGAAGATTCCGTGCTCAGCCCGAGCTCAAGAAGTATTCAGTATACTCGTGGCAAGGGAGTAATATCCGACACGACCAATAAGGAAGATTTAACCTTTTGGTGTTCGGGGGATAATAATATTTAGCGAGTTGCGACGCGAGTTGCGTGGGATGCTTGAATTTGAAGATCATTTGGATCCCGGATATCTATTTCTGCTCTAAAGTATGGATATATGTACAGAAATTATATATAATACGGTTCCAGGAACTGTTGTATATGTATCTCGCTACATTGTATCTCGCGGTATCTTTAGGTACCGAATCAAAGCCGTACTTCTTTTGGTCCGCCGACGTGTCCCATTCAGATGTTTATCGTTTTCAAACGTATCGACGAGCTGCCGAAGTCAGTCAGTCTAAGCCTAGCCTTAGTAGAGGAAACATAGATCAAATATCGTTCTAAATCATATCTGTGCTTTTATTCTTTCTAAATAAATACCTTGCTTCCCAAAAACCAACATAAAGGGATGGTATCTTTCGGTTTATCAATCACTGGATTGTTGCTTTTAACCCCTTGCTCTATTTATTTTACGGTTTCAGTGATTTCAACTGTTTTTGTAATTTCCTGAGGATAGGAGAAAATTTATGCCTATATGTTCTTCGATAGCTGTGCATTAATAACGCCAAAAAAGAATTTTATTTCGGTTTATAGGAAATTAATAACATAGATATTTATTAGACACCGTTCAGAATCTTCATTTTCATCAATTTTTTGATCAGTACAATCTAATGTTGGTTCCCGTAGAGTGTACCGAAGAATCGATTTACTTCTGAAAAATACAGATCTATTTCTTTAAAAAATAGGTGTTTTTTTTTTGCATACTTAGATGCATCACTGCATTTATGAGAAGAGTGAAATCGTGGCAAAACTGATTCTGAATTTTGACAACGAAATCACATTTCTATAAAATAAGGAAGGAATTGAAGAGAAAATAATTCTAAAATTAACTTCTACAAATAAAAATCTAATTAAATCTGAATCATTTAGTGTCTCTATATTTACCGTGATTCGATATTGCACGAAAGGAAATGAAGTAGGAAAGAATTTTAGTAAAATGCATCCGGGTAAACATTTTTGTTATCGGAAATCTCGATTTAGATTAAAATTACATCAGCGCAAAGTCTACTTATTATGCTCGAATACGTTTCGTTAAAAAGTGGTATCTTCCAGTGACCTATGTAAATTTTTAATGCGATTCGATTGATAAAAGTTGATCTTTTGGACTTCAAGATGAATTAACATGAAACTTTATTTTTAAAGTGTTCTATGCTCTTCCGGTCTATTTTATTTATAAAAGTTACGCTCACGGAGGATATCCACGAAATTCGATGTAAACTGTAAATTGCACGTTTTAAACACCGAATACGATTACTCCGAAAAAGGATTACAGTTTCACAGTAAGTATTATCACAGTATTGATTATTTTACTCTTCAATGTTTCAATGTTTGGGATTGACTTGGTGCTTGCACAGAATAAATCCATATTTTTCTAGAATAAAAAAATGTTTGTCATTCTCGGTTCCGATTTATCGAATGTCCAATAACAATAACCGCCATCCGGTTGTTTTTTCTCGCCACCGCACATTGCAGCAAAAGCCGAATAAAAACGAAATCGAAATACACGGCAAATAAAGGGAAATATTTGTCGTTAAAGATCCTCTCTTCCATAAGACAGAATCCCCCCGTCCCTTCCTCGTTCTTGATATATTAGAAACTATTATTACAGTGATCTCTCTATGTATATACAGTCGAGTCGGAAAGTAAGTTAACATTTGGTGATATGTAGGCAATGAATATGATGAATAAAATCAAGTTATTGTATTGTTTTTATTTAGGAGGTGTAAGGAAATAAACAAATATGTTAGTAAAACATATATTATCATTATTAAAGATTAAAGACATGTCATATTCATTTGCCTGCATACACCAGTCGTTAACTTACTTTCCGACTCGACTGTACATATATCGAGAATTCACTGTACACGTGTACAGTAATTTCTCTATATATAGGGTGGTCCACGCAATTTGCACACCTTGAATATTCCTGTTACTTTTAATAATATAAAATAATGATATATACAATAGTTACACGATATACAGGGAGAAATATTGCGATGTAAACATCACAAGGACATATGATGGTCGATACATTTTTCCGCAGATTTTGATACTATATCGATTCATGATACAAAAACCGATTGTTTCATTTAACACTAAACCTACCACGGTCAAATGACCGCTTTTCTATTTCACAATTATTAAAATTATAAAAACGTATTTACAGGAAATCACCGAATTGACTTCATTATTCAAGCATATATTCTAATGAAAGTTTAAATAAATTTAGTCTTCTCCCTCCTATATGACGTTTCACTATTATATGTGTGTTTTGTGCTTGGTAGGTTTAGTGTTTAAAAAATCAAGGTAACCTCAAAATCTCCGAAACGCCTTGGTGCACATAAAAAAAATTTTGACATCAGAATATTTCTCCCTCTATATCATGCAACTCTTATAGAAATCTATTTTCCATATTATTACAAGTAACGAAAACATTCAAGGTGTGCAAACTGCGTGGACCACCCTGTACATATGTCGCCAAGGCTTGGCCGATAAACGTCGCGGAATTGTCCCCACTACCGCAGGGTATATTCCGTAACTCGGCTCGGGTATGTCTCCTGGACGATACACGACGCTGGCAAGACCCGCGTCGGTTGACATATATCGAGAATCGACTGTGTTTCCTCTGAAATTGACCTTACTACGATGCAGTCACCAAAAACAGTCGAGCCCATTGACGAAGACCAGCCGAAGATTAATTTCCCGGCGTGAACCGGGTCAGGCTGGTTACTCAGTCGCTCGATTCATTCCGGAACGAAAATAAAGCATCGAGGATCGCGCGTATCTTAATTGAGAGCACGCCTCGGAAGCGTCGAGGAACCGACTGGTGAATCGATCTAAATATACCGAAAGCATGCAACGAACGCGGGAGTGATCGGGTGGTGGGAGAGATCTGGGTGGTGGAGAGGCGTCGTGATAACTCGGCAGAGAGAGAGAGAGAGAGAGAGAGAGAGCAGACTGACCTTGGCGAACCTCTCCTGCGTGTCGAGGATCTCTATGAAGAGCGAGACCTTATCGTCGACGATCTTGAATCCGTTCCGTGGCTGTGCCAGCAGCTGCTGTATCGCCTGCGAGGTGGTGAGAGGGGTCGCGGGGCTGGTGGCCGGCGTGGAGGTTCTGGTTCCGGTGCTGGTGGTGCCGGAGCTGCTGTTGTGCAGATGAGTGCACCCCAAAAAGATCGGATTGCCGTTGGGCGAGACGCCGCAGTTAAATGGCCGGAACGGCAGCCCGTGGAAGGTCGGGCTTGGCCTGGGCGCGGAAGCACGAAGAAGCGTCTGAGCAGACGGTAGCGACAGCCGTCGCACGGCGCTCTGATTCTGTTGTTGCTGTTGATGATGGTGGTGCTGTTGTTGTTGGGTCTGCTGTTGAGTTCTCGACGGGGACTTGAGTATCTGATAGTCGCTCGCTGCGGATGGCAGAGATCGATAACCGGAATCCGAGGGTGACGCGGGCGGCATCGGAGCGGTTTGAGGAGTGGTGGCGATGCTATGAGGCCTGGGTCGTAGAGCGGCGCCGGGCGTCCACGTGTTCGAATTACCTGGATTGGTCAGTATGCTCAGAGCGGGCCCTTGTGACGTGGGCGTGGGTGGCTGGGGATGTGGCAGGGTCGAAGCGTACGGCCTACGAGGTATGGGTTGGTGCAACACCATTCCAGAGGAACCCCACTGTATAGGCTCGGCTGCTGTTGCACGAGCGGACAATGGTAGGCCGGTTGCTGATGTTGCTGTTGGAGTTGCTGCAGACAGGCCTGCTGGAGTTGTAACGGGTGTCGAGGCGATGCTGTGAGGCCGCCTAGGTACGGGTTGCTGTAGCTGCCCGTTCCATAAAGACTGGGGTGGTATAACGCTGCGAGTCGTGGGTCCCATTGTACCGTTGACGGGTGCACCGTTGCCGCCGCCGCCGCCGCGTGATTCCTGTTGACCGTTGACACCATTGACGCCGCCATTGTTGTTACCACCGCAGGCGGGTACAGATACTGGAGTACCGGCGACCGAATGGGCCCGCCGTTGTGCCATCCCTGGTACAACGGCTGCTGCGGCACCGGTTGGTGTGCCAACGGAGCTCCACGATGATGACGGTGTTGTTGATCCTGATGCGGCTGGTGTTGTTGCTGCTGTTGTTGTTGGGCCACATGCGGGTGATGCTGCTGATGGTGATGGTGATGATGATGATGATAATGCTGACGTTGCGTTTGCTCGACCAGCGAGTTGACCGAGGGAGTGGTGGATACCTGAGACGACATGGTGGTATGCTGGAGCGGTAATACTATGAGGACGCCTCGGGGCTGTTGGTTGGGGTAGACCGTTGGGAGTAGAGCGAACTTTATTTGCGCCGGATGCTGGTATCGGGGCTGGTGGGGTGTACAATGGGAATCCGTGACCATTGTGACTCGGGCTACGGGTGGGCAACTGGTTGATCGGTGACGACTGTACGTTATTCCGTTGCTGTTGTTGTTGTTGTTGTTGTTGCTGTTGCTGCTGATAGTGCTGCTGCAACTGGTGCTGCTGGTGGTGCTGTTGGTGCTGCTGTTGCTGATGCTCGTTGATGGAGTTTGATCGTAACGAGCTCGTTGGATGTGTTGGGGCCGGTGGGGGCGGGGGTTCCAACAGATTTTCAAGTTCTGCAGACAACGACCACGCTGAAGATAATGCTGATAATGGTGGTACTGTTGGTAGAGCTGGTAGCTGGACGGTGTTGCCGATCGCTGAATTGCCAGCTGGCTCGGTATTGTTGGCGATGATTGGGCCGGCAAGGCTTGGCGAGGAGGACTTGTTGTTGACGACGCGTGCGGCGCGCTCACCGCCGATGACAGCGGTGACGTGCTGTAGATGACGATCATTCAGGCTCGCACGTCCGTTGACATTCCGATAGAAACCGGGAACCGGTGCTAGGTTCAGGCTGGTCGGCTTCTGTTTCACGCCGCCGTTTGGCTGCGGAGACGAGGCGGGTTTCGGCTCGCCCATTTGGTTTTTAGCGGCGTCTGGACACTACCTGGACTAGGTGTCCGCCAGCACGATCATGGTCCTCTACCTTCACCCGCGAAACTCTGTCCCCCGCGTTTCTCTGTCTATCCTCTAACTGAGTCTTTCTTCGGTTTCCGTTATTGTCCGGCGTTCGATCGACGCTTCCAATGGATATAATCGGCAAACTATATTTGCTCTTCGATCGAACGCGCGCGTGTCGCCGTAGAAAAATTCGAGAATCGTCGAGAGACTGCGTATACGTTAACGTCCCTCGGTTCTCTACCATTTAGAGCGAGTTTCGGTCGTTCGCGAGCCAGCTCGTGCACATTTCGCGCGCGACATGTTTGCCCCCCGCGTGCAGAACGAATCGATAATCTCCGCGGTTCGTCGTCTGGTAGTTCAAACATCTGCTGCCTCCGCTATGTCGTCGAGTCGGCCAATCTCCATTTTTATCGACGGTTCGCCCACACCTCGACGTCGTGTTTCGAATTACACGAGCGTTTCTCGCTTGTGCCGGCCCGTGAACGTTGATATCCGGTATTCCCAGGCTCTGTTTGCTCGTTCGTTACATCAGTCGATAGGCCGATAGTCGAGCTTTGTCCCCCGTAGCCGGAGATCGTATAATATTTCGAAATAACATTTGATTAATTGTATCTGCCGGCGTGCGCGTTAATTCAACGGCCGGAATTCTCGCGCGAATCGATCGTTATTAATTACTCGTCGATTGTTGTTCGGATTAAAGTGCGAACTCATGACCATTATTATATTTAGAGTACCTGCTCGTTAGTCGAATAGTGTACATAAATTCAATCCTTCTTAGCTTTATTTTCTTCTTCTTCTTCTTCTTCTTCTTCACTCTCTTCTATGTTTCTTCTCGTATCAATAAATCTCTCTAAACTGGTTTTGTATATTGATCGTGAACAACCGGTATAAATCTTTCAAATATATAATAGATATCTCTATGCAATAGATAAGATCTTCGATTAATAAATCTCCGCTATAACGACAACGATCGCTAAATCCTCTAGTAATGACTTTAATAGAACCTTCGAACTATGATCGCCGGAATACGTTTGTTGATCCAAGCGTGTGGAATTCCTCTATCTCTCTCGACGTTTCACAGCTACGTGATGCTTTTACGAGCACGAAACTACTTTTCTCCGATCAACCACGTGGTCGATCGTGTGTGGTCGGCACCGTGATTTCGATCCTCGATCGACCTCTGACCGGGCCGGGAAAGAAAGCGATACAAAGAAAGAGCTTCCTTCGAAACTCTCCGCGCTTCACTAAAAAACAAGAAAACAATTTCCCGAAACACGGTTTTCGAAGTTATCCTCGCGGTTAGCCGTTTAACGCGTGCACTGAGAAAAACACCACCGAACCGGACACGTATTCGTCGACGAATCGGCACAACGGTTCCAACGATAAACGATTTCCCTCCCCGATCAGCGGACGCGAAACAACACACTTCCCTCTTCCGGCGGGATCCGGCTCACACTATTCCAGTCCTCGAATCAGGACCACGAGAACACGGTCCGCCAAGCCGGATTCCTGGTAGGATCCTTCGTCGAGGTTCTTGCCGGTGGTCTCCATGTCTGTTCGGCGTGTTGGTTTGCTGAAGGATCGGTGAACCGGCCGGTCTACCATCTTCCCCGAGCACCGATCCCGTAACGATGATCCTCCGTCGTCTCGGTTGCGTCGAGACAACCGGGATGGCCGGCGATAGCTAGCCCCGGTAGCATGATCCTCGGATGGCGACGACGCGAGTCTTCCGGTCGCAGATAAACTGAAGGCGGGCCGGGTGTCCTCGCCGGTCGGAACCGCGTGAGTTCAATGTGCGCGGGTCAGGAATCGAAGAGGGAAGTTAGGGACAGGAGGTCAGTCGGGTGAGACTGACGCGTGGCTGCCGTGCCGGGGGCGGAGTGGCGTGTTCCTCTTTGGAATACGGCGGGATTCGAGCCGCGAGCACTCGCACGCCTGCGCCATCGCGCAGAGGTTCTCTCTCTCTCTCTCTCTCTCTCTGTCTTCCGGGACTCTCCTACCACCCCGCAGTTCCATCCCGTTCTATCCCTCGCTCTTTCTCTCTCCGTCCTCTCGCGGTCCTCCCACCTGTCCTCCCCGCTCCGTCTCTCTCACGCTATCTCGGTCTTTCTCCGATCACGGTTCCTGAGGGAACATTGATACGGCCCTGCAGCGTCCCATCCCCCACAGGCTGGTCCAGCCGAGTTTCCGAGGCTGTGTAACCGCCGTCAACGTCGTCGACGACGACCATGCCCCGATCCTCGTGCCTGTTTCTTCTCGCCGCTAAGCTGCTATGGTGCCAAACTAGCTGCGCTAGGTTTTCGTGGTCCGATGCCGGGAAGAGGTGGGACAACAACAACGGGCGCAAAAACAAGGAAGGACGGAAACTGCGTTTGTCTCTTTGAGAAAAGACAGAGGGACACCTCTAGCCGCCGCCTCCTCGTCTTCTACACCGCACGGCATCATCGAGATCGTCTCTCTTTGCTTCTTCTTCGACTCCATTGTCCTCGGCGAACTCTTTTCCCGGCGGGTGTACACGGTAACCGGTCGACCATTAATTTCGTCTCATTGGTTCCCGGCCGAAGCTTTCTCTCTTATACATAATTATTCGGGGAGATAGAGAAGAAAAAAGAAAACGAAAGAAAAGTGAACAAACACTCGAAAGCGGAATAACAGGGTGGAAAAGGGAGGAGGAGGAGACTGGGCTCGTGTTAGCACGGACGGGGAGCGTGTGCGACGCCGGTCCTCGCCGACGACGTTGACAACCGTTTCAGCCCCGAAGACGAGGCATAAAGGCGAGAGAAATAAACGAAAAAAAAAAAAAAGAAAATGGGAACGAAAGTACTATCTCTCCGGTGGTGGAGGCCGTACGCAGGGCACATTGCCCTCCTGCCATCTATTCGTTGGACCTCCTCCACCCCACCCCACCTCCCCTTCACTCCCCTGACGGCCCACTCTCTCACCCCTTCCGTCGTTTCTCGTCATCCGTCTCCCTCTGTTTATCTATCCACCCCTCCCTACGTGGTCGCTGTAATACGAGCAGCATGCGTCGACCGTCAACCCCCTTTTCGTGATCTGGGTATGTGGGGCTCTCTGGCCATGTCGCCTGGAGAAGCTTATGGATGGATCAATGATAACCGCTATCGCCACCATAACGATACGATTATTTAACGATACAATAGCACGCGCAGACGTGGACGGTCCGTCGCGGCGAAAGTCGGAAGATGATACGGAGGTTTTATCTTTGGACGGATCACAAAGGGCCGTGGAAAGATACGTGGAAATGCGAGATCTCGCGATTCTGACAATTCTGAGGGCGCCCCGTCTAAAATTAGGTACTTCGTTGAACACGTTAAGTGGCAAATAACAGTCCCAGAAATTCTTACATAATGAGAGTAATTTAATTAATGAAACCAAAACTAGACATTTAAAATATATTACAGGGGATGCTGTCTTGACCCTTTTGAATTTGAAGGACTCCGATAGAATTCGGTTTATCTGGATATCTTATAACAAAAATGAATTTCTAAACTCAGTGAAAAATCACTGTCGGTCGTATGTGACTGACATGGCAGTTAACGTGTTAATAGTACAATTTCAAAATGTTTATTTAAGTCTATTACTTCTTTCCACGGGAGTCGATGTTGCTTTCTGTATGCTGGCTTATCGAAGCACAAGATTTGCTAAACTTTTACTCAGTTTTAAGGTTTCGAAAATTGGACAAGTCCGTTTGAACTCAAATTTTGTGTATATCCCCATTTTACGGTAAAAACATATTTCCCAAAAGGATGTCTGGCGGCTCGAAACAATTTTTTTTACGTCGGTAAGGTATAAAATGACAATCAAACGATAAGAAAATCCTTTTGGGAAGCATCTTAAAGGATTATTAAACATTCACGTACATTGGATGTTCTATCATTTATAAACGACGGTGAATGCACCGTGTTGTACCTCTGCTCGAACATGGCAAACTATTTCGAGTTTCAATTAAGCGGACAAAAGATTTCTTCGTTACTTTCATCAACGAATTAACACATTTTTGTTTCTAAATTGTAAAATTAAAGTTGCCGATACAGTCGCGTTCGAGTATAATGCGAAGGTTTAATTGCAGAAGAGCTTTCCTAATTGAATGGAATTAGTGTTCTAATTGAATCGAATTCCGCTACCTTTTATTCTCGTCAAAGCTGGCCGGACTGACCACTGAAACGAGACCCACTCGGTCGTCAAAGAGATCCTTCTCTTTGCTAAATAGGAGATCCCTCCAGTTTCGGTTTCGGTCTTAGTTTTTAGGCGGTCTGATATAGGACTGCGGGTGACAAAGGCGAGCACGAGGTATTAGGAAAACCCTCTCTCCGTGGGATGACGTAGAGGGTTTAGGTAGATTCTTGTTTTAAGGAAAAACATTCAACCGGATCGACGAGATTAGTACGCTAGATTTCAGGACCAGAATTATTTGCAACCGTTGCAACCAGTTATTTCAGTGGCGAATTCGGCCAGTACTTTGCGGAGTTTCAAAATGGATGAACCGCAAGGTAAAAGCAGATTAGAGGACAGATTTCCAGCGGATGCATCAAGTGAATCGACGGTACAATGTAATTTCAAAATAAAATCAATCGACGTAACACACGATGAGCAAAAAGACCAGTTTGTTTGAAATTTTTACCTCCACCACTTTAATTGTCCCGATTAATAGTTTAATTCGGAACTGATTATATTTTATATTCAATTCTCTAAATTTTACTGGAGCTATCATTGTTATACGATAGAAAAATATCTCCTTCTTGAACATTAAATATTCTAGTTTCTGCAAACATGACAATGGGCACAGTCTGTCAAAATCCACAGTGTATAATATACGTAATTTTGAATATTGCGGTTCGCAATGCACACCAACGAAATAGTAAAAGCATACTGAAACAAATAATGAAGAGAAGCGTGCTGTAGAACTCGCGTTGCTAACGTGTAGTATGGGAATGAAATTTTCTATTTGAACGGAGTCGCCTGGTCGTGCTCGATCAAAAAGGAAGGAGATTATCGCAATTTTTACGAAGCTAGCATAAAACGAATCCGGACGCCGCACAGTGGAGTATTTGGCCAGTTTAGCGCGCCAAAAGTCAAAATCTTTAGTTTGTTCAAAATGACTGAAACTTTTTTCTCGTGTACCTGAATATATATGCGAGTAATATACAATAATATTTTTCTATAAATAGTACTATTTAGTAACTTATAGACACTTGAAAGTGACATATTCTCGTGACCAAGAGAAGGGTCGAAAAACATGTGTTAAAGAAATGATTCTTTTCACAAGTTTGGTGTATGGAATCGGGATAAAAACATTTCTAGGATGTAAAGGAAGGTATATAAAGTAATTTTATAGCTTTTTGTTCTAAACGCTTCGGTGGTTTTGATAGAATAAACAATCGAAAATGGTACAATTTTTTCTCAGAAAGTTAAAATGTATTATGTAATAACTTTTTTTCTCCGCAAAACACCTCTCTAATTTTTTTTGAGGTTATTCAGTAGACATTGCTTTACAGAATCCTGAAGAGTTTAGGTGCAACAGAGTGCCACACATGGAGAAATTTAACTTTTTGTTAAATGGGGTTTTCGCCAAATGGGGTTTTGTAATAGCAATTTCTCTAAATCTGACAAAAAAATGTTTCGAATAAAAGTTTAACAGTATTAATAAACGTATAAATTGCAATACAAAAAACATTAAAAAAAATTTGTTTAAAAGAAAAAAACAAGATCGCTTCGATTTTTTAAACATTAAACTGTATTTTTGATTCGATAATGTTGTAGCTGGTATTAAGACGAATTCAACGATATGTAATATTATGACCTTCACATTACTAATAACGTCGTAATAGTTTTGGCGCGCTAAACTGGCAAAATACCCCACTGTGCGCCGCGCGCGCCGGCATGAGTAACTCCCGATATTCCGCGGGCTGCGTAACATTTTCCGTTTTCAATATAACCGCATGCATCTCTGTGCTCGACTTCTGTCACGACCACGATGTAACGTATCTCGCAGCCAGGAAATGCATTCGTGTACCGTCGCGCCGATATCCAGAAAAACTTTCGTCCGGAGTCGGCGCGAAACTTTTCGCATAAAGGCATCGTCGGCGTCGGGACGACTCGACTTCATCGAGAAAACAGAACGGACGAAAGAGAAACGAGCTCTCGCTCGCCGAATTGTTTCGCTTTAATCTGTCTTCGATCTCAGCCCCGTGAGTTCAGTTCCGAAGAAAATGGAATTTGCGCGACATATACAGTGAATTCGCTATACATGTCAACAACGCGGGTATTGCCAGCGTCGTGTATCGTGCAGGAGACGTGCCCTTAACCTCTTAAGCCCTGTACGCCACTATAGTGGCTTTCCGTGGAAAGCATCAGTTCGAACAGCACGAACCACTATAGTGGCTTTTTTGCCTTCCGCGGCTAGGCTCGCCGTCCCTGGGAGACAGACTCGCGGACCAACGCGCCGTGCTTAAGAGGTTAATAAATAACTTTTGAATAACTTTTGCAAAATTGGTCCGAATGACTTGAGTTTTTTTTTTTGAGACGTTAGGCCGACTAGTTTGCTAGAGAATGAGTACACAAAAATTTGTTTCGATTGCGATTGGTTGGAATGATGAGAAAATTGAGAAATGATGTTTTTCCAACACTTTTTATCCGAGTCTATGACGATCGATTAGAAAAATATTTGCAGTTTCTTAAGTAATTCGGAACATATTCAATTTTGCAGAAATATGGTTACTAAAACTGAAATATTTTTGAATCCTTTCAATTTTCTTAGTTACAAATGAAATTCAAATGATTAAATGAAAGAGGTTAAGGGATGAAGTTGTACGATAATTTTCAATTTCTAAAATAATTTCTTTTTTTTTCATTTCTGTTTCAGTATCCATACTTGTCGACCATAGTGCGACGTGTGCAGGGACTGTTTTAACGCCAGTCGAAGATCGTCGAGCAGCTAACCGAGTTTTCGTATCGGCTGGGAGGGCTGGTTTGGTCGTGCGCCAGAATCTATTACACCCCCGCAAATTATGCCACAAGACGGCACTTCCGCGTGGCCACATTATCCAGAACGGTATCGGGCGGCCCGGCCCGGCCCGGCCCGGCCCGACCCGATCCGAATTTCCCGTTGGCGGGAATGGATACAAATGGAATCGGCGCGGAGGTCGCGATACTTATTCGATCCGGCAGCTCCCGTCAAACGGAATTACTCCAAGTTCCGACGAGACAGCGACGCGCGGTTGTTGCCGGTAGATAAATCATTCGCTATAACGCGCGACATAATGCGTCGCAATGAAAGCACCGCGCCGGCAGAATTGCTCGACGACAAAAGGAAGGAAGGAAGGAAGGAATGGAAAGATAGCCGGCGAGTTTCGTAACGACCACGCTCCAAAGAAAACACCCTACGCGCACGGCTGATACGGCGAACACACCTAATCATACCGGATGGATCGATTTCGACGCGTCTCTTGCGCGGATTTATTTAACTGGCTTTTTAGGACCGGAGATAAACGGCCAAGAAACTGCTTCACAGTCGAAAAATTTGCATCCAATGTTACGCATACGAATGCTAAATCTACATTATAAATAGACAGCGGATCTTTATGCATTTATGGCTTCTGGAAATGTTCAAAAAATGCTATAATATAAAATTCGACAGAATTTAACACGATTTTTATTTGCTTTGGATCTACAAAGGCTGTCCCCATTAAAAATAGGATTTTATTTCATTCCACTTTCTTAAAATGTTTCTATAAAAATTGGAAATTGCATAAACATCCGATGTCTAATTATAAAATACTAATGTAAAGCGTACTTACAAATTTTTCAGAATCATCCTGCTCCTCCGTCGGATCCACAGCACACTATTATTCACTCACATAAACACGTCCGAATAATTGGAGCACAACACACTTAACGAAATCGTGACAGCGAACGAGATGTTACTCCGACCACGAATAAAATAATACTGCGATTTTAATCGTCCCCCTCCCACGGACGTGTGACGGTAAGGTTGTACTAAGCAGATCAGACGCTGAGGGTCTATAAACAATAGACAGAAAAACAAACAAATTCCGGCGGCAGAGTACCGACCCTGTTTCCCGGAATTCCCTGTTTTTGTATCCAGTGTTTACAGACCCATGGCACCTGACCTTCCTATTATAATGTGACGTCACATGTTCATAGGAGCGACGCGGTTAAAATCGCAGTTTCATTTTATTCGTGGTCGGAGTAACATCTCGTTCGCTGTCATTTAGTGAAGTGTGTTGTGCAGTGTTTAGTGATTGTGCTCCAATTATTCGCGTGAGTCTCTGGATCCGACGGAAGAACAGATGATACTGAAAAATTAGTGAGTACACTTTACATTAGTATTTTACAATGTAGATTTAACATTCGTACGTATAACATTGGATACAAGGTTTCCCTTCATATTTATCCTCCAAACTCCTCGGAGGAGTTCCTTTCATACTTTTTCGATTGGAGTGTACTTATTTCTGTAAAAATATCAACAGTTTGAAGTAAACTTTTTAAAGATTAATTCGGGTGAAACAGAAGTTAGATTGTTGACAGCAAAAGGCACTATTAGCGTCGATTGATTTTTTCATCAAGATTTTACAGGAATTTAATAAAAGTAGAATGCCTCAAGGGTAAATTTGGGAAAAACAGAAATTAGATTGCGAAGTACGATTTTAATCAGAAACAGTAAAATTTTGCACGCACGAAGAGTGTTGATCGATCTTTTAAAGAAAATTTCACACGAGCTGAATAAGAATAGAATATCCTACGGATAAATACGGACAAACACTATAGATATTCACACAGTATAAGAAGATTACAAGTGCAACTGCTATAATAAATCTTGTCGTTTCCATTCTTATATTATTAAATAATCTGATTTTGTGTGACTTTTATGAACACTGGTTCGTATTGTATTTTAAAACTTAATTTTCTGTGAAAACTAAGTCTCAAACAAAAAAGCTATTTTTTTTTATCTCATCAGATTCTTTTGCAAGAAACCGTATAAAGTTTATAGACAATAGCCACAGAAGCCGTGAACGATTCCAAAAATTGCAGCGGAGTCGCTCGATGAAAGGAAAATTTTTGAAAATTTCACCGATAATCCTTTAAACGTGTCCGCCGAAAATTCCCTTATCGTATTCAGCGTCGCGTGTTTGACGCGTCGCGACGTCCCCGTCCAGCAAAATTGAAATGTCTGAGAAGCAAGGATTTTCCCGCAGCGCAAACCTCGAATCGAGTCGAAGGAATTTTTAAGGGCGCTACGGCCACCTCAATTATTCAATTAAACGTTAGAACTCGTCACCAACTTTCCCCGAGGGCGAACAATTCCCGAGGCGGGTAGGGGCGATTGCGCGGTTACGGCGCGCACCGTCTGCAAATAAAGAGGAAAGGAAACAACGGAGGAAAGCTCCGGTGAACAGAATCTACTGCTGCGAGTTACGGTAATGACGCGATGCATTGAGACAATCCGAAGTACCGGCGAAGTCCTACGACTACGCGGTTTTGCGGTTAGGGGAGGAGGGGTGGGGCAGTGCACGTAGAGACCGTAGTCAACTAATATGATGTACTACCACTTTATTACGGGAGCGGAGTCAGCGGCGCGGCAGCGGGTCCGGTTTGGATGCGTTCCGAAACCCAAAGGTATCGTCACGACGCACAGTGGGCAAAAACGGCCTTTTTCGATTCAAAATCAAAGAACTTTCGATAGGAATGAGATAGAGCGATGAAATTTTTTTTAAATGAAAGCTGAAACTTTGTAGAATATGGGAAAAATAGGGAGATTACGGTACGAACGTTTTTTAACCTTGAGAAAATTCGTTAAAGTTGCACAATTTCAAGAAAGTGCCAGTAGTAACGACAGCAATACGTCAAGTGATGACGAGATGTGAAGTGCTTCATGTTTCGTAAGTAACTCAAAACGTTAAAATACTTCATTATTATTATTTTTATTGTGTTTTATATATGAGAATACGATATACTTTCAAACTAGTGTGTTATCAAGTCATTTTAACGAAAAAATTTCATTAATTTGTGTCACAAAAATCTATTTTTTTCAAAAACCAGAGGTCGTAGACAAATTTCGAAAACAGATTTGAAATCAGCGTGAAAAAATCTATGGGAAACGATATATAGCATGTTAAAAAAAATTTTCCGCGCGTATTAACCACAACAAAATTTTCTTGAAATTGTGCAACTTTAACGAATTTTCTCAAGGTTAAAAAACGTTCGTACCGTAATCTCCCTATTTTTCCCATATTCTACAAAGTTTCAGCTTTCATTTAAAAAAAATTTCATCGCTCTACCTCATTCCTATCGAAAGTTCTTTGATTTTGAATCGAAAAAGGCCGTTTTTGCCCACTGTGCGACGCACTGCGTGCCATTTGCCCTTAAAACTTTTTTCTCGTGTTCCTGAAAATCCAGGGTGAGACACCTAACTCGATCACCTCGAATAATTTCTAAATTAGGCATTCTACAATTATTTCTACACATGTTACATGGTATCAAGGGGGACGTGATAATGAAATGCCAGAATATACCAGAATGTAGCTGAATATACCATAATATATCAGAATATACCTTGACCCACCAGAATATACCATAATCTACCAGAATATACAAAATTATACTAGAACACAGCTGTTTATTTTAGGAAATACTAGAATATACTAGAATATACTAGAATATAGCAGAATACACTAGAATATACCAGAATATATCATAATATACCAGAATATACCTTAACCCATCAGAATATATCATAATCTACCAGAACATACAAAAATATACTACAATACATCTGTTTATACCAGAATATACTAGAATATAGCAGAATACACTAGAATATACCATAATCTACCAGAATATACAAAAATATACTAGAACACAGCTGTTTATACCAGAAAATACTAGAATATACTAGAATATACTAGAATATAGCAGAATACACTAGAATATACCAGAATATATCATAATATACCAGAATATACCTTAACCCACCAGAATATACCATAATCTACCAGAACATACAAAAATATACTACAATACATCTGTTTATAGCAGAATATACTAGAATATAGCAGAATACACTAGAATATACCATAATCTACCAGAATATACAAAAATATACTAGAACACAGCTGTTTATACCAGAATATACTAGAATATGGCGCGAAAACAAAATTATCGTGTAATAATATTTTGCGCCGGTCCGGTTGCTTGATTCGTTCCCGTTGGAAACGCAATAGGAGAGGAGCCCCCGCGCACGCTGGAGGAATTCGTCGGAATAATTCGTGTAGAAACTACTTGCGAAACGACGGTAAACTGTTACAAAAGACCGAAACGTTTCATTTTCTGAAACGGCGTGTACCGACGTATAGCAAAAAGAATTGTTCGTTCGAGATTAAAACATTAGTCCTTTGGTTGTCGTTCGGTTCGATTGACGCGTGTTCGCTGCACGGAAATGCGTTTCGGTTTATCTCTGCGAGGTTCGGAAACCAGATGAAAGATACTGCTGCCGTGAATAGAATAATGAAACTGCTGGATCACGGGTAAAGGTACCGGGCGAAGGTTCTTGCGCTGATATTAATGGTATTTCGCAGGGCTCCGGGAGAGATAGATAATAGAGGCAGTAACTTTGTCCATCTTGAACATTTTCGTTATTTCATATAATAACGAAAGATGTTATTTTAATGGCAGCTTGCTCTGGCTCCCAGCATGAAAAATACCGCATCGTAGTTATGAAAACAGAAACGTGCCTGTCTCTCTCTCTCTGTTGCGTTCGAGCATTATACAGGGTGTTCCAACATTGCTGATGCAATCTAGAAGGGGGTGATTCTATATGAAAAAGAAAACAAATACAAAAAATAAAGAATACAATTTTGTCATTCGAGGCTTCCTCCTCGAGAAAATCGAGTTTAACACGTTGACTGCTGTGGGGGTCACCGGTGACCGGCACTCGACTTTGCTATAGCGCCGTGGGGGCCACCGGTGACCGGCGGCGCAGTCAATACTAAAAGTACATAAATATGATTTTTTCAAAAAAAGACAATCGTAATAATTGCCTACAGCGCCGTGGGGGGCACCGGTGACCTCCACCACAAAAAATGCTTCAAACATGATTTTATAACTCATATTATTTGCTGGGAACTATATTTCATCATAATATGCATCGAATAATGAAAAGTTCATGTTGGCGCCTCGGACAAACCATGGAAAATCCGTCCGGCAGTCAACGTGTTAAAGATCCGCCTGGGTCGCGTGCTTCGGTATACGCAGCAAGTAGAATTGGTCGGTCATAACGCGGACGACAAGAGAGACAAATTGACGGGAGAGAGCGGCACGAAGACAGAACGCACTTGGAAATTTTGCATAGCGGGCCCATTGTGCGGGCTGGTATTAAAGCTGCGAGTAACACTCGGGATTAGTCGAGCAAACGTTGGCCGAGTTGCCACAATGGGTTCGTTAGCAAGTACGCGGGTAACCGTTGCCGGCAGACAGGAAGCGGCGAAAATGAGGAGAACGCACAACAACCAGCCATCGAATCCCCTTATGCGCGCGATACGCGCCGCGCGGCTCGTTTTCAATCTTGAATAGCCAGCCAATCCGAGGGACTTGCTCGACTTGTCCCTCGGATTACGGGCCCGCGATCCGGATCCTCTGAATTCGCTTGGTTTGCAAGCAAGCAAGCATCCGATGCGACACGCGACACGCGTTCGCGCGAAAATTCGCGGTTCCTTTATCAATATTCGGCTTGCCGCAGCCCGCGCACTCTCAATTACATCTAATTACCTCGATCCTTCTTCCCCGTGCAACGCGAGGGAAGCCCCAGCGCTCAGAAACGCTTTGCAAATATTCGTCGTCGATCGAAGGGCCTTGCTTGCGAAATGGAGCGCGAATCGGTCGGCTGGCTGGCTGGCTCTTATCTCGCACAGCTTGTTGGCAAGATACCTGTATTAGCATTTCATTAGCTGGGTACGTGATCGCCGACGAAGTGGGTTTATTCGCGAGATTCTACTTTGAGGTGTATAGTGGATTGCTCTCGAGTACGCCCTCTTGTTAGTATCGTGAACGAATATTAGTCTCATTTCGAGAGTGCTTCACTGGGAATCGGTACAGTCGATGCATGCTCACAATGAACGTGACACGCGTCCCTATGTAAACGACACGCATGCCACAAATGGTTCTAGCAGATTTTCATTTCCCTTTGAACTTGGTCCCGGCGATCGTCGAAAGGCCTTTCGAAAAATATTATAAACAGTATCAACTTTCAATTTAGTTTTTTTTTTTTTTTTTAGAATATTCGATTACACCTGTCACCCGATTTACACGGTTTCTAAAATATGGCAGTTACCAAAGAAACAAAAAATTTCTGCAGTCATTTTTTTAAATTCCGTTCGCGTATATTTCTATTTATAAATAATACAAATAATTAAACTAGATAAATGAACTTCTCCGTCACAATATTCATCGTATTATTACACCTTTGCACTCGAAGTTATTTTAACTCCAAAACGAAACAATACAAACGAAACTCGTACAATACCGACGTTTTTAGTAATTTATAAAATCCAAACAGATTTAACACGTTGACTGCCGGACGGATTTTCCATGATTTGTCCCAGGCGCCAACATGAACTTTTCATTATGCGATGCATATTATGATGAAATATAGTTCCCAGCAAATAATGTGAGTTATAAAATCATGTTTGAAGCATTTTTTTTTGGTGGGGGTCACCGGTGCCCCCCACGGCGCTGTAGGCAAGTATTACTTTTTTTTTTTTAACAATCGTGCTTCGGTTGCTAAGTGATTACTCTCAGTGTTTCGAAAAAAAAAAGAAAAAAAAATTATTTTGTATGTTCTATATTGCATTAATTTCTTCAAACCATTATAGTAACAATGGTATTATTGAAAAATTGATCAGTATCCATATTTACTATAATTATGTACTTTTAGTATTGACCACGCCGCCGGTCACCGGTGGCCCCCACGGCGCTGTAGCAAAGTCGAGTGCCGGTCACCGGTGACCCCCACGGCAGTTAACGTGTTAATAATGTAAAAAATATTTTGAATAACGACGTAGCAATTTTTAGTGGCGCCTTATAGTCGTCATTCGAGTGCAAAGGGCTAAGAATAACAATTTCCGGTGAAACTACCGGACACGCCCTGTACATCGGGACATTAGCGTGCAAATAACATCGAAGCATGGCAACTTATTTTGATGGGCAGACAAAAACTGTTGGGATCAGCCGTATCTAAACCAGCAGATAGCCCCCCTTAATCGACGAGTATTTATCAAGAGGGAAACTGCCGGCGGCAGGCCGACCCCGTGAAAAACAGTTCAGTTCACCGAGCTCTTGCCGATATCATCAGAACGGTCGAACAATTCAGCACTCGGTCGGGTCACGGGGACATATCCAGTAGCCCCCGGAGCGTCATATTCGAGAAAACGTTTCCATCGTCTCCAACAGCCTGGAGACGGCGTGTTCCGTCTCCAGCCGGCATTCGACGAAAAAGGGGCGCCAAGTGGAAAGAAGGGGTGCGAAGGCTTTCAGGATTCGTATCGAATTGACACCGCCTCTTCGCGACACTTTATCGGCCCGGAGGAGTCGAGAAGGAAACTCACGGCAAGAAAAAAGAGAGAGGGAGAGAGAGCTCACGGATAGAAGGAATATCTGGCCTGAAATTTAATTGAGGGGGATTTCGCGAAAGAACCGAGCCCGGATGTATCATTAAAGCGAGCGTCCGTGCGACGAGCCCCCTCCCCTCCCCGCTCCCCTCGCCCTTAACTCGGTAACCCATATTTCACGGGGAGCACTTACCCCGGCCATTCTTCCTTCACAAAGCCACTCGTTCCGCACAAAAATACTCGGCCGAGGTCGCCGGAGGAGCCCAGGGCACTCCTAACCTCGCGAAGAATCGCGGCGGCGAAACCTCGTACCGACTACGTACCTTCCACGGCTACACGGTCTGCCAGAGATACCGGTTAAACGTACACAAGGTGTGCATGTGCATGTACACCCACACGGACGCGCGTTACGCCTCGCTGCTTTTTTACCCTCTTGGACTGGCGAAGAAAGACGGCAAGGCGCGACGGGAGCCGGTCAAATCCCCGAGAGATGCCAGGGTGCTTCTTGCACCGGCATTACTGTACCCCGCCATGCTCTCGTTCACTTTTCCGGCTGACGGGAGAGAGGGAAGACATTTTTTGACAAACTGGATGAACAGCCGGTGTCACTGGATTAGCACTTTCCTCCTCCCAGTCTACCTTACCCCTTTCCCCTTATTCCCCCTATCTCGGCGGCGAGCATCCCCACCACGGACCGGTCACGTGACGCGTTTTCCCCCTGTCGTGCATGCGTCATAATTAGACCGCGGACGTTTCTGCAATTTCCAATTTTAATGGGAATTAAATAAAATCCTATTGTGTAGCGGCCAGTTTGAAACGTGATGTTTTGTAGTTTTAGCAATTAGGTACGGAGTGGCCTTGTCACCGTACAATTTAGTCAAGCGCATCCGTTCTCAAGGCGTAGAGCTAGCATTGTATATAGTTTTCCAGGCCCGTGCCATAAATCCGCCGTAGGTCCCATCCTGCCCTTTCTTTAGAGTTGCGCTTGACGATTGCCAGACGCCCTGGGTTTTTCCCAAGTGCGGGCTCTGGCAACTCTCCGCATTTGTTTATTCAAATTTACAACCTCCACCCTATTGGTCCTCAGCCTGGCCAATCCCGTAATACTTTATCAATTTTGGAAGGGAGGAAAAATCCTTTCGTAGGAGGGAGGATCGAGGCTTGCTGGGAAGTCGTCGTCGATCCTCCAGTCAATTCGGCCTCCATCGTAGTACACGACAAACATACTCTCTCTTCTCATCTTGTATTCAGCTTCAAACTCTCTTATATTTTGTAAATACAGTCCACTATTGATATAGAAAAAACTTGTTTTTTAAACCACCCTAGTCGGCACACCACGTGCAAATAAACATCTCAAGCTCGAATATCCCTTTGGGATAACCGCGAGCATTAACACCTATTTTTAGTGGGATTTAACCGCCTTTGTAGATCCGCAGCAAATAAAAATCGTGTCAATTCTCTCGAATTGTATATTATAGCATTTTTTGAATGATATAATATATCCGCGTCGGTCGACTCTGATAGTCAGTGACTAAAAAGTAACGAAGTGATTTGTGATATTCACAGAAGTGTGCAAAAAAATGTAAAAAGATAACAATTGAATTAGTAGCAAGGGTGTTAATGTTAAAGATAGTAATTAGTGTACAAAGAATAGTAGGAAGATGCGACGGAGGTAGACTATGAGACTTTTTATCGGGCTGTTAGATTACGAATAAAGTCTGCGGATCGCAGTAGATTAGGTCCGTCCTCGGCCAGACAAGCTGTGTACGGACCGTTCTCGGTTAAACAGCTACGAGGACCGTACTTAGTTAGAGAAGGGGAGATGCAGCTACACGAAAACACTTTGTCACCTGCAGCTTGTCAAACTAATTTATTAGGATCGTACTTTTAACAGCAAGCGGAATGAGGATCGTTCCTTGCGAAACGAGTCAAATGGAGACCGTATTTAGTCGGAAAAGTGGAATGGCGACAGTGTGACTAGGCGGGAGAATAGAATATGTGCAGTCACGGTCCAGATAAGTGCAACGAAGTTACCTCCAGAACGAACAAGTAGAATATTGCACCGAACTGGACAAGTAGGATATAGAGGGTTCATAATCGGTAGAACGAGGTCACACTCTGGTTAAATGAAAAAAAAGCTTGGACAAGTAGAATGGGTTTTAAAATAAAAAGATATGAATACCATTCGGTAAGACTGGACGCACTAATGAACAAGGTTAATCACCAAAATTGTTTTCGGGCCCATGGTTGTAACAAGGTTATACTACTCTAAAAATATTACTTTTGTGAACCGCACTTACTATTTAAAATTCAAGAAGATAATTTTCACTTTTTACACACGTGTACCGATCCGAACTAGATATTATATTGTACGCAGAAAATATCTTAATGACCTATGAAATAATTATCGTTAAGATTAAAATCATATCCACCGACCGAAGATTTTTCTAAGTAAAATTTCTAGCAGTGCTAATTTCACGGTCGCACCTGATTCGTCGAAATAAACATACACTGCGGAATGCGGCTGGTTTCTTATCGCGCTAGTAGTGTCGGAGTACCGTATGGTCAGACGGGTAGAACAGCGAGTGTTTTTAATGAAACCGGTAGAACGCTTTTGAACGCAGGCAGCGTATAAGCCTTCGCGATAAGTACGATTCATTGTGCTCCACTAATCAAATGATATTATCATTTTCCCTCGAAACTTTTAGAGGCAGCTTAATTGGCACTTCAAATCTGAAGGGGTTAATTTTACTCACCGGAGGGGTTCCGGAAATGGCCATTCTGTCGGGCCTCGAAACAAAGGGGCTCCTTTGATACGGGAGCGAAATAAAAAAAAAAACGACGCGGCCGGAGAGGGGGGTGGAAGTGGGAGGGGGGAAGATACACGTGAAAGGATTTTTTTTTGAAAAGCTTGAAACGACAGGCAGGCCGGTTTGCCCGATTCGAGTGATTTGTATGGCAGTGATAGGGCGTTCCACTTTAATCCAGCGGAAATCTCATATCGTCCATTAACGCCTAATTGAAATTCTCTTTCGGCCGGATGGATACGGCCCGTTTCGCAATCAAATACGCATTCCGGGCTGGACTACCGCGTGCCGATCATATTTTAGACGAGTGCCGTGCCCGGCCGCCCTTCAATTACTTATAAAGCCAATTAAAATTCACAGCTCCTTTCGAAAACTTTACGACACCCAGTCGTCAGTCGACTTGCGATTGAACCGCGATCCCCGGTTCCGTGATTTTATGAAATCGTGTAATTCATGATTAGACAACGGATCTTTCGGCAAAATAAAAATTGATTTCCCTTCTTAATATGTTTAACAGGTTGAACATAATATAACAGTGTTTTAAAGTTCTCTTAAACACTGTTTCGAACTACACCTACTCATTTTTGTCAGAAACGCGGAAAATCCGCTGTCTATTCACGATACTCGACAAAATCACAGGTTTCTCGCAGTTTTGTCGCGGAGTGTACGAAGCGGAGCAACGTCGAATTCGATGAACGTTGGATATTCTGTGGATTACCATCGTCGTCGCACAAAGTGCATTTAAAATGAAGGGGATATTAATTCGATAGTCGCATCAGTGCGAAATACATCCGTCAGAAAATGTGCCGTCACTTACCGGATCATCAAATCCGATTGTCTCTTCCGGCGAGCGTGTCTTCAAAGCTTTCTCTTACCTGCAACAGAAAAATTCAAACGTTTTTGAACGAGGAGAAACGAAAAAGCGATCCAAACGAGATGGCATAAATGATTGAATCAGCTCATCGCGTCGGATTCTCTGTACACATTTAAGCAAAAATTCTCTTTATCGTTAGCGGAACGTCCGCGGACATTTTTACATTGCAGATGTAATGTAAAAATTAATAAACTTCGGTGAAATATTCAAACAGTCGAAGGGACCGTGGGTTTTCGTTGCTGTAATAATTATAACCGTAATCGCTCCAAGAACAATATATACGTATAGATTCGGTTATGAAAATAGAGGTTTTTAAAATGTGTAGAGAACAAGATATGTGATAAGAGACACACGAACGCGAGATTATTTTTCATAGAGGAATTTTTGCATCGTGTTTTCAAACAACCCAATTATTCAGTGAGGATTCGCTACGTGCCCTAATAACCAGTAATTCAAGAAGATTTTATTGACACTTGGGAAATTTAATTTTTGACAAAATAGTAAAATTTAATCGCAATAGTTATACGGACGCTTCTAGCAGAAAATAATTCTACAGATTTAAAGTGCACAAGAAGCTTTAAGAATTTTTCTAACGGTCTCATGGTTTTTGTCCCGAAATGTTCAACGATTGGAAGAGAAGAGGCGAAAGGAATCTGATTAAATGGCGTAAAATCTTCCACCCAATTTTCCAGTTCTTTATGCTCGGCGTCCCCACATCTGGGCGTAGAATTAAACGTTAGATGGTTCACAGCGGAATTACAATCCCCGTGGGGAAATCTTATATCGTGAGTTTATGTCGGATACGGATGACATCTTTGTGTGAAACCGATCGCCATCGAGGAAATGAAAAATTCCAAACGAGATTTGTGCCACGACCGGCGGCCTCCTTATCCGACGCGTATCTGCGCCTGGAATTTATGCGAAACCCGAATCCCCGGGAGCTGGATGGCAGAAAAATTCAGTTACCGCGGCCCGATCTGCCGTACCCGACCGAACGATACTCTTTCTCTTTCAATAGTAACTCATCTTTCACTGGATTTGCAAGTTCTGTCGTTTTTAAATAACTCTTTTAACACGGAAATATGATCTCCTATCTTTTTCATTAAAATCCCAACCCGTTATTATTACAACTTGTTGCACGGAGTTTGATTTTATTATTATTTCAGTCTACGCCAAATATCGAATATATCAAGGGCAAAAGATAGTAGAGTTGGGGACCCAGTTACTGTGGGTGTTCCAATTACCGTGCCTATATTCGTTATACTTATTTTTAAAGCGTAATGGATCATTTTGAGGCGTAATTACGAGTGTATCCTCGCGTTCAAGTAGAGAATACTCATTCTGCATACAGGTCGTCTGACTAGCGACGAACCGATACTACTAGCTTCACTAGAATCTCGGAAACTGCATATTTTTCGCAGAGAATTGTTGTTGGACAATGACAAATTTTCTAGAAATAATATCATATTGACTTTTTTATTCCGTACTTAGTTATTGAATTTATGTCATTTCATGCCTCGAAACAATTACAGAACAAAGAAATAATGACCTGAGTATCATCGTGTTCAAGCAGAGAATACTCATTTTACATACAGCTCGTCTGACTAGCGACGTACCGATACTACTAGCTTCACTAGAATCTCGGAAACTGCATATTTTTCGCAGAGAATTGTTTTTGGACAATGACAAATTTTCTATAAATAATATCATATTGATTTTTTTATTGCGTACTTAGTTATTAAATTTATGTCATTTCATGCCTCGAAACAATTACAGAACAAAGAAATAATGACCTGAGTATCATTGTGTTCAAGCAGAGAATACTCATTCTACATACAGGTCGTCTGACTAGTGACGAACCGATACTACTAGCTTTACTAAAACCTCGTAAACTGAACGCTTTCCGCGGGAACCAATTAGTATTGTTCGACAATACCACATTCATCTGTTTATTGTATACCGAATCATTGAATTGATATTATGGTTTGCCTCTAGAAAATTTCGATGCGTAACGACGACACAATTACTGTGGCTGATTGTTAGTCGTCATCGGCCAACGAATTAACGTCCTCTTTTCGTTAGCTATCGAAGGCAACACGTCGAGAACCGACACGCGTCGTATGCAAATTACAATGTAATATCTATGTTATCATCAATGCAGGGAATAATGTACGCCGCTCGTGCCAGGATTAACCAGCATTGAACGCCTGCCGGTGGCGTAATAATCTAATAGCGTCCCTGATGCGACCGTGATTAACCACCCTATTGTTTCAACGTCGTAATTTCGAAACGAGAAAGTGAAAAAACCGTTATCGCAATTGTTATTTTATTTTATTTTTTTTTTTTTTCTTCGTAAAAGAGAGCGGAAACTACCAAAATTCGAGGCTGGGCTGCCGTTGACAATGTATGTCGCGGGTCGAAGGAGATTGAAACACGAAATAGCCCGAGCTTCCGCGCCGCTTTCAACCTGGCCCGCCTTTTGCTCGAACGATTAACGCATTTTTTGAAGCGAAATGTCCCCGCTAATGAAACTGCCACTCAACAGCGACACAATGGCTGTCGAACGAACGAGTCGCGCGAGAACCACTTGCTCGCTGAAAGGCACGCGAATTTCTTCAAGCCAATTACGCCACGGTCAACCGCACGTGCTGAAACTTCGTTCTTAGAGGGAAGAATTCGTGATTTTCCCAAACCAGTACTGTTCTGTCCATTTCCCGTCGTCTGACTAATTTTTCTCCAGCTCCGTATAATGCTACTTATCTACACACTGTTCCTATCTTTTCTCTCGTCTCGTTAAGTAACCTCAGCTATATACTTTTAGCCAAAATATATGAAAAGGAAATTTAACCCTTAGCACTCGAATGGCGATTGTAAGGCGCCACTAAAAATTGTTGTACCATTATTCAAAATATTTTCTACATTATTAATTTTGTTTGTATTTAATAAATTACTAAACACTTCGATATTGTACGAGTCAATCGCACCATTTTCACGTGCATAACACGAAAAGAAAATATGTAAAAGGGAAATATTCTAGGTTAGAAGAAATGTTTCGTTTTGGAGTTAACACTAGAAAGACTGGAGCTTAGTATATACCTATATTGCCTGAAAGCAGTCAAAATGACTGCATTGTGAAAAAATAACTAATGCGCAAAGAAATTTGTTTAACAGTAATTTTTTATATATTTTATATCACTTACAGTCATATAACGAGTTATTAATAAGTATTAGCAATAAAAAAAATGAAATTCAAGAGCAGTCAAAATGACTTGCTTAGGCAATCTAGTGTTAAAATAGCTTCGAGTGCAAAGGGTTAATAGAAATAAATAGAATTTGATATTTTTCTTATGGAGACGATAGTATACGATATACTTAACCCCTTGCGCTGCTATTGACGTTGCGATTATAATGAAATATCGATTATTAGAAATTCTTCGTCTTGCAGAATTTAATTAAAAAAAAAAAAGACACGATATCTAGATATAACCATTATAACACTATTACTGTATAACAATCTTGTTATTAAAATAGTGTTACAAGGGGATTACAAGTTGGAGCACCATGGAAATTGAATTTTTTTCAAAAAAAGCGGAATTGCTCGCACTTGCGTAATATATGCGGCTCGTTATTTCTTAGTCGAACCAAAGCGGCTGATCGCACGCAAGAAAAGTCAGCATTCTCGGGCGCATTATTATTTTTTCCGCGGCTGTAGCCGGCTTTTTTCTTAGAGATTCTTGTGTTCGCGCGTCCAACTTCGGCCGGGTTTCAATGGCTCCGGCCAGCAAAGGGACGGCTGATGAGCGATGGAGAAACTTTACGTAAGCCCGAAGTAGTTTCCGATCGGGTGTTCGCGTGGCGGGATGGCAGAGATCGGTTTTTGCTATCGTTAAAACTCTTCGTCCACGAACTTTCGAAGACGGCAGCAGGCTTCCGTCCAACGTTTTCTTTCTCGCCGACTACAATGCCGGCCCCGAAGTAAATGATTCTCGCCGAACGGTGTATTCTCCTTTCCTCTATGACCACGATTCTCGCTACACTCGCGCGCGCCACTCGAAACACGATCAATCCTCGCCGATTGTTAACACCCACGCTGCTTGTTTCGAACGGAACACGATATATAATATTGGCGCCGCGTTTCCGACAATCCACCAGCGACCCGGTGCGGCACGCAAAATCGAGTATCGAAAGAAGGAATAACGTCAATATAGAATTCGTGTGCGTGATATATTAACACGTTAACTGCCGTGGGGGTCACCGGTGACCGGCACTCGACTTTGCTACAGCGCCGTGGGGGCCACCGGTGACCGGCGGCGTGGTCAATACTAAAAGTACATAATTATAGTAAATATGGATACTGATCAATTTTTCAATAATACCATCGTTACTATAATGGTTTGAAGAAATTAATGCAATATAGAAAATACAAAATCATTTTTTTTTTTTTTTTTTCGAAACACTGAGAGTAATCACTTAGCAACCGAAGCACGATTGTTTAAAAAAAAAAAAGTAATACTTGCCTACAGCGCCGTGGGGGGCACCGGTGACCCCCACCAAAAAAATGCTTCAAACATGATTTTATAACTCATATTATTTGCTGGGAACTATATTTCATCATAATATGCATCGCATAATGAAAAGTTCATGTTAGCGCCTGGGACAAATCATGGAAAATCCGTCCGGCAGTCAACGTGTTAAAATCAAGAAAAAATTATAAAATATATTTTTTATTTCGTTTGATAAGAGACCGGAACACGAGAGAAATAATCCAAGTACACTACCGGCCATAAGTGTTTACCCAGCCACATATTTTTTAACATTGTAGTCCACGGTTCTACGGTTCAGCTTCAATAACTTTGCTATTTCTGTTACTTTTTCCGATGCTATGATGGGACACTATTATAGCGCGCGTTTCAATCGATAATTCTTTTCTCCCTGACATTATTTGAAATTTTCGCAAAATTCTTTAGGCACGTGAAAATCAACTGTTTACTGTATGAAAGCTTAATGCAGTATGAAATTTGAGAAGACTAAGATACCTGTATTACCTGCGTTCATATTCCCCACTGACCGTTATAAAAATGTCAGAAAAATGGGTTTCTTTACCTGAACTCCAAAATTGTCGTTTTTCATAAAAAGCTGTAAACTCATTTACAGTACCTGATTGTGTATGTACAGAATATTTTGGATGTTTTTTATTAGCCTTATAATTAGGATTTAATGCTACGGACATTTTCATAACAATAGAATACCTATTATTTGAAAAGTAACGAAATTTGAAGGTGGGTAAACACTTATGGCCGGTAGTGTATATATGAATAGAACGGGTTGCACTAGAGCAACCTAATTGGTACTAAAATCTCCTTTGCTGTAGCACCTGTACATGCTGGAATTTATAGGGGTGATCCATCCCACTCTCATAATTCAGAACAAACCTGGGTATCGACATAGCAATTCTTCAATAAAAATTGAATTGAAAACGAAAATCACTGTTAAGACTATGTAAACCCTATTTACTTAACTCTTCATTTATTTCGAACATTTAAAGAGTGTAAATGTAGGATACGATTAGTTTTAGAGTTATTACTTCATTGTTAATTTTAAATTTATCAACGACGACGAAATTCTGAGAATATTGTCAGTCTTTTAAAAGATTATTTTGACTTCACCGGTATAGTTTATTTTGGTATACTCCACTGCATTTGCCCGGAACCATCTATAAATTCGGGTATCTTTAGAGTGGGCTTTTCCGTGGCTATAGACGAAGATAATATTTTTCAAACGTTCAATAATGCCGTGCGCTCGATGCAACACAGCTCTTTTAAAATTCGTTTAGCATGGCTGTTCGTAAACATCGATCCGAGCAGATCGAACCGAACCAGTTCGGCACGTATAGTTTTAATGACGTGCACGTGACGGGAACGCGACCGTTAATAATCCGTTGAGATTCGACGATCAAAATGTCTTGCAGATTTGATTTCGACGTTCTTTTCCCGAAAATAATTATCTAGAATGTTTTCACGTGTCGTGTTTCACATCGGGTACAATTATACCGTGGCTCTCGACCAATTTATTGAGCTGTAAGGCTAATTACGCTAAGGGGTGTTATTGAATGGTCAGCTGTACGTGTCCGATGAATGAAACGGGGAAGTAATTTGATAGTTGAATTCAGGCTTCCACTGGAAATATTCACAAATATTCACGCTCACCGCTTGCAATGCTACTGGAAATTGTAGACAAATTAGACACTAATAAATTTAAGTAATTAGCAGACTGTCGATCTTTATGGAAAATGTTTTACACTAATCGTGGGCAGTAAGAGATTTTTTTACATTGAAAATATCGCGCGACGGTACTACATAAACGCTGAAAATCGTATCACTTTTGAGCTAGTGATCTCCTAGAATTGAAATTTGGATTTTCCAAAGCAGAAATGCGTTGGTATATGCAGGAAGTAGAATTGGTTGGCCATGGTCAGACGCGCCAGACGATTCCTAGCTAATAGCACTCGTATTTGCTGTACTTTCAAAATCGGTTTTCTCGAAAACGAAGGGTCGACGGAAAAATTTGTATTCGTTCTTTCCGACATATTTGTACATGTAGTATCATCTGCCCGGTTGAACCACTCGTCCGGCCACACCCTGTACACTAAATATAGACTATTAGAAGAGACAGTCTCGTTCCACCGAAAATGATAATGGGGAAGCTTTCGAATGAATAAAAACTACAAATCTATTTGAAAATAATGGTTCAGGATGGGGCACAACGTGCGTCGCTCGGCAGGATTCCGCGGAGGAAGATCGGATGCAACGTCGCTCGACGGTTTGAGGAATGGCAGTAGATTTGCGCGGAAATAAAATGTGTACCAGTTGCGACTCGGCTGGGATTGAAACGCTAACTCCGGTAATGGCAACGGCAGAGTTGCGCGACACAATGGGGGATCGATGGATGATGGGGCCATCACAAAGGCCGTTGCACCGCGAGAGAGAAAGAGAGAGAGAAAAAAGAAGAATCGGAACAACGAATCAAGAGGTTAGATGAGCTGTCAAATCAGCGTTCCAGCGAAACTGCCAGCCGAGAGCGGAACAATCGTTCGAATATCGATGAAAGAGTCTAGCTTTGTACTTGCGCGGGACAACGCGACCTTCCTTTTTAACGGCGCGGCGTTCCTCTTGTTATTTCGGGTTCGACCGGTGTCCCGTACGCGCGACCCATTCGCGCGGAATCCCTGGATTTTCTGCCTCGGACCGTCGGCTTTTTAATTTGTTTTCGCCGAGCGTGACTTTACCCACCGGTAGTCTTCGTTAAACGGCATTCGATTCAGTTTGCGCACAGCATCCGAATATCCCCGATAAAGGAACGCGACGCTTGAGATTCGAACAATTGTTCGAAATTGTCTACCTTTCTGACCGACCCATTCCAAAATCCATCTTACCGGCCAAGCCCGTTTTTGGTCCAGGTTTTTCCTAGGTTAATCTCCTAGCAATGATCTTACGCCTTGTGCTGCTACTGCCTTCCTAATAGTGCTCAATGCAGCATAAATATTTTTATATTACACGCAAAAATGATCAACACAATGAGAGTAGGGATATTTCGAGTTTAACCCCTTGCTGATTACACTGTGGCACACCTACACTACCGGCCATAAGTGTTTACCCACCTTCAAATTTCGTTACTATTCAAATAATAGGTATTCTATTGTTATGAAAATGTCCGTAGCATTAAATCCTAATTATAAGGCTAATAAAAAACATCCAAAATATTCTGTACATACACAATCAGGTACTGTAAATGAGTTTACAGCTTTTTATGAAAAACGACAATTTTGGAGTTCAGGTAAAGAAACCCATTTTTCTGAAATTTTTATAACGGTCAGTGGGGAATATGAACGCAGGTAATACAGGTATCTTAGTCTTCTCAAATTTCATACTGCATTAAGCTTTCATACAGTAAACAGTTGATTTTCACGTGCCTAAAGAATTTTGCGAAAATTTCAAATAATGTCAGGGAGAAAAGAATTATCGATTGAAACGCGCGCTATAATAGTGTCCCATCATAGCATCGGAAAAAGTAACAGAGAAATAGCAAAGTTATTGAAGCTGAACCGTAGAACCGTGGACTACAATGTTAAAAAATATGTGGGTGGGTAAACACTTATGGCCGGTAGTGTATCTGGGGTCTATTAACGTTGTAGAGATCATTTTCAATGGGAACTCGTTAAGAGAAGATTTTTGCAAAGGAAAAAGTTCAACTTCAAATGACCTATTGATTTTTTGGACATGCTGTATATGTATACCATTGCAAAGAATATACATTAAGTGGTTTTTTGACAGCAGGTTTAGGTTACTTTCACAGCGATTTTCGCTAGGCTCTTGCTGAATTGAAATCGTACGAAGATTTTTGCAATGACCCGGTACGTTTGTCGAGGAAAAAGAAGATGACGCCGGCAACTCGACAGACTAATTCGTCCTTCGCAGCTGGGAACGGCTCGACTATTTTCGCCGTCCATAAATTAAAAATGCATACGGAAAGCGTGAAATACCTTCTGCGATCGGACCGTGGACAGAAACTGTCGATAGTTGGTAAATTAGAATGTAGCCTGCACGTCACGCCTGCCGTCGGCCGACGGATGTAATCAATTCTTGAACGGGATAGAGAATTCGTTGCGAGTTTCCGAACGGCTCGAATCGCGGGAATTTTCTGAATTTTAATGAAGTCGTTGCGCAACCGGCCAATTAAATCGCGCTCGTCGACCCGATTTTCCCCGAGAATTAAATCTGAAATGCGCTGCGCCGCGCTGTCCCGTCCGCGGAAACGTTCACGCCACGCTTCGCCTGGAATTGCGCGGGCGCGCAATTGCGTATGGTCGTTTCAGAGAAAGCGCAAAGCTATTTCAATGATTTATCGACTGCTCTGTCTGACAGTTCGCTCGCGGAGCCAGCTAACGGAAAACGGGATTTTCGAATATTCTTGTTATTGTTACAAACGGGGAAAATGTTTGAGGAAATAGTTACAGTAAATTAAGGATCGCCTATAGTCCGACAGGGAAATTTGCTCGTCGCGAAAGTCGTGCTGACGTTATCAAGTGGTATTACAAATGGTGCTCTACGTTTCTATTTCCATTCTGTTATCGTTATACCGCGAATCTTTCTGCAAAATAAAAACTTTCTGCGTCGATTGCGAGAAATAGAAAGCAAGTAGGAATGTTATTTCTTCCCTTAATAATATCATTAGATGAAAAATAATATACTTAAGTACATCTTTAAATTTTTAGTCTTCCTATCGATTCTAATAAAATAATTATCGATTCAAGATAAATTCGCCGAAAATTTCCACGAATTTAATTTTTAAAGTTGCTAACGAATAATTTGCAGCGACGAAAGATAAATATACAGTGAGTAACGAAAGTATTCGAACGCCCTTTAAATCAGTATAACTTTTTTTTTTAAGTGAATCAAACGACCTGACTTTTTTGAGGAGTTAGAAGAATTGGTTTTCCAAATGATGTGTAAAAAAGATTTTGAAAAAATTGCAATTGGTAAGAATTACATGAGAAAATAAAAATGGCACTTTTCACAACTTTTTTATTTGAACCTGTAGTGAAAATTTAAAATATGCGTTTTTTGTAGATATATGTTAGTTATATATATACTGAAAATTTCATTGAAATCGGTTAACGTTGTCATGAGATACAAACGTTTAAAGATGATTACATAAGGGCGAAATTCCCTGGCAAGATCAAAAATCTGCGACTTTCACCCTTAAACTCTCATTTTGAAACGTTTGTAGTTCATTGCAACGTTGACCAATTTCGATGAAATTTTCAGTACGTGTATAACTAACAGAGATCTACAAAACGCAGATTTTAAATTTTCATTACAGGCTCAAATAAAAAAGTTGTGAAAAGTGCCATTTTTATTTTCTCATGTAATTCTTACCAATTGTAATTTTTTCAAAATCTTTTTAACACATCATTTGGAAAACCAATTCTTCTAACTCCTCAAAAAAGTCAGGTCGTTTGATTCACTTAAAAAAAAAGTTATACTGATTTAAAGGGCGTTCGAATACTTTCGTTACTCACTGTATGTATATTTTTTATTTCCTCTTGTACTTGAAGATATAGATTTAACTCCGCGGGGAAACTATTTCCCATGGTCTAGAAAGTTGATAACGCGGGTAAAAATAGTTGTACTTTAAAAGATTCATGAAGACCGCGTCTCATTTTTTGACCGTCGAAGCGGGGAGAGAGACCTTAAATGTGTCAAGTAAATTGATCGATCGTTTTTCAATAAAATATGGCAGAGTCCCCCAAGTTTCGGAAAACTGGCGCAGCCCAACAGCTGGTCCCCATTTAAGAATTTCATTACAAAGGGAAGAAGAAGTGCATCCTGGCGCTACAGACCGAGAAGAATAAACTCAATTATTTCGACATCAAAGCTACCATTTCTGGACGGTCGTCATTGAACCATGGCCCTACGCCTTCCATCTTTCTCCCTGTCCCCTTTTCTCGGTTCACTGGAATACTTCGACCTTCTCGGTCCATTCTTCCGCCTCTTACCCTTCCGTCCTGCCTCCGTTTCTTCCTCGTTCCTGACGTAAAACGAACGGACTCCCCGATATCGACAATCGTCTACGATACGAAACTAATGGCGCCCAGAGATTCGTTATTCGTCTCGCTGGTTCCGCGTCTTTGGAGCTTTTCTGGCAGAGGCGTCGCGCCTTCCAATATTTTCTTTGAAACTTCGACACCCCCCTTCTTTTGTCCTCGCGTCTGTTTAATGTGAACAGACACGGGGGACTTGCACCTCTCGCAGTCTCCAACTCATCGTCTAGCCTCGGAAACGACTCCTTCCTTCGATTCACAAATTCTCGTTCGAATCACTAACGGACCAGCACCTTTATCCGGAACTGTCAACAATTCCTCTCGCACACATCCCCTCGACTATACGTCAATCGTTCGTTCATTCATTGAATTTCGATATACTTCACCTGGGCAAACCAGAAATTTTTAACTTTTTAATGTACAAGCATCTTGTCCAGGTAATGCCAAAAATCAAAGTTTCAAGGCGAGAAACTCACCGGTTCAAAAGTTACGCGCAATGAAAAGATGTGAAAACTTCTGGCCTGCCACGGTGAAGTATTAAATTTTACTGAACTGCTCGACGTTATCTTCGAAATTAATCATTCTTATCATCCAGCCAAGAGAGTTAAGACAAACTCTTTGAGGACCGTATTTTGACGCGAAGGAAATGTCAACTTGCTAAACCCACCAGAATACTATGAAACATTGACTTGGAATATTTCCTAGTTTTCTAGAACAGAAAAGAAAAGGTGTTCTATATCCACAGATATAAACTCATTTATATAATAATAAGAGCAATCATATGAAACTTCCAAATGATTTTCACGAATTAAGAGCATATTAACAACATAAAATTTCGTAAATTTATTAATAAATAAATTATTTGCATTCTGGGGGCCAGAAGGATATGAAACCGTCAACCGTATTTATCAATGTCCACAAAACGTGAAAAGTTATTGTTCCCCTTTCAGTGGATAACGATTCGTATTAAATCTCTCTCTGGACGTTCAATAATAAACTGAAAATCGCTTTGCGTGAATTTATAAAAAAAAAAAAATTTGGAGTGACAAGGATAAAGCTGGAGCAGCCATTGTTTCGAATCGTGGAGGAAACAAAATAGAAAGAGTGGAATGAAAAAAAAAGGGGGGGGGGAAGGAGAGATAAAACTGAAGGTATATTGCGCAATGGAATCCACAGATGTTCCAATATTTCAGATACCACGAAATAAGTTTTTATTGGCACAATATATTGCACAAACGCGTTCAATGCGCCGGCCGGACGATCAATAACTCTGTGCAATATTATTCAGTGTTTAGGGCCCGCTTAACGATACTTTCGAGACGATCTTCGCCGACAGATAGCACACGATCGATGGTCGACAGACAGTCTCGAGTCGCGGGTTCGAGTTCCCATCCGCAATTCCTGGCGCTGGGCAGCTTCTAAAAACCGGGGCCACCTGCCGGACAGACTAATTTATCTCTCGTGCGAGGTTTAAAGCCTTTCCGTCGTTTATCTTGCCGCCGACGACCGGGAGGATCCACCACTCGCTTTTTCCCTCGTTTACCCCAATATCTTTCTCTATCCCTACGCCCTCCTGTTTCTCTCCGACTCGGTTCCTATTTTTTCCCTTCGAACGGCGTTTTTTCGCCTTGTTCCGTTCTGTCGAGCTTTAAATTGAAAAACACTTCCTCTCCGCAGGATTTCTTCCACGCAACCGGGAGAAATTGTCGCCGTTCGGACCTTGATGAAATACGTTCATCTTTTGACTCTCCCTCCCTCCCCCCAACCTCGGTTTCCCCAAGATCCCTTACGATCCTGATACACGGACAGCCGTGGAGCTACGGATCGAAGCCCCGGTACAGTCTTATCCGAGAAATGTTTCGTGTTGTAAAGAATAGAGATCAAGTTTTTAGAGACGGTAGAGGAAACTTTAGAACGGAAACTTTCGTTCTGGATTTATTTTCTTCTTTTCGCTGTCTTACCGGAGGTTTTCGCGAAATGAAACACACATACCTTTCGATTTTTTGTTCTTCTCTATGCCTCGAGGAGAGACATACGATGGAATATTTTTGATTTTTATGACGCGTCAAAAATTATTCCATTGTTTGCAATTATTTTTTTACCTACACAATTGATCCTTTAAATAGCACACGCGAATGATTTATTTATATCACAGTTGTCGCAAAGCTGAACAATAATTTCTATCTGTAAGAATGTTTATGTCACCGTTTGTATTATTCATATGTTTACCTGTTATTGATTTATACTGTTATATATAATTTTATTGATTTATGCGTTGCGTTAGCATTTTGTTAAATTGATGTTACCACGAGTTTCGTTTAAATAAACAGTTTCTTCTGAGTGAGCAAAGGACATTGACGTCTAAAGCTTCCTTACATATCTGACTGGAAAACGGAAATTTTGAAAATTCATGAAAGCTCAAATTCCTTCTCGTATTTTTTATTTTCCACATTACCCCAGGTGCAAATGATTCCAGTGGAAACGACCGCTGGAACCTGTTCATGTAAATAATATTTTTCACTTCACGCGAATGCGGAAGAGTAAAAATGCTGGTGGCCCGTTTTAAATGCTTCAGCCTGTACACTCATAAGTGACTTTGACCGGGAACTTGACACCGGTATTTTATACGAATCTATGTATGTAACAGGAAACAAAAAAGTTCTACCAATCTGTTAAGGAAAGAGGATATAAACATTCGGGTTAACCCCTTGCAATATCGAGTCAGACTCGTGATGAAGATTCTGAACAGAGTCTAATAAATATGTATGTTATTAATTTTCTTTAAACCGTAATAAAAATCTACTTTGTTGTAGTTGATATACAGTGGCGTGCAAAAGTTCCCGGCCAGATGGTTTTTGCTATTTTTCTTCCAAAAAAAGCGTCAAGAAATTTTTATTAGAATCATATATAAGGGCGTATTACATGAAAGGATATTACAAAAAAAATCAACGCTAATTATTTTTCTTACTTGTTTATTTGCAGAATAAGTAAATTAACATTTTAAAAAAATTTCAGTCAGTGTGTTTAACGAAAAAATTATGCTTGTTTTTCATTGTGTAACAATTTTGCAGTACATTATTTAACATGTTATAATTAATATTTCCTAGCCATGCCTTTTGCAGCAATAACAGCAGTACAGCGACGAGGCATGGACGTAGATCTGACCGAGAACTTTTGCACGTCACTGTATACCCTTCGGAGAAATATATCTTTCTTTTTCTACGAAATTCTAAACGATGAAGAATTTCTAATCATTATAATCACGAAATAAATAGTAGTGCAAGGGGTTAAAGAGCTTTTAAAATCATTCGGGTTCGATCGATCCTCAGAATAAAGATTCTCCCGTCCGTAACGAGGACTTTAAAATAGTACACCCTGTTAGGCGAAACGTCCGTCTATCCGGGACGATATAGCGGAAATACTGGCTGCATAAAGTTGAACAGCAAGCAAGAAGATAGACGCGACGAGAATGTTGCCAGTTGAATTTCATAAGGCGATAGTCGTCGTCGAAACGGATATTAAAAACAGCCCGAGGGTTGGGCGATCGTAGGTGGAACGCGATCGGACGCTGCGCGGCTGCTCGCGGAATCCTTAAGGCGTCCCGACAATGTCGGAACGGTGATGGATGGCGAAGAGATTCCAGTTCGACGCGCGCAAAAGCGGCCGGAAATTGAAACGTTGAGTCGGCGCGGAGTCGGCGCGGAACCGAGCCGAGCGGAGCCGGCGATTCGATTCGCCCGGGTTAAAACTAACGTCGCGACTTTGTCGAATCCGAGAAATATACGATCGGCACGTGATTCGCGATCTTGTCGCTCGAGGGAATCCTACGTATGAACTCGATTCTCCGACCGGAGATATGAAATCTTCCTGGATGAAGAACGTCGTACAGTTGCGTCTTCGCTCGAGAGAGAACGATGGTTTGCGAAAGCTAACGCTGGTTTCATACAGTCCGCGACAATACCATAAGACATCGCATAATAACATCACATAATTAAGTGTTACATATGAAAGAACTTCATCGTCTTTCGTACAGAGTGTTATTAGTTACTTCTGGAGACGTCGTTTAACGCAGTGTTTTCCTTAGTATTTCTAAGAATTTGAAAGTAACACCAACTTACCTTTTATTAACTGCGACCAAACTATAAGACATGTAATGTTTTTGTAAAAAATTAACACGTATGGTAAAGGCAACAGTAGTTGACCATTTTATAGAAAAACAAAAAATAAGTGCGCTCTTATAAAAAGCTTATTTTTCATGTTTTTCTATCAAATGGTCAACTGGTGCCTTTACCTTACAGCTTATTATTATTATGTATTATTCTTATTAAACTCTTTACACGTCGCTAAATGTTTTTTATAAAAATGCCTGCAACGATTTCGTCGTGCAGTTTAGGTGGAAAGAAGAGGTATAAAAATAAGAAGAGTAATAAAAATTTTTATACTCTATTTTGTAGGTGGTGGTCTTTTTAGGAGGCACATTCCGGTACAGAATATTGCTATATAAAATTTAATATAAATTTGGTCTTCTCGGGCACTTGTCTTTAGGGTCACCAGTCATTTATTGAGGAGTAAGCGTAAATGGAGTAATATCTCTCCAAGTATTATATTATAGCTATTCTAAGAGTTAAGAAAACGCTAGTATAACTTTGATGAAACGTCGGAAAAATTGGTTCTTATTTTGTTTAAGTATGACGTACCAAACTGAGGAATCTGAAAGAAATGTCGTAAAATGCTTACGACAATATTTTGTTGCTGAATCAATTCCATAAGTGTCACCCTTAAACTTCTATATGAAATCCGTATTTTTTTAATTCTTCAGATTCCTATTTAATTTGCAAATATCATAACTGCACGACGCTCCAAATTCTAGTCATTGTAATTTTAGTGGAGCGATTGCCTATATTAAAACTGGAATTTTCACATAATCAGCAGCACCTAGGGTAAGGGACCCCGTTGTTGTAGGCGTGCCAATTACTGTGACCGTGACCAATTAATATAGGCACGGTAATTGGCTCCCTTACGCTAAATTCCGTAACTGTTTTCTAAGCGGAAAAGTTCAGAGTCAGAAAATTACCGTTACATCGGAACTAAATAAAAATTTAAAATTTTCATTCGGTTCCTGGTCGTTGCACAGCAAACGGGAAATGTGGTCCAAGCGTTGCGCAGCCATAAATTCTGCCGCGGCGAGGCAAGTGCTTGTAACCGAAGGTTAAGGCGAGACTGTCCCATGTTCGGATTTGATTCTGAGAATTTGGTCGCAGCTACCGTCGAGTATCGTGACCGGCCCGAGGCAAATTGTAATTTCTCGTGTCTCGGTGCTGCGATGAGAACTTGGAAAGGCCAGGGAAGGGGTTCGGCGATGATGGAATGCATTCTGACCCGTGAAAGGGACAATGGCGCGATATTCGGGGAACGGGGACGAGACGAAGCATTTACGGGACGATGGATCGAGTTAGGGAACCGAATCTCGCGAAAATAGTATTACTTGTCACGACAACGGATTTCGGGAAGATCGAGCTGGAATATTTGTACAGTGGATCATAGGTAACCGGTTGATATCGCTGGGGCCGGATGAATTGGCTGCTCGAGGCTACGAGGAGATTATCTTTAATGTGATTAAGTCCCCATTACATGTACGAAATTTATGCATGTAGGTTAAATTTGCTACGTTTCTTCTTGCTCGGAATCAAGAGACCGGATGCTCCGGAGGGTTTGATTTACGAACATATGCTCATTAAGGTTCCTATGAAATGCTACCTACTCTATTCCTTACTCGATCCTGCGCAGTAGCACAGTACTACATAGTCCAGAGCCATAGATATTCTACCTTTTATTTTATTAATTATTTTATTTCTTTAATTTTACATTCTTGTCAGCTATCGTTACGTAAACTGGTGTAAAGTATCACAGAATTTTGTTTTTGCCATTACTCGTTTCAATGCGTTCACAATATTAATTTTGCTTTTTCTGGGCAAAGAACTTGGTTTTCAATTTATGTGTACAACTATACCGAATCTATGCAAATTGTTATTTAGATAAATATCCACACGAATAATGACAAAATGAGATTATCTCACTCGGTGGAATAGATATTAAATTTTGATATTGACCTACGTGCGAGATCTTCTATTCTTAATCGAATTTCTTTCTTGCGAAGTTTCGTAGAAATCAATTGTATTTTATAATATATAGACCGCCGTATTCATAAATGAGAAACCAGGTGTATTGATCCATAATGTCGCCAGAAATCACTGTTGCTGGCAGCAGAAACGATGCTCCATTTTACCGCATGGAGAAAGTTCGCCCAAACCGCTGCTAGATTTTCTGGCCACGAACGAAAGACGAACAAGATGGTAGGACGTTGTCCCACAGGAGAAACTGTCCCAAACACGTCCGCCCCATATTCCTATATTACTACCGCTCTATTTTCTTTCACGAGACAATTTCTCACCCTCCATTCAAATAGAAAATAAATAAATTCTCTCCCTCCATTTGCAGTTATCTGGATTCCACTATTCACAAGATATTTCTAACGAATTTATTGCCGCATAAAAATAAAATTTCAGTTTGTATCATGTTGGGGTGGTTATCGTATGGATCACTACTGAAACTTTCTTTCTACCGTTATCATAGTTTGCGGTGATGTATCTACGTTTTCCTTCGGAGAAATAATAAAATAATGAATAAGATTTCAGTTTGTATCATGTTGGGGCGGTTTTTTTGTTCTATTGGAAATCTCATATGAGATTTATTACAACATGAATATTACAACATGATAATTCCCAGCACAGAGTATTATTAGTAAGTATAGTAAGTATATTGTATGGTACAACAACAAAAATACCGGCCACAGTACAAAAATCGAAAATACTTAAGCACGTAGGTTACAACTATTTAAAAAGGCTATCATATATACACAAGCGATGATGTTAGGTTCAGCTATCATGCAACCTATGTCCAGTGGCAATTGAAAACCTGCTCTATTGAGGTTTTGGATAAATTTGATCCTGTGGTCATTATAAAAATTGCACTGCCAAAGAACATGGTTGAGCGTTTCCTGCTCCTGATTACATTTACAATTGGGGCGGTTATCGTATAGATTACTACTGAAACTTTCTTTCTCCCGTTACCACAGTTTGCGGTGATCTATCTACTTTTTCCCTCGGTTCTTTTTTCCTACAGATATAACCTATACAAAATGCATCTCGAACGTGTAGGATGCAATCAACGCAAAATCGTCGATAACGGTGCACAAGCATAATTCAGTTCCGTGTATGGAGCGTTTTCAACGGGAGGGAACTTTAAAGTGCACTCTGCAGGAAAACCGAGTATGGTAATACGCGCGGCGCGCGTCCCCAGCAGTTTCCTTTTAACCAGGACGATGCTTCCTTATTTCGGTAAACCGCTTCGAGGGACTGGCCGTCGTTGCTGCGAGCATTTTTACCACCGATACGATACCACCCCACGTCCATTCTCGTCAGCCTTGTACGACCGACACGGATCATTTCGGCGCGGAATTTAAATGAACCGAAGAGCTTGGCTAGAACGCCTCGGGTGCTGCTCTGCCGCCAATTTTCCACGGGATAGATTGTAAGATCAGAGATTGTAAGTTGCCGGCTAATCAAATTCATTTCCCCGCCTCTCCAGTTACACGTATTCTTTTTATTGGCTGCGTCACTCACATTCACCACTCTGCGATGAACGTCGGCAAACAGCAACATTGACAAAAATTGACAGAAAACTTTTGAGTGGAAAACGCACTTAACACGTTGACTGCCGTGGGGGTCACCGGTGACCGGCACTCGACTTTGCTACAGCGCCGTGGGGGCCACCGGTGACCGGCGGCGCAATATGCATCGCATAATGAAAAGTTCATGTTGGCGCCTCGGACAAACCATGGAAAATCCGTCCGGCAGTCAACGTGTTAACACCTTGCACTACTATTTACTTTGTGATTATAATGATTAGAAATTCTTCATCGTTCAGAATTCCATGGAAAGAAAAGAATTATTTATATTTTATTGTATGCCAACGTTTTCTCCAAAGGATACATATCAACTGCAACAAAATAGAATTTTATTTCGGTTTAAAGGAAATTAATAAGAAACATATTTCTTAGACTCTGTTCGGAATCTTCATCACGAGTCTGACTCGACATTGTAGGGCAAGGGGTTAAAGATCGCCAATGACAATTTTCGCTTCCATCAAGAGTGTGCAGAAAATCAAAATTCCAAAATTCATGCTTCCTGAAAGGGGTGTTAACTCGAAGATCATTTTGTATATACTTTGTTAAAAGCAAATCTCAGATGTTGCTAAATCATCAGAGTACAAAGGTATCAGGAGTTAACAACTTGAATGATGCTACACTGACGTTGTCAGTGATTGTTATGGTCTAAGTTATGCAAAATTTCTAAAATATTTTCCAACCGTTTATAATATATTCTACGTTTGTCAAATTGTTTGTTAAGGAGACGATTGGAATTTTAGAAGCCCGGGAAGCTTTCACGGAACACGTCTAATAACTATAGAAACCTCTAGGGATCACGAAGCACTAGCAGTATCCCTTAGAATCCCTAAAGATACCCTTAGTGTCATCAGATATCCTCGAAGTCTTAAGTGACTTTGAAAGTGTTATTGATCCCTGGAGTTCTTAGTGATCCCTAAAGGACCTTCGGTGATCCTTGAAGTCTGTAAAGACTCCGGAAGAACCTTCAGTGCCGGAGAACCCTGAAGATTGATCAGTGATCTCCGAAGTCCATAGACATAGCAAAAGTGCTACCAGAGATTTCGGAATCCTCGAACCTTTAACGAACTTTCAATGATCCCTTGTGCTCCAAAAGATTTCTATGAAGCTCTCGGTACGCAGAAAATTCCGAGAGATCACAATGAGTCCCAAATAAGGTAAAGGCACCAGTAGTTGACCATTCTATAGAAAAACATAAAAAAATAATGTTTGAAATGTTCTTATTGTCTTGAAATTTAAACAACAGACGGCATGGCATCCGAGGTTCGCTTTCATCAAAAGTGCACTTATAAGTGCTCTTATAAAAACCTGATTTTTTATGTTTTTCTATAAAATGGTCAACTACTGGTGCCTTTACCTTAGGTAGAAAAAGAGCCAGTGAACCTCGAAGTTATCAGTGATCCCGAACAGCTTTCGGTAAGCACTGGTGGCACCTGAAGACATCCGACAGCTCTCTAGTTACTACTGTAGCCCTAGAAAACACTCGAAAGAACAAATTTGCCTGGACTTCGTCAAGTTAATTGCGTTAACTGAACAATTCTATTAGTTCATACCGAGAGAGTCCTAATTCGCTTTCTTTTCAAACTCCATCGAACAGTCGAAGAACTAAACGCGGCTAGATCGGGTCAAGACACTGTAGCCTCGAACCGAATGGTAGCTTAATAATTTCGAAGTAGTAAAGCGAGCTGTGATTTAATGACGGCTCTAAGCAATAACACGTCGCCAGGTGGTCCTCGTAAATCGTAAGAGTTTCGAAAGTGCGTCACGAAGTTCCGCCATTCTCAGGTAATTCCATCGTGCCGTGCCAGCCTCCGCAAAGCTTAATACCCACTGTCGCATAAACGGCCGTGCCGCGTTGTTGCCTTTTTCCCCCGGTTGAATAACGAACCGCGAGCAAAAGAATCCAGCAAACGGTGGAACACGTAACGCGAAACGGAATTCGGACAAACTGTCTTCGCGCGTCCAACCACGCGGTGGAAAGAATCTACAGGGTGTTTGGTAAAACTTGGGGATACAAGCGAAAAGGGGTTGATTCTACATGAAAGAATAAGTCGCAAAATATAGAATAAACATTTGTTCATCCGAAGTTTCGTTATCGAGAAAATCGAGTGTTGAAATGCAGCATGCTATTCGATAGGAATTGTCTGACGCAACTGTCTGATCATGACCAACCAAATCTACTTCCTGTGCATACAGGGTGTCCCACATAAATGATAACACCTAAATATCTTTCGTATTTACAGTCGTATCAGAAAACTTCAGAGGACAAAGTGACACTATTGCAGGAGGCCATTTTAGTGGTGAAGAAAAAAATTTTTTATGTCGTGTTTTTTAATGAAATTTCAAGGTCACCGATGTTTTTTTAAATGGAATAGTATATTTTTTTTGCGATAGCATGATAGACAATAAAAAACTGAATTTAGTGGATACCACCTTTTTGACCTTGAAATGACCTTGAGCAAGACTAATCATGTTGAAGCGGATGAAATGTGGAAGTTGTTTTTATAGTAAATTGAATTTTTATGTTTACGAGGATGGATTTAAATAGAATTTTTATGGTAAATTGAATTTTAAAATTTATTAAAATGAGTTGAAATAGAATTTTTATAGTAAATTGAATTTTTAAGTTTACGAGGATATGTAAAGGTCAACCCGACGTAAACAACGCGCAATCTTTGCTGAAACACGTAAGTTTTAAACTTCCACATTTCATCCGCTTCAACATGATTATTCTTGCTCAAGGTCATTTCAAGGTCAAAAAGGTGGTATCCACTAAATTCAGTTTTTTATTGTCTATCATGCTATCGCACAAAAAATATATTATTCCATTTAAAAAAACATCGGTGACCTTGAAATTTCATTAAAAAACACGACATAAAAAATGTTTTTCTTCATCATTATATTGCCCCCCTGCAATAGCGTCACTTTGTCCTATGAAGTTTTCTGATAGGACTGTAAATACGAAAGATATTTAGGTATTATCATTTATGTGGGACACCCTATATACGCAGGAAGTAGATTTGGTTGGTCATGATCAGACAGTTGCGTCAGACAATTCCTATCGAATAGCATGCTGCATTTCAACACTCGAGTTTCTCGATATCGAAACTTCGGATGAACAAATATGTTTATTCTATATTTTGCGACTTATTCTTTCATGTAGAATCAGCCCCTTTTTCGCTTGTACCACCAGTTACCAAACACCCTGCATATTCGGATTCGGGGGAAACGGTCGCGAAGGGAGTGTGACAAAAGCGACTTTTGCGGACGGTAACGCGGCCGCGACGGACCCTCGGGACACGTCGACGTTCATATTCAGAGAAGCCCGGCGATTTTTCCGGGATTCCTTATCTTCTGGGCCCTGGTCGCGGGAGAACAGAGAACGTCGACGTCTCAAAGAATACGGCTGACCTGTTTCCCCGCGCTAGGGGACCGACACCATGTCGGTCCCTGCCTTTGTCGTTCAATTTCATCATCCGGTTTCCCAGCGACCGAGACCACGACCACCCGACAAAAAAAATCCCCGAGTCTCTTTGCCACGAATTTTTCTATCGCTTCCCTTGCTGGAATTTTCTGTCGTCGGAGATTTTAGTCTTCGGGCGAGATTGGTTTTTCTCATTTGATGATCGTTTCCGAGATGATTCCAGCAACTGGGTCGGGCTATGGCTGTGTGTTTTCACTTGTACGTGTCGAATCGTACTTTCATACGTCTTCTAAAATTGAAATGGAAATTATAACCTTTTTCTTCGATTTTACAAAAAGCTTACCTCGATTTTATCGGATAGGTGGAAAATAGAAAACTTCCTTCGAGAGGAAACCAGAAATTTTTAACTCTCTTTTATGCAATCGATTTCGGCGAGAAAATTCCGGAAATTCGAATTTTGATCCTAAGAGATCGGTAGTTCAAAAGTTATGCGCGTTTAAAATTGATTTTAAGCGTTTTTTTTTTTTAAGTTTAGCCAAGGATTGATTCGGAGGCATTAATGTATAATTTTTCACTTACCAAAACTAGTAAATAAATAAAGAACGCTTTACTTGCATCTTGTTTCTTACAATTGATGTAACTCGTAAATTTTGTTTTTGATTTCCTTCGCGATAATTCTATCTTTTTCACGTGGATCCAACTATTATCCGGCAGTTCAGCGAGACTGCTTTGTCCTCGTTCCGGGACGGATGTACAAAGACCTACTGCCACGGACATACGGGCTGATACCGTTCAGAATACACTGGAAGCATTGTTCCCTTCCGGACAAAAATGTGCAGGATGAACCGCTCAATAATAAAGCCACAAATATTTTACAGTTAACCAATATAATAGATAATTTATTGTCCAACTATTCGAGATGTCAATGCCACTTGCAATTCAGTTCTGAAATTTTTAGGTGATCGGTAATACAACTATAACACGGTTTATTAAATATTTAAACTGCTCGCTAAAACGTCTGAATTATTCCAATGGCAATCACTGAATACGTAATACTCGAGAGAAAGTAATTTGTATTTTTCGTTCCAATAGCATTGAAATAGTACAAGACCGTCCCATTAAAGTACAATAGTAACAGTAATAACCGGAAGATACGATACAATTGGATTTCAGGTTCAACACAATAGCAACACCGCTTTCTGTTCAACGAAGGAAATCGCGGGCATAAGAATGCACTGAAATATTCCATTATTGTTTCGTTATTCCACCGAATTAGTAAATATTTCAAACAGTTCGTAAACCTGCTTTAACACTAGCAAGACTGAAACTCAGTATATACCTATATTGCCCAAAAACAGTCAAACAGACTTCATTGTGAACAAATAACTAATGTGTAAAGAAATTGGTTTACAACTAATTTTGAATATTTTTTGTATTATTTACAGTTATAGAACAAGTTCTAAGTAAATATTAAAATAAATTAATAAAATGGACAACTTGTTAGAACAAGTATCACTGCATAAAGATTCGAATAACAAGTACTACTTTAGTTTATTGAGCAACTGCAAATTATTGCAAATTTATCATGTACTTGTATGTTATCATGTGACGGTAATAAAAAAAAATGAAAAATGTTATTTCATAACAGAGCCGGAGGGCATATAAGAAATTTAATCAATTCGATAATAAGAGTCATTTGATTATTTAAAATTTCCCAAGCAGTCGAAATGACTGCTTTTGGGCAATATAGGTATAACACACATGGAAATGAACACATTTATATGTTGTACAAAAAGTCACAAAATTCTAAGAAATTGTATCATTATATACGTAATTGTTTTTCTAATTGAAATTAAAAAGCAGTCAAAATGACTTCCTTGGGCAATCTAGTGTTAAATTGTTCTCCAAATTTGCCACAAATTTTACAAGTAGGCAACTTCGAACTGTAAGAAAAAAATTTTTGGACCAGTTACAAGAGACTACCCCCTCGATAAAGAAAAATGTAAACAGGGGATGAAAAGTTCGAAAACGTGGACAGAAGTATTCGATAATGGTCCAAAGTTCTGTACGCTTTTCGTTCGTTAACAGGACAGGGAAGGAAAATGGAGTGGCGAGGTAACAAGCGGACCACCGTGAAGAAAAAAAAAAACAGCAGAAACTACATTGCTCCCATGCTGTATTTTTTAATTCAATCCCCGTTTCTAAACCCGCAATTTACCCAGACGGTTATTCCGAGAAAATTGTGGAACTACAAGGGGTAACAGTCTCAACGACAACTTGAAAAGGCACGTTGTGTATGTGCGTGCTGTACCTACGGTATTCGCTAAGTCGCCAGAATCCGGCAGACGGCGACATCTGGTCGCAACGTTATCTCAGATATCCACCCTGTTTTCCTTCAACCCTCGTCCCCATCGCGGACCATACGGAGAACTGCGAACTACGAACTATTGGATTTGTTAAGTCACCGACAGGTCGAAAAGAGAAACAGGAACTCGGCAACTGTGTAAATTACAGCAATTGTTTGGCGAATTCCATACAATACCCGACCAAATCACGAGATCGGGAACGATTTTTCCGGATGGTCGAAGCATTGATCTGACAAAACTGAACTTCCGAATGGAAAATCTCGAAATTTTCAACACGATTTTCTCGGGATAATGTTGGCGATCATTTCTAAAAGAGATCTAGTTATGGAATCTCCAGAATCGATTCCAGAGATTCGATTCTACTATTTGCTAGTTATAACTAGACATCGGATGTTTATGCAATTACCAATTTTTATAGAAACATTTTAAGAAAGTGGAATGAAATAAAATTTTATTTTTAATGGGGACAGCCTTTGTAGATCCAAAGCAAATAAAAATCGTGTTAAATTCTCTCGAATTTTATATTATAGCATTTTTTTTAACATTTCTATAAGCCATAAATGCATAAAGATCCGATGTCTACTTATAACACAGACCATTTGACTCGACTGATCTTTATTAAAAATAAAAATTTTCTGCATCAGTTGCGAGGAACAGGTGACACATAAAAAGTTCTTCCTTTCATGAAACTAAATTCTCATAATGTTCTTTCTGTTTTAATTTGCAAATCCATGCAAAAATTGCAAATTAAAAAAAAAGAGAGAGAGAGAAAGAACGCGACAAGTCGAGAACGCAAAGTTTCGTAAACGATTCTGCAATTACCGGAAATTCTCTAATTCGTCGGGTGAGAAAAGTATTCGGATTAAAAGCGCGTCCTCCCTAAATTAATTACATAAGTACTTGGAGCAAATAAACGTTACCTTTACAAGCCTGCAACCGCTTACTTAGTAGATTCAACAAAACTAATTTGCCCACTGCAATTTCTGTGGCCGTGTGTAAGCATGAGAGACGAATTCATTCGCGCGAAAGTGTTTAAACGTAATCGCGTTACCTTGTTACCGTTTTATACCTTGGATTTCAAAGGGACCCCGTCTCGAGAACGCATCTTCCACGGTAAAAGAATTACTGGCCTATTAGTAAAGGAGAATATATTAATAATTCATATTAATCCACCTCTCCTCTTGATCTATTAAATCACTTTCGAAGTTCCAACGGAACGTATTAAAGTTTAATCACGCGTGCAACTACTTCGGGATTGAGTTTTTTTAAAAGATCGTCTGAAAAATTAGCAATCAATTACTCCTTCTTCAGGAGAGTTTTTTAATGGAGAGAAAATGAGAAAATTGCGCTTGATGGATGGGATAGGAGCTGTTCAAAAAAATGGGAAAGAATTTAAGGCCATTATTCTGAATCTAACGAATAGATCGAACATTTTTGGCAATTTTTATAGACACATTTGCAGCTAATTCAATTCTACGGATTTTCTCTTCTCTGATTAACGATTTTAGTAACCTGAAAAGTAAAGTAATGTTGTACAGTACAGGATTCAGTTTCATTCAAGTTTTTAATGTTCCGTAATTCAAGGATTCCACACGCTACCAGCACATCAATTTCACAGGCGAGTAAAAATGAAAATTATTCCGTAGGTCGAGGTTAAATTAAACAACTTGCAACGAATCCGATCGTCTTGCTTAAGCGAATTTAGCAAAAAGGCATTATTTATGTTAGCATGATTGGACGGAGACCCGGTTCGGCCAATTTAAGATTTATCGTTGACAGTCGAATCTATCGTCGACAAGCGAATTTCGGTATTATTACTAGATTGGTTTTTCCGAAACAATGAAGATGATACAGTGCGGCAAAACGCGACAATATCGAGACCGTCCGCGAATCGATGCAATCGCGAATATCCATAAATCGTCGAACCCTTGTGAACCAGCCAACGAACCACAAAACCTGGAAATAGTATCTCCATTTTACCAAGACAGAGTCATAAAAATCTTGGAACGTGGATAAATTTGTGAAGTCGCAAAGCAGGATTATACAAGGCGAGCCACCTAACAGGGTTTGCACCTCAAATATCTTTATTTTTTTTTTTTTTAAGATACGTCAAATGTCTTATTAACGAAGTTGGATAGTTCGATGAGGCTCACACGATACCATAAAAATTGTTTTAAAAAGTTAACAGTATAAATATGACAACATTACAAAAAGGACAACAAAATTTGTTGCGACCAAATATTTAAGACGTAAATACATAATCACAGAAGTGGAAGAATTGTCACGCTCTTTTTCAAACCTATCAATAAGCGAGCCGTTCGCTTGCCAGATCGATTAAAAGGTTGTAAAAGGTGTCTTTTGACACCTTTGGTTGAAACGGTGTTAAACAAAGTAGAGAATATAACTATTGACTGTGGAACGGTTAGACTTTTGCATTGTTCACGGAAGGTAAAAGGAGCGACTGATAAAGTTCGAAACAGGATGCTGCAGGACACGTTACCACCAGCTACCTGAATGTTACTTCGAGTATCTACATTGGCTAAAATTGTGCGGGGAATTTCGCGAATAGTAGTTGATGGTACAAGAATAGTCTTTTCCCATCGAGTTTCCGTAGGGTAACGTTGCACGCTCGCTGTCGATAAGGGAGGCATCTAGGTTTGCGGAAAACCATCCTCGCAAAGGGGAAATCAACCCTTCTACGTTACCGACCTCCGAAATCTTGGGATATTGGAAGCTGCTGCCCTCTGAGGAAACCAAGAGCGCATGCGCGTACTGTTTCGATCGTGAACATCTCCTTCCCCGTTGAATTATATGTTCCATCTGAATTTTAAAGGGTGGAGGAAACCACATAGAGAATAGGGTGGCACGAGACGGTGGTCGAGACTACTTTTTATGAAAGAACGCCCGTGGAGTAATATCGACCGCCAATGTTGCTGCCGCTGGTTTCAATTCAAATTTTTGCCGTCCCCTTTCTTTTTGGTTCGGTGAAAGATATGAATTCAAATCGATATTGCAGCACGAACTTCTTCCGATTTCAAGTTCTCCAAATTGCAAAGAAAATCGCAGACGCGTTGATTCTCGGGTCGCTGGATTTAAAATGTTAATTGCTGCAAGAAATTGAAAGGTTTAAATGCACAAGAAGAGATAAAAATAGTATTTCATTGAAAATATCATGCATCGTCAAAGTAATTCCGATGACAAGACTGCATCTATGCAACTCTAACATCATTTTTATTCTAACATGTGCTTCGATGAAAAATTTCATTCAAGAAATTCTGATGAAGACATTTTTCTAATTTCAGTAAATTGTGGACAAAACATTAGCAACCAGTCATCCATGGCAACCGTTCATTTATAATGCAAAGCAATGTATATATCAGTTGTATTTATGACTCGGTAGATCTAGCGTTATTTACAATTCGAAAAAAATCTTGTAACTTTCTGCGATCGTCGCACGAAACGCCGCATCTAAACAACGAATTTCCCCGTTCCGCGTCCCGATTGTGCAGAGACATGAACTTTCAACAAGTACTTGAGAAACCCACCACCCACCATTCAGCGCGCCATCATATAAACTCGAAAGAACATCGAGACCAATAAGAACAAGAGAAAGGGAACGAGACAGAGAGAGAAAGAGAGAGAGAGAGGGAAAGAGAGAGAGAGGTGGTGTCTCGCGGCGATGCAAAGCCATCGATTCCGCGCGCAGACCATTTACCGGCTCGCGTTTGGGGGTGCGGACGGTCCCGGGGGTTGAGAGGAGGAAAGGAGAGGAGAGGAGAGGAGAGAAGAGAGGACGGGAGGGGAGAGAAGATGTGACCGTTGTTGAACGCGAAACGCCGCCTCTCGAATTTTACCCTTAATGGAGAAACTTGCCGGGAGCCGGGGCCACCCTGAGCGCGTTGCCTTTATATCCGGTTTTTACGAGATTCTTTTCCCGACCTTCCCCCCACCCCCACCCCGCGTCTGTTACGTTTACGGCTTCCGCGTTTATATCTGGCGAAACGACGACTTCGTTACCCGCTCGTAACGAAGAACGATTCGACGTCGCGTCGTCGGAGCGTTATGCAAAAAAAACCGAGCACCGCCGTTGACAGAATCCACCCTCCTCCACCCCCTCATCCCCGCCGACAACAACGGACGACGTACGAAGCTGCTTAGCGCGGTCGTCCGTGAACGCGGGCGGCTAGGGGGGGAAAAAAAAATGAAGGAAGAGGAACACGTCGATGAGAGCCGAGATCGGGCCACTGAACAAACCCCCCTTCTGACCGGTCGGTCATTATCCGCTCACCGATTACATACACGGCGAACACGTACGCGTCGATCAAACGGCGGACCCGAAACATTAATTCACTGCAGCGACCTGCGTGAAAACCGGTCCCGTTTACCGAACGCCGCTGAAAACGCTTCTGCTCGGACGCCGGCCGTGAATAGGGGTGGCCCGGTGCGCTCGAAAAAATCCTGCCCCGCTATTGAATAATGATGGACGGTTCTTAACACGTTCGACGGCGACCCGATTTTTCTTTTTTTTTTTTTGCTCGCCACTCCCCGCGTCACACGCCACTGTCGGAAGCTTGTTACCGATTATCGATCCACACGCATTTTTATCGAATTCAGCGTGCTCTTTTCCGCGCAGCTTTTATCTTTATCAACGTTATCGACGAACTCGACAGAGTTTCGATGCTCCTTTACTGTCGCAACGCAAAGTATTAGGATTTTCTTTTTCAGTTAGTCGTGAAACAACATAGGTTACTTGTAGACTGCGACATTTATGTCGATATGTCGTCTTCAGCGTGTTGACCCTGGCACCCCCAGAGGGAGCGGGGCTCTCCTCGAACCCTTAAAACTTTAAATTAGGACTGTGCTTTTCTTGGGTAAAATATTGTAGCAAAAGGTCAGAAATGACTCCGGTATAGGCTTAGAACTTGCACGAGAAAAGGAAGGTCTATACGGTTACTGTTTCCTTTTTTGTAATTAACAATTTTTATATTTTGCATAAAGAGCTGCAGTGTATTGGGTTGGCAACTAAGTAATTGCCGATTTGTTCAATGAAATAAAAGAGTTTTTTGTTTTACTTGGAATGAACTTTAATCTATGATGTATTTTCCATTTTGTTCGATGACCTTTTGCCATCTTTCTGACAACTTGAAAATTCCACGCTCGTAGAAAGTCTGATCCTTTTCGGCCAAAAACTGAGTCAAGTTATAGTTTCATCTATAACTGAAATCGTCAATTACTTAGTTGACAACCCAATAGTTACCAGCGACTGTTCCACAGATTCTACGTTACATATGCTGAATTTGAGACTATGATTCGGTCAATTTTCTATCAAACTTAGTCAAGTTTTTTTTTACGACTAAAATGACTTCATTTTATCTGTGAATTTTACCACGATCCAACCGAATATAATTTATCTCAATAAATTGCGTTCGGTTCCGTCGATCAGTCTTGACGCTAAATTATATTAAAAGCAAACCTCTCGGCATTGTGCAGCGCAACAAACATTGACACGAGTAGAAACGGCCGACAATGGCCAGACACAGCGGCGAAGCGCTACTCGAACGCAGGTGTATGCCGAATGGATTTTAATTCTCCATTGTTTCGAACACTAAGCCCCGTATGAATGAATTTTACTCCCCCTCCCACCCTCCCTGCGCCCCGACGTCGGCTATATCTAAGAAGAAAATCGGCCTTTGTTCGCCGCACACGCGTCCATATTGCATATTTCTCCTGTGGGTAGGAGCGATCGATTTCAATCGGCGGATCGGGCTCGAATGTTCCGGAGACAGAGAGATAGAGAGAGAGAGAGAAAGTCCTACAATTACCGGCAACGAAACCGCGACGGCGTTTTCATTGAAAGCCAAAGGAAATTTACTGAATGGATGGGGACCGGGATAAGAGGCCGTAAAGAAGACCTGTGGCGCGAGCGTACGCCGATTATGCAAAACAAAAGGGAGGTAGAAGCTTCCCTTTTTCGCGAGAGTTCGCGGGCTTCCCGGTATAATTCCTGGGTGGGGGGCTGGCGAACGATAAAAGAGAGAGAGAGGGAGCCGGGAAAAAAAGGGAAGAAACATCGTGATTTAAGGACGATGTTCCGACGGCTATGCGGCCACTGCCATCGGGGCGCTCCTATAAATTTCCGTTATGCGATGTCTTTTTGCCCGCGGAATTCAACGACTACACGCGGGAGATGCCCGCGCCGGGCACGAAGAGAGTACTCTTGCAGAGTAATGGAATAACGGCTATTAGGAGCGGGATATTATCGTCGGTGCGCACGGCCGCTTCGGCGAAGGCAGGCAGGTTCGTTATCGATCGTTTTCGGCTGCGTTTCGCCCGGCTACGCGAGAAAGGGAAAGTGGCCAGCCCGGCCCGACGATTCTTTCGCTGTGCCGTGACCTTCCGGGACTCTCGAAAAACTTGGTCTCGTCCGGACGCTGTAATACAGCTTCCGCGCTCGGTAACGGTGTCGCGATCGGTTGTGACCCGATGCTTGACATTTAAAGGTGAGAACGCGTCGACTGAACTTTGCGGTGTGCCGCGTTTAAAAATACGGCGCTGTGCTAAAGTCTTAGGCTACTGGTGTTACACTAGAACGGGTATACAGGGTGTTTGGTAACCGCGGTGGAACCTCAGGGAAAAAGTAAAATAAAAAGCCATAAAATTACTCCAAAAAGTGTCATGAAACTGATACTAAAAAAATAATTTTTTCATCACGAGAATGGTGTACTTTTAAGTATCTATTTAATTAAGTATCTCAATTCCTTTTTTCTTCTCTTTTCCTCGATTTTTTAAAGATTTTCTTATAGGCGTGAAAATCGTCCATGGACCGTATTCCATGCGTATTTTATTACTGAACCCTCAATTTTTCCCGAACGTCCTGCTTGTCGTCCACAGTTGTACTACTGAATTCCGAAGTTTTTCGAATTTTCGTATTATTGTATTCTCGTAGTGGAAAATTTTCGGAATCTTGTGACGGTCTGACTAACCATTGACTTATACTATCTGAATTTCGCGTCAGCCCCTTCGATTTTCTTAATGGAAAATTCGATTTCTCGAACATTTTCGGAACATTTTGACGGTCTGACTTTTCGTTGACTAATTCTACTGAATTTCCTGCCACCTCCATTAATATCATATTCTCTTAATACAAAGTTCGATTTCTTCGAATATTTTCGGAAAATTTTGGCGGTCTGACTTTTCATTGACTAATTCTACTGAATTTCCTGCCACCTCCATTAATATCATATTCTCCTAATACAAAGTTCGACTTGTCAGCCCCTTCGATGTCATATTTTCTTAATGGAAAATTCGATTTCTCGAACATGTTCGGAAAATTTTGACGGTCTGACTTTTCATTGACTAATTCTACTGAATTTCCTGCCACCTCCATTAATATCATATTCTCCTAATACAAAGTTCGATTTGTCAGCCCCTTCGATGTCATATTTTCTTAATGGAAAATTCGATTTCTCGAACATTTTCGGAAAATTTTGACGGTCTGACTTTTCATTGACTAATTCTACTGAATTTCCTGCCACCTCCTTTAATATGATATTCTCCTAATACAAAGTTCGATTTCTTCGAATATTTTCGGAAAATTTTGACGGTCTGACTTGTCGTTATTCTACTGAATCTCGACAGCTCCGGAAAGCAGAAAAGAAACCGCTCGAACATTTTCGCTGCGAGCATCGACGGTTTTTGTATGAACATAATACGGCTACATTGCACTTCTACAGCTGAAAACGCTGTAAAATCCTGCTTCCTCGGACACACACCTTTCGCGTTGCAACGTCATGTAGTTCGCTAGCTAACCGTTCGAGTTCGACAGAGTTCGCTATCGTGCCAGAGCATTTTCTTCAGAGTCGGTAATTCAGAACCGTAGACAGAAAAATTGCATTGCATGCAATGTCTATAGCGATCTTAAGTGTTACATACAAATTTCAAAGCAGGTTCAAGTGTTTTTTTTTTGCGTTACTCAGATGTTTCTCGCTTCCTAACCATACGATTGTCGTTACAAAAACATTTTCCAGCTACGTTGAAACTGTTTTCAAATAATTTGTGATAAAAATATTTTTGGAGTACTTTCTCGGCCATATGTGTTCGTACAGTCCCCCCTAAAGCGAGTAACTTTCGTTCGAAACGATTTCCGAAACTTGGTACGTATCAAAATTTGACTGAAACACCCTGTACGTGAATATCAACGGGCTGGAGAAAATCGAAAACATTTTCTCGAAGAATACCTGAATATCACAGCCGCATGGTCGTTCGTGAACCGCTGCGACATATTCCGATATCTTCAGAAACAATGGGAGTGTATCCCGTAGAACTGGTGTGGACAACTGGGTCATGAATTTCCGAGAGAAGCGCATCTAGGGTCGTTTTAGGCTTCCTGTCGCGTTACGTAGCGACCGGAGTTCGATGTCTTTACGAACCGTTTACACGGAAAGTAGAGAGAGAGTTCATCGATCGGCAGGGCTGGTACTCGCTTACGTGACCTGAACTTTCGTTCTACCGTGAGTCGAACGAAGAGGCTGCTGGCCCTTTCTCATATTCATAGGGAACGCGCGCATCACGGCCCCGTGTGTGCTTCGTCGAATCCGAGCCTGACCGTGGTTAATCCGCTTTAACGCAATTTCACTTGCGAGACTCGTTCTTCTTCCTTTTCTTTTTTTTTTCTTTTTGTTGTTCTCTCTTTCTTCGGCCAGAGGCACAAGCTTGGAAGCCCCCGTTCACAGGGGTGGCGTTGTTCTTCCTGCTTGCGCGACGCCCCTCGTTATTAGTCGCAAATAGGACGCGCGAAATTGCGGTTAGGATAGTGTAACGAAGTTCGCTGGCGGACGGTAACTACGTAACCGGACTTTTCATTCGATCAATTTACAACCCTTTGTTCTGCACCCGGACGGTTCATTGACTCGAAGAATGCCAAGCTCGGGCCCGGGACTTCGAACTTCTTCGACCGCCGAGAATGCGTTCTCTTCTGGAACGCCGAAGCCACGGTAAAGTGTTTATTTTTCGTGAAAGGGATTTCAAGATCAAGCGATAGCACGATAACGGGCTTAGAAACCGCGGAATGTGATTTCTTACGTTTCCGTAGATACTTTTGTCCCTTTGTGAACACGAGTAGGTTGAACAACTGCCACAACCTTCAGATTTTTAACGGTAGAACGCCACCTAACACTGATATTCTTAATAAAAACTGACCGACTTGCTATATCGTATAAGTCGTGGAGGACTAAATACACATAGTATTAGTATTTTTTTAATTATATTTCTATATTGCGTATAAAGTGTATTGGTTTAACCCCTTAACGCAAAGTTTTCTCAAAAAAACCGGCCAAAAAAATCAATGGGAAAGGTTCCATGGAAAAAGGCAATATTTTATTCTTGTGTAAATAAGTGTTATAGCTTACCATGTAAATGATAAATATCAATAAAACGATTTTTCTTCTTTGCTTTCACATTGTTATTTTCAATTCTCGATTACATTCGAGTATGAAAAATTATAGCAGCATACAATACAACGTCGCTCGAATTATCTCGAGTGTGCCTGTTTAGCGCGCTCTAATTAACTCGAGCGTACAAGTGTTAAGGGGTTAATGAAAAAAATGTCCAAGAATAATTTCCCCTATTAAAATAATAACTTCCCTAAAATCATGTATAATAATCATTATAATCACAAAATAAATAGCAGAGTGCAAGGGGTTAAAATCGGTGTGTATTTACACAGACGGTAGTAAATCAAAGGATTCAGTTTCTGTGGGAAGTTCATGTGTTTGTAATGACTTAAATATTACCGTTGTAAGAAGTATAAATAAAAACGCATCAATTTTCACTGCGGAATCTATAGCCTTGAACGACGCAGTGAAAATAGCTTTGAATCATCCCAATCAGAATTTTCTCATTTTTACGGATTCTCTTAGTGCACTACTCTCGTTGAAACAAACTAATATAAGCACAAAAACGAATCCCTATATCTTTGAAATAAGAAAAAAACGTTTTCAACTTCGCATCCGAAACCACAAACGATAGTAAAATTAAATTCTACTGGGTACCATCTCATATTGGGATTCTGGGTAACGAGAGTGCAGACACATTAGCTAAAACAGCAACCAACACGACAGCCTCATTCTCCGTCAAAATTCCCTTCTCAGATCTAAGAGAATCGGTTAAATCAGCGGCAACACAAAACACATTAGACATCATAGAGAAAGAAGGTTTATCTAAAGGTGTAAACTACTTCACATACTTCCACAACCGAAAATCTAAACCGTGGTACAGTCACACAAATCTCCATCGTGAGATTGTCACAACGATAAACAGATGCAGATCAGGACACTCTACAATCTTGCCAGCTCTCTTGCTCGAATTGGCATAGTAAACGATCCACAATGTCAGTGCGGTTATGAGAATCAGGATATCGACCACGTGCTATGGCAGTGTCCCACGTTTGATGAACTGAGATTCGAGTTTATCAGACAACTACGGAAACTGCATCTTTTTCTTCCGCTCTCGTGCAATGTTCTCCTATCCAGACCTACGGTTGAAATATGTAAAATAACCTACTCGTTTTTGAATGCCTGTGAGCTAAATATCTGAGAAAATTGTACAGTTTATAATAATGTATAATGTATAGGAAAATAATGTATGGCAAAATAATCTCTACTTTGAGATTCTAATTGCATTAAATAAAAAAAAAAAAAAAAATCGGTGTGTGACGCCCGGCGGGTGTTCCGTGTAAGTATGGTTGTAGAGGCTCGCTCGCGCTTAAATATTAATACCGTAAAAGAATCACGCCGCGATTTCCCGGGGCGTGCTTGCATCCATCTCGTGGGGAATATATCAAACAGCCGTGCGTCCTATTTCGATTTCAAGTAATTCTGTCTACGATCCAATATCGCCCGAGCCATAACTCGAGCCCGACAAATCGCAATTCATGCGCGCTGCCGCTGCTCCATCTTGGACGGAGGTATTACGAATTCCTTCGGATGCCTGGCCGAAAGATGACGGGCCCCGTGTATGCACGAGTTACAAGCGCAGTTAGGTCGATAAGTCATTAGTAGAATCGTGCCGCCGAGCATGAGCTACGTACAGAAACACGTTGTTACGGGCACCGAGCACCGCCTACAGTTGCGTTCAAGAATATTGATGGCTTGATTGGTCCCCTGTAAACGGGTTTGCACGGGGATAGAGCACGGCCGTTCTACACCATGCACAGGAATTCAATTTAACGGACACCATTACGACGGCTACCACTAAGATTTTAGTCCTTCGAACTCCGTATGCTGTGCCGGAGTCTTTCGTGACCCGGTGACCGTCGATACGTTCAATTTTATTCTGATGTCACAAAAATTATTTTTAACTTTGGTCGCAAATTTCTTTTTCAACAATCTGAACCACTATTCTTTGCAGATGAATTCAAGCAATTCATTTAGCTGAAGAACACTTTTGATTTTATGTACGTTTTGATGTTTTCTTAATGAATAATTTACTAACAAACACAAGAAGTTAAATTAATGTACACTCACTTGAAAGGGAAGATTGACAACTTCTTGAAATACTGTATTAGTTAAAAATACGGTATTCTATAAAAAATGAATACCGAATATAGCGAAGCATTCGATTAGACATTTTTTATAATTATCATTCGATTAAAAAAACGATTGATTTATATTATAAGCTGATATTTTTACCGCGTCGTACGTTGCAATTAGATCCGAAACTTTAATTAATTCCGAGCTGTACAGGATACTGAATATATACATCTGGAAAACGTTTGTATCGCATTATCATTAGTTCGTCAGTCGTGTTTCGCTCGAAAGAAAGAGCTTTGCTGTAGACTGAAAAAGAATTAGCGCAATAAGGGGCTAATCCAGGAAAAAGGGTGGAAATAAAACGAGGAGAGCAATTAATTTAGCACCGCGCTTCAGTAACCTCGTTTTTACGAATGACAATCAATAGCTAGCCTCCCACTCGAAGTTTAATGAGTGGAGGCAGCTGTCCAGGTGGCATTAGTCACGAGGATGTAATTTGTAGTCCGCGTCCTGCCGCTCTCATGCACGTATTCTGCAAGCGTGTGTCACATGCGGTATATTCTCTGCAGGAATCGTTTCTTATGTGCTTCTATGGACTTTCAAAATTGGATTCCACGAAATCTCATTCGGTGTATTAATAAGCAATTCCCTTCCTTCCGTTTATTTCTCTCTAGATTATGAAACTACGTTCAAATTCATATTTGAAACTTTAGCAAGCAGATATGAAATTTAATTTCTTTCGATAGCGATGGCAATAATTGTTTCATCCAATGAAGAATAAAATTAAACCTTAACATTAATATTCAACTTTACCGAGCTGTGTATTTTAGGACGTTGTAAAAAATTTAAAGGGTTCTATTTAGTGAGCAATTCAATAATATTTCGTCGGTTTAACGATTTAATGAAATTCTCGATAAATTAACAGTGAATACCCAAAACGATATTAATAAAATTAAAGACTATAAAAAAGAAGACCTTAAAAATGACGAACCATTATATTTTCATGCGTTTGGAGAGTGAAAATTGTGCTGGAAAGTGACGATATATTTTCGGTGATGGTAATCAGCTCTAGAATAAGCAATTTGCTCTATTTCGATCGGCACACGGTATATATTGCGGTATTTCTCTAACCGTACACCTAGATGTATATCCCTCGCAAGCCTCGTAATAGCGTTTGGAATTAATTCCTTTTGCAATCGACGGCGCGGTATTAACCAAAGTACAGTTGCAATCGGAACACTTCGACCTTCCTAAATCAAGTTAACGAATTAACTCTTTCCCTTCCCTTGCTCCGTCCCTCGTTCCCGTGCAATTTCCATTAATTAATAGCGTGCATAAATACTTCATGGAAGTATAAATACTCAAGAAGCTACATTCGATGAAGAGTTTCGTTATTAATTCATCCAGAATATCGCTGAAATTCCGAATTTTTGTTAGGTTCAGTTAGGGATGGGAACGATTGCAGTGAGAAGGGCTCCCTCCTAAAACACTTCTTCTGTCAATTAAAAAGTCTATACAATTGGCATAGATCTACAAAACACGTATTTACATTTTGTTCTTCGGCAATTCAGACCAATTTGAAAATTTTGTTAATCCGTCATTAAATAAACTAACGCTTCTAATTAAAAACTCTCGAGTCGTTGAGTGTAATTTTAAAAGAGTCACAAGTTTTTAAAGGTTTTTCCACTTAAATTTCTTCCAGACTGTACTGTAAAATTGTCCAACTGAACCGAAGAGATAGGTCGGACAACTGAGACAGATCCCGCTAATTGTCATTACGCAATGCGGAGTGAAAATATAATGATGTTGCATGGGACAAACAACAGCGATTGTCACTGGTCGTAATTATTGGTTTAGTGGTCAGACGGTGTCGAACCATCCCCATTTTCCTTTCGTCACTGTTTCTCGGATTTGCCCACGCGATCGATACCAATCAGTTGTCCAACTCTTTATCGGACAATCAACGTCGCAGTCTCCTCGATAATGGAGTGCATGGAAATTACATTTTCGAGCGTTCCGTACGACCGAAAATACACAGGTCCGAATCCGTTTATCTAAAATGCTGAACTTCGCCGAACGATACTTGTAAAAGTGATTAGCCTCCATTCAGGATAAACTGTTTCAATTATCGAGCAAACAAATCGTCGTTACAACGGTATTTAAAATTATCGTAATGTCAGGCAGGACATCTGCCGTATAAAAGTAGAATTTTCCGCGAGCGATGAGACCGCGTCACATTTAGCCCCGATTTTGCGAATACTGCATAAACATGGGGATCGCGATGAAATCGAATTTAGCTGACCCTCGGCCCTCGAAAACTGAATCCTTCTGCGGGGGAATCAAACCGGCAGCGAACAATACCCGGGGTGGCAAACAAAGGAAACAGAGGAAAGAGCGGAGCCACGCGATAATATATGAGTCGACAAACAGTATTGTAACCTAATTTTCCGGAATCGCAAGCAGCACACGTCGATCGCCGGTGGATTAATTTGATTGAAAACGGCGCAGTGGGCTATGGCGGAGGGGACTGTATCAATTCGGAGTCGCGAATGACGTTACACGGCATTGCAAACACACCAGACTGTACAGTCGAGCAACGTCACCAATTCCTCGATTCGGGAATCGTTTAAGTTTCTCATCATCGCGTTCCCGATACCATTTAAGGACGAGGACTAATTGCGACTGGGTTGGAATACGACTACGGTAAAGTCTTGATTTAAGCCCAATCCTCGGGTCCGTGCTGTGACATAGATCGTGTAGGGCTACTATCATCTTGCGTGTTAACTGAACCACTAAATACAGTTAAAATTCTATCGTGTCGAGTGGCATTTTAATCGGAAAAATGCAACGAATAAGTTGGCGAAAGTCTCATAAACAAAAAATAATGAAAAATAAAGAAGTTTTGTAATTGGATTAGTAGTCTGCTCATAACAGAGTAATCTAAATTGATCACTAGACATCGGATGTTTATGCAATTTCCAATTTTTATAGAAACATTTTAAGAAAGTGGAATGAAATAAAATTTTATTTTTAATGGGGACAGCCTTTGTAGATCCAAAGCAAATAAGAATAATGTTAAATTCTCTCGAATTTTATATTATAGCATTTTTTTAACATTTCCATAAGCCATAAATGCATAAATATCCGATGTCTATTGATCACGTTCCGTGGTTCATTGAATTGTGTGTAAAACCTTTAAGTAAATGAATTTGAATTTAGAAGAAAACACGACAGAATTTCCCGTTACAGCTAATAGAATCCACTTGCATAAGTGTTTAACGCGTCACTTCTCTTCTGGTAGCGTGATCATCGAAGGAAAGTTGCGACGAGCGACAACGATGCTCGCGCCACGTCACGCTTCCGCGTAAATGCAAATTCCACATGGCGGTGTTTTAGAAGGGCTCGTTTAAATTCATGAAACAGCACATTTCTTGGACAATTAAAATTGCTAATTTGCCTCGCGGCAAGATCGCACGATTCTTGCTAAGCGTCCCACTCATACAGTCCAGAAACTCGAAGAATATTGATAAATATTGTAGCAACACCAAATTAGTTTGAAAAATTTTATTTCTGCAGTATAATTTGAGGATTACCGTATCCTATGAGTTTTCGACTTAGTATTTGAAAATTATTTTCTATGAAAGTAGCATGCAAAAATCAGAACTAACTTATTATTGTTAAGAATATCGAAAGTGCATATCATTGACGAATAAGACACCTGCGATTGAATATTTTTTGGGGGCTCAAAAAATATGTTTTTCTATAGTAAAGTTCAGTCTAAAATCTTATGTTTTCCCACGCGATTTCTTCATTGTTTTTACGGGAGATTCTTGGAAATTCTACAGAATATTCTACGGGGGCTTCCGAAAAAGCAATCTGTATTCGTTGTTTCGAGTAACCGGTTGATTTCGGACCACTCTATATTAATGGAACCGGGGAGATTCCATTTTTGGAACGAGGTATCACGACAGAGGCAGCCTTGCAATCCTCATTTTCTTATGTAATATTTCAGGTTCCCACGGGCATAATGCATAACCAGCGTTCAGAGGAGAAGCTGATGGACCGCCACCGCATTGTCCCGATACCCGATATCGAACTTCTTCCTTTTAATGGATATGCCGATACTACTGCCTTCGACACACTTTTATGGCAATCAAACGAAACCGTAAAACCTTCTCCCAGTCAACACGTGACCCATCCAGATCTGGTTTCCCGGCGTGACCACCGTTACAAGGTCTTCAGGCATCTTACGACTTTGCTACACGTCAACCTCTGTTTATCACCTCAAACATATAAGCAACACATCTCCGACGAAATGTTTTTTTAAACAATTGCTAGTGTCACGAAGATGCACGGTACATAAAAATGGAAGAGAAATATTCGACTTGACATGCAATTGTATGGCAGATAAAACTTATTTCACGATCTTTATCGGTCTGTTCTTTATAAAAAAAGAAACACTTTCTTCATCACTATAAATTTATTAGTAAATTTCATAACGTTATCGAAGATGCTGGTAGAACCCCTTAAAAACGTCATCATTATTCCTTGGAGTCTCGGGGAATCGATTTTCCATATTTATGAAATACTTTTTACTCACGTTGGACGGTGCTATTACTTTGTAATCTCTTGAGAATTTCTGTGTTTCATAGCCAAAGAAGTTTTACAAAGTTGAATTTCAAAACGTTTCTCAGGAGATTGAATGTCTACCTTTACACAAGAAATACCTTGAATACCAAATCGCCTATAGGCAAAATAATGATGAAAAATTTATTTATACTCCTTTCGGTTAAACAATTCGTGAAGTTCCTACGATATGATATTCTGACACACAAAAAACAATTTCCGATCTTTTGAACCTGTACACGAGAACCCCCCCATAAATCAGCGAATGTGACAGCGTGCACGTACACGGTGTAAAGAAACGTTTGATCTTGGTTGCTATATTTGAGCCGTTTATTTTGAAAGTGGCCTAAGTCCATTTATCTTAAAATCGAGATATTTAAGGGTTTGCGTTTCAATGAATTTAAAAATATACGTATAGGACATTAATGAGTCGCACTGCTTAAGTGTATCTAAGGGTGTTAAATTTATAGTTCCTATTAAAATAGTGGCAATATTATTAAGTGAATAATATGCGTTTTCTTATCAAGAATGGAGTTAGGCCACTTTCAAAATTAACAACCAGATTCATTATAAAATTTGAAGGTGCCCAAGTCCATTCAACATAATTTAAGATGCTTCAAATTGAAAAAAAACAATACTGAATTTATTTTACATATCCTTAAAACACTTCAGGAACATAATTTATGCGATTCAATTAACTACATAACGTGCAAAATTACAAACATAAATTTATTACAAAACAATTTACTACTCATCTACATTTTGTGCGTGTAAAAGGGATTTGAAGTAATCATGATGTTCCGGTGATATATATCGTAATAGGTCCATCATGTCCTTGAATTTTGTTGTTGTAATTTGTCTGATATTTTTATACAGTGGTGTCAATACAATATTTTCAAACTTAGTTCATCCCAAATGTACATGTAAACGTTATCGTTATGAAAACATTATCAATAGTAAATATATTATCTTGATTATTTAAGTATAAATGGAGTTAGGCCACTTTCAAACTACACGGTTCGATTATTAAACTAACTCTGAAAACTTATGTGTCGGATTATAAGCAACCTGAAATGCTTTACTGATAAATAACATAAAGTTGTACACGTAACCATGATAACCGGAAAAAACTGAAAAACGGAGTTAGGCCACTTTCAAAATAAACGGCTCATTTATGTATCGATGAAGATCCGTAAGAAAGAGTTGTCGTTAAATTGTCCTTGACCTTGAATTTCAAGGTCTTTCTTTCTATTGCGTTATATTCAATTATCCGTTGTATTTCATTCGTTTGTCGCATTATGTCGTGACAATAAACAGAAATTTGACCTTGAAACTTCTTTTTACAGACCTTCATCGATCCGAAGAGGTGGAATACGCCTATGGCAGCCGAGACCAAACGTATCTTCAGATTCTGTACGGTAGCAGCAAGTATTATGTTTAAACAGTTAGACCGAGAAAGTTGACGCTCCGATGAAGAAGAAAACAACCGATGAATTAATATAAAGTATAAGCGGACTCACCTTGAGTTGATGTTGCGGTCGCCTGAGCGCGCCTTGGTCCCGTCGTCCATCTAGTCGATCGGCATCCGCTTCCAGTCCCTCCATCGAGGACTCGGCTTCGCTCAACCAAGCCAAGAAGTTGTCCAGAGACCGGTCGAAGTTGTGGAGGGAGTTCATCGCAGAGTGCAGCAGTTTTCCTCGATTGATAATACTAGAAACGAGTCGATACACACGGCGTTACATACTTTCGATGCGACCGTAGTCGTCTTGGTTGCCAATCGCATTAAAATAAAAAAACTTATCAAGCTTATACTATACTTGATATTTGAAGTAGAGAGATATTTTTTTCACGGGCTAATTTTATTGTATATCTCTCGGAAACAGCCTTCTTAAGTTTTATAGTCACTGATGACAATAGTAGAAAACAAATTTTTTCAACCCCTTGCCCTACAATATCGAGTCAGACTCGTGACGAAGATTCTGAACAGGGCCCAATAAATATATTTCTTATTAATTCTCCTTAAACCGAAATAAAATTCTATTTTGGGCGTTGTTAATACACAGCTATCGGAGAACATGTAGGCATACGATAGATATAAATTTTCTCCTTTTTTTAGGAAATTATAAATTACAAAAAAGTTCTAATCACTGAAACCGTGAAATAAATCGTAGTACAAGGGGTCAATAAGCAACGTGTGGTAAATACAAGGGAGCAAAAAACGCTAAACAATTATTTGTGAACAACTAATATACTATTATAACTGGGATAATTTATATCATTTGTACATTAGTTGTAGTTAATTTCATTCGGTAAATAATGTACTCAAACTTGTACGATCAACGAGTATTTTATTTGTGTTTGTTATTTGAACTAGCAAATATCATTACGACGAAAACTCTATGAAGATAAGCTAGACCTGCTGTCAAAAAACAACAGAAGCTGTACTCTTTCCAATGATATTTATACCATTTGTTCAATGCAATACCACTGTCACAGGAATAATCATCATCTGTTGGAAACGCATCAAGACTTTTGCAACACCTGTACCGATTTGTGGAACGTACCTGGTGTTCAGATTGTTGTATCTCTGATTGATGGTCTCCGTCATCTTTTTCACGCGGGTCGTGTCGTCCTGCTGGTAAACGGCGATCAACTTCTGCGTAAGCTGATTGAACAGTTCGATCTGTCGCTTGTACTGGTGCAACTCCGCGTGGAACGACTGGAAGAACAAACAGAACGAAATGAAATGACGGTGGAAGAGAAGGTCTTCGTTGCGGTGGAAACTTATATCTATGTCCGACTTGGTGTCACGCCGGAAGTAGCGAATCGTAACTCACCGAAGTTAAAATCTTTGTCTCGCTGGGACACACAGCCCCGAGTTTTACGCTTCGACGTTCCGCGCGAGGGAAACTTTTGATTGACCGCAGGATGATTGGCTCACGGTCAAAATTATGGTCACTCGAACTTACGACTCGCATCTTCCCGAACGAACAAATACACTACCGGCCATAAGTGTTTACCCACCCACATATTTTTTAACATTGTAGTCCACGGTTCTACGGTTCAGCTTCAATAACTTTGCTATTTCTCTGTTACTTTTTCCGATGCTATGATGGGACACTATTAGAGCGCGCGTTTCAATCGATAATTCTTTTCTCCCTGACATTATTTGAAATTTTCGCAAAATTCCTTAGGCACGTGAAAATCAACTGTTTACTGTATGAAAGCTTATTGCAGTATGAAATTTGAGAAGACTAAGATACCTGTATTACCTGCGTTCATATTCCCTACTGACCGTTATAAAAATGTCAGAAAAATGGGTTTCTTTACCTGAACTCCAAAATTGTCGTTTTTCATAAAAAGCTGTAAACTCATTTACAGTACCTGATTGTGTATGTACAGAATATTTTGGATGTTTTTTATTAGCCTTATAATTAGGATTTAATGCTACGGACATTTTCATAACAATAAAATACCTATTATTTGAATAGTAACGAAATTTGAAGGTGTGTAAACACTTATGGCCGGTAGTGTACCTACACTCGGGTATGCATTCGAATTTTTTGGTACCGCTCGATAATTATTGTTTCGCATAACAACGTGTAGATTGTTATTATTCGTGTCGCGTTTCATTTTTACTTTCATTTGGTGATGCATGGATACGCATGGCGCTTGAAAATGCATGCTAGTAGGAAATGATGGAATGGTCAGGATTGACATGATAACAACATCGCGAACACGTGACAATAGTTTCGCCACACGGGATAAACAGAAAAGGTCACTGTGTGTATACGCAAATTGAACCGCACGCGTTACTCTCCGCGGGACGTTGTTTGCGAAACGAAACGAATCGAATGCTGTTTAACATGAATGAAAGCACGGTGCATTGAAATTCAGGTGTTGCATGAATATGAGTAGACAGCGAATTTTTTTTCATTTGTAACACGCATGAATATGGAGCAGGTAATAAAACAAAAGCGAATTAAAACGTTATCAAATCGCGTTAACTTTCATTTGTAGCGCGCTGCAATTTATGACGATGAAAGTATACTTGTGCTTAACACGACTGCAACTGAAGCTCCAGCGATCGGATTAACAAAGACATCGTGCGAAGGAATAATCGGATATCGAAATGTCTAAATTTCAGAAAAAATGAAGCACAAGAATAATTTTACAAGATAATATTTCCTTCAATATTCATGGATCTCGTTTCCTCTCTACCATTAAATTAAATGTATTTTGAATGCATCTGGTTCCATCGAATTTCTGTAATTCGTTATCAAAATGTGAGAAGCATAAAACGTACCAATGGTTATGATAGCTATTCACCTCGTACGATAATACCAGAACAAACTTACGTAATACCAGAATAATTTCACGTAAAAGACAATTACAGAGTTTTTGTAGTTGAAAGTCTCGGAGATTTCAAGATCACTTTCATTTTTTTTTTAAGTATGAACCTATGTGTGCCAAAAATGATTAATTTAAGAGATATTTCAACTTTAATTTTGTTGAATTCTGTAGATCTTATTTACCATATTGTCGCGTTTATGAATCAAATCATAATATAAATACGAACGTATAATCGACATAAAATATTTTAATCTGCAACATTCAGACACAGTAGGTACGTCGATATCGTTTATTTATTACTGCTACCGCAAACCAAAGACGAAAATAAATGAATAAATGAACAAATGAACACATCTCTCCGACAGACACTCGCAGGACAATTATTTAAAAAAAAGAGCCTCTCGACTTCTAGTGGTGTCGTTTAATACCGACACAGATTTAATGAGAGCTCGTTGGTCGTCGGATATGGCTCATCGAGACTATTTAAAGCAACAAACTAGCCTCGTTTCATGAATATTGTAATGCCGGCTCGGTATCGGAGTAAAAAATAACCCGGCGGTTGATGGCTCTATCGCTGTGCAACCAGGAAAAGACAACATTCGCGAATGACTGTGAGAATCGCGGCGTACCCGACCCGACCCGACCCGACGCGGCGCGGTGGAGGCTGGATCCCGAAGATACAGCGGTCTCGTGGAAATAAATTATTCCATGAATATCTCATTCGGCTCTTTTGAATGTAAACAGAGCTCCGCCCGCGTGATGTACTACACCGAGTCGCGATCTCTCGTTGATTGGGACTTTGGCCGTTTCTATGCCCCCCACCCCCCACCCCTCACCACGCCTTTGCCCTCAGCTGGCAATTTTTTTTCCCTTCCAACGGTTATATTCCGGAACACAAAGCGGTAGCGAAACGTTGCTAAAAAGAGGTTAGTAGCCGGCGGATGAATAACCGATCCGTTCGTCGTTTCTCTTTAATCGTGGCCGCAGCTGTAACGAACTGCCTCGGCTATCTACCGGTCATTATATTCACCGGCGCGGAGCCGGCCGCCCGTATTCCTATTTATTCTTGCCGACATAATGGCGGAAGAGCTTTGAATTATACGGGAGAACTTGGTCCCGTCGTTTCTCTGATTGTCTGGTTAAAATTAGATTACAAGACCGAATTGCGGCCGGGTATCGACAGTGGATTAACCCGCCGATTAGGGAACAGCGAGATAAGGAGTTTACCTGGCTGAATGATTCAGAACCGCTTAAATTTCGATCGTTCGCACACAAGATTCACTTACGCCCGCATTTATTAAAATTTTGCATATTAATAGCCCCGAGGGTACCACGTCCACTACGCGGAAAAACAGGTTAACCCTTTGCACTCGAAGCTATTTTAACTCCAAAACGAAACATTTCTTCCGACCTAGAATATCTCCACTCTAAAATTTTTTTTCATGGTGTACATATGAAAATGGTGCAACTTACTCATAACATATTGAAGTGTTTAGTAATTCATTAAATACAGACAAATTTAATAATGGTAAAATATTTTGAATAATGATAGCAATTTTTTTTTTTATTTTTTTTTTACAGCAATTTTTAGTGGCGCCTTACAGTCTCGCCATTCGAGTGCTAAGGGTTAAGGCTGAACTTCTCTGTTATAGAAAAGTATTTTAAAAATCTGCCCTTTCTGTATGGAATGCTCGTAAACCTGTAACACAGGAATACCGAAAACTATAATATTCGCATAAGCACAGAGTACCGGGGTAAAGGGACCACGAAACTTAGGCAATCGGGTGCTCATGAAGTCCGAGAGTTGAGGTCTCCATGGAACAAGACCTTTAGCTACTTGGCCACTTGGAACTAAAGAGAATTCACATTATACAACGGGCGAAGTTATGCGATTCGAGTGCCTGGCACAATAACAAATAAGGGAACACGCTCGAAACTATCGGGACAAAAAGTTCCAGATACGAGCACGGAATATGTTTGACAAAAATATCTGCCAAACAATCTCCAAGTACACTAAAGATTCTATAATTACATTCTGGTGTTTATACATACATTGGAAACGAGATTATATGCATTACTGAAAATGGATATCGGATTAATTTGGATTATGTATGAATATCCAGTTCATTGAGAGATGCGTATAGTTAAAATGAATGAGCCTCGAGGTTCGTTGAATATGGATGACGCGTGTGATGGAGTGTGCTGGAAATATAGGATGATTGATTATATATGAATAGGCTAATAATATAGAGTAGAGCGAGGTCTGGGGAAAATAGAGATTGACGGAGTGGTCTGGAGGTTGCGTGTAGAAGGTAAAGGTCACGAAAATTGAGGAAAAGCATGTATGCAGAAATTAGAGAGAAAAATGTTCAAACTATGAAGATGAAGAATTAAAAGTAAAGAGTAGACTGCAGAAGTTACACGAAGCAAAGGGTGAAAGAGATTTTGTGTCCTTGAAATCAGTTGATATGTTATATATCTCTTTTTTTAATATTTAGTGTGCTTTAAAAATAAGTATAATAAATATGGACACAATAAATGGTACAGTAACTGGGTCCCGTGGCCTGCATAATGTGTAACATCCAAGATACTTAAAAGATGCGAGTAATACGAGAAATATAGTGAAAGAGACTTTTATCGAAAAACTATCACGAAGGTGGGCATCACGATTCATTGATAAGAACGATCGCTTAAGGGCACGAAAGAGGAAGCGTGCACGACCATACTCCGGAAGAACGGAGGGACGCGCGCCAGAAATAAAGACTAGATAAAAATGGCGACCTCTGGCTTTGGTTAATGCGCGCAGGTTAATGCACGGAGTTCGAGAAAGAATGGGGGGGGGGGGGTGAAAAAAAATTCTCCAACGTACCTTTTGTTCTCGGAGCTGCGCCTCGAGAACGTCGGCGGTGTGCCCCACAGCCTGCATTTTCTCCAGTCGAGTTTCCATTCTCGCGAGCCAGACTTCCACCTCGTTCCTCTTGGCCTCGTATCGCTGACTGTCCCCGAGCATTGCGTCCAACTGCGTTTTCCTTTGCATCACTTTCGAGTTCGTCTCGTCCCAATGTTCTCTCAGCTTCGTAACTGCAACAACAATCGAGCAAAACATGAGTCGCTTCTTGGATCGCTTGCTTTCATCTCTTTAAATCGCTAACCACAAGATTCCCGGAAACTTGCTTTTTCCACGAATAGACGTGGCCATTTACCGTCATTAGGGCATACTACTTTTTCAAAACACCTTCCTCGGAAGACGTGGGAATTTACCATCGTTAGGGAATACAATTTTTCGAAAGACCTTCTTCGGAAGACGTGGGAATTTCAATTTTTTCAAAAGACGTACAAAAAGAAAATATTTACAAAATTGTATAAAAATTATACCGAAAATGTAATAATTAGACATCGGATCTTTATGCATTTATGGCTTACGGAAATGTTAAAAAGAATGCTATAATATAAAATTCGAGAGAATTTAACACGATTTTTATTTGCTTTGGATCTACAAAGGCTGTCCCCATTAAAAATAAAATTTTATTTCATTCCACTTTCTTAAAATGTTTCTATAAAAATTGGAAATTGCATAAACATCCGATGTCTAGTAATAATACACTCTCGTTTCACTCTATATGATTCCTATAGTTTATAATGTTTTAACCGTATGTTTTGACAAATATTGAGTTTTCGTAAACATCGGTTGAACTCGAGCAGCAAGAACTCTGTGTCCCCCATGAAACAGAGAATTCTCCTAAAATGGTTAACGCAAACTTTCACGTTACAAATCAATCGAAAGAATTCCAAAATCAGTTGTTAGTTGTTTCAAACTTTACTCTCGATATTCACCGCAATCGCAGAAACACGGAGTAGACAGGATTTCGGGTCGATTAGATCATCAGCAGCGTTGAGATAGCACAGTGCGGTTTCGAGTAACCGTGTACAGGGGATGAAAGTTTCGTCGGGGGCGAGTTCGACGACGCTCGAAATAAATGCTGCATGAATAAGTAACCGACGGAACTATCGTAGAATTATTCCAATTAACCGATCGTTTGACTTGCTCGAGCCGCGGGAGAGTTGTTCTGTTATTCAAGGTGTCGCGGTGAAACAGAAATATTAAATAAACCCTTGGGGAATTATATAATGGGCGGGGGCCGGTTTGTCCGACGAATCGAGCGAACGGGTCCGATTCATCGATATCGTTCGAGCGGAAGCTCGGCTGGTAAATATTCAAACACGCGGGGCAGAACGAATGCACGCGTCCGTGGCTCGTTAATCGTACGCGGAGCAAGCAGGGCAAAGCGGGGCAAGCAGGAGCAGACAGGGCAAAGTAGGTGCAGGCAGGGCAAAGTAGGGGCAGGCAGGTCTCGGCCGGCACGTGTCCGTTGTTTCAAGAAGTACTTCTCGGTCAGAGTCACGGGCTAAAATCCACGTTGAAATTCGCGCCAGGCGCGAGGAACCACCTGGAAGCTGTCCAACCTCTGAAGTAGCTTAACATTGGAGGGAGGAGCGCAGCTGGTAAAGCAGGCGTAAAGTACTGGCAACGTTTCAACGACGGCAACAACAGAATTTGCACGCGTGCACAGCACACTTGAGTGTACCTTTCAGGATGCACTGCATGGACACGAAGTTCCGTGCCGTACCGTCGAACAGGATCGAAACTACAACGGAAACAACGTGATTCAGAACATCGCTTTTCTTTTTTTTTAGCGTAACGTTTCTCTTCCAGTAATTGAGACGCAGTTCGTCGTAAAGAAAATTTCAAATTCAATCATGTACGTGTTACCCTGTCAAATGTCGTACCGATGGATCGTTGAGATCCTTCCGATTAAAACGAGTCCAAACACGACGCAAATCGGTCTACTTTTATAGACTTAATTTTTTAATTGTTGTTATTTACATTAAGTCAAAACCAGCGCGATTTACGTCGTGTTTGGGCTTGTTTTAATCGGAAGGATCTCAACAATCGACTGGCACTACGTTTGGAAAGGTAAGACAGAAATTACTATACATACAATATAAATATACTATACATATACTGTATTACTGTTTGGGTACAGAGATTAGGAAATGAAGAGCAGACGATAAGGAGTAAATTACGGAGAGCGGAGAATGAAGAGTAGATAGTGAAGGGTAGAACGCAAAGTATAGCAGCAGTATTTGGCGAGAGCGTGTCGTTAGAGCAAGATCGATACCGTAACATGAACAGCATGATTGAAAGCACAACGCTCTACTTATCGAACTTACGCCGCATAGCGGGTTAATTTGCGGATCAAGTAGACACCCTAAAGCTTGTGAGATGCGACACTGATAACACTAGGGTGTTCTGGGGCCTATTACCGACGACCTGAGACCTAATATCGACGTCCAGATAAGCAGGGAACCTGGAGGGACAATGCCGGAGAAGTCGAATCCCACGGGGACAATTACACACACATCAATGCCAATCTCGAGGCTCACGACTGCCGGAACCCGATACCGGGCATCCGCTGTCTAACAAGACAGAAAACTAACAAGTTTTCTGCTCCAGAAGATTCTACGCTGGTTAACAAAATCCTTGTAACGCATAGATCCTCGTTACCTAATGAGCATTGCTAGGATTTTTACCAGTAACTTGAGCTAGTAGATTGTCGCGTGTGAAACAGTAACGTTAAACACGCACAATCTCCTTTCAAATAAATTTATTAATCAAAGTAAGTAATATTTTTGAAGTAAGTAGAATTTTTATTTACGGGGAACTTCACGGATTAACATCTCCGTTGCTGAAATGCAACGAAATAAAGAAGAGATTTATTCTGTGATAAGCTACATAAAAAATCGATGTCAAGCTTGCATTTGCCCCCAAGGACGACATTTTAAAATAATCCGATAAACACGTTCGACCTTTCAATGTTCAGAGAAAGTAAAATCCGCCGTCATCGATTCTAACTTTATTTGCTTATAACTTTGTAACAAAGCGTTTCCGAGCAGACTACAAATGACATTTTTCTCTTATTTCCACTTGTAGGATATGCTCCCCAAGTTTGTCCGTTAAAGCCCGGGACACCCTGTATAAAACGAAAGTTAAAAATTTGTTTATCCTTCAATTATCTAAATCGTGGAAACTATTCGCTTCTATTGGTGTGATAACTAGGTTCGTTACAAATTTAGAGATCTGTCGGCAATGAACGACAGCAATGCGATTAGACATTTATTGGGTACGGCGCAATCGAAATCAAAGCTAGATTACACGGCAATATTCGGTAATGACGGTAATGATTCGGCTTGCCTATGCCGCGCGGCACCGGAGAAATAACCGCGCGAACTCCCGGGGCAATGCAAAGTTTAACGTGTCTCCACTAGCGGCATTATACTAATATCTACAAACTATATTCCTGGAACAGGACGGGGGAATTGTGTGCGCTCTCGGGAATTGGGATGTGTAGGCGAAGACAATCAATTTTAGAGAAGTTTCGGTAATACGTATCTGTACGACGCCGGACGAAGTGTAAAACACGGCGACACGGAATAGTAAAAAGTGTCAACTATGGGTGGTCCACCTAAGTAAGGCCAACTAAATATCTCCTCTAATTGTGGGGGTACAAAAAATATTTTGTATGCTATTTGAATGCCTTGAAAAAATCATTCTATTGCAAAAAATGTTTTTTTTTCTAGGATAATTTTTTTCCGAGTTTACAATGTTGTCGATGTTTTTTCGTGTATAATTGTATAATTATTTTTATTGCATCGTGTAGTTGATGTTAAAATACGTTCAGTTTTGTACACTACATGACCTTGACTTGACCTTTGCGTTCAAAAATTAAATGGAAACGAAAAATTGTCTATCGAGACTTTAGAGACGAAGACGTCGTTTCAAGCATCAAAGGTCATTTCAAGGTCATGTAATGTACATAACTGAACGTATTTTAACATCAGATACAATTATACACAAAAAACATCGATAACATTGTAAACTCCGAAAAAAATTATCCTAGAAAAAACATTTTTTGCAATAGAATGGTTTTTTCAAGCCATTCAAATAGCATACAAAATATTTTTTGTACCCCCCCAATTAGAGGAGATATTTAGGTGGCCTTACTTAGGCGGACCACCCTGTATACACATGTTCACGGATTAAATTTGTAAAGAATCGCGGGACAGCTTTTACATAGCAAATTGTTAATTCATTAGCATATTGATCACTACCGGTCGCGACGGACATAGAACGTACCGATCCTCGAGGGAATTTTTGTGACCATTGGTCTCGCAATCGACGTTTCCATTACCGATATTCGTCAGTGAAACAGGAAACAATAAAAACTATTAACACGCAAATACGAACGTCAATTGCACGTTAAATTCAAATAACGGGGTAATTTCTATTAAATTGAGATATTTCAGTTTCGCGGGGAAAACATTTATTTGGAGCCCAACTGTGTTATGTACACAAATTGGTAGCACCGTTTTAAATTCCATTTACTCGTTTTCTCATAAACGCATAAAATCCGGAGTCCTGCTATACGATTAAGACAAGCACAGTAAGGTAAAGGCACCGGTAGTTGACCATTTTATAGAAAAACATAAAAAATAAGGTTTTTATCAGCGCACTTAGAAGTGCACTTTTGATGAAAGTGAACCTTGGATGCCATGCTGTCTGTTTGTTTAACCCTTTGCACTCCGAACGATTCTGGCAGAAATTTACAAATCCTCGTATTGTTTATATTTATATGTTCAAATCCTCCTATTATAATGACATTGGACTTATATGAATTGGTTGACATCGAGGAATATATATTTGCAAAAAAAATCAATATTTTATTTAAAGTTGCGCTGGAATAAATTAATTCCCCGTAATCGCTAATAAACTTTAATGTCTGCTGAGAGGGGACAGCGGAGTGCAAAGGGTTAAATTTCAAAACAGTAAGAACATTTCAAACCTTATTTTTTGTTTTTCTATAAAATGCTCAACTACTGGTACATGGTGGTCAACTACTGGTGCCTTTACCTTATTTAGTTATTTATTTTTTAGTTATTTCAAGTGAAGCTGATTAGTCGCAATATGTGAAACAATATTTTCACCGCGAGGGAAAACTAGTCCGGCGTTTCCAAGTAATAACAGCGCGAGCGTTGGTAAATCGTGGGCGGATTTATCGTTGGCAACGGAGGGATGCATCAGCCTCGGCTAATTTCCTCCGAAGACACCGAGGCAAAAATTACGGTCAGAGTGCGTTCACACGTAACCGGAAGCATATGGTACGCCCACGGACTGATATAATCCGACAAGCCACGCATGGCAGACTAATGTCGCAGCAGTTAAGAGGGCCGCGGGGTACAGGCGCCGCGTACGTGTGCTATTCGTATCCCGGGACCGGAAGTGAAGTGGCTTGATCTATCACCCCGTTTCGAAAGGGAGCGGGCTGCGAGCCGAACGAAAGACAAGGACAACGTTGTCTTCCGCCGAGTTCACCTGAATGACTTATTACGAGAGCTATTCGCTCCCATCGACCCCTGAACATCATCCCGCACCCTCCTGCACCCCAGCCGCAGGCGTGACAAGTGTTCGACGACGCATTAAAGATGGCACGTACACCCTCCCCTAATACCTCATGAGAAGCTGGTCACGCGACTGGCAGCTCCGCTGGCACTGCTTTAATTTTCCTGCTTGCTGGATTATCAGCCACCCGAAAATTCCATAAAGCTTCCTTTCTGTGTTTACATTGGGTTGGCAACTAAGCGATTGCGGATTTTAAATATGGAGGAAAATTCAAAATTTTTGCTTAACACTAAACCTACCACGGTCAAATGACCGCTTTTCTATTTCACAATTATTGAAATTATAAAAACGTATTTATGGGAAATTACTGAATTGACTTCTTTATTCAAGCATATATTATAATGAAAATCGTGCAAAGATTAAATAAATTCAGTCTTCTTCCTTCTATAAGACGTTTTACTTTTGTATGTTCTGTGCTTGGTAGGTTTAGTGTTAACACGTTAACTTGCCGCGTCAGTCGCATACGACTGACAGTGATTTTTGACTGGGTTTAGAAATTCATTTTTAGTATGGAATACCCAGATAAACCGAATTTTATTGGAGTCTTTAGAATTCAAAAGGGTTTATACAGCATCCTCTATAATACATTTAAAATTTCTAGTTTCGCTTTCATTGATTTCGTAAGAATTTCTGGGGTTGATATTTGGCACTTAACGTGTTAAAAATATATCTTTATTCGGTTAGGTATTGTCATATTTTAAAACGGTAAAAAGATTAGAAAAATTTTAAAATACTGCTACATTATTTCCAACTTAGTAAACATATGAAGATTTCATTCCAGTCTGTTGCAATACAGGTAGAACATTTTTATTTCGCATAAAGATCCGCAGTCCATTTATTGCTGAATAAACCTATGAAAATAAATATCTTAAATTATCTTTGAATTTTCATTTAACACTAGAACGACCAAGCACTAAATGCAACTGGCATACATTGCCTTATAATAACAACAAAATAAGATTTGTTTAGATTTCGTATTAGTTTTGTTTAAATATCTAAATATCTAAAAGAAGTTTATTAAAAAAATTTCTCATGGAAACATATTTATAATTTCAATATCTCTAAAAGAAAAAATTAGGAGGAAGTCATTTTGACCCATCCGGTAGTTCTAGTGTTAAATACGAACTTTCGTTCCACGTTTAATATATTAGTATCGCGAGGGAAAACATCGAACTGCATTTTACTCTCCGTCTCTGTTGTAAGTAATGCACGAACTTGGTATTCGTAAAGCTGACCAACCACAAGTAGCATCAACGAAGACGAATGTAAAGGATAAAGCGAGGCTAGTCAGCCATTTCGGCAACGGGATTGAAATAAGTAATTCATAAATGGCCCGCAAATTTCTACTCCGAATAGCTATTCGCGGACGCGGATCCGGCCAAACCGGGCGTAGTATTTCCGTTTGAGTTTCGCCGGAATTGCTTCTGCAAATGCCCGATTATCGAAGTTCACACGTACGTTGGTTCGTGAAATGTTCGGCTGGCCTGTTGGGAATATCACGATCGTCAGCTATGGCCACGCACCGACTCCAGAGAATACGAGCTGGGCAACGATTCGATTGCAACGTTGGCGAGCTCGTTGTTGTACGCGGCTTAATTGACCGTGATAATGGCCAGCTATAATTCTCGCTTCGTTTTTCCTCACGCCGTGCATTATTCTTTCGATCATATTTCCGCTGGCGTTTAAACAACCTTGAAGCGTAACTTCAAGGAAGAAGAGCTTGCGACAACTTTGCGGTCGAGACAGTAGAATTTGCGATTTTGAAGAATAAAGAATAAGCTGTTACAAATTTCAACAAAAGGAATATCCACCGACTCGCATTCACTGACAAATTTTACTGTGTTACTTGTACCTGAAAAACTGCACACTGTACTTACAGTACTTTACTGTACTTATACTTGTACACTCTCTCGAACACGCTAACACCCATTCGATAGCTGACCTCTAACACGAAATGCCAGTATGATTTACGTATGTCTTTAACATTAGAATGACGGAGCACTTTTAAGTAACTGTTTTGTATTATTTTATAAAAATAACAAGAACGAAATATTTACTTGACGCAATACTCAAGATATTTACTTTACGTACGTAAAAATGAAATAAAATATTTGCTGCATGAAAGGACGATCTTGAATAAATTTTTCCTGGCTACGAAACGGAGCTGCAAAACATAAAGGGCGAGAATTACGATGGACCCCATGTGCGCGGGTGGAATCACGCACGAGGGCTTAGGGTGCTATCTCTCGCGTGCCTTTTATTGCGCGGGGACGCCTAATTTACCTCTATTAAATTCAGATGAATCGCCTAATATATTCAAATTGGCGGGCTCGCGCCACCCGGCAAAGTGAGCAGAGAGGTATTTCGATTGAAATCGATGAAATACAGAAGGCAGAAGCGGACAAACGCGAACGGGAGAAGTCGGGGACGCGGAGGGGTATAGACCGGAGAAACGCAGAAACGAAGAAACCGAAGCTAGATGGGGAATATCGACGCGGTTACATCAGTGAAATGAGAATTGAAGGCGAGGAAAATCCTGTCCGAGCTTAGGTACACTCCGGGACAAAAAGATAGCACACTTCGAAAAATTAACCTAATTTTTAGAACATTACAAATTCCATTCGTTTTACACGTATACTTTCGGAGTGTCTTCCTCGACTTTCCTGAATGAAATGAAATGGAGCTTCATTGACCTATCAATTTTTATTTAAAGAAATTATTAACCAAATACAGAGGGACATTATCCACAATGTCTTTCTTGACTTGCATGAATGAAATGAAATGGAGCTTCATTGACCTATCAATTTTTATTTAAAGAAATTATTAACCAAATACAGAGGGACATTATCCACAATGTCTTTCTTGACTTACATGAATGAAATGAAATGGAGCTTCGTTGACATATCTATTTTTATTTAAAGAAATTATTAACCAAATACAGAGGGACATTATCCACAACGTCTTTCTTGACTTGCATGAATGAAATGAAATGGAGCTTCATTGACCCATCTACTTTTTTTTAAAGAAATTATTAACCAAATACAGAGGGACATTATCCACAATGTCTTTCTTGACTTGCATGAATGAAATGAAATGGAGCTTCGTTGATCCATCTACTTTTATTTAAAGAAATTATTAACCAAATACAGAGGGACATTATCCACAATGTCTTTCTTGACTTGCATGAATGAAATGAAATGGAGCTTCATTGACCCATCTACTTTTATTTAAAGAAATTATTAACCAAATACAGAGGGACATTATCCACAACGTCTTTCTTGACTTGCATGAATGAAATGAAATGGAGCTTCGTTGATCCATCTACTTTTATTTAAAGAAATTATTAACCAAATACAGAGGGACATTATCCACAACGTCTTTCTTGACTTGCATGAATGAAATGAAATGGAGCTTCACTGACCTATCAATTTTTATTTAAAGAAATTATTAACCAAATACAGAGGGACATTATCCAGAATGTCTTTCTTGACTTGCATGAATGAAATGAAATGGAGCTTCATTGACCTATCTATTTTTATTTAAAGAAATTATTGAATATATAGAGGGACATATTGTGGATAATATTCGGTACATTATACATACAGGCATGTAAAAAGATGTTGACGTATTAAAATATTCATTTTCTTCGGTTTATAGTACGAAATGAGGGAAAGGACCATCCGGTCTCGAACTTACGAATTTCTCATTTGCCAGTGGTGCATGGTTTATCAAACAGGCTGCACTCAGTCGGGATGTAATTACGAGCTGGTGATATCGAAACTAACAGCCAGAAAACTCGGTCTAGAAACGAGACTGTCTGCTAGTGCTTGACCACAAGCTTATTCCCCAGCTGTCACTGAGAGCCGGGAGACAGCCAATGTGGTCACAATTAAACGGAATAGTTTAATTGCCCCCAGGTAATACACTCCAGACTTTATCAGTCGGATTTTGAAGTGGTCAGAGTAGATTGCTTTTCGAATGGCTGCCACAGAATTATCTGTATCTATATTATTAAGAAGATGGAGGAAGCGGTCAGAGTTATACAAGTTTAATCGAAAAAAGCTTATTGGATGTTCATGTATAATACGTAATCTCGTCATGTTATTTTTCATTCGGACATATGTATTTCAGGAGATTAAAGATATACACTAATTCCCAAACGACTATTTTGTTTCTTAACTCTTAACACTCGAATGGCGACTGTAAGGCGCCACTAAAAATTGCTGTGCCATTGTTCAAAATATCTTTTACATTATTAAATTTGTTTGTATTTAATAAATTACTGAGCACTTCTGTATCGTGCTGAAGTATATACAATATTCGTATGTATAACATGAAAAAATATATATACAGGGTGGAGCATTTTAAACAGGTCACCTGAATAACTCGCTTGTTTTTGAAGATAGGAGAAAATGCATTAGACCAAACTTACTTGGTATCGGGGGGCTCATAATCTGGTATTACCAATTTTTCTGTAGGTGGAGGCGTCAAGGTGATATGAAGGTCAACTCTGTTTTTTTAAACGGAACAGTATATTTTTTTGCTTATATTCTGATAGAGTGTTTCAAGACGAATACAATGACCTATTATGAAGGTCATTCAAGGTCACTCAAGGTCAAATGAAAGAGAAAACTGATTATCTCAAAGCACACTTCGAATACATGTATACTTTTTGATACAATCAAAGAATCTTCAAAAACAAGCGAGTTATTCAGGTGACCTGTTTAAAATGCTCCACCCTGTATAAAAGGGAAATATTCTAGGTCGGACGAAATGTTTCGTTTTGAAGTTAAAATAGCTTCGAGTGCAAAGGGTTAACTTTTGTCGGTAAGCGTATATCGAGTAAATACTATAAGATGCGATATCTTTTTGCGCCGGTGTGCATGCTAATAAAGATTAAAGATATTGAAGATTGACAGGGCTCGCTGGAAATTCAATGTTTGTTCGCAGCGCGGAATCGAGTGACGCGGATCAGAGAAAACAAGCGTCCGAACACTCCGTTTCGATCGTGACATCGGCCAAGAAAAATTCCGAAGGGTGAAAGAGGGCTCGCAGCACACGGGCCAAATCCAGGCAACGCTCGTTTCGAATAACGTTCAAACTCGGACGAAACTTCGTTAAAGCGTACCCTCTACCTACCCCCGGCACACCCTACCCGGCGTCGCGCGCGCGCCGCCCCTAAAAGATTTCCACGGACCCTCGGCAAGTGGATTATGTTCGAGCGTGGCCGGACAAAGTTAGCTGGAAGTTGCACGCTTTGTTGTCCCTCGGACCAGTTTAAGGCCGTCGGTATCCGGACGTCCGGGCAAATAAAGAAACTCATCCGACGAATCAAGTGGAAAACACGGCGGCCATGGCGTATTGGTGCGCGAGCATCGTCTCTCTTCCCCTCGGCTGGCTGGTACGTGCTTGTCCAGGTATAGCAGGTAGGCTATCGCGGAAAAAGCAACCTGCCCCGCAGAGACAGACAGAGAGAGGGGGGGGGGAGAGAGAGAATGTCGGTAAACAACGGCAACGATCCGTTCGAGGTCTTCGGAGGTTCCGGTTCTTCGACCCTCCGGGGATTAAGGAATTGAAGAAGTTCACTTGTTAAAATTCTAACGCTCGCCTGCTCCGGAAAACTTCGGCCGTTTCGCCTCGCGGGAAAAACTTCAATTAAACTCGCGGGATCGTTGGCAGCAAGGAAAGACGAATGTACGGGAACACCTCCAATCGTTTAAGGAGATTATTGATTTGACTGGCCGCGCACGGCTTTCTTAGCTTCCTTCCTCGAGACACATCGGAGAAACGCATGATCTGAGAATTTTTTCCACGAAAAGTATTAGACTGTCGCCTTAACCTTTTAGAAACGACGCGCCACTGTAGTGGCTTTCCGTGGAAAGCATCGGTTTGAACAGCACGAACCACTGTAGTGGCTTTTTTGCCTTCCGCGGCTAGGCGCGCCGCACAGTGGGCAAAAACGGCCTTTTTCAATTCAAAATCAAAGAACTTTCGATAGGAATGAGGTAGAGCGATGAAATTTTGTTTAAATGAAAGCTGAAACTTTGTAGAATATGGGAAAACTAGGGAGATTACGGTACGAACGTTTTTTAACCTTGAGAAAATTCGTTAAAGTTGCACAATTTCAAGAAAGTGCCAGTAGTAATGACAGCGATACGTCAAGTGATGACGAGATGCGAAGTGTTTCGTGTTTCGTAAGTAACTCAAAACGTTAAAATACTTCATTATTATTGTTTTTATTGTGTTTTATATATGAGAATACGACATACTTTCAAACTAGTGTGTTATCAAGTCATTTTATCGAAAAAATTTCATTAATTTGTGTCACAAAAATCTATTTTTTTAAAAAACCAGAGGTCGTAGACAAATTTTGAAAACAGATTTGAAATTAGCGTGAAAAAATCTATGGGAAACGATATATAGCATGTTAAAAAAAAAATTTCCGCGCGTATTAGCCACAAAAACAAAATTTTCTTGAAATTGTGCAACTTTAACGAATTTTTTCAAGGTTAAAAAACGTTCGTACCGTAATCTCCCTATTTTTACCACATTCTACCAAGTTTCAGCTTTCATTTTAAAAAAATTTCATTCATCGCTATACCTCATTCCTATCGAAAGTTCTTTGATTTTGAATCGAAAAAGGCCGTTTTTGCCCACTGTGCGCCGTCCCTGGGAGGCAGAGTTGCGGACAAACGCGCCGTGCTTAACCCCTTGCACTACTACTTATTTTGTGATTAGAACGATTAGTAATTCTTCATCGTTCAAAATTACATAGAAAAAAAAAGGTAGTTTATATTTATTATATGCCTATGTTTTCTCCAAATTTTATTGCGCTTTAAAGGGAATTAATAACATACGTATAGTGGAGTCGGAAAGAAAATTAACGATTGGTGATCTGTGGGCAAATGAATACGATGTATGTAATCAAATGGATGTATTATTTTTATTTAGGAGGTATAAATAAATAATCAAATATGTTAGTAAAACATATATTATCATTATTAGAAATCAAACATATGTCATATTCATTTGTCTGCATACACCAATCGTCAACTTACTTTCCGACTCGACTGTATTTATTAGACTCTGTTCAAAATCTTCATCACTAGTCTGAGTCGATATTGTAGGGCAAGGGGTTAAGAGGTTCAGAGCCAAGACTCCGTAATTCACGATAAGGTGGACCTCTATGATGCGCCAGGAAGAAAAGCCTGTTTTCCAGTTAAAAAAAAAAAAAGAAGGGATTTAAATGTTAACTATGAACACGAGAGTAGTACAGCAAACATTTCGGATTGCGTACACGTATTATTATTCCGACCCATTGGAATTTGGTGGTAGTTGAACCGGAACAATTGGAAAGATCGGGTACATGCAATTTCCTCGTATGGCGGATAGAACGATAACAATTGAAATTCGTTGATACCGTATCAGTTTTCGCATCAAACAGCCGAATCAAACGGCAACTCGGTCCTGAAGAGGGGGAAAACTATACCGTAACATACCATGACGAGGATGTAGAGAAGGGCGGCGGGTAGGGTAGTGGGGGGGGGGGGGAGAAGGGCCGCCAATGGCACACAGTATGAAACTTTACACGGTAGAAATGGAATTTCCGATAAACTTCGGACTCGACAACTCCGAGAGGACGGCTGGGCTCGCGAGATTCTTCTCTTCCATTACTGCCTGGCTGCCTGGACGAGTTTCTTTCGGTCTGGTCCGGGCCGATTGAAGCTCCGGACCGGCGCAAAAACCGGGAGAACGAAAATCGCGGTACCGGCGAGCAGGAAACGACCACCAAATACATAAGAGAAGCTAGTAGACCGCCGCAGAAGCTCGGCTACGTGAGACGCGTGCAAAGAGCGTCATTTTCGTGCAGAGATCGTTTGCCAGTCTCTTTATAACCGTTCCAAAAACGCGTGTCATCCTTCCTACAACTTCTCTCCCGCCGTATCCGCCATTTAGGACGAGCATAATAAAGAGACCGACAGCTGCGCACGTTTCCCTATAAACAGCTTCAGCCCGCTCCCAAAAACTCTTCATATAATCTAATTCAGTCCCGTTCAGCTATCGCCCGTGCATGAACGACTCGACAATATTTTTCCCTCTGACGTCAATCATATATCAACGAAATCTGCAACATGTCGAACACTGAAGCGTAATTACAATCGTCGAAGGGTCGGTGAAATTTTAAACATTTCGCGCTCTGAGACAGCAAAGCCTGAAACAGTTTAAACGTTGAAACGGTTTAGCCTTTGACACAGTGATACACATAACAAACCAGTAGACTGTAATAGCATTTCTCTTTGTATATTTAACTATGTTCCACCAATCCGACGATCTTGAAATTTTTTTACATATTAGATAGGTAACAGAACATCGTTCTTGAATTTTTCGGAAGCGGTCACTCGAAGGCTTGCTTGCAACCCCCATCCCTAAAAAATTAAATAATTTTATTCTACCCTTAATAATTTGATCACAATTCTGAAAAAAATATATGATACGAAGGAGGTAAGTTCGAATATTTTCGTTTTTATTCCATCCGAATATCTTAATTATCAACCGAGAAAAAAAATATATATAGTTAAGGGTATTTACCCTCATATTATCCTTAAATGAAGGGTTAGCGATTTAAAATTTTAGGGGATTGTCTTTCAGCCTAAAACGATGGTTTTCCATACAATACTAATAAAAATTGTCGCCGGGGCCGCTGGACCATTCTTATCCTCCTAGATCCTTTCCACTCTGAAATCAGACATTTCGTATGCGGTAACCTAATAGCATCGGGAATCGTTTCTGCGACCGTCAACGCGTCCCCGGAGAAACCCAGACGCGACAGATTTCGCTAATGAGACTCATATTCTATTCGCTTGATAAAAACGCGTCCGTCCCTTTGCCTTTGACGAGCTAACCCGCTCCGCCGACGAGCTTCCACGGACCACACGCGGTACCGCCATTTTTCTCGGCGCGTTCCCTCGTACATTACGCTCAAGTCACCAGTTTCGAAACTTCTGAACAACTTTCATTAAGCATCCCCGTGTTTTACAGTTTGCTTCGACGAGAAACCAGCCTGTGAATTATTCCGCGCGCAATCCCGCCCGACGATTTATCGATCACGTTGGTTCAAGTATTCGCTTTTAAGACGCCGCCACAGTGGTTCGGAATCATAAAATAGCTGGACAAAATTCATATCTCTTTCAACTATGTATTTTTAAAACAATACTTCATCGAAGAGACATCTAATGCTTTCACGTGAGACTGTAGTAGCGATGCTTTAGCGAGAGTTAAAAATTCTTAAAAATTAACAAAAAGGCAGATAAACACCTATGATCGTTTTCGATTTCTTGTTTCAGAAATGAATCAGTTCTTCGATTTAACGCTTTGACTGCTAAACTAGAAACCTCAAACATTCCTCAAATAAAAATTGAAAAATATTATATGTATGATATTGAATGGTCAACTCCAACTGTCTTGCATTTTACAGATCCTAATTGAATTTGGTACAATTAATGTATCGACGTGAAAATTCATTTTAAAACCTGGACAAATAATTCCGTCACCCACGTATGGGTGACATGGCAGTCGACGTGTTAATCTAGAAATAGTTATCAGTAGACATCGGATGTTTATGCAATTTCCAATTTTTATAGAAACATTTTAAGAAAGTGGAATGAAATAAAATTTTATTTTTAATGGGGACAGCCTTTGTAGATCCAAAGCAAAGAAAAATCGTGTTAAATTCTCTCGAATTTTATATTATAGCATTTTTTTAACATTTCCATAAGCCATAAATGCATAAAGATCCGATGTCTGGTTATCAGTATTCATTATCATTTTTTTAAATTAAAGCTGCAGAGGTTACGATGCGCTTCGGTGGTGTAAACATCTAAAATCTGCGCCACGGTGGTAATTTTTTACGAAAAACAAACGACCAACTTGACTCCGAAAACAGTGTCTTGAAATCGCCTCGTCCGCCTCGATTTTTTTCCAGCTCCCGATTCGATTCGGTCGGCGCTCTGAAATCGATCGCAATTTGCAAACAATTTGCAGGAATTGCCGGGTAATTTCGCCGAGCGACATGGCTGCCCGGCGAAGTCCATCAATCATAGAGCGTGTGCAAGGGTGGGGGCGGGAGGGAAAAGGAAACGACGGCCAATTTTCGTGAAACGGTCGCGCGTTTAAAAGAGTCACACCATGAAATAACGTTGGCCTACGAACGCTCGAATTAAAACGCTTAATATCCGTTGAAAGCGGCAGCACGTGTTATCGTTTCCAAGTGCCTGGACAATTGCTTATCTCTGACAGCAGTAATTTGAATGACATACGAGTTTTCATAAGCGGGAACACCATTTACGGATTTAAATGCCTCGGGAGCCGACTGAAATATTTTCGAACGAATTTTTCTAGAATTTATCCTCGCATCAGTTTCAACGTGAGCGCCATAACGCGAGGCAACATAAACAAAATTAATCTGTATCATCCGGTAACATGGTAGGAAACGTATCTGCCAACGTTTAACATTTATTCTTACTGCAAAGGTAGTCAGAGGATAAATGGAATTATTAGCTTCTCCGTGATTTTCCTATCTAATTGCATGACAAATTTCTGGACAAGGGCAACTGAAACTATTTGGACACAAATCATAGTGTATTTTCTAATTATTAGTATATTCCGCCAATTAACACTACAACTCCCAAACAGTAAATGCAACTGGCATACATTGCCTTATAATAGCAACGAAATAAGATTTGTTTAGATTCTGTATCAGTTTTGTTCAAACATCTACTACGAAGTTTATTAAAAAATGTTCTCATGGAAACATATTTAGAATTTCAATATCTCTAAAAGAAAAAATTAGGAGGGAGTCATTTTGACCTATCCGGTAGTTCTAGTGTTGATCAAAGAAATTGCCACAAATGAGTTGTTGAAAGTCTCATAAAAAAATTAGGAAAAATAAAAAATACCATACCATCTTCACTGAATGTAAAATTGTATTGCAGCACACATTGTTCTTGAAAGAACGTTTCATGTCAATTTATTTCTCTGGTAAATTTTACAATATTTGCCGTAAAGATTGCGTCATTTACACAAACCGCAGAGCAATGAAATGCTACGGGGCTATCGTTAAAATTAATTGCTGTACAAATATTTTCATGATGCGTTTCGCTAGTGTTTGCAGTAACAGCGATCTTCTTTGTTCGCTGAATGTCGTCGCAGCGCGCGCCGAAGAATTAGGTTCATCCGTCTACGCGTAAACTTTTAATTTCTTGCCGTCCATTGTTCGCGGATCGTTTAAGCGACGATTGTTTCCGAACCAGTCGTTGTTTCGTTTTATTCGCGTCACGAGTTTCCGGCGCATTCAGCGATCCTCGCGGCCCGTCGCGTCCTCGTTCTCGCAACGCGCAGTGATAATAAGGTTTCGCGTAACGAGTTTCGTCCTGCGAGCGTTTGCTTAATGAAATTCCACCGCGAAAGTTCGAAGAGTTTGAAACCGCTGGGACGCGTGTTGCTCGCCCGGCCGATCAAACTTCCTGCTCGTACACTGTTTACGTCGATGGCCCGCCGATTCTTCCGTCCCGAGCACCGATTATCCCCGAGCCTAATCTTCCAATATCGTGTCACCCTGGTACTTCATATTTTAAACCCTAATTAGTTTAATCCCTTCGATTCCTCTAACAAGAAAAGTTTAATTGATTCGATCCCAATGGGACTGACTTGGGCATCAGTTTGCGAGTTTCGTGCGATTTAAGGTGAATTCGAGCAACCGAGAAACGCTGCATCTTCGAGACTAAATTCTGCCAGCGACCGGAAATTCGTCGAAACAGAGTGTGTGCCGACGGATTTCGCGAGAACCGAGGACGATTCACGGCACGCTGGTAAAGAGAAGCTACCCTGAGAACTTTCAGTTGGTTCTAATGCGATTAGGTTGCGAGATGGGCGGAAGATAAATCAACCCTTGCCTCTCCCACCTTTATACCGATATTCAGACGGGAGCGACAGTCTGGAATAAATAATTCCTGGAAGACCCTCGCTTGGAACTGGCAAGATAAAAATCATTTAAAATTCCCAGGAGATCTTCGATTCGAATTTGCATAATAATCGAAAGCTGATTTTCCTGTAATAGCGCGTATTACTCACATCTTCGATTCCGTACCCCATTTCTATTCCCCACTTTTATTCGCCATCTTGATCCTCGGATAAAATTAATTTCAACCACGTATATATATGTATATACACGTATAGTTACTCGCATTAATATTCCCTCAGAGTATTACCTTCGTATTTTTTTAATCGGTTATCGCGGTTGTATACATGCACATTTTTCCGGAAATTAACATGTAATCGAGCAATAAATTTTACATAAGAAACTGTCGGATTTTCATGTCACAGTAACATTTAAGGTACACTTTATAAAAAAAATCTTTACGAACACATATTCGAGAAAATTGTGATCAGAATCATTTTTAGCGTATTCCATGCATGCGTGAACGTTATCTTTACGTTTCGGCACTCGATAGAAATTCTTTATGGTAATGATCGATGTATAAAAATGTTTACGATAAAAATTTCTTCCAAGATTTCGGATCTTGATTCGTGGAGTCAACAAAATTTCGGAGTCTGATTTAAGTTTTCAAGAAACTGAAAGTTTACGACCCATCCGCCAAGTAGAATTAATCTCAAACACTTAATTGGGTGTCTCCGCGATTCCCTTGAAGAACTTTCGCCCTCCTGACGAATGTTATTTACTGACTGTTCGCGCTCAGTCTCTCGCAGAACTGATCGAACGGCACGAATTAAAGTCTCGTAACTAATTAGCGTGCTGCCACCCGTGATATACGAAGACTGTGAAAAGTTAGGATTACGAATAATGCGAAACTAATTATCAATTGATTCGGAATTGGATCGGCCTTTCCAGCAAAGAATATTAAGTCTCGATACATTGAACTCAAATGTTCACTTCTCGGGTGAATGTAACAAAAACGAACCGCATATTCTGAGCTCATAATGTTTTGAGATTATACGTCACAAACATGAAACTTTACACGCGTCATTGAGAAATTAAAGATAGCACACCTGGGCTATCTTTTTGACGAGGGGTGTATATAAAAATTCAATTACGGAATCTAGAACGAATTGAAATTCGAACCGCATATTCTGAGCTCATAATGTTTTGAGATTATACGTCACAAACATAAAACTTTACACGCGTCATTGAGAAATTAAAGATAGCACACCCGGGCTATCTTTTTGACGAGGGGTGTATATAAAAATTCAATTACGGAATCTAGAACGAATTGAAATTCGAACCGCATATTCTGAGCTCATAATGTTTTGAGATTATACGTCACAGACGTAAAACGTTACACGCGTCATTGAGAAATTAAAAATAGCACACCTGGGCTATCTTCTTGACGAGGGGTGTATATAAAAATTCAATTACGGAATCTAGAACGAATTGAAATTCGAAAATGCAGGACATGTATTCGCAATTCTGCGGAACGGGGCTCGGATATTTCAATGCAATTAATGGTATGGAAGGAGCCACTCTACGGGCCACGGTGTCTCTTATCCATTTCGAGAACGCCTGGGCTCGATCGCGGCGGACACCCACTGCCAATACACGTTTCCATCTGATTTTCAGGTCGCAGGTTACGTGGCCGACGCTCGGGGACGGGCATGGCGCTCGTTTCTCGCTCGACTTTTTCGTTTCTTTTACGGTCAGCCGGGACGGCACGAAACGAACGACACAAGACATGAAGTGTGTCTGGCCGCTGAAATTGGGTGGCTGCCTGGTTACAGTGACAGGAGCAAATACATCGCGACCTGTATCGATACAGATCGCACAGGGGGCCATTTGCCGTGAAAAGCTTGGCCAAGAGTCGAAATTTTTATTTTGTCCCAAATAAACGAAACTTTCATCCAAATAAATGAATTTGAATATACAGGGTGTTTGGTAACTGGTGGTACAAGCGAAAAGGGGGGTGATTCTACATGAAAGAATAAGTCGAAAATATAGAATAAACATTTTTCGTTTGAGGCTTTGTTTTCGAGAAAATCGACTTTGAAGATCTGTCTGGTTTAGTATATGCAGCAAGTAGATTTGGTTGGTCATGATCAGACGCGTCAGACAATTCCTATCGAATAGCTTGCGTATTTTCTGCATTTCAACACTCGATTTTATTCTATATTTTCGACTTATCACCCTTTTCGACGAACACCCTGTATATGCAAATAATCTACAGTTTTTTTTTTACATAAACAGTAGCATTTAGTAACAAATGGATACTTACAAGTACACCATTCTCGTGATTAAAAAATTATATTTTTATTATCAGTTTCGTGACACTTTTTGGAGCAATTTTATGGCTTTTTATTTTACTTTTTCCCTGAAGTTTTGATAGAACGAAAAATCAAAAGTACTGCTGCACTGTTCTTGAAAATATGAGAAAACTTTATTAACCAAAGTTTTTCAATACGAACATGACTACAATATGACAATGAGAGTTTTTTGTAGGTGAAAGGGTGTGTATAAGACTATAATAATAATAATTGTTTAAATGTCGCACACTATATACTGACTCAAAATTCTAAACTGACTATCCAACTATAACGAACTTAGCCAGTGAATTTAATTCCCTGCCCAGTGCTATTTTTGCATGAAAATGCAAATTGTTAATTCAAGATATGCTTCGTGCAGTTGCATTTTGCATAAATTTGTTTCACTTTCGAGGAAAAATGGGGAATAATATACAGCGATAAAGATATTTTAAATCCGCTTAACTTTAAATCCGAAAAATGTGAAGGAAAAGCTAAATGCACGTGAATCATTATGAAAAGATACGAACACAAATTGGCAATTATGTTTTTTCAGGGGAAAAAGAAGTAAGTGATAAAGAGTTCTGAAGGGAAACGGGGCGAGGTGAAACATGTGCTCCGCGCTCGCATGCTCGCAGATAATTTTCGCGTGTCGAGCGGCGGTTCTGCCGCGGCCACTTCGATACCCATTGCAACGCACGGATCGCACAGTTTGTCTTCTTTATTGTCCGCATCAACAGCTGGCCCTGCGATTTTTCCCGGGAAATTTCGCGGTAACGAGCTTGCCGAGTTCTCTCTCTCTCTTTATTGGTCCGATTGGGCAAGCAGTAATCATTACAAACAGCAACATATTGCGCTGATAAAACGTGTTAATTTACCGCATGTATACGAACTTTTATAACCTCTGTGATTTTTGTATTACTAGTGTGCTCCATATATTTTCATACGATTTAAAACAACCAACCCCGTGAATTTAACCCTTAGCACTCGAATAGAGACTGTAAGGCGCCACTAAAAATTACTGTATCATTAGTAAAAATATTTTTTACGGTATTAAATTGGTTTGTATTTAATAAATTACTAAACACTTCAATACTGTACGAGTCAATTGCACCATTTTCATGTGTATAACACGAAAAGAAAATATGTAAAAGGGAAATATGCTAGGTTAGAAGAAATGTTTCGTTTTGGAGTTAAAATAGCTTCGAGTGCAAAGGGATAAAAGTTATGGCAGTACAGTGTCTACTCGATAATTGGAGACATATAATTATAGAAGCTAGGCTGATAAAATGCACTCGTGTGCGATACACGTGTAAATATACCATCGTGGAAATAAATCGTAACAGAGGCTTCAGAGATAAAACAAAAGAGAATAGATGATAAAATGTTTTGGAGCAATAATAAAGTAGAGATAGAAAAATCTTGTTAGTGACTCGGTACGAGTAGAAGATTGACGTACGAATATCGAGTTTTCTGGCTGCGAGTGCAGAGTAAATTGTATAAATTACAAGAAACACACGGTAATAGGATATAAAGTGAGTCGAATAATAGGGATTCGAGTTTCCCCCCTTATTTTTCCACGATTTCCATGATCGGCCCATCGTAACGGAAGACGCGGGGATAGACATGTCGGTGGAATGAGACGAAAACGGCTGGGAAGTCTAAGCATAACTGGATCAACACTTTAATTGGCTCTCCGCGCCTCTAGCAGACCGTGCATTCTTCCGAAGTTGCATTTCCACCGGGAACGGACACTTTGTATGCAAATCGATACTTCGCTAAGGACGTTGTTCCTCCGCTTGCTCGCTCGCTCTCGTGTGCTCAGCCTCTTGTTCGACATCTTAATGCGGCTCCGGAGCGAGACAAATATTTCAGTGTTCTTCTCGCGGTAATGAGCTGTCGCAACAATTTACTTTCAACCCGTTTTTCTCTCATTAGCACCAGCTTAACTCTGGCAAGCGAAGTTATAATTGATGTCGAGGTATATACTCGCTCTTCCGAATAGTTCGCACCTCCGATTGTACCAGACATACGTTTCGAACTATTTGAACAGCACTTTGGTTAAACTTCGGCAACCCAGAAATTGTTAACTTTTTCAAATACAGTCCCCTAGATTTTGAACGTTTGGAATTCGATCGTTAAAGAGGAAACACGTATTCTTTTGCAGTTTTCGATAAGGCAAGCCTGCTTACTAAAAAGTTTGTTTTAGATTTCAAAATAATTGGTTACTCACGAACCCCCCCCCCCCTAATAATTGACTCGTATCAACATACAAATTCCAGTACATAAAATCGGATTTTTCACGTATAAAAACCGATTTAGAATTTCACAAATTCATCCAGATAAACCCGGATTTTCAATTCGCAAACCCTACTGCTAATACGTGTAAAGATTCGATTTCAAATACATACTGTATTTCAAATACAGTCCCCTAGATTTTGAACGTTTGGAATTCACTGGTTCCAAAATTGATGCCGGCTAAAGTTGCAGTTCGTGAAATTTTTAGTATGGTTTCTGACTTCTTTGAAAAATAGTAAAAACGACTGTAATCTTTACCACAATATTTCTCTGAACGTTGCGAACAAAAATGAGAATTCAACATAGAGATTTACTATCCAGTAATTGAGATTGAAGACGCGGTGCAAGCAGCTTCAGAGCCACGGTTTGGTTTACCGGTTCACTATGACCCGAGCTCTACACGCCGTAACAAACGGCATTTGTCGTTATTGTAATATCACCGCTGAGAAAAAGAGAAATTCGAGCCATTTGTTACCGGCGACTTTATTAGAATTCCGACCGGCCATTCCGTGTCCCCTTTCAATAATCCGCAAAACAAGCGGCAGGCCGGCGAAATAACATTTTCCTTGGTTTTCTCGGTTTTCTTGGAACACAGTTGCGCCTTCGCGAGGGGACAAGTGGCTCCGATATCGCAGATGACTTCTGTCTACAGGAAACTCTCGTTCGGCTGATCGTAATTTATCCGAACTTTTCGTCCCTTTTCGTCCCTTCTCGTTCCCTTAGACAGACGTGCTGTACGTGACGTGAAAACGGCATGCGTCTGCGTGCACAAAGCCAGTCACGTGGATCCGCCGAAAGGAGAGCTCTCTCTCTCTCTCTCTCTCTCTCTCTCTCTCTATCTATCTATCTATCTATCTATCTATCTATCTCTATCTCTCTCTCTCTCTCTCTCTCTCTCTCTATCTATCTATCTATCTATCTCTCTCTCTCTCTCTCTCTCTATCTCTCTCTCTCTATCTCTATCTCTCTCTCTCTCTCTCTCTCTCTCTCTCTCTCTCTCTCTCTCTCTCTCTCTCTCTCTCTCTCTCTCTCTCTCTCTCTGTCGGTGAACAACCTCTGTCGTCCCTCGTCGACGAAGGTCGCCGTGCGATTTTTTTTCTTTTTTTTTTTACGACCCACTCCGTACATCCGGATCCTTTGTAATGAAATCCCAAGTTTCAGGTGAGAGTCCCTTTTCATCGCGCTTACATTTCGGCGATGTTCGACGGACGTTCTATCTTCCTAACTGTTCCGCGGCGAGAAAACCACCGCTATACCTTTCGTCACGTTAATTGCCACTCGAGATCTCCAACGGACACGGTTAAACAAAGTTAACGCTTTTTCATAAAACTGTCCTCGAAACTCGCCGCAAAGAAACGATTACGCTTTCGGTATCAACGACTATAAAAATTGAATCGCAGTTCGGCTATGCACCGGGTGTGCAAGCATCAAGTACCCTGACTTTACCGGGCTCGTTCTCATGATGCTAATTGAGGCGATTTCCAGTCAAAACGTTCACGTTCTTAATTAAATATTAGGAGTATCCATAAGTAATCAATTATTTGCAATGAATTTGTATTGCCTTTAATTCTGTACCGATCGTTAACACTAGAACAACCATGCACTAAATGCAACTGGCATATATTGCCTTATAATAACAACAAAATTGCATTTGTTTAGATTTCGTACCAGTTCTGTTTAAATATCTACTTCGATAGAGAAGTTTATTGAAAAATTTTCTCATGGAAACATACTTATAAATTCAATATTTCTAAAAGAAAATATTAGGAGCAAGTCATTTTGACTCGTGCGGTAGTTCTAGTGTTAAAGAGGAAACACACGTATTCTTTTGCAGTTTTCGATAAGACAAGCCTGCTTACTGAAAAGTTTGTTTCAGATTTCAAAATAATTGATTACTCATGGGTCACCCTAATAATTGACTCGTATCAACATACAAATTCCAGTACATAAAATCGGATTTTTCACGTATAAAAACCGATTTGGAATTTCACAAATTCATCCGAATAAACCCGGATTTTCAATTCGCAAACCCTACTGCTAATACGTGTAAAGATTCAATTTCCGCGTAAAGCAATTTAAATATTTATTCAACAAAAATTCTACGTGGTTAGGCATTAAATTATCATACGTGTACGCAACCGATGCAACCATCGGCGAACAACAGGGCTGAAAATAGTGCAAGCGGCAGGGGCGGTAATACTTTCGCGATAGATGACTAGCTGGGTTCCAGGGTTGTAAAAGTTTGTGTTTTAGTTTGCATAAGCTGGAAACGCTTGGCGCGCGCCTCTGCATCTTTCCGTATCGCAACGAGCACAAGTTTTCCTTGTACGAAATCTGAAGTCTGGATCGGTGGTCTGCTACCGTGAAACATGGCGCATAGTTCGGGTCAAGTCGGGTATTCTACAAGCCTTTTTGCCGTGCGTTCTACGATATTTCTTAGGGTTGTTTCTCAGCTGGAAACAGGAAGTATTTCAGGCTGGTTTATGTCCGGCTGCAATTGCATCGTTTGTAGCAGTAAGCGACGGAAAATACAAATAACAGTTTCCGAGAATTCTCTTTTTCATGCTGTCCGAGGCTGCTGAAACACCGTGTCGTTGTCGAGCCTCTGACAGAAATAGTTGAATTAAAATTGTTAACGCCGTCACCGAATCAATTATTTACACTCGCATTAAAAGGAAAATATATTTTATTCCTTTTGTCTCTTTACCGGAAGATAACTGCGAATTAGTGCAGTTTTACAAGCACAAGGGTTGCGAACGAAATGTTAAAAGTAAACGATATATTAAATATTGCCAAGTATTGAACATGTGGTGCAAAACCGAGTCAGTCTATTTTTGTTGCCATTGCTAAACTAGGAGACATTATAATTATTTTGATCATAGTTAGAAGTAACTGAAGAATTTTTTTTTTTTCAATAATTAATGTCTTCTAGTTTAGCAATGGCAACAAAAATAGACAGACTCGGTTTTGGCCAAGAAATCAACATTATAATTATTTTTATCATAGTTAGAAGTAACTGAAGAATTTTTTTTTTTCAATAATTAATGTTGATTTCTTGTTATTCTTCTATACTCCTAGTAATAAATAATGATTTATACAAAACTTGTGGTTATTGGTTCGGTTTCGCTCGTTACTGTATATGTTTTCTATAAAAATATGCATTGGTACAAGCATGCGCAGTGTGATCGCGACAAATGCAGAAATGTTGGTGGTAGGGATAATAGAATGATCGCAACGCGAAAAGGGTGTAAAGGGAGAAGGTGAAGTGACTACTCGGACAAAATTGTCCAATGAAACATCGTGTACGGGGATTTACAGGGGCAACACGCGGTTCGATGTGTCGTTGTAACGCGATCAAACAGATTGAAGCGGCCGTAAAACGCAACGCAAAAATTTCATCTAGATGCAAATAGTGGCCGCAAGGGGAGGTGGAGGAGCAAGGTGTATTCGACGTTCTCCGCGACACTGTTTACTATCTCGTTACCATGCCTGACAGTGATAAACTCACTCCAACAGCCGAAAGCAAGGCCACGCGAGGGGTCGGCTTTGCACGCAATCGTAGCTACGAGTTACGACGCCCCACCGCGCCACCACCCCCGACAGCGCCCTCCGCCCCTGTTGGCTCCTGCATCCCTCGTGGCCGATTCTACGCACGGACACCCGCAACCCTCCGCAACACTCTCTGGCCCTCATTCAACCCTTTGAAGTGTAGACGCGGATAGTTTTTGTGGAACGCGACCGAGCAATGGAATGAATAGCACTGGAATAAACGGTGTTCTCAGACGTGGCTGCGGCGGACCCCTTCACGCCTTTCAACCACGCCATTTTTCTCTTTCCCAACCGTCTATCACCTGAACGATGCTCTCTCTCTCCTCGCTCATTTCTTTCTTTTCTCCTTTCTTCTCCCTTTCTTCGGCCGCTCTGATAAACTATTGTTTGCCTAGACATTGAAACGTGCGACGCCGAGAAACTGCGACGATCGTTCAACAATTTATAAATGAACGGATTAAAGGGACAGATCACTTTAACTTTCCAGAGAAACTTTACTTCAGGAAACCAGGAATTTTTTAACTTTTTTTACGGAATCCGCTAGATTTTGGCGAGACAATGCCGAAAATCCTAGTTTCAATGTTAGGAACTCACTGGTTCAAAAGCTATGCGCGTTTAATGTTGACCGATTTTCAGCATTTTCGACAGGTAAGGGCGCCGCCATATTGGTATGCACTCAAATATCGGCCAATCAACGGACCCGCGAGGAGGTTATCTGTGAAAATCGCTCAACTTTAAACAAGCATAACTTTTGAACCAGGGAATTCCTAACATTGAAACTTGGATTTTCGGCATTGTCTCGGCAAAGTCGATATGATCAGATAAAGAAAGGGAAAAATGTCTGGTTTCCAGAGGTAAAGTTTAACCTCCGGAAGAAATCCACGTAGTAATTTTTTTTTTTTTTAAGTCATCGACGCGAGTTTTAAGAATGCCATTTCGAGGACAAAATGGTAACAGCTATGAAGTTATTATTTCAAATTGCCAGCTATGTCTTGAACCGAGTTTTCTAACGGCCGTTCCGTCGTTTCGCTTTGAGATTTACGCGGGTTATCTGATTTTTTGAGACTATAAAAAGATCGTAACGGAACGCTACGTTGTAATTAAGACCGTCCTCCTTCGCGGTATATTTTGTGTGAAATAATTTCCGGGGTTTGCGTGCGAAAGAATTATTAATTATTCTATGCGCGAGCAGTCAAAATTCACATTCATTAAGCGATAAGGCTAGATCTTTCAATGATATAATTTTCCTTCGCAACGTTATAACCGGTTTTGGCTGGAACAAACTTCAGGTTAGCTTGCAGCACGAAACAGTCACTGGATAATGGATTAGCAGAGAATAATTACGGAACGATTCATTAACTGAAACGCTTAGACATCGAACATTTAAAAGAGCTTTAATGTTGTACCGCTATGCTGCTATTAATATTTTATTTAAATGTTAATTTCCCATGGCCCGGTAGCTGTCGACCTCAATTAGGAGATGAAATTAGTGCTGGGTGATTATTCAATGTTTTCCACGGCCAGCGTAATCGCCATAATATTTTTTAATTATTTCGAGATTCTGTCCTGACTTAGATTAAATTTGACTCTTATCAAATCCCTATTTTAGGTCTTTAATCATTTATTCATTAACCTATGTCGGAACTGCTCTAAAGAATGGAGAAAATTAAAAAGATACGTTTCACAAGTTAACTAGATGTTCTCTGTAATGTATTGTATGACGTCCTTGCTAATATTTCTCGTTGCAAATTTGATTCGGAAAATAGTGAAAAATTATTTCTACGCTACGAGCAGGAATGCCAACCCATTAAATCATACACGCAGATCGCACAACGACCGCATTCAGACATTTTAAATTTCGCGGTGAAATTATTGTAGCTTGACGAGCTTTGAATACCTCCAGAGAAATGTGTCATTTTAATGACTTCGACCCGATGAATCGTGAGTCCATTTTACGTAAGAAACTATGAAAGGAAAGTAGTATTACACGTCGTGTATTTGTGGAGACCTACTAGCTTACAAATTTCAATTTTTGCATAAAAATTCCTGAAAGTTAGGAAGACAAAATTATATTCTCCCTGCGAAATATTCTAAAAATCCTAAAACTAAAATGCTACTAAAATCTAAAAAATGGTAACGATTCCACGAAGTTAGTTTTTGATTCTTCCTATGATCTCCGTTATTTATTTTGTGGTTACAGTGTGATTCGAAATTCTTCATAATTTAAAATTTCATAGAAAAAATAAAGAAGCTTTATATTTATTGTATGCTTTTGTTTTCTCCGAAGACTATGTCGGCTGCGACAACTTTATTTCAGTTTAAGTAATAAAAATGTCGGTTTCAATTTAATAATCGAAGCTAACCATAAAAATGCTCACAAGAATGAATTCCTAAACGTTAACAATTTTTTTAAAATACCCCGACTGAATGCTAGAGTTCGTCCGGGTCGCAAAACATCGGTTTACCTCAGGAGAAATAATACCGACAAGAGATCAAACAGCATCCGATTTATATCTCAATATCGCGGAAACACGGTCCACGTCAAATAAAGTCCACATCAAAGCGGCTGTTTTAAAACCACCCAGAAAATTCATAGTCGAGGGCGGTATCGGGTGTGCCGGTGCGTTCGTGGTCGGCTCAATTGCGCATATCTTCCGGACGAATAAAACAGGCCAGACATGCCTGATAATTAACTAAATTGCAATTATCCCCTGGGCTTGGCGATCAGAAATTACGAGGACCGTGTAAGTGGCAAATAAATGAACGACACGAAGGAGCGGCATATAATACCGTCGCATGTTGCACGACTGTTACGACATCTTAACTGTTTAGTTCGTAATATGAATATACAGAGTGTCCCAGAAAAACTGAAGGAAAATGATGATTCCTGAAGTAATTCTAAGACCTTTTTTCTGTATAAATAAATTTAATCTGTTTTATTTTCTAATTGCACAGTTATACGAAAATCCTAAAGTTTCGCTTCGACCTCTATCCATAACTATAAAAACGGTGAACAAGTATAAACAATGGTAAGTAATTTGATTGCACGAGATGTGTAGATCGGAATTGTGATCCTCGATGCTGTAACTCGTTTTTACGAATTGCGTGGAGTCGTAGATCCTGCTACGCCGATTTACGGCAATATCTTGAAATATTGGCTGCATGAGAGCAACTACATATACATGTATCGCTGAATCGTGAAGCGTGATACATCACTTCAACTTTTAGAAATATATATCACGTTGTTGTCGCTTACATATACGTTTTGGTGTTCAATTGATTTTTTTTTTTTCGAATTTTGATTGTGTCGTATCTCTTACCACCGCGGTTCTGTTATGATCGATAATTCATAGCGTCCCTGTATCGATGGTACAATTATGGAGGGGGTGATTCTGCATGAGAAAATTAATCGAAAATACGGAATACATTTTTTTCTTGTTTTCGAGAAAATCGACTTTCAAGATCGGTCAAGTGCCTAGCATTTATAGGAAGTAGAATCAGCCGGCCATGACCAGACACGTCACGCGATTCCTATTCGATGGTCAGTGTGTTCGCCGAATTTTCAAATTCGATTTCATTCAATATTTTCCACCAATTTTCTCACGTGGAATCATCCCCTCCACGGCTGTACCATCGATACCGGAACACCCTGTACAAGATACAGTGATTCTCGAATTCTCTTTTCGATATGTACGAGATTGTGGCTCTGTTGCTACGAGTGTTAACTGTTGGAATGGGAGCTTGTTAGTCAAAGTCTGTATTACTATTTCATATTGCGGGTGTTAACGAGATTTACGGCCGGAAACTTGCCTCGTTCGCAGGTTTACCGAACGCAGCATCCGAGTGGCAAAGTCTGAATCGTCAAAACGCGGCCACAAGTAGATTGAGGATCTTTACGCAAAATACAGAACTTCTGCGCTTGTTGGAAGTAGACCGCGGACATTGTAGATCCAGACATTGTCAGAATGGTCGGATTATCTACCTCGTTCGCTCTTCGCAGAACAGTTTCAAATTGTACAGGGTGTAACAAAATTTAGTGTCATGGTTTTGACAGATGGTTGTACACCTTCGGATCGGTGGAGATTTGTTAAAAGAAATTGCCGCAAAATTGATTTTGACCTTGAGATTCAAGGTCAAATTTTTTATGCTTGTATCGCATTCTACTCACCATGGGGACTAAACTTGTCAAAGGAACCATGGGTCAAAACTTGACCGTTCTCATAAAAAATAATATTACAGTTATAAAGTAAGCAGTTACTATTATTATTATTATTATTATTATCAATTACTAACGTAATTGATCACAATTAATATTACCTTTCAAGTCATGAAAGATGTTCATCTTCTATTTCTTCTTCTAAGCCAAAGAACCGATCCCAGCGAAACACGAGAAAACTCGTGAGCGGTCCTTAACAGATGAGACGCGAAACACGAGAAAACTCGTGAGCGGTCCTTAATGTGTTAAGCAATATTAATCAGAATGGATCGGTTCTTTGGCTTAGAAGAAGAAATAGAAGATGAACATCTTTCATGACTTGAAAGGTAATATTGATTGCTTACTTTATTAGTAATAACTGTAATATTATTTTTTATGAGAACGGTCAAGTTTTGACCCATGGTTCCTTTGACACTTTTTATCCTCATGATGAGTAGAATACAATGCAATAAAAAACAAATTTGACCTTGAAATTCAAGATCAAGGACACTTTTGCGGCAACTTTTTTTTACAGATCTTCATCGATCCGAAGATGTAGAATACGCCTACGCTTGCCAAAATCAAACCTTTTTATACACCCTGTACGTCTTTGGAAGCGTTGAATAAATCCAACATTTTTTGTAACAAAGAACAAATGAAAGATAAACCGAAAATCGAATCAAGACTTTTGCAATGACCAAATCGCATGGTATCATCGACAATGGTCTTTCGATCAGCGATGGATGGAAAGAAGGAGGGTAGAGAGTAAAACCATCCGAGACCTACCCTGATGAGGACTGTAGTCCGATCGTCGACGAGCCCGTCCGTCCGGCGACCCGGTGGGACCTTCCGGCAAAGGCGAAACGACGTCGGACGAGCCTCGTCTTGATCCGACGCCAGACGAGTGATCCGAGTCTCTCCGATGTCTGGCCACGTGGGGCGAATCCTGAGGGGTGCCGTGACCGGAACTCATTGGTGTTCTCAGCGGAGAGCCGTGGGAGGAATACGGAGAGCCCGGCGGTTGTATCTTCTCGGTGCCTTTAAGCGAACATCTAGTGTGACGGATTGACCGACGCGAGGCGACGCGACGCGACGGTCTCCCGACGACTCGACCACGAGAGTCATGAGAGCCAGGAGAGACGAAAGACCGATGGTGGATCGCAACGAGATCGAGCACGAGGATCATCCTGTCGCTTTATGCGCTCGGGGGACTTGAAATCGCCATTCTTCTAGCGAGCCGGACGGAACCGAGCAATAATCACAGATCCCTATTTCGCGTGTACACAGGGTGTACCGGGTTTTAACCCCCTGCGCTACTATTTACACTTGGTGATTATAATGATTAGAAATTCCTCGTCGTTCAGGATTTCATAGGACAAAAAGATAGTTTATATTTATTGTGTGCCTATATTTTCTGCGAAGGATATACAGCGACTCCCACTAATATTCGGACACTTTTAAAAATCGACATGTTTCCTTTTTCACGTTATGTAGCGAACCAATTGTTTTAACCCTTAGCACTCGAGTGGTGACTCTGAAGCACCACTAGAAATTGTTGTGGCATTATTTCAAAGAAATTACAAAAGATATTACAAAATATTTGTTACATTACAAAATTTGTATTGAATAGATTACTAAACATTCAAATATTATATATGGAAATCGGGTCAGTTTCGTATGAATAAAATGAAAATATTCCAAGACAGAAGAAAAATTTAGTTTTTGAATGAAAATAGCGCCGAGTGCAAAGGGTTAACTTCTCAAAAAAATTCAAGTAGTATAGTCCAACATTGAACGTCAACTGTATATCAACTACAACAAAATACAATTTTATTTCGGTTTAAAGGAAATTAGTAACATACATATTTATCAGGCTCTGTTCAGAATTTTCATCACGAGTTTGACTCGATATTGTGGGGCAAGGGGTTAATGGACAAACTTGGGGAGCATATCGTACAAGTGGAAATAAGAAAAAAATGTTATTTGAAGTTTGCTGGGAAACGTTTTATTACAAAGTTAGAAGGGAATAAAGTTAGAATCGATGACGGCAGATTTTACTTTAATTTGTCCATTAAAACCCGAGACACCCTGTATAAACACACGTGGTACGCGTGTAATAAACGAATGCGGATCTTAATCTGTGCAATATTAAATATACGGGGACCCGTGTATTTCAATTTCACGAATACTCGTTCCATTTGCATTGCACACACACACGTGTGTATTTTAACCATTTGGTTGTTAGCGCCCGAAGGCGCTTTTAAAATATGCTTTCGGGGTACTGTTGGCGCCCATAGACGCCTAACTTGAACTCCGTTTATGTGAACGAAATTTTAACGATGCCCGGTTGACTCTTGCCGAGCGAAATTCTCTCTACGACCCGAAAACGAACCAAAAATCATAATAACGGCAAACGTACAGAGCTATACATGTAACATGTACATGCCACCTTATAAAGAGTGCTTTCATATCAACATCAACAGAAAAAAATCTGCAATTTCATTTTCCCGCGGAGCGTATTCCGAGCTGACTTTTAGGATAATTGAAAACGACCGAAACTCGTGTAACGCTGACTAAGCTTTGAGGTGATTCCTTCCAGCTGAAATTGCCCATCCACTCTATATATTTTTTTTTCCTTTTCATAAACACTCGGATAAAATAGAGAGCTTTAAAAAGCCTGCGGTCAGATTTACTTTATTTTCGTGCACATCATGGATACGCCTGGAAGTCCGTATTAATACCAGCATTGCAACTTTCGCGAAAAATTCTATCAAATTGCTTTGAAATTCAGGTATTTATCGTTAAAAGGAAAATTTATTTCTCATTATGATTCTAACTATGCGGAATAACAAACGCTTCTAATAAATATTATTCAGTTTGACAAGAGTTATTCGAAGAAAAACTCGAACCCTGTGACGTCTAAAAAAAAAAAAAAAAAAAAAAAAAAACGAGAAAGCTCCCATTGTCCCCATACCTGTTGATCCAGAAAAATCTATTGCACGTCAAAGCATCGCACCTGTCCCATTTAATTTGGCACAAAAGATGAAGTCGATACGGCTGTCGGGTGAACGGAAAAATAATATTCGTTTTTTACCGCATTTCAACAATAATTAGTTGAAAGCGGAAAAAAGATTACAGAAGCACTAATTTTCTGCAACAACGACATAACAATTTGGTAACTCGTAACGGAATTATAATCTCAAAAAATGATGTGAACTACGCTGAAAATAACACGGTATAATAAATTGATATACAGGGTGTCCCAAAACTGTTGTACGTCCTTGATGTGATACCCGAGTTCATTTGAAGTAAATTTGCGAGAATGCTCTGCGCGGCTTCGTCAAAGAGTTATTAACGAAATTCCTGGACCAATCAGAGCGTGGCATTCCGGAGGCCGTCCGCTGTAGCCGCGCTCCGATTGGTTGTTGTGTTTCGTTAATAACTCCTTAACGAAACAACGGGGAGCAATTTCGCAAAGGGAAAAGGGTTGCTTCGAATGACCTCGGGAATTCAAGGACCTGCACCATGGAACACCTTCTATAAATAGCCTTCCCGCGAGCCCAATCAAATAAATGTAATCGCAGCGGAAAGTGTATCGCGGAATTTCAGTTCGCAAAAGCGTCAAGTTGCCGCAGAAACGATTTGGCGCAGAACACGTACACTACCGGCCATAAGTGTTTACCCACCCACATATTTTTTAACATTGTAGGTCACGGTTCTACGGTTCAGCTTCAATAACTTTGCTATTTCTCTGTTACTTTTTCCGATGCTATGATGGAACGTTTCAATCGATAATTCTTTTCTCCCAGACATTATTTGAAATTTTCGCAAAATTCTTTAGGCACGTGAAAATCAACTGTTTACTGTATGAAAGCTTAATGCAGTATGAAATGCAGTATGAAATTTGAGAAGACTAAGATACCTGTATTACCTGCGTTCATATTCCCTACTGACCGTTATAAAAATTTCAGAAAAATGGGTTTCTTTACCTGAACTCCAAAATTGTCGTTTTTCATAAAAAGCTGTAAACTCGTTTACAGTACCTGATTGTGTATGTACAGAATATTTTGAATGTTTTTTATTAGCCTTATAATTAGGATTTAATGCTACGGACATTTTCATAACAATAAAATACCTATTATTTGAATAGTAACGAAATTTGAAGGTGGGTAAACACTTATGGCCGGTAGTGTATTTCGAGGGCGGCCATCGGGGTTGGCTATCTTTTAATCACAGACACGTCGAACGCGTCGTAGTTCGTCGATCGACGCGGTTCAATTACTCGGCACGGCGATCACTGCGGAATCAATGAACGTCCGATGACGAATTTCGCTCGCATCTCGTACGACGACCGGTTCGATCCGTCCCCGCGATCGTTTAATAATCGAGCACAGTATCGTCGTGGAGGCGCGTGTACACTGCGTTTTCCAATATATCGTTCGCCCCCGAGGAAAAAAGTGGAGCAAATCGAATTATTTCGCACGTACTCGATTCTATCGGCGAACGCGAACGGTATGGTAAACATCGCGGTCGGGGCGAGCGCGCGCGCACAGGACGAATCCTCGTGCAAAAATCAGCCGAACGTGTCAAACGAATCCTCCTCGAAGCTGGCGAGGCAAAAAATTCCTCGCGAAACTAAAATGTCGGTGAAATTCGATTTTAGTCTAATCACCCCCGCTGCGAATTACAATTCGTTCCGTGTTTGCCCGGTGTTTAAGCTAGCGCTGATAAGCATTCGTGGCGTCGAATCAGATGATTCTCAAAACTGCGTTGCAGTATTTTAAATGCTGTCCATAATTTTCCATACAACAAGCATGCGAATATACAACGAAAGAAACGAAACGGTAAGCTGCAAAAGCTATCGATATATAATACGTAGATTTTCGAGATTCAACACTTTATAGCGCACGTAAACGTGTCAATGAAACTAAAAGCTCCGAGAAGATTTTTCGATTTTGGCTTTTATATTGCATACGTTCTTTGTTGTGAGCCTCGTTTCATTTCATTCGTATACGTCAAGAAAGGCACTCCGAAAATACAGGGTTTCACGTAAGAGGGTGATACAACCCGCAGGGGGTGAATCTACATGAAAAAATAAGTCGAAAAAAAGAGTAACGTTTTTTTCGTTTGTGGCTTCGTTTTCGAGCAAACTGAGTTTGAAGGTCCGATGGGTTCGCGTGCTCCAGCGTATGCAAGAAGTAGAATTGGTTGGCCATGATCAGACACGTCAGACGATTCCTATCTAATACCACTAGAAGTATGCGAGAACCCGAAAATATCGGGAACATGATGATCGGATCGAGCCGAGATCCCGAAAATGTCGAGATTCCTGAAGGAATAGGTTTCCCGAAAATATCGGGGTTCCCGAATGACTTGGGTTTCTCAATAAACTCGAGGTTCCCGATTGACTTGGTTTTCCCAATAAATTCGAGGTTCCCGAATAACTCGGTTTTCCCAATAAATTCGAGGTTCCCGAATGACTCGGTTTTCCCAGTAAATTCGAGGTTCCCGAATGACTCAGGTTTTCCAATAAATTCGAGGTTCCTATATGACTCAGGTTTCCCAATAAATTCGAGGTTCTCGAGTGACTCGGGTTTCCCGATAAATTCGAGGATCCCGAATGACTCGGTTTTCCCAGTAAATTCGAGGTTCCCGAATGACTCAGGTTTCCCAATAAATTCGAGGTTCTCGAGTGACTCGGGTTTCCCGATAAATTCGAGGTTCCCGAATGACTCGGTTTTCCCAGTAAATTCGAGGTTCCCGAATGACTCAGGTTTTCCAATAAATTCGAGGTTCCTATATGACTCAGGTTTCCCAATAAACTCGAGGTTCTCGAGTGACTCGGGTTTCCCGAAAATTCCGAGATTCCCGAATAACTCGGTTTTCCCAATAAATTCGAGGTTCCCGAATGACTCGGTTTTCCCAATAAATTCGAGGTTCCTCTATGACTCGGTTTTCCCAGTAAATTCGAGGTTCCCGAATGACTCAGGTTTTCCAATAAATTCGAGGTTCCCGAATGACTCAGGTTTTCCAATAAATTCGAAGTTCTCGAATGACTCGGGTTTCCCAACCCGACCCGATATTTCGAATGCCCCCTCACCCGTAAATAGCACGAGTATTAGCTGCACTTCCAAACTCGATTTTCTCGAAAACGAGGCGTCAAACGAAAAAACATTATTCTCCTTTTTCGACGTACTTTTTAATGCAGATTCACCTCCTTGCGGTTTGTAGCACCAGTCACATAAAAAAAGAAACGAATAGAATTCGTAGTATTCGATAAATCACATTAATTTCAAGGCGTGTGCTATCTTTTTGTCCCGTAGATCCTCCGATCGCGATCCACCAGAGCGGTCCTCCGTTTCCCGGAAATCACGGTACTACAGGGCAAGGGTATCCTTGGCGAAGGACGCGATGCGACGAGATGGGACGCGACGGTACGCGCGCTGATATACCTTGGTGAAGGACTGGCGAATGATGAGAAATTCCGGAGAGGACGGTCTGATGCGTAGGCGGAGAATGAACGAGACCGGCGGGTCCGAGAGGGTTGACGAAACCGTGGATCGGATTCCCATGCATGGGATTGCCGTGGATCGAGCGCGATGGTACCATTCCAGGCAAAGGTATCCCCCTAGTTTGTACCTCGTGAGAGGCTGAGACGGGCATGACGTTCGCGGCCGGATGACCAGGAACGGGACTACCGCCATGTATGGAGCCTCTCCTGTGCTGCGACATAATTGGAATTCGATGACGGGCGACGAGGACGAGATACGTACGACCTGCGGCGGGGGGATACTTCGCGCGGGGGAGGGGGATTGGGGTGGGGGAAGGCGGCCCTTAATGTCTCCTGAAGATCGACGACATCTGTACGATCGAATTCGTCGCCGGGAGCAGGATCGTTCGAGGGTCTCTTCTTGTCCGCTTGCTCGATATCCTCGAACTCTCAGTCTCTTCGCGTTAAACGATCATTCGCGTAGGTTGATTGCTCCTCGGAATCAGGTTCGTCGAAGCTCGTCGAGTAGAAATAAAACGAAATCACTATGATCACGGGCACGTGGATTCGAAAATATGTAAACCGATGGTGCCCAGACACAGAAATGGTCTCGAGTCGTCGTCAGGTAAAAAGAATAAAAAATCACTTCAAGCTACACCGATGATTTCCCACCGAAGAAAAAGCTTGGTCCTCTTCTCCGGAAAAATGAAATCACTGCGATATCACAGCTGATCCCGCACAAAGATACTACACAAAAGTTGTATGGACGCGACAGGGGACGAAGAATCTAGTTGTCTTCGATCCGTAGCGGTTAATGACGCGTCCCGGGAGGGTAGCTATAGCCGAGAAGTGCAGACCGACTTCCGTACACCACGATTATCATGCATCCTTCCGCCGGAATAATTAACGTCGTTCGGCCGGTGGCATGACGGTCCCTCGTGTCAGGCGAATTTCACGGACTCTGCGCGCCGAGATTTATCGCGGAACGTTTACACCGGTTGAAGAGCCGGGTCTACGCCATTCATCGTTCAGCCAGCGTGGGTATGAAAAATTCGACGGGATCGATGCGTTTGATATGTAGTTCTACGTCGTTGTAACGATTCTCCAAAGCGAGATCACTTTCCAGCCTTCGAAGAGCTAGAAAATCAAAGAGAGTCTCCGGAGTTTTTTCGCCTTCGAAAAATACGCTTTTAAGGTTTCTCGCGTAGCACAGAGAGGTACAGTCAGGTTGTGGACGACGAGCTTAACCGGCACACAGCTCGGTAATAAATTCCTCTCGCTTTCCACGGGATTCGTTGGCCCCGGCGTAGCTCGCTTTAAGCATCAATTATTAACGAAAGCAGCGCACGCGTTTTAGAAACGGCTTGCGGGCACGTGTTGGCACCTATCTCGGTCTCCTCTAGCCGGCTATCGAAGCCGATTCCGTTTACGCAGAGAGTGGGCTGGCACTCGTGAAAACGCCTCGTTCGATCGTGTCACCGGCGGTCTCCTTATTATCCGGTCTCGGCCTGTTCCGATCTTATCCGAGCCGGCACACTCCCTTATCACTGGGCCACCGTTACCCTATCCGACGATCCAACGTCCTCGACTGAACCGCGCCAGGAGAACTACGCGACCGGTCACCGGCCGCGACCTTGCTACACTCGACTTGTTGATTTAAGACACTTGTTGGTGTGACCGTAATCGCGTCCACCCTTGATATGTACTTCGACGAGGTGTCGCTCGGATGACCGGAATAACGTGCGTTCCGCGAAAAGTCGTCGCAGGAAGAAGACGTATCTCGAATACCGAACGTCGTCTCGGACTACGAGTCGAGGGTTATTACGGGTCGGCGGGGTCAAACGATTTAGCCGAACACGCGATCACAGGGAAGAATAATACGAAATCTTGCACCGTGAGCAGAGGCGAGGTAGGTCCTAATTGACAGCAGATTCGAGATATGCACGTATAGTAAGGAAACCGGTGTCTTGCACAGTGACGAGTCTCGTCGCAGACAAAACTAGCAGTTCGATCACAGAGGTGTTACAGGAAGATCCTCGACGATCGAGTCACGTGATTAAAGAAGAAGGATCGCCGGTAGAGAATTATCCACAGGTGGAACACTGTTCGTCCGTAGAGTGCACTTTTCCACGAGAGTGCCACGTGTGTCTAGCGGCTCGCGAGGCGCGCACAGCGAGGGGAAAAAAAAAGAGAACTCGAACGAACCAACGTATTGTTCCGCGTTCCGCACACGGATCGACGCGACCCGGCGATTTTGCGAGCCGAGCAGGACTCGCGACGCACACAGGTACGAACCACCGGCTAGAGGGCGATTAAAAATCGCGAATGCCGGGCGAGCGGTGAGCGACCGTCCGCGAGCGTAGTCAGCGAAACGAGTATTCCTCGAGCGGGCAGACACGGCGCTGGTGTATTTTCCGCGAGCACGTTTTTGGCGGCGGTTGCGGGAGCGTCGCGACGCCGGCAGCGTCGGGGTGAGTCGTCCGTGTGCGACAGGGAGCGGCCGCGCGAACACTGAAACCAACCCATGCCTCCTCCACCACCGACAACACAACCACCATCGAGGATGCCGCACCCTCTCCTCCACCAGCGGCCTGCCACCACACCGGTGCTGCTACTACCCTCTGCTGCTTGTGCCGGTGCTGCTACCTGCTACTACTTCTACTACTACTACTACTACTACCATTACTACTATCGGCCCGTCGTCACCACCACTACCTGATCCACCGAGCTACCCTCGCGCGCCACTACCACTATCACCGGCCACCATCCTTACGACCACCATCAGCGACCGCCTCGCCAACCCGCCGGATTCTCTACCCTTCAGCCACTATCCATTGCCACCACCCTACCCTACCCTACCCTACCCTACCAGGCACACCGTTTCTCTTGTGTAGGTGAAGAGCAACCCCTCTTCGTCGTCTACCCCCTCGACTACCGGCAGCAGGTAGATACTGACGACGCTACTACTATCTATCCCCCTCCCTCTTTACCCCTACTCTGTATCTCTCTCTCTCTCTCTCTCCTTCTTCGACACCCTCCACCTTCGAACTCTGCCATCCTCGGCGATATATACGGTCTACTCCCTTTCTCTTTTACATTCCCATCCCTCCGCGCTCGGAACCCCTTCCCAGCGCCCCTACCACCACCACCACCGCCGCCATCACCACCACCATCGCCGCCACCAACGCCACCCTTCTTCCTGTCCCTCTGTCGTTCTCTTCGGCTCTTTCTTCCCGACACATCGAGCCCACCGTGCGTGCCTACGTGCACACGCCGCGGCGCCACGCCACGCCATGCCACGCCAGGTCGTAGGGTACGCGTACAGGGCGTACCGGCCACCTTCGTGTCACGATACACGGGCGCGTTAGGCGTGCGTAATTACTCGTCGACGTCGTTGCACCCGCGACGCGACCAACCGCGTTTGTATGTTAATGAACGCCCGGCTACACTAGTTTCTCGCTGTGACGCGGGTCGATGGACTTTGCAAAGTAGTCGTCGTCGTCGCTCGCGCGAGTTATGTTGCCGCCCCGGACCACGCACGAACACATACACACAATACGGTGACCAACGAATTGAGACATCGCCGGATCGGTCTACCGAATTTCGGGGCGTCTTGTCGGAAAGCGTGAGAAATTGCGGGAGAAAGCTTTGAAATTGAACCGAGATTCCTTGTTTGTTCTATTGGATTGGCGACTAAGTGATTGCGTATTTTAACACTTGGAACGGCAAACAAGAAAGCTGAAAAAATTCCACGGAAATCAAAGTAAGTTATTCGATAAAATGGAAATTGAAAAGAATTAACCCTTATGTGGGCAATCAAACTTTTCACGGTTGTTGGGCAACCGGGGTACCCGGGTACCCCGAGCGTTAGGTGCCGATATATAAAAAATAAAGTGACAATTTTACTTTCATGCTTTCCCATAACTTTTAGTTTTTTTGTCTATGGTATACTAAGTATTGTTTTAAACAGTTTAAGTGAAGCAACTGCTTCAAAAAATAGTATAACTCAATGCTAAGATCAAACTTTTATGCTATTCGTATGTGGACGTACGGTATTTGACTCTTCGACTTACACAACAGTACAACAGTATTCAACTTTATTTGGTCACAACCAAAATGTTACAATATATTCGTATGTGCCAAAAAAAAAAAAGAAAAGTTTGTTGTATTACTATCCACAATGCACAATGATAATGTTGTTTCTGGGCCAAAGAGGAAATCAGAAATAGTCTACTTCTATAAGAAAACAAAATCTGGTGTCGACATGATGGATCAAATTTTGAGACGATACAGTATACAAAGACGTACTAACAGATGGCCATTAGCATTTTGTTTTTTACATAATTGACATTGCTGCTCTTGCCTCATACATCATATATATTTCTAATAACGATATGTTGCCTAACAAATCCAATAATCGCCGAATATTTTTACGCCAAGTGAGAGAGGAACTTTGTCTTCCAATAATTAGAAGTCGATCAACCAATGTTCAAGTGATGAGACATTTCTCTTGTAAATTAGCAATAGAAAAGCATGCTGCATAAGTCACCAACAATGACCGACGTTCCTTCAACTTCAGGCACTGTACAACAACGAGATAAAACTGGACGAAAAAGAGTTGTAGGCTCATGTTATATATACCAAGCTGACCCTGATAGAAAACGTAGAAAGACACGAAAATATTGTCAAAACTGTATAAAACCAGTTTTCCGACGAACACGCAAATACTCTGACGGTTTGTAAAAATTGTCCTATTATTGGTTAATAATAGTAACTATACTAATAATAAAATAATACCAATTGAAAAAATTTGTGTGTTGTATGATTGTGTTGTAAAACTTCCCTTCATAAGCATCCAACTACAACTTCCTATGTATGGGTACCCGGGTACCCGGTTACCCAACAACCGTATAAATAAGATTGAAGCCTTATTATTTAATATGTTTTGCAACAATTTTAATTCTGTAATCATAAATCGACAGAGAACCTTCTAAATAATGGGGATCCAAGGCGGTTTTGCGATATCTTCGTAAAAACATAACAAATTATTAGAGCAAACATAGAAAGGGGTACCCGGTTGCCCACATATGGGTTAAATGTATGATATTGTGTGGTTCTCCAACTTTGTTGCATTTTACAGATCCTAATCTTTGATTAAAATAATAATTTGTTATGTTTTTACGAAGATATCGCAAAACCGCCTTGGATCCCCATTATTTAGAAGGTTCTCTGTCGATTTATGGTTACAGAATTCAAATTGATGCAAGACATATTAAATAATAAGGCTTCAATCTTATTTATACGGTTGTTGGGTTAGGGGCAGATTTGACCCCCAAAACCGGCTATAGCCTTTGGTACAATGAATATATTAACGTGTGTAATAATTGTAATATACTAACAATGTGCTAAGAGGTTAAATGTGATCTCACATCGTCAGCGTCATTAAAAATTTTATCATTTCAGTTGGTAAAACACGAATAAACACGAACAGCACCGAAGAAGTTACTCTTCAGGAGGCTGACGTAGCGAAGAAGAAATACGCTGTTCCCGATTTTCTCGGACGCCATAATGGTCGTTAATTGTTGCTAGCAACCTCCCCCCCCTCTCTCTCTCTCTCTCCGTTGTCACCGGAAATCGCGTTGCTACGGGAATATCGTTCGCCAGTTATCGTTTCGACGTCAATCGCGTCGGTTCGATGCGCCGTTTTGTTACCTGGTATTGGTGTACGGTTGATAAATTGAGTTTGAGGAAAATGGAAATTCGTTTCTGGATTGAAAACCGGTCGGAAAGCGAGGTAGTAATGGATTGTACAATTTTTTTTTTTACGGCGATCGCATGAGAAATCCAATATAATGGTTGGCGAAACATCTATTTTTCGACCGTTACAAAACCATCGAGTGTATTCCAACACGATTTTGCGACGACGAAACGGCGATAGGGAGAAAAACTACCGAAAAGCATTAGAGCAAAGAATTTTAAATCATTTCCTCGGAAGAAGGAAATCATTATACGGAACGGTCCACGTAAATGTAGCCGTTGAAGTATCGTCTGTAATTTCGTGGATATATTTGTAATAAATATTTTGCACACAATTTGTCGGAAACGTGTCTCGTATATTGAACGTTAATTTTTCGTATCGGAGGCCATTCGAATACAATGTTATTAATATCTCTGACAATGAGTGCATTTTAATGTTCGCTACAGTATACAAAAGAGATATATGCACTTATCCGGGTCGTTCAAATTATTGGAGCAACGGTACGAAAAATATGTATTCATTGTCTGTGTGACGGTTTATGGTCACTGGAGTGTTGCTACATGCATATTTTCAAATATCAATGCCTCATGAAAAAGGAATAAGAATTTCATGTAACTATACTTTAATGTAAAAATTGATTTGTCAAACGTAAACTCGCCAGCTTATACAAGAGACTCCAATAATTTATGTTTTTACTATATTTGTTTTGCGATGTATCACTTCGTAAATACCACTTAAATTGCGGATAAAATATTTTGCAAATCATCACATTCGCAGAAGATCTTTAGATGGCTAGCTTTAGGCATGCTGCTATTTTTATTAAATTATTTCGAATTAAAAAATTTGATATCCTACCAGAAATACGGTGTCTACGTTATTGTTTCATTTGACAGTGCACGCTACATAATTTACGAGCAACAGTGTATTATAAGTAATTATAAAAGAGGGCAATTTCCATACATTTTAAATGAATTCATTAGGGACGCAACTTCGCCTGCTGATGTTCCATAAAACGTTTAGGAGACATTGAGTAAACTAGTTTAAAAACCGATCAATATCACAATCACGAGTTCCCGAGCACCTAATCATTCCGAAGGCAAGCGGCAATGAACGAGCAGAAAGTTGAATTCCGTTGTCGTCCGAGCAGCGCGATTAATCGTTGTAACGAGGTCTGATATTAAATTCCTCGACGAGTCAGGTGCCAAAAACACTGTTACGTGGTAAGGAAAACGACCCTTTTATTAAGTATATAAGGGTGCGATTAAAATGAGCATTATTCTACAGTAGTCATCGTCGACTGAAAATTATTATGCAAATGTTTTCGTTGAAATGTCATTCGTACTGTTCATATTTTTACAATCGTCGTCCCCCAAATTGCACGTGTAATTCACACTGAATTTATTATGGAACAAACTGTGTTAAGAAGGACATTGTTCAAAACCAAAGTAAATTAGACAATTTCTGACGAGAAAAGAAACAGGGTGAAGATAAACGAAAAAGAAATTATTTGATTTATCCGTTTGGTTTCGATAATGAATACAAGTTGGTCTTGTAGTTTCTTTGATTGGCTGAAAAATCGGCATTTTCCATTCGACGGATCAGCATTCCGTGGCGAAGACGACAAGCATCGATCGACGATCGACTATCTACTGTCTCTCATCCGGAGTAACGTGTATAGGTCGGCGAGGAAAAGAACGACGCCGTCATTCGTTTCGGTAATGCCTTTCTGCGGAACGGCAGCAGAATATTTCGTTTAGACGCGAACTGGAGGGAGCCGGGACGAGCCAAATCCCCGAAGTCGTTTATTAGCCGGGGAGAAACCACGTGCGATGGCTACGAACGACTTGATAAGTGTGGCTCAGTCCAACTTCACGCGATCCGATTGTTCCTATTTACGCGACCGGAAAGAATGGTCTGATTAAGCCCGAACCGGAAATTCCATGTCCAATAACGATTTGTTCCGCAGCCAGATTTCCAATAACGATAATACACTCCGCGACAATAACTATAAAACATCGCTTAAAACGAAATAATTATGTACTATATGCAAGAATTTCATCGTCTTTCATGCAGAACGTTATTATTTACTTCTGGCTAAATTCTAACACATAATTATTTCGTATTGTCGCGGACTATAAATAGGACCCACAGTAGCCTCTTCGTATCTGTCGCATCGTCGGGTCTGTCAAATGTCAGTTCTGGTAGAGCTGCTACACTTTTTGTAATATGCCGAACGTAGAGAAGGATAGCGACCCAATTACTGGACATTAATTATACCTATTTTTAAAGCAGAATGAATATTAAAAAAGAGATATTAAATTTTTTCATTAAAATCAGTTAATAGATATATATTATACATCTCCTTTTTAATTTGTTATGCTTTGAAAATAAGTTCGATCAATGTAGGAACAGTAATTGGCACAATAATTGGGTCCCTTAACCTAGCGATTGAAAAAGAAGAAGAGGTTCGACGCTTCGACTCGCTGCCTCTCTTTCTTTTCCGTTCGCCGTCCTCTTTCGCGGTCGCAACTTTAATCGCTTATTACGCGAGTAATTATAAACGTAAAACTGATTGCAAGTCTATTTACACAAGTCAAAGGACAGCCAATTCCTTGTGGAAATCGAAAGCTTTGTACTCCAGATGCCGGTGATTTTTTCATTTTCACCATTCCCCATCTTTATAGATTCTTTTCATTTTGTGGCAAACTTGGGCGTCAATTCTTTTTCAACGTTCTGATTGAACTACCCCGCCGAATCACTCGGTTGCGTACAAGAATTTTTGTTGAATTTATAGTGTAGAGAAGATATTTTCCGTATAACATTCCGTAATGAAATTCGCTTTGCTATTTATAAAACTTTTTTCGTGAAATATTTTTGTGGTTCATTTTTCTTATTCCAGTTCGAACTATAACCGAGCGGATACAGAATTGTTTGATTTTTTCGTTGCGTACGTCTGAAACAGCCAGCTGAACTGTCAGTCACGCGAAACAACTTTTTGGTTTTCAAAAACTGTTGTCATCTACGATTCCAAACAATATTCTTCTTTATAAAAAAAAAAAAAAGAAGCATTTACATATTCATTTACAGAAGCATTTCTACAATTAATTATAATTCCTGGAGTAATTTCATCGTAATTCTGCGCAACTCTGGCCCGAGCATCGTCGGTTCACAGGACCGACACGCGACTTGGTAAGATTAACCGGTCGTAATTTTGTTCGATTCAATTGTTGCACTTTGGCTCGCGATTTCCTGTGTGTTCAGGTGGTCACATTGAAACGAGCTGCAACGGAACGGAATAAATGCGGCGGGTTCGATCGGGCCTGGTTCCCTCTGTCTAAGGCAGCGAAATCGCCCACTTACATGAAATATACGACCTGGCAATATTTTAAGATCTCCGGGCGTAATAATACTATCGTAGTTCCTAGGGCGTTACAGCTGCTACGGCGAACAAACCATAAAAATTCAACGAACGAGATCGTTCCCCGACGGTGTGGAACGTTATATGGAAGAAGTTAAGCACTGCGCCTATACCTAATCTACCCTTATCTTCGCCAGCAGATTCGAGAACACTCTTATTCCGCAAAATGGCTTTCCTGTAAACCATTCGGGGAATTGTTCCGCGGTGCCCGAATAATCTCATCCAACCTCTACAACCTGCCACGCTAATTCACAACGGACCGAATTGAGACAACCATACTTAACACTAGATTGCCCAAGGAAGTCATTTTGACTGCTTTCTAATTTCAATTAGAAAAACAATTATGTATATAATGACACAATTTCTTAGAATTTTGTGACTCTTTTTGTACAACATATAAATGCGTTTATTAATAATTGTAGTTACCTCCATCCTCCTCCATTTCCGGTATATATATGTGTTATACCTATATTGCCCAAAAGCAGTCGTTTCGACTGCTTGGGAAATTTTAAATAATCAAATGACTCTTATTATTGAATTGAGTAAATTTCTTATATGACCAGTTCGGCTCTGTATTGAAATAACATTTTTAATTTTTTTTTCGATTACCGTCACATGATAACATACAAGTACATGATAAATTGTCGATTTGGGTGTATGCTTGATAAGTTGCAGTTGCTCAATAGGCTAAAGTAGTACTTGTTATTCGAATCTTTATGCAATGATACTTGTTCCAACAAGTTGTTTATTTTATTTCTTTTGCTTGTTATATAACTGTAAATAATATAGAAATTTCTTTACACATTAGTTATTCTTTCACAGTGCAGTCATTTTGACTGCTTTTGGGCAATATAGGTATATACTAAGTTTCAGTCTTTCTAGTGTTAATATAATATTGTACTGTAAATTTTACTCGTTCATAGATCACGAAATACCGAGCAATTTCTAAACATATTAACAGAGTGTGCTATCATTTCGACCTTAGTGTGGAACAGTTTTTCTTTGTTGTATACAAACTTCTACGACTTACTTCCAGCAAGCCGCATATTCTGAGCTCATAATGTTTTGATATTATACGTTACAGACGAGAAATTTCACATGCGTCGTTGAGAAATTAAAGATAGCACACATGGGCTATCTTTTTGACGACGAGTGTACGAATTTTGACGACAAGACCCTTGTCGTTGACACATATCGAGAATTCACTGTAATCGCAGAAGCGTTGGAAGATTTCGCGCGAAACTATGCCCTGGTCAGTGATTGCTCGAGTATTGTCACGGCTTGTGAAATGACAGAAAGCGTTCTGGAAGGGCTGTCGATAGACGACAGACAGGGTTCTCCGTGAGCACAGCATATTTTCGCGAATTAGATAGGAATTTGATAAGGAGAAGGGTCTCAGAACCGGGCGGCTCTGACAGAGATGCCGACGCGCATACCGGTGGCTCATTTGTCCAGGAGAAAATCGTTAGCATTATTGGAATTTCCAACGAGTTTTGGCCGGGCCGTTCTCGTTCGACCTCCTACGTCGCTCTGGTAAAACTCATAATCGGGACATTCTCATTCTTTAACCACCCCCCGAGGGTCATTTCTAACCCTACGTGTAAAGAAAGTTTAACAACTTTCTCCTTGAAAATTCTCCTCCACTTTTTCATGAATGTCCAACCGGGGCCGCGTAGCCTCTGCGCAAGTGCCTTCATTAGCATGCAATTCTTTCCTAAATACTATACCGTCGAGTCGGAAAGTGAGTTGGGGACGATTGGTGTATGCAGGCAAATGAATACGACAAGTATTTAATCTCTGATAATGGTGATGCAGGCTCTGACAATGACTGTACAGTGTTTACTCGATATATATTCAAAACACGGGTCTAGCCACGAACATATATGTGCCCATAATTATGAAAGTGGTATGTCATAAAAAAAAAATTACATTGAATAAATTTAGTTTAAAATCATGTCGTGTGAAATAAGTGATAAATTCTTTTTTTTTTTTAATTTTGACCTAGACAACTTTCATAATTATGGGCACATATCAGCTAGGAGATACTATTTTTTGATCCATAGGGTGCGTGTCATATCAGTAGACAGCGGGGATCTTTATGCGTTTATGGCTTATGGAAATGTTCAAAAAATGCTACAATATAAAATTCGGAAGAATTTAACACGATTTTTATTCGCTTTGGATCTAGAAAGGCCGTTCCCATTAAAAATAGGATTTTATTTCATTCCACTTTCTTAAAATTTTTCTATAAAAATTGGAAATTGCATAAACATCCGCTGTCTACGTATGAGTTAAAGTAAACATTTTATATTATTTTAAATCTATTCAACATATTCAGAGAGAAAATGAATTTCCATTTCGCTCCAGGAAATGTTTATTTTCCATAAAGATCCGCTCGTCTGTGATATTGAAAATTGTGGAAATCGGTTGATGACTGGAGATAACCGAGACACTCTCTATCGTGGACAGCTTTTCAGTTGTTTGAGAGTCGCGTGGTTGGTCGCGACGAACTTACACGTGTAACCGGTCGCAATAAATTCCCACTTAGGTGGAGCGCGTTATTGTAATTTCGCCGCAAATGCGGTCGCGGATTTGGAGATCCAATTTCGAGCGGTCCCTCTCCTTCCCCCCCCCCCACGACACGTCGATACGAATAATCGGATTTTCCATGGTTTTCAGTCGCGCTCGTGCTTGCCGGAAGTACGGCCCGCGATATGTCCCGGTGATGACAGTACCGTTCCCATTCCGCGCCACAAACCGAGCAGAAGCATGATTACAGAACGCAACAATCGTTCGAGACCGTGGTGAGGCGAGCATCTCGGTCGCAAACAATAAAATACGCAGCGCGAATAGGTGCGGCGCAGCCTGCGAAGCCCGATACTACTTCGCGACGGAGAAAATAATGACGTAAGACCGATTTATACTGTCTCGAAGTACAAGTGTTTTTCTTTTCTTTTTCTTTTTTGTTTTTAGTTAAATTTTTCTCATCATGCATCATCACGATCATGCTCTAATGTACAGTGAGTAACGAAAGTATTCGAACGCCCTTTAAATCAGTATAACTTTTTTTTTAAGTGAATCAAACGACATGACTTTTTTGAGGAGTTAGAAGAATTGGCTTTCCAAATGATGTGTAAAAAAGATTTTGAAAAAATTGCAATTGGTAAGAATTACATGAGAAAATAAAAATGGCACTTTTCACAACTTTTTTATTTGAACCTGTAGTGAAAATTTAAAATATGCGTTTTGTAGATATATGTTAGTTATATACATGCTGCAAATTTCACTGAAATCGATTAATATACACACGAGCCACAACTAGTTAAAAGTGGTGAAAAAAGCGTAGATTTTCACGACTTTTGGCCAGTTTCTGCTTAAAATCCTCAGATTTTCTAACATATTTTGATACGTGCCATTTTTATCTGCGTCAGCCGATTTCGATGAAATTTTCAGTACGTGTATAACTAACAGAGATCTACAAAAAGCATATTTTAAATTTTCATTACAGGCTCAAATAAAAAATTCTCATGTAATTCTTACCAATTTGCAATTTTTTCAAAATCTTTTTTACACATCATTTGGAAAACCAATTCTTCTAACTCTTAAAAAAAAGTCAGGTCGTTTGATTCACTTAAAAAAAAAGTTATACTGATTTAAAGGGCGTTCGAATACTTTCGTTACTCACTGTATTTAGGCGAACGAAATTGATCGAGTACAGTTTTCTGTGAAACTGTCGCGATAGAAGCACTTGCGATTCAATTCCGCCGTGAAATGTGCAATAAACAATTCACGGCTCCCGTTTAGAGATCCGTGGCGGGAACAATGAAGTGTATATTCACCCCTGAAACGAGCGGAATCACGAGTTTAGTGTTTACGATAGGGTGTGTGTGGGGGGGGGGCAGGCGAACCCTTGAACGGGGGACATTCAATAGGTTAATTGTTCTTCAACGACTCCAATTGTGTATAAGAAAAAAATTCTTTGTTTGTCGATTTTAAATTCGAAAGAATACACCGGGGTGCAGTGCAGTTTCAGGATTACACGGTATTCCCTAATGTTAGATGAAAGACACTTATATGTATGCATATATACGGTGTGTTGCAAAAGCCAGACTTGATAAATAATTTACCCGAAAGAAATATAGCCGCGCGACAAAATACTTTCGAGATAGTTCCTATCGCAGAAATGGGAAGGCGAAGCCAGCATCAAGGTTATGTTAGCGAAAACACGGTGTGATCGACACTTTTTACGAGGAACCTTCAATTTTTCGCGACACGAGGAAAGAATAGAGAAGGTGCGTTGTCAGGTGAAAGGGGCAATTTATATCGGGCAAAGGGGTGTGCTGCTTTCGAGAAGAGAACAGGTGGACGAAAATGAAAAGATCTCGGGACGAGAGTGGGACGAATAATTCCGTAAGGAGAACGAGCGACAATGGCAAGTACGCGGAATGAAAAACGATAACAAGGCTGGAATCGCGAGTTTCGAGTAGCCTGAAAACTCTCGGCCTCGTCGCGGAACACGCGCGAGAGCAGACGCGATTTACGATACCCCGGAGAACGGATGCATGCAAGTTAAGCAGACATGGAAGAATACTGGAAGAAGATCCATAGATCTTCGGGTGACGAGGAATCAATGGGGGAACGGGGGCAGTAAATAAAATATATCGACGCGAGCGCGGTGAACGCAAATTCCCCTCGAGTATTTCCGTGGCTCCCGCGTATCAGAGATTACGTGACGTGAAATATTAAACGCGAATCGGCAAACTGCTACGAAAAATCTTGTCCCGGATCGCGTTGTACCCACGGAGCTCCCAAGGATACGAGAGAACAGTATGCTTTCCCCGACGCAAATCAGATTTTCTTCCACGGTCCTGTGCTGTTCTATTTTAACACCACCTGGTCGGAAGTGTAGAATCGAAATTGTTAACTTTATTACCGTTCCGTTTATACGCAGCTATATGCTTACGCTGACACTCGCAAGAAATTGATACGAAGCTGAAATATCTGGAATTTCCACTTATTCTACTTGAGGTGCTTAAAAGTACCGGTTTTTCACTTTTTTAACACGTTGCCGCAAATGACGGCTATAGCCGTCCGATCTGAAGAACAGATACTAACGCATACACTTGTTAATTGTGCCCATAATTATGAAAGTGGTCTGTCATAAAAAAAAAAAATTACATTGAATAAATTTAGTTCAAAATCATGTCGTGTGAAATAAGTGATAAATTCATTTTTTTTTAAATTTTGACTTAGACCACTTTCATAATTATGGGCACAATTATTGAGTAACACATGGAAAAAAAGGTATAGCATGCCAGACAGCATGTTAATTGTTCTATTATCCGTTTTCTCATGCTTTACCGCTTCGGGAAAAAAATGTGTTTCTGAGCACGATCGTCAAATGAAAAGTGTGCGGCAACGTGTTAACTATGTTAACTATTTACACGACTCGCAGACTTAACCAGGAAAATGAACAAAATTTTCATGGTATATTATTCAAAATAGGTTTTCTGCAAATTTGTCTGTATAGTTAGAAATTCATTAATTTACAGGACTCTCCTACCTCCCCTCTTATTTTTCAGACGTAGAGCTCTCGAGATGAGAGCCGTTATCACCCCTCCAACACGAGTATTAGCAACTAAAAATACACGTCGAAATTTGTACGGAAACTACGTCACAACAAAGTTTAATTAAAATCGGTAATTGCCAGACTGGTACATGTTCCTTCATTACTGCCATTCCAAAACCGATTTCCAGTCTAACGTTCTTCTAATTAGTCATTTTAACACACGGAATAATTTTCAATTCAGGTATGTATAACGTTCGATAAATGAAAATTTGTTCTTCGAGCTTACCGCAATTCCTGAATAATGTACACTACCGGCCATAAGTGTTTACCCACCCCCAACATTGTAGTCCACGGTTCTACGGTTCAGCTTCAATAACTTTGCTATTTCTCTGTTACTTTTTCCGATGCTGTGATGGGACACTATTAGAGCGCGCGTTTCAATCGATAATTCTTTTCTCCCTGACATAATTTGAAATTTTCCCAAAATTCTTTAGGCACGTGAAAATCAACTGTTTACTGTATGAAAGCTTAATGCAGTATGAAATTTGAGAAGACTAAGATACCTGTATTACCTGCGTTCATATTCCCTACTGACCGTTATAAAAATTTCAGAAAAATGGATTTCATTACCTGAACTCCAAAATTGTCGTTTTTCATAAAAAGCTGTAAACTCATTTACAGTACCTGATTGTGTATGTACAGAATATTTTGGATGTTTTTTATTAGCCTTATAATTAGGATTTAATGCTACGGACATTTTCATAACAATAAAATACCTATTATTTGAATAGTAACGAAATTTGAAGGTGGGTAAACACTTATGGCCGGTAGTGTACAAAGAAAGACTATGATACATTCTCGACGACAGACTGCGGAGTCACGTAATTCGAATTTAATTACGAAGAACGAAAGGATCTCTGATCCAACGAGTGTTTCATCATTCAGGACCCGCCTTAATTTCCTTTTATTTTTCTTTTTTTTTTTTTTGCAAGACCAGACATACGTTGGTCCTTTTCATCTTAACCGACCTCGCGGATTCCCGCTTTTCAAACGCGGATGAATGACGTATGAATGCTAACTACCCGAGCATTCTGCAATTAATATCAGAGTTTCCCGGCGTTTATCTCGCGGAGAGGCGAACGCGGTTGCGGCCGCGGCTGCGGAGGGTCTCTTCTAAACGGGACCAAAAGCGAAACACGCGACTTTTCGAGTTCGGTCGTCGAAAAAAAAAAACGCACCGGCGATCGGAACGACGCGGTCGGCGGGGATTATTCCGCGGCGGAGCCGGGGCGGACGTCGCGACGCGCGTCGGCGAGCGAGGATGTGTAAACGTCAGGCACACGCATGATTTATGACACGCGCGGAACCAACAACGAGAATGGTTACGCCGGAATGCCGCGCGGAGTCTGAAAATGAAAATGGTCGGATGACGCGTCCCGTAAAATTGCTTCGGATGCATTTACTACGTGACGGGAATGAAAGCGACCAGTCGGTTGCTTCTCGCTTCTTTTCCGCGAGCAAAGGAACTGGGAAATCGACTTTGCGGTCCGCGGAAATTGTGTAACAATGTAAGAAGATCCATCGTGCGGATGGACAGCCACGACAAAAACAGAAGAAAAAAATAAACAATTGGGGTAGTACTCCCGAAGCATTCGTAACCGGCGGAATTTTCATTTCAATCGTTCCAGTGCTGCGAGTGTAGTCTTTCGTGTGCCTGGTACGCTCTTTGAAGAATCTATTTTCCAACAAACAGGCAAATCCTGCGGGTCGTGTAGTCTGTTCAATCGTCGAACGCGAGTCCATTTTTATGGGGGTCATTCGAGATACATAACCTCCAAAAACGCAGTGAATCCAGCAGGCATCCAGAGAAAACCAAGGAACCAAAGTTGACCGAGTCCATCGAATCTTTTTATGGGAGTCATTCGGGATATACAGTCGAGTCGGAAAGTAAGTTAACATTTGGTGATATGTAGGCAATGAATATGATGAATAAAATCAAGTTATTGTATTGTTTTTATTTAGGAGGTGTAAGGAAATAAACAAATATGTTAGTAAAACATATATTATCATTATTAAAGATTAAAGACATGTCATATTCATTTGCCTGCATATACCAGTCGTTAACTTACTTTCCGACTCGACTGTGTAACCTCCAAAATCGCAGCGAATCCAGCAGGCATCCAGAGAAAACCAAGGGAACCAAAGTTGACCGGGATCGTGATCAACGAAAAAGGAAACATTCGATAGAATCTGATATCCTCTTTCAGGAGATAGTCCTCGACGTCTCCGGCGGAACCGTCGCGAACTTGACGGAAAGATAAAAGAGGTAGAAATGCCAGAAACATATCAGAGCAGCGTGACGTGCATTTTTAAATCCAATTAGCCCGGTAACGTCGTAATGGAACGTCGACCATGCACGAAACGACTCAGCATCCCGGGGGAAGCAAGTTTTTCACAGAGAGAAGCAATTTCCCCAAACACCGCCGCTCCCTTAAGCAGCTTTGCTCTCATCGTGTGTAATGGAGGAAGCATAATGTCTCCATCAACGATTTCCCATTATGCTTGTCACCCGGGCTTCTTTTCCGCCCTTCCTTTCTTCCTGTCCCGTCTCGGCCCGGCCCGGCCCGGCCCGTGTAGAGCGTAGAACAAAAGCAGAACGAACCGCTGCGCTGCACCACGGTGCACCGAGTGTTTTTCTTCCGCCAGAAGTGTTCTTACCTTGAGGTACGTGTGACACCATCGATCGACTATGCCGAAGATCTCTCGTTAACCCAAAGAACCTCTAAACTACCTACTACCGACCTACAGGGTGTCCCAAAATTATATGTCGCGACTAAGAAAAAGCTCTAGGTCAATTTTGCGATTTATTTAAAAAAAAATGAATCGCAAAATTGACCTAGAGCTTTTTCTTAAGCTCGAACGAAAGTTTCAAACGAACTATAGGTTTCAAGTCATCAATTCTCTAGCAAAACGATTTTAACCCTTAGCACTCGAGTGGTGACTCTGAAGCACCACTAGAAATTTTTGTGTCATTATTTCAAAGAAATTACAACAAATATTACAAAATATTTGTTAGATTACCAAATTTGTATTTAATAGATTACTAAACATTTAAATATTATATGTGGAAATCTGATCAGTTTCGTATGAATAAAATGAGAATATTCTAAGATGGAAGAAAAATTTCGTTTTAGAATGAAAACAGCGCCGAGTGCAAAGGGTTAAAATTTTCATAAGTATTTTATTCTATATGTCCCAAATTGGTACGAACGTGGAGAGGATGATTTTACATGAACAAAAAATTTGAAAAGGGAAAGATTGCAATAGAAAGTAGAAGAGTAGAGGGTAGTGAAAAATGTGATGACGAAGAAGACGGTAGGGGGTATTATTATTGTCTTGTATTCCCTGATTCATATAGATCCAGCTAGCCAAATGAAAAATGGGTGCAGTGCATGGAATGCAACGATTGAGCGCATGAGGAATGCGCAAAACACGATTTACACGTTTATTATAACTTTTAAACTGAATAACTGAATATATTAGTACATCTATTGTATACATATTAATTAAATAGTAAATATTATATTGCGTATTGAGGTACATATTAAGATAAAAGTAATGTACACGTTAGGATAAACCAGGTGTTAAGAAGACATTAAATTGTAATTAGAAAGAAAGTTTCCGCGAGCATAAGAGAAGGAATTCATTCCAGACATTATCTTGGAGGATGATATAAAATTGTCCCTTCGTTTACACCATTAATTGATGTAATTAAGCAATTACACAGCGAGCGAATGCGTTCCGGCGCTTAAGTTGCAATAAATTAACGAGAGTACGTATAATTTCGAGCGATATGCAACGCTGCTAAGTCGCCATAGATTCGGGATAATTGCAAAGTGTCGGGACGCCGGGGGTGAACTTAGGGGGTGGGCTGTCGTCGGACCGGGGTAAGTTTTGTCCGTAAAAGTACGCGGCTCTGAGTCTTACCAAGATGTCCCGTGGAACGGTACTCGCGGCGAGGAAAGATAAACCGTAAGTAGCCCGCGGAAAAGTCCAGATGGGCTGCGCTCGGATTCTGGAACTTATTAGGGGAAGCACTTTGCCAAACAGGCCGGCCATTCGAAGGGGACGAGGATTGCCTCCTGTGATGCTGGTTCCTCGGACGATGATGACGTTTCCTTCCACGATTACGCTACCAACTCCACCACGCACGGCCGGAATGTGTTTGTCTTACGAAATAAACGTAAATAGTCTGCGTCGGGTTCGAGCGATTATTTCATCTCGGAAGGTCGCTGCAGGTAAACGTGAAATGTCGAAGAGATCCTAATTTTCGAAGCTTCTCAGCTAAATTTTCGAAAATACTTTGCGACTCTTTTTGGCTTCGTGAGAAAAAAAATTTTCGAACCTACCGAGCCTTAAAAGTGACCGATACATGTTGTCTAATAAAAATGACGAGACTGAATTGATTTGGTTTCATGCGGTTCGTAAACTAAATATATTTATTTAATTATTTCCTGCGATGGTAGGTTTAGCGTTGAAAAATGTTGGCTTAAGGAATGTAGTAAAAATAGTACAAAATTCAACATTTTACAACGAATGTTGAATACAATTACTTCAGTGGCTGTTTAAATTTTTCTGTCCCTGCTACTTTATTTAAAAACTGCACGGCAAACAAGTAGCATTCTCCGGAAACGAGTGCAACATCCGAGAGCCATGAAAAGGATTCATAATGGAGACGGAAGTTACTTTTTACGGCCCAGTTTTCGGGTTAGAATTTTTTCCTGCATTTTGTGAAATTGTTCCTGGAACATTTTCGAGTATACGATAAATATAAAGGACGCGGGAGGGTTGGGGGGTAAGTGCTCAGCACAGTTCCACTTTCCCCAAATATGAATTTTGGATGATGCGTTCTCTGCATGTGTTACAGTAATGTAATCGAAATTTTGTTCGCGTTTCCATTTGAAGAAACTATAACACGTGTCGTAAGTCCATAAGAACTAAGCCGTGAGAAATAATAAATCTGTAATTTAGAAGCACATAGGGGCTTTCGGTCACGATATTTTGTTTAGCGATTAGATATTACATAAGAAAGCCTTTGCCACCTTTTGCAAAGTTCTACCTCCAGTCAGCAGCAAGCCCATGTCGTCAAATGATATTAAAGTTCATCTTTATGCAAAATAAAAAGATTGTGCATCAGTTGCCAGCCACAGGAGCTAAATATTAAGTTATATTTTATACTAATAATTTTAATGTATTGCAGTGAAAGCTACTATTGGCCTGGATGATAAATGACGCGGAATTATCCCCACTACCGAGAAGCTCAAAAAGCTTCGGACGCGGAGGAGCATGAACATAACCCAGCTCGAGTATGTCTCCTGGACGATACATGACGCTGGCAAGACCCGTGTTCTTGACATATATCGAGAATTCATTCTATGTACTCGACAATGTTCCGAAGAATGGCGGAAAGGTACGGAAATGTTAGGCTCTGTCGATACTTCCGCACCGCGACCCGTTGAAATTGAATAACTCTTGGCTACGAAGCGAGTGGATTTCTTCCAAGAAGCGCGGCTTGGTTCATCGACTCCATTATGAAACATCATCTATAAGAGAGAATGCCAAGTTCCGAGTTTACCGCAACAGGTTGCACTTTTCCTGCATCAATACTTCTAATGCGATTTCGGAAAGACGAGAGAACTCTTCCATAACTCGGTAACCTCGTAACGGAACGCAAATTCGATTCGACAGACAAAAGATCACAAGCGCGGTATGAATAAATGGAACTCGCGGATAAATTCGATTCGATCCTCGAGAAACTTATGTCGTTGCGCGAAATGGACGTATTGTCATTGCTGGCAAATTATGCGGCATAAAGAGCAGCGGAATCAACATTTTCAAACCGAACAGAGATTTATTTGACAAACGGCTTTCAGAAATAATATACTCTCCGCTAATTGCTTGATCATAAAAATTCGCGATCATAAACACTGCATTTCGTTCATACGAAGGGAATAATTATCCTTGAATATGTTTTGACACACGTGTTGCTAAAAAAATTAGTTTATAATATATTCAAAGCTGCAGCTTTTAATAAATATATCTCGATATTTGTTACTGTGCATTTGTTCTACTCATTTTTGTCATAAATGCGTAAAATCTGGTCTATCGATCGCTTCGTTGAGCCTTTCAGATCCCACGAACTTTAATTTAACTTACAGAAATATGTGGTAGTCAACGTGCCGATACCGTATAATAATTGTTTTTCAACGGTCTGTGTAAAAACATATTCAACAGATTGAAATTCAGCGAACGCTTTCACTGTTGAATAATTCAATCACGTTCAATTCAGTGGACGGGAGTAATGTTGTCTCGTTCTACTTTCGGTCCGAGTGTCATTCGGAGGCCGACCATTGCGTATAGTTCCATTTGATAAAGCGGTGCAATTCGTTTCATAGCGGTCGTTCATGGAATAATAAATAACGAAGATATCTTCGCTTTTCATCTCACACGCGAACGTATCGCCGCGGCGCACGACAAGGAACGTAGAGATCTGTGACCAAACAACTTCCGACTTTTCGGAAACGACTTTGTCAGATGACTCACGACATATTGTAAATAAATTTACATAACGATCAAGACAAATTGCACCTGGACTGCTTAACCCCTTGCCCTTCGAGGCATGCTCGCGATGAAGATTCTGAACGGAGTTTATTAACCCCTTGCACTACTATTTATTTTGTGATTATAATGATTAGAAATTCTTCATCGTTCAGAATTTCATAGAAAAAAAAGGTAGTTTATATTTGTTGTATGCCTATAACTAACTACAACAAAATAGAATTTTATTTCGGTTTCAAGGAAATTAATAACGTTCACATTTATTAGACTCTATTCAGAATCTTCATCACGAGTCTGGCTCGTTATTGTAGGGCAAGGGGTTAAATATACAGGGTGTCCCGGTTTTTTCCGGCCAAACTTTGCCAGTGTGTTCTACACGCAAAAGTAAGAAAAAAATGTTATATGAACATATGCTCTTAAATGTTTTATTAAGGAGTTATAACTAATAATACAAAATGATAATGAACTGGCATTTCGTCGACACAGCGTACGAACGTATTATGAATATCTCCTACGTTAATAAAAAATGTCGATATCAACTACTTCAGCAAGTAAACATAAGACTTTATGTAAACACAAACAGAGATATTCATAATACGTTCGTACGCTGTGTCGACGAAATGCCAGTTCATTATCATTTTGTATTATTAGTTATAACTCCTTAATAAAACATTTAAGAGCATATGTTTTCATATAACATTTTTTCTTACTTTTGCATGTAGAACACGCTGGCAAAGTTTGGCCGGAAAAAACTGGGACACCCTGTATGTACAGTGCATTCTCGATACGTGTCAACAACAGGGGTCTTTCCAGCGACATATATCGTCCAGGAGACATACCTCGGCGTTCGAGGGCTTTCCCTTGGTGGGGATAATTCCGCGACATTTATCATCTAGGCCTTGGCGACATATATAGAGGAATCACTGCACGTTATTAAATTCTTTTAAACCGAAATAAAATTCTACTCTCCTATCGAAGAACATATAGGCATACAGTAGATACTATAAATTTGTAGAATTACAAAAAAGTTCGAATCACTGAAAAATAAATCGTAACGATTAATGAAAAAAAAAACCAGGGAACGTAGAACACGTAGGTAGCTAATACTAAAGAATAAATAAACAGTGGAGCTTTGCATCTAGGGAGCAAACCTTAAATTGATTGTTCAGCTAACTAAGACCAACTGTGAAGACCCTCGTCAACTCATCGCTACTTATTACTTCCGGAACGGTCCCTGTTCGTTACCCCTGTTGCGAGAATCGAACGAAGCAAGCGATAGCCAGCTGGTGTTCAGGCCTCGGTTCTTCAAAGCGGAATAATCGAAATTCGATTTCAAGGTCGGTCCAGTAACAGTTTCTTCGGCGCCGTGTGCCGCGGCAAGTTGTCGATCGAGTTTCAACGCGTATTGTGGAGTTAAAAATCCGGAACGGCTGCGGACCAGCCATGCGTTGACTACGTAACGTGACAAGAATGGGGTGCGTTATTGGCACGGTTTATCCCCAGAGGCTGCGTGCACACGTGTATCCGGGATCGGCTATTGTGCGCACACGTACACGTGGCACATACACTGTCAACATTCAAGTGGTCCTCGCCTCCATTTGCTAGGCTACAAGGCGATGCTGGTATCTCGCACGCCGACTCGGCCGCCGTACCCAATGGATCCTCGGTGTCCTAAAACCAGCACGCAGGAATGCGATGCAGGACTACCGAATCGGCTCGGAGAATCCGCCGGCCATTGTGTATTATCGTTAACCAACAACGAGCCGACGATGCGCCCCGTGTGCATTATTGTTATTGGAACAACTGTAGCCAGCGGGAATTCGCGTCGTAAAGGGCCTCGAGTTTCGGGGTAAAGATCAACCCCTGGACCGATTTTAATCGAATCTGAACCACTCCACAGCCTACCAAAAAGGAAACCTTTCTGCCAAGTGTCGGCCCCGTACCTCACCCGTAAGGGTAGTTACAGGGGAAGAGAGAAAAATCAGTTTCTGCAGCAGTTTTGCCATTTGATTGCAATTAAAAATTCTAAAAAAAATCTGACATGTTTCGGAGACCGGTGCTATATGAGCCGTTTATTTTGAAAGTGGCCCAAGTCCATTTTTCAATTATTTCCGGTTGCCCGTGGTTACACGTACAACTTCAAGTTATCTATCAATTAAGCATTTGATGTTACTTATATTCCGAGTAAATACGATAATTTTGGTCACACAAGTTTTCAGAGTTAGTTCAATAATTGAGCCGTTTATTTTGAAAGTGGCCTAACTCCATTTGTCATTTATCCTTTGTTGCCCGTAATTACGTATACAATTTCAAATGAGCTGTCATAAACAACATTTGCGGTTAAGTATATTCAGAGTACATACGACAATTTTGGACCCATAAGTTTTCGCAGTTATTTCAATAATTAAAACCATCAATTTGAAAGTGGCCTAACGTCCGAAGGACATTATCAAAAAGTGCCGGAAAGGTAATAACTTTAATGAGGATTTCATATCAACAAAATTTTTGGAGGATACAATTTTTAAAATGGTAAAGAATTCTAACGGAGAAACAATAAATTGGTTAAAAATATGTTGGATGCGTTTTTTGAGAGATGAACCATGTCAATTTTCTATAAGATATCAATGGATGAGAATGCAAAGTTTGAAATCCTGGATTTATTAGCACGTCGGGGTAGACCGAGAAAGTTCGAAAATATTGTATTGACACCACAAAATGTAGATGAGCAGTGAATTGTTATGTAATTTATGTAGTTGGAAAATGTCCTGAATTGCATAAATTGTGTTTTTGAAGTGTTGTAAAGGTATACAAAGTAAATTGAGTATTGTTTTTTTTTTCAATTTGAAGCATCTTAAATTATGTTGAATGGACTTGGGCTCCTTCAAATTTTATAACGAATCTGGTTGTTAATTTTGAAACTGGCCTAACTCCATTCTTGGTAAGAAAACGCATATTATTCACTTAATAATTGCCATTATTTTAATAGGAACTATAAATTTAACTCTTTTAGATACACTTAAGCAGTATGATTCATTAGTATCCTGTACGTGTATTTTTAATTGCATTGAAACACAAACCCTTAAATATCTCAATTTAAGTATAAATGGACTTAGGCCACTTTCAAAATAAACGGCTCATATATTAGAGAACGTTCTTCGAAAAATAATACACCAAGGAAAGTAAAAACATTTGATACACCGCGTTTTTCCTTACAATCGCAAACATAATGAACCCGTAGAATATAATAGAATTTTTTTAATTAAAACGCTCCGTAATGCAAGGCATTTCGCGTGCAAAAACCTGATACTTTACGATATTCCTTAGGGTGAAACTTTCTTGATACTTCACGGAAAGGCTAGGTCACGTTTAATTTAATATTGCACTTACGAAGACATATAAAGAGCATGCCAATAAATCCAAACCAGCTTGACGTGGCATTCTACAGAGTGGACGTCCCCTTTGCGAATTAATTAAAACTGTTTAACGAACGACGTAGAAAGAAGAATGGAATTTTCAAACGGCTATTTACTTTCGTCGAAGCAACGTCGAAGAAGATAAAGCGGTTCGATTAAGCGACGACAACGTCGCGACGCCGCGGCACACCCAAGGACAATGCGCGGAATTTTCCCTGAAAAGAAAGTTCCGCCCGGGACTACGTTACGTCGAGACGAAAGCGAGGGACGACGGCTTATCTCGAGACCTTTCCCACTGTGTTTCGTTCTTTCCAGCTATTCGTCAGAAGTCGCGGAAGTACCGGGAACGAATACGAAATCCGCCGGAAAGGGAATCAATGCGGCGTGTGTGCCTGCTAGTTGCATCTATCTGCGCGTGCTTCTATGGGAGATAAACTGACGTAGACGCGGGTGGCTCAACGACCTAGCATTTCCCTGGTGAAAGGATGACTGCCTGGAGCATCAGCATTCGAACCCATCGCTCGACTACATACAATTTTTAAGACACACGATTTTCAACCATTAAACCGGAAAAGGAGAAGAGCTCGTCCGCGAGACGATACGGAGATCGCGCACAGTGATCCCGAGAATTGTTAATATTACGTCGCACAGTGCGGCTTTCTTATGGGCGGACGGGACAAAAGTCTGTTCTTGACGAATTCTTATAGGAAATTTCGCGCTGATCACGAATATACCATATATTAAGGGTCTCTGAATAGTGGTTAACAGTTTTTCCGCAAAATACCGTTTTTTTTTCGAAGTTTTTCGAGTGTTTTTGCGTGAAAAAACGGATAAACTCCATTCAGTGACCCTTAATACATGGTATATTCGTGATCAGTGTGAAATTTCCTATAACACCTCAAAGTATCTTTCTTTCGTTTGGAATCACACTGTATATTCCAAGTGATGGAAACGGTTCAGTTAAGAAAAAGTGCTCTTCAATGCATCATCTACAAAAATGAGGAAACATGACCAAAAATTCAATTGAATTTTATTCAAAATTGAATCTCAAATAATATTTTATGAACATTATAACAATATGCCTATGTACCATGTAGGTAGGCCATAGACTATACCTATGAAGTAGATATTTATAAAATCACTAATTATATATATGAATATATACATAAAGTCACTAATTATGTCTGTAATAAATAAATATAACTAATAAATTTTCGACTTTTGTCTATAAGAACGCCGCACTGTGCGTCGTCCCATAAGGTCGTACCATTATTTACCATTGAAAAGTATTTTAACCCTTAGCACTCGAGAGGTGACTCTGAAGCACCACTAGAAATTGTTGTGGCATTATTTCAACGAAATTAAAAAAAAAAATATTACAAAGTATTTGTTACATTACAAAATTTGTATTCAATAGATTACTAAACATTCACATATTATATGTGGAAATCGGATCAGTTTCGTATGAATAAAATGAAAATATTCTAAGGCGGAAGAAAAATTTAGTTTTACAATGAAAACAGTGCCGAGTGCAAACTTTGATCGCCAAACAAGGAAGCTCAAAAATTCCATGAAATCAAAGTAAGTCATTTAATAAAATAGAAATTGAAAAAAATTCAATGTATGATATTGTGTAGTTCTCCAACTTTCTTGCATTTTACAGATCCTAATCAAATTTGGTACAATGAAAGACCGCAGAAATTTTATAGAGACGGTACGATGTCTCTGCCAAAAAGGTCAGAAGAGGTTGTGGAATGAAAGGGTAATTACTAGACAGCGGATCTTTATGCATTTATGAGAAAAATGAGTAGGTGTAATTTGAAACAGTGAAACTATTAGGAGAATTTAAAAATACTGTTATATCATTTTCAACTTACTAAACATATTGAGAAGGAAAGTTAATTTTTATCTCACTCCAATTTGTTTGAATCCAGGTAGAAAATTTTTATTTTGCATAAAGATCCGCTGTCTGGTAGTTACATATTTTCTTTTTAGAATTTAATGGGAGAAGAGTAAACGTCACGATGAGTTCTCGATGTAAAATATTCGTAAAATATTCCGTCTGTCTTGTGCAGTTGTCAAGTTTCGACGGCCTCCTGGCTTCTTTTCACCGTAGTTATCACTATTTTTTAAATAATTATAAACTGCACAACGGCTTCTTCCAAGAATTTCAGAAATTTTTGTCACCGAATAATTTTCATTTCTCGAATTATTGATCATTTTGATCTCTGTTTCATTGAATTTTTTTCCTCGGTAGCATTTCGTATAAACACGAATATTGCAAGTTGATTCGATCAATGAAATATTCTCGAAAAATGTTTCGACTCGAACAGGATCCAAAGATGAAAGTCTCGTACCTACCATCCTTCTTTCCATTTCATTTCCGTTTCCGTGAACTCCACGGAACCAGCTACCCGCCGACCACTTATTAGAATTGCAATAGCCAAGAGCTGCGAAACTTCGGAACGGAATTTAGATTGCCGGCTGTCACCGGCTCGGATACGCGATACCGTTATTTCGGCGCGGCGCACAATTCATCAAGCTATTTTCTTTTTTTTTTCGCGTCATGAAAGGAACGGCGGAGACTCGACGAAACGAAAATCGAGGCGAGCCAAGGTAAACTCGAGAACGCGAGAACACGCCTAGCGTGTCCCGCGCGTGTTTCGTGCCCGTAATTAAAGCCTGTAAGGGAACAGCGACGCGGTTCGGCCGGTGAACGTACACATTCGCCGCGGTCGCCGATAACGCGACCGTTATGAAAAATCTGCATGGAAAAGGGCCGAAATACGACCGCCTTCCGATATGCCTAGGGTAGTTTCCGTGTCGAGCCACTCGAGAAGGCCTTTGCACGCTACGCGAACACCAAAAAGTAGACGCGAACTTCAAGCCACGGCCGTAAAACCGCGACTTTTTTCAATATTCTCTCCGTAACTGTCGCAAACGTCTCCACCGTAACTGTCAACGTTCTATACCCGCCACTGGGGGTGATCCTCGGAACCAATCAAGCGGTAAACACGCTCGAGCCAGTGGGCAACGTCCGGTATCGGTGAGACAAAAGATTGCAAAAGATTGCAATTTTTCGAATTCTGATTTAAGGTAAAGGCACCAGTAGTTGAACAGTTAAGAGAAGTTTTCCACGCGAACAATAGTAACCACTTGTTCTGTCATCAAATAGCGAGAGTCGATGCCTGAAGACACTCTTTAAGTCACACTTTTTAAGTAGTATTTTAATATTTTATTTTTTTATTCACAAATGGACCACGTCTGTCAACTTCTGAAAGTTGTTCGAAAACAATATTCAGTAGTTGACCACCTAATAAGCTATTGTTCTTCAGGTTAGAATAACAAAAGCAATGCATTTGTCACTTATAAAACTCTGTGAGAATATAAACAGCAAATAATTCAGTTGCGAAAATTTCACAACGTATGGATTTTTTTACCTGAACCGTACAGCTGTTCCTAACAGAGACGTTAACACTAGATTGCCCAAGGAAGTCATTTTGACTGCTTTTTAATTTCAATTAGAAAAACAATTATGTATATAACGACACAATTTCTTAGAATTTTTTTACTTTTTGTACAACATATAAATGCGTTTATTAATAATTGTAGTTACCTCCCCTCCTTCATTTCCGGTATATATATATGTGTGTTATACATATATTGCCCACAAGCAGTCATTTTGACTGCTTGGGAAATTTTAAATAATCAAATGACTCTTATTATTGAATTGAATCTTATATGACCAGTTCGGCTCTGTATTGAAATAACATTTTTCATTTTTTTTTCGATTACTGTCACATGATAACATACAGGTACATGATAGATTGTCGATTTGGGCGTATACTTGATAAGTTGCAGTTGCTCAATAAGCTAAGGTAGTACTTGTTATTCGAATCTTTATGCAGCGATACTTGTTCTAACAAGTTGTTTATTTCATTCCTTTTGCTTGTTATATAACTGTAAATGATATAAAAAAAATTAAAAATTAATTTTAAACCAATTTCTTTACGCATTAGTTATTCTTTCACAATGCAGTCATTTTGACTGCTTTTGGGCAACATAAGTATATACTAAGTTTCAGGCTTTGTAGTGTTAAGGAAATAGAGATGTATCAGCATATTACTAACCTTAATGAATTCAGACGTCCGTTATTACTATGCATACTTCGCTTCGCATGCAATTGTTTTGAAATTTAAACAACAACATCAAAAGTGCACAGCTTATAAAAACCTTATTTTTTATATTTTTCTATAAAATGGTCAACTACTGGTACATGGTCAACTACTGATGCCTTTACCTTAAACACGCTCGAGCCAGTGGGTAACGTCCAGTATCGGTGAGACTCGCACCAAGACAAGCGAAGCAAAAGATTGCAATTTTTCTAATTCTAATTTATTCGATCAAACCTTCGAGACATTCTTCAAAGGGTCTCCGAGCACTTTTCCCCGGAAACCTAAGTCTCCGTCGAGATTTTCCAAATAAAAAAAAAAGGTATCGAGTATGACAACAATGGGGAGAGTATGTTTACCGGTGAAATCAGCGAAGGAGAAGTAGCGGGTTTCGATCGGAATTCTTGAAATGCGCGACGAACGTTGTGCATTACGCAAATGATGATCGCAACTGGTTGATACGGCGACAAGTACGCGAACCCTTTCCTTCCTACTTCACGCAGAGTAGGCGGTCGCGGTGAACAATGGACGAAAGAATCGTCTGGCTGTAATGCTCGGGCGTAGCGGGCAGACGGGACTGACAAGTACCGGGCACGCTAATATAGAAGGAACAATGCGACATCGACGGCCGGCAGAGTTTTCCAGGGCTCTTGAAACAATTAACGCCACCGTCGTTAATCTACCGCTCGACCCTCGATTGCCGCAATCTCCCCGTCGGATTCGTGGGCGATTTAAAAAGTTCCGAAATCAGACGAATTACCGCCAAACTAATTTCCGCCGCTGCTGATAATTAATTCCTCGGCCGATACTGCGATTGAAAAAGTACTGCAAGACGTGGTCGTCGTCGCGGGATACACTCAGGCCCAAAAACATAGCACACTTCCAAGTTAATGTAATTTTTATATCAAACCCCTTGCAAATTCAATTATTTTTCTGCGTATACTTTCAGAACGCTTTTCTCAACGTCTAGGGTAAGGGACTCGATTACAATACTGTGCTTATATTAATTATACTTATTTTTAAACCATAATGAATATTGGAAAAGTGATATTAACCCTTACCACTCGAATGGCGACTGTAAGGAGCCACTAAAAATTGTTGTGTCATTATTAAAAATATTATTTACATTATTAAATTTGTCTGTATTTAATAAATTACTAAACACTTCAGTATTGTGCGAGTAAATTGCACCATTTTCGTATTTATAACATGAAAGAGAATATATAGAAGGGAAATATTCTAGGTCGGAAGAAACGTTTCGTTTTCGAGTTAAAATAGCTTCGAGTGCAAAGGGTTAAATATTTTTCATTAAATCAGTTGATGTATAACATATATATATATACAGTCGAGTCGGAAAGTAAGTTAACATTTGGTGATATGTAGGCAATGAATATGATGAATAAAATCAAGTTATTGTATTGTTTTTATTTAGGAGGTGTAAGGAAATAAACAAATATGTTAGTAAAACATGTATTATCATTATTAAAGATTAAAGACATGTCATATTCATTTGCCTGCATACACCAGTCGTTAACTTACTTTCCGACTCGACTGTGTATATATATAAATATATACAGGGTGGCATCCGTACGAATTCACTATCTACGTTTAATTCAACTGACGAATTTATAATCTTTCTTAATTCCAAAAAAGGTCCGCAAGTAATTTTTCACATATCTTTATCTCTTCACTCTCCAGCCACATCGGATCCAACTAGTACACGCGACGCATGATACATCGCGAGCGCTCTTATAAGAGTTCCGCTGACGCTGATAATCCTTTGCATACGATCCGTTCAATTATACGTAAGAAACGATTGAAGAAGACAAGCCCCGGCCGGGATGCTGCCATCTTGGGTGAGTTCGCTCGTGGAACAGATGGTCCGATTTATTAAGGACTCCGTCCGAGCAATCAGGATCGATAATTAAACTTCTGAAATTTGCCCGGCGACCGAAAAGTGCTTGGCAAGCATGCAGACGCTCCTAGTATCAATTACGGCGACAAAAACTTATTAAGGTTCTCGGATATCGATACTAATATCGATTTCAACCCCTCCCCCCAATCCCCCAACCCCCCCTGGTTACGATACCCTCGTTATAAGGTCCATTAGATAGAAAGTTTCAATTAATACTTTCGGCGAGCGCTCCGCTGCGTGAACTAGTTCCAGATTGCATTCCACGCATGAGAATGACCGACCAATTATCAAGTCAATAAATTGCAAACCAGAACGACGGCGTTCGGAAAGTAACAGAAAACGGTCGCGAGAGAATCAAGTTACTTACTTGATTCCCTTAACCGGTTGGCCGAGTAAACCTAATTTTTGGCTCAATTTTTGTTATACATATATATATATATATCAATGTAGTACTATTTTCACATGATCCATGATCGTTTGTCCTCAAACTTTGCAAAGCTACATTCCAAAACCGATGTCATAACAGACTCCAAGCTCTGATTCTGAGTAGTTCTGCTACATCGTATTTCAAATACAATAAATTCCCATTAAAATGTAATTACACTCACTCGTGACTATCGTAATTAGCAGTTGAATTAACGGAGTGGTTAGTATTATTTAATGTACTATTTTCACATGATCCATGATCGTTTGTCCTCAAACTCTAAAAAGCTACATTCCAAAACCGATGTCGTAACAGACTCCAAGCTCTGATTCTGAGTAGTTCTGCTACATCGTATTTCAAATACAATAAATTCCCATTAAAATGTAATTACACTCACTCGTGACTACCGTAATTAGCAGTTGAATTAACGGAGTGGTTAGTATTATTTAATGCGACTGCAATATAATTCAATTACTGTATAATCGAAATACGATGTAACTAAATTACGTAAATCAATTATATTTCAATTAGCACTACTCCGGATACCCTCTACGTATGTAATATGTTTGTTTTCATCGATTAGTTCTTACAAACATGAATCGGTGTAAACATCAACCGTTTAGCCGTAAAATATGTAGGCACGGATGATGCCGAATACCTTGCGCTCTGGAAACACGATTATCTTTCGCGTAAATTATTAACCCTTTGCGCTCCGAACCATTCTGGCAGAAATTTACAAATCCTCGTATTATTTAGTATAATTTTGGAACCAAGTAACGTATTATAATGATATTGGACTTATATGAATTGGTTGACATCGAGGAATATATATTTGCAAAAAAATCAATATTTTATTTAAAGTTACGCTGGAATAAATTAATTCCCCGTAATCGCTAATAAAGTTTAATGTCCCCTGAGAGGGGACAGCGGAGTGCAAAGGGTTAAACCGTGAATAAGCGAAAGCTTGATTAGAGAATTTGATGGCAAATCATGGCTGAACTTACCTTTGCCGTGCAGCTGTTGTCTGTTGGTGTCCGCCCGAAGGTTCTCCGCGGTGTGAACCAGCTCGTCCAGCTGTGGCTTTTTCTTCTCCAGTTCCCGTAAAACATTCTGCGCAAACCAGACAGTCAGGGATTAGTACGGCCACTTAGAGCTTACGGAACGATTTTTAAATCCGCAAACACGCCGCGCACAGCATGAAAAGAAAAAGAAAACCGTGGCTTTCCACAGAGAAGGGAAAGGTGAATCGACCGTCGCGTGGTTCATCACCTGTACCGACCAAGAATCGAAAGATCGATTCTCGCTGGGGATAGGTCGAGGCGCGTTGCGAACGACAAGCAATCGAAAAGCTTTCGATGTTGCCGAGAATGTCCCCCGGGGATACAAATGATAAGCATTTAATCGTTTTGTCGATCGTTTCTGAATTCAGAGCTCGCAATCTACTTAAGCACTTGCGATTTAATTTACCGCTGCAGTGGTGACAATCATTTTGTTATAATTTCTTAGAAGAAGGACCTCCGATGACTATACAGAGTGTTCCGAAAATATGCTTCATTTGGGAGGAACGATTCCCGAGGTCGTTTGACGTAACTTTTCCCTTTACAGAAATGTGCTTCGTTGCTTTGTTATTTGTAAAAACTTTGTTAAGATTGACAAACGAGCATTAGAATAATATGAGAAAAAGAATGTGCAGGCTTTAGCGATTTCCTGCAAAGTTTCAGTGGAGTGGTTTCTTCGTTAGAGAATTAACATGTTAAGTGCCAAATATCGATCCCAGAAATTGATTTAATTAATGAAACCGCAACTAGAAATTTAAAATGTATTGTAGGGGGTGCTGTCTTAACCCTTCTGAATTCGAAAAACTCCAATAAAATTCGGTTTATCTGGTGTCACGTCTGGTGGTTCGACCGCCAATGATTAATCAATCTAATAAAGAATTATTGCAAAGTCCGATAATGTCACGAGAAAGGTAAGCTTAGAAATAGAACAATAAAATAATCAGCGTTAAATAAATTCATGTTAACAATCAAATAGGTACATACATAATTATACACACATATAATATAAGTTATTCGAACTGCGCAATATAGTGACGCATCAACAGGATGCCAAATCAACAACTCAGCCTTCTGCGAAATGCACAAATAGATCGGTTTGCATCCTTAGACTCAATAGAAGAAGAGATATCAGATATTGCCACGAGGAAAAAGCTATGATAATTCAAACTGCACAATGAAAGTTCGGTTTCATTCTGAGAATCAATAAGAATGACATCGGATGATGAGGACCCCTACTCCTGAGCCAGCATCTTCAAAGACAAAGAATTGGCTACCCTATAAATAAAGGATTCAGCTCCTTAAGAGCCAGTTGCAATTGAAGTGTCAAACGATTTTGAATCAAGTTTATTTGAGCCATTGTGTTGGAAAATAATTAAAACTGAAAGTGAACCATTGGATTAACCAACATACATCACGAGGAGACTAAGGATTATTCAAAGGATCCCTGAGAATCCTCGAGCGTCACTACATACATATTATACCAGAACCAAGAAGATTGTATTTCGGTAATATTATTTTATATTATATATTTTTACAATCGCGCTAAATGCACTCACGTATATCTGCTTTATGAATAATATCTGTACACCTTAATATCTGATTCAGCTTCCTATTTTTGAATAAATAAGTTAATTTTTATTAATAAAAGGGTACACCTTTATTTAAACGATCCTCAATTTCCCGAACCATAGCCGGTGAATGCAGGTAGGTTCGAAACTGCGTACTATCCCTTCAAAACTATAATTCAGTCCACTCAGGACGTAACACTGGAAATCTGATAATAAAAAAGAATTTCTAAACCCAGTCAAAAATCACTGTCGGTCGTACGTGACTTACGTGGCGGTCAACGTGTTAATTAGTCCTCTAATCGACGGAACGAGTCATTTATGTGTCCCGTCGCGGTTAATCGCTGGGACGTAAGAATGCAAAGTGTCGCCGTTGACAGTTCCGAGAGCTTCGAGTAGCCGGTTAGGTGAATCGCGGCCACGTGTCTGTGTTCGTTTGACATGTGTCGGCGGCTAAAAAAGCAATAACTAGGAATTCCGGACAGGCATAAACATTCCGCGGAAAGCCTCAGGTCGATCACCTGTTTCTGGCTCTCCGGTTGTGGCTGCTCCCCGCGGCGCCACGGGCCTATCGATCGGGCCGGTAAGCATTCTAGAAACCGGGCTACCATTTTCCCAGGCCATTGTTACAAGCACAGGCTTTGCTAGCTTTTTCGAAAGCTCATTAGCATTTTGCAAACGAGACGCGTATTATTATTCGATTCTGTCGTCCCGTACAATTCCGCGACGCTATAAAATCGCATGGAACCGAGACCAATTATAACTTCCGCTGTATATTTAGACGAAGGCGCACGATGAAAAGTGCTTCGCGATGTTTGAACGTATCTATTTGTATAATTTCGTGGCAACGATAAAGCCTCCGGTTGCAAAGCTCGTTTTCGCGACAAAATTCTCTTCATCTACCGGAAGCCTGTCAAGAGGCTTTTTAATAATTTTACTGCAGCAAATCGAATCGTAAAAATCTCCCTCCACACAATAATCCCAAACGAAATTATTATTACATACGTTGTTCAGGCTGGTTTGAAAATCACTAAAGGGACAAATAAATCTCTACTTGGTACCTATTATGTCTTACAACAAATGGAAACAATTTTCTTTTCGCATAAAGACCCGCATCCTAATAATTATTGCGAGAGAGACAAAAGTCAAAATCGACTGTTTATTTCATGATGATAAGTGCAATTCAATATTCATAATATTTTATGTTTTTTCAGTCAGAATATTTCTTCAGTTCACTGCAAGCCTCTTCTGCATTCGAGATAAATAAATGTTGAACTAGACAAAGAACTGTAAACTTCCTCTCATTTGGTGGACTGGAAAATCATTTTTCAAAAATTTGTATACTTGATTTTTCCGCGCGTCTTTCTAAAGAGAAAAAGATTAAAATTACGGGGGCAGTTTCGGTCAGAAAATTTGTTTAGAACAATTCGATTTTTTGAAGCTTAAATGTACGTATATAAATACATGTATTAGTTGCCCTCGTGAACATTTCATTAACGAGAACAAGTTTCTCTACTTTCGGCAAATTTTTGAAATCAGATGTTCCATATATTACAAGAAATCATTTTTCAAAAATTTGTGTACTTGATTTTTCCGCGTGTCTTTCTAAAGAGAAAAAAATAAAAATTACGGGGCCAGTTTCGGTCAGAAAATTTGTTTAGAACAATTCAATTTTTTGAAGCTTAAATATACGTATAAATACATGTATTAGTTGCCCTCCTGAACATTTCATTAACGAGAACAAGTTTCACTGTTTTCGGCAGATTTTTGAAATCAGATGTTCCATATATTACAAGAAATCATTTTTCAAAAATTTGTGTACTTGATTTTTCCGCGTGTCTTTCTAAAGAGAAAAAGATTAAAATTACGGGGGCAGTTTCGGTCAGAAAATTTGTTTAGAACAATTCAATTTTTTGAAGCTTAAATATACGTATAAATACATGTATTAGTTGTTCTCGTGAACATTTCATTAACGAGAACAAGTTTCTCTGCTTTCGGCAGATTTTTGAAATCAGATGTTCCATATATTACAAGAAATCATTTTTCAAACATTTGTGTACTTGATTTTTCCGCGTGTCTTTCTAAAGAGAAAAAGATTAAAATTACGGGGGCAGTTTCGGTGAGAAAATTTGTTTAGAACAATTCGATTTTTTGAAGCTTAAATATACGTATAAATACATGTATTAGTTGCCCTCGTGAACATTTCATTAACGAGAACAAGTTTCTCTGCTTTCGGCAGATTTTTGAAATCAGATATTCCATATATTACAAGAAATTATTTTTCAAAAACTTGTGTACTTGATTTTCCGCGTGTCTTTCTAAAGAGAAAAAGATTAAAATTACGGGGGCAGTTTCGGTCAGAAAATTTGTTTAGAACAATTCGATTTTTTGAAGCTTAAATATACGTATAAATACATGTATTAGTTGCCCTCGTGAACATTTCATTAACGAGAACAAGTTTCTCTGCTTTCGGCAAATTTTTGAAATCAGATGTTCCATAAATAAGTTTCCGCCGTTTTCAAAAGATGACTCCACTGACAATATAACATTGAAATTGTCAGCTGTAAAACATTGGACAGTAAGTTTGGACATCCGGCAACAATGTTACGTTGAAAAACCTTTGACTTTCTATCAGCATCACGTATTTTTTTCCGTGCGAAAATGTCAAGTTTTGTACCGAATAAACGTCATTTGCGGGAGGTTTTAGTTTATTTCTTTAATTTAAAGAAATCTGCCGCTGAGGCTCATCGGCTACTTGTAGAAGCGTACGGTGATGTTAATTTGAGTGAAAGAAGTTGTCGAGAATGGTTCCAAAAGTTTAAGAACGGCGATTTCGACGTGGAAGACAAAAAACGTAGTGGAAGGCCAAAAGTGTATGAGGACGCAGAATTGGAAGCCTTACTCCAGGACGATTCGAAGGACGAATTCGGAGGACGAATTGAATCGATCATTGAAGCTTAAACGCCCCCAATATGCCAAAAGACACGACAAAGTGATTTTTCTGCACGACAACGCTCGGCCACATGTGGCTAAAACCGTCAAAGAAACTTTAGAGGCACTTAAATGGGATGTCCTACCCACCCGCCGTATTCGTCGGACATTGCTCCTTCAGATTACCACCTGTTCCGGTCGATGACTCATGGTCTAGCTAATCAGCACTTCACTTCTTACGAAGAAGCTAAAAATTGGATAGATTTTTGGATCGCCTCGAAAGATGAGGAATTTTTCAAACGCGGTATCCGCATGCTACCTGACAGATGGTCCAAAGTAGTAGCGAACGATGGGCAATATTTTCAATAAGATTGAATGTATCATTTTTTTACAATAAACTCATAATTTTCTATAATAAACGGCGGAAACTTATTTGTACACCTAATATTACAAGCTTTAAGTCTAAAAACTCTCGGATTCGTTCATTTCATTAACTTTCCTGCAAAAGCTGCTAAAAATCGGTACGTTTACCGAAAAGAACGGAGGTTCGCCTCGTAAATCAACGATGCCATGAATCCCGAAGCCCACGCGAACTGTTCATTTACGTGATCAAGAGCAACGTTCTTACAGCGAGTATTACGTTCTTGGCTCGCGCGTTCCATTGAGAGTCCACTCGCTCGTGTGAGAAATTACACGGGATAGAGGCGCGCGGGCGTTGTGCTTTCATTATTATCCTCCAGTCCGGTAACATTTTTATCGCGGGGAGGCGAAGCGAGGAGGCGAAGCGAAGAGGCGAGGGCGAGAGGAGGCGAAGCGTGTGCGACACTAGCCGTGAAAATGTTTGCCGAACCGGAGATTCCAAGAGGATTACGAAAACAATAACCGTGTTAAGTCCTCGCTAATCTGCACCGAGCCGAGATAAAAGGACAGCCGAACGACTACGCTCCTTCGCGCCCGACTACACCGAATCCTAATCCCATTCTCCCGCTCGCCTAACGATCAAATTAATTTTCCTAAAGTCGACTACCCGTGAAGCGTTGGATCCCAAGCCGACCTACCTATTCCACACCACCCGCTCCATTCGTTTCATTACATTTGACGCCGACTCTCGTGTCTCGTAACAACGACAAGCAACGGTCACGACAATAGCTGACGACATTAACACACGTGCCTGCAAAGCTCTTCGATATTTACGGGACAAAGTGAATCCTCCATCACTATTATCAAGATATGCAAAAGGTATCGTAGAACGGATAAAAAATTACAACATATTAGGAGGATCCATAAGTAATACCGAGTTATATTTTTCTTTCTAAGAATGGAATTTTTCTTGCTAAGGGATGAACAGACTAGTGCCCCAGATAGCTTTTAACGAACTAATTTATTTGAAGCATCTTTCCTGATCTTTATCGTTACGAAAGAATAATGAAACATTCAATTCTATTGTAACGTACACCTGGAGGATGAAATTCGTGGACACACGGATTCTATGAACAATACTTTAACCTGTGTGTACTTGTTGGCGAATTTCACCGACGTCTGTATTAATCAACAACGATATTAATCAACAATAACTTTGTAATTATACTGTATATGGGTACGTGTATACACATCGCGACTCGTATACATCGCCTCCGATAATTCCAGGAATTATCGATTGTTTACTTCCAGTAGCTTGCTCGCTTTTGAATAGATTGCAAGGTAGAGTGCGAACCACTGACAAAGAGCATCGGCGAGCTAGTCCCTTCCAATTTCGATGTAATTTATTAGATTGGTATGCTATCCAGAAATGAGAGAAATACGTACATTATTAAAGGAATAAACTTTAACACGAAGACTGCTATCTCATCTATTTTTCAAATATATGAGGTCGGTACGGAATTATTTCTGTTACATAAGAGTCCAGACAAAATCATATAATAGTTATAAATTTTTAGAACAGCAAGATGGTGTAGTCTTTTCAATTTCAGTTTTTGTGCTTCCGAGAAAAATTCGTTTCTCTCTTTGCTGTTTCACAGCTTAGTTTTTTAGATTTTAGAATGCAAAAGTTATGAAGTGTTTTGGTCAAGAAATACTACGGTGAAGTTTTGATCTAAGTCCTATCCTCGGGTCCGTTCTGTGACATGTATCGTGTACTATTTTCCTGTGACCGCGTCGAGCGTAGAAAAGTACTCTACATACCGTCAATTAAACCACTGAATATAGTTAAAATTATATCCGGTTTAGTGTCATTTTAATCAGAAAAATGCCAGTTGGTGAAAGTCGAACGGTGTTGCGCACCGCTGTGGATAAATATAACTTTTCGGTAACATAAAATCACTTAGAGAACATTGCCGTCGATTAATACCGCCATCGATGAACGCTAGTGTCGGTCAAATCTGATTTGGATTAATTCCTGTTTGGTCACAACCACGTTTGTGAAGCCCGTGTCGGCGATTTCAGTGTAACCGCTCGCAGTACTATAGACTGTCATGTATGCATTTACTAAATTAATCCATCTATTGCCACGCGCACGGTACAGTTTTGGAATAAATCAAAAGCGTAGAATAAAATATTTCGCTTTGAAATTTATTAAATGACTGCTGAGAAACAGAATAATGCTACGTAGAAGTTATAATCAGACTGCGCGTATCTCTTTATGCATTTATGGCTTCTGCAGAAGTTGAAAAAATGCTAGAATACAAAATTTGACGAATTTAGTACGAATTTAGTACGATTTTTATTCGTTTCAGACCTATAACTAGACTGCGGATTATTTATGCAAAATAAAAAATATTTGTATTGATTACAAGATAAAGGAATGAAATAAAATTTTCTTTCTTTTTTAAATTATTTTGTTCAGATGGAACCAATACGCCGGTGCCCTTAAGTCTTTTTAATATGTCTACTGCTTTATTTACCGAAGTCTATCTATAACACAAAGACATTCCACTTTCGTACCATTTATTTAATATCTTACCTTGCTTCGAAATAAACGTACAGATTTTTTAATCTCCTTTACACAGATTTCTTAGATGTTCCGTATTAAATAAATACATGTACTTCGAACTGTCAATTTTTAAACAATTTTTTACCATAATTTTAGAGCTATTCGCGTAGGTTCCATTTAAAGAAAGCAAATTCCCCTATCGTTTGCAAGCCATTGCAATCAGGTGTCCCATATGAGCATCCGCTGTCCTACATATTGTTATAGTATGTGTTTATAAGTAACCACAAAAAAAAAGAAGAAAAAGGGAAAAATGGTTTGTTATATTTATTTTCTTTTTATGTGGTTTGCACGTTTCGAACGACGCACAGTGGGGTATTTTGCCAGTTTAGCGCGCCAAAACTATTACGACGTTATTAATAATGTGAAGGTCATAATATTATATATCGTTGAATTCGTCTTAATACCAGCTACAACATTATCAAATCAAAAATACAGTTTAATGTTTAAAAAATCGAAGCGATCTTGTTTTTTTCTTTTAAACAAATTTTTTAAAATGTTTTTTGTATTGCAATTTATACGTTTATTAATACTGTTAAACTTTTATTTGAAACATTTTTTTGTCAGATTTAGAGAAATTGCTATTACAAAACCCCATTTGGCGAAAACCCCATTTAACAAAAAGTTAAATTTCTCCATGTGTGGCACTCTGTTGCACCTAAACTCTTCAGGATTCTGTAAAGCAATGTCTACTGAATAACCTCAAAAAAAATTAGAGAGGTGTTTTGCGGAGAAAAAAGTTATTACATAATACATTTTAACTTTCTGAAAAAAAATTGTACCATTTTCGATTGTTTATATTCTATCAAAACCACCGAAGCGTTTAGAACAAAAAGCTATAAAATTACTTTATATACCTTCCTTTACATCCTAGAAATGTTTTTATCCCGATTCCATACACCAAACTTGTGAAAAGAATCATTTCTTTAACACATGTTTTTCGACCCTTCTCTTGGTCACGAGAATATGTCACTTTCAAGTGTCTATATGTTACTAAATAGTACTATTTATAGAAAAATATTATTGTATATTACTCGCATATATATTCAGGTACACGAGAAAAAAGTTTCAATCATTTTGAACAAACTAAAAATTTTGACTTTTGGCGCGCTAAACTGGCCAAATACCCCACTGTGCGACGTCGACTGCGTGGAAGCAGTCTCGAAAGGACGAAACGAGTCCTCGAGGGAATCGAGATCGGAACTGGCTCGTCCTTTAATCTGGTTCCGTACGGTCGCGCAAACGAAGTTATTTATAAGTCTCTCGTATAATCGATCGTGCGTTACTTCCGTGTCACCGACGGCTCGGAAAACGGAATACACATTCACGGCACTCAAGAAGGTTCAACGAGGCGAGGCACGAAAATATGAAACAGCCAGCCAGCCCAGCCATCCGACGATATAATGTATGGTGATGCATCGCATCGTTATGGAAATACGAATTTAAATACGAATATTCCACGTGGCCGCGAGATAATGGCGACTTCGTCACGTGTGAAACGAACTTTGCTAATGCGAAGTGAAAACAGTGCTTGCTCGCTCGCTCGCCCGTTGCCCGCGGGAGGGAAAATCGCGGGAACGGGGAATACATTAGAATTTTTATAGGTGAATATCCGTCGATAAATTGTTTGGTAAAAGCTGTTCCGTGGCAGCTGAACTTCTAGCAAAGAATGATACCGTAACTTCGTACCGGAGAATTTCAAAAACATAGCCGAGCAATCGATCAAAAGATTTGTCGATGTTGCGAGCAATACACGCGCATAATTTCTACCTATTAGGTCGTCCCATAAGTTCGTGCCGAGGATATGTTTATATTATTCACCATTCAGAAGTATTTTAATGAATATACCGCAGAAATTGTATAGTAGACTCGTGTTGTTGACATACGTACAGTCGAGTCGGAAAGTAAGTTAACATTTGGTGATATGTAGGCAATGAATATGATGAATAAAATCAAGTTATTGTATTGTTTTTATTTAGGAGGTGTAAGGAAATAAACAAATATGTTAGTAAAACATGTATTATCATTATTAACCCTTTGCACTCGACGCTATTTTCATTGTAAAACTAAATTTTTCTTCCGTCTTAGAATATTTTCATTTATTCATACGAAACTGATCCAATTTCCACGTATAATATCCAAATGTTTAGTAATCTATTAAATACAAATTCTCTAATGTAACAAATATTGTGTAATATCTTTTGAAATTTCTTTCAAATAATGCCATAACAATTTCTAGTGGTGCTTCAGAGTCACCACTCGAGTGCTAAGGGTTAAAGATTAAAGACATGTCATATTCATTTGCCTGCATACACCAGTCGTTAACTTACTTTCCGACTCGACTGTATATCGATGGAATTCATCCATCGTCATATATCGAATGAAAACGCATCAAGCAATGATCACAAATGAATGACCCGAATTGAACCTGTTAAATTTCATCTCGTGTCGAACTACTTCTGCAATTTTAGGTCATCGAATAATTTTTCACTAAAGCTCAACATCTCCAAGTACCTGTACAGCAGATTTGCATAGAGGATCAAAAGCGTAAAACCGGGAAGCTTGAAAGAACACGTTCAACATCGTTTTGATGAAACGTTCTCGAGAATTCTTGATCCTTTCAGCGACCCCTGGTTCTCGTTCACTTTAATTTCGATTAATTCGTCCGGCACGATCCTGCTCGGATATTCTTCGGTACTTTTCCGAACAAAAAGGATCCGGACAGGAGGGAATCAAGGAGGGTAACCATAAATGGAAAACGTTAACCGATCGCTACGAGCCAATTCATTGAAAAGGTGCCGTCCAATAGGCTGTCACATTCTCATTCTCCGACGGTAACCGTTCGAAAAGCCGTTGGATTTGATCCGGTGAAACACAGGGGCCTCGGGGATTTCAATAGATACACCGGTTGCCTCGGACATCGTGAATGTTATCGTTCGGTATGGAAAAGTGGAATCCTGGTTGCTGGATGTCGCGTCCGATTTAATCCACTCGGTCAAAAGTTTCCACGAGCGTTCGGACAATCCTTGAAAGGTTTGCAGAAACACGTAACTCGCGAATCAATGGTTTACCTGATGGACACCGAGCTCTTTTAACCCCTTGCCCTACAATATCGAGTCAGACTAAAGAAAGATTCTGAACAGAGTCTAAGAAATATGTTTTTTATTAATTTCCTTTAACACTAGAAAGACGGGAGCTTAGTATATACCTATATTGCCTGAAAGCCGGAAGCCGATACCGGAAGCCGTTACCTATATACCGGAAGTGAAGGAGGGGGGGGGGCAACAACAATGATTATTTAACCCATTTATATGTTGTAGAAAAAATCACAAAATTATAAGAAGCTGTGTCATTATTTAAATAATTATTTTTTTAATTGAAATTCAAAAGCAGTCAAAATGACTTGCTTAGGCAATCTAGTGTTAAATAAAATTCTATTTTGTTGCAGTTGATATGTATCCTTTGGAGAAAACGTAGGCATACGATAAATGTAAATTATCTTTTTCTTTCCATGAAATTCTGAAGGATGAAGAATTTCTAATCATTATAATCGCAATGTAAATAGTAGTGCAAGGGGTTAACTGTCCCGTGGATTTTTCCTAGAACTCTAGCAAAGGACCCAACAGAAGACAAAGTTATAAACATCGCCGTGGAGAAACTGGTCATTAACTGAATTTTCTCCGAAGATTTCTCTAACAATATTAAACGATCAAAATGCATGGCGTGCTGTTTAGCAACATGCGATTGAATTGGTGCAGGCGATCGCGGTGATATTCTTGATGGCAACTGCAGCGGTACCATTTCCCGAGTACGTTCGCATTAGCGTAATTAAGGGCTAAAGTAATTAGATATAAGGGGAACCAATAGGACCCCGATACGTTTGAACCAGTGCGCTGGAACAGTTTGTCAAACGGTATCTATCGAGCCGATTGTGTTTTATCTTCCCGGTCCGGTGTGTATCATCGTTTCAAAGTGGAAATTCCTATGATTTACTGGCTCGTCGTTGCCGCACGTTAATTAGTCTCGACTTATCTGAAACAGTCCGCGTCGGGCTACAGGGGAACGCAATTACGCGAGTATCTTGGCTACTTATGCTTTGAAACGTTATTAGTAACGTGGCAGACATGAAAGCGGGATTTGTGGCGCATCTCGGACGAAAGTAAATTAACACTAACGAAAGATATTTGGACTGGAACAAGTGCTTCGTGTTCTCTTAAACATTGAGAATACATCTTGTTCGATTCGTGTTCAACAAAACTCGCTTAAATTGAAATTTCGAAATATTCTAACGGTCGCATTAAAATTGCGTTTTTAAATTAGAAGTATCTTGGCTACTTATGCTTTGAAACGTTATTAGTAACGTGGCAGACATGAAAGCGGGATTTGTGGCGCATCTCGGACGAAAGTAAATTAACACTAACGAAAGATATTTGGACTGGAACAAGTGCTTCGTGTTCTCTTAAACATTGAAAATACATCTTGTTCGATTCGTGTTCAACAAAACTCGCTTAAATTGAAATTTCGAAATATTCCAACGGTCGCATTAAAATTGCGTTTTTAAATTAGAAGTATCTTGGCTACTTATGCTTTGAAACGTTATTAGTAACGTGGCAGACATGAAAGCGGGATTTGTGGCGCATCTCGGACGAAAGTAAATTAACACTAACGAAAGATATTTGGACTGGAACAAGTGCTTCGTGCTCTCTTAAACATTGAGAATACATCTTGTTCGATTCGTGTTTAACAAAACTCGCTTAAATTGAAATTTCGAAATATTCCAACGGTCGCATTAAAATTGCGTTTTTAAATTAGAAGTATCTTGGCTACTTATGCTTTGAAACGTTATTAGTAACGTGGCAGACATGAAAGCGGGATTTGTGGCGCATCTCGGACGAAAGTAAATTAACACTAACGAAAGATATTTGGACTGGAACAAGTGCTTCGTGTTCTCTTAAACATTGAGAATACATCTTGTTCGATTCGTGTTCAACAAAACTCGCTTAAATTGAAATTTCGAAATATTCCAACGGTCGCATTAAAATTGCGTTTTTAAATTAGAAGTATCAAAGGATATGTTCACCAAAGGACTATGTGCGCGCCGAAAGACATTTAAAAGAATTTCATATTATTTTAACTTTTTAAGAAGGTAGACGTCCACAGAGATTAACCTTCATCTCTTGAAATAAATTCACGTATTTTTGAACAGCAATGAAACCATTTGAAATTGAAAATTATTATGAACAGTTGTAAAACATATTCTTCAGATTGTTGACATCACTCCGCGAATTTTGTACCATTTTGATCCATACAGAATGCGCGACGGTGTCGTTTACTCTTTGTATCCTCGCGGCTAAAAAATTGGCCTGCTCCATGAACGCTCAGAGTTTCTCGTAGAAGTTGTAAGTTCAGAATCCGATCATAACCGATCCTAAACTCCTGAGCGACAACTTGGAACGGAAATCCTAGCGAAGTTAGCTAACATCGGCCCGTGTGGAACGACAAGCAGTTAGGATCGACAGACAGTATATTCCTGCCGAGTAAAAATAGCTGAAACGAAGTTTCCTGGATGTATCGAGAGGGGCGGCAACGATCTCGTAACGATCCCCTTGCCTGAAACTCAGGTTCCGAACGACTAATCGCATTGGCAGAGCCGACGTTTACGTCTTTTCCTTCGAATCCAATTAAAAGGTAATTGAAAAGTAGGGGATGGCTGTTTTATCACGGCCCGCGGAAAGAACACCGGCACGGGCCAATGAATGGAAGGCAAGGTAAATTCCGTGTTAAAGCCCGCCATCGCACGGTGGGCCACTTCCGTGAAATTGGTGGAATTAATTCGAAAATTTTATCTCGCGAATAGACAACGGATTTTATGCGTTAATGGCAAGAATTAGTAAGTGTAATTTAACCCTCTGCACTCGGCGCTGTTTTCATTCTAACACTAAATATTTCTTCGGTCTTTCAATATTTTTCTACATATAATATTTAAATGTTTAGTAATCTATTTAAAGCAAATTTTGTAATTTTTTTTTTGTAATTTCTTTGAAACAAAGCCACAATAATTTCTAGTGATGCTTCAGAGTTACCACTCGAGCGCTAAGGGTTAAAACAGTAAAAATATTCGAAAAATTTAAAGATACACTACAGGCCATAAGTGTTTACCCACCCTCAACATTGTAGTCCACGGTTCTACGGTTCAGCTTCAATAACTTTGCTATTTCTCTGTTACTTTTTCCGATGCTATGACGGGACATAATTCTTTTCTCCCTGACATTATTTGAAATTTTCGCAAAATTCTTTAGGCACGTGAAAATCAACTGTTTACTGTATGAAAGCTTAATGCAGTATGAAATGCAGTATGAAATTTGAGAAGACTAAGATACCTGCGTTCATATTCCCTACTGACCGTTATAAAAATTTCAGAAAAATGGATTTCATTACCTGAACTCCAAAATTGTCGTTTTTCATAAAAAGCTGTAAACTCATTTACAGTACCTGATTGTGTATGTACAGAATATTTTGGATGTTTTTTATTAGCCTTATAATTAGGATTTAATGCTACGGACATTTTCATAACAATAAAATACCAATTATTTGAATAGTAACGAAATTTGAAGGTGGGTAAACACTTATGGCCGGTAGTGTATACTATTTTAACACGAAGACTGCTATCTCATCTATTTTTCAAATATATGAGGTCGGTACGGAATTATTTCTGTTACATAACAGTCCAGACAAAATCATATAATAGTTATAAATTTTTAAAACAGCAAGATGATGGTGTAGTCTTTTCAATTTCAGTTTTTGTGGTTCCGAGAAAAATTCGTTTCTCTCTTTGCTGTTTCACAGCTTAGTTTTTTAGATTTTAGAATGCAAAAGTTATGAAGTGTTTTGGTCAAGAAATACTACGGTGAAGTTTTGATCTAAGTCCTATCCTCGGGTCCGTTCTGTGACATATATCGTGTATTATTTTCCTGTGGCCGCGTCGAGCGTAGAAAAGTATTCTACATACCGTCAATTAAACTACTGTATATAGTTAAAATTATATCCGGTTTAGTGTCATTTTAATCAGAAAAATGCCAGTTGGTGAAAGTGAAAAGAAAAATGGGTTTCTTTACCTGAACTCCAAAATTATCGTTTTTCATAAAAAGCTGTAAACTCGTTTACAGTACCTGATTGTGTATGTACAGAATATTTTGGATGTTTTTTATTAGCCTTATAATTAGGATTTAATGCTACGGACATTTTCATAACAATAAAATGCCTATTATTTGAATAGTAACGAAATTTGAAGGTGGGTAAACACTTATGGCCGGTAGTGTATACTATTCAGAAAAGAAAAGAAATTTCTATTTTTCAGAGTTTTTTCTCCGCACCGTCTCGAATAACTTCTCCAACTATGAAATATTCCCTCATAAGCGACGCGACGCGCGACGCGTCCCGACTCGCGTAATACCGTTCATTATCGGCGAAGGGGGTGGCGAGGTAACCGTTGTAAACAATGGGAACTTACTCGATCAGCTCATGAATTATTCATTGCGACTCTCTTGAAAAGATGCATACAGGGTCCCCTGATTTCTTATGCCGGGCCCATAGTGACGCGACGCTGCGCGTGCTCTTCCTCCTCTCTCTCTCTCTCTCTCTGTCTGGTTTCTAGCCGAGTCGCGGAAAGTGTCGACGGATACTATTCGAGGGATGTTTACTCGGTCGAGGGTCGGAGCAACAGTTAAGCTTTTCCAATTTTACAGGGAAAATATTTGGATCAAATTTCTTGTGGCTTGCCTCCGCGAGATTTGCGCTGAGTCGATCCCGGATCCCTCTCATCGAGAACGTCGCGTCGGTTTTATTGCGAGGATGTTCTACTGACCCCGGTCTGACACGGGTTAGATCGATTCTACTGATAGCCACTGACAGGCGTGTTCCTGATGAAATTCCCCTCTAGTAGACGGAACACGTCATCGACTACTCGACGCTGACACGTGATTAAAAGCTTCATTGGATTTTCTGTTCTATATAATGTGGTTAGACTGCGGTCCTTTTATGCAAAATAAAGATTTCCTTCGTCAATCAAGTACTGGAACCAAATCAGAAACTGGTTTCTTCCTTTAATACTGCTAAAGGACAAAAGTAGTTGATACTCTTCGATTCTTCGAACGTTTCTACTATTAACCATTCTGATTAATATAAATTGAGATTAGTATTAACATCGAATCTATTAACTTTGAATATTATTTTATGTTGACAGAATTCGCATCTCAGTTCAAAAAATAAATGATGCAACATTGTGCGCACGAAGAATATTTCTCGTTACTGTAATAAAATAAAATAAAGTTCCGTCCTACGATGAACTTTAACCCTTTGCAGTCGAATGCCATACACAAGCTATATCATACTCTTACCGATTAGGTCGAATGTCGCCTCTAAAGCGGCAAAAATGTTTTCGTTATGTATTTCGGCATTGAATATATTTTCTGTACAACTGTTTATGAAATTGAAATTGTAGCAATACTAACAAACATTTGCAAAACTGCACACAACACAAATTACGTTAACCGATTTTTTCGCTAACCTTCTCAATATAAATTGCACGCGGTATTCGATGTCAGTAAATGCAGCACGATCAAAAACAAAAACTGAACGATATTGTTATTCTTTAGAAGAATAAAATAATTTCATTGAACACAATATTTTGTACCGAACACTGTTACATAATTTTTTAGCACATAATCTAAAATAGAGAAATATAGTTGAAACGGTTCTCGACCGCAAGGGGTTAAAAATTAAATATGCGCGAATAGTCTGGCGACTGTAAGCCGGTCTTAAGAACAGTTCGGACGATTACTTGCGTGATTATGAAGCCGCAAGTAATTATGATCCCTGTCTCGTTCGCGCACAATACCCTCGTCAAAGCTGGGGATGAAAGCAGCCGACGATCACGAGATACGGCCGATACAGACGACCGAGATTGCGGATCGTATTTCACACGGTCCGACTAAATAAAACGACGCGTCACATATTTCGGCCGGCAGGGGTATAATTCATGGGACTGTCTTGACCAGCTATAAATGATCATTGCTTTCGCGGAAATTTATGGCTCGCAGATCGAGTATTCTTCCAAGCGAAATTTCCGACCGTCTTTGTGAATCGAGTGTGCCGGTCAAGGATGGGAATCAGAACAAATAGCGGATGGTCAATGGCGGACAGGCCGCAGCATGGTACTACGTCAAATGTACATTCAAAGTGATGCTGAATTAAAATTAGACGACGTTGAATTTAAGCGGGAAGCTACTTTGAATAGAATTGTATTTGGAATTTTCCTTTTGGTATGATGTTTTCTTAACCCCTTGTACTACGATTTATTTCACGGTTTCAGTGATTAGAACTTTTTTGTAATTTATAATTTCCTAAAAAAAGAAGAAAATTTATATCTATCGTATGCCTATATGTTCTCCGATAGCTGTACATTAACAACGCCAAAATAGAATTTTATTTCGGTTTAAGGAAAATTAATAAGAAATATATTTATTAAACCCTGTTCAGAATCTTCATCGCGAGTCTGGCTCGTTATTGTAGGGCAAGGGGTTAATATGTAGGGTCTCGGAACATATTTCTGCACAGTTTCAAAATAGTCCTCGAAATTTTTAAAAACAACAGAAGGATCTGTGGAAGCTTTAAGTACATACATAGATAGCTTGCAATTGGTCGTCACGAAATTTTACGTTCTAAAATCTAAATTTAATAAGAACAATTGCGAGATTATACAGGACTTCTCAGTGGTACTCAGAATTTATAATAGAACCCGCAATTTTGTCGACAAACCTCGTGTGTTAAGCGTAAATGAAAAAAGAAAATGTTAAAAATTTTCGTGAGCGAGGTAACCGAAAATTGCACTTTACTCGACCATTATTCGTACAGAGGGAACTAAATGTTAGTGTCTCTCGTTCAATGGTCAAGAGTCGCAACAGGAGAGCGTTGAGTGCCAGAAGACAGATCGGTTGGTGAACGGAAGTCTGGCAACGTCGGGGATTTTCCTTTGATTCCGTGCACACGTACGGGACCCTAGGACCATGATGAACACCCCGTCGTTATCCTTGGGGGGTCTTCCTGGAGTTTTATGGCACACGGCAATCCCCCACTCAACTACTCCGTGACAAAATTGTAAGACACCTATATCCTTAGTAATATGATCATGTCCTACCGATCAAAATTAAAGCATCGCGAAATCTGAACGGGGATAATAGTTTAAGCTGTTGCAACTTCGTTATGTCTGGAACCCCACTTTCTCAAGCATCGTATATGCTCGACAAAAATAGTTACACAAAAGACTCGATTAAAATTGAAATAAACAATAACCCTCATCATCGGTAATAACCAAAATAAAGATGTACATAAGAAAAACTTATTTACTTATTATTGAAATTTTATCGGTTTGATTTCTGTTTTGTTTTAGTGTATTTTATTTTGTTAGTTTTGTATATCTTTAAGTGTATATACAGGGTGTCCCTCATAAATGATAACACCTAAATATCTTTCGTATGTACAGTCGTATCAGAAAACTTCAGAGGACAAAGTGACACTATTGCAGGAGGCCATTTTAGTGGTGAAGAAAAAAAATTTTTATGTCGTGTTTTTTAATGAAATTTCAAGGTCACCGATGTTTTTTTAAATGGAATAGTATATTTTTTTACGATAGCATGATAGACAATAAAAAACTGAATTTAGTGGATACCACCTTTTTGACCTTGAAATGACCTTGAGCAAGACTAATCATGTTGAAGCGGATGAAATGTGGAAGTTGTTTTTATAGTAAATTGAATTTTTATGTTTACGAGGATGGATTTAAATAGAATTTTTATAGTAAATTGAATTTTAAAATTTATTAAAATGAGTTGAAATAGAATTTTTATAGTAAATTGAATTTTTAAATTTATTGAAATGAATTTAAATAGAAATTTTTATAATAAATTGAATTTTAAAATTTATTAAAATGAGTTTAAATAGAATTTTTATAGTAAATTGAATTTTTAAGTTTATGAGGATATGTAAAGGTCAACCCGACGTAAACAACGCGCAATCTTTGCTGAAACACGTAAGTTTTAAACTTCCACATTTCATCCGCTTCAAGATGATTATTCTTGCTCAAGGTCATTTCAAGGTCAAAAAGTTGGTATCCACTAAATTCAGTTTTTTATTGTCTATCATGCTAACGCAAAAAAAATATTCTACTCCATTTAAAAAAACATCGGTGATCTTGAAATTTCATTAAAAAACACGACATAAAATTTTTTTTTCTACATCATTATATTGCTCCCCTGCAATAGCGTCACTTTGTCCTCTGAAGTTTTCTGATAGGACTGTAAATACGAAAGATATTTAGGTGTTATCATTTATGTGGGACACCCTGTATATTTTAGTTTAAGACTTCTCTCTCTAAGATAGGTTAAGGTTGGGGATTAAGATGTAAAGGATTGTAATCCGCGAGGGGGGCAATACAGGATTGAAAAGACTCGATTAATATTTACCCATTTTTGGTTCTACACTTTAAATCCACCGATTGTATTTTATTAACCCTTTGACTGCTAAAGGCGTATATATACGCCCTCACAAATCCATCAATACATACGAAAAGCGTATATATACGCCCTCACAAATCCATCAATATATACGAAAAGCGTATATATACGCCCTCTGTATTTTTTAACTATAACACTTTTATTACTGTTTTACCAACTGATTCAACATGGAAATTGTTGTCTTATGTAACATAGCAACTAAGTATCGGCAATTGTTTCAATATCGTTCAATCAATTGTCTTCATATTACACTGCTCTTCGAAAAAGCGCCGCACAGTGGGCAAAAACGGCCTTTTTCGATTCAAAATCAAAGAACTTTCGATAGGAATGAGATAGAGCGATGAAATTTTTTTTAAATGAAAGCTGAAACTTTGTAAAATATGGGAAAAATAGGGAGATTACGGTACGAACGTTTTTTAACCTTGAGAAAATTCGTTAGTTGCACAATTTCAAGAAAATTTTGTTGTTGTGGTTAATACGCGCGGAAAATTTTTTTTTAACATGCTATATATCGTTTCCCATAGATTTTTTCACGCTGATTTCAAATCTGTTTTCAAAATTTGTCTACGACCTCTGGTTTTTGAAAAAACTAGATTTTTGTGACACAAATTAATGAAATTTTTTCGTTAAAATGACTCGATAACACACTAGTTTGAAAGTATATCGTATTCTCATATATAAAACACAATAAAAATAATAATAATGAAGTATTTTAACATTTTGAGTTACTTACGAAACATGAAGCATTTCACATCTCGTCATCACTCGACGTATCGCTGTCATTACTACTGGCACTTTCTTGAAATTGTGCAACTTTAACGAATTTTCTCAAGGTTAAAAAACGTTCGTACCGTTATCTCCCTATTTTTCCCATATTCTACAAAGTTTTTGTAGTCTTTTTGTAGCACTTTTCTAAAAAGTTCTTTGATTTTGAATCGAAAAAGGCCGTTTTTGCCCACTGTGCGCCGTCCATATAGATGGATTCGTCCGAGAGCGCGCCGCAGTCAAAGGGTTAATAATCTCATATTATTAACGAATACGTCAAATTACTGTTACAGTTAGGACAAGCACCCTCGGCAATTACTCAAAGTAGTATTAAGTTCGCTGTACCCTGGACAGAGTCTCTCGCGCGACACCGTCAAGTAGGATCAAGAGGCCCCGGGTGGATTTATCGGCAATTAATGCAAATCTGGTTTTCGAGTCAACATCTCCCGGGCAAAATATAGGAGCGGTGTCCCAGTAACTCGCTCGGCGGAACTAACGATCGCGCAGGGTTGCGAAAATAACGAGACACGCTCGCGGAACGTGGCATAAGAAAGTTGCATTACGTGATACCGCGGGGCCCAGGAAAAAGGTTGCGCCAGGGTGGACCGGTCGCTTTCACGCGAGCGAAAACGCGAGAAGAAACTGTACGACGAAGAAGGGCCGACAGAAGGGAGAATTACGGTCGCAACAAAGGCGTATCCCTTTAAAACCGGCTAACGTTTTCAAAGGTACGGGAAAAACTCGCCGCTTTCCCGGTTACGGTGGTGCAGCCCCTCGGACGGTTTTTGGCAAGAAGATTTTCATTGACGTGGTTAATATCCTCTTCTATTTTGTCCCGGGGAAAAGAGCGGCTTGCCAAAGAAGATGAAGAACGTCAAAGGCCGGTACACTCCCGAACAAAATGTTGGCGCGCCTCGGGGCTGCCTGTATATTTGGTCACGTTCGCGCATGCACAGTTAGGTTTTACCACCAATTACAGAGAACAGCACATTTGCTATTTTCAGCTTCACGCTTTATGCTAATATACACGATTTTTTTAACAATTTTTTATTTTACTCATCGACTCAGTTTTACACCGTATTGTACGGAGCAAGATTTTTCCGAGACGAGTGCCGTCTCGTGGTAAAATATTTACTTTTACAATGTCTCTTCCGTTTACCAATATTTACACAGGACAGTTATAGTCGAAATTCTTGCAGTTCAGGTAGAAAATTTTCATTTTGCGTAAAGATTCGCCTCTGTCAATTTATGACAAACTTGAGTATGTTGAAACGGAAGAATTATTAACAAAATTTGGGAATATCAATATTTCACGGTATGGTTGAAACGGGATGTATATACATAGGTGCATAATGCGAAGCTGAACGATATGAAGAACATTTCGAGGAACAATTTTGAAGTCTACAAGAAAGAGGAATCCATTTCGACGAAAACGAATATGAAACTGCGTTTTAGATTCGCAAGGAAATATCGGAAATGGATCATTTCCAAATGGAAATGTGTTATACGGCCCGACTAAACTAAAATCGACGGTATTCTATCTTACGATCGTTTCTGGAATCGAATTCGGATGGAACAGTCATTCCAAACCTAACGTGTAACACAAATGGTCGAACATAAAAATAACTCCGTTATATTTTGGAGCTGTATTAGCAAAAATGCATCGCAATTTTATACATTATGTTTTCATTGCATTGTATTCTATTTTTTTTAACGTATTTCACTGGTAATTAGATTTGTTAGACCCTCCTGAAAAATTTATTCACAAAACAAATTTATTCGCAATCTGTAAACACGACTATTATGCATTATATTAGTGAATATTATTACCAACTTACGAAAACTAAAAATAATTTTATCATGATTACTGGAAATTGTTAAACACTATGCCACGAGAGATTGCAGCAGTCCTAAAAACTAAAGGTTGAAGGATTTGATTTTTGAAATCGTAGATGAAAACTGAATCATTATTTGTTATGAATACCCTGGAGTAAGACTTACAACTTATGTTTACGTTATATTTATTCTTTTAATTTAACACTTATTGGCATTTGTTCCCTTCGAAACAAAAGAAGAGTAAGAACACGGAACAAATTCCAATAAAATTACAGAAAGGAAGGTAAACAGCAACTGTGCTCGGTGGGAAGGAATGATAGCACACTTGAAAAGTTTTCATATCTTACAGGGAAAGTTAGAGAACCTGGAAAACCGGAAAAGTATGAAACTTTGTGTGCGAGTGGTTTTATTCATCCGCGAACAAACCGCCGCGCCGTTTCGTTCCTATTTTTCGTTTAGCTATTCACCGAAATAGTTTAGGGTGCGCTGTCATTTTGTCCTGGAGCATAGGTATAACAGGCGACCCTTGTCGCGTTGTGACCCGCAAAGGGGTGAACGAAGCATGGTAAAAACGGAATTATTGGCCACCGGAACGACGACTTCCTCCTCCCATGGCCTTTGGATTTATTCGCGGAAAACCGCGACCGTGAACAACCACGCGTCCTCGTCTTCTCGGTTGCACAATATTCGCGTGAAATTCGTTTTGCGAGAGCCTCAAAGGCGGCGGTTCTCTTTTTACCTTGGCCCGATACGGCTTGAAACGACCATTCCGTTGGGCCACGAAAGATTGCGGAGCGAGCTTTCGATTGTCTCCCTCGGTTCGAGGGGATTACGGCCGACGAGGAAACGAGTTATCGAACAGAAGGCCAGAGGCGGAAGTATGACCCGACACGGGGAACGTTTTATGGGATTGATAAGGGTGGACTTTTTTTGCTTCACGACGTCGAACGTCTTAACTTATCCGCTGCTGCTGACGGTATGAAGTGCTTTTAAAGTGGCGTGCGTTTCTAAAGGGACGTACATACGTTGAATATGCTTTTCGACTCGTAATCAATCTCCGATAAAGGAGCATGGTTTTTATGGCCTGCGACATCGGAACTTTGGGTAAATAGCCTCGAAACATCAGAAAACCTAGTTCGCGTACATATAAAAGTGGAATGAGGACGACAGCAAAGAGAAGGTTTCGTCGTGGACCTGGTAGAGGACTTTGAGACTCTAGAACTTTGTGACTCTAGGACTCTGAGATTTTATGAACTCTGAGATTTTATGAACTCTAAGACTCTAGGACCCCGGGACTTTAGGATTCTAGAACTCTAGGGCTCTAGACTCTAAAACCCTAGGACTCTGGAACTTTAGCATTCTGAAACTCTAAAACTCCGGGGCTTTCAGATTCTAGGAATCGAGGACTCTATGACTCTGGCACTCTAAGATTTTAGGACTCTAGGACTCTGGCACTCTACAATTTTAAGATTCTGGGATTCCAGGACTCCTACACTCTATAATTTTGGAACTCTAGGACTCTGGGACTTTAGGATTCTGAAACACTAAAACTCTGGCACTCTAAGATTTTAGTGCTCTAGGACTCTAGGGCTCTAGACTCTAAAACTCTAGGACTCTAGAACTTTAGCATTCTGAAACTCTAAAACTCTGGGGCTTTAAGATTCTAGGGATCCAGGACTCTATGACTCTGGCACTCTAAGATTTTAGGACTCTAGAACTCTGGCACTCTACAATTTTAAGATTCTGGGATTCCAGGACTCCTACACTCTATAATTTTGTAACTCTAGGACTCTGGGACTTTAGGATTCTGAAACACTAAAACTCTGGCACTCTAAGATTTTAGTGCTCTAGGACTCTAGGGCTCTGGAACTTTAGGATTCTGAAACTCTAAAACTCTGGGGCTCTACGGTTCTAGGAATCAAGGATTCTGCGACTCTGGTACTCCAAGATTCTACGTCTCTAGGATTCTGCGACTCTGGTACTCCAAAATTCTATGTCTCTAAGACTCTAGGACACTGGTATTCTAAAATTCTGGCACTCTAGGACTCTGGGACTTTAGGATTCTGAAACAGTAAAACTCTGGGACTTTAAGATTCTAGGGATCCAGGACTCTATGACTCTGGCACTCTAAGATTTTAGAACTATAGGACTCTGGCACTCTACAATTTTAAGATTCTGGGATTCCAGGACTCCTACACTCTATAATTTTGGAACTCTAGGGCTCTGGAACTTTAGGATTCTGAAACTCTAAAACTCTGGGGCTCTACGGTTCTAGGAATCAAGGATTCTGCGACTCTGGTACTCCAAGATTCTATGTCTCTAGGATTCTGCGACTCTGGTACTCCAAGATTCTATGTCCCTAAGACTCTAGGACACTGGTATTCTAAAATTCTGGCACTCTAGGACTCTGGGACTTTAGGATTCTGAAACAGTAAAACTCTGGCACTTTAAGATTCTAGGGATCCAGGACTCTATGACTCTGGCACTCTAAGATTTTAGAACTATAGGACTCTGGCACTCTACAATTTTAAGATTCTGGGATTCCAGGACTCCTACACTCTATAATTTTGGAACTCTAGGGCTCTGGAACTTTAGGATTCTGAAACTCTAAAACTCTGGGGCTCTACGGTTCTAGGAATCAAGGATTCTGCGACTCTGGTACTCCAAGATTCTATGTCTCTAGGATTCTGCGACTCTGGTACTCCAAGATTCTATGTCCCTAAGACTCTAGGACACTGGTATTCTAAAATTCTGGCACTCTAGGACTCTGGGACTTTAGGATTCTGAAACAGTAAAACTCTGGCACTTTAAGATTCTAGGAATCCAGGACTCTAAGATTCTGGGTCTCTAGAACGCATGCACGATAGAAACGAAACGCGTCACGTGACCGGACTGTGACAGAAGCGTGGGATAAAAGCGTCTTAGAAGGGGAAGCGTAGTGTGAGAGACGAGCCTTAGTCTAGATACACTGGAAGCGACAGTTACGGAGAGACTAGTATACTTCCGCGGTCAGACTTCACCTAACCACCAAGGTGTCGTCATGTGACTCGTACCGCGCACTAATCCGATATTTCCAAGTGAGAATCGAACTCGACTTGCTCGCTCAACAGATAACGAAGGCGCATCGTACTTACGTTGAACCGATGGTGCAGGGTGCTACAGTAGACCGGCGCTGCCGACGTGCTCGGCTCTTGAGACTCTTTTCGATCCATCGTGCGCGCGCGCGCAGGTAAAATAGAAAATGGAGAAAAAAGAAAAACACGCACTTTATTATGCCGCGACTAAACGCGATCCGCCGGTTTTTCGCTCGAAGCAAACACGGCGAGCAGTGCTCATCACAGCGCGCCGATATTCGTTCGGGCTTCTTCGCTGCTCACGATTTCAACGGATCGTCCGACACACGAACGAGCGTGCACACACTGTACACACACTCTACGTACACTGTACACTGGCACGAGCGCGTATTTTCACGCATTACATCCGCTCGTGCGCGCGCGCGCGCGTTCCACAGTTTCCCGCGCGACAGATATTTCACGCGGATCCACTATGTCACAACGTGCCACGCCATGCTTCCTCGAAAAATGCTCTCATTGTTGGCTGCCCTTCTTTCTCGCAAATATCAAGGACACGTTCGTCAGGGTCTCAAAAATTTCTGTTCGATTTTATATATAATATGCTCCGAAATCAGTTATCAAAGATTCCAAATTTTTTCATTTAATTTTCCCCGATTCCATTAATGCGATATCAAGCCTAGATTCTAGAACTCTAGGCCTCTAGACTCTAAAACTCTAGGAACTCTAAAACTTTGGGGCTTTAAGATTCTAGATATCAAGGACTCTGAGACTCTGGCACTCTAGGAACTCTAGGAACTCTAAAACTTTGGGGCCTTAAGATTCTAGGAATCAAGGACTCTGTGACTCTGGCACTCTAAGATTCTAGGACTCTAGGACTCTAGACTCTAAAACTCTAGGACTCTGGAACTCTAAAACTGTGGGGCTTTAAGATTCTAGAAATCAAGTACTCTGAGACTCTGGCACTCTGGCACTCTAGGAACTCTAGGAACTCTAAAACTTTGGGGCTTTAAGATTCTAGAAATCAAGGACTCTGAGACTCTGGCACTCTAGGAACTCTAGGAACTCTAAAACTTTGGGGCTTTAAGATTCTAGGAATCAAGGACTCTGAGACTCTAAAACTTTGGGGCTTTAAGATTCTAGGAATCAAGGACTCTGGGACTCTGGCACTCTAAGATTCTAGGACTCTAGGACACTGGCATTCTTGGGAGTATAATGTACTCTTGTTATTATTACAAAAAGCAATATTCATCAGTTGTATTTAATACTCGGTAGTTGTAGCGTTGAAAACAAAAAAATTGGTAAACTTATAATTTTTGCTTCGCTCGCATTAGTGTGAGTCTCACCGATACTCGACACCTCGTATCGAGCGTGTTTGCCGCTCGACAGGTTCCGAGGGGGATGGCCCGGTGGTAGGGGTGGAGTTTTGACAGTTACGGTAGAGATCGTTTCGACAGTAACGGAGAGAACGCTGTACTCGGCTTTCCCCTTTGTTTCTCAACTCGTGGCCGAATGAATCGTGAAATGCGGAGGGGTGCGAACGTATTCGAAGGAAGTAACGCGTCGGTTCCGTTTGATACGGAAAAGGGGGATTCGGACTGACGAGACGTCAAACCGACGACTGTCAGGTTGTCAAACTGCCCCTCTGCGGGATTGGCTCAGGCGACGGATAATGCGGCACGCCGCAACGTCAAAACGCCTAAATGAGCAGCGACAAGGTTCGCGCGAGCGCTCGCTTGCGTGCAAAGCTCTCTGCCAATGCTACCCTCTGCAAAATATACGATTTTGCGCTCGGCTTGATGGTGTAACCGGCAACGAATTTACAACGATCGTTGCGTTAATTCGGCTTTTTGTCTCTGGCCGCAACGCGGCGAATCAACATCCATCAGCGACAACATTCGAGGACAGTTCGGGCCCGTGTACGCGGCCGTTTGAATAATTCCGGCGAATGTTTCCGCAGGATGATCATCCGAATGCAGTTTTTCTTCCTGACCGAGCGAATTAACTGAATAATTATTGGTCGTTGTAGACGTCGTTCGATGCAATAATTATTCCTGATTCAGAAAAGATTTACCGCGATGCAGCTGTTTCGGATTTCGGCCGGTGCGAGTAATTACCGTGGACAGGTTCGAGCATCTCTTTTTACACCAATCAGAAAAAGTAAATCGGTACAAAAGTATAAAAAATATCAGAGAACCGAATAAATTGTTTACCGACTAACGGATTTCGCCAAATTCTATGCTGCGGATTGTAATAAAACTTGGCAAGTAAGGTAAAGGCACCAGTAGTTGACCATTTTATAGAAAAACATAAAAAAATAAGGTTTTTATAAGCGCACTTGTAAGTGCACTTTTGATGAAAGTTCAAAACAATAAGAACATTTGAAACCTCATTTTTTGTTTTTCTATAAAATGGTCAACTACTGGTACCTTTACCTTAATCATGTACCACGAGGAATCGATAAATCTTGACGGAAGATTTTATTTCCATAAATATTTATGAAGACCGAATCGAAAATTTAATTTCATACACAGAGAGTTCGTCGGCGGTCAAGATCAAGTGGAAATATTATAGAATCATTATTTATTTCATTTTTTCTTCTGAAATTAATCAAACTTATCCACATCGTGGAACGAATTCATTTGAAAAAGTAACTTTAAATTTTCTTCACTTTTTCATTCTTTTTGCTTATTTGCTTTATCTCGAATAACTATGTGGTGTGGTAAAAAGAGAAGATAGCAACGTGAACTTTTTGCTTTACGATTTCCTCCGAAATAGAATTGGTTTCATTTTTTATTAATTTGTTGGAAGAAGGATCTTTCTATTGGTTCTTTTTCCTTATATTAGGGGGGACCCATAAGTAGTCAATTATTTTGAAATCTAAAACAAACTTTGTTGACCGTGTACCAGTAGTTGAACATTTTATAGAAAAACATAAAAAATAAGGTTTTCATAAGCTGTGCACTTTTGATGAAAGTGAACCTCGGATGCCGTGCCGTCTGCGGTTTAAATTTCAAAGCAATAAGAACATTTCAAACCTTATTTTTTGTTTTTCTATAAAATGGTCAACTACTAGTGCCTTTACCTTAGAGTGTCGAAAGGATTGCACGTTTTGTTGGGGACTTAATATTTATTCTTTAAAACCCGCATTATAAAACCCTTATTATAAATACCCATATTATGAAAACTGGTATCGAAGATTTTTATACAAGGTCCCCGCCAACTGTGTTATAGAAGAGACAGCCGTATTTTTCTTTCCAGCGTGGAGACGTTGCAAGTAAAAGACCCACCCACGATAACCCTGTTTCGAGCAAATATCCCGAGGAGTAATGGCAGAGTGGTTTAATTCTATCTTTGGACGAGCGGTTGGCAAAAGAAACCGCCGGACAGAGCGGAAGCCGGGACACACGCGATATCGATTTTCGTTTCGTTTGATATTTCGCCGGGTTGCACGTCACCAATGAAATTTCATCGGCGCCCCCTCGTCGAAATCACATTATCGAATTCGTACACTGATAGTCAGGGGCAACGGCGCACAGCGGGTCGATAAGTACGAAAACTGGGACGACAATTTAAAAAAAATTATTTCTGAAATTGAAAATTGTACAACTCGATCGTTTGATAAATTCTTTTCGAATTTCATCTGTAATTACACTTTTTCGAAAAATCGACCACTGTACGGCGTTATCGCACGCAGCGGTGAACGTTCTAGGACGCTGAAGAGGTTCGTTAGCGATTTCCAAATTAACGGGAACCCACTCCGCCGTCCACTGTTGCAAATTCGATTCCTTATTAGTAGACATCGGATGTTTATGCAATTTCCAATGTTTATAGAAACATTTTAAAAAAGTGGAATGAAATAAAATTTTATTTTTAATGGGGACAGCCTTTGTAGATCCAAAGCAAATAAAAATCGTGTTAAATTCTCTCGAATTTTATATTATAGCATTTTTTTAACATTTCCATAAGCCATAAATGCATAAAGATCCGATGTCTACTTATTAGTGTAAGGGCTAACCAGCCTGACGATGTCGATCCTACATTTCTATGACACTGTGTATTCCAAAACATTGTGCAATGTTAAGTCAACGTATACCGACAATATACAAAATATTACGAGCAGACAAATAAATAAAATGCCAGACTGAATAAGGCCAAATTTGTGGTACAAGGAGGATCACAGTGAAATAATTTGAACAAAATTATTTGGCTGATCGAATAAACTGACACACGATTATTTCCAAAGGACATGCAGCCAAGTAAGATATTATCTTAACGATTATTTTTCAAATAAATTATTTCGACGATGCCCAAGCCTGCTTTAAATATTTTGCCCGGACCTGTACAATTTTCACCGTCTATATCGAATCGAGTGATCGCTAAGTAGTTTAAAGCTGCACCGGCGAACATTCACAGTCGAAGTCGAATCAGAGATCGATCTGCCGGATTAAAGATCGTCGAGTCACGCGAATTACTATCTCGGGCTTTATTAAGGTGTTTCACTGTTGATCACCGTACGTCGAGCCGCGAAACGTAAACGAACTGGCTACAACAAAATTTCCATTTTCCAGTACACAATAAAAGTTTAAACAAACCGGGTGTGCGAGTGGGGTACACGCAGGCGCACGAAATATATTGTAGGCGGTTATAGAAGCGAGTACGAGAGAAAGAGGCAGCGTATGGAATTGAAACGTATGGCCAGCGGATAATTAAAATTTAGTTGGTTAGTGAAACATGGCGAGCATGAATTTCGGCCGTGTTGTATTTCCGCGGAAGCTCGTCCTGGTACTGACTGAAATTCGCAGCTTCATGGGTTCCCATGGTAGCTAGGGAACGGTATCGCGTCTGTCTCTCTTCCTCATTCTCCTCGATTTCCCTCGTACTATCTCGCTCTCTCCTTTTCGCCCCGTACACAACCCTCCAACCCTCCTCGACGATCCTATGGGGTATTGAGTCTACGGGCTACGAAATTCCCGTAACAGAGGGGGCCGTTTAGTAAACGCTTTAAACCGATTTCAAAACAGACTCGGCAATTCCGAACCGTGTTGGTTTTAATTAAAAATCTTCGTCTCTCTGCGGTTCAAACCGCCACCGCGCTGGCAATCGTCGACGTCCGCAGACCGATCCTAAATTTCGACCGAAAAAAAAGAACGAACGGGCAGAAACGATAAGTATTTTCCCAATTTTTTCGAGAATTTCCGAGAATTTTCACTGGTGATTTTTTTTTTTTTTTTTTTTAATTGATTCCCCTGAGCAATCGTCGATTGTTTAAATATGGAAATTGTTACACACCAGCCAGGGAAATCAATGTAGAATCTCATACACCGCAAATCATTATGCGGGTACAAATTTGCATGCATTAATTCATCAAAACTGAAATCAATTTATACTCCATTAAAAATTCCATTAACATCTGCGAAAAGCAAAATCAAATAAAAGGGTAAACGTAAATGAGTAAAATAAAGTGAAAATGTAAAAGTAAATAAGTAAAATAAAATAACAGTATAAGAGTGAATAAAAGTAAATTAAAATAAAAGTGTAAAAGTAAATAAGTAAAATAAAGTGAAAATGTAAAAGTAAATAAGTAAAATAAAATAACAGTATAAGAGTAAATCAAAGTAAATTAAAATAAAAGTGTAAAAGTAAATAAGTAAAATAAAGTGAAAATGTAAAAGTAAAATAGAACTTTTATTGGCATCGAATGTGTTCCTCTTGTACTTTAATTACAGATTTATGAATTACTTTACTTGAACTAAACGAACAGAAAGACTTTTTTTATCATTCTTGCACCTTGAGTTTAACTGTAGAACGTCACTGAAGTATAAGAGGCCATTAAGAAGACAGGCAGAAAGTTAAAATTACATAACGCAGCAAAATAAAAACTACAATTAAAGTTGTAAATAAATGAATTAAGCCTGCATGTAAAACATTTTCGTCTTATTCTTTACTTGATATAATCCGCCAATTTCTGCTCCTGTTAAATGATTTTACTCGTCTGTCTTTTTGTGTTTACATAAATTTACAAATTCAGCAAATTCGTCGAGTCAAGTTGTAAAACGAAAGTTGCTGAAATATTAGTTGGCAACATTAAGCGTAAGTTCGTAGCCATCGCTACTTCGATATCTAATCGGATGCCGAAGGGGCCGACAAAGAAGATACGCACTGCGCACACGCAATCTATCCCTTCGCATTATAATTGCCGAATCTTTACGAACAATTTCCCCGTCGATGAAACTAACAGAGGATCTCCGCGAGAAATTCTCGCCGAGCTGAAGTTATCAATTCAATGGCTGTTGAATTAACAATCCCCCATTGCCTTAATGTTAATAGTTCCCAGTAAATAGAAACCGTTCCATATCAGATTATACATCCAGTAATAGCCCAATGAATGATACGGCTAGCATCCGTGCAGCATTTATAACACGGATAATTAATAACGTGTTGTATTAATTGTAATTTTAATGATAGACAAATTAGTGTTGCTACATTATGGTACTCCAAAGATTCGCAAGGAAACTGATTTTATAACGCAGTAAATTATGATTTTGCTCTGCCTATTCGTACATTAATACGTTCAATATATTATACATTAGTACCGGTCATTTTTATATTAATACCTACGGGTAATTTGGCTAAACTTTACTTCGGGAAACCTGAAATTTGAAACTTTTTTATTATGGAATCCTCAAGATTTTGGCGAGAAAATGGAGAAAGTCCAAGATTTAATCCTAGGAGATCAAGATTTGGATCGAGATGCGGGATTTTCAGCGTTTTCGACAGGCAACGAATAATACAGTGATAATGAAAATAATAATAGGTTCGTGATTTCATATTTCGAAACGTCACCCGATTGCCAGAAATTCCATCACACGCGACCACAATCTGCAATTAACGCGAAACAAGTCACCAGTAACCGTGCCGAGGAATGCAGAAATCAGATGCCGGTTCGTAGCAATCCGACGCGATACGAATTTATGGTAGTTTTACATCTTCGGGCCAGTTAGCTACGACATTGGTTTATCGTCGACGAATATGTATATTGCGTCGCATGCCCGTCGTCAAATTTCATTCGCGCTTCACCCGATGCCCGGGGGGCGCGAGTGTAAACAGCGCGAAACACGATAAGAGGATAGATGAAAATACGAATTATGCATCAGCCGAATTGTGTGTTCATTTAAACGCGCAACTATCGACAATATCGGAATGTTGCCGATGTTTCGACAACGTTCCGACCATTAGGACCAGGACCGGCATAAATATTTGCCGAGTTCAACAATTTTATAAACCGAGAAAACCTTTAAATAAATGTATTTTTATGCGGTCCCCCTCCACCCAAGAAATTTCTTTAATATGTTGTAAAAAAATTATTTGTTATAGCCATTTATGAAGTTTCTGAATATTTTTTTGTGCGGTTTCTTTTATGCGTTCCCTATCTACTGCACAAAAAAACAGCTTTGACTGTATACGAATAAAATAATTTTACTACACATGTTGTTTAACGTACAAAAACGGGTTATCACAAGTAACGCCTAGTATTAGGTTGTACCATATGAAATGTCCGTTGTGTTCATTTAAAGTTAATCTTAAAAATCGGACGTTTCATATGTTACAACCTAATACAATAAAATTCGTTCATCCGAAGTTTCGTTATCGAGAAAATCGAGTTTGAAATGCAGCATATGCTACTCGATAGGAATTGTCTGGCGTGTCTGATCATGACCAACCAAATCTACTTCCTGCATATATAGTGAGTAACGAAAGTATTCGAACGCCCTTTAAATCAGTATAACTTTTTTGTTTAAGTGAATCAAACGACCTGACTTTTTTGAGGAGTTAGAAGAATTGGTTTTCCAAATGATGTGTAAAACAAAGATTTTGAAAAAATTGCAATTGGTAAGAATTACATGAGAAAATAAAAATGGCACTTTTCACAACTTTTTTATTTGAGCCTGTAATGAAAATTTAAAATATGCGTTTTGTAGATCTCTGTTAGTTATACACGTACTGAAAATTTCATCGAAATCGGCTGACGCAGATCAAAATGGCACGCATCGAAATATGTTAGAATCTGAGGATTTTAAGCAGAAACTGGCCAAAAGTCGTGAAAATCTACGCTTTTCACCACTTTTAACTAGTTGTAGCTCGTGTGTATATTAACCCTTTGCACTCGAAGTTATTTTAACTCCAAAACGAAACATTTCTTCCGACCTAAAATATTTTCCTTCTATATATTTGTTTTTCATGTTGTACCTACGAAAATGGTGGAATTTACTCGTACAATACTGACGTTTTTAGTAATTTATTAAATCCAAACATATTTAATAATGTAAAAAATATTTTGAATAATGATATAGCAATTTTTAATGGCGCCTTATAGTCGCCATTCGAGTGCTAAGGGTTAATCGATTTCAATGAAATTTGCAGCATGTATATAACTAACATATATCACAAGTAACGCCTAGTATTAGGTTGTACCATATGAAATGTCCGTTGTGTTCATTTAAAGTTAATCTTAAAAATCGGACGTTTCATATGTTACAACCTAATAGATTCAGTTGTGTTTGGTAGGTATCGGCGCGAAGAATGTTGAGCGTTAAAGATCAATTCCAACGAAAAATTCCTATCCAAATTTTTCTCTACGAGAAGTCCTCCATGGTGGACACAATGAGCCGACACGACAACACGATAAAAATAGGTGGCACAGTTATGAGCGTGCGCGCAGCAACGCGAAAAATTCGACGATCCGCGTTCCCCGCTGGGATATTACTTTAACGAGGTTGGCGGTACGACGCGTCGCGTCGCGTCGCGTAGCGTCGCGAGACCCGGCAGACACGGCCGTGAAAAGCTCGCGGAATATTTCCGGACGTCGTAATCGTGAAAATGTTTCGCGGTGGAACGAGTGTCGAGCAATTAAATATCGGGTTGCCCCGTTCAGCGAGTAGCTGGGAAAAGTTGGTCGAGACGCGCGAAAAAGTCTGGAACGCGTGCGGCCGGATTGTCTCGGCTCGGGAAGAACGTGCCGGGCACGGATCGGTATAATCCGAAAGTAATTTCAATTTAACGGGCCAACTTGCCCGGGACACTAATTAAGGGAATCGCGGAAAGTTCGTCAAAACTCGGTATAATTAAATAGGGGCTCGTGCCCCGACTCCGTGTCAGAGAACCCTTGCACCCGTCCCTACAACGATAAAAGTAAAACGACCATCTCCTAACATTACCAGTAATAAAGATAAAAGTGGCACAAACACGGTTTTCACAGCGTGCGAACACAATCAAGTATACAGGCTGGTCTTGTTTTTCGGGTGATTGTTTTATATTCCAAGTTTTTCGTTAAGTGTGCTGTCATTTTGTCCCGTTATATTTCGTTTAGAATCTTATTTGTTAAAATAAAATTACGTTAATCAAGCTTCATTTCATTTCATTCATACACGTCAAAATATGTATGCACAAAAAACAAATTTAATTTATAAAGTTCAACGCTAAACCTCCCACGGTCAAACGACCGCTTTTCTATTTCACAATTGTTGAAATTATAAAAACGTATGGTAATTATTTACATTAGGGGCTTCCTCACCGATTTTGATGACCTTGAAATATGTTGTCAAGGATGTTGTCAATAAAAATATTTGATTTAAAGTGGTATCTTATTTGAACTACATTAAATTATACTATATACCAAATCATTAATGATCGTTAATGTACGTTTCAAAATATGATAGACATTATAAAATACTAATGTAAAGTGTACTTACTTCTGAATCTTCTGTACCTCCATAGGTCCGAATAATTGAACAATCACTAAACAACACACACAACACATTTTATAAAATCGTGACAACGAACGAGAAGATGTTACTCCGACCACGAATAAAATAATACTGCGATTTTAACCGTTCCCTCCCACGGACGTGTGATACGAAAACAGGGAATTCCGGGAAATAGGGTCGGCGCCCCGCCATAATTTTTTTTTGTTGGTTTTGTATCTAGTGTTTATAGACCCTCAGCGTCTAACCTTCCTAACCTCCGTGGAAGGGATCATTGTTAAAATCGCATTATTTATTATTTTTTTCGTGGTCGGAGTGACATCTTCTCGTTCGTTGTCACGATTTTATAAAATGTGTTGTGTGCGTGTGTTGTTTAGTGATTGTTGTTCAATTATTCGGACCTATTCTCGTGAGTGAATAATTGTGTGCTGTGGATCCGACGGAGGTACAGAAGATTCAGAAGTAAGTACACTTTACATTAGTATTTTGTAATGTATAGTGTTTTATAATGTCTATCATATTTTGCAACGTACATTAACGATCATTAATGATTTGGTATATAGTACAATTTAGTATATAGTATACAATTTAATGTGGTTCAAATAAGATACTACTTTAAATCAAATATTTTTATTGACAAAATCCTTGACAACATATTTCAAGGTCATCAAAATCGGTCAGGAAGCCCCTAATGTAAATAATTACCAAACGTATTTATAGGAAATAACTGAATTGACTTCTTTATTCAAGCATATATTATGATGAAAATCGTACAGTTTAAATAAATTCAGTCTTCTCCCTTCTATAAGACGTTTCGCTTTTATATGTTTTGTACTTGGTAGGTTTTGGCGTTGATAAACGTGAATCACATTAATTCCGAAGCGTGCTATCTTTTTCCCGCGGAGTGTATTCGAGGGACTTGTGTCCGTATGTACCGTCAACTTTGCGTATTCCCGATAGTATCCACGATGTTGTGTAACGGAGCAGGTATTCCCGAAAGTAAGGACCGCGAGAGTCGCGTAAATCGAATTGGTGGAAGCTGCAGGGAAAACTGTATGCACCGGCGAATCGCGGCAGGAGCATGCATCTAAATTGTACGTATTACGAACGCTAATTGCATCGGCCTTGGTGTACACGGTCGTCTAGAGTTTGGTTCGCGAGACCGCCCAGCCTCGGAGACTGTTCGTCCGAATTTTATGCGACGCTTCGTTGTATTCCAGACAGTGCGCCGGTTCGCGGAGCACGGAAATTCGGGAACGGGAACGGGAACGGGAACAGGAAAATTCGAACGACACGGCCCGTTGCGTTCCACACAATCTTCCGTAATTCCAGCTTCCAACGGGACGTCGGATTGGTAACTCGTTTAGGAATAGATCTGTTCCCATAGAGAGATAAAAAAAAGAATTATTTTCTTTCACCGACTCAGAAACTGCGAACTTTCAGAGCTACAATGAGTTTGTTCCATTTAAAATTCCATCGAGCCATTCCAAAAAAAAAAGATACTGATGAGTAGACATCGGATGTTTATGCAATTTCCAATTTTTATAGAAACATTTTAAGAAAGTGGAATGAAATAAAATTTTATTTTTAATGGGGACAGCCTTTGTAGATCCAAAGCAAATAAAAATCGTGTTAAATTCTCTCGAATTTTATATTATAGCATTTTTTTAACATTTCCATAAGCCATAAATGCATAAAGATCCGATGTCTACTGATGAGCTTGAAATCTAAAAAAAAAATAACCTTACCGCTGCATTTGCACCCCGAAAAATTACTGAGCACCTTTTCCATAAAATCATAATAACAGAAACATTTAGTTGTTCCCATTTAAAAGCCTCACACTGTGTATTTTTTGGAGTTTAAAAACAAATTAATTATTACGTTATATTCGTATCTGTAAGCTAGTCGCACACGCTGTTTTTATTTTTCAACTGTAACAATTTATGTTACTCGTTTCATTAATTTGAATATTTTACGGTCAAACAAGCTTTAAATTATTGTACTGTAAAATTATGGGAACCGTGCATATCACGTTCCGCTATCTGACCAGAAAATTACACTGAAGATAATGAAGTTACATCCGCGTGAATGCACAACAGTATCAATATTATCATATTAATAAATTCGTTTCGATATTTTAAAAATCGGAGATATTAATTAAAGGATTTCAGGAGAGATTCGTAGTTTACTTATTCCTGAAAAAAGAATTAAATTCTCAGGCAAGTTTCTTTTAAATTCTATTTGCCATGTTAATATAAATACAGAGGTTCACGAAAGTATTCAAACGCCGTTTAAAACAGTATAACTTTTTTTCAATTAGTTCAAACGACTTGACTTTATTGAGCAATTAGAAGAATTGGCTTTCCAAATGATGTGCAAGAAAGATTTCGAAAAAATTGCAGTTAGTAAGAATTACACGAGAAAATAAAAATGCCACTTTTTGTGCAATTTTTCTGGTATTTTATTTATCATATTGACGTAATTTATTTAATTAGGTTGCTTCTCTGTTTGCAGCTTATGAATTATACTAGGTTTTACTCTTTGTTCATAAGCATGTTGTTCTCCGTTTGCAAACAGAAACGCCATTATTTTAATTAAATATTAATAATGTACGTCGTGTAAGTACACTATAGTTATAACCCGAAAGAAGTTCACCATCACAAAGACATTATTATACTTCTAGAAATGAATGATCCCTCTTCGCATAACGAAAGAGAAAATTAATTAACTCTCGACGTGAATAAGGAGAAATTCCTTTGACATAAATTTTCTTTGATATTTATCCCGCTCGCTTATATTCACTGAAGAACAGTAGGTACAAGAAAACAAACCAAAGGATTACGCACAGTTTCTTCATTTGCATGCATTTTAATGCATATTTTCATATTTTTATTTATTACAGTGTATGTATCCGAGTATTCGACATCTGATAGATTTTTTTTTTTTAATTCTCCCATATGACTAAATAGGAATCAAAGGGTCTCTTAGGATCAAACACTAATTCTCTCCATTTTACCTCATAACTACCCCTCCCCCGAGTCGAGATATAGGGTTAAAATTTTACACAATAGTTTTTCTCGATTCCCTATCAAAGGATCATTAATCTATAAATTTAGTCCATGGGAATTTCTGATTTTTTAATTTTTTCTTATCCGGCTACACCCTTCAAATCGAAAATTACGGTTCAGACCATCGCCGGTCGAAATAAAAATAGTTGAAGTTGTAAGAACAGTGACATTCTTGGTCTATATAAAATAGCAATAAACATCCGAGCCCTGGTTCCCGGCAAGCTCCCGGTGAGCTTTGTTCTTCGACTGCTGATGACCCGGCCGGCGTATTTCCGACCGTTCCGCTTTACTTTCGTCGACGTACGCGAATTCCGGAACTTCTATCCTCGTGTTCGCTGGTTGCATCCTGCCGGGAAGCTGCCGGGTAATAACATCACGGAGCCGTGGCTATGAAGAAGCTTCCTCGAGTTCGCAATTTCCCGGTTACATCGGCATTCGGTGATGCGAGAGCGTCGGCGTCGGCGTCGGCGTCCCCGGCGCCGTTGCAATGCACTTGAACACGCCGCGCGCGGCCCTACACTTGGAGGCGTACGAGTTTCTCGCGAGCTAGACCAGCCTTCCTCTGTAAGCTTCTGAGATAGATGCACCCTTTGTGTCCACTTCTCACATTTTTTTACTCCCCGCGCGTCGATCTCGCAGACTACTATATTTTTGTTAATTTTGCTCGACACTTACACTCCGCGATAAAGGGTGTTTGGTATATACAGGGTGTTTGGTAACTGGTGGTACAAGCGAAAAGGGGGTGATTCTACATGAAAGGATAAGTCGAAAATATAGAATAAACATTTTTCGTTTGAGGCTTTGTTTCGGAGAAAATCGAGTTTGAAGATTTGTTAGGTTTGTGTGGTTTAGTACATACAGTGAGTAACGAAAGTATTCGAACGCCCTTTAAATCAGTATAATTTTTTTTTTTAAGTGAATCAAACGACCTGACTTTTTTGAGGAGTTAGAAGAATTGGTTTTCCAAGTGATGTGTAAAAAAGATTTTGAAAAAATTGCAATTGGTAAGAATTACATGAGAAAATAAAAATGGCACTTTTCACAACTTTTTTATTTGAACCTGTAGTGAAAATTTAAAATATGCGTTTTGTAGATATATGTTAGTTATATACATGCTGCAAATTTCATTGAAATCGATTAATATACACACGAGCTACAACTAGTTAAAAGTGGTGAAAAGCGTAGATTTTCACGACTTTTGGCCAGTTTCTGCTCAAAATCCTCAGATTCTAACATATTTCGATGCGTGCCATTTTGATCTGCGTCAGCCGATTTCGATGAAATTTTCAGTACGTGTATAACTAACAGAGATCTACAAAACGCATATTTTAAATTTTCATTACAGGCTCAAATAAAAATGTTGTGAAAAGTGCCATTTTTATTTTCTCATGTAATTCTTACCAATTGCAATTTTTTCAAAATCTTTTTTTTACACATCATTTGGAAAACCAATTCTTCTAACTCCTCAAAAAAGTCAGGTCGTTTGATTCACTTAAAAAAAAAGTTATACTGATTTAAAGGGCGTTCGAATACTTTCGTTACTCACTGTATATGCAGGAAGTAGATTTGGTTGGTCATGATCAGACACGTCAGACAATTCCTATCGAGTAGCATGCTGCATTTCAAACTCGATTTTCTCGATAACGAAACTTCGGATGAACAAATTTGATTGTATTAGGTTGTAACATATGAAACGTCCGATTTTTAAGATTAACTTTAAATGAACAACAACGGACATTTCATATGGTACAACCTAATATATTTTCGACTTATTCTTTCATGTAGAATCAGCCCCTTTTCGCTTGTACCACCAGTTACCAAACACTCTATATAGAAAGAATGTATAGAATGTAGAGAAAGTAGAGTATGTCAATTTCTCTACATATAGAGAGAGAGAATCTATGTCGCCAAGGCCAGAAAGCTCGAGAGGCCTGAGTGTAAACATAACACGGCTCTCGAATGTCTCCTGGACGATACACGACGCTGGCAAGGCCCGCTTTGTTGACATATATCGAGAATGCACTGTATAAAGTTTAGTGCCAAGTTTTAGCCTCCGTATAATTCAACAAGTTCTATCGATTCACATAGTGCTGCCGCGCGGAGGACAAAGTACGAGCCCTAAGTTCAAATTAGTTCTGTACGCTGGTTAAAGTGCAGGTCCAGTTCGAAGTGCGAAAAGTTCTAAATGCTCCGTAACTCGAAGTGCAAGATATGATCACGGCTCAGAGTCCGCAGACGTTCTGTTCAATTCCAAGTTCTAATTCGTATGTCTGCAATGCATAGCCCTCGCCCAAGAAAATAATATTTAATTATATTGTATCGTATTATATTGTATTTTAATTATATTGTATTTCAATTACACATCCGGTTAAAATAATTAGTAATTGAATTAATCGAAAGGTTTGAATTATGCAATTCAGTTACGACTCGGATGAATCACTGTATAATTGAAATACAATGTGATTAGTAGACATCGGATCTTTATGCATTTATGGCTTATGGAAATGTTAAAAAAATGCTATAATATAAAATTCGAGAGAATTTAACACGATTTTTATTTGCTTTGGATCTACAAAGGCTGTCCCCATTAAAAATAAAATTTTATTTCATTCCACTTTCTTAAAATGTTTCTATAAAAATTGGAAATTGCATAAACATCCGATGTCTAGTGATTAGTAAATATTGTTTGATATATTTTCGAACCTACGAAAATTCGATACGAAACGACGCAACGATACTATTAAAAATTCACAATTCAGATAAAATCCACGGTCCTCGTGATTTAAAAAACATTTCACAGAGCTTCGCGGAGAGAGTCATTAAATTTCCATTATGGCAATTCATTCACGTCTATCACCGTTTTCAAGATATACAGAAGAGCAGGATAACCTGAATTTTCCTCAAAGAGGTGCTTCCACTCGAAAGAGCTTAAAAGTAGAAAAAGAAGGAGTTTTCTAGCATCTTTCACCGGAGCCTCTCTACAAATCTGGAACGTTTTGGAAACTTGAAGATGATCGAAATTCTCCGGAATTACTTCAACTCCGAGGAAACGTCTCCATAGCTCGTATTCGAACGGGCCAATTATTGGACCCACAGATCGGTCGATATTAATTCCGATAATCAACGGGATTCAAAGAGGCCCGATACTCTTCCATATAACCGAAGATCACCTCTTCCTACTCGGTTCCTCCGTTTCTGTTTGAATCCGGCGCGGCTTTCATTTCTTCGTATCTTTTGCTTCGGCTCTTCCAATCGGAAATCAATAACAACACGCGGAGTAACAAACCCATTGTTTTCGACCATCCCCCAAATCGTATTCCGAGTAGTCCGTGGGCTCGAATGGCGCATCAACGAGAAAGAGGACCGTGGGATCCCGCGGAATCGGGTTTCCATTGATCAACGGAACCCGCCATTCTTTCTCCGACCCCGAATGGAACCGGGAAACAGGCAAGCAGCCGAATTTCCTTCGAGAACGAAGCCTTTTAACACGGTAATATATGCTCGTCGAATTCCAATTATCATCGTGAATAATTGTTCGACTGCTCGATCTCCGATCCCCACGAAAGAATCAATTAGAACTCGTCGAGCAAACTCATTCTGATATGAAGATTGTGCAATGAAGAATGAAGTAGCGCTAGACTCGCGAAAGTACAATTCTCGATATATGTCAGCAACACGATTCTTGATGTCGTTTATCGTCCAGGAGTCACTTTACTGTAGCAATATGCTCGTCGAATTTGAAATATCACTGTGGATAATTGTTCCCCTGTTCGATTCTCGAATCGGAGAAAGGATCGATTGAAACACGCGAGACAGACAGACGAAGTCGTTCTGGCGTAATGCTCCGTTGAAGAGAGGTCGCGAAAGGGCTACCAATCAATCTTAATTAATTCGTTCGAGCGAGCACTGTTCAACAATGCACCGCTTTCCCGGCAACCGGGAAAGATTACAAAGTTTTGCTTACACAGAAGAGTGTTTTATTATGTCTATTGAAGTTAATCGATTAAAACGTACATTTTCATCCGTAAGTAAATTGAACGCGAGAAATTCAATTAGCTTACAGTCTACTCCACAAGAGCAATGTTGCACTGTTAAAGATAAAATAAATTTATCTTCTGTTTCTTGCAATCGATCCGACCAGTTTTTATTTTGCACAAAGATCCGCAGTCTACTCCACAAGAGCAATGTTGCACTGTTAAAGATAAAATAAATTTATCTTCTGTTTCTTGCAATCGATCCGACCAGTTTTTATTTTGCACAAAGAGATCCGCAATGTAGTTATCGACAAATCGAAGCTCCGATAATTCCGTCACATCGTATTTACGAAGTATTGAAAGAACGTGTGTATTCTTTTATCGGAACAAAAACAAAATTGAACACAAAAGATATACCCTCGAAAATTCGGAAGCAAATCGCCGAAGGGGTGCACGTAGGGGATGACCACGAACCCCGCGCTCGAGCAATCAATAGTCTGAGCATAACTATTGCGCGAGAAGCAACAATGTATAGTCGACGCAGAGGAGAAGGCGTGGCAACGTTCATTGGTCCCTTAATGCCAATGCCAATGTCAGGGTTTTCCCGGTCAGTAACCCAGAAACCCTCGCCCTCTCGTAGAAATTCGAGGAAGCGACGTCATCATCCCCCAACCCTCAACTCGGAAGTTAAAGTGAAATGTAGGGAACGATATTGCAGGGAACTGCAAGGCAAGGGTGGTTCTGTTTACTTTACCCTGTGGACGGAGCAAGGGTGAGAAGTTGCATTTCTGTTTTCCACCATCGCAGATATTGCAGATCGCAGCGTTATCGACGCAGGAGGCCGGTTTCGTCGGTACATCCGACGTGATAAGAGTTTTGTAGTTTACGTTTGTAGATAAGCGGTGATATTTCAATTAAATGTACCGTGCGATCAAGAAAATGGAGCAAAGTTAGACCAAAGTGACTATACGGCAAGGATCAAAGTAATCTGACAAAAGGACATAAAGAGAAAAATAGTTTTTACAAATCGTTATATAAATATTTCTTTTTAATTACTTGTACTCGTGCTGAAGTGATAAGTAGACTGCAGATCTGTATACAAAGTAAACATTTTGTGCATCGATTGCGAGAAAGAAGAACAACATGAACATTTATTTCTTCTATTAATAATTTTAATGATTTAAGAATTTTCTGATATTTCCACTATTCCATGTTTCATCAAACATGCTTGGTCAAATGTTTTGGTAATTATTATGAGAATGACGTAAACTACAAAATTGTACATTCTCCAAATATTAGATACAGATGCAGACTGTGAGGTGGACCGAAGCGAATCGAAATGGACTAGGGTGGGGATCAAAGTCGATGCAACAACCGGGATGAAGCCCCCAGCTATCATCCGTTCCACTAATATTTGATTTGATATAATACGGGCTTTGCCATTGTGGTATTACGAAGAACAAACCACTCCGGATTATAAGTCGGTATATTTTGGAAACCGGATAAATAGAGATTTACGGTAAATCGACTTACCTTCTGTTTGTCGATCATCTGCATGATTTTGTCGACGTCGCCGACAACCACAGCCTGTTGTCGTGACATCTCTTCTTCGACTGTCAGCCAATCGCGTATCTGTAACAAGACAAACACGTTCAAGCTGAGTAACATGTCCCTAGTAGCACAAAATATTGTATACACATTCATATAATATTAAAAAGAGATTCAATCTTTTTTTAATATTCGAATATACATACAATATTTATTTTATATTAAGTAAAAAATATTTCCTTTTAAATATTCAGGAAATATGTATTTCATGTTACGAGAAAAATATTTTTTTCTAAATATTAAATAAATCTTTATTTCATATTAGAAGTAGAATATTTTTTCGTAATATACAAATAATATTTATTTAATATCATGAAAAAAACATTTTTTTCTCATTATAAAACAAATGTTTATTTAATATTAGAAATAGAATATTTTTTCCTAATATGCAGATAATATTTATTTAATATCATGAAAAAAATATTTTTTCTCATTATAAAGTGAATCTTTATGTAATATTAGAAATAGAATTTTTTTTTTAAGTATGCAGGAAATATTTTATGTTTATCATGGAAAAATAATTGTTCCAGAATATAATGCGAAGTAAAATATTTTTTAAATATCTATTTTATATTCTCTGAATATATAGCTTATATGTTCTAAACATTCAATTTATATTTCTTGAACATGTATACAATATTAGATCTAATATTTATCTAATATGAAAAAGTGTGGCTCAAAACATATTTTTCCAATATTCGAAAAAAATATCTATCTAATATTTTTGTGCTGCTAGGGGTACTTCGCGTACTAATTTACAGTGTTTACTCGATATATGTGCCCATAATTATGAAAGTGGTCTAAGTCAAAATTAAAAAAAAAAATGAATTTATCACTTATTTCACACGACATGATTTTAAACTAAATTTATTCAATGTAATTTTTTTTTTTATGACAGACCACTTTCATAATTATGGGCACATATGTCCAAAACATGTATCGGCCAGGAGATACTATTCTTTGATCGACGTCACCTTACACTCTGGAAAAAGTTACTTCGAATTGCGTCAGGAATTGCCCCTTCCAAGGAAATGTACATTTTTGGGACACTCTGTTATCTTATTTGTGGTACTGCGCGAAAAAAATTCAGATTTATCTCGACGGGCCCATAAATAAACTCGGCAGTGACGGAATGGAAATGGAAAGAAACGGTCGATCGATCAACAGGGGATTGAGGACATTCTAGACGGGAACGAATCGACTATTTACAGCCGGAAATTAACTGGGAGTGTCCGTCCGTAAGTGGCCAACTCCGTATCCTAATTTCAGACGGGAAAGGGAGCAGATGGACACGCGAGCGTCTGTCACGGTCGAAACATTAACGCGGCCGCGCGTATTGTTTTCGAAACGCTGTCTCCTCGATTACCGCGCATTCTCTGCGTTAACGAGATTATCGGGTACCGGGCGCGCAACAATTCGACTCGCAAATACGCGTTCCAATATCGGGGGAAACACTCTCTCTCCCCCTTCCTTTGTAAATCGGCCCGGACCGTGTAATTAAATATCAAGAATACGGTAGTCAATTAATGTCGCATGGAAACAAACAATCGAAAGCCGACGCGCGCAGCACGATGATCACCGAATTGCGCGCGATGATTCCTCGGGGCTGTGATGAATTGGCAAACTGTGCGCTTCGAAGCGATTAATTATGTTTGCGAGCACTGGCCAAGTTAAAGGGTTATGGGAACTTTCGCAATGACCAGACTGCGGACGATTAAATGCTTAGGGCATTTGTGTTTAACACTAGATTGCCCAAGGAAGTCATTTTGACTGCTTTTTAATTTCAATTAGAAAAACAATTATGTCTATAATGACACAATTTCTTAGAATTTTGTGACTTTTTGTACGACATATAAATGCGTTTATTAATAATTGTAGTTACCTCCCGCCAAAAGCAGTCATTTTGATTGCTTGGGAAATTTTAAATAGTCAAATGACTCTTATTATTGAATTGAGTAAATTTCTTATATGACCAGTTCGCCTCTGTATTGAAATAACATTTTTCATTTTTTTTTTTTTCGATTACCGTCACATGATAACATACAAGTACACGATAAATTGTCGATTTGGGCGTATACTTGATAAGTTGCAGTTACTCAATAAGCTAAAGTAGTACTTGTTGTTCGAATCTTTATGCAGTGATACTTGTTCTAACAAGCTGTTTATTTTATTTCTTTTGCGCCCTAAATTCATGAAAGAAATGTCGAATAGAAGTGAGTTATTGGAAAAGCTAACTAACATAAGTGAAGAGTGCTCCGATATTGAATCAGGTGCAACAAATTCTGAACTAACATCTGAAGATGAAGCGAATTATTTTTTTTTTCCAAGTGAAGTAAATTTTTTTTATTGTTAATATTTACTAATAACTTGTTATATAACTGTAAATAATATAAAAAATATTAAAAATTAATTTTAAACAAATTTCTTTACACATTAGTTATTCTTTCACAATGCAGTCATTTTGACTGCTTTTGGGCAATATAGGTATATACTAAGTTTCAGTCTTTCTAGTGTTAAAAAACATAGTAAATGGTGTAGCCGGATATGGAGGTCAAGAGCGTCCTTGAATCGAATTATATGGTCATTCGATTAATCGACACTTGGGCATTTAATAATAAATGTCTTTTTGGATAACATTTTTCGACGGTTTCGAATAGAATTTCCTACATGTTTGCCAGCACGACCGCAAGTAGTGTAGGGTTGGGGATGGAAATTTTAAACTACGACCACGTACCATCTTAAACTCCAAGACAAGCAAAGTATTCCATAAATAAGGAGTGTAAAGTTTGACACAACATCGAGGTTTAAAGCGTTACGACTAAAGATGCGATAGTGTAGACCGTACTGTCAGGGGATGTAAAACACAGACCAGGGAATAGGGGTTGAAACGTGTTCTCCATAGGAATAAGTTCAGAGATTCTGCTGGCCCACGAAGTGTCCGTAGCTATTTCGACAGGATTTGTTTAGTATTATCGGGATACGTGTGTGTATATGTGTGCGCGTGTCGCAGAGGGGTTGGTGGGAATACGCATTTGGGAAAAAGTCGGTCGTGTGTAAACTGCGGAGTAAAGAATCTCCAAGGAATAGTTTAGTCACGCAGGACACAGATTCCTTACAATATCCTCACCAACACACAACAGATTTTCAAATCTTTTGACATAAGTTTTCTAACATATTTTACCAATCGGTATTGCTGACGGGCTTATAGATGAATTTATTACAACCAATATTAAACGTGTATTTTCTCGCTAATGATTTCATTTTGTGTAGGCAGTGTAACGCACCAATACTCTCAAATTCTAGTCAAATCTTCCACTTTCTCAATTTTTTTTTTTTTTTGGAAATAGAATGATATATTTGTGGATGTACTATCTGATAGGGCATTTTAGGATACATACGATGACCTACGACACAAGGTCACTCAAGATATTCAAAGTCAACAGCGATAGAAAATATTTTACTTTAAGTCGATCTTCATATGTCCCCTACGCGTCAGAACCAGGCAAATTTTGACTGACACATTTTTTTCCGTTACCAATAGCAACCGAGTCATTCAACCTTGGACTTAAATGGCCTTAAACATCTCACTATGTGTAAACTAACATTTTGGCTGTGCAGCTGTGCCTCAGACAAAATCGAGTTACGAAAACGCCGCACAGTGGGGTATTTTGCCAGTTTAGCGCGCCAAAACTATTACGACGTTATTAGTAATGTGAAGGTCATAATATTATATATCGTTGAATTCGTCTTAATACCAGCTACAACATTATCAAATCAAAAATACAGTTTAATGTTTAAAAAATCGAAGCGAACTTGTTTTTTTCTTTTGAACAAATTTTTTTCAATGTTTTTTGTATTGCAATTTATACGTTTATTAATACTGTCAAACTTTTATTTGAAACATTTTTTTGTCAGATTTAGAGAAATTGCTATTACAAAACCCCATTTAACAAAAAGTTAAATTTCTCCATGTGTGGCACTCTGTTGCACCTAAACTCTTCAGGATTCTGTAAAGCAATGTCTACTGAATAACCTCAAAAAAAATTAGAGAGGTGTTTTGCGGAGAAAAAAAGTTATTACATAATACATTTTAACTTTCTGAAAAAAAATTGTACCATTTTCGATTGTTTATTCTATCAAAACCACCGAAGCGTTTAGAACAAAAAGCTATAAAATTACTTTATATACCTTCCTTTACATCTTAGAAATGTTTTTATCCCGATTCCATACACCAAACTTGTGAAAAGAATCATTTCTTTAACACATGTTTTTCGACCCTTCTCTTGGTCACGAGAATATGTCACTTTCAAGTGTCTATGTGTTACTAAATAGTACTATTTATAGAAAAATATTATTATATTCAGGTACACGAGAAAAAAGTTTCAGTCATTTTGAACAAACTAAAAATTTTGACTTTTGGCGCGCTAAACTGGCCAAATACCCCACTGTGCGCCGCGTTGTAAGAGGACGATTTTCACAGAGTGTTACATCGAAACCGTGTTGTAGGAGGGTCGAAGAACTGTATTTTAATCCGGTGCGATAAAACTGTGGATAAATCACGTTCGCGTGAGGTCGGCCGATATCTGAGAAAAGTCACGCATACGTGATGCCGGGCGGCCGTCAAACTGCTAACATTTTACTTTCTCGATAGAATCCCCCGAATATCTCGCGCTTTTATCTGCGTCCCGACAGAATCTTCGACCTGCCGCGTCTGTTCCGTTCATCTTTCTCGAGGAGCATGCAGATTTTACGAGACTCTAAAGTCCCGTACGACGGATGCGTAACGATAATCATCATGATCCCCCATATTTCAACAGGTCAGATATCAAAGTTACCGTCGCGTGAAAAGTCTCGTGGCATATATACGACGACTCGCCGGAATATTTTCTTACACTTCCACACGGATATACATGTATGTACAATGTATATATATATGTATACATATATGTATATATATATTTTTCCACCCTCTTTTTGCAGCGTGCTCCCCCGGGACACCGAGGGGGACGACGTCTAGGCCTTTCATTTTCATCGGGCTTCCCCGTGTCCCGGAGTCTTTTCAAGAGGGGCGGGAGAGGGGAAGACGGAAAGAAAAGAAGAAAAAAAGAAAGAGGAAGCGAGGTCCACCGCGAAGAAAACCACACGAGAGAGATATGATCGTTCTTCGACAACATGCACTTAATCAGGCCGGCTTTATGTGGGAACCGAGGGCTAAGGTGAAAGCCAGAGAGGAAGGACACTGGCTCAGAACCCGAAGCCGGAGAAGAGTGACTTGGGGGACGTCGAACCTAGCCGAGACCTTAATTTCCTGTAGCATTCCGGCTTATCTCTTTCGCGATTTATCGACCTACCCGAAACTTACACGCTTCCCGCTAACAGATACATTGCTGCTACCAGAACGACCGTTTCCTGTTACCACGAAGAGACGAGCGAGCTACTAATTCCTCGGTGTCGCCGAGCTATTCAATTCGAACAGATTTCATTAGGGCTTCTTTGTTGTTGCGCAGGAAATCACGTTTCCCGCGCGGCAAAATGGAATTCCTCGACTAATTTACTATTTAAGTCTCGTGCTGGAACCCGTATCGCTCGTTCGCTACATCGATGATAGCAGAGCACCCTTCAAAGGATTTTCCCCGGAAAGCTGGCCAAAATTTCATTTGAAAAAGTTTGTCGAAAACGAAGAATTTTTGTTTCGTAAGATAGTTAAATACCTGCAAAAATTGTGTAGCAATGTTGTTGTTTTTTTTTTTTTTAAATATATTTACCAAGGGAATTTATTAAACTTCATCAAAAGTGAAAAGTACAACGTTCTCTCAGTAGCGATTTACAGGTGACATAAGGAAATTAGGTTAATATCTTTTGTACTTTATTTCGAATGACTGTTACGAAGAACCGAAATTTCCAGCTAATATATTTATAATTCTCGTTTGAAAATTGTATTTTCTTTTTGTTTTTTTTTTTACAGAATAAAATATTCAATTCCAGGAGTCTCGTCGGCACTAGGTATTCATACTGAAAATAAATATACCAAATTTTTACAGAATATAGAATGTTCGGAAAACGTGAGTTTAAGATACAATCGTTGAGAACCATGTCACGTCACTGCAGCGATGCTCCGCACTGCAGTTCACTGAATACGGGAAGATTTCAACGGGAAAAAAAGGGAACTCCAGCAGTCCTAGATTTTTAATAATTTCTTATGCATCGAGAACGGAACGCGGTTGGATTGCAGAGATAAGTGTGCTTGATGATCGGGCGGGCAGCGATTTAATTAAAAATATCGAGAGCGCGACGATAACTGGAGCTCGGTCTGACCTGTATCGCGACTCTTCTACTTGTTCTGCCGCGGCACTCGTAATAAACAAGCTGCTTGATTTTCAATATAATCACAGTTTCAACGAGAAACGGAATCGGTTCGATAGACCCGATAACAGCTCGCAACGATCATTCCACGAACAATAATTCAGTCTACAGGGTGTCCCAATATAATATAAACGCGGAGGGGGTGATTAATATAATAATAATATACGTGTATATACGAATAAGTATATTCATTCAAATATACAACAATTTGTTTTTCATTTGTCTCCTCCTTTACGAGAAATTTGAGTTTGAAATTTCGGCGAACACGCATGCTATTCAGTAGGAATTGTCTGACGCGTCTGTTCATGACCTACTAATTCTACTTCTTAAACACACGAACTTGACTGAGTTTTAAAGTCGATTTTCTCGAAAACGACGGGTCAAATGTGCCCATAATTATGAAAGTGGTCTGTCATAAAAAAAAAAAAATTACATTGAATAAATTTAGTTTAAAATCATTTTTTTTTTTTAATTTTGACTTAGACCACTTTCATAATTATGGGCACAAATGACAAAAATTTATGTTGTATTTCCGGCTTGTCTTCTCATGTAGAATCGCTCCCTCCACGTATATACCATTTTGGGACACCGTGCAGACATATGGAATAAACAGTTTACGGAACTTCAAAGTCGTTTTCTGAGAACGGTTGACTCGAGACCTTCAAGACTTTTCTTTTTCGTAATGACTATTATAGGATGCAATAAAATAATTTTTCACCTTGGAAAAAGGGTCGTTCAATTTTTGCGGTCCATTTGTTTAACAGAACTCCACCTATTCAGAGATACAGAATATATTGGGTTGGCAACTAAGTAATTGCCGATTTCAGTTATATATGTTTCTCACTCCCATTTTTATAATATCCGTAAACGTTATGATCTTCTTCTCCTTATATATGTTAGCTGGCATCATAACCTAGCTTTACAAGTTCATTGCGTAGATATTTTCTTAAAGTTTTTTTTTACCTCAATATTAATATGGAGTGCAAAAACGAACATTTTCGCCATATATTGCTGTATTATTTCCGTAAAGGAAAGAACGCAGTGCAAGCTGCCAAAAAGTATTACCACTTATTTCGATCCCTGGACAACTCCCTTCGTGGTAAAACTTTCAATAATGATGACGATGTAAAATCTCACTTAACTCAGTTTTTGGCCGAAAAGCATCAGACTTTCTACGAGCGTGGAATTTTCAAGTTGGCAGAAAAACATGGCAAAAGGTCATCCAACAAAATGGAAAATACATCATAGATTAAAGTTCATTCCAAGTAAAAAAAAAAAAACTCTTTTATTTCATTGAACAAATCGGCAATTACTTAGTTGCCAACCCAATACTATACTGGGCGGGACATATAATTCTTTAGGAGCCTGTACAATTACCCTATCTATCAAAGGAGCCGCGACACAGGCAGTCTCAAGGCCGTGGACAGCGTTCAAAGATCAATTCGGAATTTCCGTGAGGATCCGCGAACACTATTGGCACGTCCGATATTAAATTCTTCGGGAACATCCAGCGAAGTTACTTTTTCCCTTCCCGGTCCCTTGCTTTAACATTAGTCGATCTCTTTCTTTCCGGCGAGCGGTGAAAAGCCTTCGCATTCCGAGCATACTTCCCGCGAAGTTAAACAACTATTCTTCGGCCATCGGCCGCCTTCCCATCCGGCGCACAGTGGGCAAAAACGGCCATTTTCGATTCAAAATCAAAGAACGAAGGAATGAGGAATGAGGTAGAGCGATGAAATTTTTTTTAAATGAAAGCTGAAACCTTTTAGAATATGGGAAAAATAGGGAGATTACGGTACGAACGTTTTTTAACCTTGGGAAAATTCGTTAAAGTTGCACAATTTCAAGAAAGTGCCAGTAGTAATGACAGCGATACGTCAAGTGATGACGAGATGTGAAGTGCCTCATGTTTCGTAAGTAACTCAAAATGTTAAAATACTTCATTATTATTATTTTTATTGTGTTTTATATATGAGAATACGATATACTTTCAAACTAGTGTGTTATCAAGTCATTTTAACGAAAAAATTTCATTAATTTGTGTCACAAAAATCTAGTTTTTTCAAAAACCAGAGGTCGTAGACAAATTTTGAAAACAGATTTTAAATCAGCGTGAAAAAATCTATGGGAAACGATATATAGCATGTTAAAAAAAAATTTCCGCGCGTATTAACCACAACAACAAAATTTTCTTGAAATTGTGCAAATTTAACGAATTTTCTCAAGGTTAAAAAACGTTCGTACCGTAATCTCCCTATTTTTCCCATATTCTACAAAGTTTCAGCTTTCATTAAAAAAAAATTTCATCGCTCTACCTCATTCCTATCGAAAATTCTTTGATTTTGAATCGAAAAAGGCCGTTTTTGCCCACTGTGCGGCGTTCCGTTGTTTTGCTCCCGGTGCACTTCGAGTCGTTCGTGAAAAAAAAAAGAGAGAACCGAGAGGCAAAAATTTATCCTCTTCCTCTCCGGCTTTGCCTCCGCGAGAAACGTCTCCGTGTGCGCAGGACAAATAAAAACGAATTCGAAAGAGAGCAGCGAATTTAATATGGAGACAAGTCCGGCACGGACACACCGTGTCGCGTCGCATTCTTGAAGTGCTGAGGGCGCGCGTCGGACGTCGAATACGAAAACATTTCGCTGCAGCAGCCGACAAGAATCTAATAAGCTGGATACCACGACCGGCTCTCAAAGGAAAATGGAGTACGAAATAGTTGGCGAGTGCCCGGAGACACGGAGGGACGAGAGTTTTCGTGTAACGCCGAACCGAGGCGGACTGTACGCGCTCGAAACGTGACGACGCTCGATTGAGACGGAACAGATGAAAGAAACCGACGCACGATGAGCTGGAACCCGGAAAAAAACACGGACTAAATTCAAATTCTCGACTTTTCGTCACCGGTATTTTTTAACACGAAAGTGTTTTAGAGATGGGGGTGATTTGAGAAAAGATGTAACGAAAAATGCAACGGAAATGCGTCACGCGACGATAATCGTCCCAGGTAAAATTCCCTAACCCTAGTAATCCGTTACCTGGTACTGATGATCGACAGAGTCATAAAGCGAGTAGAGAAAAAAAAGGTGAACATAAAGATAAAGGTAAACGGACGGGCAAAAAGTACAAAAATCTTTCGAGAAGGGACTCCTCGTTAGAGAGAGAGAGAGAGAGAGAGAGAGAGAGAGAGAGAGAGAAGTGTTGTACAGATTGGGGGTGATTTCATAAAAGATGTAACGAAACATGCAACGCAAAATCGTCACGCCTATTACTTCCCAGTAGCACAGAGACGTCTTAAAGACGTCTTAAATAAATTAAAAGAATGTTTCTCAGCATATCCGCGAACATTAACATTTTATGCTTTATTTATTTATTTTATTTATTTATTTATTTATCTATTTATTTTGATGTATTACTTTTCTGTGCACTTCTTTGTTGATGGAATATTCAGTTTGATAATCAATTACAGTTTGTAAAGCTTTTCTCTAGCAGTTTAGAATGACTGAAACGTCAAGAAATGAAACGTCTTAAAGACGACTCGTAAAAGACGTCTTAAGGACGTCTGAAATGAGACGTCTTAAAGACGTCTTTTCAGGACGTAAGACGTTCAGACCAAAAATGGACGTAAAACAGACGTCTTTAAGACGTCGCGTGCTATCTGGGTTAAGTGTATGTACAGAGCGCACACTATTGAACGGGGGGTTTGCACAGCTGCTCAGAAAACACTTTCGTGTTTAGAACGTGTACAGGAGTACAGGTTTAAATGGAACAGTATATTCTTTTCACGACCGTGAGAAAAAATAATTACGTCGGAGCGAGAAAGATGTAGAAGTTTAACACTTTGACTGCCAAACTAGAAACCTCAAAAATTCCGTAAAATTAAAGTAAGTTACTAAATAAGAAATAAAAATCGAAAAGAATTAAATGTATCGTATTGAGTAGTCCTCCAACATTCTTGCATTTTATAGATCCTAATCAGATTTGGTACAATGAATATATTAAAGTAAAAATTAATTTTAAGACCTTGACAAACTAATTCCGTGACCCATATATGGGTGACATGGCAGTCAACGTGTTAAAACTCGCGTATTTCGTATGCGCGAGTAGACGCATTATTTATCGTTTGCTCTAAGACACAGCGTGCATCGCACGTGATCACGTTCCAGACGAGTATAAACTACTTAGAAAGCCAAACTTTAAGACATTTCATGACACGACATTGGTCTACCTATTTCACGATTCTGGCCCACCGTGCGACGCGACGTCCGCGTGTGCGTTGCTCCGCCGAGCTCCTGGAAAATCTACCTGGAAAACCCTCGACCGGAAGAACATAATTTCCGGCGAAGGATCCTCTAAATTTCAGAAGATCGTGAATCATGAATCTGAAGCTGCAAAGGAAGGATCGCGGCTCTTCGGTCTCGATTTCGACGAAGTTTCACGAGACTGCAGTGCGGAACAGAAGGACATTTTACATATTTGTATATTTCGTGTGATTAAAATACGAACATGTACACTTCTTGCGGGGTCAGTGGGTAACATTAGGTAAGTGAAAGATATACAATCGGTTGAGATTGAATAATGAGGAATTAAATGAATAAACTCCAATCTATGCTAATAATTATTTAACATGTACAGTCGAGTCGGAAAGTAAGTTAACATTTGGTGATATGTAGGCAATGAATATGATGAATAAAATCAAGTTATTGTATTGTTTTTATTTAGGAGGTGTAAGGAAATAAACGAATATGTTAGTAAAACATATATTATCATTATTAAAGATTAAAGACATGTCATATTCATTTGCCTGCATACACCAGTCGTTAACTTACTTTCCGACTCGACTGTAACTTTTAATAGTATGACTATTCGTGGTTTTGGATAAAATTTCACTAGCTCGCTAACTATGGTATTTATCATTTCGATAGAAATGAGTACTAAATATAATTTAATCGAACCGTTGCATTTTTCAATTAGATTTCGAAGGTCCGCTCAAGGGTTGAAACTACAAGGGGCAAGTGTCGGTATCTTGCACTGAAAGTTAACGTCAAAAAACAGTATAAAACCGTCTGATATTTAATGATTTCTTGAAGAGTAGATTCAAGATTTGATCGTCCTGAGGATCAACAGAATATTTTCAGTGAAAAATGCTGCGAGTGGATTCGTCGGTCTCCGGGCAATGAAAGTTGACATGTCCAACTGAGAAGAATCGGGGAAAGTAAGAAACAATAGCCTGCAGCGGTTATTTGCGTTTAATCTCTAAACGGCGAATACTTAAAAGCGAGCAAATATTTTCGCATAGTTTCTGTGTATACTCTCTCGTCGGCTTGTGCTCTACGTCAACAAGCACGGTGTTTCGAGTCTCCTTGAGAAGGTAACCGAGTCGACAGGATCACATCTACAGGTAGCACGTACGTATCACGGGACGAGGCGAAATAGAATTTCATTGGCAACTCGATTCCTGCTCCGGTCTCGTTACCTTGGTGCCTCTCATCGCGTTATGCAAACAGCACAATACTTGTCAGCGAGACAGCGTAGCCGGAAGTGGAAGGAGAGAGAGAGAGAGAGAGAGAGAGAGAGAGAGAGAGAGAGAGAGAGATAGCTGTTATGATGTCGGACCCGCTCGAGTCTGTCTGTTGACTCGGCAAATAGGAAAAGCGTACCCCGGTAGGATCAGCACAATAGGCTGGACGACAATAAAAGTTACCCGAGGAAAATGATTACGGATTTTTATACGAGCAGAGTGGCAGATAGTAAATTGCTCGCGTAAACGTTCGTTAAAGGGAATGTTAATGGGAATCCGTGTAATTCGAATATACAATGTAATTCAATCGCAACGTACACTCCCGTCCATAAGTCACCGGACACTTACTCGTTTTCAGCAAAAGAATGATTAAAACGCCGATACAACTCTCTAGCTTGATTTTATTGTTGATCTTGTAATATTCAGGTATTTTACGATAATTTCGGTATGTAAAGATAGAAATAAATATTAGTTATTTAACACGTTAACTGCCGTGGGGGTCACCGGTGACCGGCACTCGACTTTGCTACAGCGCCGTGGGGGCCACCGGTGACCGGCGGCGTGGTCAATAAAAAATGTACATAATTATAGTAAATATGGATACTGATCAATTTTTCAATAATACCATTGTTACTATAATGGTTTGAAGAAATTAATGCAATAAAGAACATACAAAATAATTTTTTTTTTTTTTTTTTCGAAACACTGAGAGTAATCACTTAGCAACCGAAGCACGATTGTTTAAAAAAAAAAAAGTAATACTTGCCTACAGCGCCGTGGGGGGCACCGGTGACCCCCACCAAAAAAAATGCTTCAAACATGATTTTATAACTCATACTATTTGCTGGGAACTATATTTCATCATAATATGCATCGCATAATGAAAAGTTCATGTTGGCGCCTGGGACAAATCATGGAAAATCCGTCCGGCAGTCAACGTGTTAAAGAAACGTTTAAAAAAGGAACTGCATGCGTAAACACTCATTTCGTTAGGTTTCCATTCGGTACATGTTGGGATATGTTGTTCGCTTTGGACGTTCAAAACCATCAGAGGACTATATTTGGAACATTACAAAGAGTTTAGAAACACTGTAAGAGGAGTTCTAGACTAAATAGAGATAAGCATGAAGCTGCGAACGCGAAGTCGCTGTTTCTTCTTCATTTCAAGTTTGACAGCGCATGTGATCGGTATGAGCAGTTCTAGAAAAGAATTATCCGTTCAAAAGCGTTCGAGTATTATTACTAGACATCCGATCTTTATGCATTTATGGCTTATGGAAATGTTAAAAAAATGCTATAATATAAAATTCGAGACAATTTAACACGATTTTTATTTGCTTTGGATCTACAAAGGCTGTCCCCATTAAAAATAAAATTTTATTTCATTCCACTTTCTTAAAATGTTTCTATAAAAATTGGAAATTGCATAAACATCCGATGTCTAATTATTACTCTTGCTAAAGAAGGCTATTCTGTGCGGGAAATTGCGATAAAAACTAAAATTCCGAAATCAACAGTGCATGATACAGTGAAAAAGTTAACAGATACTAAATACTTTTGAATACAAAAAACGAACTGGACGGCCCAAAAAAAAAAACAAAAAAACAACAGAAAATGAAGACCGCTATATGGAAAGGTTAAGTAAACGAAACAGGAAGATGACAGCAACAGAAATTCCGGCAGAAATTGACAAAGTTCGAGAGGATCCAATTGGTACATACAACAACAGTTAAGCGACGTCTTTTGCAAGCAGGGCTTCGCGGTTGTGTTGCAGTTTAAAAAAACCGTTATTAAGGACTCAAAATAAGAAAAAAAAAGACTGCAGTAGGCAAAATTATATAAAGATTACACTGCTGAAGATTGGGAAAAGGTGTTGTGGACCGATCAGTCGAAATATGAGGCGTTCGGTACAAAACGACGAAAGCGAGTAAAGTGTCCGGTGACTTATGGACGGGAGTGTATTTCGATCAGCCCAACTCGGCCAATTTCGTAGCACGGTCAGACGAAATAAAAATAAAATCCAACGAATCCCGTATCGAGAAAGCATCGATGTCGAATTTCTGCGAATTTCGGGCACGCTCCGAGAGTCTATTCGGGGCGAGGGTAAGAAGATCTCTCGGTTTGGCCACGGGACGAACGAAGATCGGAGCGGCGCGAAGGCTGAGAAACGGGCGTGTAACTCGATAAAATTGACCGAGTTACACGGCTACATGAACAGTTCGGCTAACCCCGACGCCCCGCGCCGTTTCTGCGCTGCTGCTGTCCACCGGCGTCGCACAAATCTAATTCCTGTCCCTGATAACCGAACTCGTGCCGACCGTCGCAGAATATTCTGCACAGGCTTTACGTTTCCTGGAACTCTCCGGGACATATATGTATGTGTGTCTCGGATCGTCGCGTGGCTGACTAGATAAGTCGATCGTGAAACGTCGTCGCTGGAGGAAATCTTTGTCGCAACGTATAAGCGTCGCCGATGCGGCGGAAATCAACGTGATTTACCTGCGACTAGGAGAACCAGGTAGAAGAGAGACTTTCATACTTTCTTTTTCTTGTAGAAAATAGCGGCGTGTGAAATTTCTATGTTGTTCCTATAAGTTTGTCACACGTAGACTGGGGATTTTATTTTCTCGTCAATACGACGCACAGTGGGGTATTTGACCAGTTTAGCGCGCCAAAAGTCAAAATTTTTAGTTGTAAAATTAGTTGTAAATTGTTGTTGTATTTTTTCTCGTGTACCTGAATATAATAATATTTTTCTATAAATAGTACTATTTAGTAACATATAGACACTTGAAAGTGACATATTCTCGTGACCAAGAGAAGGGTCGAAAAACATGTGTTAAAGAAATGATTCTTTTCACAAGTTTGGTGTATGGAATCGGGATAAAAACATTTCTAGGATGTAAAGGAAGGTATATAAAGTAATTTTATAGCTTTTTGTTCTAAACGCTTCGGTGGTTTTGATAGAATAAACAATCGAAAATGGTACAATTTTTTTTTCAGAAAGTTAAAATGTATTATGTAATAACTTTTTTTCTCCGCAAAACACCTCTCTAATTTTTTTTTGAGGTTATTCAGTAGACATTGCTTTACAGAATCCTGAAGAGTTTAGGTGCAACAGAGTGCCACACATGGAGAAATTTAACTTTTTGTTAAATGAGGTTTTCGCCAAATGGGGTTTTGTAATAGCAATTTCTCTAAATCTGACAAAAAAATGTTTCAAATAAAAGTTTAACAGTATTAATAAACGTATAAATTGCAATACAAAAAACATTAAAAAAAATTTGTTTAAAAGGAAAAACAAGATCGCTTCGATTTTTTAAACATTAAACTGTATTTTTGATTTGATAATGTTGTAGCTGGTATTAAGACGAATTCAACGATATATAATATTATGACCTTCACATTACTAATAACGTCGTAATAGTTTTGGCGCGCTAAACTGACAAAATACCCCCCTGTGCGACGTCCAAAGACTCAAGCTTTTGGATTCCTTAGGCAAAATGGACTTCCAACTACCCCTAAGTATAGATATATTGGGTTGGCAACTAAGTAATTGCCGATTTGTTCAATGAAATAAAAGAGTTTTCTTTTTACTTGGAATGAACTTTAATCTATGATGTATTTTCCATTTTGTTCGATGACCTTTTGCCATCTTTCTGACAACTTGAAAATTCCACGTTCGTAGAAAGTCCGATCCTTTTCGGCCAAAAAATGAGTCAAGTCATAGTTTCATCTTTAACTGAAATCGGCAATTACTTAGTTGCCAACCCAATATTTATGGCCAAACCTAATATTAAGGCTTGCAATTGGATTCTGTTATACTGCAAAGATTGTAAATTATCTGTCTAAATTTATTTTTTTATAGTTATAACTACACACTGTAACATCGAAACACCGACTTTAATAATTGTATCACCATACTGTACAGCGAAATGGACCCATTTAAGGGTCTGAAGAGCTTCAATGGAAAAAAAAAATCTACAGGATTACATGATACAAAAAAGTTAAAAATTTCTAGTTTCCTGGGATAAAGAATTAAAATTGGGAAAAGACTGTATTCCCTCTTCCCTCCGCTTGGTTTCGTGTACCATGATTTCGGAGACATCCTATACATCCTTCGACAAGGAACACCCTGCAGGATTCTTGTTTCAAGGGAATATGCCAAGAATTTAAGGGTTTCGTTACGTTATAGCCCCTGCAACAGACACTTTGTGTACGTAGAAGGTTGCCGTTGGCAACGTCGTCATGGCTCCGAAAGCATCCGTCAGATTTGCTCGTCAACGAATACTTTCGCTTGCGTTCACCGAAATTTCGGGGCATTTTCCGCGCAAGATGGCGACCCTTAAATTGCTCGAAGCAACAGGCTGTATCGTTCGGGGAGGAACAAAAAAAAAAAAAAAAAAAGACGGGGTTGGAAGCCGGGCCTGTGCGCCGGGGTCGAAAACGATAACGCGCGACGAATAATGATAGCCATTAAGTCGGCCCGAGGCGAAAATCCGGCGTTGAATTTAACGCGAGCGTGAACCACGATGTAAAAGTTGGTCGTCTTCGCACGTAGACGAGGACTAGGAACTGAAGCTGGTCCCCGTGGTGGCAAAACGGAAACGGTAGCGGAGTTAGTTACGATAGCGAGGGACCATGGTCCGCCCCGGGGCACCTCGGCTAATTAAAGCTCATAAATTACGCGGACGTGGAAACAGACTGACGAGAATATGGCAACGTAACGGACGGACGTGCCCAAAGGCACGAGAGCAAAGCGCCCGCAAAGTAACCCGATGCTGACGAGAAAATACGTTACATAACATTCTCGGCCGGAGTATTAAACGTCCTAGACTGCGCTCCCGGGAAAAATTATAGCACACGCGCGTGTGCCATCATCTTCTAGTTTTCGAAGACATTAAAAACTGGAATGCGCATTTTCGTGCAAAATAAACAATTTTTGCATCGTGTGCAAGACAGAGAAGAGAAACAAAAATTCTTTTCTTCCTTTAGTTAGTTTGTTAAGCTGAAACCGATACGTTGATGTCCTTAAATGTTTCTAATATGTCGTCTGCTTTAAATTGTGCTTACCCATTTTTGTCATAAATGCACAAAATCCACAGTCTGTTGACAACACTAGGCACCTAAATTGTGACTAAATTGCAGATTTATGAGAAAAATGAGTGAACAGAAACAGTAAAAATATTTAACACTAGAAAGACGGGAGCTTAGTATATACCTATATTGCCTGAAAGCCGAAAGCCGATACCGGAAGCCGTTACCTATATACCGGAAGTGAAGGAGGGGGGGGGGGGCAACAACAATGATTATTTAACCCATTTATATGTTGTAGAAAAAGTGACAAAATTATAAGAAGCTGTGTCATTATTTAAATAATAATTTTTTTAATTGAAATTCAAAAGCAGTCAAAATGACTTGCTTAGGCAATCTAGTGTTAAAGGATTTAAAAATAGGCACACAGTGACTTCAGAACGTTTTCGTTCGTTTACTGACGTCAAAAGAAGACTTGTTTCAAAATTTATGTCGATAGAAGAAACTTTGAAATTTTTTATAAACATTCATGAAATTACTCAAGTTATTTTGAATAGCGGAAACGCATGAAGTCCGGCAACAGGGCTCGTATTTAAACCATCTCCTGTATGCTAATGAAGCGACGCATTTGTTGGTTCGGCCAACAGGACACCAGACGCGGATACGGTAAAAAGCGAAAGGAGCAAGTTTTACCTGTAGCACCGATTTGTCAAAGCCCGCTACGGCAGCAGAAGGCGGAGAAGAAGGTTTAGGCGACGTCGAGGACGACGAGGTCGAATCTGATGTGCTAGTGGTGGTGGCGGGGGTCGAGGGCGTCGAGGTGGCAGGGGAAGGTGCCAACCCTCGAGGGCCCCCTGCAATTGCACCCGCCGCCCCCGGTGCTGCTCCTACACTTCTCTCGACTTCTGCAACAAAAAGAACAAACTTTCATATAGATATCAAGGATGATGCTCTCTCTACAACTTACTCCTAAAACTGTTCTCATTCACCTGCTCGTCGAAATGTGTTCGACCAAACACATGTGGGATTCTTGTCATTAGTCTACGGATTTTTAGATAAAATAAAAACGTATTCGTTGCAAAATACGCGAGCTACATAGGCGTTCATTCCTTTTCTTAATAATTTTAATATATGTGCAATATATATTTAATACAATTAATATATATTTTAATCCATTCGATATACATATTCTAAATATATATTTATTTTTTTTTGATTCTTCAATTGTTTTCACTGTTCTGAATTTGATTTACTTGTGTCATGAATGCTTCAAATCCGCAGTTTATTTATCATTAGAATAATTCACACAGATTGCGGATACAAATAATATCCTCGATGTTATCGACGATTCTTTAACCGTGATTACATATTTTTATCATCGTATTATCGCGACTAATGAAAAATCGGTTTGATGAACGCTTGGTGACCAGAAAATTTGGTAAAATCAACGTAACAATATTTCGGTGGAAGTGCAGCGAAGCTGGCAAAGAGATTGAAATTGAAAGGAAAATAGATTTCCGACCCCGCGGCGTCACACTAGCCTGGTTTTCGATGTCAATCAGGGACAATCGATATCCAACGAACGGCACTCGAAAGCCATCGACAGGCCGCAATGCTTACGTGTGAATTACGCGTGATAAGCGTATTAAAACCCTCGGTGACCTACTTGGACGAGAAACGGAAATGGTCGCGGCGGACAAGCATCTTCGGGGAAACTTGTAATTTTCCGGTCGGTCGACGACATTGTATTTCGTCTTTCTCTCGCGCGCACGGCAATAGATAATCAAAATGAGAAGGGCTGAAAAGAACGAAAACTCGGAGGGAGAGAGAAAGAGAGGGTGGCGGAATGGTTTCGCGGCACGTACCGAAAGGAGGCGCACAGTCAATTCATTGAATAGGAAAGTAAGTTTCCATAGTTTATAAGTTTACCCTCGGCGCGGCTCGGGTTCGCCGGAAGAGGAAAATTGAGACCGGTCGCGACGGCGGCGGATCTCGGCCCGAGTGCCGGCAAGAATCCTCGAAGACCCGTTTAATATGCTCCGACTCTAATGTAATTGAAAACTTCCCGCGGGCCAGGCTCCTCTTTTTCACGGCCATCGAATCGCGACTTTTCTCACGAGACGTTCAGGCCGCGCGACAACCGCACCGGCTTGCATGTATCAAACAGAATCATGCAGAATTACGATTAAATTGCTCCGGGAATTATAACTACAAAGTAATTGAATTACGCGCTATTTGAAACAACGTAACTTTTTTCAAATTACAATACAAAACAAAATTACAACGAATCATGCATAATTACGATTGAATTGCTCCGGGAATTATAACTACAAAGTAATTGAATTACGCTGGAGAGCAAAACTGAGTCCGCGCTATTTGAAACAACGTAACTTTTTTCAAATTACAATACAAAACAAAATTAACACAACAAAATTACAACGAATTATGCAGAATTACGATTGAATTGCTCCGGGAATTATAACTACAAAGTAATTGAATTACGCTGGAGAGCAAAACTGAGTCCGCGCTCTTTGAAACAATGTAACCTTTTTCAAATTACAATACAAAACAAAATGAACACAACAAAATTACAACGAATTATGCAGAATTACGATTGAATTGCTCCGGGAATTATAACTACAAAGTAATTGAATTACGCTGGAGAGCAAAACTGAGTCCGCGTTATTTGAAACAACGTAACTTTTCTCAAATTACAATACAAAACAAAATGAACACAACAAAATTACAACGAATTATGCAGAATTACGATTGAATTGCTCCGGGATTTATAACTACAAAGTAATTGAATTACGCTGGAGAGCAAAACTGAGTCCGCGCTATTTGAAACAACGTAACTTTTTTCAAATTACAATACAAAACAAAATTAACACAACAAAATTACAACGAATTATGCAGAATTACGATTGAATTGCTCCGGGAATTATAACTACAAAGTAATTGAATTACGCTGGAGAGCAAAACTGAGTCCGCGCTCTTTGAAACAATGTAACCTTTTTCAAATTACAATACAAAACAAAATGAACACAACAAAATTACAACGAATTATGCAGAATTACGATTGAATTGCTCCGGGAATTATAACTACAAAGTAATTGAATTACGCTGGAGAGCAAAACTGAGTCCGCGTTATTTGAAACAACGTAACTTTTCTCAAATTACAATACAAAACAAAATGAACACAACAAAATTACAACGAATTATGCAGAATTACGATTGAATTGCTCCGGGATTTATAACTACAAAGTAATTGAATTACGCTGGAGAGCAAAACTGAGTCCGCGCTATTTGAAACAACGTAACTTTTTTCAAATTACAATACAAAACAAAATTAACACAACAAAATTAAAATACACCGAGTTCCTCTCAAAGCATTTTTTCATGTGACTAGAAATAACATAACAATTAAGGGTGGCTTCGGTGGCAGCGGAGGCTTGGTAGATATTCACTGGAAATATTCATCAGGGTTTCTTTTGCTTACGAGAACTGACTGTGCCAGACTGTCCAATTAGAACGGCACTGAATCGCGTCTGGCATTCTACTGATTTATCATCTCCCGCAGAATGTTCTCCCCTCCGCTAATAATTTCCGCGCACGTATCGTCAAAGCAAACGTATTCGCCGCGATCGCGGGGTGGAAAATGGTATTAAACCCGGGGTAAGAATAAAGTCGCAGAAGCCTGCCGCGGCCCTCCCCTGGCACGACGTTTTATTACTCTGGTTTTCAGGTAGCAGATATTCTCAAGTCACTCTTCCGTGTTTACGGTCTTCGCGTATTCTCTCCTCCACCCCCTCCTACCCCTCCCCAATCCCCTCCCTCGCTTTTCGATGGATTAATCTCGTTAACGGTTAGACACGCGCTTGCCCGACCGGCATCATAAGCCAGACTGGCAATATCTATTAAGCAGCCGTACAACTGTTGCCTCTCTCTCTGCGTGCAATATGCCTGATAATGTGCGCGCGTTATGAAATTCATTTTGGTTATTGGGCTCGGTAATTTCTGAAACTTGTTCTAAAAAAAAAAAAAAAAAACAAATTCACGTAAACTGGCAATATTAGCAATACTTGTACGAAAATCGACAATAATTTCATCGAGTTGTACCCACCGAGCTGAAAAGCCATCGACTATCGTATTCGTGCAGATCAATATAGATTGATTTCAACAATATACACAGTGCCAATTGGGATCATGTTATCGCAGAATTGGTAACCCATCGAATATTCAATACATTTACGAGTATTTTATTACATTTGATTTGCCCATTGAAATTTAATGAAATTTACAATTCCAACCAATTAGTGTTATCATTATTGTATGGTTATTACCTTGAAAATGATACCTCGTCGAAAGACTTATACGTACTTGTGTTTGAAATGATTAAATTGTTCTCGAAGTAACACGAGTCCTTCAACGATTAGCTTTTGCAGCAAACTTTGTACCAATTATTCGCAATTTTGTCAATATGCTGCTTCATAACTATGCCGCTTTCGATAAGAGTGATTAACCTCGCCAATCATTCAGATGTATCAAACGTATGTCCATAAATTCAACGGTATTATTTTTTAAAAAATTTACATCGACGTTAACTTTATAGAACTTCGTTTTTCATGCAACGATTATAATTATGAAACGTCAAGTGTGTGAGCAAAAAGATATTTTTTTGCCAGAAGTGGGGAGGCAGCACGAATGGAGGGGAAAAAGGGACCCCCTCTCGTCACGTGACGTGGAAATTAGAGTGGGGGAAACAAGTGTTGACCTCAAAAAATATGGACAAATATGTCGCGAGGAATTTGGAACGCGACCGATACAAGATACGCTTGCTAGATCGTGAGTTATGCACGAATCCCCGTGAAATCCAGCTTTACGAAAGCCATTATATTTTTATTCCACAGCTTCTCCGTTCTAGACAGTGTCGGGGAGGAGGGGGGAGAGGGGGAAGCGAAGCATTATCTTAACAACCGGCGTCGGCTCGTTTTATTGCTGAATTTCGTTACACTCTAGCTGCAGACGGCGAGGAGGAGCGAGAAAATGCGAGAAGGAAATGTAGACAGAAAAGGGCGGCGAGAAGGGAGGGAAAAAGAGGAGAACAGAACGGAGGAAAAAAGGGAAGAGAATTGGAAAGCAGCGGGAGCTGGTTTGAAAACGACAGAAACTCGTTCCTTCGCATATAATTACTCATGAGCGGTGGAACTTTCACGGACAAAGAAATGTTTCTCGGCCGCGACAATATATCTTAATCTGTAACGGTGAACTCAGCGCGCCACCACCCCTGCAATAAGAAACGTTCCACCACGGTTAACCGGGCAAGAAAAACAATTCCATAAACTCTTTTAGTTTTTATTTGGTCCAAGCCTGATAGATTCTTGTGTCGCGAATAGACTGCGGGTCTTTATGCAAAATAGAAATATTCTGCATCCACTGGGGGAAGCAGAAGTTAAATAAAAATTCATTTCATCCCCCATTAGTTCTTTCGCATTGAAAACCACGTGACAATATTTTTGGATTTTTCAAATCTCTTAACGTTTTAGATTTCATCCTACATACGTTAAATTTCCCTGTACACTTTCTTTGCATTTACATGTTTTTCGAAAATTATTACGAAACTGAGAACAAACCTGCTCTATAAGATAATTTAAGAGATAATTTCTCTTTAGATATCATTTCAATTTTTACTCACGAGCAATCACTTAAGATACCGAGATGAGCGACCATTTTACTTGTGAGTAGAAGTTGAAACAGTTCCTTAAAATAGCGCTAAGAGGTACTAAGCTCGAGGGTGTCGTGAGCTTAGAAAATTCATGGACTGTCGTGTTATATTTGGAGGTTTACGGCACGTCAGTCGATATTGCGCTTGGAGCAAGCAGCTAGAAATGCGCAAGCTTACTAAAATCGCAAAGTATTAAATTTACATCGCGTGGCCTGACCCGAATGTTACTTAAAAAATAGCACGTTTCAAAAGGTCCCGTACGCTTTCATTCAACGTCTAGCGATAGTAATAGCGTGTGCGCTATATAAATTCAAAAGTTTGGCAACATCTTTAACATTTCTGATTGATAGGAAACGTAGTTCGAGAAGATTAAGAATTTTCTTCGTTAAGAAGTTTACCAACAAGCTATCGGAAACTTTTCTCCGCGCTGAAAGGCAGCAAAATAGAAAAATTGTATACAAGACTCTTATTTCGCTATCAACCTAATGAAACGTTTGATGAAGTAATTAAAATTCTGGCCAATTTTCGTTCCAGCACAAGGGTCTGCAAAAATATAAATTTGCATAAGCCAGTTCGCTCGCAAATAGTCCAGGTACACCCGACTCTGTAAAACTGGACATAAAAAGAATTTTCTAGAATTTTCCTAATTACTAATTCTGGAAATTTTATACAAGAGAATAGCTCGACAATGTAAATTAAATTATGTCACTTTGAGTAGAATGAAATTTCACTCGTACGAATACGTCGAAAAACGTTAAAATACCGCGTGTAGAAGATTGTTAAGATGAACGAGCGTCGAAAGATCGATGATCAACCGCATTCGAAGGATATAAATGAGGATATAGATAAATCGAGATGCTGGATAATTCGGAACAGTAAATCTATGTGCTCTCGACAGAGTTGTCCAGTTACCTATCTCTTCTCTTCCGGGGAAAATGATGATAGAAGGTGTTAGCAATAATATACTAGATACTGCCGAACATTCTTCATACCAGTTCTCAGCGATCCTATAATTTCAGCCTATATTTATTACCAGCAAATACGGCCTCGGTGTAATTCTTAAACTCCGAAGATCGTAATTGACGCAAAGAAAAGTCTGATAAACACCTTCCAAAGAAATGATTAATTATGCTCGACGAGTGTAAACGAATGGAATAAGTAAATCTGCAGGTTTAACATCGCCGAGCAGTTAATGCACGTACTTCTGGCTGAGTTATGGCTGTGGTTCCAGTTACCTAGTCTGTTTTATGCGCAACAAGAAATATGGAAGTGTTGGTAATAGCATGTAAGGCTTCGTTGAACATTCTTCAGCTTGTTAGTTCGATACTCCAACAGCTAGCTAAAATTCTCCGTGTTCTCTCTCCTTGCGCCTTTGAAATATGCCAAGATCAATCAGGGCCCAGGTTAATTGGAATATATTAAAACATGCTGTTAATTTAGGAAATTTGAGCTTGGCGCATGGACGACGGAACGAAGAACATTTTCAAAGACCCAGCGATTAATTAAAATTTTGCAATCCAGGTCCCTTCTCGTGATTTCAAAGCACTGCTGGTTAAATTTTCAGTCTCAAGTTAACGATTAGAAGAAGGCGAAGACACGATTAGGAGCAGCATCAAACGGATTCGCTTCCACGAAAACTCGTAATGATCATCTATAGACCGAAAGCCTAGGCGAGTTCACAGATTTAAAGATATTGAAATTGAATAAATATAATACATATTGGACACAAAGGGTTCTAGTTACATATAAATTGGACAAAGGGTCGTAGTAATTTCTTTTAAAATAACGTAACGTTGCAAAATATTGCGAATTCGTGTTAGCAACTGTAACTATACAGGGTGGGGCAGTAACTATTAGCACCTCAGATATCTTTGAAACTATAAGTTTCACAGAAATATTTGCTGAAATAGATTGCACAGTACGAAGGGGGCCATCCGGTGGTAATAATAGTTTTTTTGCAGGTGGAGGTATTTCGGACATTTGAAGGTCATCTTCATTTTTTTAAATGGAATCATATATTTTTTTATTACATCAGCTGATGCTCCTTCATATTCTTCACAAAAAAGTATTAATCTATTTGTGTAAAAAAATCACGCCGTACCTATGATTATGTTTTTAAAAAATTTCACCAGTCGAGGCAATTATTACGTAAAAAGTAATATAAACAATAACAAATGAAGCAAACGAAATTGTAGTGTTAGCTCTCGCGAAATCGAAAGACAAGCTGGAATTATAGCCGCAAAAGCATTTTACGCATACTCAAAAGGCACAAATATCTTCTATTTTTTAGCTAAATATCTCCTAAACTAATGATTTTTTTACACAAATAGATTAATACTTTTTTGTGAAGAATATGAAGGAGCATCAGCTGATGTAATAAAAAAATATATGATTCCATTTAAAAAAATGAAGATGACCTTCAAATGTCCGAAATACCTCCACCTGCAAAAAAACTATTATTACCACCGGATGGCCCCCTTTTCGTACTGTGCAATCTATTTCAGCAAATATTTCTGTGAAACTTATAGTTTCAAAGATATCTGAGGTGCTAATAGTTACTGCCCCACCCTGTATAATCATGTGCATCTTGACGAGAAAATGCCAAAAATCGAGGTTTTAATTGGTTCAAAAGTTATGCGCGTTTAAAACTAAGCTCTCGGTGCGAATGTGTTGAAAGTAGAGTTAAAATTTTGCGTTTAACATCTTCGCATGCTTATTTAAGAATAATACGTTTGCACGTAGGTTAGATAGGAATTTACGAACGACAGTGTACCGCCACGACACCGCGTGTAAACGCATAAATACCGGCAGACTGGCCATCGTTCCTTCAGCGATGAAGTTGAGAACGGAAATTAACAGCGATCCAATGTCAAAGAATTTATAGACCGACACGCGAGAAACTCCGTGGCGGATGGCGTAACGCACGCTCGTGCACCTGTACGCCGACCGGATGGAAACAAAGTTTCGAGCAGGTAAGACACAGGTCTCGTACCGATGTGTTCGCCAAGTTCTATGATAAGTTGGCCCCGACTGCCTAAGTCCTTCGCGCGCGTTCCGGGGTTGGATAGTCTCCGAACTAGTCGAGCAACTTGAGTTACATGCTAAATACATAATAACAATGCCTCGTATAAAGCCTGTCTGCCCGGCCTACCCGGCATCCACCGCGCCGTTAGATTATGCTAATCAAGAAGGAAATCCTGCTGGCGGGAGAAAACAAAACGCATGGGTATACCACTTAAAATTCACCTCGGCTTTTATTCTTTAAGGGATTTAGGGGGTGACGCGGAGTCATACGTGACTCGTGTCGCAAACCGATATTTTTCTATACTGCGCGACAGAAAAGAAACAAAATCGCGCGCGCGCATGTCTAAATAATAAATTCTTTAGTTCTTGATTTTATAGCGAAGTACGGGGTGGTACGGGCTCGATCAGGGCCATCGAAAAGTATAAAAGTGGTCGCTTGCAAAAATGTTTGTGAACCCTGTTTGGTATTTATGTGTAGGGTGCTCGATTTTGACATCCGTATTTGGTTAATAATTTTTTACAATTAACGTTGACGTATGAAAAAATACGTCGTTCCATTTAGGAAAAGAAAGTTGACCTTCAAATGACCTTTACGCGTCCTCTTACGAAAAAAGTAATAACACCAAACTGGAGGTATGGTCAGGTATGGTTGTCACCTATACGCGTGAAATTAACTACGTAAAAAGCTTAATGCTTACGTCTGCTAAAAAACGTTATGAATTTTCTGAAAAATGCGTCGAATTTTTCACGCGTTAAAACCGGCAAACGTAAGCTTGCGAATACTTTCATGAGCCACTGTATATGCGAAGAGTAGAAGAATGCAGCGGACGCGCTGGGTTGTTAAAACGTGCGCAGAAAACTGGCAATTTCACTTTACGTTATAACAGCGACACTGCGCTTACGACTACTAACATTGCGTATACTGTGTACATAGGTGTTGCCTCACGTAACAGTTCGCGTTGAAAACGTATCACTCGTTTTGTAGATAGGAGTAGTAGAATACGTTGTTAAATAAATTTAAGTTTAACGTTTTTGACAGCGCGACAAATATGATCATCAGACTGCGTATTTTTATGCAGTTTTCAATTTTTATAAAAATATTTTAAGAAAGTGGAGTCAAATAAAATTTCATTCTTAACGGTAGTAGCCTTTGTAGATCCGAAATAAATACAAATAGTGCTAAAGTCTGTCGAACGTTATACTCTAGAATTTTCTAGCATTAATTGCATAAAGATCTACAGTTTATCCGCAGTTTCTTGAAATTTTATATTTATTTCTCGCTTTTCACGAACGATAAGATTTTTATTTCGCACAAAGATCAGTCTAGCAATTATTAACGCCTAGAATACGATAAAACGTGCCGAACATTAAACGAGATTTCCCACGAGCTACGTGCTTCAAAACAGTGAACATAAATCCCGAAATCGACTCCAACAACGTGGATGAAATTTTACAGAGAGACACAAAAAACCATTCCCCACAATGTATTGGGAGCAGCGTTTCGAGAAAAATCCTTTAAAAAAATATCCGCGACGCTAACAACCGATAGAATTATATTTTTTTTTTTTTTACACAAAAAGTGTACATTTGTCCGGAACAATGTTCATCATCAAACAATTCTTGTTTCGCAGTAGACCACATGGAACAACGGTTTTCAAAAAAATGGTAAACAAAGGTAACCTACGCCCTCAAATCTTTTTATCAGACGGCGGTTGTTTACGCGATTTGCAATGTTAGTAGACGAATTTTAAGAAAGTGGAATCAAATAAATTTTCAGTGTTAGTAATCTTTGCAGCTATTAAATAAGAAAAGAAAAAAATCGCGCTGAATTCTGTCCAATTTTATTTTCTAGCAATTTTTTAAAAATTTTCACAAGCCATAAATACATAAAGATTCCTTCTCCAATAATATCCATGCCAAATAATGATAAATCAATCTCAGTAGAAAGTAAAATAAATATTCTTATGTGGTTTATTCTGAAGTAATTTCATTTTTTAATGGAAATTTATTATTTGACTGCGTTGCCCCTGAAGGTAGAAGAAATAATTCATTGTTCATTGGAAATAAAGCAGACAAAATTCCTGCGCGTTTGTACGAAGGAATTACTCGCATCGATGATAAATAAAAGCGATGCACAAGCCACGCGTAATAATAAACAAATGTCCGTATGAAAGCTATATACGTATTCCGGTGCATGGAACGTTCGAAATGTTCAATTGAAACAGGTTTAACGCGAAAAGGACCAATTCCATTCGCCTCTTTAAACTGAACCACGTTTCTGCTCGGTTTCTACGAAATTGTTCCGAGGATTCCCAGCTCGACGGAAATATATATCGGAGGACAAACCGCACATATTTCTCCTTTAATTTCGAATCTGTAACGCAAAGTCCGGGCCAGGGTACGGCGGCGAAAGCGAGGGTGCTTTCTGAAGAGGACATTCGTAACACTTGTCGCCGCAGCAGCTGCCAAGAGGGAGTTATTGCTCTCGTAACAACGGCCAAAGGGGTGGAACTTTTCCAACGTCGTACCATCAACGAGAATCACACGCTTGCCCGGTATCGGTCTTTCGAAACGCGCCAGGCTCTTTATCAACGCTAACAAGAACCATCAACGCACGCCGCGGCGCACAGTGGGATATTTGGCCAGTTTAGCGCGCCAAAAGTCAAAATTTTTAGTTTGTTCAAAATGACTGAAACTTTTTTCTTGTGTACCTGAATACATATGCGAGTAATATACAATAATATTTTTCTATAAATAGTACTATTTAGTAACATATAGACACTTGAAAGTGACATATTCTCGTGACCAAGAGAAGGGTCGAAAAACGTGTGTTAAAGAAATGATTCTTTTCACAAGTTTGGTGTATGGAATCGGGATAAAAACATTTCTAGGATGTAAAGGAAGGTATATAAAGTAATTTTATAGCTTTTTGTTCTAAACGCTTCGGTGGTTTTGATAGAATAAACAATCGAAAATGGTACAATTTTTTTTCAGAAAGTTAAAATGTATTATGTAATAACTTTTTTTCTCCGCAAAACACCTCTCTAATTTTTTTTTGAGGTTATTCAGTAGACATTGCTTTACAGAATCCTGAAGAGTTTAGGTGCAACAGAGTGCCACACATGGAGAAATTTAACTTTTTGTTAAATGTGGTTTTGGCCAAATGGGGTTTTGTAATAGCAATTTCTCTAGATCTGACAAAAAAATGTTTCAAATAAAAGTTTAACAGTATTAATAAACGTATAAATTGCAATACAAAAAACATTGAAAAAAATTTGTTTAAAAGAAAAAAACGAGATCGCTTCGATTTTTTAAACATTAAACTGTATTTTTGATTTGATAATGTTGTAGCTGGTATTAAGACGAATTCAACGATATATAATATTATGACCTTCACATTACTAATAACGTCGTAATAGTTTTGGCGCGCTAAACTGGCAAAATACCGCATGATCCGGCAGAGTTTCAATAGGGAACTACGCGAGCAAGGAATCTTTGCCCTAAGTGAAACGATTACAGTGAGTGCTCGATACATGTCAATAACGTGGGTCTTGCCAGCGACATGTATCGTTCAGGAGCCGTGTAACGTTCACACTCTTCGGCGTCCGAGGCCTCTCGAGCTTCGTCGACCCTCACCATACTCCGCGGTAGTGGGGATAATTCCGCGACGTTTATCATACAAGCCTTGGCGACATATACAAGGTGTCCCACAAAATACTTCTCACGATTTTTCAAGTACTTGCGACAATCCAACGAACAAATATTTTAAACAAAAGTTGATCAGTTTTTGATCGTCTATACGTTGCAATAAGAAAAAATTCGAAAAAAATTATTTTTTAGTATTGTCAAGGTCATCTTCATTTTTTTTAGATGACACTGTATTTTTGACTCAACGGTATTACAGCATTCGATGTAAGTCAATACGAGACAGGTGATTTTTTGGCAGAATGTCACTAAATTTCGCGTTTTAGACCAGTGTGAGGTTCCAAAAAAAGACTGGAAACATTCAAATCGTAAACTAAACGCGCCTGATGTTTTCGCCATTTGGCCCCGGTCGCATCAGTCACCCTGCAAAAAGGATCACGTTTGGCTCGAAAACAAGTTGAACAAGCTTACTTCCGCCTAATCCGTGAAAGCCAGTTTCGCTTCTCACGAGTTTCGCTTCGGATAAAACCTCCGCCGGTTCTCGACTAATTAACTACGCCGCGAAACAATCCGTAGAATCGCGTGGCGCATAACAGAAAAGCCCGTATACGCGGCTAGAGCTGGAACGTTTTGGTCTAAAGCTATGTCACCGACGCAGAAACAAAATCCTAAAAAGCTATGGCTTTGTATCGTGGCTATTTATTGAAGTTACAAAGGAGGCGAAGTAACAATCATAAAGCATTTCAAGAAAAGATAATCTAAAGCAGACTCGGGTATCAACGAAACAAATTATTTGAAGAACAATAGCTAAGACAACATGTTATCTTACTTGGCTATTTTATGTGAACAGACAATTCTCTTGAGACTGTTTCGTTGTTTACACTTTACGTGAAACAATTTTACATTTTATTTTGAATTTGATAGCTACTTTCTCCAATGAGATTCCAAACTCTTTTGGCTATGGGAATCCTAGGTTAATTAATCGATTTCGACGTTTTACGTAAAAATATGGCTGAGCTTCACTTTTTCGAGACCATGCCTGCAAATCTACGATAATGCTAGAAGATCGCTCAAGTTTATACGCGTATAACTTTTGAACAGGAGAACTCCGCGTTTTAAAGCTGTAATTTTAGGAGTTTTCTCGTCCAAATATACGGGATTATATTAAAAAAAAAAAAAGTGCAAAATTTCTGGTCCCAGAAGATGAAGTTTCACCAAAATTATTTATTTCATTTGAATCAAATATTTGAAAACAGTTAATTCGAATTTATAGGCAAAGTAAGAATACCTATTTCACGTCATTTAGCAAATAAGAATGATAAAGGGTTCGAAATGATTCATAACTTTATCTGTGATTGTTGAATGACAATGATCTCGCGTACGAGAGCAAGCGTAGATCGGTGTGCAGCGTTAGGAAACAGTCGGAGCGAGAACGAAAGCGGTCGACGACAAAAACGAGCGGATCTCTCGCGAGAGTCTCTCTCCCCTGCGTGCAGGAAGCAACAAAAATCCGCAGCAACGCGTCGCTCGCGCGCGATTTATCTCGCGCGCGGCGTTGGAAGACGAAGCTTCGTTCGGCGTGGCTCGAAGAGGAAACGAGGGATAGAGATCCAAGAGAAAAGAGACCGGCCGTTGCGGGGGTAAGGGAGGTTGGAGACGGGGATGGGACAGAGGGAAGCCGGGTTGGAAGCTGAAATCCCTTGTTAGCGACGGGCTGGGTCCGTGGAGACAAGTGCCGCGAGTGGTTCGCGGTGAAAAATAGGACGAATTTGCAGCGGGAAACATCAATTCTCGGTGGCAGCAGTTTTATTCCGCGGAGGTGGGTACTCGTGAGAGAAGAGGCGCGTAGCTGCCCAGCTACTCGAAGCCCGTTTTCTGCTGGAAAATGGAAAAAGAAAACTGCGACGCGAACTCTTAGCTCCGGTCATTCGTCCGTCTGTTCGCTTGTCTAGAAACAGTGCTGGCTAGTAAAATCCCCTTCACAATTGAAAACGACAATTTTTGGTATTGCGTCGGCACAAGCGTTGACTCGATCTACTGAATACTTGACAACCACCTTTTATACGTCACTGGACCACGGGTCTGAATAAAAATCTTGATTGCAACAAACAAAAAATTAAAATTAAATTAGTTAAGCAAAAAATCGACTCCTAATCATTGTAACAAGTTGACTATATATCATTATGATACTCTGCGACGCGAACTCTTAGCTCCAGTCATTCGTCCGTCTGTTCGCTTGTCTAGAAACAGTGCTGGCTAGTAAAATCCCCTTCACAATTGAAAACGACAATTTTTGGTATTGCGTCGGCACAAGCGTTGACTCGATCTACTGAATACTTGACAACCACCTTTTATACGTCACTGGACCACGGGTCTGAATAAAAATCTTGATTGCAACAAACAAAAAATTAAAATTAAATTAGTTAAGCAAAAAATCGACTCCTAACCATTGTAACAAGTTGACTATATCATTATGATACTCTGCGACGCGAACTCTTAGCTCCAGTCATTCGTCCGTCTGTTCGCTTGTCTAGAAACAGTGCTGGCTAGTAAAATCTCCTTCACAATTGGAAACGACAATTTTTGGTATTGCGTCGGCACAAGCGTTGACTCGATCTACTGAATACTTGGCAACCACCTTTTATACGTCACTGGACCACGGGTCTGAATAAAAATCTTGATTGCAACAAACAAAAAATTAAAATTAAATTAGTTAAGCAAAAAATCGACTCCTAATCATTGTAACAAGTTGACTATATATCATTATGATACTCTTAAATTCTCAAGTTTCGACTACTAATCTTTGCTATAAGCGCACCAAATTTATACATCACTAGACTGCGAATTTTATGCATTCGTGACAAAAATGGGTAGGCGTATTTTAAAACAGTAAAAATATTTAAAACATTTTAAAAGGCTGTCGCGTTACTTTGAACCTATCAACAGTCTGTTGCAATCTTTGCTATAAGCGCATAAAATTTATACATCACTAGACTGCGGATTTTATGCATTTGTGACAAGAATGTGTAGGCGTATTTTAAAACAGTAAAAATAGTTAAAACATTTTAAAAGACTGTCGCATTACTTTGAACCTATCAACAGTCTGTTACAATCTTTGCTATAAGCGCATAAAATTTATACATCACTAGACTGCGGATTTTATGCATTCGTGACAAAAATGGGTAGGCGTATTTTAAAACAGTAAAAATAGTTAAAACATTTTAAAAGGCTGTCGCGTTACTTTGAACCTATCGACAGTCTGTTGCAATTCGGGTGGAAAATTTTTATTTTGCATAAAGATCCGCAGTCTATACATCACCACGTGAACAACAGAGTCCGCAATTGCTTTGAACGATAGCAAGCTAATTTTTAGCGACTTCTCGGAGTCGCCATTCGAGTGCAGAACGGGTTAACCCCGTTTTCTGTAGTCCCTGAAATTTCCAGAGCCATATATTTCGCATGCTGCAGGCACTATGCCCGAGGCGCCTATCGGATAAGACGGCCCTGATCCCTTCCGTCAACTGTGCCCCCAAGATCCGAGGAGAACGGAAGGAACCATGGTATCGGTGCAAGTGGGGATAGCTAGTGAATGAGAGTGATAGATTGCGCGTCGCCATTCTCTGACACTCTCTCGCTAGAGGACAGCACACCGGCCATTGTGTTCCTGCAGCTGGGAACTCGACGCTTGGACAATCTAGACTTCCGTTCTACTAAACGCGACTATCCTTGATCCCCCTTCCGGCAAACCCTCTTGTTTGTTTCTGCTTCCGAGGACTTTATATTCGGGATTCGCGGCCGGAGTAAAGCGCAAGCGGCTTTTGTCGCGCGGGGTCAACCCGTGTTACTTCGTCGGATCCTGCTGCAACGAGGATTTACCGCCATTTTTCACCGCGTGCACGGTGATTCGCAAGAGTTCGTTCTTTCTCCGTGGAAAATGAATAAGGTGTTCCGGGAGTTACGGTACCGGACAAAAATATAAGCTACATATTCTTGTGCGTTTCGTATATTTGAGAGAAGGAAATGTGCATTTTACGCTGTACCGTACAACATCTCCGGAATGATGCACCGAGTATGTAGAGTGTGTTATACTTTTGTCCTCTAAACCTACCAAGCACAAAACATGTACAGGTAAAACGTCTCGTAGAAGGGAGAAAATTGAATTCGCTTAAACTTTGCATGATTTTCATTATAATATGTGCTCAATTTATAATTTTATTTATATGTGCGTAATTTATAGTTTTTATAATTTCAATAATTGTGAATGGCGAACGGTGATGAGTAGACATCGGATCTTTATGCATTTATGGCTTATGGAAATGTTAAAAAAATGCTATAATATAAAATTCGAGAGAATTTAACACGATTTTTATTTGCTTTGGATCTACAAAGGCTGTCCCCATTAAAAATAAAATTTTATTTCATTCCACTTTCTTAAAATGTTTCTATAAAAATTGGAAATTGCATAAACATCCGATGTCTAGTGATGAGAAAATCAGAACGATAAAGCGTTAACATAATTTATTACATTGTCGCGTACGAAGCCTTTTGCCATCCCCCACCCCCAAACCATGAACAAACATAGTAAACAGGGCGGAAAAACAGGCAAGGCATCAACGGTAGAGAGGTGTCTTTCATACAGAAAATTAACACGTTTAATTTCAGCCGTTGGCAATCACGGGGTTGGTCGTGCGCCACGATGGACACCGGGGGTAAAAAGCAGGTGCAAAATTGTCCGTAGAGAGTGTACACCGGACACCGAGGCAAACCACGGCTGTCAACTATACGCAGTCGGTGTTTTTAACTTGGTCGGAGCGCCGCGAGTTCGTATACTCGGTGTGAAATTCTCCGCGATAAAACTGACGCAGGAGAAGAAACTGGGACGTGCCTGGTGTGTGCGAAGAAAAAGTGACGCTCCATAAAAGTTACGTACTTTGCGCCACATTTCGCACCTCATGCTAGCACGGGAATAGTCTATTCAGCTTTGACGGTCGCTGGACGATACCTTGCACTCCGAGACAAAACTAGACACTCTGCTGCACGCGCAAGACACCTGTGACTCCGGTCTACGCTAACAGTGACTCCCATTAAAATGGGTGACACTTAATATGGAACGCTATTAAACGCACGAGAACCTTTTCAATATTGAATCACACGACCTCCAATTTTCTTGAGAAGCTAGGACAACTAGTTTACTATATTATGTGAAAAAGAAATTTTTCGAAAATTACAATTGGTCGGAATTGCAGAGGAAATACTAAAAGCTGTACATTAAAGTCTCGATCTAGGCCGAATGGAGCTACACGATCTTAGTCGGTTCGCCTATGCAGTGTAAAGTGTAAACATAACTACTGATCCAATTACAAAATTTCTATATTTATTAATTATTTTTTTATGGGACTTTCACTGACTTATTTGAGGCATTTTTCTGATTAAAATGACACTAGACACGATATTATTTAAACTGTACTTAGAGGTTTGTCATAGATTTATGTCACAGAACGGACCCGGGGAGTAGGCTTAGATCAAGACTTTACTGTATTTCACAAAAAAATTTCGTTGCTTGATTGCCACGGCTAAAATCTTTCTCTGATTCCCGACCGGTGGTCAATGGTCCATGCATCGAGCACGATTAAACGAAAAACAGGGTGCGGGGAAAAGAGTTGAGGGGACTCCGTGAATGGAGCCCGGGCGCCATTATACCGTCATTAGCAAATCTGTATAATTAGAGGGACGGGCTTCCTCTGTTGTGAATACGGAAACGTGTCGTGCAATTCGATTTCGTTGAAAGGCGTGGATTCGCGTGGATCCTGGCCGGTCGCCACGGTCGTTCGGCCGGACAAATCGCTGTCGATGAACCGAACGAATATCTACACCGGTACGAATGCAAATGTATTGATAAAATCTTGACGGACGAGGACAAGATTAACGCTTAGCACTCGAATGGCGACTGTAAGGCGCCACTAAAAATTGCTGTGTCATTATTCAAAATATTTTTTGCATCATTAAATTAGTTTGTATTGAATAAATTACTAAACACTTCAGTATTGTCCCAGTGAATTGCACCATTTTTCTATGTATAACCTAGAAAAACAAATATATGGAAGGGAAATATTCTGGGTCGGAAGAAGTGTTTCGTTTCGGAGTTAAAATAGTTAAAGGATAAAAAATAGTTAAAGGAGTTAAAATATTTCCGCGGATAAACCGGCGGACAACTAACTCTTTCTTCCCCGAGGCGACCCACAGTGGGCATTTTGGACAAAATCGGATTCAAAATCAAAGAACTTTCGATAGAAACGAGGTAGAGCGATCAAATCTTTTTTTTTTTTTTAATTAAAAAAGTAAATGTCCACTGTGCGACGCAACAAACCACCGCGCGCGCGCGCGCGCAACTCTGCCAGCCGAAACTGCATCACGGTGAATTAAAATAAAGCAGTCGACTTCCACGAAGAATAGCAACTTGCCGGCGGAAACCTAAACCCCCGGCTTACCGTTAATACGGGGTCAAATTTAAATTTTTAATCGTGCTTTTCGTTATACGGAAATTTAGAGTGTAATTTCACACCATCGCGTGCTGCAATTTCGTTACTTCAAACGAAATAAAGTACGAGCACGTTTTTAACGTAATAGCACGGGTAAATTAAAATTTTTACTTCGTCTATATATTCCGTTAACGAACATTAGCTTACTTACGTACAAATTCGTAAAAATTCGCATAAAATTATTTCTTTTGATAAATAATTTCGTACATTGATTTACGCATACAGTGGAGTAGGAAAGAAAATTAACGATTGGTGATCTGTAGGCAAATGAATACGATGTATGTAATCAAATGGATGTATTATTTTTATTTAGGAGGTATAAATAAATAATCAAATACGTTAGTAAAACATATATTATCATTATTAGAAATCAAACATATGTCATATTCATTTGTCTGCATACACCAATCGTCAACTTACTTTCCGACTCGACTGTATAAATTTCCTGTTTAAACGTATAAGATCGGTATATTTTTCATTTTTGTCACCCATACGACAATGTTATCAACACCAAAGGTCAATTTGCCGAGGCGCGGAATTTTCACGGTTGGACGAAACCCGTTAACTATTCCATCAAAAACGAGCCTAGAAGAGCAGAAATAAAGAAACGGAAAAACGGGAAAAAGATGGAAAACGGAGCACGCTTTTCTCTTCGTAGAATCGTCGCGGCAAAGGACGAATTAATCTGACTTCACGCAGAGCTAGGCGGCCATTTTGCCCCACGTTTTCGATGTAATTGAATCTCTCGTCTTTGCCAAGGCAATTGTTCCGCCCCTCATCACCCACGGCCGAGAATTCAGGGCTGCTCTCTTACCGCGAGAAATTAATCTTCTCTTCCGCAGAAGCGGTTCCACCACCGAGGGTGGGGGAAAAAAAAACAGAAGTAATAGAAATCTATTCGGTGCTCGATCGCCGAGAGCCGTTCGTACACTTCTCGGGTACAATTGAAAATAAATTCCCTAAACGAGCTTCCTTCGACCGTGATAATCTTGTAAGGCTCGCCGCTTCGTTCCAAAGGTTCGAAACGATAGAACTTTTCGCTGAACTTAACAGTTTTCCTAGAAAATCTCGATAATGCCACCTCGCATGCGATCCTTGCTAAAACTGGATCAACAAACTTGTGTTCAACAACAACAAACTTTACTCGTTAACGCTAACCGTACCGAGCACAAAATATCACTTGCATACCTTGTTTCATAAAACTCACAATACTGAATTTACTTCGATCTTTATAAGAATACGTGCACGAATGAAGATTTATTTAATAATTTTTAATAGAAGCATCTTTGTTAATAATGATAAAATATGTAAAACCGGTCATTTAACCGGCCGTGGTAAGGTTAATAATTATTATTACAACTCATAGTTTGCAGCATAGCAATTACAACTTCGAATACGAGAGGTTTACACTACGAACTTTCATTTGAACCCAGGGGGTAGTTTCGGGGAGTAATCGTAAAGGGGTGGCTTCAGCCTTCAAGTCTGTGGTAGATTCATTCATGATAAAAGTTTTCCAATGTTTTTAAAGATATTCCTATCTGCCTTTTTGATAAAAACCACCACCATATCAAGCAAATCCCCTTAGAAGGAAATGGCCGATGGATTTCGGAAGCAGAGGTTTCATGCTAGGAACTGAATCCAAATTTACTGTTGTGCGATTGTTTATTGCAAAATCATGACGACTCAAATATTGAAAATTTTTTGGAAATGAGAAAGTTAGCATGTCTGTAGACATATTCTTTGAAGCAAAATTATTTTATTTTAAGGAATGTGTGTAACGATAAATTTTTCCTCGAAGTCATTTTTTGGACAAGATGATAAAGTCGCTGGTATTATTTGTTAAATAGAATTGCACGTTTTCAATATTGTTGCAATCAAACCTGTGCTGCAATAGCTAAAAAACAAAAATGGAAATTTCATGAAATTGCACGAAAATCTTTTTCCATTTCGAGTCGGATGGAACACGTAAGCAGAATAAGGAAAATTTTTGTTCGATTCAAGTATCTACAATCAAATCGACCCTTCTCAAATCCATGAACTTCTCATTTTAACGCTTCGGAGGCTTCGTCGTTCGCAAAAAAACAAACTTCCAGGGGATGAAATCGTGTCAGGAAATCGCGATTACCTTTCCGGAGGGTGTAAGAAAGAGGGTAGTCGAGGGAGCTTCCACCGAAACTCCATTAAACCTTATCATATTAGGATAATAGGATTGCTTTTATTACAATGTCCTCGAACCAGGATTTCTGTTTATCAGCGCAAGACACTCCCATCTCATTCTTTTAGATACTTCGGCCGCGAGAGAGCTCGGTGACGAGAAGCGAACGAGAGTTGAAGGACAGGCCGAAGAGAAAAATTACTTTCGCGGCGAGACGTGACGGAAATGTCGGAGCAAAGAGTGCAAAATTACGGGGGCGTATTTAAATATTGCGGCGGCCCGTCGAGGAAAGTTTATCGGCAGGAGAAGACGCCTTGTCTCGAAAGAGAGAGAGAGAGAGAGAGAGAGAGAGAGAGAGAGCCGCGTAGAGATGCAACTTTTAACGTAAAAGATGGCACATGCGCCTCGAAATTGCCCGGATTTAATAAATCTTCGCTTCTTCGGAACGCCGTAAAAACTTTCGCGAACAATTTAACGCGAACGCGAGGAAACGTCTCTGACAAAAATGAAAATCCAAAGGACAAGCGGTACCTTCGGTTAATTATAACACACCTCTTCAACCAGCGAATTCCTCGCATTAAAAAGCTTCGATTTTTGGCATTCTCTCGACAAGATGTACAAGATTACATAGTAAAAAATTAAAAATTTCTGGGCTGCCAAGGTGAAGTTTATCCAAAATTACCTTGAATTTTTCTACACATTGCTATAGCACGTTTATAACACACGTTGCCATTGACTCCCCTAGTAGCACAAAATATTGTATACACATTCATATAATATTAAAAAGAGATTCAATCTTTTTTTAATATTCGGATACACATACAATATTTATTTTATATTAAGTAAAAAATATTTCTTTTTAAATATTCAGGAAATATGTATTTCATGTTACGAGAAAAATATTTTTTTCTAAATATTAAATAAATCTTTATTTCATATTAGAAGTAGAATATTTTTTCGTAATATACAAATAATATTTATTTAATATTATGAAAAAAATATTTTTTCTCATTATAAAGTGAATCTTTATGTAATATTAGAAATAGAATATTTTTTTTAAGTATGCAGGAAATATTTTATGTTTATCATGGAAAAATAATTGCTCCAGAATATAATGCGAAGTAAAATATTTTTTAAATATCTATTTTATATTCTCTGAATATTTAGCTTATATGTTCTAAACATTCAATTTATATTTCTTGAACATGTATACAATATTAGATCTAATATTTATCTAATATGAAAAAGTGTGGCTCAAAAAATATTTTTCCAATATTCGAAAAACTAGTGTCGATTCGAGTTTAATTCGCAGCCGAATTTATGTATTGCTACAAGAAGTATATATAGTGGCTTACGACATTATTTATAAATATTTAGCATGCTCAAAATAGCCGAAATTTTTTCTTTTTGCCGTTTCGACCCGGACACGAGGTTATAAATATCGCCATGGAGAAACTAGTTAGAGAAACTAGTTACAAAATTATATTAACACGTTGATTGCCATGTCATCCTTATGTGGGTGACGGAAGTTATTTGTCCAAATTTTAAAATGAATTTTCACGCTAATATATTAATTGTATCAAATTTTTTAAGGATCTGTAAAATGCCAGAAAGTTGGAGGACTACTCAATATCATACAGTCGAGTCGGAAAGTAAGTTAACGACTGGTGTATGCAGGCAAATGAATATGACATGTCTTTAATCTTTAATAATGATAATATATGTTTTACTAACATATTTGTTTATTTCCTTACACCTCCTAAATAAAAACAATACAATAACTTGATTTTATTCATCATATTCATTGCCTACATATCACCAAATGTTAACTTACTTTCCGACTCGACTGTACATATAATTTTTGTTCAATTTTGATTTCATTAAATAACTTACATTAATTCGATGGAATTAATGAGGTTTCTAGCTTGGCAGTCAAAGTGTTAAACACAGGGTTGTATATACAGGGTGTTCAACTACAGGTGGGAGAAAATTGTCTATGATATTTTGTATGACAGGCCTGCCACAATATTGGCGTATTTCTGCAGCCGTTTCGTTACCTCTTAAAAGACGATTACATTCTTTATTCCCAAGAACGTATAGAATCTCGCCACAAAAGACTTTGATGTGTTCGAGCCGAGCCAACGTTCCCGTGTACTGAACGGCTTTTTGCTTTCTCTTTTTTCTTCAGTGAAAATTCTCCCATTCAAAAGGAGCACAGCCACCTCGATACTACCTAAGATCGAGCACGTTAGTATGCCAGGAACGAAAGGATCGTTTAATACCGGAAGCAGTTGATCGCTCACGAAAGGTTCTCGCAGGTTGGTGTTCCACGTTGTTTGTTCCCGTTGAAAAGGATCTGTCAAAAACCGCGACTATCACGAGCCCTGACCGCAAACCACCACCTAATACATCTCCGGGCGTGTTTCATAAACGATAAAAGAAAATGAAAAACGTAGCAACGGGGGGCGAGAGAGCGTCGCGACTCACGGGATAGAAAAAGAGAACAAGGGAAGAGGTAAAAGCGGCCAGGGCGCGGAAGCAGGACTCCTCGTTCATCGCGCTCGCCGACGAAGAATATAAATCATATGCTTAAGAAAGTCGGTCCGCCGGGCTTCTTTTGTAAAGGAGATTACGGTGCAAAGGAGTTTCCTCATTTTTCGTGGCGACACCGCGAACCCCCACGCCCCCCCCCCTAAATTAACATATTCATAAGATATTTATCACGGTATCTCTTTGACACCTATTTTAAGAACGCAGGGCCGCTTATGAGAACGAATAAATTGAGGATCGGGACCGGGACGGGGAGGAGAGTCTTCCGCGCGGTGTCGACGACGACAACGACAACCAACGACGACGGAAAAAGGGAAACTCGGGCTCGCGCCCGCTGGTCGACGTATCGCGGCGTGCATTTTCCGCCGGCGCGGCGGTTCCGCGTTTATTAAGAGAAGAAAAAAAGAGCCTACGCCCCGACCGGCGAGAACAGGGGGTGGGTGAGGGGGGGCAGAGGGGAGGGGAGAGAGAAAAAATATAGGAAAATTCGAGCGAAGGGAAAATCTCGACGCGAACGTTTAACGGGATAATACCCTCTGCGCAGCCGAGGTACAGCTTTTACTCGGCTGTATACACGCTGTGGGGGTTGTGGGGCCGGGGTCGGCGCCGGGGGCGGGGTCGAGGCCGGGGATGGTGGTTGGGGGTGCGCGCATACATAATTCTACGGTGTTGGCAGAGTCCTGAGACCTCGAATCGCTCGTGTTACGCCAGTCGTCTTAAACAGCCTTCGTAATGGAACTGTGGATTTGACGCGATCGCTGTACCCGTGCGAGACACACCGTCGCGTCTCGTTGCGTCGCGTCGCGTCGGGTCGGGTCGGGTCGCATCGGGTCCCTGTGTATGCGGGTACGTTCGCAAGCGTGCAAACACCAGGCTCGGTTCACGGCGTATGCATAATTCAGGAATGCGTGTGTCGTCGATACGGCAGGGAACCGACGCACGATAGTTATGCATATGCTCCCCCCGCACCGGATGCTGAAACAACCACCCCTTCTGTTTCTGCATCATCCCAGCCTACCCTATCTCGCCCTCTCCCTCTCCCTTTCTTTTCCCTGTCTTTGCTTCTTCCAGGCTCACTTTGTCGCTCCGAAACAGAGCCGTGGAGTTTCAAGGTAATGACCAATGGAGGCATGTTACTGGGAAAGAGCAGGTTGCAATACCATCTTTGGAAATTTTAACCAAAAAAACAGCCTACACCGACCGTTACAGTCAAAAATAGACAGCAACCTCACTCGTAATAATTATACTAACGGAAAGTGAAAAAGTTAAGAAACAGAAACATGCTTTTCAAGCATATCTAATGTGCACAAAAACTGGTATTATTACCAGTTATTTGGACCACAAAACAGCCTACAGACAGTTACAGTCAAAAATAGACAGCAACCTCACTCGTAATAATTATACTAACGGAAAGTGAAAAAGTTAAGAAACAGAAACATGCTTTTCAAGCATATCTAATGTGCACAAAAACTGGTATTATTACCAGTTATTTGGACCACAAAACAGCCTACAGACCGTTACAGTCAAAAATAGACAGCAGCCTCACTCGTAATAATTATACTAACGGAAAGTGAAAAAGTTAAGAAACAGAAATATGCTTTTCAAGCATATCTAATGTGCACAAAAACTGGTATTATTACCAGTTATTTTGACCACAAAACAGCCTACAGACCGTTACAGTCAAAAATAGACAGCAACCTCACTCGTAATAATTATACTAACAGAAAGTGAAAAAGTTAAGAAACAGAAATATGCTTTTCAAGCATATCTAATGTGCACAAAAACTGGTATTATTACCAGTTATTTTGACCACGAAACAGCCTACAGACCGTTACAGTCAAAAATAGACAGCATCCTCACTCGTAATAATTATACTAACGGAAAGTGAAAAAGTTAAGAAACAGAAATATGCTTTTCAAGCATATCTAATGTGCACAAAAACTGGTATTATTACCAGTTATTTGGACCACAAAACAGCCTACAGACCGTTACAGTGAAAAATAGACAGCAACCTCACTCGTAATAATTATACTAACGGAAAGTGAAAAAGTTAAGAAACAGAAATATGCTTTTCAAGCAAATCTAATGTGCACAAAAACTGGTATTATTAATAGCATAAATTGAAGTGGGAAACCGGGACGGGAAAAAGAAGTCCACGAAGTGTTTACATAAAACATTTCCCTTGCGCCCGAGACCTCGGAAAAGCGTTTCGCCAACAAATCCTTTTACGCCATAGAATGACAAGAATTTCTGAAGCATTCTCGAGGAGCGGTGCTACCGGTGCTCGGTGACGCTGAACCTAGTATTTACTTCTTATCAGAGTCGCAATGCCTCGACTCATTTTCCGTGTCCACACAATCGTCTTAAGAAGTAACTTCCATCTCCCCGACCCATCCTCTTCCGGGAGCATTGTTTCGATCATTTAACCGCGCGACAACCCTTTAATCTCTCAAGCTGTGTGCCAGACCGCGGCCGTTTTACTCGACGAGAAAGCTGCGGTGCACGAAAGAAAAAATTTCCTGAAAGTTGCAAGGAACGATAGTTCTCGTGATCCGCGTAAATGACGGAAGTTTACGATCTTCGGTTTTATTTGGAACGTTCGGGGAAGAAGACGGAGCCGCAGGTCCTGGAGTAGACGCACGCACACGCACACGCACACGCACACGCACACGCAGCACGCCGCGCGAGCTCAAACACACCGTAAAAGGGAACTCACCCTCGGCACTCCAGTAAATAATTAACCGTATGGCCGGGACTCGAGTGTTCGCTCCTCGAGTGAAGGATTCCTCTCCGCTCTTCCATCTTTCGTCAACAGACGTTACCTGGCCGAACCTACGGCGAGAGCACATCCTCGCGATTCTCATTAAAAATACCATCCGATCTCTCCCCCTCTCTCTATTTCTCTCGCCCTCTCCGTCTCATACTCTCCCCCGTTGCTCGTCCCAAGAAGAGAGAAGAAACCCGAGGACAAACGAATCTCTTGTCGATGGCAGTAGTATTAGATTGTTGCATACCAAGTGTCCGATTTTTAACAGTAACAGACATAATTTATGAATGGAAGTAAACATTATTCTAGTGGACACGCATTCTGTCAATGAATTACCAGAAATTGAATTTCCTGGTTCGTCACGTTCTTCATTTACAAAATTAGTATTCCTTACATAGTATTCCTTAATACAATGAATTCTCGATATACGTCAACAACACGGGACTTGCCAGCGTCGTGCATCGTCCAGGCCTTGGCGACATATATAGAGAAATCACTGTATTTTGACCGAACAATACAATGGGACTACATTTTCCATACGAAAAGAATACTCCATAATCGCATCGATTGAAATTGATATAAACTTCATTTTAAAGATTAGACGTCTCCATTCAAATCGAAGGTAAGGTGTCCAATTCTGTCGTATTCACGCGAAAGATTGCTATAACTAGACTGCGAATGCCTCAAATAGAAAATTGGAAGGACGTCAGAAGGATTGGAGGACATTCTTAAATTATTTTCGACTTTTTAATTAATAAAAGTCTCCAGTCTTTGAAAATCCACTAGGACAATTTTGATTCTGCATGAAATACTAACAGTATTCTAATTATGACAGAATATGTAATTCGAAGGCAAGATCACATTGTTTGGCTGGAATGTGTTGCAACGTTTTTGAAAATTTGATAGACCTGATTTAAAAGAAGCAACTTTTGTCTGAAAATTTGTCTTCCACCCCTTGCGGTTTACGCGTTCTAAAATAAAATCGGAAAACATCCGAATCTTCGGGGGTTAATTTCAACCCCTCCGGAATGAATTTAGACCGGGCAAAAATTGCTTAATGCATAGTTAAGTATGCCGTTCGTGTCCTTGGTCTAGAAGTTTCATGGTTTTCCGAATTGATGGGGTCTTCCTTCGCGAGTATGCTAAATCGGAAGATAAATCTAGTGAATTTTTGATTCGCGCCAGAAACAGATGGAGGTGGGACAATTAAAAGTCCCATTGACGGTTCCGTGACGCGAAGAATTTAATGGAGTTCCTGTGTCCAAGTTCAGCCACGGTCTCCGGAGACGGACGACTTTAATATGGAGCCCCCTGGTTTAAGGAAACAAGACCGTGGCCCCTGTGCTGGCATTACTGGATCCCATCGTCGGACAGAGAGCACAAATACGGACCGGAGGCGTAACCATACTCGACGGTAAAGAACTCAGCGTTTCCTCGTGAAATGCGAGCCGAGCAGCTGGTGCTTTCAGTTTACGGGCCTCGTTACTACTTTATCGTGTGTGTCGAGATCGATAACGCCCTGGATATAACGATATATTTTTCTTGGCCAGATCCGCCACAGTGACTTCGATAAATCCCGTCTTACGTCTACCGAACCGCTTCCCTCTGGGAGCTCCCCGTTCCGATTTTTTTGTCATTCCTTATGCATTACCTGCCCTTTCGACTGTTAATGCGCTCGAATTTTAAATTCCGCTGAGAAAGCTGTCCCTAGATTGCTCTAGAAAGTTTATGTAAATGTGCAGGGTAACGCGAGATAACAGTGCAACCGAGTGCGCGCGGTGTTATTTTTCAAGCAAAGAATTTTTTTGTAAAAATATATTTATATTTTCGAAAAATTAAATTTTGAAAAGCCGTCAAATATGTGTGCATCAGTATTTCTGAATGTATAATTGGTGAATTAAGAACAGCTGCATCGCTGGATTTCGTCAAAATTACACAGTGACTGTCTACATTATTCTATATAAAGAAATATTAATATAATAGGACGCCCCTTCGTGCCCATATAGAACTTTAAACAGTTGACGGTTAAATAAAAACTCATTGTTATTAGATTTTACATACTCGTAAGCACTACAAAAGCATTAAATTGACACTAGAACTCGAATCTCGACATATGCAGTAGTTCGAGTCAATAAAGAGTCAGACAGAGTAACTGGATCCTTTATCCTATTCAAATAATTTGTCGTTTGTACTTTTTTTTAAAAATGCATATAATCCTAAGATCGCACGCTGCATATTTCGTAAACAACGATGTCTTTTTCATGTATAATGTAATTTCTACGACAGTACTGTCGAGCAATATAAACGTGGAAAACATTTTGTCCATTTTTTGCAAGAAACGGTAAAAAGTGTATTCGTATAGTGACAGTACACACATGGCGGGCATTCATACTTTCCAAAAGTTACAATTCCTTTTATCCGTCATGCTCGAAGCACGCATAGATACAACACAACGCTCGACCCAGTATTTGAAAATTCGGATGACAAAAAAATCCTATCGTTTTGATATTTTCGTCTTTTCGCGCTGTTTCCTTTCCATATTGTTTCAAAAGCGTTCTCGCAATACTCCATGCGTCGCACCAAACAAGCCCGTCTTTGAAAGCAACTCAAACAATGAGCGCTTGAATAATAAACGTTAAAAAGTAGCAGCAGTGGAGGAGGAAGATCCTATCCTTTCTTCCCCAATGTTTACATTCTCCACTCTGAGGTTCCGACAGTGGTTTATAAAACACCGTGAATAGAACCTAAAACCTGGAAAACGCGTTCCGCCTCGACAAGTGAACTAAAGAATTTCCTCTCCGACGTTTCGGGCTTTCCTCACAGTTCAACCGCTGTGTCTGTGTCGTCGTCTGTACGAGCAAAATCCGCGAACGAATAAAAAACTAGACAGCTTTTAAGTTGGAAAAAAATTGAACGCACTCTCAAAGTTAATTTTAGAGGGATTGTCAAGAGTAATTCATTGCGAATTAATTTTATGGGGTAATAAATAATAAGAAGAATCGTACCGAAAAAACCTCTTGTACTCAAGACTATATGTGTATATTCCTAAAAGGTCTAGTCCCATATGTCCAACAGCTATACGGAGAAAAATTCTTAAAAATCATTTGTTTTCGCTGCCGTTACACTGGAAGCTCGCTTTGACTGTGTGCAGCTGTTCGAATATTAATATTACTAAAGAATTTCCTCTCCGCCGTTTCGGGCTTTCCTCACAGTTCAACCGCTGTGTCTGTGTCGTCGTCTGTACGAGCAAAATCCGCGAACGAATAAAAAAAACTAGACAGCTTTTAAGTTGGAAAAAAATTGAACGCACTCTCAAAGTTAATTTTAGAGGGATTGTCAAGAGTAATTCATTGCGAATTAATTTTTAGGGGGTAATAAATAATAAGAAGAATCGTACCGAAAAAACCTCTTGTACTCAAGACTATATGTGTATATTTCTAAAAGGTCTAGTCCCATATGTCCAACAGCTATACGGAGAAAAATTCTTAAAAATCATTTGTTTTCGCTGCCGTTACACTGGAAGCTCGCTTTGACTGTGTGCAGCTGTTCGAATATTAATATTAATGCTTTGTAGCGCAATGGCGGTGGCGGGAAAAGGGCCGGGCGAGCGTTTAGTGCACGCAACAGCAAATAATACATAACGGTGCGGCGTCGAGCCTGGAATGTTGTCGTTCAAGTGATTATCGACATTTAGGCATTCCCAGCCGCCAGCAGCAATTTCCAGCTACGCGTGTACGCGCCGCACCTTGCAAACGCCAGGACTCCAATTAATCCGATCTACGGCGCGTAGATTCGCCTTGGTTGATTAACCTACGCCCCTTATAACAAAAGAAATATTCTCGACTTTCGCTGTGGAATTTCCTGTCGAAATATTCTGCTAGCGACGGTGCTTTTTATAATGCGTAACTGGAAAATGTGTCGGTGAACCTGAACTATTAAAACATAAATGTCAGAAAATATCGGAACGCCGGTTAAATCAGAATAACTTTTTTAAAATTGTAGAAAAACGATTTTTTTTTAATTGCAATTGGTGAGATCTACAGAAAAAGAAATAAAAGTAAAAAGGGGTACTTTTTAAAACGTCTCCATTCGAGCCCGTAATGAAAATTTAAAATAATCTTCTTGTAGATCTACGTTAGTTGTACACATGAAAATTTCACCGAATGTTATAAGAGAGTTGGGTGCAGTTACTGCTTCGTGCTCGTGCGTGCATGACTCTACGCAACGGAATAATAATAGTTTTCAAGTTTTTCTAATTTCAATGAAGAATATAATAACAGAAAAATATAGATACATTTCTTGTGCATAAAGTTTGTGGCCATCGAGTGATAAGCACGTTCGGGTAAATGAAACGAATCGAGGAAGGGTTAAACGAGTTAGAGGGAGGAATTTCAAATCGGTGGAAGAACAATGTTCGTTACTGTTAAACAGCTTACCAGAAAAATCAATGTAACCCGTTGTTCCCGGCTCTCGTTATCACAGCAGCGAGAGGTAACGTCATTTAAGAAGAGAGGGGTGCAATCCCCCGGAAACGCTATTGTCAATTCGAGGCCAATTTAAGTCCGAAAAAACTTTTAACGACTTTTATCCCGCCGCCGACGACGCGGGAACAGCGAAAGGAGCAAGGCAGGAAGAGTCCTGGTGTGAACGCAATTTATTCGAACGGAGGCTTAACGATATTCTTCTGGTCTCATGCTTAACATCACGGGGTTGGAACTTTGCAAGCCGGCTACGGAAAAGTGAAATTTATTAAGAAAGAACCTTGGAAGACGTGCCGGCCGAGGACGAAGAAACTTCGAGAGGAGCCATATTCGTTTTCACCGATCTAACGAGAGTTGACGGGAGACCTCTGACGCTATCGACTGAGGCGAATCGTTAATTAATCGTCGGGATAATGCGAAAGATTCCGAAATTAAGGAATTTAACCCTTGCGACTATAAGGCGCCACTAAAAATTGCTATATCATTATTCAAAATATTTTTTACATTATTAACCCTTTCGGTACGGGCGCTCTGTCGAAAAGAAAATGTGCTTATAACAAACTGTCTTGATTCGGTCGAAAGGTATCGTATAACACACTGTCAGTCTACCTTTCTATCAACATTTTCCTAAGCGTTAAATAAGAACTGTGCTTAATAAAACAATGTTTTTTCCAACAAGTGTTGGTTGTTGCTTCAATATTAAAAATTATTTATATAAAATTATATAAAATTATTTATATGCCGGATATATCCGGCGCTCGTACCGAAAGGGTTAAATATGTTTGGATTTAATAAATTACTAAAAATGTCAGTATTGTACGAGTAAATTCCACCATTTTCGCATTTTTAGATCGGAAGAAATGCTTCGTTTTGGAGTTGAAATAACTTCGAGTGCAAAGGGTTAATCACCTTGGCAACCTGTAAGTACCTAGTAAACTTTTGTTTCGAGGAAATGAAAGGCTCAGCGAAAATCGTTCACGGAAACTTCATGGGTTTTTAATTGCAAAAGTGTCGCAAGCTTCTTCACTGAAAACGGTGTTATTACAATTAGACTAGACCTTATGGATTTCTGACGGAAATGGAGAGTTTTTATTTTGATGAAAATTTTGTATTTTCTTTTACTACGGGGTATACCCCGCGGCAGTGAGGATAGTTCTGGGACTCTAATCGGCTGGCAATTTGGGACACGAATAATTTCCAAAAGCAAAGATAAGAAATTTTTGATAATTTCTCTTTAAATCGCTATCTTGTTTTGCTTTCGGCACGATACGAAGAATGCAGCACCTCTACTAGAACTTTCGCTGGGTGAACTCGACGATACGACACTTACGAAGAGAATACTGGAACCCCCCTCCCCCGGGGGGTTTGAACCCGAGGCAATTACCAGCTGACTAGAGCAAACTGCAGTTCGACCGGTCATCCTTGGAACTCTGACTCTGAGCCGAGTAAAAGGATATTTGAGCCGTTTATTTTGAAAGTGGCCTAAGTCCATTTATCTTAAAATCGAGATATTTAAGGGTTTGCGTTTCAATGAATTTAAAAATATACGTATAGGACATTAATGAGTCGCACTGCTTAAGTGTATCTAAGGGTGTTAAATTTATAGTTCCTATTAAAATAGTGGCAATATTATTAAGTGAATAATATGCGTGTTCTTATCAAGAATGGAGTTAGGCCACTTTCAAAATTAACAACCAGATTCATTATAAAATTTGAAGGTGCCCAAGTCCATTCAACATAATTTAAGATGCTTCAAATTGAAAAAAAACAATACTGAATTTATTTTACATATCCTTAAAACACTTCAGGAACATAATTTATGCGATTCAATTAACTACATAACGTGCAAAATTACAAACATAAATTTATTACAAAACAATTTACTACTCATCTACATTATGTGCGTGTAAAAGGGATTTGAAGTAATCAAAACCCCAAAACTTCTCAAAAATATTCTTTCTTTCTTTTTCATCGTAATTTTTTGTGCATGCATTCCGACAACGGCAATCTTTGTTTTCGAAAATTTTTTCCGGTACAATATTTCCGGTTTGAGTACAATATCTTTTTCCTGAATTCCGTTTAATCTTTCGCACTTTTTGGATGTGTGATTCATCAATTTTTTCTCTATTGTCATTCATATCTTCATCCTCTGAAGATGAATATTGTTCTATAATTCGGTTCCTTTTTCGATTTTTTTTTAAATCATTACTTACTATTTCTTCTTCACTATCTGAACTAAATAATAGTCTTGTTCTGTTCTTCCCCATGGGTGAAATAATTTCTAAAATTTAATATTAAATTTTAAGTTTTATATTAATTAAACGTACTCTGGTTATTCAACTAACGCAATTGTCCAAAAACTGAGGTTAAATTGTAAATACTAATTAATTAAAATTACCTTCATCACTACTTTCCGACATTATCAATAGTAAATATATTATCTTGATTATTTAAGTATAAATGGAGTTAGGCCACTTTCAAACTACACGGTTCAATTATTAAACTAACTCTGAAAACTTATGTGTCAAGAATTATCGTATTTGCTCGGATTATAAGCAACCTGAAATGCTTTACTGATAAATAACAGAAAGTTGTACACGTAACCATGATAACCGGAAAAAAAATGAAAAACGGAGTTAGGCCACTTTCAAAATAAACGGCTCATTTGTTAACAGCGAGATAGAGGAAGAATTCAATTTGGTGCGCGTTCCGTGCGCGCGCGTGGAAGACTGCGAACAAAGGAGGCGGTTTGAATAAAAGGAAGGAAAAGCGTTTCCGCGGAGTACATAGCGCGGGGATGATCGAACCGAAACGCGACCGAAAATCCAAGTTTCGGGTGCGCGTTCGATGCTCGGCTGCGAATCGCAGGAAAACGTGGCAGCCGTTGGCCGTGTCGCCTCGCGTAAGAGCCGTAAGAGCGATGGGAAGCGAGGCAATGCGAGGCAATGCGAGGCAACGCGAGGCAACGCGAGGCAATGCGAGGCAATGCGAGGCAATGCGAGGCAATGCGGACAGAAAGTAAGAGGCGACGTGTGTTCGTGCACCGGAGCCGGGTGACGGGGGATGCATTCAGAGCAGAGCACCGTCGTGTATCGAGCAAATATTGATTCTGAAGCATACCTGTTTGCTTGACGGCCGCTCCGTCGTATTCCCGTACGTTTCTCTCGTCTCTTCGACGATGTCGGATCTCTGCCGCACCCGGCGCATACACACACATACGCGCGCACACACACACATGGACACACCAACACGGAAATGCGAGAACGAGTACTCGCGCCCGCGCGCAATATTACCAATGTAAATAAACGGAATTACTACTTTCCTGCTAGCCAGCCCACTAAAACCTGCCGGATGAACGATCGGATTTGGGGAAACAATGAACGGCCAGCTGACTCGTGCACATGCAACCCATGCAAAATTATCAAAGTACCGCAGAGGGAAAACGAATCCGCAGGAGAATGCGCGCCGTGGACTTTGGAAAGCTTGCATTCCGCGGAAATTTACTGCGCCATGCGAACCGTATTTTAGACGGTTCGCGGGAGCGTATTTTTCAAGACTCGACGCTGAAAATAAGAAATTGGAAGTTTTATTCGAGATCTCTAGCAGTACACTTTTTAACCCTTTGCACTCGAAGCTATTTTAACTCCAGAACCAAACATTCCTTCCGACCTAGAATATTTCCCTTCCATGCATTTTTCTTTTTTTCACGTTATACATACAAAAATGGTGCAATTTACTCGTACAATATCGAAATGTTCAGTAATTTAGCGAATACAAACAAATTTAATAATGCAAAAAATAATGATACAGCAATTTTTAGTGGCGCCTTACAGTCGCCATTCGAGTGCTAACAGTTAAAAATTGGATTATTTATTGTCGAGCGGATCGAATCCAGGGTGAGGAACCGAATTACTGTGTGCCTATATTAACCCCTTGCCCTACAATAACGAGCCAGACTCGTGATGAAGATTCTGAATAGAGACTAATAAATGTGAACGTTATTAATTTCCTTTAACACTAGAGAGACTGAAACTTACAATTAGTATATACCTATATTGCCCAAAAGCAGTCAAAATGTGTATATTATTTGTTTTGTTGTTGTGGTAAAGTCGTACTTGACAAATTTTGCGTTTGTTAGAATTGGTTGCATTTGATGATGTTGCAGTTGATCTTTGTGAGTCTTCATGTTCTGGTGAATTTTGAAATTCACTGAAGCTGTTCTACTAATTGAAAGAAGAACTCTTTTCGTTGTATTGGCAACTCTTTTCGTTGCCGAACTGGTCGTATGAGAAATTTACTCAATTCAATAGTAAGAGTCATTTGATTATTTAAAATTTCCCAAGCAGTCAAAATGACTGCTTTTGGGCAATATAGGTATAATACATATATACATACCGGAAATGAAGAAGGGGGAGGTAACTACAATTATTAATAAACGCATTTATATGTTGTACAAAAAGTCACAAAATTCTAAGAAATTGTGTCATTATATACATAATTGTTTTTCTAATTGAAATTAAAAAGCAGTCAAAATGACTTCCTTGGGCAATCTAGTGTTAAACCGAAATAAAATTCTATTTAGTTGCAGTTGGTATATATCCTTTGAAGAAAACATAGGCATACAACAAATATAAACTATCTTTGTTATTCTATGAAATTCTGAACGATGAAGAATTTCCAATCATTATAATCACAAAATAAATAGTAGTGCAAGGGATTAATTATACTTATTTCTAAAGGATACAATGAATATTTAAAAAGAGACATTAATTTTTTTCATTAAAATCAGTTAGACAGCTAAGCTTTACGCTAACTGCACAGCGGTATTCGTGTTTATTCGAAAATTTTCTTCTGTTCGAAAACAGTTTTCGACTTTCTTCGACGTCGTTCGAACAGAGTAAAACAGTCCGAAACATTTCTCGTACGAGTCCCTGCCACATTCACGGATACAGTGCCCTGGTCGCCGATGGCAGATACGTACATACAGTTTAAATTGCCGTCGAACGAACGAAAAAATGGATCGGTGAGTCGCAAAGCTATTAACTCGCTTAACCCAACGGAACATCAAACGAACCGCGAAGACCGATCATCCAGCTTTGTGCGGGAAAAATCGATTATCTGTCATCGGCAACACTTACAACACCGACATCCGATGGTTGCCTTATTCGTCAGCTAACGCGTCGATCCACACCGCACCGGCAGAAATCCTCGATCGATCGATCGTGAAACTCTCCGCGTCGAAACTCGTCTAATAACGATCTATTACGATAATCCATTTGAACTAAATGGTCATCGTTTAGACTGCGAGGAGTATATATATATACATTTATAAATATATTAAAATAATAGCTTAACGATAATTAGGGTGCTGTATGTGTAAATATTATATATTTAAAGATGTATAGATAAAATTTATAATAAATATATTCAAATGTGACACATATTAGGTATCGATATTTTATAAATGGCTAAGCATTAAATATATATATATATATATATATATATATATATAAATAATTTAATATATATTATATGTATATAAATAACTAATACATGCTCCCTGTCGATTTTATTCGACAAGGTAAAACCATCGAAATTGCATGCAAATGTATTTGAGATCGTTACTTTTTGGTTACATTTAGAATGCTGAAATTTTGTTAATTTTGATGAAATTTTCAGGTAATTGAGACTTGCATGTATTTGTAAAAATTTCCGCATAGGCCGACACAAAGAAATTGTCAAAAACAACTTTTACTATTTTCTCTAGAATTGCATTGAAATTGTTTTCACGTCGCGTGGTAAACTAAATTGCTCTAACTTCTCGTGAAGAATCCGAATAGTCCATTATTAAAAAATTGAACGCCCTTGTATTACCGTGATTCACCGTAATTGTACGCCGTTGATAAATCACGGATGGAGCAAATTTACGTGGTTGATATCGGTTTCGAGTTATCGGGGTTCGACTGTGGCAAGATAGGAGGGAACAAACGGAAGTTTCGGCATTCGAAATAATATTTGAAAACGATAAGAGCGGAGCGTGAAGCGTGCGTGCTCCGGATTACGCGCGAGGGCGGAACGTGCGCGCGTCTGAACGTTCTCGTCACCGGGGACGGTAACGCGTCTGAAGTTACCCGTTGTCGGTGTGCGCGTGAAGCTTCGGTGTCAACAGTCTGCCACGAGCACGACCCGCGCGCGTGCAAGGCGATCGTGAAAGACAAGAATGCGAGGGATTTTACAGCGTGATCCCAGCTGAACCCCTTGCGGCCTGTGGTAAAATAATCCCGCGCGGCACGTATCGCATGCGTAACAACCCCCGAAGAGATCGAAAAAATCGAATACCGAACTCGTAAAGTTACGTGGCTCTATACGACCGCTCTGTACGAACGTGTCCGTCTCACGTAACGCTTGCACGACGATCCCTTCGATCTGGCAAGCCGTGTTTTAAACTGAACGATATCAAAGCGTGAATAAAAACGAACGTTACACGTTTATTTACCTCGGTTGGAAACTCGGTCGTGAAATAGAATCGAAGTCGAATATTGTCAACCTCTTGCGGCGGAGCCTGGGTCTATTTTGACCCGAAACATGAAAATCGACATTCATTCAGTTTTTAGGGATTGAATTAAATGGACAGCTGTTGCATTAGGCTCAATGCTGAGCACGGTTGTGCCCCTCAACGCTTGCTTCCCCCACCAACCTTTCTTCCGTGCTGTAAGGACTTTTATCGGCTAGGCATTTGGGACGTATATCCCAAAGTAAACACTACATTGACCGCAATAAACTAGAATTTCATTTCAATGTAATGCGGATTATTTGGCAGGTTCTAGTCTGACTCGAGTGCAAGAGTATAACATAGTGTTGGTGACATACAGTGTTACTCTATACAGAGTAAACACTGTGATTATACAGTTACGAGAGTGAGAGAGAGAGAGAGAGAGTGAGTGGTTAAGACAGTTATTTGTAAGTATAGGTTATTGTAAACCGAGTTCGATTCTTGGCCGTAAGGCTGAATAAAGCAATATATTATTATATATTATACAGTTACGAGAGTGGTCCGCTGACCGAGGGTTAAAAGCTGCACGGTTAACCGGAATCCCGATTATTCTTTCCATTTTATTTGTTACCTCTACTCGAGGGGTGTGTCTGTGACTAATTGCAGATGAGACGCGACGCAACTGTTCCGAGACACAAAAGCCTAAAGAAAGAGAGTCCTGTGCCCTAATGATTGCGTGGCGCTCTCGCCGGGGGATCTACTTTTAAAGCGGAAGGACAACACACACCTGAGAGCCAGGAACGACTCGGCGCACAGTGGGGTATTTTGCCAGTTTAGCGCGCCAAAACTATTACGACGTTATTAGTAATGTGAAGGTCATAATATTATATATCGTTGAATTCGTCTTAATACCAGCTACAACATTATCAAATCAAAAATACAGTTTAATGTTTAAAAAATCGAAGCGATCTTGTTTTTTTCTTTTAAACAAATTTTTTTTAACGTTTTTTGTATTGCAATTTATACGTTTATTAATACTGTTAAACTTTTATTTGAAACATTTTTTTGTCAGATTTAGAGAAATTGCTATTACAAAACCCCATTTGGCCAAAACCCCATTTAACAAAAAGTTAAATTTCTCCATGTGTGGCACTTTGTTGCACCTAAAATCTTCAGGATTCTGTAAAGCAATGTCTACTGAATAACCTCAAAAAAAATTAGAGAGGTGTTTTGCTGAGAAAAAAAGTTATTACATAATACATTTTAACTTTCTGAAAAAAAATTGTACCATTTTCGATTGTTTATTCTATCAAAACCACCGAAGCGTTTAGAACAAAAAGCTATAAAATTACTTTATATACCTTCCTTTACATCCTAGAAATGTTTTTATCCCGATTCCATACACCAAACTTGTGAAAAGAATCATTTCTTTAACACATGTTTTTCGACCCTTCTCTTGGTCACGAGAATATGTCACTTTCAAGTGTCTATATGTTACTAAATAGTACTATTTATAGAAAAATATTATTGTATATTACTCGCACATATATTCAGGTACACGAGAAAAAAGTTTCAGTCATTTTGAACAAACTAAAAATTTTGACTTTTGGCGCGTTAAAACTGGCCAAATACCCCACTGTGCGGCGGGAACAAACGGAACCGCGTGGAAAACGGAACGAACGAAACGCAGATGCGGATCGAAGCGAGATGAAGAAGACTGTGGGGAGACTTCCTGCTGCATAGCAGAGCGAACCGAAGCAAGTTTGAAGCTTGCAGCGCGACCGAAACGAGTCGGAGCAGAGCCAGGCAAATTGGAGCGGACCGAAACGAGTTCGAGCGAAGCGGACACCCCTCGCAGCATGCGAGCACGCTCGAGAGTAGGCGAGGATCTTTTGAGAACCCCGAGTGTCTCTTGAGAACCCCTAGATCTTCTTCTAGATCTCCGTAGTCTAGACAAGTAAATCAAATAATTGAACACATGTATAAATTCACGCGTCGCCGCCCCTTTGTCTCGAATGTTTTTTCCGTATCTACTTCAGCTCGGATGAATTTATACTATGAATTTTAATATATCGCATAGAAATAATGTTGGTACTTCTAGTTCTCTTTATAATGTTGTACCACGTGTAGTACGAACAGTAATATCTTGTATACTAATTTACGAATAAATTAACACTTTGACTGCCAAACTGGAAACCTAGAAAATTCCATAAAATCAAAGTAAGTTGTTTAATGAAATAAAAATTGAAAAAAATTGAATGCATGATATTAAGTAGTTCTCCAACTTTCTTGCATTTTACAGATCCTAATCGAATTTGTGTACAGTGAGCATATTAACGTAAAAATTTATTTTAAAAACCGGACAAATACTTCCGTCACCCACATACGAGTGACGTGGCAGTCTCGACGTGTTAAATATGAAAGACTAATAAAAGATAAAATGAAAGAACCCCGAGCGGATTGAGCGAGAGTTGAGAATGGTACGTTCGACTTTGGGAAATGGCACTCTAATGCGACTATATACGAAGGAGGCCCACATGGCGAAGTGGCTACGATAAAGAACGAGGGCAGCGCTTCTGGTGCGATTTGTCTCTGACATCGTTCCAAGAGGAAGAATCTTGTTCCGGTGCTCAAGTCTAAGCTACTTCACTGGAGCTATCTACCAGCTCGCGGTTAGGTGTCGTTTTATCCCACGACGTCGGAGGACGTCTACCGTCGACATCATTCTAGACTCCCTGTCTCAGCGGGCAAAAAGTAAAGCGCCGACAGCCTGGCAAAAAGCTATAGAGATACGTATGAATTTGAATCTTTCATCCTGAGAAAAATAACACGGGATAGTACACGCAACGAGATGCTGGTACAGCCTTATATCGCTGACGCCATCGATCGACGGAAAATTTCAGTGAAGAAACTGTACAACGTTCCTCTAAACTTCAAAACTTTTCTTCTAGACTGTCAACACTGAAAGATTTACAGCTGTACTCTAAACATAAACCAATTAAAAACTAAACGAAACGAGATACAGAATCTCTAAAGTCTTCTGAAAACGTTATTAGGGAACAGCAGATTTTTATGCAAAATAAAAATTGGCTCACTTCAAGACACAGAAGCTACACATTTAATTCTTTTCTCAATACATTTAAGGAGTTGATAATGAAACCTATATACTTGAAACGTTTTTACCGTTTTACATTCAACCTAATCTTTTTAACGAATCGTGTTGTCACTCACATTCAGAGTGTTTATTTCTAGTTTCTACTATGACGAGACAACTACTGACGGTACTACTTTTTCCTGTTTCATTTTTTTTTTCTAATATTTACTATTTACATGAAAAACGCTGGCTAGGAATAGCCTGAACATCCTGTATATTTATCAAGGAATGCTGAAACTTCTTCGTCAACCGACTATTCCATAAACGGGAACTATAATTCTAATCCAGAAGTTCGAATCGCGTATAGCACCGATAAAAATAGAGAAAAAAATATATTCATCTTTGTCTCTTGCCGGTGTCTCATCATCGTGAACATTTTTTGCGCGATCTTCTATCGTAACGCGACCTAACAATCACAGCAACATCGCTCCGACCGGCGCGGCGGCGTTTCTCATCTTTCAGTTTCCGCCGCTTTGTATCCGGCTCACGCCCGGTAACCCTCTTCCATTTTACCCCAATTCCACAGAATACAAGAAATCCCCGGATCGCGGGGCCGCGCCTTCGAGCTTTGAATCCGATGATGATACTCCAGGAAAGTCCGCCGGTGCAATCACGAGTTCCGGTGGCGAGATCCGACATTGATTATTATACAGGCCGAACCACGGAACGCGATCAGGATTACTCTGTTAACGCTAAACGTACCGAGCTATGAACGTAACAGGTACATGTTGCCTCATAAAAATGACAAGATTTAATTTATTTAGACTTTGAGCAGTTCTTATTGCAATGCTCTACCAAAGATATTTATTCAATCATTGCTCACGAAAGCATCTACAGTTTTCAACTCAGAGTTCAAGTCTCTCTTCAACCACAATATTAAAGTTTACAAAACAGGACACAACTGATTATTACATCGTGTGCTTTTGAACAATATTCAATGTTCAATAGTCTAAAGATCCTGTATAGGAAATTATACCGTTCTTAGTCTACTAAAAATATTTATTCAATCATTGCTCATGAAAGCATCTACAGTTTTCAACTCAGAGTTCAAGTCTCTCTTCAACCACAATATTAACCCTTTGCACTCGAAGCTATTTTAACTCCAAAATTAAACATTTCTTTCGACCTAGAATATTTCCCCCTTCTATAGACATTTTTTCATGTTATAAATACAAAAATGGTGCAATTTACTCATACAATACTGAAGTTTCTAGTAATTTATTATATACAAACAAACTTAATAATGTAAAAAATATTTTGGATAGTGATACAGCAATGAATAGTGGCGCCTTACAGTCGCCATTCGAGTGCTAAGGGTTAAAGTTTACAAAACAGGACATAACTGATTATTACATCGTGTGCTTTTGAACAATATTCAATGTTGAATAGTCTGAAGATCCTGTATAGAAAATTATACCGTTTTTAGTCTACTAAAGATATTTATTGAATCATTGCTCATGAAAGCATCTACAGTTTTCAACTCAGAGTTCAAGTCTCTCTTCAACCACGATATTAAAGTTTACAAAACAGGACACAACTGATTATTACATTGTGTGCTTTTGAACAATATTCAATGTTGAATAGTCTGAAGATCCTGTATACCAAATTATACCGTTTCTAGTCTAATAAAGATATTTATTGAATCATTGCTCACGAAAGCATCTACAGTTTTCAACTCAGAGTTCAAGTCTCTCTTCAACCACAATATTAAAGTTTACAAAACAGAACACAACTGATTATTACATCGTGTGCTTTTGAACAATATTCAATGTTGAATAGTCTGAAGATCCTGTATAGGAAATTATACCGTTTCTAGTCTACTAAAGATATTTATTGAAGCATTGCTCATGAAAGCATCTGCAGTTTTCAACTCAGAGTTCAAGTCTCTCTTCAACCACGATATTAAAGTTTACAAAACAGGACACAACTGATTATTACATTGTGTGCTTTTGAACAATATTCATTGTTGAATAGTCTGAAGATCCTGTACAGGAGATTATACCGTTTTTAGTCAGCCTATTTCGCGAGTCTCCAAAATGAACAATGAGTTTGCATCGTTTATCTCGGAATCCGGTAATAATACTGCAGGTAACTGAATCACAGGTGGTACAACGAATATCTGGCGGCGAGATCTATCATTGATTCTCATAAATGTAGCCCGGATATCCGGGCAGCAGCAGCAGCAGCAGTAACAGCGGCAGTAGCAGCAGCACCACCACCAACACCTACGGGACTCTTTTCTTTGGTCACCACCACGACGGTCACCCTCTTTCGCCGAGTTGAAACCATTGTTCGTGGATTTGCCGGCCCCGGCATGGGTATTGCGCGGATAGGCTAGCTTGAAACCCTCGCACACTAAGTAGCTCGTTCTGCTTTCCACGTCCATGTTCGCGCACTACGCCGATAAATTACTCTAATAGCTCTCCTCCAGTTAATTAACCTACCCCCTCGGAAAGGCAGGCCTCGCCCCCGCCCCCATTGTTTTACGCTGCAAGAAATTTCGTCGGACAGCGAAAGACATCCGGAGAAAATAGAATTCGATTGATTCCGTCGACAATAGCCGACATCTGCTCCGCCATTATATGCCGCGCTCCTTTTATTGCTCCTGTAGGGTTCGCAGACTCTATGGAACATCCGTCAGGATCCTCTCCGGAAAATACAATCGAACCTCGGCAATTCGAATTTCGAGGGAACAGATACGATCTTTCAATTGTTGAAGCTTCGACGTAGCGAGATTTTTTTCAAAAGGGGTAACAAACGCGTAAATTTGAATGAATTGATGAAAGTCAAACTTTTTTGGGACGATTATTCAGTTTCGGGGATATTGAGATATGTTGTAACCCAAGCGAAGATAGGGAACGTTTAAGTCATCGTTTTGTTATCATCGAAATTGTTTAAAAAATACTGACCTTCAAGGTTTGCTATTTTGGCCGATATTTACGAAAACTACTTTCACAAAACAATTAGATCCCGGTTATTATTGAAGATATAACATTTGTTTCGACTGTAACGCACCACTAAAAATTGCTATATCATTATTCAAAATATTGTTCACATTATTAAATGTACTAATTACTAAACATTACAGTATTGTACCAGTAAATTGCACCAATTTCGTATGTATAACGCTAAAAAAAATAAGTGGAAGGGAAATGTTTCATTTTGGAGTTAAAATAATAATAATATTTGTCTAACGAAGAATCTATAACCGATCTGACACGAACAATCAGAAAATGGCAATGCAATTGCACGCTATTCACAAATTACGGAGGGAGTAAATTCACGATGGAATTGAATGAAGACTGACACAGTAGCGTTAATGAAATCGAATCGGTTAATGAGTCTGGGTTAAAAAGAGAAATAAATCCTCCAGAAGCATTGGCGACGAGTATTTGACGAAAATGTTCAGGCGCCAGACATGATATTTTGTGCACGAGCAAAACAACTTTCCCCGATTGCAGCCTGTCCACAAACAGGCTTTAAGCTGTACAGGGATGTTCGCGTAAGCGGGTAACATATGTGAAGCTAACTGTAGGATTACAGCACGTGGCAAAAAGGGTTTCAAGATTTATTGTTTCGAACCGCTTAACGACGGTCATTTCGTAGTGACCGGTGACCCTCTATTTCGGCTTGAAGCTGCCTCTAAATTTTGTTGCTAGCACGAAAATCGATGCAATTATATTTAAATATTAGGTTGCTGCGCGTGATACCGCAGCCCCGCTCGCAACATTCCCTTTGTTCGTGGCAAAGATGATCGCATTCAACTTCGTACGAGTTTATGAGGGGTTTACGAAAACGAGCGAGTCTGTGTGCGAGAGAGAGAGAGAGTTAGTTACCATAATTAGTAATTTCCAACCATATTCGAATCTACAAGCCAGTAGTTATGATTTTGATAAAATTGGTAAAACTACTTCAAACGTTTTTGTCGTACGAATTTTCTCGTTTGAGGGGAGCTTCGTATATGCGAACTCGATGCAATCCAGGAAAATTGGAATGGCGAGGGTGGGTATAAAACCTGCCGAAAAACCCGCCTCTTTCCATCCAAAGTCCTCTTTCCATCCAAAGTCCTCGTTCCAGAAAAAGATGCACAATTGCACCGCATCGCGACGAAACGACTTAAACGTTCACTTCGTCCGTCATTTACTGCGACGATAAAAGCCTCGCCGCGGCATTTCACGCGAAAATTTTTCGATTGGTCGAAACGAAAAATGCACCACCGTTTTTTTCTTTTTTCTGGTATGCTACCACTTACACGTGCAGCCAGTTCGTCTGTGTACAATTATCGCGACGGTAACGCGGACTGCGACACAACGATAAATGGACAAAACGACTTTCAAGACGATTTATACTATATGTATGATACAGCTCTCAAAAAAACTTGAATTTACGTCGTTCGCTCTCATTGATCACTTGCGCACTTGCATCGAATGCAACGGCGGGTATTATTTATGTCAAAAATCAGTTTTAAGAAAATTTCAGTATTTTTAATCTGATATGCCATAATAGTTTTTCAAATCAAATAGTAATACACGTTGTAATGCAAGAAATTCAAAATCGTATCCAACAATTTTTATTTTCTGTAGAGATTCACAGTACACTACTTATCATACGTTGTCGAATAAACATGTGGATAAATACCTTAATTTTATCTTTGAATTTTAATTTAGAAACGTTACGAACTTTTAATGTAATATTATAAATTAACAAGTGAATATGCACAATTCGTGCACCCTCTAAAACCGACCTCTTCGCAATAAATAAGGGCATAATCAAGGAAGATATGAATTTTATCCACCCATTTTAATATTTTGGCCCACTGTGCAACGTCTGTATGCCTGCAGCGACTATGTCACGGAACAACCACGTCGTTTTCAGCAAATATCGATACAATTTCAGAACGAATCTCGATCATGACAAAGTTATTAAACCCTCGAGCAAATTTCACGGGGTCACCATCCATCAGGAGACGAACTTCATCCCAATACACGGTGCGTAACCATTAACGGTAAATCACTGGTCGGTTCGGTCAATCCACATCGGCTATTATCGTCGCACGCATAACGTGCCAGGAAGTCGTTGTCCTGAATCTCCTCTAAATCCTTCAGACCGCTATCGAACGACCGAGAATCAATTCGAATAGATTTCACGATCAACCGTGCGGAAATATTCGAAAATAGGTCGAGATTATTCGAGTTTTCCCGTCTAGCTCGTTATTGTAGGGCAAGGGGTTAAGGCTTGCCATTGTATTCTGTTATACTACAAAGATTGTAAATAATCTGTCTAAATTTTTTTTTTATGGTTATAACTACACACTGTAACATCGAAACACCGACTTTAACACGTTGACTGCCGGACGGATTTTCCATGATTTGTCCCAGGCGCCAACATGAACTTTTCATTATGCGATGCATATTATGATGAAATATAGTTCCCAACAAATAATATGAGTTATAAAATCATGTTTGAAGCATTTTTTTTGGTGGGGATCACCGGTGCCCCCCACGGCGCTGTAGGCAAGTATTACTTTTTTTTTTTTAAACAATCGTGCTTCGGTTGCTAAGTGATTACTCTCAGTGTTTCGAAAAAAAAAAAAAAAAATTATTTTGTATGTTCTATATTGCATTAATTTCTTCAAACCATTATAGTAACAATGGTATTATTGAAAAATTGATCAGAGAGTATCCATATTTACTATAATTATGTACTTTTAGTATTGACCACGCCGCCGGTCACCGGTGGCCACCACGGCGCTGTAGCAAAGTCGAGTGCCGGTCACCGGTGACCCCCACGGCAGTTAACGTGTTAATAATTCTATCACCATACTGTACAGAGAAATGTACCCATTTAAGGGTCTGAAGAGCTTCAATAAAAAAAAAATAAAAAAAATGACTATATCTGTAAACTAATAATAGTTATGGAATAAATATTTCAGGTAACGTTTATTAACAGAAAAAATCGCCAGGCGTGATTCCGGCTGGCTGATCACGTCCGACAATCGATACAGGGGAAGGTGGGAAGAACCCGGTGAAAGTGAAACGGGAAAGGTAAAACGTGAAACGTTAAACGCGACGGCATCGGTCCCTTAAGAAGGGTCGAAAGAAATCAAGGACGATCGTAACATCAAAGACGCCACCAGCCCTTGATGCCCAATTAACGCGTTTACAGAGGCCCGCTAGTATCTACGGAATTCGACCGGGCTGTCGGGTTTCGCGGCGAAAGATCCGAACGAGACGAAGAGGAGAACAAGTCGGCGGCAATCAAAAGGAACACGCTCGCACGTTTCTTGACGACGACTGCTGCGACGAGTTTGCCTAAGGTTTCATTAACTGAAATCCCTGTTTCATATGGAGGCTGCACGGCCGGTAATTAAAATGTCGTCGACAGCAACGCAATTTCAGCTTTTAATTCAAAGTGGCCCCCGACACCGTGTGATTCTGCTATACAGGGTGTCCCGGGAACAATTATACCAGCCTGGCGGGGGATGTGATTCCTCGTGAAAAAATAAGTCGAAAATGTGCGGTAAGATTTTTGCGTACGATGCTTCGTTTTCGAGAAGAACCACTTTGAAAATCTATTACGCTTGTACCAACTGTGAGTGTCCATTTACAGTCGAGTCGGAAAGTAAGTTAACGACTGGTGTATGCAGGCAAATGAATATGACATGTCTTTAATCTTTAATAATGATAATATATGTTTTACTAACATATTTGTTTATTTCCTTACACCTCCTAAATAAAAACAATACAATAACTTGATTTTACTCATCATATTCATTGCCTACATATCACCAAATGTTAACTTACTTTCCGACTCGACTGTACCTTGACAAACACGAGTGAGACGTTATTATCTGCCTCCTGTTGTTGCTAACATCGCCCTGTGATAGTAGTCTTTATCAATCCGTGACGATGTCAAAATTTACAACTTATACGAAGTCTAAGCATAACTCCACTTATACTTAAATTGAGATATTTAAGGATTTGTGTTTCGATAAAATTAAAAATATTCTTTTTAACACGTTGACTGCCATGTCACCCATATATGGGTGACGGAATTATTTGTTCAGGTTTTAAAATGAATTTTTACGTTAATATATTCATTGTACCAAATTTGATTAGGATCTGTAAAATGCAAGAAAGTTGGAGAACCATACAAATATATCATACATTTAATTTTTTCAATTTCTATTTTATCAAATAACTTACTTTGATTTCGTGGAATTTTTTAGCTTTCTTGTTTAGCGTTCGAAGTGTTAATATTCTTTTCATATAAGTATGAAGAGAAAATACAAGTGTATCGACTAGATTTTTAAAGTCGTTTTGTCTCGAGAACGAAGCCTCGCACGGAAAAACTTTACTGCATATTTTCGACTTATTTATTCGCGAGGAATCGCCCCTCGTTTGTACCACCGTTGCCGGAACACCCTGTACGTATATAGCCTATAACCCCGGTGGTGGCACGTTTAACGCGCGAAATTCTGCTCGCCGAAGCCTCGTTAAGTAGAACACGCCCGGACGCGGCCGTGTGCACACAATATCGTGGGCAAAAGCTTACCGGAAAGTTTTCGTGTAGCGTATGGCTGGTGGGGAGATCACTGTGTGCGCGTGTACGTCAGCTCTTGTACGATATTTTCGATGCGCCCGGTTCGAGCGGGCCGCCGCTGATAATGGAAGACATTACTTACGATAACAGCCGGAACTTCGCCGGAGGGGGACCCACCGCCCCGTTTACGTCTCGCGAAACTTACCTGAAACAGAGAAAACAGACGGACTGGTGAATACAAGCCGGTATGTGTGTGTGTGTGTGTGTGCTTCGCCTCGGAACACAGAGAACGAAACGCGTGAGTAATGCCCGCGCGCAGCTGAACACCTTAACGACTCTCTTAAGCAGCAAGCCCCGGCCTATTTGTTTATGTTAAGCGCGCGATTTATGGCACGGTAACTGGGCCCGAAATTATTTCTGCCGACTCGACCACGCCCGGACCTCGACGAGATCCTACCAGAGTTTCCGTTTGTGTCGCCGAATTAATCTCTGTTGCGACGCTGTCTACCAACAAGACCACCCGATCCTGTGAAAGTCCCAACAAGTCAACAGCAATGTCGCCGGATGAGGGGAGGGAGCACACGAATCGAGGGGAAAAAGTTACCCTCTCTCTCTGCCGGTACTGGGACCGATCGAATTCGGTACAACGAATATATTAACGTAAACATTAACCCCTTGCCCTACAATAACGAGCCAGACTCGTCATGAAGATTCTGAATAGAGTCTACTAAATGTGAACGTTATTAATTTCCTTTAAATCGAAATAAAAATCTATTTTTTTGTAGTATATACAGGGTGAATTCTATAAAGCAGGACACCTAAATATCTCCGTTATTTTTCGTTGTACAAAAAAACTTCGTAGGACAAAGTAACACAGTTTGAAGGGCCACGTATAAAGGTGTAAGGGAAAAAAAATTTCAAGGTCATTTTTATGAGATTTCAAGGTTATCGATGTTTTTTTAAATGGAATGATATATTTTCGTTACCGTAATGTTGTAGCTGACAAAATAACGAATTCATGCATGTAACACAATATGACCTTCAAATGACCTTCAACCCAGAAAAACGGTATAAATAACATTCAACGTGTAAGATTCATTTGATGTATTTCTGTTACGTCAAATGTTAAAAAATATTCCCTTGAGCTGCTATACATTCAAATGTATCGCAATACACAACATAATAACAGATTCGGTGTTGACAGGAGGACAATTATGATATACCTTCACCTATACGTTCGTACAGAATCGTGTTTATCCACTACTAATTACACAGAAGACCTTCTTGCTATCAGATTTCCACAGTTTCTAAGATTTCTCGATCAGTTTATCGATGACCGTTTCACAATGCGTTACTCGAAGGAAGATAAGATTGATATGATTTTCATTTATGGAGAAAGTCGACAGTGTTTAAGAGAAGCCGTGCAGTTGTACATGGACCGATTTCCTAATCGTAACTGTCCATCAGTTTCCGTTTACTCCAATTTGATAAATAAAGTCCGTGAAACTGGTAGTGTCGAAAATAAAAAACGTACAAACGTGAGGACTGTAAGGAATGAAGCAAACACAATTAATGTTCTGGCAGCAGTGAATGCAAACCCTCATGCTAGTACGAGGCAAATCGCACGAGGAAGTGGCATTAGTCAAAAATGTGTAGTGCAAATACTCCAGGAACACAAATTTCACCCCTATCACCTATCAATTCATCAAGAACTTCATGGTAGAGACTTTGTAAATCGTGTAAACTTTTGCCAGTGGGGATTGAGACAATTGATAAACGATAGATCATTTTTTAATCAAGTATTATTTACTAGTAACAGAAATACATCAAATGAATCTTACACGTTGAATTTTATTTATACCATTTTTCTTGGTTGCAGGTCATTTGAAGGTCATATTGCGTTACATGCATGAATTCGTTATTTTGTCAGCTACAACATTACGTTAACGAAAATATATCATTCCATTTAAAAAAACATCGACAACCTTGAAATCTCATAAAAATGAACTTGAAATTTTTTTTTCCCTTACACCGTTATATGTGACCCTTCAAACAGTGTTACTTTGTCCTACGAAGTTTTTTTGTACAACGAAAAGTAACGGAGATATTTAGGTGTCCTGTTTTATCCAATTCACCCTGTATATATATATCCTTTGAGGAAAATGTAGACATACAATAAATATAAACTATCTTTTTTTTCTATGAAATTCTGAACGATGACGAATTTCTAATCATTATAATCACAAAATAAATAGTAGTGCAAGGGGTTAATTTTAAAACCTGGACAAAAATAATTCCGTCACCCACATACGTGATCGATGGGGGTGGCGACATTCGTCGAGAACAAATCTCTGTGTTGGTTCATCCGACACAGTCCCTAAAAAAAATGTGGAGACAGAGGTAAATAGGTCATCGGGTATTTCCCGAGCATATAAAAACGACTCGTTAAAAAGGAATAAATGACGGTGTGGGAACAGATGGACGTGCACGTAGACATGCTGCTGGAGATATTTTCGGGCGTGCAGGAAACTCAAAAAAAAAAAAAAAAAAGAAAGAAAGAAAAACAGTAGGCGAAGCACTAAAATCGCAAAGCTTTTGGCGAAAGCAGAAAGCAACGGTGGCAGAGAGGCACGCTAACACATACACCGACTGGCGCCAGGCACCAGCACCAGCTCAGGCAGAAGGGAAACCGTTGGAAATAGGGACGGTTCATCAACTAAAAGCAACAGGGCGCCATTCCACTGGCCCACATACGAGACGAGCCGAGCCGAGCCGAGCCGAGGAGGCCATCGTCTCCCTGTAATCATTCCCTGACGCCTTTGCTGCTGGTGCTGCGAAAAAATCCCCGAGAATATTAACGGGAATACGAGAACCGTCGTCGGATATGTAGAAACGGTCCCTTTGACGCGTAACTCCGGCAACCAAGCGGACAAAGTGCCTTCGTTACCATTCACCCGGAGACACCGTAACGTTTCCAATAGCTGCACCGCCGCACCGCGGCTAAGAGACACTCCTCGCGTCCTTCGTGTATAATTAATGAAAGCGATACACCCGCGTGGTAATCATGAAAAAGCAACCGATAATTACGCTACTCGACGTACAATTGTGTTGGTACCGGCACCGAGACAGCAAACTGTATCAATTCTGTACGAATTCCACTTTTTCAACCCCTAATAACTTTGCCGCGATCGATTAAAACGTCGTTCGGAAACGGATCGAAAGGTAGAGAATTATTTCCGACCTCGCGAACGGATCGGCGTTCGATTGGAAATTCGTCGATAGTTGTTATCAACGCATCGCGCGAATTAACAAAGTTATACAAACGTCAATAAAATACAATGGAGCGCACGAGATATTCGCTGTGATCGAATCATTCTTCGAAATTGCATTGTTGGACGACTGCAAATGTTCCTGCTCGATTTCCAGAGACCCCGAAACCTTTTGTTTTTTAGGGGAAACAATGTAGGGTACACCTAGGTGTTCACGAGAAAAGAATGCACCCGTTCGTGAAACGTTGGGGAACAATTGTACGAAATTGTAGTGGCATAATTGGTCAATAAAACTGTTACTTTAACGTATAATAGCTTGTACTTTTTGTAGAAAATTACATCAGAGCACTGCTAAAATTAATTTGTTGTACTTTGATTTAACACTAGATTTACCGGTTGTTTAAGTATATCTATTTCTACCAGTACCAGTCATTTTGACTGGTACTGGTACAAGTGTCAATAACAAAAAATATATTTGTTACGAATACATATAAAATAATATAAAGTTCATAAAACTGATTCTTTAGCTATGGCTACAAAAGTTATGATATCATTTCGAAAAGAAAATGTTACATGCAGTAGGAATTTTGAATTGAAATTGCAAAACCAGTCATTTTCACTGGTCTGGTAAATCTAGTGTTAAGAATGGGAACCAGTGTTACGGTGTCAAGACGAACAAATTTCGTAATTGGTCACGTCGCATCGTTCGTAAATGCTTTCAAAAACTATTCCCAGAGAACTATTAATTTGAGAGAGAGAGAGAGAGAGAGAGAGAGAGAGAGAGAGAGAGAGAGAGGGAGAGAGAGAGAGAGTGTGTGTGTGTGTAGAAAATTGATCTCGGGACAAAATATTACAGTTCACAAGTTCGACAAAATGTTCCAGTGAACGAATGGCTGGAATCTCGAGGAACTTCGGGCATGGACAGTCTCGATGAGCCGGCATCGTGCGCTGGTTTCGATCAAGTTTACGTGCCCGTTCTGAGGGTAGCCGGTCGCGAGAACTCTCGAAAAAGAAATTGTCCATGGCGTGTACCGAAGTTCTTTTTTTTTTCTTTCAGCTATCCATCGACATCCGTCCGGTATAACGGAAATAAAACGACGAATAAAGGTTTCCCAAGCGGACGGACCGAACGCGCAGGGAAAATCCGATATTAGCATGCCAGGCTACCCGCCTAGTTCGTGTTTCTTTCCTCTTCGATCCTCCCCTCTTGCTCCGTGCTCGCTCGTTCTTTTCACGGTCGATTCTCTCTCTCCCTCCCTCTCTCTTTCTCACTCTCTCTATTTGCCTCCTCTGCCATTATTTTTTCTCTTGCGTTCGCCTCTCTCGTTTCTACCCTGTCCGCTCCTCTATCGCTTACTTCGACGCACATTGAAACCCCGGTACGCATTCTAGCACCCATAGAAATTGCCCCTTAACTACCCACCATCCGCATTACCATATCCCAATCAAGATAACCCCCAGCCTACTCCCTGTTCCGACTCGCACTCTTTCCTCTCGAGATACTTTTTCTGTCGTAGATTTTCGACTCGTAAATAGACCTTGCTCTACGGGCCGGATGCACGAGAAGAGTTCGGCACTCGGCGCAAAACATCGCTCCACCGTCAGCTAGAAAACCTCGGTTCGCCGAAGAAACAGCGGCCGGAGCGTAGTAGCTGGTTTTTCCGAGCTTCAAAGGGGTTGTTATCGCTGTATAACGAAGTTATTTAGGCCTCCCGCAAAAATGAGACTGCAGTCCCGAATACTTTTCGCGTGGAAACACAGCGAGTCCAAGAAGCGGGCTCAAGTATTTGCGTCGAGAGTCTCGATATACGTCTCAAATGCCTAGCCGATAAATGTCCCCGAATTATCCCCACTGCCGCGGGGCACATCCCGTGAAGTGTAACATCTCGTGGATCAAAGAATAGTACCTTCTGGCCGATACATAGAAAAATATATCATTGCATTTTTAAAACAACGGAGGCACTTACAGAAAAAAGTGTTAACCCCTTGCCCTACAATATCGAGTCAGACTCGTGATGAAGATTCTGAACAGGGTCTAATAAATATATTTCTTATTAATTTCCCTTAAACCGAAATAAAATTCTATTTTGGCTTTGTTAATATACAGCTATCGGAGAACATATAGACATACAATAGATATAAATTTTCTCCTTTTTTTTCTTAGGAAATTATAAATTACAAAAAATTTCTAATCACTGAAACCGTGAAATAAATCATAGTACAAGGGATTAACCTAGGGAAAATCTGACACATTTTCTCCGGTCGCCAATAGCAACCGAGTTATCCCCTAAAAAAGGGGATTATCTCCTTGCAAGAAGGTAAAAAAAAAAATCTAATAATAACACCGAAACTAATATCATAGATCCTCTCGAAGCCCGGCCATCGCAGGTTTAATCTACTTACACCTGGCTGCAGCCTCCGCCTTCATAAAAAATCAATAGCTCCGACGACGGTCCATCTTTCGCCAATAAACGAAAGGCGATAACAATAAAAAAAAAAAAAAAAGAAAACAGTAACAGCTGCCGGAACGATTATTTAGCAAACACGAGATGGGATCCGGTTGAACGGAAAGCTCGTGGGGGATCGAACTTCGGGAAGGATCTCGATCTCATAAAACTTTCGAAATCGTTTTCCAGACGAACGATCTCCGGTCGAGGAGAGCACATAATTTCCGCGGCGTAATGAAATATGGATTTGGAATATCAATACTCTCCGGGGTTCCACCAATTCCTTGACAACGCTTGGATCGATCGGCGAAAAGGTTTTACGCCGGCTTCGAAGCGTCACTGGTGCATGTATTTAGGCGAGAACACGATCGCCAGAGAAATTATTATACCGCGTCAAAACACCGAGAATTTGCCATCTCCCTAGACGACGATATCCAACGGGGAAACCCGGACGTATCAAATATTGCGGCAAGATTCTATGCGCAGCTTGCGTGGCTGGCGAAATCGAAACGGGACGGCGATATTCGATCACGTTAACGTCACTCGCCTGTCGATTAAACGTATACTTGAATCGTTATTCAAAGGATGTCTCTCTCACCGGCTAGATTTGCATACAAGATTCATGGGCGTTTTCGGCCGGTGTAAATATCGTGTCGCCAAATCTGTAGCATAATCTGCACTTTACACGGTTAACTCTTCGTATGAATATTTTACCCTCCTACGACGAAGCTGGATTTCGTTCCTCTACCCCAGCTGGAACGACACGCCGTCGCGCATTCCCATTAATATTCGGACACTCGTAAAAAGACAATAACTGTTTTAATATTGGACTACGCGACGTGACGTTTACCGTTTACTACATGACCGTGAATAAAAAATGTAGAAAAAATTACAATCGGTCGATTGCATGGTCTGTTGTCGATATACAGTGTGTCCCAGTATCGATGGTACAACCGTGCTGAGGAGTGATTCGACTTCGAAGATCCGTCAAAGTTTGTATGCCTAGAATTTGTACGAAGTAGAATCAGACGGTCATGGTCAGACACGTCAGACGACTCCTATACTAGATACCTGCGTATTCGCCGAATTTTCAAACTCGATTTTCTCGAATACAAGGCGTCAAAGAAAAAACATTCGTTCGATATTTTCACAAGGGTACACCCTGAGATCATAGTAGGCATACAATAGACATAAATTTTCTTCCTCTTCTAAGAATGAAGAACGACAAAGAAGTTCTTCATCGCTGTGACCGTAAAATAAATCCTAGTTCAAGGGGTTAACGAATCAAATTATACACGAGTTTTCAGTTGCAAAATAATTTTTTTTTTCCTTTTTGTCCCGATTTTCGTGATTCATGTCGACTGTGCGAAATTTCGCGCGGGCAATTCGATCGCTGGAAGTTCTTGAAAACATCGGCAGCCGACGAGAACGCGTTTATGCAGAGCCCGTTTACGGCGTCTGGCCGCTACCAACATAGGTATGCAGTTAGGTGAACACCGAAGGATAGAAGGGGGTGGCGGGGTGTCGGAAGGCACGCGTGTCGGGGTGGTTTACGAGGAGCAAACACGCTCGGCTATTTCGCACGATAGGGTCGAATGGACAGACACGCGTGATTCCCTCTTTGTCCTGCTGTCCTTTCCTATTCCCTTCTCCGTTCTGTCCGTCTCTCTTACTCTATCGCTCTCCTCCTCCGCCTACGTGTGTATCTGCGACCGCATCCCGACACGCATTATCTGCAGGACGCACTGATAACGCCTGCACCGTTCCCCCTCGGCTCGATTAATCCGCGTGCTCCCGAGCAAATCCTCCCCTAAAAACGGATACACTAGGGGTACAAAGCCGATCGTATTCGGATCACAGACGACGACTGCATTTGGTAATTAAACGAGTCGAGATAGAGTGTGTGCGTGGTACGAGCGAGAAAGAGGAAAAGAGAGTGGGAGAGAGAGAGAGAGAGAGAGACTTGTCGTCTGGGATCTCTGCGCCAAGCGATAGCCCGCAGTGGCGTTTTAATCGTCTTGACAGCAAGCTACTCGCCGGGATACCCAACCTATGCTCACTCTTCCACGCTTTCATTAACCCCTTGCACTACTATTTATTTTGTGAATGTAACGATTGGAAATTCTTCATCGTTTCATAGAAAAGAAAAGATAGTTTATATTTATTGTATGCCCACGTCTTCCCCAAAGGATATACAGGGTGGTCCACCTAAGTAAGGCCACCTAAATATCTCCTCTAATTGTGGGGGTACAAAAAATATTTTGTTAAGATATAGACAGAATAACACAACATTTGAAAAGGCCAAAGAGTCTCTTATTCCACGTTTCAAAAAACGTATCGATGTGGAGGGGCATCATTTCGAGCATCTATTACAATGACAGTTTGAAAAATAGGTTCGTGAAAAAATATTACAAATTTCATAATGAGGTTTCGTGATATTGAACATGTTTATTTACTCTTACAGATTCCCGAACGACGTCTTCGTCTCTAAAGTCTCGATAGGCAATTTTTCGTTTCCATTTAATTTTTGAACTCAAAGGTCATGTCAAGGTCATGCAATGTACATAAGCTACATGATTCAATAAAAAAAATGATACAATTATACACAAAAAAAACATCGATAACCTTGTATACTCCGAAAAAAATTACCCTAGAAAAAACATTTTTTATAATGGAATCGTTTTTTCAAACCATTCAAATAGCATACAAAATATTTTTTGTATCCCCACAATTACAGGAAATATTTAGGTGGTCTTACTTAGGTGGCCCACCATGTATATATATATATATATATATATATATATATATACAGTGAGTAACGAAAGTATTCGAACGCCCTTTAAATCAGTATAACTTTTTTTTTTAAGTGAATCAAACGACCTGACTTTTTCGAGGAGTTAGAAGAATTGGTTTTCCAAATGATGTGTAAAAAAGATTTTGAAAAAATTGCAATTGGTAAGAATTACATGAGAAAATAAAAATGGCACTTTTCACAACTTTTTTATTTGAGCCCGTAATGAAAATTTACAATATGCGTTTTGTAGATCTCTTACACGTACTGAAAATTTCATCGAAATCGGCTGACGCAGATAAAAATGGCACGTATCAAAATATGTTAGAATCTGAGGATTTTAAGCAGAAACTGGCCAAAAGTCGTGAAAATCTACGCTTTTCACCACTTTTAACTAGTTGTGGCTCGTGTGTATATTAATCGATTTCAATGAAATTTGCAGCATGTATATAACTAACATATATCTACAAAACGCATATTTTAAATTTTCACATTTAAAACATTTAACACATTTTTCACATTTTCACATTTTATTTTTTTTTATATTTTCAATTTTAATTTTTCATATTTGATATATATATAATAAAATAAATATATATGTATATAATAAAATAAAATAAATATATATATAATAAAATAAAAAAAATATATATATATCAGCTACAACGAAGTGGAATTTTATTTCGGTTTAAAGAAAATTAATGACATACATATTTATTAGACTCTGTTCAAAATCTTCATCACGAGTCTGACTCGATATTGTAGGGCAAGGGGTTAACCCCGTGATATTGGGTCGTAGCTAAAGTTTTCGTAGGATTGTCGGTTTACAAAAATTCTGCACTCTTTTCTTTCTACAGTCCTCTAGATTTTAACGAGAAAACTCCAACAATGCAAGTTTTCAAGCGCGAAGTTCACTCCTTCGAAAGTTATACGGCGTGTAAAGTTGAACGATTTCAAGAGTTTTTGACCGGTGAAGAGAATGTTTAGTTTTATAACGCCTGCGAACCATCCTGATCGATCACACTCGTTCGTACATAACAAAACGAGAGATTATTGCCGGCGGTGGATTCAACAGGGCTTGCACGAAAGTTTCGAGCTGAAGATGTGCCCTTTCTCCTCGTTTTCGGGGGGGGGGGGGGGAGACAATGAACGGCTAGCCAAAAAGAATATCCAAACTATAGCTCATTGATTTTCTTCCAGCACGCGGACATATAATAGTGGGACCATTGTTTATACCGTGTCTCGGGCGGGAGACTCTGGGGAAGAATCGCGCGCATTGTTTTAGCTAAAGGAGAGAAGAGAAGGGCCGCAAAGGGGATTTGTCGGGTATTGTCCTCGAACTAGCGCGGAACTAGTCTATTCGAGGTACCTACTTCCAGTTGAAACTGCTTAGTTCCATTAGCGTTCCTAATTTGCAGGCGGAACCTAAGTCTCCCCCCCCCCCCTCCTCCAATACGAATCAAATTACATGTCGACGCGATAAATACGAACACCGTTGCTCCAATTAAACGATTCTGTTACCTCGTTCTCTTCAACGATGGGTGAAATTCGAACGAATGTTCTTTGACACCGAACGAGTCTTTTGCAATCTTTTATCTGAGTCTATGTTGAAAATTTCAGAAACCCGATCGATAGATCTGTGTCAGTGGTCTGTGTTGTCACAGAAAGAGAGAGAGAGAGAGAGAGAGAGAGAGAGAGAGCTGTGTGTACGTATTCTACGTCTAAAAACGCAGAATTATAAGAAATGTCGATAGTAATTAGAAGAAATCGAGAAGTAATGCAATTTGAGTGTCTTTAACGTGAGAACTTCAAATATAACTCATCCATTATTGCGAGAAAACGGTATGAAAAACCATTTCAAACAAAAACTGTATGGTGTCAAGGGAGCCACACGATGCAATAATTCGCTTTTTACTGGCCTTCTTTTTGCGAGGTCTAATGAGTCGAATAAAGAATTTTCTCTCTATAATGCGCCATATGGGACCGGGAACAAAAAACTATTAAAAATAGTAGACGAGAGTAATCATGCGACAAGAAATAGGAATGGGACAAAATTGGCAGTAATATTTTTACACAGTCACGAATCGAGATTACGTTAATTTTAATCAAATTTCAATTCTTTTCGCATCGATCGATGCATCTTCGTATTCTATTGGTTAGGATTATTTTATTAGGATTAATTTGAAGCAGTTTCGCGCAAGCAAAACCGACCAGCGGTAGATTCGCGACGGGAAACGTAGACGGGCAAATTTTATGATGGGATTTTCCATTAATCATCTCATCATTTCGTAGCGGGGCCGTGTCTTATTCAAGGTGCACCCGATTCGAAGCGCGGGATCGATTCGTTCTCGTTGAATGCAACAGCCGTCGCCGCCGCGCGAGGCAAACATTCTGTTGAATTAAACGCTCGCCCGGTGTGCGACGGAGGCCCTATACACGGTGTGCCAATAATATCAGACCTTCTGCACCTTTCGCAGATAAATATCAACTTGGTGCAAAAATGGTTACGGTTTTCGTCAGCTTAAACTTCAGCGACTTTTCTCAATAATAAATCAATGAAATGTGCGAGGCTAAACCTATCGACTTCTGTCCTTTTGTCGCGATTGTTTATTTGCTGTCAGAGTGTAAATATTAACACTTTGATCGCCAAACTAGAAACCTCAAAAAATCCATACAATCAAAGTAAGTTTTACAATGAAATAAAAATTGAAAAATATTATATGTATGATATTGAATAGTACTGCAACTTTCTTTCCTTTTACAGATCCTAATCAAATTTGCTACAGTGAATATATTAACCCTCTATGGGCCCGTGTAACTTTCATATATCGACATTTTACGAAACAATTTTACTTTTTTCAGAAGATGACGTATAAGTCTTAATTATATAATGTCTCTGAGACAAGCAATAACAATATTGATGACGGTTAGTTGCACCAACAATTTCGAATATAAAAGTAAATGCCTTGCAAGTTGCCTGCAAATAGAAATCAACGGAAGAAAATTCGGCCCATAGAGGGTTAACGTAAAAGTTTATTTTCAAACCTGGACAAATAATTCCCGTCATCCACGTATGGGTGACATGGCAGTGAACGTGGTTAAATTTTCCATATAATAAATGCTTGGACAAGGAAATTCGTTCGAATTTGTATAATTTCAATAATTGTAAAATGGTAGGTTTAGCGTTAAGTCCAGGTAATGGGAAAAATATTTGTCGTATCAGCTTGCCTCTGTGGCAAGCAACCGAGCATGATACTCCCCCACATAATTCGAAAAGGAACAATCAAAATGTTCGGCGGTAACCCGGTACTTCTGAACGCTCGGCGGTGCGTATCGAGCCGCACGCAACGCGAAACCATAAGATCCATCTCGTAAACGTTCGTTTCCGAAGGAACGCACCGCGTGATCACCACGTGCGGGCAATTTCTCCCCCGTCTCTGGCCCGTGACTAACTCCGCTATCGAGTCCTGACATGTGCTACCCGTCCCACGAAATATTTTCCTTTGGAGAACGGCCAGCTTTTTCGTCTTTCCGAGACCGAATACGTAAACAGAGAGTATCGCTGACTAGCCAGCGTGCGCAGTCTCGAATATACATCTATCTTCGCTTCCAATCTTCGGGAGCCTCGAAAACTCGCTTTTGGACACCAAATCCAGAAACTCTCCACTACTCCCCAGGATTCTTCGGCCGGGAAAAAGGTGATTTTTACCTCGTAAAAAAAAAAATCTGAAAAAATACTTATATCTATACACCGATGCTGCAAAAATGTCGCTCTTAAACTGCAATCGAAATCTGTATTTTTTCGATTTATTGTTTGTTAAGACATTCGTTGACATATTTACAAGGGTCTCTAGGTGACCTGCTTATTTTCGACATTGACTATGAGGCCGCGTAAGAATCAATTGTAGACCCTTGGGCCATCAGGTTGGGACCTCCAATAAACATGTCTCGCCAGATGACTCGGCAAGGACCCCTTCCGCCGAGTCCTGGGAAATTTCTATTTTCTTTAAGAACCATTGTTCCCAAACCGGATGGTCCTCGCCCTCATGGGACAGGAGGCAATAAATTTCGCACGCGCGCTAGCCACTTGGGTCCTTTTTTTTTTGACGATGCTCTGGGGTCTGGCAATTGTCAAGTGCCTGCCTTGGCGTCTACTCTCCGCGTTTGACTTGAGGGTGGGACTTCCTCCACCACCGCCAGGGTTACATAGAAATGACTCCACCCTCAAGCCAACCAACAAATAAGAAGTCGTTTCCCAAGAATGGGACTATCTCCCCACCCTTTCTTAAAAGTCACCATCGAGGTGACGGAGAAAGGCGAACACAGAGCACAGAATCAGAAAGAAAATCATCTTCTCACAGAGTTGTATACCAGTCTTTACACCAGTTTGTATATACCCTAGTAGCACAAAAATATTAGATAGATATTTTTCTCAAATATTGGAAAAATATTTTTTAAGCCACATTTTTTCACATGAGAAAAATATTGGATCTGAATATTGTTTACATGTACAAGAAATATAAATTGAATGTTTAAAAAATATAAGCTAAATATTCAGTGGATATAAACTAGATATTTAAAAAATATAAATTCAATATTTAAAAAACATTCGATAAAATTTTCAAATTTAAGAAAATATAACAAAAATTAGAAACTATGAATATGTGTTACTTTCTGCGCACTGTTTGTTGAGGAAATATTTTCTGCATTATCTGTATTTGGAAAAAATATTCTATTTCTAATATTAAATAAAGATTTGTTTTATAATGAGAAAAAAATATTCTTTTCATGATATTAAATAAATATTATTTGTATATTAGGAAAAAATATTCTACTTTTAATATGAAATAAAGATTCATTTAATATTTAGAAAAAAATATTTTTCTCGTAACATGAAATAGTTATTTCCTGAATATTTAAAAAGAAGTATTTGTTACTTAATATAAAATAAATATTCTATGTATATTTGAAAATTAAAAAAGGATTGTATCTCTTTTTAATATTATATGAATGTGTATACAATATTTTGTGCTACTAGGGTAGTTAATAAACCAAGTTTGTTACACACTACGAGGTGTCGAGTTATTCAAGAAAACAGAAATATACGCGGAACCTCTGCCTAATATTGGCAGAATCTGCACCACATAACATTGTTCGAGGTTTTTGATATTCGCAACCAGAATGTTCTACTTAAAAATCTGTGAATTAATTACAATGTATGTATTGGGTTGGCAACTAAGTAATTGCCGATTTCAGTTATAGATGAAACTATAACTTGACTCAGTTTTTGGCCGAAAAGGATCAGACTATCTACGAGCGTGGAATTTTCAAGTTGTCAGAAAGATGGCAAAAGGTCATCGAACAAAATGGAAAATACATCATAGATTAAGGTTCATTCCAAGTAGAAAAAAAAACTCTTTTATTTCATTGAACAAATCGGCAATTACTTAGTTGCCAACCCAATATAAATTCCCCGAAAAAAGATTACGAGAGAAATGTTGAACAACGTTGTGCCTCGATGGTTCAAAAACGCTACGTTTTCTGCAGTCTGTGCGTGAAAAACTGTGGTTTATTTGTGAAGAGAAACTCGATAGAAAAATATTTCTAATTTTTCCAAAGAAAACAGTAGCTCTTAGATGATCGGAAGAAATCCGGGCGTTGCTCGAGCTCGAAATAAACGCGGCCCAACGTGCGCAAATGAGGCGTAAAGGAAAAGGGATCTTGGGGCGTTTAAGTAGAAAGAAACGAAGAGGAAAGTCTGTCGCGAAATTAATATCGGGGAACGACTCCGAGAAGACACCGTTCGATTCCCTCTCTCGCCTCGGCCTCGATGCGAAGCGAAAACGAACGAATCCGGCTGAAAGGTTGCATAAATAATGACGAGCACTTTGGTGACCGAATTAAATTTGGCCCGACCTTTGAATGTAGTTAACGCGATCGATCTCGCGATGAATTATTCCTTTTGCAGCTTGATTCCTTTTAAGCCGTGTTCCATATTGCACAGACGCGGTCCGTGTTACCGTTGCGGATTCATTTCTTTCTGTGTATTTTTACGTACGCATCGTGGTACACTACTCTCTCCGTAATTGCCGTATCCTCGGGTCTGAGGTCCTATATTCTTTGTAGCGTACCGAACGTAAAGAACGATAACGCTTGAAAGAGTGTTTGGTAAACCTCGAAGGACTCGTGACAGCTCAAGCTTTTTAAATTAACAAATGAAAATTCCATCTTTTTGGTTTTTCGTCATTGAAACTTTTACCATCGTATCCGTTTAGTTTTCCTGATTAAAAAAATACCAAACACGATATAATTACGATCATAATTACTTGTGAAACAAGAGATTAGAGTGGGCTTGACATTTATGGTAGAGGAACACGAATTCTTAACTTCGTTTATTACTCGAGTAATTATAATCGTAACTGTACCGTGTTTGGTGTGATTTTAATCAGAAAAACGAGACGATGATAGAATACGATGGTAAAAAAATAAAAAATTATAAAAAAGTTGCAATCTTTCTACTCGACTTCTCGCTGACACGGTCGCTGACGGGTTCCAAGGGGGGTCAACCCGGTGGTGGGGATAACATTTTCACAGTTACGGTAGAGATCTTTTCGATTGTTACGGAGGAGACGCGAATGATTTTTCGGAACCGTGATGGATGACCGTTAGAACCGGGGGAATAGAGAAGACTCGCGAAACAAGAGTCTCATATTCACGAGTAATTGCATGAAGGACATAAATGCGCTTGCTTGCTCGGCGCATTACGGTGGCATCAGCAAATCCGAATTAATGGGCCAACGTGATTCGCTTAACGCGCTAAGTGTTAAACTAATTGCGTGGAACGGCTGTGAGCCCGAGGTTTGGATTTCGTTTGCTGAAGTCATGATCTACGATGGATTGGTGATATAACATACACCCCGGTCTATAAGTATCACAACACCTGCACAGTATGAGGGAAGTCTGCACATTTATCCGCTTATGTTTAAACTAATCCAACAATGTTTTATTATTTATATTGCAGTCACTTTCGCCGCTGTGTGCGAGCTACCACGGTTTTTCTGAGCATGGAGTTACACAATGTTGTACAACTCCACCATTCTGTGATTTTATGGGGTAAAAAAAATATGAAAATAAAGCTAAAACATTGCTAAATGTTTCCTAAAAAAAAATCTTTTCATTTTATTAGGCTTACGGAGTTGCACATACCCCCGTTAATAGCAAAACCAGATGAGCGAATTAATTTAGATGACCGGTTTCGATTTTTTAATTTTATAATTACTGCAATGACGAAAACACTTCCATTAGAAAAATTAGAAAAATACTTCCATTAGAAATTGTTAAATCGATTTCTTCGGTCAAAAGCGCATATTGTCGTATAAATTGCCAGAAATCTATATAAACTCGGTTTTGCAAATTTTTATGGGACAACTATACCGGTAGCGTTTTGTGCTCGGTACGGCCATAAATAGTCGGTATCAGGGTATTCGATTAGTCGCGACCGGGTTAAAGGTTGCAGGAGGAACAACAGAAGAGATTGATCAGGAATTCGTCGCCCAAATTTCCGTTCTGGTAATTGAATCGTCGCGGGGCCCCGATAGCTGGTTCCCCAGTCGCTGGTCGAATAAATTAATTTTCGGTTATTACAAGCAGGCGCGTGAATAATCTATCAGAGACCGGAGTCCCGGTTAATAATGCAACAACCGCCGCCGATGAATCAAACGGGCTGCGCGCCGCTTTACACGTTACCGCACGAAGATTTTCAAACGTAATCGATCGAACGCAAATATTTTATCTGGCCGTTTAGCGACAACAACGCTCGCCGGCATCGAAATTCCACGAGCAAACCCGTCACACGTCCGCGTCGCTAGACCATACTGATCCACGCTACACGGTAATTAGACGCTCCGTTTGAATCAATTAATGGCAAACAACGATTGCTCGTTCACGGTGTCAGCCAATCGCACGCCGACCGCAGGATCGAGTGTCTATTCGGATTTGTGTCTTGCAAAATCAAATCGCGGTGTGTTTACTGAATTCATAATTCATTTCTCTGACCAACGCGGGAGACTATTGCCAATGCTGACTGCCGATTTTGATGAAATTTTGTTCAAGTCACGGTTGGGTGCATGTTACATGAAATACAGCGACAAATGATCTCATCTGAACTAATGAATTCTTTCAAATAATTCTTTATCTTTAAATAACCCACGAAAAGTTACCTTTTCTCTATGGTTGATTCCAATAAATTATTTGCAAATACTTGACTCGAGTAAAATAACAGACAATTCCACATAAAACGGTGAACCGGAATGAAATAACGATTAGCGAATACTAATTTTGATAAGTGTTCACTCATTGGACAGGTCACCCCACTTTGACAGTCCCCATTCACTGTGCTTATATTAATTATACTTATTTTCAAAGCATACAGTGAATATTAAAAAAGAGATTCATTTTTTTTTCATTAAAATTGGTACGGTCAAAAATGTAGGCTTCCATTAAAAAAAAGAAAAGCATATTCTAGGCAATATTCTAGGTCGGAAGAAATGTTACATTTTGGAGTTAAGATAGCTTCGAGTGCAAAGGGTTAAAATTCATTATGCTTTAAAAATGAGTATAATTGGTATAGGCACAGTAATTGGTACCTCCACAGTGATTGGGTCCCCTGGCAACGATGATGAAATATCAAGTGATTAAAAAGCAAGCTAATTCGAACGGAGCGTAACGAGATAGCCGACAAAGATTAACTACCGTCTTCGGGGTAGAGACTAATCGAACGTTCGATGCGATGAGCCGCGCATACGAATTGTCGAATATGAGCCGCGCGCGTCTATTCAGCCCGCCCCGATATGCAGAGCCTCGTCGTGAAAGCTTCGGTGAAAGCACGCTGGAAAAAAGGGAACGATTGCACGGGACGTCTTATTCGAGTTCACCTGGCAGACCGAATTAAGCCGATAAGATTGCCGCTGTCGGAGTCACGTATTCGTTTTCTTTTTCTTTTCTTTTATTTTTTCTTTTTTTTTTATTTCTGCACGCGGCGCACTTAAACGGTCCACCGATTAGAAATTTTGTCCATTCCGCGATATTGCACCGCGCGCGCGCGCACGCACGCACCGAGAAAGTTCAACGATAAGCGATATCAATGGCTAGCATCTATCATCCGTGGAATCGAAGCAATTTGTAATGACTAGATAGCGGATTTTGTTCGTCCATCGTTTACACGAATGCGTTCAATGCAACACGAAGGTTTCACCAAATTTTTATCTCATTCGTTACTGCGGCACGATACACACACGGGTCACACTTGATTAAATTATTAAAAAAAAAAAAAGAAAGAAACGAAAATAACAAAGTTTGTTTCTTATAGGAGTATATTGACGTATTGCCAAAAAACGAAGATATCGAAGACAAAATGTTGTCACATAATGATGTGACGTTTAGTCAAAATGCAGTGGTAAATGAACGCGCTGTTAGTAGACGATAGAGAAAGCTAAAAAATATCGATGACAATCTGATAAATAAGAAAGCCGAATGACCAAGAAAAAAAAAATCGATTTCTACCGTAAGGTAAAGGCACCGATAGTTGACCATTTTATAGAAAAACATAAAAAAATAAGGTTTTTATAAGCGCACTTTTGATGAAAGTGAACCTCGGATGCCATGCCGTCTGTTGTTTAAATTTCAAAACAATAAGAACATTTCAAACCTTATTTTTTATGTTTTTTTATTAACCCCTTGCCCTACAATATCGAGTCAGACTCGTGATGAAGATTTTGAACAAAGTGTGCCAAATACAGTCGAGTCGGAAAGTAAGTTAACGACTGGTGTATGCAGGCAAATGAATATGACATGTCTTTAATCTTTAATAATGATAATATATGTTTTACTAACATATTTGTTTATTTCCTTACACCTCCTAAATAAAAACAATACAATAACTTGATTTTATTCATCATATTCATTGCCTAGATATCACCAAATGTTAACTTACTTTCCGACTCGACTGTATGTACATATGTTATTAATTTCCTTTAAACCGATATAAAATTCTATTTTGGCGTTGTTAATGTACAGCTATCGAAGAACATACAGCCATACAATAGATAGAAATTTTCTCCTTTCATTAGGAAATTGCGAATTACAAAAAGGTTTTAATCACTGAAACTGTAAAATAAATCGTAGTTTAAGGGATTAAATGGTCACCTACTGGTGCCTTTACCTTAGTGAAATTCACCAAATTCAAACGTTTTTTGCGATCGTTATTTTCGACGAGATCTTCGGCGTGTATCTAGGTCTAATAAAGGGATTGTTTATCGAGTGTACGGACAACCTTCGTAGCTGCTCGTAAATATTTCATTAATGTACATATGTTATTAATTTCCTTTAAACCGATATAAAATTCTATTTTGGCGTTGTTAATGTACAGCTATCGAAGAACATACAGCCATACAATAGATAGAAATTTTCTCCTTTCATTAGGAAATTACGAATTACAAAAAGGTTTTAATCACTGAAACTGTAAAATAAATCGTAGTTTAAGGGATTAAATGGTCAACTACTGGTGCCTTTACCTTAATGAAATTCACCAAACTCAAACGTTTTGCGATCGTTATTTTCGACGAGATCTTCGGCGTGTATCTAGGTCTAATAAAGGGATTGTTTATCGAGTGTACGGACAACCTTCGTAGCTGCTCGTAAATATTTCATTAATGTAGAGCGAACCAGCCATCGGTCTATAGATAATCCTGGGTGAGTGTTAGAAGCACGAGGCGTCGCGCCGGCCTCGCAACAGGAAGTCAACGTCCAGTAAACAGTGACCGTGAACGTGTGTCACTGTCCCGATAGAACGATCCTCGAGGGAGCATACTTACATGAAATTGTTCATAATAAACCCATGGAGGTCCGCGCGAGAGTCACTGGTTTCACGCAGACAACACACTGGTCACTCACCAACGAAACGAGACGAAAAGAGACGAGAGGAAACGAAACGCAAACGGAAGGCAACGGAACGATGTACCGGAAGCGATGGGTGTAATCTAACGAGTAACAACTCTCACGCGCGAAAGAATCTGACGACCACCGGGCACGGGACGATGATCCTGGAACACTGTGTCACCCGCGACCGAGAACTCTCACTTGGATCAAACTTAGCCACCCTCTTCTGTCTTGTATTCCTGCCGGTTTCTCAGCCGGGGAGGATATGCCGAGCGAGAAACTATCCGCGGGAACTGGGTCCGGAGATCGGGAAGACTAAGAGGCGTGTGTTTTCGTGAACGTGTTGTTACCCCTAGGCCGTTCGGGGTCGTACTGTGTTTTACCCCGTCGCCCCTTTATTCGCGAACCCGGCTGCACGAGAACCGCTGGATGCGCAAGCGCGGTTTCCACGCGCCAGCGAAAACCTCGTCGACCCTCCACGGGGGTTGCTCCCGCGGTCAATGTCACCCGACATCCCTGACTCCGGCTCCTGACACCGAGATATAGCCACTTTCGAGCCAGACGGCCCGAACCGTCCCATTTTCGAAATCGATGCCTCGAGAATTCACCAAACAACCGATTCGGTACCGCTTGCTCCGAAATTTATACTTTAGCTACCTATCCTTATCTGCTGGTAACTCCAGATTCTTTCGGTCATGAGCTTGGCCGAAGAGGTTTCCGCCGCACAGTGGTCCAGAAGCCCGGTTTTTGTGGCCAAAATTCAATTTTTCAAGGTTAACACCCTTTGCGGTCGTATGTCTACTCTCAGCCACCACAGTAAAGAATAATGCTGATCTTACATTACTCCCATAAACATATACAAAGAATCCATATAAAGAAGATTAAATGATGAAGAACTATAAAATATAATTTTCACATATTCTTGTTATTCTAACATATTCTTGTGTTACATATGTCTAAAGGTTAAAAAAGAATTAATAAATTGTGTTTTTCTTTTGTATCACTGTTCGTTCAACAAAAACTAATTCCGACCAGCACGAAACCTATGCATAAACTTAATCCGACCGCAAAGGATTATTAGATTAAAAAATTTTTTTTTGCTATAAACTGATAACTCTTCAATGCTCCTAAATCCAAAATATTATTGATTTTAGGTAATTGTATAATAAGATACGGCGTTCTAAAAACAAAATCATAAATTTGAACATTCTATTAAACGTTTTAAATACAACTAATAGGATATCAGAATACAAGTTATAATTATGATTTTTTATATGTTAGTAGATGTACTTTAAGTTCTAAATGCCATCATAAACATTTTTTAATCCATAAACAAATATTCCAAGTTTGTAACAATTTAAGCTTTAAGAAGGGTTTTAAAAGAATGCTAGAAAGTGCTAAACTTTGGACTTATTTTTTACGAAAGTTTAAACATTTGTTAAAAAGAATATGCAAAGTTTAGCTGCGCCCTCTTGCGACTTTTAACTCTGTATTAATTTTAATAAAGGCGTCCGAGGTATTTTGACGTTGCGTTCGGGACCTGAACCCGCCTTATCTGTTTCGGCGTCTGTGGACCATAACTGTGATGTTTTCTTAAAGGGAACCTTATGTTCAAATAGAACTACAAAATAGCGGGATTATGAAATAAAGGTTACGGTAGGAAGGTCTGTTTTTTTATTCACGCGTTCTTGACGCCTCGAGGGCCATCGAATAACTGAAAACTAAAAAGGTATTATTGTATTCGGTTATACTAATTTAAAACATGGCATTAAGTATCTCAATGATATTGTTCTATGAAAATGATGAAAAACATCGATTTACAAAATTTTTTAATCGGGCCACGAAATACCGCCCTCTAGATCGCCATAATAATCCTGCCGTAAAAAATTTTTAATTTTTAATGCCAGATTCGTTATCAGCGACTCCAAAAACTCCTAATTACCAACTTTCAGAAAATTATGACAACATTTTGAATTTTGACCACAAAAACCGGGCTTCTGGACCACTTTGCGCCGGCGAGATACGAACTTCAATGAACTAAATCTTCAGCTAACGCCACGGTGAAACCAACGGGCATTCTACGTGGAAAGACGTCATGTTAGGATATATCGGTGGTACCCATAAGTAATCGATTATTAGCAAAGAATTTGTTTTACCTTTAATTCAGAGCACCAAGTATACACTTTCACAGTTTTCGGTAAAGCAGCCTGTGCTCAAAATATTCTGAAAAGTATCACTTTTTTTTACAACCCTACTTTTTCATTCTTCTTCTTTTTATTATTGTTCCCCTCAGGGGTTGCAAGTAAATTGTAATATACAATAAGTAATTATAAATGAACGATCTGAGAAGTAAACATCAGCTATTCACTGCCGTGCATTGGCTGCAATATATCCTCAGTAGTAATAATCAAGAATATAATGTACTATGTATCTTAATTGAATGAATGAATTGTATTTTAATATATTAGTAACCAGTACACGTGCAAAAAATATATATTTTTGTATTACTGTGTACTATAGGTCATTAACAAGGCAATGTGTATAAAAGAATACAAATCTCAATGTAATGAAGAGAATATATAAGGACAACAATCCTCCATAGGTTAACACACCTCTATGCGGTCACCCATCTTTCGACGGGCCCCAACCAAAATCACTTAACCTCAACGATCACCATCCAATAACACCACAACATTTTCATTCTCATGCAGGATTTAATGCAACGGCAGCAACAAAGAAAATTTGCGATGTTTACGGAGATGTATTACGGAGGTCAACAAGTGTCAACGTTGGCTCGGAAGGTTTGCTGATGGTGATTGTGATCTCTCTGACAGGCCTCGAAGTGGACGACCAGTTGAATTTGATAATGACACCCTAAAATCTCTAGTGGAAGCTGATCCAACATTTAAGTATACTAGAATTTATACAAGAACGTCTACCGAATTTTGAAAATACTGTTCCGAAGTTTTGAAAAACGACCAATCCAAGGATAGCGTAATCTTTTCAATATACTCTGGGATCTAGATTGATCTGAGAGCGGATCGACGCTGCCGAGATTGAAAATTCAAGTTTGGTGATAGTAACTGATCGATTCCTTCCGCGAGGAACAACGGGGGACGTTCAATTTTAAAAACCATTTCCTCGAACACTTGCTCTAAGGGCGGTACGATCCTTTTGAAACGTACCATCGCTTGGACCAATATGTGAGCGAGTTTAAGATGAAGTCTTACCTTTGTCGAATCATTTCACTACCTATTTTCAATATAAACGTAGCAATTTTTTGGAATAGAAAACAATTTATCGAATTTATTCTGTCAAAATTCTTAACTCGATTTATCGTGGTTAATTCTCCTTAAAAAAAAAAGCAACGAAAGCTTTTGCAAAATCCACTCGGTTCTTAAACATCGAGTTTCACAAAAATTAAAAAATAATTTTTAAATTCCATAAAATTTTAGAGAAAATAATATTTCTTGTGTTCAGGACAAAGTAGAAATGGTCTCCAAAGCGCATTAAGACCACGAAAAAATATTCTAACCCTTAATAAAACGTTTAGAATATTGTACTTTGTCTGTTTAGCAATTTTTAATCGTTGTAACACATGAAAATTATTCTTCAAATAATTCCGGGAGTCGAAAAAGCGTTCCCGCCGAAACATGAAACGAACCATCCCATTAAATCGCGCATTCGCTTCCTGCTCCCGTGAAATGAACTGGGGAAAATTTTACACCGGGTAGACTGTTAAATAAAACGTCGGTACAGGTCGCAATTAAAACAAGCAAATGATCAAGTTCAGCCCCGGTCCGGCGCGTAACTTAAACCGTGGCGGGCTAGACGTTTCAGGACGTTAATTCGCGTGCTTAATATTAGCGGCTTGAAGTTGAAGTAATGAATTCCATTCTCGGAACAGACTATTAGACATTAATTCGCCGGACCGAGGCGGACTCAATTTGCGGAACATTTCTAGCGGAAATGATCCCAGTCGGAGCAAAGTGCTTGCAGTCGATTAACGGAATCGACATCGGCTGGCGTTTCTCGTTCGTTTTAACTTCGGTGACAACAGCGTTGATTATGCATGCAATATACGCTCGACTTGTGGCTCACCGCCTGCGAGAATCGCGGTCAGTTACAGGCGACTCCTATCCATGATAAGTTTATCAGTGTCTGATAGACTTACAGAATAAATAGAACGTAATAATTTTAAGGTTAGCTTAGTTCTTCGCGGAAAAAACGTCGAAAAATTCAGTTTTTATTTTTTTTAACAACGGCGCACCAAACCAAAAAATCTGAAAAAATTCACGAACAATACTTATGACAATATACTGCTACTGTAAAAATATAAATGTTGTCACTCTAGAACTTCCATGTGAAATCTGCATTTTTTCGATTTTTTTGAGGTTTTTGATTTTTTACAAGAAGGATTTTCACTTTAAAAATCTGAAACCAATTGCAAAGTATGTACTAGGATTCTTGACATGTGTCAGATTTTTTTCAGCATTTCTAAACTTCATTAACTAGGGAAAATAGGCCAAAAACTGATTTTTCGATTTTTCCCCATAACTACCCTCCCGATCGAGATACAGGGTTGAAATTTTGCACAGAATGTTTTTTTTTGTGCTCTATCGAATGGCACTTCGTCGATAAAATTCGGTTCAAGGGCATTTTTGACTATCTTATCCGGCTAGGCCCTTTGCAACAGATAACAGAGAAGACGATAATTCTTAGAAAATTTTACATATCTGTAAAAGCACTCTCATACAATAGTGTCCTTCGGCCATTTTTATGTTATTATCTGGCCTGCTATTTGAAATATTATTCACCGTAATATTATTGCCAATTTAATATTACGAGTATCAGCGAATAATCCATTATTGATTTAGAAGACGGAAATAGCACATGATGTTTATGGAATACGACGAGTATTATTAATACTACCGTCCCGTTTTTAATCTCTTCGAATATCGGATATTCGAACTAAAATATTTGATAGACGCGGAATATGAAATAAACAGTTTTTCATAGAGATAAACATTTCTTTGATCGTGAGAAGGCAGAGAAAAAATTTCGGATACGTAACCGATAATTGATACCGTGATCTTAAGCGATCCATATTTCGACGTGACCGGGACGCTGTGCGTTAAAAAAAAAAAAAAAAAAGGGGGTTAATCCTCTATCGGGGCTGGTTCATTCAGTCCCGCCGAGATATGCAATTTTCTGTTGAAAGGGGCCAGGATATTGAACTCCTTTTCAATAACTCCGGAGCTGCTTGCGTTTTTCGCAACGCTCGGAAAAGAACTTGAATTTGTATCGAACAATGGACACTGTTCTATAGGCCCCCAACAAGGACACACCCGCGACCCAGATTACTCGATTCTCGATGAAAAATTCGATTTCCCGTCCAAGTTGGAATTGTCTTCGTATATCGGAGACACCGACTATTTTTCTTTCTCTTCCTGTATTTTTTTTCCTCTTTTTTTTTTTTTTTTTTTTAAACCCCCGATCAATATTTGTAAAAGAGCGGACGAGGTACCACAGCCAGCGGAATTACTCGCGCACACGCACACACGGTCGCCGATGAATCTGCCGTCGGAAAAGACGAACACAATGGAACCGTTGGTACAGGGTGTTCGTAAACTCCCCGTCCGTATTTTTCAAATGATTAACGGTTTAACGATTCTCATATGTCAAACAATGGCCCGTTGTCTCGGCGCTTTTAACCAATCGGAAGACCATATTACCTATTATACGTTTCATGAACACGGTCAAGAAGTGCAGTAAAGTCTCGATCTAAGCCAAGTTAGTTAGTTTATCGTTAACAAACAGCGGATCTTTATGCAAAATGAAAATTTTCTACCTGGATTCCAAAACAAATTGGAGTGAGATAAAAATTCATTTTCCTTCTCAATGTGTCTAGTAAGTTGAAACTAATATAACAGTATTTTTAAATTCTTCTAATATTTTCACTGTTTCAAATTACACCTATTCATTTTTGTCGTAAATGCATAAAGATCCGCTGTCTAAACATTAATTTACCATTCGAATTGTATAAGTAATCGGACCCAAAAAACAAATCTATTTAGAGTCGTTTGTATGTGTACGTTTTCTTAAATTGTTAGATCGAATACCGGAGTGAACACACCGCAAACCGTCATCAATCTCGTTTCTACGTTTTACATGGTTTTCGTTTAACCCCCTGCACCGGGGAATGCAAGCTGTGCGGGCATTGCACATTCTTTCCGGCAACTCGGAATGCCAATTGTGCTGCTATGAACATTCTTACATCGTCTCATTGTACGCAATCATTTAAGACAAACGTGCATCCTTTTCTAGAGATTTCAGTTACGATGCCAGTTGTTAGCGTGTACTCCCGAACAACCGGAAAGTATTTTAATTGTATCGTTAACGAAGCGTGTTTGGCCACCGAACATTCCACATCGGTATAACTAGACTCCTGATATTTATGGAAAATAAAAACATTTGCGCGTCAATTCCAAGACACGGGAGCTAAAAAACAAAATTTGTATTTTGCACCAATAATTTGAATTTAATGAAAATAATACAGGGTGGTGCTAAAGATAGCACACCTGGGCTATCTTATATATACTAATATTAACCCTTTGCACTCCGAACCATTCTGGCAGAAATTTACAAATCCTCGTATTATTTAGTATAATTTTAGTACCAAGTAACGTATTATAATGATATTGGACTTATATGAATTGGTTGACATCGAGGAATATATATATTTGCAAAAAAATCAATATTTCATTTAAAGTTGCGCTGGAATAAATTAATTCCCCGTAATCGCTAATAAATTTTAATGTCCCCTGAGAGGGGACAGCAAAGGGTTAAATAAGAACATTCTAACCATAACTAGACTCCTGATATTTATGGAAAATAAAAACATTTGCGCGTCAATTCCAAGACACGGGAGCTAAATACAAAATTTGTATTTTCCACCAATAATTTGAACGTAATGAAAATAATGCAGAGTGGCACTAAAGATAGCACACCTGGGCTATCTTTTTGACAAGGTGTGTATGTGAAGAAGACGGGTGTTGTCAGCGTCGTGTGTCGTCCAGGAGACATACCCGAGCGATGTTGTGTTTACATCACGAGGTACACTTTGCGGTGGTGGGGATAATTTCGCGACGTTTATCATCAAGGCCTTGGCGACATGTATAGAAAAATGACAGTTATACCGGTGCCGAATCACGAAGACGTAACAATCGCGGGGGGGAAAAAAAGAAATGATCAGCCCGGCAGGTCCTCTTTTATCATCGTCGATAAGTCCGCAAGAAATGATCGTCGTATTTCACACTCAGCGGTAAAAATCTACTACGGAGAGCTCCCGTAGGGTAGAGGGGAGGGGAGGGGGGTTGAAAATCGCAATACTCCACGTAAGAATACTTCGCCGGGAGCGTTCCGGGAGTCTCCGGTCCTTTCCGTTACGACTTCTGTTTCACGGGTTAGCGATAACGCGATTTTTCTCGGATTTCTCCGGATTTCGCTCGGTGCGGCGCGGTGCGGCGTAACGCGGCACGGTGGAGGGACAGAAAAGGGACGGGACACGGGACACGAGACACGGGACACGGGACACGAGACACCCGGAGAAAACGGCGCACGGTGGTGCAAGGACGAAGGGGAAAGAGGTGCACGTGGAAAGGCGCCAACAACGGGGCGCACGATTTACGAGGTGTCCCCGGGGAACGCACTGATTTCAAATGTTTCCAACGTCTCACCTTTACCTCCTCCTCCACCCCCCACCGCCCTCGCTAGTGCCAATATCGAGAACGCTTCTTATGCCAGGAATATATCGCGTTATGCACCTGATGCGCGCGATTTATGCGTCGGTGAAACTGTCGGGACTAATTCGACAGCGCAAGGAAGATTCCAAGCCGAAGATCCGAAAAAAGTGAAACATTGTTTTTTCTTTTTAACACGAAAGTGTTTTAGAGATGGGGGGTGATTTGAGAAAAGATGTAACGCGAAATATGCAACGGAAATGCGATATGCAACGGAAATGCGTCACGCGACGATAATCGTCCCAGGTAAAATTCCCTAACCCTAGTAATCCGTTACCTGCTACTGATGATCGACAGAGTCATAAAGCGAGTAGAGAAAAAAAAAGGTGAACATAAAGGTAAAGGTAAACGGACGGGCAAAAAGTACAAAAATCTTTCGAGAAGGGACTCCTCGTTCGTTCGAGAGAGAGAGAGAGAGAGAGAGAGAGAGAGAGAGAGAGAGAGAGAGAGTGAGTGAGAGAGAGAGTGAGAGAGTGAGAGAGAGAAGTGTTGTACAGATGGGGGGTGATTTCATGAAAGATATAACGAAACATGCAACGCAAAATCGTCACGCCTATTACTTTCCAGATAGCACAGAGACGTCTTAAATAAATTAAAAGAATGTTTTTCAGCATATCCGCGAACATTAACATTTTATGCTTTATTTATTTATTTTATTTATTTATTTATTTATCTATTTATTTTGATGTATTACTTTTCTGTGCACTTCTTTGTTGATGGAATATTCAGTTTGATAATCAATTACAGTTTGTAAAGCTTTTCTCTAGCAGTTTAGAATGACTGAAACGTCAAGGCATCCTAACCTAGCTTTACAAGTTCATTGCGTAGATATTTTCTTAAAGTTTTTTTTTTACCTCAATATTAATATGGAGTGCAAAATCGAACATTTTCGTCATATTTTGCTTTATTATTTCCGTAAAGGAAAGAACGCAGTGCAAGCTGCCAAAAAGTATTACCACTTATTTCGATCCCTGGACAACTTCCTTCGTGGTAAAACTTTCAATAATGATGACGATGTAAAATCTCACTTAACTCAGTTTTTGGCCGAAAAGCATCAGACTTTCTACGAGCGTGGAATTTTCAAGTTGTCCGAAAGATGGCAAAAGGTCATCGAACAAAATGGAAAATACATCATAGATTAAAGTTCATTCCAAGTAAAAGAAAAAACTCTTTTATTTCATTGAACAAATCGGCAATTACTTAGTTGCCAACCCAATAATTTCATCGAACGAAATATGTTTTTCGGAGAACATGGAATAAATTCCGAACACTTGACGCGTCGGTCTCAAGTGCAGTAAGAAAGATGACGGGGACAGTCCGATAGCGATTAAGTTCGGCAGGGTGTGCGGCCCTCGAGTGTCTTCTCGCGGATCGCCGAGGAATCGATCATCCCCCGATGAAGAAGTACTATTTCGATACCGGCTGCGCCTTTTCTCCGCCTCGAACGGTATCGATCACTGACCGGAGGGGTGAACTTTTTTTCGGGCAGAGTCAAATCACAAGCAGCTCTCATAAGTCGGGCTAGGCTTCTCTGCTCTGCTCCGCTCCGCTCTGCTCTGCTCTGCTCTGCTCCTCCGTCGCGATAAATTCACGGTGTGCACCTGCTGCCATTCGCGGCACTTTAGCGCGCATTCATCCTCGGCTGGTAGCCGGCTAGGAGAACCGAGCGGGAAGGAAGCTGGAGCGGAGAAGAAGCAGGGGAGAGCAGAAGCATGTCAATGTAAGGCGGGGATTTTTCAATATCCTATTCTCTGGTCCGTCGTAAGTGTAGGAAACCACCGCGACGCCATCGGCGAGTCGTCGTCGTCGGCGTCGTCGTCTCTCAAATATGCTCTCGAATAAACCGACGCCACGGGTAGAATCGCAACCGGCCAGACGTCTTTCCGTTTCCTTTCGATCCTTCGAAGCATTCTTTTTTTTTTCACCCTCTACCCCCACGTTGCTTTTTTTAATAAATCAATCGACAGGATTTTTCTTCCGTCCTGCGGGAGGAAGAGATATAGACACGAGAACCACGACGAAGAACGCCGAATGAAAAACGTTCGACGATCCACCGAGAAATTATAGTCCCCCTATTAGAATTCTCGATTTGAGCGAGGTGGATTGCATTTAGAACGAGCCGGGCTTGTCGATATCGACAAATAGCTTTCAACCATGCGGATAAAGCGAACGTCAATCTCTCGCGATCTATTTCCACGTGATACTAGGGCTGCCGACGCGACGCGACGCAGCGCGATCCCGCAGCGAAAGTAAATGGGAAATCAGAACTCTTTTCGATTTTTGGTCGGAACGAGATTGCGCAACGTGGAACAACGAAACGTTGAAATGAAATGTTTTGGATTTGTTGTTGTCATGCACAATGCTCGCGGCACAAGCTGTTCCTCCGATCAGAGTTGTGCAGAATTACAATTGAATTACTCGAGGAATTATAATTACAAAGTAATTCAATTACATTGTAATTCATAATTTATAATTGATTGAAATAGTTCAATTATATTGTATTTCAATTACACATACGATTAAAATAGTAATTGAATTGATTGAAAGGTTTGAATTATTTCATTGAAACGAAGAATTTCTAATCGTTATAATCACAAAATAAATAGTAATAGTAAAATAAAATACTAATATAAAGTGTACTTACTTCTGAATCTTCTGTACCTCCGTCGGATCCACAGCACACAATTATTGTTGCACTCACGAGAATAGGTCCGGTTGTTCAATTACAACAATATCACTAAACAACACACACAACAGACTTAACGAAATCGTGACAGCAGACGAGAAGATGTTACTCCGACCACGAATAAAGTAATACTGCGATTTTAACCGTTCCCCTCCCACGGACGTGTGATACGAAAACAGGGAATTCCGGGAAATAGGGTCGGCGCCCCGCCATAATTTTTTTTGGTTGGTTTTGTATCTAGTGTTTATAGACCCTCAGCGTCTAACCTGCCAGGACAACCTGACCGTACCACCTCCGTGGAAGGGATCATTGTTAAAATCGCAGTATTATTTTTCTCGTGGTCGGAGTGACATCTTCTCGTTCGTTGTCACGATTTTACAAAATGTGTTGTGTGTGTGTATGTGTTGTGCGTGTGATTGTTGTTCAATTATTCGGACCTATTCTCGTGAGTGAATAATTGTGTGCTGTGGATCCGACGGAGGTACAGAAGATTCAGAAGTAAGTACGCTTTACATTAGTATTTTATAATGTAGGATTAGTATTCGTATGTGGAACATTGGATACAAGGTTTTCTATCATATTTTGATAGTTATTTCTTATTTCAAATAAGAATAATAGAATTGATTCGGCCGACTCATCTTTCGGCCATTTAACACGTTCACGACGGGATGTAGGGGAGAGTTGCCAAATGCGTACTGGTCACCTAAATCGTACCACCTCTTTTATTTAAAAATTAATTCATTTTGATGCCTCTTGGTGGTAAAGATATGAACTTTTATTTATGTCGATAAAGTAAGACCAAAAAGTCATTCGCATGAAGTGTTGTTTTGTGAATGAGAGAAGCACAAAGAAATCTGGCAAGTCTGGTGTCGATTTTAAACGATTTTAATCGGCTGAATTAAATATAAATCTACAGTTTCTGAGGTAGTCTTATATATTTTTAAAACTAGCTATGTTATATTATTTATTTTTATTTAGTTTATAAAACATGCTGATAATGTTTTAAAGATTAGCTTCAATTATTTAGCGGGACGTCTTTTTCCTAAATCGTACCACACTGTGGTTTCCTAAATCGTACCAGTACGATTTAAGATACTGTTATTCAAATTTTACCGCGAAAATAAACGATTTACAATATTTCAAATTTTTTTAGCATGGGAAAGTAGCTTACAGTAGCCCCTATAAAAAGGAATTAGTTGCAATGAAAACAAAACAAATGAAACGAAGAAAAATTTATTTCACGCCTTCAACCAGCACCGCTGCTCCAGTTCTCGTAGAAGTGGAGAATGAAAACGATTGGTTCTGTTTTCTTTGCAATAATTCTTATTTAGAAGACATGATCCAATGCTTAAAGTGCCAAAAGTGGATACATGAAGCTTGTGGAGGAGTTTTGAAAAAAGACAATATTTATTATTGTCCTAGTTGTATTTAAGTCAAGTAATGTAATATTTCATTTTATTTTTATGTTGTATTGTATATTAAACTGAAATTAAACGCAAAATACAGTTTCTCTTATGATTTTTTTGTATCTTTTTAATCCAACACATGAGGTACAATTTTGGAAACCGGCTGGTACCATTTAGGATACCGGTTGCCTAAATCGTACTGTTTGCATGATCTTATAAAAGTGTTCATATCACAATGATCTATCAATAAATATTTAAAAAATCATATTAAATTGCAACTTCGATAGTTAATACATAGATGCAAAACATAATTTTTGCTCAAATTCCTACTAAAGAATATATAAACTGCCTTCGAAATTAAGTGGTACGCATTCGGCAACTCTCCCCTACCACCGGTGGTACAAATAGAATGGTCAAAATACGGCCCCGTCGTGAACGTGTTAATCCCAAAAACCGTAGCCCGCAAGAACAATGTTGGGCACACGGTGGGGATTTTCAAAGTGATTTCAAGGATGATCCGGTGATACGAAATTCCCTCCATAAATGTTCCAATAATCCGGCGTCGCGATGCCTCCAGCAATACCGCAAGACAGATTATGCAAGACCGACCTCTCGTTTACGCTTGTGTGCTAGGATCCTCGGAACCGGCTCTCCGCTCACGCCATTTGCCATTAATCTTGTCCATTGTTCCCTCCGTACGAAACTCCGGATTCTGGAACGGTCGCGTATTATTCCCCCCGCGTAGCCCCCTCGCTCCCCTGGCCCACGATTTCACAATCACGCGGGAACTTCTGCCGAGGAATACCGCGAAATTCGACGGAAGTGTCATCCAAAAAGGGACGGCCTCTCGGCGAAAGTTCGGCCATCGAACACGCCAACAACAAATTACGATCGGACCAGCTGCATCGTTCGGCAATTCGAATCGGAAAAAGCATGTCTCGTTCCAAAAACTTCCTGGCATGGTTGACGTTAGGAGGATTAGTGCACTAGATGTTATATTAAAAAAAAAAAAAAAGAAATAGGTAGAGGTCACAATGTTTAACTTTTTTACCTGTGCCTACAATGAAAATTTAAAATATGCCTTTCTTAGATTCGCTAAGTAAGTTATACACAAGCTCAGTCTCGTCAAAATAGATTAAGGGTGCTGTGAATTGTGCATAATTAACCTCTTAAGCACGGCGCGTTTGTCCGCGAGTCTGCCTCCCAGGGACGGCGAGCCTAGCCGCGGAAGGCAAAAAAGCCACTATAGTGGTTCTTGCTGTTCGAACCGATGCTTTCCACGGAAAGCCACTATAGTGGCGTACAGGGCTTAAGAGGTTAAAAATGGGAAAAATTGTGAGAAATTGTGAGAAACCGAGGTTTAGATCGGTCGTAAGCCCAAAAAGCAAAGATTCCTAGATCTTTCATTATTTCAAAGACGCGTGAGAACCCTTAGAACGCAAATTTAAGCAGACTAAATACATGCATAAAAGATTTCCTGCGATGTCTCGGACAGTTAGGCGAAGAAATTGAGCTAGATAGATGAGCATAGAAAATTGAAGACCGCGATCGTGATCTAGAGCAACTTTTGACGGAGAAGTTTCGGAAGATCTCAACCGCAGACAAGGTTCCTAATTTCATTGAGCTCACTATCACCCGTTCGATGATAAAGCAGCCCCGTGGAACTCGGAAACCACAGTCTCATGCAAAAGCGGTCGCGTGCAAGTCAAATCAAAGTTTCCCCTGCGCCGGTGCTACCTCTTCAGGAAATATCCTTTTACATCCCGTAACTTGGTTCGGGAACTTCTCTCGGCGGACACGGGCGTTTCGAATTAATTACGTCGTTAGTTCGAACATTAACTCGAACGAGAAATACAGTTCGAGGAATATCGAGTGGTTTCCCTTGTGTGTCACGAAAGTATAATTAGAATACCGTATTAACACTTTGACTGCCATGTCACCCATATGTGGCTGACGGAATGATTTGTCCAGGTTTTAAAATGAATTTTTACGTTAATATATTCATCGCACCAAATTTGATTAGGAACTGCAAAAATGCAAGAAAGTTGGAGGGTCTGCTCAATATCATATGTGCCCATAATTATGAAAGTGGTCTGAGTCATATATTTCTTGTTTTTTTTTTTATTGAATAAATTTAGTTTAAAATCTTGTCGTGTGAAATGAGTGATAAATTCATTTTTTTTTTAATTTTGACAGACCACTTTCATAATTATGGGCACATATATTTCATCTTTTTCAATTTTTATTTCGTTAAATAACTTACTTTGATTTCATGGAATTTTTGAGACTTCTAGTTTGGCAGGCAAAGCGTTAAACCTTGCAAATATTGTATACAGTGACTCCCACTCGTATTTGGACGCTTAAAGAGACGATAAATCGTTTAACCCTTAACGGTCCGAAAGTATTTCAAGTTTACTTCCCACCGGGTCCAAGCTACTTTTTAATACGAAGAGAAATTGTGGAATCAACATTTTTATATCGAATATAGAAAGGAAAATTTGAGCCAGTTTTGATCGAGACCCTGCACAAGCATCGCTTCATTCGAAGCGGAAAATTTCAAACCGACAAGGATGTAGAAAATTAGTAGCGAATGATAATTAGGAATTAGCAGCGGAATCGCGAAGAACTCGCGTCGAATTCGAACGTCAGCAAAGTAACGCCGCGAAGGATGTATCGGGTTTGCCGAGACGGTACGTATTACAGTTCTATCGTAGTCCCGCAGCGAAAACAGTAATCAAACTTTGGTCGGTGAAGGCAAAGCCACCCCAACTGGAGGTAGGGCCGCGTTTAAGGGGTGTTCTTCCTTTCGCATCAGTAACTTCTGCTTACCCTTCCGCCAACGAGACCGGTTCTCGGATATATTCGTCTACGCACGCGTACGGTAATTTGAACGTACACATACCGATAACATCGTCAACTTGATGTCCGGTCGTCGAGTTACGGACAAGCTAAACTTTATCGCGCCAATCGCGTTTACCCAGCGACCACAACAAAGTTATCGCTACACCTGACAACCGGAGACCGTTTGTATTCGGTCATTGCAAAAATCTTGGTACGTTACGGTTTTGTACGACCCATACAAAATTATAACATTTCACGAGGGAAAAAAGATTTGCGAGCAATCGAACACAGTTTCAATGACGAGAAGATAAATCGAAATTATATTCTTTGTAGGACAAACTAGGTCATGATTTTTTGATGTTTTCATTTAATCGGAAACTACGTTATTATCGTGCTCAGCAGCTAACAAATATTTCGCATTCCATACTAAATGGTAAAAATGACCGGTTCCAGAGTTTTACATTTGCAATTACTGAAATTCTAAAGATGCTTTCGTGGGGAATGATTAACACGTTGACTGCCATGTCACCCATATGTGGGTGACGGAATTATTTGTCCAGGTTTTAAAATGAATTTTCACGTTGATATATTCATCGTACCCAATTTGATTAGAATCTGTAAAATGCAAGAAAGTTGGAGGACTACTCAACAACTATTTCATTGAATAACTTACTTTGATTCTATGGAATTTTTGAGGTTTCTAGTTTGGCAGTCAAAGCGTTAAATAGATATATAACAGATGTATAAATCCAAATAAATTTAATCTGGTCATTTTTATAAGGCAATATGTATCTGTTACTTTCAAGGTAGGTTTAGCGTTAAATTTTCTCCCACCTGTCGAACGCTCTGTGTACATTGTTAGGCGGGGGGCCTAACTCAAGGAAAGCCAATGTTATCGAGCACCGATGGCTTCGGAGACCGCGTGATGCATCGCCGTTTAGACAAACAAGGGAGAACGTACGCGACCGAACGAAATCTAACTTTCGCGAAGGTGAAGCCACCCCCAGGGCTGACCTCGGTAACGGCCCTTGCGGGGATCCCCGAGGCCTGGCATTAGTAAGCTGGCTGGTTCCTATAGCATGCCCGCTAACTGCTAGCCGGCCTTAATGGACCGTTTTACCCCCGACCAACCGAACGACCCACCACCGTCAGATTACAAGCCTGACCGCCGCGGCTACACTCGCTTAAAACCACCCCTAACTCCCTCGCTGCCACTGTCTCTCCCATCCCGGAACCATCCTCTGCCTGCCTGAGCAACCTTGCCTGCCCTTCACCGTCCTCTTGACCATGGAGCCAGCTTGATTGTCGGTACAGTAATGAACGCGGCTTAGACACCGGCGTAGAAACCTGACCTTCCCGGGTCTCTTTCTCTCTATCTCTCTCTATCTATCTTCTTCGCCCCGTAATTGTTACGGCTTCCTCATGGATACGCCGCGATGCAATCGTGTCTCCTATCTAGTTGCACCGAGACCACCGGTGCAACTTATTCGGATTAACGCGACGCCATCTCGCGTCCGCCAAGCAATTCGCACGTCTTCCGGTTCGACACCGGATCGTCTCAGATTGTAAATACGCGTCCATCAGGAATTATTCTATTCTATTCTTTTATTATTGTTCCCCTCAGGGTTACAATCCTCGCTATAGGTTCACACCTAACCTATGCGTTCACCCATCTTTCGACGGGCCCCAAACCAACGTCGCCTAACCTCCACGATCACCATCCCACAACACCACCGGACGAGCCACCACTCGCCGGCCCATCAGGAATTATTCAACAAATTTAATTCTTTCCATCATTGTATAATACTACTGTACAATAAAATATATATTTATTATATATTGTATAATACTACTGTACAGTATATAATACTGCAGTACGTTAGCGCGAATATAGTTTTTTAGTAATTATTAATAAAAGTTAATTAATACCGTGGTGTAGAACATTCGGATGAATGAAGTTGCCAAGAACAAATTACCGGAGGAACACTCGTTCGGTTTCAACAAAAGAGAAGCGCGAACGAAAAATTTCGAAATCTATGGAAATGGGCCGCAGCGTTCAGCACTGAAGAACGATGCTGAATTGGAAGTGACATTGAGAGGTAACGCCGCTATTAATTAAAAATCTACCTAGGCTTGATAAGCAACGAAACACAGAATTCGTAGATATCGATAGTAACGAATACTTGATCTCAGCTAAAATAGAGTTGTAGGTTATCCGTGATATTGCAGTTTTGAGTTTAGTTGTTAGGGCATTGACAAACGCCCTGCTCCGTGAAAAGGGAAAAAATTACGATTTAGATTAGATTTAATTGACATCGGCTGGTACCATTTAGGATACCGGTTGCCTAAATCGTACTGTTTGCATGATCTTATAAAAGTGTTCATATCACAATGATCTATCAATAAATATTTAAGAAATCATATTAAATTGCAACTTCGATAGTTAATACATAGATACAAAACATAATTTTTGCTCAAATTCCTACTAAAGAATATATAAACTGCCTTCGACATTAAGTGGTACGCATTCGGCAACTCTCCCCTACTTCTGGAGACGATATATTGTTAATATCATCTAACATAAACTGTTATGTTTTGTTTATCACATTCACCATATAATTATTATTACCTAAGCTTTATCGTTCAATTGAAAAATAGGTTGTATTACCACATTAAATTGTGGTATAAACACAAACAGTACATAAATACTTTCATTATTCAAATAAAGTATTGTATCCAAAAATAATTTACTTCGTTTAAACGTTATTTGAAAATAAATTTTTTATCTTATTTGTACAATACAAATAGTAAAGTGTTTGAAATAATTCATTATTTATTCATTATTTCGAATGAAATGTGCTCAATTTTTCATACCCGTCTTACTAAAATTATTGCAAAGGAGTATGCAGAAAATGTTTATTTTCCTTAAAGATCTACAGCAAAGTCGTAAGACCCACTGAACGTGCTAAAATCTTCACTTCGCTGATCTTGCCGACGTTAGAAGGTGCTACAAACGGATAAACTACTACCGATAAACAATGCCACCCGACAATGCAAACGAATGATTCCACGGGTAAAACTGATGATCATTGTCGACGAGCAGAGTGATACTGGGGTATTTAAAATCGCGGGGGTGTTGTTGTCATTGAGGTTACCTTAATGAGGAGGAGGGGAGGGGAGATGGTCCATTGTCGACGAAGCACCTGACGATTCACTAATGAATTGCAAGAATAAGGGCGGATGAAAGGGACGCCGGAATAAGGGGTGTGCGTGTCTCTGTGTCTGTGCGAGTGTGAATGAGCGAGTAATGCGTCAGTAACTCAATAGATTCGTATGAATAGCACTGGATCGGGACAAAAAAACGCCGCTGGATGAGAAATCTCGCATGATCGTGGTTACGTAATTTTCAGCAGCGTCGAGTGATTCGATACAACCGGGATAGAGTCGCGAGACGAGGACGAAGGATCGTGGGCTTCCGGTCGATGAAGGAGAGCGCGGAGATAACGATCCTTCCGTACTCCTGGTTCACAGTGTGCCGAGGGTTCTTCGAACGTTACCCGAATCCGTATGCTTCTCACGTATTGTCGGAGGATACGGTGCATCGAGAAATTAAGGATGGTAAATTCTTAAGTAAAAGAATTTTCAGCAAGACCACGACGACCTCGCTGCCCGACTGGCTCAGGAAGATCGTAAAGAAGCCTCAGGTACGCCTTTCCGTTACAATAAACATCCTTTTCGAGTTACCGAACAGCAGATTCAACACACACAGTGACAAAAATAAGGAATTTTGATTTTTGAATTTAACCTCTTAAGCGTTTGTCCGCAACTCTGCCTCCCACGGACGGCGCGCCTAGACGCGGAAGGCAAAAAAGCCACTATAGTGGTTCGTGCTGTTCGAACTGATGCTTTCCACGGAAAGCCACTATAGTGGCGCGTCGCACAGTGGGCAAAAACGGCCTTTTTCGATTCAAAATCAAAGAACTTTCGATAGGAATGAGGTAGAGCGATGAAATTTTTTTTAAATGAAAGCTGAAACTTTGTAGAATATGGGAAAAATAGGGAGATTACGGTACGAACGTTTTTTAACCTTGAGAAAATTCGTTAAAGTTGCACAATTTCAAGAAAATTTTGTTTTTGCCGCTAATACGCGCGGAAAATTTTTTTTTAACATGCTATATATCGTTTCCCATAGATTTTTTCACGCTGATTTCAAATCTGTTTTCAAAATTTGTCTACGACCTCTGGTTTTTGAAAAAAATAGATTTTTGTGACACAAATTAATGAAATTTTTTCGTTAAAATGACTTGATAACACACTAGTTTGAAAGTATATCGTATTCTCGTATATAAAACACAATAAAAATAATAATAATGAAGTATTTTAACATTTTGAGTTACTTACGAAACATGAAGCATTTCACATCTCGTCATCACTTGACGTATCGCTGTCATTACTACTGGCACTTTCTTGAAATTGTACAACTTTAACGAATTTTCTCAAGGTTAAAAAACGTTCGTACCGTAATCTCCCTATTTTTCCCATATTCTACAAAGTTTCAGCTTTCATTTAAAAAAAATTTCATCGCTCTACCTCATTCCTATCGAAAGTTCTTTGATTTTGAATCGAAAAAGGCCGTTTTTGCCCACTGTGCGGCGCGTGTGTCCGCAACTCTGCCTCCCACGGACGGCGCGCCTAGCCGCAGAAGGCAAAAAAGCCACTATAGTGGTTCGTGCTGTTCGAACTGATGCTTTCCACGGAAAGCCACTATAGTGGCGCGTCGTTCCTAAAAGGAGTCGTTCCCCTTGCACTACTATTTATTTTCCGATTGTAATGATTAGAAATTCTTCGAATCGACTGAAGTTTTCTCGCTTAGGCGCTGTAATAATCAATTAAGGTGCTCTATATGATTAATTCAAGTTTTGTAACAATGCCCAGGTGCTGATACTCGAAGAGGCGATCATTGATCTCTGCGCGAAACGGTTGATGTCGTTAACGAGGAACCTCGATCACAAAAAGCTGGTGGTCGCCTCGGAAACGACCGAATACATACCCAGTTACTACGATCCGAATAAAACGATGATGATGCGGCGTACCACCATTCGATCGCCCCTAAACGGTCTCACGGGTCGTATGATAGAAAGAGTTTGTCACGTCGGCGCGATCAGAAACGCGAAGAAAGCGTTACAGGTGAGAGGGATAAGAAGTTCAGCGCTCGAACAATTTTATCGCGACCATTTCTTGCAACTTCTATCCTCCTAAAAGTCCAAGTGGGACTGATAACATGCGCAGAGAAAGTATTCCAACAGACTTGATTTTTATCGTCATTTTGGCAATACCGTTTGTTACAACATTGAATAGGAACTTCAATAAAAAATACTTTTCTCTGGTTATTAATAATTTTTTATATTTCAGGGATTTTTACACGTGCTTGCTCAACACAATGGAAGATCATCAGGAACAAAAAATATCGCCATCGGTTAATTTTATAATACAACTTTATATAATTTACTCCGTACTATATTTACTAGTTTTTCTGTTTGATTATTTTTGATGGAGGGGTAAATTCTAGTCTGTCCTAACTTCGTCGTATAACATATAATAAATTTTATATTGTTTTGTTACCATCTTGTTCGTAACATTAATGTATTCTTGTTCGTACACTACCGATCTCAAAATTAATATACTTATTCAAAATTGATGAAGGAGCACACTAGTGATTCATTGTTTATACATATACCGGGTGGAAAAAGTTATTTCAGATGACCTTAGGAATCATCCTTTTCAAGGAAATACAACGTTTTGACAAAATTGCTTAAAAACTTGCTATCCCTACGAACAAGTCAACAAGACAAAAATGAAAATTTTGCATTAAATTTCATTGATTTCCATTAGCAAAGAGGACTTTCTACATTTAAGGGCGATTTTGACCCGAACAAATCACACATTGTGAAATAGAAATTTATTCGAAAACATTCCTCTATTTCTTAATATATTTGATTTTTTGGAACATTTATTCTCATACACGATACCATCGCTATATGACAAATCTTCTGGCCAGCACAAGATCTTACGCCCTCGCGTTTGCAACAAATGCACGCAACGCGGAGTTTATTGAATCGCGATAGAATAATATTTGATCTCTTTGCCCATTTCGGGGCCAGTCTTATACGGTATCGACCGTCAGCGTAGTTGCTTTCGCGAAAATATATGACACCGGTGATCGTAAAATCGGAGCAGTTGCTCGAAAGAATATTAAACCTTTTCGCAGCGTGTACCGGTTCACATTGAAATCGAACAGAATCGAATGTACCTTTGCGAAACGAGGCGGAAGCGAACGTAAGAGGACTTGCGAGAGAGCTTTCTAAACCAACATGCCCCAATCGGCTGATGTCAAGAGAATCTTATGCACTTCATCTCGTCGTAGACACGAAATTGTATTTCGACGTTGGATCGAATCATCTTTCCTCTGTGAATACGGAATATCGTCGCAAAACAGAGCGACGTAAGACAGTGCAAGACTCCGCATGAAATGCGAGTGCATTTACAGAGAAAGGATACGGGGTGTCCCAAAATTTACGTACTTCCTTGAACCGGGTGATTCCCGAGGTCATTTAAAATAACCTTCTTCTTTGCGAAAATGTTCTCCGTAGCTTCGTTGAGGAGTTTTTCGACGATAACTCCTTAACGAAAGCCGCAAAGAACATTTTGGCAAAGGAAAAAGTTATCTTAAATGATCACCCCTTTCAAGGAACTACAACCTTTTTTTGAACACCCTGTATAACAAAAGAAAGGGAGAGAGAGACTGATAAGAGCAAAGAAAAAAATCGAGATAAATGTTGTTTCATGAAAATTTTCATTTTGAAGAACGTAAACGAGTCGAGGTAGTTATAAACGAGCTTCAGCTTCTCCAAGAACTTCGACTCTGTTCTTTTAACCCAATAAGCGTCCTCATCTTTCAGCACTGCGATGGTTCTCCAGTTCGCCCCGACCTAATCGTGTTCTTCCTGCTTTAAAATCTTCTCCGCCAACGGTATCCCTTATTTCTTCAAAGATTTCTCGGGCAAATATTTCACTTCGTTCATGAAAAATTTCTCGGGTAACTTCAGAGATATAACAAAGCTTCATAAATAGACTGTGCTCTTTTTCTCTGGATTTATGAAAATATTCGAAACTCTTCGAAAACTAATGAAACTAAAATTAATGAAACTAATATTTACAAAAAGGACTTTATTTTTGTAGCTTCAAATTCTTCTATAATAATGTAAATTTCCTCCTCCAATATTATCTTCTTCTTGCATGGGGCGAATTTACTTGAAAAGAAGAGACAAGGTCCGATAAAATTTGTTTGTATTATGCTTCGTACTTCGTCGTTCGTGTACTTTATAACTCTCCGTTTCCACTGAAATAAAGATAAATAAATAGCTAACAGATACAGCTCCCTTAATTCGAGATTACATTGCAATAATTTCAATAGTGAGAACGACTTATAATTTAATTTAATGAAAAGAGGTGCTCGAATTACGAGTTACATTGCAATTCAATTGGAACGAACGAGCTGAATTACGAAGAACGAAATAATTGAATACAGTGCGATCGAATTGCTTAATAATCACAATTCATGAAGCGATTCGGTTGTAATTCTAGAAAAGTCTGGATGGTGAATGCTACGTGGCGCGAGAGCAACTTTTATGAATCCTTGATCCAGGTTCCTCGTTTTCCGTCGCTCGTCGATGCTTAATCCGAATCAATAAAAGCGTCACGTATCGACGCCAGCCGACGGAAGTGAAGAATGACGACTGTCGTGGATTTACGTCGGGAAATAAGACGAAGAGGCACTTCGTCCGGGATCTAATAAGAGCCAGCTTAGCCGTGAAATTTTATTGTACTACGAAAAAGCTTCCAACGGCGATGGGTCGCGCGGGTGGTGGCTCTCGCCCCTCGCCATACGTTACTGCTACGCGTGAATGCTCGTAGAACGCACGTGTGGGTGGTGCGTAATATGGGACAGCAGTCTACAACCACTGGATACCGATGTCGTGGAGGGCGAATCACTAGGGGTGGACGGATGAGCGAAATAATGGTTTTTTGGGAGGGCGTGGGACGGGGTTGCCAGAACCATTCGAGGTGTGAAGTTGATGTCTTTCGGTGCTTAAATAATATTGGCACGTTGCAAAAGTCTTGATACCATTTTTTCGGTTTATCTTTATCTTTGCTCTTCATTACGAAAAATATTGAAATCGGTCGATTAAGTAAAGTGGAAAAATGTTTGACCCTCAAAGCGAAGGTCGAGGACATATTTGCACGGACTTTCTTTTGTAGAATCACGTATAATCGAAAAAAAACTTCCCTAGTAGCACAAAAATATTAGATAGATATTCTTTTCAAATATTGGAAAAATATTTTTTAAGCCACATTTTTTCATATCAGAAAAATATTGGATCTAAATATTGTATACATGTACAAGAAATATAAATTGAATGTTTAAAAAATATAAGCTAAATATTCAGAGGATATAAACTAGATATTTAAAAAATATAAAGTAAATATTTAAAAAAGATTCCATAAAATTTTCAAATTTAAGAAAATATTATAACAAAAATTAGAAACTGTGAATATGTATTACTTTCTGCGCACTGTTTGTTGAGGGAATATTTTCTGTATTGTCTGTATTTGGAAAAAATATTCTATTTCTAATATTAAATAAAGATTTGTTTTATAATGAGAAAAAAATATTGTTTTCATGATATTACATAAATATTATTTGTATATTAGGAAAAAATATTCTACTTCTAATATGAAATAAAGATTCATTTAATATTTAGAAAAAAATATTTTTCTCGTAACATGAAATAGATATTTCCTGAATATTTAAAAAGAAATATTTGTAACTTAATATAAAATAAATATTCTATGTATATTTGAATATTAAACAAGGATTGTATCTCTTTTTAATATTATATGAATGTGTATACAATATTTTGTGCTACTAGGGTTATTGTATGTTCACGCATGATATGTAATCTCTTCGTGTTATTTTTAATTCGGACGTATGTATTTTAGGAAATTAAAAATATACACTAATTCCCAAACGATTATTTTGTTTCTTAACTTTTGTCGGTAAGTGTATATCGAGAAATAACTGTATTGTTTTTGCAACAGCCGAACCGGACCAATCGTGCATCTCGGACGCAAGAAACTCTGGGATTCGAGACAAGACGAAGACACGGTGGTGAGTTCCCGTCGACTAGGGGATTTTCGTTCGATAGTAAAAGCGCGCGGCGTCGCGCCGACGAGAAATAATGGAGGGTCAGCTGCGCGGGGCGGGTGTCATTACCAGTCGCGGCATAAAAAGCTGTCTCTGGTAGAACAGAACCGGAGAGCGCAATTACCGAAGCGTCATACAGCGCGATCCTCGTGTCACAACAATCCAATATTTCTCATCGGGGGTCGAAAATTTTATCCGTTTTTTATTGTCGCCGCCGAGAGAACACGACGGGCATCGTAAACACCGGCCGCCTCTCCCTCCCGGTGGAGTTGATTTCCACAGGAACGACCGGCGAACAGGTAGTCGAAAAGGGAACAGAAAACAAACAAACAAAAAATAGGACGACGCTGAAAAATTGCGTGTGATCAAAGAGAGAAAAAAAAAGAAGACGAAACAGTGCCGTAAAAAAAGAATCGAGATCTGTAAAAAAAAGTTGCCGCAAAAGTGTCCTTGACCTTGAATTTCAAGGTCAAATTTTTTTTTTATTGCATTGTATTCTATTCATCATGAGGATAAAAAGTGTCAAAGGAACCATGGGTCAAAACTTGACCGTTCTCATAAAAAATAATATTACAGTTATTACTAATAAAGTAAGCAGTTACTATTATTATTATTATTATTATCATCATCATCATCATCATCATCATCATCATCATCATCATCATCATCATCATCATCATCATCATCATCATCATCATCATCATCATCATCATCATCATCATCATCATCATCATCATCATCATCATCATCATCATCATCATCATCATCATCATCATCATCATCATCATCATCATCATCATCATCATCATCATCATCATCATCATCATCATCATCATCATCATCATCATCATCATCATCATCATCATCATCATCATCATCATCATCATCATCATCATCATCATCATCATCATCATCATCATCATCATCATCATCATCATCATCATCATCATCATCATCATCATCATCATCATCATCATCATCATCATCATCATCATCATCATCATCATCATCATCATCATCATCATCATCATCATCATCATCATCATCATCATCACAATGCAATAAAAAAAAAATTTGACCTCGAAATTCAAGGTCAAAGACACTTTTGCGGCAACTTTTTTTTACAGATCTTTATCGATCCGAAGATGTAGAATACGCCTACGCTTGCCAAAATCAAACCTTTTTTTACACCCTGTACAGGTGTGAGACCTTTTGACGGATCATTTCCGAGATGATTTGAAGTGACTTTTTATAAAAAATAACAAAGTTAGTGGGACACCTTGTATATACAGACAAAGTGAATCGTGTGTCCGCTCGAATCAATCTGCAATTCCCTCTATCACCAACGAAATATTATGTCCCGCCAATGCCACGGGACCATTCTGTTAATCAGCTTTACTTCGCCGCGCCATGTATTACCGTGTAGTCAATTATTGGCTAGCAGCCGAGCTAATGAACATTTGAATATTCATTCGGCTCGACGCAAGTCCTACGAATTCCTGCAATTCCCGGCTGTACCGCTGCCGGCTACGAGAACTTCGACGCACGAACTTAAATAAAGTTGATCCTGGATGACGGGCTGTTATCTTATGGTTTACCGGAGATGGCTAGAGGAGAACGTTCGTTGCTGGAGGAGTGGCAACGCCGAAGATTTGAAAAAAGAAATTATATCGAGAGATTGCGGATCTTGATGCAAAATGAAAATTTTCTGCATCTTTTACAACGATTCCACTTGAATACAGTGATTTCTCTATTTACGTCGCCAAGACATGGATGATAGTTGTCGTAGAATTATCCCCACTACCGCGGGGTATACCCGTGAGACACCGCGAAGCTCGAGAGGCCTCTCGAGCAGTGTAAACATAACTCGGGTATGTCTCCTGGACATATGTGTTGATGACATATATCGAGAATTCACTGTAACTCCAGTAGGTCGGCGTACTAATGTATCGATGCTCTTCAATTCTTTTAATCTTGCTATTGTTTCGATTTGCAGCTACTCAATATAAACGCATGAAATCCGCGATCTATTGGGTTGGCAACTAAGTAATTGCCGATTTGTTCAATGAAATAAAAGAGTTTTTTTTTTACTTGGAATGAACTTTAATCTATGATGTATTTTCCATTTTGTTCGATGACCTTTTGCCATCTTTCTGACAACTTGAAAATTCCACGCTCGTAGAAAGTCTGATCCTTTTCGGTCAAAAACTGAGTCAAGTTATAGTTTCATCTATAACTGAAATCGGCAATTACTTAGTTGCCAACCCAATAATTATTAGTTGATGTTGTAGGAAAGATTTTCATAAAACATCGTTGTATGTAAGATTCGTACGTTGCATTCTTAGCGAGTATGTAGAATGAAACAAAATGTACCGTAAAATACGAGTAAACGACCGTAATAAATTAGTGATTATGAGACGAGGAAAATCAATCAGCTAATGCAACCAGTTTACTGGCAACCGAGACTGAATCTATAGAAGTGATTCGACTGAGTTATGGGAAAGGTAGCATGAACTGACGCTATTCACCCTACGTTCCTCTGGGAGACATAAAAACCAGCCCACCTAGATTTTTCCCTGATCGATTATTCCGATGAGAACTTGCCGGCCGTGCCTTGTCGGTCCAGTAATGGCGCAAATTCTCAAACTTTCATAACCATTTTAATTTTAATCGCTCATCCAACCATCCGCTCTATCATTCATTACAGTTTTGAAGTAGACTGAAATTTGACCGGCTATACTTGCTCAATTCCAATATTAAAGCAACCCGCGCTTCCTAAAGATATGCAAAGATCATTATGCATTTGTAATAAACGTAACTGAATAAAACGTGAGGGAAAGTTAAGTTAATATATCATCTATCAAGCTAATCCACCTGGCTTGGCAGAAAAAGTGAAGTCGTCATTTATTCATAAAAGTTTATTTATGAGACCGACTGTATGTCAGAACTAATTGAAAATTTTTACAATTTCATTCGACCCCCTTTTTCGGGGAAGAGTCTCGTGGGAACGTGTAAGTTTTTCAACGGATCTTGCAACAAATTGCAGAAGTGCAGTAGGATAATATTGTGTTGCGATGCAACAAAGAGGAAGCTTAAACCGTTTGTAGTCCCCGAAGTTTCGTCAAACGAGTTGTGATTTCATCTCGATGTTACACCGCAGAGCGGAGATAGAAAACAATGGAGGGAAGGAAAGGACGATGGAAACAGAGGGTGAAAGAGGAACGAGAGAGAACCGAGCTATCTTCAGTCTGGCGATATTCTACCGCGACTACATTAGACGGCTTATCCGCTCATTATGCGGCCCGACGATCGCGCTTATAGTACAAACTTACGACCTTTCCGTTAAGCTCTGCGACGCAGGATCAACAAACCCCACGGTTCTTCCTTCCTGAATCATCGCGATTAAACCGACATGATTCTGAATTATGAGAGAATTTAATTCACCCCATTAAGAACTGTCCATCGACCAACTGATCCATATGTATGTATGTAAAACGTTAACGATCATGGCAATTGTAGCCAAAACTGTCTATATAGACAACCCTGTATATACAGGGTGTTTCTTAAACGGTAGGCAAAACTTTAGCAATAGATTCCTAATGCTTCAAGAAAAAGAAAAAAGTTACATCAACATAGATTAGACATAAACCGGATTAGTTTCTGAGTTGTTAAAGTTTTTCTGCCACAATTCTCGTCACATCGTCTTGAAGGACCGTTTAAAGGCATAAACAATGTTCTTGAAGTAATCGCCGGTCTATGTTTATGTGTCGAAAACGTCTCAATGTCAGCAAGAATAATATACAATTAAAGATATGGGTTCCAATTTAAAAATTCAAAATTGACCTAATATTTCTTACTATTTAGTATATCCCCCTAATGTTTATTATCGAAACGTTCTAAATGGATTATGTTTAGAAGAAGGAAGAAAAGTTCGAGCTGAAAGCCGGCTGACTCGGCAAAATTCACGGGCATCAGCGAGTCTAAATGTACGAATCCATCCGAGAACGAAAGAAGAAGAAAGGACACCGGTGCTCGGTGAAAAGACTGCACTTAACGTGGCGGATATACGTATATCGTTCCGCCGCACGGAACGGAAGTGATATGTGGCCACGCTTACCGGTACGACTAAACGCACTATTTCTTGTTCAGTCGCCGAACTCCCTTCGAGAATCCTACGACAGATCCGAAGGAGTACATTTAGCGAGAGTTACAATTGCTTTCGGCTCTGGCGAATTCCTAAGGGAGAGCCGGTCGACAATTTTCTATCAATTGCTATTACAGTATCCTCTGTGTAACTGTCGTATCGTCCGGTCTGCCAAGCGACAGTTCTAGAAGAGGTACTACATTCTTTGTAGTGTGCCGAACGTGGAGAAGCATAGCGATTAAAAAAGAAAGAGGAATACAGGTTCGGGCATTCGGCAAACATCAAAGGACTCGCCGTGTCAGCTCAGTCTTTTAAATTCTAAAATTAAAATTTCTTATTTTCGGATTTTCGTCCATGCTACTTTTACTATCGTATTCGTCTTGTTTTTCTGATTCAAATGACACTAAACACGATACAGTTACGATCATAATTACTTGTGTAACAAGTGATTGAAAGTTTTATCGACAAAAATCTGTTCGAAGTCGCTGGGAATATAAAAAATTATTATGTGAACAATATTTTTTTAAAGAAAATTGTAAAACAGACTTCAAGACAAAGTTAATTTTTTTTTTTTTTAATAGATTGTAGGGCAAAAGTCTATAAATTCACATACTCTATAACTTTGACTTTATATACTCTGTTAACTTTTACTTCACATGCTTCCCGAAATTTTAGAAGTATCATTTTGATTTTTAAGTACTAGAAAGTATTAATGAAGTTCGAGTTGGTCAGAACTCCCTAAATAGTATCATAAAAATTGGATTAAATTTACTTTTAAAAGATATACATTGAGCAAAACAAATTTTCGTGTGCTATTTGCGTTTTTGAACTATACAGAAACGCTGCGTCGGTAACAGAGGAAGGTACCATCTGTCGTCAAACAGAGGAAAGTGTTATTTCAAACTTTTCTCTCCCGCGTAAATATCACAGTACGACATAAGCGAGACAAAAACAATCAATTTGAAAATAGAATACTCACGTACAAAGTTAAGATTAATATTATGATATTATTTCCATAATTTACTCGCTTAACCCTCAGTTACCGATGTAAAATCATAGACTATGGAATTCCCTAAATTAATGTTAGTTGACTACGTTTACAAAGAAAACAATAATCGTGCTATCTATTTCAATATAAAAGATAAATTCCTTGAAGTACTTGGTTGTGAAGAAAAAATAAAAATGTTGCTGAATAGGACAAGAAGATTGGATACGACAAAATGCACCTCGGTAATACGTTTGTTAAATGTAAAACAAAACACTTACCTATTTCCTTGGTCGTCCCTGCAGCCGCACCTGCAGATTTGACTTCATGACCCTGTGAGTCGCCGCTATTTTTAACAAACTGCCAATCTTCTCTCAGCTTCTTCAGTTTTTCCTATGGAATTTCAACAATAATGAAATATTAAATTATGAAATCTACATAACGTCACATGACAAAATAAAGCGCAATGAAAATTTTACTGAATTCGAAAATTGTTTAACTTTTTTTTTACTCACTTGTAATTCCACAGATATTGGTTGTTTTGCAGACTCGCACTCTTTCTCCAAGTTAGTATAGTTCTCCAATACATCCTTAACTTCCATTTCGCGGTCTTCTACCTTAGACTGTCCACACATGATTTAACGGTTAACACTGCTACATTGTTTGCAACTAATGGACATATTAGTACTTACCATAACATTATTAATGACTTCCATTCGATCTTGTTCAGATAGGTCTCGAGATATCGTTATTCTTGTTCGCGTTTCCATGACCCATGCCATAACAGCATCCAAGGTAAGAATGTATTTTTTAAGAGAGGCAAGCTTATTTTCGACATATTCGCGGTGATTCGAAAGATTTGAATTAGCCTATAAATTGAATTTAAATAATTAAATTAATTTTCATTTATTATAAGATGTAATTCGTAAATTTCAGAATTTATTTGGAACAGCACCTTATCCATATCAGCAAGGAGTTTATTGCATTCGTCTTCCCCTGAAGGTGTTGTATTTTGATGCATTAAATTTTGCAATGACCTTTTACGGGTCGAAAGTTCTTCTTGCTTCGCCTAAAAACATCAGTTATGACATATCTTTTAATAGTAAACAGATATAAAACCTCATACGCTGGGTTGACAAGTTTATGTTTGGAAGTAAAATATACAAAAAGGGAGAGTTCAATGCTATTTATGTCTTGGCACGGTTTCGTTTGTGCAGTCGTGGCATGAGAAGGTATTATTAGGTTTCCTTTCAGTGTGTTTAATAACGTTACCGTGGACGGTGCAGAAACATGAAGTTTTTAATCAAGAAATAAATAAATTTTCTCTACAAAATATTATTCATTGAAAACGTAAACTGCGCAATTGGTAGAAAAACTTTTAATTAATATACTAACGTGACTACCACTTTTATGTAAATGTTCTTCATATAACAGAATCTGTTGTTTTGAAAAGAAAAATAATGTATTTTTTAAGTGCAACTTACTTTAATAAGTGACAATCTTATTGATAGAGAAGTTTCATCTGATGGATTAGCAGCAGACACCAGCAATGAATTTATCTGTTCCAAGATGTTACAAACATTTTCCAAAATTCTTCCTTCAGTATTCACTTTTCTTTCCATGGCGAAATTCCTTGAAAGATATAGTATTAACATTAATATAGATAAAAAATTATTAGTATACATAAAATTAGCGATTCAACATAATCTAATCTATAATTTGCAAACACAACGAAAGATAAAATTAATTAAATCGAATACTTTTTCAAGTTTTCACACGAATTTCTTTATTAGATTCGAGATTATTCTGCGTTGAACACTACAGCACCACAGGCAAATCACAACTGAAATAGCTCAATAGGGAGAATAGCTTGAATGTAACGTGTCCATCAAAATCATTGAGCTACTATTCTTAAGATCAAACTACAAAACAGCGAAATAACTATAAATAATTTATGCAGTGAATACGATGCATACTTCTCTTTTCTTGTATTTAATTCGGCCACTATATTTTGCCAGCGACGTCTGATCACTTCAATCATGTCTTTTAATTCGATCATGTCTTCCGGCTTGGAACGAGTAAATATACTAGCACTCGAGACGTTAATATTATTAACGGTTCGTTGCATTCTTGAAATTTCTTGTTCCAATTCAAATATTTTTGTCTTTGATGACTTCGAGTGCCCGGACGAATTCAGCTTCTTCAAAGATTCTTCTGTTCTATCTAACCATTCGGAGAAACTTTTACATGTGTGGCAAAGTTCCTTCCACTTTTCGTAGCACTTGTCCCAACGATTATGTCTTTCTACGTAACACTGATTAACATTAATCCATTCCTCTCGTAGTTTGTCGCTTAATCGTCTTATTTGCTCGGCTTTATCCCTTCGTAGTTGTGAAGCAACGTTTTCAAAAACTGAGTTGATCTCCTCGATGCTCGGTTTCAGAATGTTCAAAGCATTACTGATCTTTTTCAAACAGTCTTCTTGGTTTGCAAACATTTCATAATCATCGCCATTCAACGGCATCGAATTTAGAGATCTGGTTACTGTCACCACAGCTTCTCTAATCTTGTTGACTCTCGTGTTAAATTCCTGCAAGTCTATCCTACCCACGTCCTACAAGACATAAAATTAAAGAGTAACTTTTACAATTATAGTAACTTATAACAGAAAATATGCATTAAGATCAAAATTGAGGAAAATACTATCTTTAAATCCATGGTGATTTTAATGAAAAAATATGTTTTTGCCACGAAATTGTAACAGTTTAAATATCGACAACTGAAGTCTAATAATTCCTCTATTATGATCGTTTGTGTGTTATGTTGCTATTATTTATTTATACACACCACTTCGACTTTCTTATCGGTGACATGTTTGTCCTTATCTTTACTGCCACTGTATCTTTTAAATTGTGAACTAACTTCTTGCCACCTACTGTTGATACTATAACGCACAGTTTCGGAGTATCCAACGTTCAATCTCTTTAATTCAACAGCTAGCTCGTTCAGTTTATGAACCTGTTCTCGCTTAGCATCAAACTCTACTATGAAGGACTCTAATTGGCCCTCATAGTTATTCACTTGTTCAAGTTTCAATGGCACATCTCTGAACCAATCTTCAAACTCTACCACCAAGTTGTTGTATTGCCGCAACATATCTTCGCCCCGTTGTGCTTGTATTCTTCTTGTTTCAATCTCTGACATAACTTGGTGCCACTTGCTCCTCAACTTGTCCTGATGTTCATTCTTTATCTTGTCAGCTCTAACAGGATCAGATGCGTGTACTGTCATGACTAGACCATCGCCTTTGCTAATCAGAGCTGCTGCGTCTGGTGCAAGACTGCTAACTTCACCTTCCAGTACCTGAAACATCAAACGCATGTAAACATATAAATAAAAAAATTTTAACAAAGGAATACTGCAAAATTATATTGTATCTGTACAAACCTCAAGACGCTTTGCAGGATCTTTCTCATTGCTAATGCTACTAATGCTCATAAACATAACATCCATTCTGTGTAACATTTTCTGTGCAGACTGTTCAAACTCTAGAATACATTTTTCCAGACCAGTTCTGGACAAGGACGTTAAAGCCTTGAAAGGTCGTCTGATACCTAACATCTTGGTCTCGGATCTTTGCTGTGATTCTTGCGATAACTTTTCGGCCTGTATCTGCGCATAACAATACTGTGAAAGAAGTCTTGAACAAAAATAAGTAAACTATCTTAACACGTTCGCCACCAGTGTTCAATGAAACATAATTGCGAAGGTTGTTGTCAAAACGAACACTGATAGAAAACGTGTTAAATGTTATTATATGCCATGTTAACCATCACCTATCACTATTCATGTACATGGAATCGTTTTATTATGATTAAATAATTGTGACAAGTTATTACCAACAAATTATATTACAGACGCTATCAAATTTTCAATGGCAAGCTTGGTGCCATTAAAATTACCTTGCCCAAGAGGTGTTCAACATGTTCTCCTAAATTCGGGTCTTCCCCTTCTGAGCTGGAGCTTCCAACGTCATTTTCTGTGTCGTCGGAGAAAATTAAAATATCGTCAGTTTCTTTGTCGCTTCCGTAAAAACTTTCACAGTCCTCTAACGTATCATCTTTAGATATGCTTCGTGTGCGTCTGTACAACATAGTTCGGAGGCTCTTTTCAGAATCCAAATTCTCTTTTTCATTAGAACGTAGTTTGGAAGCCTGGGCGTGTCTATCGGATGCGGATTCTTTATCGTTAATATATTCTTTCCTTCGTTTCAGGTAACTGATTGGCGATGGAAATGCTGAGTCAGTAGTAGAATTAGTAGTAGTGGCATTTGATTTTGATTTGGTTTTGGTATCGGTCTCTTCAAGGATAAGATACTCGGCAACGCTGTCTTTGTCTTTCCACGCATACGGTACGGGCTCTTTGGTACTATTTACATTGCAATACAATTGTACATTTGTCGGCATTTTACTACTTTCTACTTTGATTAACCTGCTGCTCGTAACCTGACTGTTCGATTGCTCAGGGTCTAACTTAAGTGTCAACTTCTTCGTATTTTTAGCAGAATATGGATCCACTGGTTTAGCTTTCTTTAAAATGGGGATTAGATCTCTCTTTTTATGAATGATTTGCCCTCCGCTAGAAACCTTTCCTCTGGCTTCTTTGTCCTCTGTGTCGGTGTCTACTGATTCTGGCTCCGTCTCTGTGTCTTCGACAATTTCTACTCTTTCGACAACCTGTGGCATCAATCCTACGCTAACGTTTGCACTTGGCAATATTACATGGTCTTCGGGAGATGCGACAGACTTTTTAATCTCCATCTCTTTTACCTCTACGATTCGGAAGGGATTCGTTTGCGCATTGTACTCGTTGTAGGGTTTGGAGTCGCTTGTAATCAACGTATTGGAGGACACTTGAGAAAATAAGGTACTATTTTTCGACAGAAAGAACTCTTCGTCGGGCATGTAGACGTCTCTGTCAGGGGACGAAGAAGGCAAATCATCGTCAACGTGGACGACTTGAGGCTGAGAGGTTTGAACGACATCCGGTATAGAGCTCATGTCTAATTTTCGTCTAACGGTTCTACTAACGTCTACGATTTTAGTCTTTACTTTCTCGGACTTTGCAGAGGACTTCCTGCTTCTATGAACGATATCGATCGGCGAACTCTCGGGTGTGGTTTTAACATTAATTTGATTATCGTCAAACGCAGGATTCAGATATCCTATACCGTATATTTTCTCATTCTTATCAATTAATTTGGTCTCTTTTTTAACTAGCTGCACCGAAGTTTGTTCCGGTTGTCTGGACGGTTTAATGCGTCCGTAATTGTCTCTCCCCTTAGTCTCTCCCACCTTACTCTTTATTAATAAATTGTCTGTGATTTTGTGGATCCATTCCTGTGAAAACATGATAGGTAACAGTGTATTCATGGACAGGCGACAGTTAATTGAAAGAGCATGTTAATAGTGTGACAATATCAAGCGCATGGCCGAATGAAAGTGACAATGCAGTCTCGTTGTGCAAACAAAAGCTTTTTTTCTGTTGCATGTGTATTTCCATCACCAATACAAAAAAACTCGGAGCACATTTTATGCCATTCCTTATTGCAGTTTTTCCTGGCAAATCGTGTTCAGACCTCTTTAGGAAATTCTATACAAGGGGAGAGACAATGTCCCAAATAATTGACCAGTAACAATGCATTGCCATCTACCAAAGGTGATATCTGTTTCTCCACTAACAACAAGAATATTGTATGTACATAGCTAGAAAACACCTCTTGGACAAAGTATTTCATATACTTCACTAATACGCAATATAACTTACACATAGTAAATAGTGATTTGGTAGAAGTGTGCGTAATGATTAAACTTATGTAATTATTAAATGTAGTCAAGTATTTGTAAAGTGAAAGTTAATTACAGAATAATCAAGAATTAGATCGTTTGATTATAAATTGCTAATTATAATAGTAATGAGTTTTACAAGTCAAACAGAATATTTTCTTTTCAATGAGATATACGTAATGGTACTATAAAGCACAAGCATTACATATACCAAATGTTAAGATAAAGAACAAGCAATACAAGCCGTGAGAAAATAAGCAATGGATGATATTTGAAACTGCCAACAATTTACTTACTTGTATTCTGTTTGATATTTCTTCCCATTTGTTGCACACTTCTGCCACTTTTGGGTAGTAAGTATAACGTTGCAATTGGTTAACCTTTGGTTTTGCTTCTATCATTTCGCTTTGGACTGCCTGTGAAGAAACATCATTTTATCAAATTTTTGTGTGCAATTCAATTTACATAGATCTCCTTCGAAATCAATTACTGTGCAATTTTAAATTACCTTGCACTGTTCGAAATGATTTTCTGTTAATTGATCAACCGGGACATTATCCAGTTCATTCAACTTTTCTTCGACTTGTGAAAGCCACGCATTTATTTCGTCAACATTGGGTTCCTCCTGAAATTATATAAATGTATTCCATTAAATTAGTGCAAATATTCTTCAAATATAAATATTTACCTCCGAAGCATTGCACAGTTTCAGTCTTTTTTCGGTACTCGCTAATCTGGTCACAACGTCTAACAATTTCTCCTTAAGCTGCTCCAAACACCTTGGATCGCAAAGCTTGGAAAATTCTTCTTGAGATTTCAACAACTTATCTCTTACGACATTTAATCTTGGAATTACTTCCGTCATTGTTTCCTATTTAAATATATACTCAGATGTTTTCCATTCAAATATTTGAAATCTTGTGTACAGTAGGAACTTCATTAACAGGATTTCGATTATTGAAATAATCTAATATTATTTCGATAATCGAAATCCGATCGATTGTCGATCGGATCGATTTTTTCGATCTATCTTTTGGCTTGTAATTGTCTTCGAAATATCTGTATAGTACTATATAATAAATGATGTAAAAAAAATATAATTACACAACTATAGCTGTGTACTTATATAATGTATTTAAAATACAATATTATTTTGGTTGTTTCTTCATAGGCTTCGCTTTATCCGAAACATTTCACTTTGGATGAAGCCGGTTAATGGAGAACCTACTGTGCTAAGCAACATTCTGACATTCTTAGAAATATGAACCCTTTACTTACTCGAACATATATCGCAATGACGGGTAAATCAGGCATATTCTTTTGTTTATCTAACTCTTTGTTAATGCTATCTATGGACATGTTAATGTAAGACATATTCTTATATATGTCACGTGACAAATCCAAAGCTGTTTCCAACGCAGATTTTGACTGCGTTATATGCGATCCCAACTGCAATAAAAAGAAACAGTAAAACGTAGTCATCAGTATGTCTCCATGCATAATATTAACGACTAGATTGCAAAACTTTGTCTATGCATAACATATAAAAAATTGTTAAAGATTGTAAAATACAAGATTCAATAGGACCTGATGCAGTATCGTTTAATTAAAACTTCTTTACGTTTCATTTCTTTTAAATTTCTATATTCTATCAATGATCTATCCATGTTACCTTATTATACAATTCTTTCAACATATCAATTCTTTTAGAAAATTTCTCCGGTTCAGCAACGCTTTTCTCTTCAACTAATTTTCTGCCGGTGAGAATAATATTTTCAATCTCACTTTTAATTTCGCTCAATGTTTGGTAGAATCGCTACAAAACAGAAACAATCCATTATATTATTTTGTTCGAAATATTGTTTGTTTGAAAGGATGAAGAATGCTATTTGAATATTAAGTTACCAAACAATGCTTAAGTTGACCGTCAATAGCTTCCGGATCTTCCGAAGATAATTCCAACAAACACGTCGCTTCTTCTATTCCACGAAGTTCTCGCAAAGCACTGGATAATCTTGGCTCCAAATTGGTTGGGCTGCAGAAACGTTGAAATTTCTTTTGCACCTCGGAAAACGTTTGTTCTATCAGAGATAGCTGTTCTTGCAACCTCAGTGCAACTTCTTGTTTTCCAGCAGCTTTGTAAGATTCAATTTGCATTGCCATATCTTGAAGCGTGGATTGTTGATGTTCCATCTTCTCCATTAATTTCTAAAGATCGTAAAGATATTAACTTTAAATTATCATTTATTCTCAGTTCTTCTATGTTCAACTGTTAGTTACAATAAACTATTAATTACAAGCGAAATATCTTAAGAGTGCAATATAATCATAAATCTTCAACGCATACTTTCATATAGTCTAAAAACAAACTTGTTCGAGGAATGATGACATTCACTTTTCCATGCTCTTCCGTAGCAATACATTGCGAAGAATGATTTATTTGTATGTGGATTGTATAATTGTTTTATCGAAGTAGATAGACAAGAAATGAACGAAAACTTGATAACAGACCTGATAATCATGAGGTAAATCATCGGCAGTAAGGTCGCAGTCAAGAAGTGCAGTTAATTCAGAATCTATTTGCGTTAAGAAGTCTTGAAGAGCACGAATGCATCCTTCCGATTGCTGTGCTTGCTTCATTGATCCTTCAAGCAGTTTAGCCCGCTGCCCTGCCTACTCAAAATATAATTCTAATCTTCCACATAAGTTCATTAAACATATTTTACTATACATAAATTTGCAACTGCGAAATTAATAATATAATCGACCATTGAAATCTATAATCTATATAGCACGTAATCTATAGAAGAATATGCAAAACTATACAGACGTAAGTTCTCTTTTCAATTTGAAACATCTGACACAAAGAACCTCCAAAACTTAACTCGTAACATCTGATGAATCACAAGTAGACAAACAATAAGTATCAAGAAAAATAATTTATCAGAAGGATCACAGCAACTTTCCAAGCAAAATCAAACGGTCTTCAAAGATGTCTCAATGTGTATTTCTAAATTTGGTTTAGTAGTGATGCATGCAGTTAGGGATAAATACAATTTTGAATGTTAAACACAAAGTTTAGAAAAAAAATATTAACATCTGTAGCATTTTGAATGTATACATTTCATAATGGATATCAAAACTTAATGTTATCTACGTATGCATATACACAACAGCCCCGTACCTGATTATTCAAACTCTCCCAACGATCCGTCAGGCTCTCAACGTCTGATTGAATAGATTGTGTCATGATATTACTTTCGATCAGTTGTTTACCGATTTCTTGGATTTTCTCAAGCCTCATTTCCGGATGATTTCGTATGTAATTCTCCAAATCCTTTTCAAAGCAATATTATATTACGTTTCAAATATAAATTATGCGCCAATGCAGTCCTTCATACGACTTATACTTACGTCTAGTTCTTCTGAGATTTCTTCAGCATCGGTAGCACTTTCTGTAGATCTCTTAAGTCGTTTGTCTAATTTATCTAGCCAAGCACTTGCTTGTGCAACCAGAGCACGAAACTCACCGTACTCATGGCTAGCGTTCTGCAAGTGTCTGTACCGCTCGTAAATACGATCTGTAACGTCAGTCCATCGAGCGTTCAAGAACGTAAAACGTCTACCAAGTTCTTGCACCGAGGATCCTTCTGAACTCAACAACTTGTCATTGCCCATTTCATTAAGGTTCCTGAATTCTTCGACTCGTTTGTCAATCTTTTCTTTCAATGATTGATATCGTCCACGAACTTGAAACAGTTCTACTGAAGATGTTATTTTTGTTTCAGCCGGTATTTCTTTCTCTAAAGCTGACAGCCACTTTGTAAAGTCTTCTATTCCATTGATTATCTATATCATTTGTTAAAATATATTAAATATTGTATTGCCAGGCTTAGAAAAAGTATCTAACAAATTTTTACTTCTTTATATATCCCAATTCCCTGATATTCCCTTCTTCTAAAAACTCTACAAACTCGATAAAACTTGGACCAAAATCTATAAGACAAATTCGTTCATAGAACAGAAAATTTGCGTTGGGAATTCTTACAATAATTACCTCATCGTTCTTCTTTAAAGTATCTTCATATTTGTCGTTCAAACTTTTAGCATCGTCTACAATGGCATTCCATTTATGTGAAATAACTTCCAATTTATTATTCAATACACTTGCAAACTTCGGCTCGGAATTTTCAAGTAATCTGTTCGTTGATGTTTGCAATTTTTCTATCTTCGGTTTCGTTTGATTGATACGCTCCGAAAGATATTGAACCTTTTTCAATCCCCGCACCATAGCTTCAACGTCGTTGGTTACACTCTCCTTTGATAGTTCCTCCAAGTATTGATACGAACTCTCGAGCCAATGTTCGAGCTCAGAAAGTTCGTTATTGAACACTTTCAGACACTCTATATCTACAGAATAACAAAAGTTACATTTTTAAAACTGTTACAAATATTTGTAGAATTTAAATTCTATAAGTATACCTTTTAACAAATTTTGCTGACGCTCTTCTAATATTATAGGAATATCGCTCCATTTTGTATTAAGATCTTGCAATTCGTCCTTGAGTCTTTGCCCCTGGGAATCCCCGCTAGTCTTCATGATTAATTCGTGTCCAACAGTGTTTACATAATTGAATATCTCTTGGTGTTCTTTCAGAGCTTCTTGAAGATTACTGAATTTTCTTAATTGCTCCGCCATTGCCTGGTCATCTGACATTACTATATGCTCGGACAGCAACGTACTCTCCACGTTGTTAATAAATGCAGTGAGATTGGCAATTGCGTCAGTGTATTTCTTTGGCGGAATTTTATCCACGGTTTCGTTTATTTCAGCTAGCTTCTCGGATAATCTAAAACAAAATTCGAAAATTGAGCTAGCACTTCGTTAAAATGTCAACTGGACATGCAAAAAATTATTTACGTTTTATATAATGTTTCCCAGTTAGTAACGAACATTTGTACATCCGCGTTCAAGTTGGAGTTTTCGTTCGTAGCGGTTGAATTTTTCAGCAACTCGTTCGATTTCTCCATCAATTTCTTAATGCGTTCTTCGTGAGACTTCATTGATTTTATTTTCACCTAATTTTTGAAAACGAATATTTGAATGGGCATGTTGTTCGATCATTTATACATGATTATTTATAAAATTATTTAAAATAGTTACCCTAAACGGTTCAACTTGGTTGTTTCCTTTATTGGAATCCAACCATTTGGAATAACTATCTAACATCAAATTCAAACTAGCCAATTCTGTTCGGAACTTTTTCACTTCTTCAAGATACTCTATGCGAGATTTGATTTCGTCCAAACGATTATTAATTGCTGACCAACAATTCTGTACATCTTTTAATTTTATTTCATCTTCTTCTGTCGACTCGTTTGCGTTCTTTAATTCCTCGAGAAGTTGTTTGCCCAAATCCAAAACATTGTTATAATCAGCTTTGTGCACTTCTATATCAACTATAGTGTCATTGTAGACTACTTTCTTTTCTTCAATGCTTAATTCATCGAACACCCCTTCAGACCGACCAATTTCCAAGTCGACGTAATCAAGCCACTTGTAGAGATTATTGAGAGCAGACTCAAATTCCTGCCTAACCGTGTTATCCACACGCCGTTTCTTTGAGTCACTATGTGGAGTAGACTGAAACGAAAATATGTAATATAAGTACATTGTACTAGGGTAAATGTGAATAATTACTCTACGTACAACATTTTCGACAATATTTTTAAATGTACTTACCGTAGCTGTAATTTGTTCTTTGTAAGCAATACTTGTTACTGTTTCAGACATCCAGTCGTTACCTGAAATCACTGTTACCTCCCTCTCAGATGTCATATCAAATTCGAATCCTGAACTTGTTATCTATCATAATAAAGAAGAAAGAAAATAATATGTTACACGAATTAATAGATAGAAAACTAGTACTGTTCAACTAATATCAAATTTTGTTACACTTCTAATTTTAAAGAATTTTGTTCACTAAATACAAGTTTCTTAAACATTTCTATCCTTCTATGTGTAGTTGTTAAAAAATGATGCAATTCAGACATTTTTGTGATTTTTTAGTTTGAAAAGTTTGTGTGTTTCAGATGCAATATTAAAGTATACAATTCTTCACTTGTTTAAAAGTAGAAATGGGCATCGTTTTTAAACATTGTTTTCTTTTGACAAGTACATATGAAAAAAAACATCATTTACAGATTTATATTGAACGTGCAAAAGTCTAAAGTAAACACTTATCAAAAATTGTAAGTCCAAATATGTGATGAACAGTGTGATTTATCAAGAATTATGGAATTCTTTCACATTACCCTTTGAGTCTGAACTTCCATTATTTGCCCTACTGCTTCCCATCTGTCCTGCAAATTCTCAATATCTTGCAATACAGTAACACACTCGGAGGAGGTGCTCTGACCCTCTAACTCTTGGACTGACTCTTGCAAGGAAGACAATTTCTTCTGGTTCGCGTCCATTTCTATTTTCAGTATCTGCAACTTCTTAATTCTCTCCAATACTTCACCAATTTCGGACGCTGGATTCGCTTCCATTTGTTTCAGAGTGATTTCAGTTTCGTTTAACCATGAGACCAGTCTTTTGTAATCGTCGTTTATATTCTGCCAAAGCTGAGAAAGCGACTGCAAACGCTGCCGCCTTTCCTCCTTCCACTTGCAAATGTGCGTCCATCGTTCTCCAAGAGCGGACAATTGGTCCTCCATTTGAGCGTAAACAGCCTCCGAGTTTTCCTCGTCCACAACAACCACCATATTCCTCATGCCATCGACAACTCCTTGCTGCGCCTGGATATCTTGCTCTAATTCACTTAATTGTTTCAGATGTTCGTCCAAGGCAGATGGGTTCAATTCAGCGGCTGCCATTCGTGAAATTCGATCTTCGGTTTTTGTTAACCATTCTCTTAGATCGTCTAACTGGCCTTGCTGCATCTGCATCAGAACCTGCAAACGTTTGCAAATTTATTTATAACCGCTTGTGTTTTAATCTTTTATTAGTGCTATTACTGTTACAAAATGTAACTGTATAATTAACACCAAACGTACCAAATACATGTTGCCTTATAAAGATGACAAGATTTAATTTGTTTAGACTTTGCGCGGTTCTTGTTGTAATGCGTGCTCTACTAAAGATATTTATTGAATCATATCAAACTCATCCTATCGAACTCATATCAAGAATGATAGTTTTCTATTTTGAAGTTCAAAAATAATCTTCAAGACCCTAATTCAGTTTAAACTGATTAACTTCACTTCGTTACGAGTTGAGATTTCAAAATGTACGTAAATTTTAAATATACCAAGAAATTGAAGGCATGTTTCTACTTAACCAGAAGTAAGTAGTATTCGATAACTTCCGTACCTCATGAATCTTAGTTTGCCTCTCCATCGCCCGCATGCGAAGCCCTTCCCACCGAGAATTCAATAACGACATCTGAACACGAACTTCGTGTTCCTCGTCTTTGTGTAAGCCGCCCTCCGCTAATAATCTTGCACCCTCTTCCAAGACAGCACCTACTCCGTCCTGATGACCAGACAGTTCCATTAAAAACGTCTCGTGTTCGTGAAATTGTTGCTTCAACACTTCCAAGCTGGAACCCGGTTCCGGGGCATGATTCAGTTTATCCTCCGCCTCCAAGAGCCAAGTTAAAACTTCTTCGAGGGCAACCTGATAACCACCGAGCTCCACCGACACATTTGTGGCTAAACTCATCGGCCTCGACGCCGGTGCTCCGAAATTTGTGAAGGACAATGGGTTCTACGGTAGAAAAGTGTTCGAAGCTTTAATAACGTGTTATAGCCAAGGAATAATCATTGAGTCATTGCAAAAGTCTTGGACGGTGTTATTCCTGTGACAATGGGATTGTATTGAACAAATGGTATAAAGATATGGAAGTAATTATTATTATTATCATTATCAGAAACGGCAACTACTCAATCGACTAATTGTTACATTTTCTGTAATAAAGAGCAAATTAAAAATAGACCGAAAATTGTATCAAGACTTCTGCGACTCAACATGATGCTGTTTCCTATCTGTCGATGCATGATTATTAAAATGATTGCTACCTCGGCTCCTGGCGTCGTAACCGGACTGCCATCGCTCGCTACGGAAAGATCTAACTCGCCTATGTCATCTCCGGAATGAGGTAGCGATTGGAAGAGACACATTACGTACATCATTATCGATTTTTTATCCGGCACGGATGTATTCACGTCTGCAAAAGAAATGTAAATTTAATGCATTACATCGTTATTACGGCCTATTACACTCCGCTGCTAGTTTATTATGTTCTCCTCTTTTCTCTAAGAATTTCTTTAGCTAAAACACAGTTATTAGATTGCAAATAATGATGCAACATGCACAGCTAGTCCGCCCATCACTCAGTTTCCGAATCTGAAGAATTTCTTTAAAAAATCGTTATTCAAATTCCTGTCCAAAATATAATCTATTGAAATATAAATATAAATATCTATGTAAGAAATTCTTTGAGAAAACGACACTTCGGTCACGTCTCGAATTGAAATCTGCTATGGAAGCATCGCTCTACTACAGGTGGATGATGCAGTCCAAAGGACACTTCGATTGTGTCCCGACTTGTGATTTATTGCCAAGGGATCAAGGATATTTACCCTCTGGATCAAGCAACCGTTCAATGCCCAAATGTTCCTGAGCAATTCGGAACGCATGGTCTAGCCTGGCGTTAGGATGTTTGCGAGCTATATTGTTAAAATCGAACAGATGCGGTTTCCTTCTGTGAAGTATCGCATTGAAAGCGAGACCATCTGACCAAGACGTGGTAAAGTTTTTGATATCGACTCCAGGATAATTCTGAAAAATATCAACGGGGTATAAAAAAAAAGATCTGCTATAGCAGGTGCACAAAAAAAAAATAAACGTGCGCGTTGTCTTTCTCGAAGCGGCGTTTCACCTGCGAATTCTGACGACACCATGCTAAAAGTGTTTTTTCCAGATTTGTTTGTTGCAGTTCTGTCATTAGATCCTTCAGATGATAATGTACCTGCATAAATAAAGTAATTAGTACTCGGCGGGGGAGCGAATCTCTATTCGGTGCACAGATATAAATTCTGTCTAATGCGAACCAGATCGATCGTGAAACTGACCTGCCAATGTAAAATAATACTCCATACTAATCCCAACGTTAGCTTAGGATTACCGTCAACGATATCGTTGCTACTAATATTTACAAGTTTCACCTAGGAAGTACATGAAACACAATTAAACGCACATTCATTTTCTTTGCGACGGTGTATGTACCATTCATGTGGACTTACGTTGTTCTGTTCAAGAATTTGCAATGCCTTATTAACATTGTTCAAGTGATGCACTCTCATTCGACCGCGTTCTCTTTTCTGCAAAATAGAACCGTTTAATTGCTTGAGAAAGCACCGAGTCAATTGTTACGCGTTTCTGCGTGGCTTGATGTGTCTGTGCTCATCGCCGGAAAAAGATTCGTAAATTATACGATTTATAAAAAGAACGAAAGTCATCGGCTGTGTCTTCGGGAATACATACATGGAAACACCTATGAAACGGAGTTAAATGAACGGGCCAACGCGGACTTTTCGTTAGGCATGTTCGTGTACGCCCACCGTGCGTAGATAATCGTCGCGCTTATGCAAATATTCGTAATACTCGATACGCGCACCTGACTTGAATTCTAATTTATTTGTTAATCATCGCATACTTACGTAAACTTTGGACGTAAGGACTTCTAAAAGGGACAGTAAGCGATTGCCATCTCTTAAATCGAGGAATAAGTCTGTAATTGGTTCGTGTTGATTCTACGAAGAATATGAGTACTCGTTAAATCCATAATTCATCGAAATACCAAGTAAATAAAAGCATTTCTAATTTTACAATTTTCTAAACATTTTGATGGAACTGAATTCCAATTCTTTATCAATGCTTCGTACAGAGTGTTTGATTACGTTATGATCCGAAAATAAAAACTTACCTTCAGCAGCTGGGAATTTATCCATTTTGTAAACGTTTTCTTCTGCACATCTTCTCGTTCGTCTGTAAAACAGAAATACGTTGAGTAATAGTACTACAAAATACTACGGAAGATATTGTGTATTGGCATCGCAGTGATCTCGCGCATTAAAAAAACGCATCTCCAACAAATAACTGTTTGCTTCCGTGATAACAGTGGCAGAGATCCACTATCATTCAGACGCCGTCGCGAAATTATTGTCGACATGGCAACGACGGCTCATCGTCTATCGCGTTGACACTCATTGACCCCGGTAGATGCAGCAGTAAACTCTCGAAATTTAGGTCGACCAACAGAAAGTTATAAGCAGGGTTGTTAAATACCTGTGACACTCTAACGACCAACAGAAAATTCTTCTTTTGCATTGAAAAAAATTGTAAATCTCTAGCAATACAGTACTTTATCATGAATAAAGAAAAAAACTTATCGGACTCCTTATTTGCTTTAAAAAAAAAAAAATTCACGTTCCCCAAACACAGAGACGATAATGATACTCCCGAAGCAATCATTGATTTCATTCATGCTCTTCGTACGCTATACTATGAACCCGCGTTAATCGTCGCCGTCCGTATCTCTCGAACGCTCCAAATAATTGCAAGACGAAGCATCCCGAACCGATTAGCCTAATTTGCATCGCGAGGGTACTAATCACGGTCTAATCGGGCCCCCTCGAGCTACGCGTCTATGTCTGGACACGATATACTAATTGCTCATTTTATATTTCGTGAAAATGCTAAATGGTGTGCGGCTCGACGAGCAGCGTGGACGTCACCGGAGGAGAATGAATGAACGGAAAATGCTTATCTTACGATAGAACGAGTACAAGATAGCGGGAACGGTGGGAGGCAACGAGCGACGGAATTCCGAATGCCGATCACGTCGTCGAAGTAAAGTATGCCGTAAGATACGCGCGCGAGACTGTCTTGTGTCTTTCCTGGACATGGGTCAGTGATGGGACCAAGTGGATCGCAAGTTCCACCGAAACTTCAACGAGCACGCTGCCATTGACAAATATTCGAGGAAGTGTCGCCAGGTAAGGACTTATTCCCCCACTCTAATTTCCCCTTCTACCGCATATTCCGGCACTGGCAGAGAGAGAGAGAGAGGGTAACTTTTTCCCCTCGATTGCTCCCTCCCCTCATCTGGCGACACTGATTCGAGCTTGAACTCCGTTTGTCTATTCCAGTTGTACGTATACTTCAAATAAATAGAATTATTTACTATTCGCTATTTGTAATACTGTTTTACCCAGCTTTCTCTTATACTTCCGTAGGGAGCTGGCAAAGTCCGGTTTCTTTTTGATCACACCTCGTGTGTACGTCAAACTTGGACCCATCGCTAGCATCAGGCAACGTGGAGAGGTTTCCTTACGAAACCGTGCCGCTTCCGAATATGGTGCATCGAGTTCTTTTCTGCCGGCATGGCAGCGCGATCTCGCCAGTTTTCTTTCCGTGGTGACCGGCGTCGCATATTCGCCGAGAGAATCTCTGCAGTTTTGTGTCAGAAAACGGAACGACGACACACTGGGTGCGGATCCGATATCATGGGCAGGGCAATCAATGCGGCGATCCCCCCTCGTAAACCTTATTTCGCTTGATGGATCGAATGGTAGATGATTTCGAGAGTAACAGTGCATTGATAACGCGGAATGCCGACCTTCTTATCGTACTACCCACGAGAAAACAGTAACATGGATTTATTTTGTTTGAATTGCTACAGTTCACTCTTACGTTGGAAGAATCATTGCTAGACATCGGATGTTTATGCAATTTCCAATTTTTATGGAAACATTTTAAGAAAGTGGAATGAAATAAAATCCTATTTTTAATGGAGACAGCCTTTGTAGATCCAAAGCAAATAAAAATCGTGTTAAATTCTCTCGAATTTTATATTGTAGCATTTTTTGAACATTTCGAGAAGCCATAAATGCATAAAGATCCGCTGTCTAATCATTGCTCTTCATATTTGAAACTGTTCGACAACATTTTAAAAAGATTAGTTACAAATTGTTTATTACGCGAATAACCTTTATTGTAGTGACCAGGGTTGGACACATTTTGTTATAATGAATTCTTTCAAATACTTCCGTACAAATTTTTTGGTAAAAAATTGTTCTGTTCATACTCGATTTATTTTGTCATATAGAATCGGCCTTCCTTTATTGTCGCAATAGAATAATCCTTAAACTACCAGCCAAAATAAAGGTCAACAGAGTTCAACAAACTCGAGGAACATAGGGATCTCAAGCTAAAGGTGGTACGAATTATAAAATCGACACTGCTTGTAGTTTGTTCAGTTGGAAGAAATGCAGATTACATTTTCGACGGATTTTCTCGCATCGAACACCACCTCTATCCGGTTATACCACGAATTCAGGGCCGCACCCTGGCTATAACGCGACTTCCTGCGGCTACAACGCGTTCTACGCGACGGAGAATAATGACCGATAGATCTTGTTCGATGGAGATGAATGTTGGGTACCGTAACGCTACAGGATTCAGAAAGAAATTGGCTATATCGCAAATAGAGTAATGGTACTATTCGGATACCAATGCCGAACGACCGCGCGATAATGATTCTTCGCGCAGAAAATAATTTAGGGAAATTTCCGAGTATTTCGTGAAATACACGTGTATTGAGATCTGCCAGGCTTGTTCATTTTATTTCATTGCAAAAGTCTTGATGCGATTTTCGATTTATTAATTCCAGGGTAGTTTTATTCGTTCCAGGGTAAAGAAAGGATATAAAAGAAAAAGTGGAGAGAGAGAGAGAGAGTCTCACTTTCCACGAGCCACCTGCAAATTCCGGTTGCTCCTCTCTTTAATGGAACTGCATACTTTCCTCGAGTAAATCGATTCCGTGCTTCGAGCGGAATGACATTAGAGGAAAGTGTCCTAAGATTAAGGGGTAGGATACAATCGGTGAAACGAGCGCAAAGCAACCCTTTTCTTCAGTTACACAGATATTTCCAAGTCAAACATTTTATTTGTAGTCAGTAGTTCTCTTTTTGTGGTTCATGTCAGTGTTCGAGTACGTCACCTTTTAAACCTAGATAAACCAAGTTAACTAGGAATAAAACATTAAATATTTTTCTAAAATACTGACAAAAATTATTGTCACGTGTTATCTTCAACCTTAAGTGTGAATACTATAGGCATTAATCATCTAAGTAATGGCTCATAATATCTAAATAAATAAATTAATAGATTCTTTAATGTTTCAGCATAGTACTCTATTTCTAATACATCAAAATTAATGGAAACTGTAATTTTGTAACATGACAGATTTAGTAAATATTAGTATGTTGTCGCATGAAAATTCTGTCATTCCTAGGAACCCGGCCGTGGGGGTGGCTCCGCTAAACCCATGAGACAGGAGCGTCTTATGCATAGGAACCCGTGACAGTTACTTTCAATGAAACATTTTAATGATCCACTAACGTTTTAGAAACTGTCAAGCCACGCTTCATCGTTTGTAAACATTACGGCTAGTAGTTTAGAAGCTTGGCTTGGTTGGTATGGAAAGCTCGTTTTCGATGTACCAAGGATTGTGAAGAGTATATCAACTGAATAGTTATGAACGCAGACCACATGTTTATTCTCGAATCGTTAGTCTTCCCAGAGTTAAAGCGTTTTTGAAGTCTCAAACAATTAAAATTCTATACAGAAAGATCTAATCGAACGGAGGTTGCGGATCGAATGCGATTATACCGAATTCCAACATTTTCTGGAATCGAGAGTTGCACGGAGTAGACGCAACAGTTTATACATGCACATCTGTTCGCTCGTTTCCGAACGTAAACAGTAGTGAGCGGACCATGAAATAACGGGGAGAGCCGCGCACACAAAGACACTTTATTCTAAAAGTCTATGCACGCGCGGGCTCGAACAAATTATACTTGCTAATAAATAAAGAGAGACGCGGAATTCCGCCGGAATGAAACTGGTTTTTAAGGGGATGAAATAAAATGGCATTTAAGTGACCGAGCTGCGCAATAAATTTCGGCCGCGATTACTCTTCATTTCGGCGCTCGATATCCGATTCAACCGGGATTCCGGTCTGAATGCTGCCGCTCGAGTGGATTTCAAACCGCCGACAAATTTCAGCCACCCCCTCGACGATTCGCGAGGGTTGAACGAACCGCAAGTTCGGGACGCGTAATGCTGTTAACGCCCCGATAACACATCGTCGCGAAAACAGTGGCAGCCATCTGAAACCGCCGCTAAACTTAGCTAAACGCTCGCTAACATGCGGTCTCCTCGCCGCTGTACACACATTCATTAGAGCAATTCAACGAAACAAACAGCTCTCGCGGAGGAGGTTCCCCGCTGACGCCTGTCCGTCTTTTCTGAAAAGGAACCGGGAGACCAACAGCGATCGTCGCCCTTTTCAAATTGTCCGAATATCACTATGAGTCACTGTGTACACATAGTTTCCCCGTTCCGCCGATTACATACCTTGTCTTTCACGCTACGGAATAATCGCTAGTGTAAAAACCTGACGCACGCCTGGGCACGGTCTTTCACCATTGCAACAATCCGCAAAGTGCCAACGAATCTACAAGTCGACTTCCTATAAATATGAGAATCGCTAACCGTACGCGATTCCAAAGATTTTGTGTGTACAAACGTGGAGATATTAATCATCCGATTACATCAGCGATCATTGCGCCACCGATACATATTGCGCTAGGTTTGCAGTATCGTTGTCGCGACTCGATCTCGAGTGTCGGTTACCTCAAGGACGCAGGATTTTTGTGCGAGTCGACGTCCACTCGCTGGAGAAATGCTCTCCGTCCATACAGTCCGCGACAATACTATAGGACATCACTTACAAACGAAATAATTATGTGTTAATACTTTCGAAGAATATTTCATTGACGATCTTTTCCTTTTCACTGTTTGCGAGCAACTGTCTTACAGATTTGTCGCGGCCGACAAGAGGTCAAAAGCTTGTGTAGCTTTCAAGTTCATAGAAATTCGAACGAAAACAGTGCGTGGAACGACGCCACCAGAAGTAAATAATAACACTCTGCATGAAAGACGATGAAATTTTTTCATATCATACATTATTATTTCGTTTTAAGCGATGCCTTAGTATTGTCGCGGACTGTATATCATTTGCGTATCTCCCCGGGCGAATTGCACGAATCGAGTCGTAATTCCACGTCGCGACGGTCTCTAGCCTGTCTTGCACAATTTCGTAGGAACGCGTCGAGCCGATCAAGTTCGAATTGACAACGTAACACCACCCCCTATCTCTCGCACAGTACCGTACGGCTGAAGGATCATATGGTCAAGGGTGCCCCTCCAAACCAAATTGATTTTAGCCACACCAGTCGATAGGGTCCTCTAAGAAAACCCTGTGTGGCGAGTTTCAAGTCGGCAACCCTACCGCAAGGGTAGTGCTACGGTGAACACGGTTTCAACGAATTATAACTTCGTTTCATCTATTCTGTTCAACAAAACATTAGGAAACAATTCATGAACATTCCTTCAAGTAGCACGTACGACCGTGAATTTTTTCACGGCAAACTTGATTTTCAAAAAACTTCAGAATCTTCAAATTGCTCATTTGATACTGTGCGGCACGTCGCCTGTTCGTTAAAAAGATGCAGATGCCGAGAGAAAATGAGAAGCGGCAGTTCCGAAAGACGCGATAAAGAGCCAGCGGGTGAACGCGCGTCGTTGTCGTTTCCCGATAAATTACCTCGATTTCGTTGTAAATCCTGACCCGTATCGCGCGATCGAGCGGCTCTTAACCCTCGCCCGAGAAGAAAATTAGTCTATAAATATCCAACGCATCGGTTTCTCTCTTCCAGTTATTATTAGTGGCCCGCCGTTTGTGTCGGAAACTTTACGATCGTAAGACACTACCCCTATTTCGGTGTCTACTCCAATTTTGGACGCGTCGTATCCTCGTTATCTGTCCCTGAAGCGATTCAAAAATGAGGACAGATGCTTGTGCATCGAGTAAGCGAATGCACCAGGAGGTAACTATAAGGTCGTTGCATATGAACTGTCCGGTTCGTAGCAGTAACTCTAAGCAAATAAAACTCATTGCAAATGCACGTAATAATGATAAACAAATAACTACTTTTTGTCGTTTGAATAAAAAAGATCAGTCAATTGGGTAAGGGACCCAATTACTGTGCCTATTTATTGGTACCCCCACAGTAATTGTGGGTCCATTACCCTAGTTCTAAAAAGATATCCCGGAGATTTGTCTGACACAAACGCGAACAAACCCCGTGCGAAACCATTTTGAAATAAATCTCATTGTGTATCATATCTGATATCGTACTTTAAACGCAATGTAACCTTCGATATCTGTCCCTAAATATTCTTACAAATATTTATGCACCGACAGTCTACAAAGGTTCAATGCACTAATCTTCACGGTCATTGGTAAAATCTGGTATAATTAGATTATCCTTGGCCCCCGTCCACATACTACTTGCGACCCATTACAAACACAATGAATTTCATCCAGTTAAGGGTACAAACCCGTCTGGTCACGAATCATTAATCACAATGACAATTCATTTTCATTGGAATCCTTCATGAGCATAGATATCAACAAACTTCGCTATCGTGAAATTTTAGTAAAGTCAAATTTTTCGGCTTTCGCGTGTGTACACACAACGCTTCGAATAGGGCGCATTAGAATACGAAATTTTATTCCACACACATTCGCCTTCTTCTTGCGCGTGCCTTTCTTTGGCACAGCTCGCCCCGAAGCAGAGAGTAATAGAAACACTCCCGGCAAAGAACGTATCAAAGCGTTGGAGATTGTTAAACAAGCAGACTTTCTTATTTGGGCCAGAGCGCGTTTCCCTCGTTTTCCGGACACGGTGCACTTTGAGCTAAAAAGATCGTGCAGAACCGTTCGCGCAAAAGCTTTTTAGAAGACGCTTTTTTCGACCAGCGTCGCGTTTTTCATTCATTGTTGCTGCCGCGGGACGCATGTGGGGCAAGCAGGGTAAACGCTCTGCAAACAACACTGGCGATAGAGTCTCGGATCACTGCCGGTGTACAGCCGCCAAACAATCGTCTAAACGAGATGACAATGCGGGTTACGTCTCCTCGCCGTCATTGGAACGCGTGTCGTTGGCCCCTAAACGCATCAACCGAAGTTCGCGGGTCAAACGAGTTGATGGGAATGCTTGGCGCTAATCAGACTGCCCTACTATTTCACGTAGACCAACGGCAACTGAGCCATCTTCAAAGAACGAAACAACTTCCGCGACATTTCTTGAAAGAGTACACACGATGCTTTAAAATAGACTCTGTCTATAATATTCCAAATGTACAGCGCCGGGACGAAAAGATAACGCTAATATTTTTTTTTCTCAAATGCTACTATAAACTGAAGAAAATTAATAGTTTAATATGTCTTTGGACATGCCTGTACGCAGACCATGGCACTTGTGAAACAACGTTATTTGAAATATTATTTCAATTATATCATGTTATTTTATTTGACAATTACTTCTATGCTTCTCTGTTCATTTTTGAAATAACGCTGCCTGAAATATCATATGAAATATTATAGTGAAAAATTAAGCTGTATGATAGATTTGGAAGTAGCAAATCACATGACCAGTGTTTGATTTAAGAACGAATAATACTAACATTTTTCAAAAGCACTTATAGTAACGTTTGGAGAAGCATCTGACATGTTTAAATTCAATTTAATGGATTTTGTGTTGCAAACTGTATTATGATTCTAAAAAAATATGGTTACTAGCCCCGACAGAGTAGAATACTCTTTCAAATTGTAAATGAATGCCTTGTATTAAAAGGTACAAACCGTGTCCACTGACAAAGTAAATTCATTGAAATCACGGGAACAAAGAGACCATTATTTTGACAAACGTCCAATGAGTCATCGCTTCTACAACGTACAGTGCATTAATGATTCTTGCCGGTTGTGGCTGGACAAACGGCAAGTAATATTTGAGAACACTGCGCTTATAAACTTCACCGTTTTTTTTTCTTCTTTTTTGAAAATATTCGCGTTCATTTTAGACGCAAGTAAAACACACTGCACAACATATAAAAAATGAAAGTTGCAGCTATGATACAATTATTCACGCTCGATGCGCTCAGGTTCACGCGATGTCCGACACAAAGAGGTAGCCAGCGTTAATTATTATAACAATGATTGGATTGTTACTTATTCACAAGATACATGTTCGATAAAAATCTCACAAGTATTCGTTCCCTCGTTAAAAGCAAATATCTTTCTTAAACGTGAACCAAACAACTTTTTTGAGTTAGAAAAATTAGTTTACTAAGGTAAGGGGCCCAATTACTGGGCCCATATTAATCATACTTATTTTTAAAGTATAATGAATATTAAAAAAGAGATATATAACATATACGTGTTAGCTGATTTTAATGGAAACAAATTAATACCGCTTTTTTTAATAAAATATGATTGATATAGCCAAAGTAATTGGGTCCCTATATACGCAGTAATGCCAAGAATATTCGCAATTCTTATCACTATATGTATACATACATCGATATCACTGTGTTTTAAAAGTTAGTAAAATAGTGTTAATCTTTTTGCGTTTGCCTTAATTTTGGCGTCATGTGTCGATGAATTATCGTGTCAAATGACACGTTCGTTGAACCCTTCGCACTCAAGCATGCATTCTAATCTAAATGACACCGCTTGCGCAGCCCAATTATTCAAGAGACGCGCACGTGTACCGCACAAATTTCTTGCTGCGTGTATATCTTTCGCGTATATGGTAAATAAATATTCCGCAGATTAGATAAGACATGCTTTAGAAAAGCCAGATAACCCTGTTCCCTATTAACGGCAAGACTACGAAAATCTACAGGTAGTTAATATTGTAAAATTGTTAATATTGAAAAAATATTATTAATATTATTGAAAAAAATTCGTAGAAGTCACTTGTTTTTGCTACTGTTACCCGAAAAGCACCCCTTAGGGTCGACTCATATTATCCGCGCTAATGTAGTTCCGTTCAGCACCGATCAAACATTCTTTATTTAAATATAGGTGTTTATAGCATCCTTTCGTATTAGCACAGGCAGGTATCGGAAACTAAACAAAACAAAAAAAAGTACAGCGGATTCCTATTAATTGGGACCGGATAATTTATCGTAATTAAACTGCTGTCCCAACATAGCGGCTTACCGGCTCAAAAGTATTGTGTTCTAGCTTTTGTTTTCGGTATTTGTCCGGAATAAGCGAATGCCACAATTAATCAGCGTCCCGGAATCCACTGTATTATAACAGTGTTATTATTATACTGAAGTATTACATCATTATACTGAACGAAACCGTTCGAAGTCTGTATGAACAGTGTGAATCGACCTTTAAAGCTGGTAAGGAACGGACTAATCGTATTCGACAGTGTCACATCTAGCAGTAAACAAACCGATCGAGGCTAGCTGCCGGCTTTTCGAGGCGCAAATAAAACCTCTGTTCGCCGAACAATTCCTGCTATGTAAAAGCGAACCTGTCAAGTCGCCGAGCAGAGATAAGACGTAACCGCAAAGTAAATCGTGGTGTCAACTCACGTGACGCGACCGATTACCTAAGTAAAAGTAACACAACGATCGCCGGGATTCCGGGGCCCCGTGATACGTACACACCGCCCGGAATCGCGCGCGATGACGTACCTATATAAACGACTTCCATCTTGAGACGTTTGGTGGAGACGCAGCCACCGGATCGACGACGTCGACGACGTAACGATAGTAACGATGTATCCAATAACGTGTTAAACAACAAAATTATGATATCACACACCGATCACGTTCTGGCACCGTCTACGAACCAGCACGAACGAAACGCGAGTACTGGGGCACGTCGAAAGGTTTACCGCGTTCAGATCCACCGAGCCGAACCGATCTCGAGGATGAGGTTAGAAACGCGCGCGCGCACACACACCGCGCGACATCGACGCTCCGTGCGCGACACTTGTTGATTCGACACTGTCAAGAAGAGACCACTGCACCCGTATGCGCGCGAACACCTCGTCACTTGCACACATGGACTTTTAACTTTCTCTCTCGCTCTCTCTTCAACTCCTTGAGCTCTGTCTCTCGCTCTCTGCTTGTCCCACCGTTTCCACCGAGGATGGCGTTTTTTTTTCCCCGAGCCTTCACCAATCTTTGCCCGTGATTGAAGCACGAACCACGCGAAACCACGATCCTATTCGTTCCTTCCTCGAGCGAACGAACCAGAGAGGGACAGACAAAGGAAAGGGATCGAAGACGATGTTCACTGGAACACGATAGACGAACCACGACCGAAACAAATGTGTAAAGGAATACCGACAAACGTTCTCGCTCTTGTACGAACGTCAACAGAACGCACGAACCTACCACACACCGGCCGAGTCTTCGAGCGAACTGGCAACCTCGGACGCTCGGACGAGTAAGGCCCAACTTCCCCTCCACCCTCGCCGACCTCTACCCGATGCACACTCGATTCTATCTCACTCGGTCTTTCAACCTCCCTCGGTCCTTTTCGCTCTTTATCGTGGACCGTCCCTTTCCCTTGTTCGGGGACTTTGTCGACGACCACGTAGAAGACAATACGAGCGATTGTTGACATTTTATTGGGTCGACAAGTTCGGTCCAGTTTCGAAAAACACGTTCTAAGGTCGATTTATGTTGTTCACATAAATGCGGAACGGTTCCGTTCGGCACCGATCAGGTAAACATTCTTAAATATGTATAGATGTTTATATTATCCGATCGTATCAACGCATCGGAAACTAAACAACGTTTACACTATTTAATAAATAATTTGTGATTATCGATAATTTGGTTGTTAACATTGAATGCGATATTGAAATAGTAGATTGTAATTTTGCAAGTACATAATTTCCGAATGCAATGTGTTATATTATATAACGTTTACGCTATTTAATAGACAATTTGTGATGACTGGCAAATTGGTTATTAAAATTGATAAGTATGTACATATATGATTTCTTGGAGTATTTCGGAGTAACAGTTTTGGGTCCCAAAGAAAGGGACAATAATCAGGGACTGCGAACAGTGGAGTAGGCCCGCGGGCCCGTTCCTGGCGAACCGTAAGGCCCAATGTATCGCAGGTAAACAGGATCTCAGAAATCGAAAGAAGTGGTCTCTAGAATGGAACAGGTAGACGGACGGTGGGTCGTGCGTCCCCACAATGCGCACAACTCCTGCGTCCGTACCAATCATCATAACGAGATTATTTCTTTTACAATACCATATCATTGGTATACCGTGCAAAGACACAAGGAAAATTTATCGAGATTTAATTTACTTATTTACCGATTAAGTATAAAAGGTGAAGTCTGTTACAGTTTCGGACTGTTACAAACTTTGAATGTAATAATAATACAAATCAAAGAAAAACTATAAATGAAAAATAAAGAAAAAATTGTTTTTGAATTGTAAGGGATGGTTCTTTAAACTTAACTCTTTTAAGTCTACTCTAACTCTTTCTCTTTAAACTTCTTTAAACTTTTGGTCTAATACATGTGACTTTTATTTGTCATTTTCATTCATTAAAATAGGATTGAACATACCAAAGACTTTGACACATCAAATGAAAGAATTAATTTATACTAAAACGTCGATATTTCAGTTATTTCCTGACATAAATCAACAGTTCGGAGGCCCTGTCGAGTCGTGAGGTCAGAAAATTACTGCAATTCTTAGAAAAGCGTTTACGCTTTGTACTAAGACCTCCCACAGCGTTTCGCCTCCGATTCGTCCGCTAATCACATCAATTTTAGACATAGACATATTATCCTATTGCTTCTACCACTATGAAATGAGCAATCACGCAACGCAATTGGTAAATTTACTTACAAATATCATCGTCCATACTTGGTCCTTCAGATCTGCATTTGAAATAATTAAATAATTTATCAAACGCACAACACTTTATTACACTTGACTTAAAACATTGTACGATTCACTGCACTTTACGTAACAAATCTTCTTCACCATAATCGCGAAAAACGAGATTTAGATCGAACACTTATCGCACCTGTTTGTAGAATGTGAAAAAAATGAAGATAGTCAGTAATTACTCATTCCCCAAATCAAACAAATGAATAGTCAATATTAGGTTGGAACGAAAGTTCGTAGGGTTTTTAAATTAAAGTTCAAAGGTATTTCTTCATAGCTTCATTCAATAACACGATAAGTTACCTCAAAAGTGGTAAAATGTAATAGAACAGAATGGAAAAGATAATTGAATAAATATCTTAATTTTATCTTTGAATTTTAGTTTTAAAACGCTACGAACTTCCGTTCCAACCCAATACGTTTGTACGTATAGGGTAAGTTAAAATTCAATTTTGAAGTGATAGTGTATAAAAAGTATTCTATCGTTATTATGCGTTCCGGGTGAATTTAAAATCTACGTATAGAAGATGAAGATCTCCAACGTTTCGCGAATCGTGCAAGCACGTTTTTTAATCTATGTTAATCGTATTCTAATGGATAACACTTCCTGATTTAGTTGAAAAGGAACAACCTCGTTCCATGCAGTCTGTCGCGGCACTGTAAGGTATTGGGAAGCATGCTTCGTAGGCGATCTTCTTTGCAGAAGTCAGCGCCGACGCATCGAATAACGAATTTGTTCGAACGCATCGAAATGTAATGTCACAGTAACAACAGCTATTTATATGAAATATATTCAAAGAATTCTTCAACGTTGAACCCTGGATATTAACTAGAAAAGTGTTGGTTAAAGGATCCAATTACTTTGGGGGTACCAATTACGGTGCCTCTACAGTATTAATTACACTTGTTTTTAATATAAAATTTGATACATATATATTAACTGATCTTAATGAAAAGAATTTAACATCTCTTTTTTATTATTTATTATGCTTTAAAAATAAGTATAATTAATGTAGGCACAGTAATTGGTACCCCCGCAGTAATTGGATCCCTTGTCCTAATCTTCCGCAGGCAGCAACCACAACGCAATGTTCCTAAATGCGTCTTCCTGTTGCAATCGAATAATCAACTCAATAATAATTAATTCACTACATATTTTACACACGTCTATATGTTACTATACATATGGCACTCGACAATTATTTTGCGAGTGCGTCCCTTGACTAATATCGAAGAGATTTTGCAACTTGCACGTTTGATCGATTCTCAGAGGTTCACTTTATTTCACAGAGAAGTGAAATAAAAAGTTAATGAAAGACTTTTTATTGGACGCGTGAGAAAAGCATATACGGTTGTTCGAAGAATATACAATCAAAACGTTCGATTTGAAGGTATACATACATCCACCGCCCTTCCTTCGCGAAATGCACTTACCAGAAATATCGCACGTGTTCTAAAAATACCATCACGTGCGAATTATAGGAGGGAATATGAACAAAGAGTAATGCCTGCTAATGGATGCATTGCAAGACATGACGCGCGTAATAAACACTGAGCCAAATTAAATTACACGCACGGTACTTCTGTCGGTTGTGGACATTTTATGGCATAATAAAACAATAGTATAAAGCTTGAGATAATTTCAAGGTTATATACCTATCTTTAATATTTTTGATGACGAATGAATCTATGTGCATATGTATACGTAACGAAGATTTCAATGTTCGTGATTCAAAAGTGACATTCGTGGCTTCGATAGTCAACATTCGCGAGAAATCTCTAATAGAAAACGTTTATTAGAGGAGTCGTTAAGTTTCACGGACGGAAATAGATTTTTGTGAGTACTTCAAAGACTGCTCTTCAATCTGATACTTTACACTTTATAGTCTCACACTACGATAAGGCACGTCGTTGACAAGATTCGGTATTTTCGATTCACCTTGAATCGCCAATTGAATCGCGATCGAAAATCAAGCAATGTGAGAAAATAAAAATTAAAAAAAAATTATTTTTATAATTATTATTATAAATTATTTTTTTTATTATTATTATTTGATTGGTTTGTTATGTTGTTATTATTATTATTATTTTGAGGCTATTAAAATTGTTAGAGAAAGGAAGAGATTCCTAAGTTACTCCTGTTTCTTCGAACGGACGTCGAAATTTTACCCAAAGATCCGCAGTCTATTAATTACATGTAAACACGCATTCTTGCATGTTCTTCCAATAATGTCCACGATACAAGGTAAAACGCGATGCACTAGGTACACGTAATCATGTTGATCACTTCTATTTATAATTACGTAAATGACATGTGGCGTCTGTAGTGAGCGTGCTTTCCTAACGAGTGTATTATGCTAACGGATCTCCATAGAGTCTAATGAGATCTCGCACTGACATTTACTGTTCGGTGCATTCGATTTTTTCGTTATTAACATTTTCACATCGACGAACTAATTCCTTCCTGATATCGTCTATTAACGACTAGAACTTACATTTAATGCTGGTGATTTGCTCCTCGACATTTTCGCCTTGCCACGGGTCTTCCTCGATCCGAATGATCCAACGAATATTTCTCGGTTGCATCTTCGAAACACAAATCTGTTCACCGGTCCCACTTTCCGTTGTCACTTTCAGTTTTCGTTTGTCCGAAACGAATCATTGATCAGACAGCATCGAACTGCACGCGGTCTAGAGTGGTTCACGATAAATTCAATGTCGATGTCGATGTGTTGGTATCGGTATAGACGATTATTTTTTATGGATAGAGCGGTTATAGATAATGCGAGACAGAATGCGTTTCCTCGGCTGTAGTCGTAAATTCGACGTGCCGACAATTTTGCTCCTACAATCTTTTCTTTTTTTTTAGGGTAATCGAGCCATTCGAAAAATATTTACATAATCTACTAAAATTAATAGGAACTCGTTATCGTGACTATTATACAAGAAGAAATTGAATTAAGAGATTAATTAGAATTTTCTTTTTCTTTAATTTACGTGTATATTGAATGATTCTATATTTGAACTGGTATTTATTCGGTTATTCGCTAAGAATTAATTAACGCAACATTAGACTGCGGATTTTACGCATTTCTAACAAAAATGAGTAAATGAAATATAACACATCAAAGATTAAAAAAATTTATGAACATCAATATGTCATCATCAAACTATAGAAATAATCAGAGGAAGGAACGAATATTTATTCCATTCCTAGTACTTTGCAATTAATGAAGACAATGTTTGTTTTGCACAAAAATTTGCAGTGTAGTTATTGTCAACGTAAAACTCAATGAATGTTCACACCATTGAATCAAGTATAGCAATAAATCCAATTTAAGTGTGTTAGGATACATACTCTGTACACTCTCGTAGATTACCATTTAATGTAAATGAACACAATGTTATTGTGAATTCGCAATTCTTCATCTGTTCTATAATGTATCTGCAAATAACTGAAATAACAATGTAATTATGTAACTTTACGCATTATGTTAATGTGGATGTGTTACTGCTGCTATTATGACATTATGTCAACGAAACATCGATTTACTTCGAAAGCGATACGGTGCCCTAAACTTTTGAACGGCAATGTACACTAGCGCGCTAGATCTGAAAATGAAACGGTCAGGTGAATTGATTGACGAGGGAACAATTGTGCGAGCCAATTACCTCAAGTCGTGCGGCAGAACATTAGAAAAGTGTTTAGAAATGTGAGGCGTTTCTAGATCGACAACCGTGTACGTTGTCACGGACAATACTCGTTTCACACTGACTATGATTTGTCTGTCAACGGAAGTGACACCCTGGGCTGCGACTATCTGTCGGTTCGTTGCATCGACCACGCGCGCTTCAACGTCGAGTTCGCCAAGAAGAATTGTCAGAAGTTTTACACCCACGGATCTGTCAGTTACACACACGGACAATCAATGCTACCGCCGACGAGATATTCCGGCGTGAGTATGTTCCGCTCATAAATTCGTCTCTGTTATTAATTGAAATATACCATTCATCTTGCACAATAGTCTTAACACGCACGGCATCCTACAATGGTACACAGTCGATCCAAAAAGTATTTCAACTATAAATTTCCGATTTGTGAGAAATCATCGACATTTCATCTGTGATCATTAAAAATTTGTTTACTTCATTAAAAAGAATTGTAGAACCATCGACTTGATCTCATACGTTTTCAAAATATTTGTATAAAAAATAAAATTTGATTTGATACTTAAAATAAATATATATATATATATTGTACATATATGTATACAAAAATACTATTTAAAAATATGTATAAATTGATCCATGCCAGCAAACAGTAAATACGCAAAGTGTATATTGATATATCTCTTCACTAACAAATCCTTTAGAATATATTTATAGATATATTTATCGATCCCTTGATTGTAGTAAAAAAATTATACATTTATACATATATTTTGAGTATATACGTAAGTACATAGTCGAATTATACCAATATAATAATTGCGCATGCGCTAGAAAACAAGTATATACATACAAGATAAACGCATAACCACGAGGTAGAAATTGATGCTGAATCTGAACCATAACCTATACGAAAAAGCTTGCCAATTAAACCATTAAAATGTATTTAATGTATTATTTCAATGAAAATGGCGATCGAGTGTATACACTGAAGGTATTAAGTAAAGAATATTCTCATATAAATTAAAAACTTAAGTTTGTAGAATTAGTATAAGGATAATATCTGTTTTCGTAGTATGTCAACGAATCATATTTTCCTTCTGCATATTATATACTTTTTGAATAAAAATTATTCTTTAGCATTGCCATCGTTCAATTATTTAATTTCACGTACGATTTATCTTTTTCCCAGAAAATCGATCCAAATGGAAAACCTACGTTATCAGCGCATCCAGGTAAGTAAAATATAATGTTTTATTTCCTTACAAAAGAAAACATTTAATAATGAAAATGGTGGTTTTAGCTCGATTTTCCCCTGAAGATAAATATTCAAGAGAAAGAATAACTTTAAAAAGAAGATTTGGTCTGTTACTCACACAGCAACCATTACCAACTTATTAATGTGTACATGTTATTTATAATTAATTGTACCTGTATTACAAAAAATGAAATTAACTTTTAAAATTTGAAATAAATATGTATATATTTTATTCTTATTTCTACTCTTCATGCAATACTTGTTACCATGTATAACGCCTACCACACTTCCTTTTTTGATAGTATAAGCTTTTTAAGTACACTATTGGAGTCACATTGTAGCATGATTTATCACTAATACCTAAATTTTCATGTATATGTGATAAATCATTGTTAACTTTCTACACATGATAAATGGGTTATTCATCTTATTTATTATAAATACCATTTTATTCAGAATTCAGTTACCTGAACATGTACATATAAAAAATAAAAGTTATATTTTAATTTATTATACAATATCTAATGACTTCAAATAGGATACAATTGTATTAGAAAAACATATTAACAGGATTATATCAAAACCACCTTTAATGTGTTATAATCTTAACGTTATATGAAAGATGGTTTATGATTATACAAACTACACATATTCATAATAACAAAGGTTTTCTAAACTGTTTACATAGAATGAATTAAAATATTGTAAATCAAAAAATTCGAACCAATATTTTATAATCCTAGTATCCTCTAATATATATTCATACTGATTATAAACGATGTTTATAATTTATCTCTTTGAATCAAATATATTATATGTCACTTCAAGATGATAAATAACAATAATCTACATACACTATTTGATATATTTATGTACATATCTCTGTACATATATAATGAAACGTGTATACATGTGTTTATCATTCTTTTATAAATATAAAAGTGATATTTAACATTTTACACAAAACATAACTTTAAGAACATTATTAGATGTTAATGCTGGTTTGTCCGTGAATAGTTAAATGTACAATATATGCCTATTGTCATTCATAATTGTAGTTATCTATCAATTAATAAATTATATAGGGATACAAATTTTAATCTTATACTGTTCTAAATTACGTTTCGTATTATTTAAAAATATCATTCAAACTAATTATAAATGTCAAATTTCAATATTTTTTCACTATGAGAATATTGAATATTGAGTATTATAATTATTAATTATTCTATTTACATAGTTTATAACGACACCTGATTAAGAAAAAGAAATCATTTTCTAATTAACATGGCAACATAATGATATTTTATGTAATATCCATACTTTGAATAACAAAGGCTACGAAATAAATGTAACATACATAACGTTTATCTTGATCTTTTTACATGTACTTACATTTTACATAAACAATCATTATAGAACGCATCCTTATAATGTTAATTCCTTCTCGTAATATTTTCATACGAATCAAGTTAATTTGAAATTCTTATTTTGTATCATGAGTATATATTGTTGATAAACATTTGTACAAATTTTACAGAATAATATCCAATAAGGATAATTAAATATTTGATCACCTCGGCTCTAAGGTGACGTATTCTCTAAAAGCCTCAAAAATCAGTTGTAATTAGTGGAAATCAGATTGTAATGAACTTCATATAGAATACATTAAATAAAAACAAAACATTCGGTAGATAGAAAATAATTCAGAGTATCTATAATATTACGTGTATACCATATAAAAATCATAAGTACATGGTTGAAACTAAAGGAAAACCAATTTCTTCAACTTATTTTCAAATGGAACCCAAACAAAAGTAGATACGAAACAAATATTACTTAACTAGAACACAAATAACATTATTTTTTAAAAAGACATATTGTGATGTAACATTTTTCTCTGTGTTATGCATTCCTGAACTAATCACAAATGCTTGTAATTTTACATGCTAGTTACATATTGTTATATATTTACTTCGGTTCTTACAGCAAAATTTAAATTAATAGTTATCTATTATTGGTACAAATAAGCAACAATGCATATTGAAATTTGACTTTGAGACAAGCATCTTACAAACATATATCTTTGAGTAAGAGAGAAAATTTATTTGTCTAAAATTCAAATTTCAACGAAAGAATATAAAAACGTAAACAAACCCCTATAATGACGATTGAATAGTGAACAATAATATTCGGTATCAAAGAACTACGCCGGAGAATGTGTAAAGGATGATAATCAGCATTGGTACAATTTCTAATGCAATAAACGTATTATACGTCTGTAATAGCGTGCTTTGTTTTAATTTACTTCTGAAGGTGCTGCTGGTAAAACGTGAACTTGTTGCGCTTTGCTAGCATTATAGACTTGTCCAGGACTGAACGGTTCTAATCTTGGAACGGAAGCGATTTCGCTCTTACGAATATCTTAAAAAGAAATAAATAAACATTATCAATCAATACCAATGTAAACATACAGATCACAAATAAAAATCGTTGTAATTTATAAACTCTTTAATACAGGTTAAACACTTTTCTTACACACATCAATGTACTCACCATTCTTCGACTCTGACGCTGGGATATATCGAGACAATCTAACAACAGGAAGGGGTAAATAACCACTGGTTAATGGCATCACGTCCAATGTGACACTTTGTTTTTCTAAGACTTCCAACGACACAATACCAGCAGTACGGCCACATACAGCCCACATAGCTTGATCGGCAAGAACTTCATACATTAATTGAGGTGGAGGATTTGGAGTGGGACTGGGCAATATACGTGTTACTGTGAGATAAAGATGGCACATGCTACCAGCACGACAAAATTCACCTCCATTTCCAGCTGGTTCAACTTTCGAAGACACTGTAAACAAAGTCTGGAAAATGATGTTATAAATAATAATTTGTTTGTTTAAAAGATTTGATATAAAGGTTTAGGCGCTATGAACACATTTACCAAATCATTTTCATATTAGATTCAGTAACAATTAGATTATTAGTAAAAATTGGTACATAAAATTCACAAACCATCGCAATACATTTAATTAATTTTTTGACAGTTAAGGAAAGTGGAAAGAAAATATTTAGGCACTTACCACATAATCCGTAATATCGAAATTACATCTGTAAACGCTTGATGATTTTTCCATTCTTTGCACATTCTGAGTATGCAAAGGATCGTCAATGGTGTGCGAATCTTCAGCATCGTTAATTGGTATATATTTTACATGAAAATCAGTCTTTATAGTCATCATAGATTTCTCATCCTTGCCAATTTCAAGTTCCCACATAAACGACACATTTATTCCGTTGCCTATTATTAATCTCTGGCCGGCAATTGGATTTAAACTTTTAAAATTAATATCTATAGACGTTACTGTTGTTAATTCTGGTTCAGTCAATTGTAAGAGTTGTCTTGTTAATCCAGTTACAACTATTTGAAGAAATTTTCTTCGTTTCGCTGTATGTAGCTTCATATTTGACATAAGCGGTGGACCAAAATGTAATGGTATGCTTTCTTCAATGCCCCATGGACATTGTATATTCAACTAAGAAAAATAATTTATATTTTAGAAAAATTTGTACTCAATCATTATGCAGGATAAGACAATAACTATTAATATCTTAATTATTTTGAAAATTATAACAAATAAAAGAATATTTTTCGTCAAAATGTAAAAGGGGAAATTACGTGATGAGAACCTTTTCTCGTGGATAGTAGTACATATGAAATATCACGTAGAAAAGAAAAAATATACTGATCTATTTACAAAGTAACTCTATTCGTAAAACAAATATTTTTATTGCATATATTTTTTAGTTTTTAAAATAATTACAGTTATTGATCTACCCAATGTATAATAATACACAAGACGAATACACTAAACTCTAACTTTACCACTTAAAATTATTTATAGATTATTTGTTATATGAAAAAATGTTTCAAACAAAGATTCCATGGGTTCAGGGGGAAGGCAGCTTAAAATGTAATAATTATTTTTGTGTTATTGTGTTCTTTTATTAAGATCGCTTTTCTCAATGTAATGACTAGCATTCAATTAATGTAATGATTTTTTAAATAATTTTTTATGTTAGTAATATTCATAATGCTAAAGAAATAAAAACGATCTTATTAAGTATAGAATTTTAAAGCTATACAAAGTTCTTAGCAAGTATTTGGAAAACGACATTCCATTTGAAAAACTTTATATTTGAAGCCTTCCTTGCTTCTCCCCCTCTATTTCCACATGACTTCTGGTTAAAACATTTCTTCATATAACAAATAATTTCGAAGTAATTTAAGGTGACGGAGTTAGGTAACTCACTGTGTATAATCTAAAAAGGCAAGTACCTTGTGTTCCATTGATAAAGCATCTTTCTTTGGTGGTAGCTCGGCCAAAACTTTTAACTGTAATCGTATGGTTTGAAATGGTTCATAAACTGGCAGTGGTATCTCTAGTTCTTTACACATTACTTGTTGCGAATTGGTAACTTGTACTACTAATCCCCTAGATGTACGTAATTTAAGTTTCATATCTTTCGTTACTTTTATGCTGCCACACATTATGATTAATTCTATATCTTGGATAAGGCCTGCCAGTAAGTCTCTGCCACATTTTAAAGTAATTGTTGGTTGTGTCTTTGCTACTTCATAACATAATCGGGGATTCAAAATAGGTGACAGAAACTCCAATTTCTCTTCAATGACTAACGATAGTTGGCCAACTTTGTAAAAGCCAGGCTGATCAACGCGTCTAATCAATGTAACCGTGTTCACACCTGGTTTCATTATGAACTCGTCACATGACAATGCTTTACTAAAATCGCCTTTTGCATTTACTGACGGTTTCCTATGTTTTGTACTATCGGAACGTCTTACAACTGGCTTTGTATTTCTGTGCACAACGCTAACTGATGCAAGACTTTTATCTTCTTTATAATTTAAATACGAATACACTTCTAGTTGAAGCAATCTTGGGTTAGGTGGCTTCATATCTTCGAATGTACACTTTGATAAACTGAAGAAAATAATTTATTAAATACTGACTAATAATATTGAAAACTTATGCGATACTTACAATGGGATTGTAGGTTCAGCTGGCGCCTTTAATCCCTTTTTTAATTTGTTTGATGTTGGAGGTTTCTGAATATCTTCCACAGATATAGATGCTTTAGTGCATTTCACTTCTCTTGGAAATAAACTTCTTACACTTATCTCGATACTGACAACACAATCTTGCACCACTTTGTCCATTACTTTAACTTGCATACCGAGTATTACAAAAGCATATCCAAGTTCTATGAGTAGTGGCTGAGGGGATGCGATCATTTTCATGTAACCAAACATTTCTTCAAAATACGTATTACGAACAGTAATATGCAACACATCCAAACTAGCAATTGCTGCACTAATTTTCGCGTATTTCTCAACGTCGTCCATTCGTTTATAGCACTGTGCTAATTCTAATTGAGTTTGCGCTGCCAAGTGATTCCAACCTTCATCGGTATAAGTTTTCAAAGCATCCAACAAAAATGCTACAGCCTTTTGATTCTCTCCAAGTTCGAAATAAAATTGTGCCAACTCTTTCCCTATTAATCTCGCCGATCGAATACGACCTACATGTTTGTAAGTACCCATAGCTAATTCTGCATGTTCGAGATATTGTTTTTTGAAAGCTTCTTTCGAAGAAAGTGCTTCCTTTAATTTATCAGTTGGTGTTAATTTCCCTTCTACTTGTGGTTCAGAATCACCCATCCCAGCTATGAGATAGACAACTGTGTGCAACTGCTCGCTAGAAGGTTCATTTCCAGGCATTAAACCACATAATTTTCCTAAGCTTCCTAACTGAAATAAATTATAGTAACATTTAATCGATAAGACATCATTTTTTAGTATGTTTCTAACTTACTTTGTCTCTGGCAAGAGCCCACAGACTAGCTGTGTGAAGGGAACACAGATCTAATTGTTGATTATTATCAATATTGTAAATTGATAATTGACAGGCTTGCAATACTTCCAATGCACAAAGAAAAGACCAACATTCGATGGAACCTTCAGGGCGTTGAACTTCTAAGATTCGTAATTCACTTAATGTGTTATGTACAAACGACAAGCACCTTTGCGCAACCTACATTAGGAATTATATAAATATTTATTAAATCGAAGTAAAAGTTTCATAGTTGTCTAATTGTGAATAATATAAATTTATAGAAAAATTTCATACATACCTCCCATGGTTTATTAAACGCTAATAACATGGCACACTGTCTACTAAATAAATAACTTCTAAGATCTAATAACGATGCTTTACACTCAGCCAGAAGGTATCTTAAATGATGATTTGTACCATTACTTAAATTAACACCTCCCCAATTATTTAAAGGAGTTTGAAACAAATTTAACCAGTGTGGAGTGTCTGTAACAATGTCGATTACATATCTTATTGTTTAATTCTAACAACAAAGACAAAGCATGATAAAAGGTTTGTTGTACCTCCAACATTCGAATTAAGCACAAATTGTGTAAAGAGAGCATCTAATTCGTCATACTGAACTAACGCTTCATCGTACAATCCTAACATTTGAAGGACAAATGCAAGTTCTTCCTAAAACAAAAATTTCTGGTTGCAAACTGTAAATTTACGTGGTAACTAAAATAAATAAAAGTTCATTGTTTCACCTGTAATAAAAAATAGTGACAGAAATTCCAGGTTGGATGATTTCTGCTTTCTCTTTGTTCTCTAATAACATCTTCGAAAGCAGACAATGTCTTGTCATACGCTATAAGCATTAATTGACGTATGCGATTAATTAAACCCCTCCATGATTCAGCTGAGCGCATCTCCGATTTTACAGAATTTATTACAGAGAAACATCTGTAATAAATTTGAGACACAACATATACAACAGGAAACAAATCATAAAATATGAACATATATTAAATATTAATAACCTGTCTCCATTTTTAGAAGCAAAATCACTTCGAATTTTGTCTAGAACAGTAGTTCTAGGTAAAAGTTTATTAGTTTTCTTTATGTCATATGTTTCTACTAAAACAATCATCCAGTCTTGTATATTATACTGCGTTAACGTTTTCAACCAGTTGTCTATATCATCTCTAATATTGGTTTTGTATGTATCTACATCCTAAAAGTAAAACTTTCAATGTAAATGCGCTAATAAATATTCATTTACACTTATTATATTATATTAATACACTTACAGAACATTCGCTCCAATAAATATGAAATATTGGTTGTTTTATCAGATGCCAATCCTTCTTAGATGGTAGAATATCCTTGGAAAATGGCACGAAATTAGCCCCGAGTTTGACGTGTTTAATTGGTCTACCAAATGATCTACGCCATTCAGCTGTTTCTGCAGGTAATCCTTGGACCAAACTATTTTCCACCGTGGAGAATAATTTTTCATCTCCTGCATCTGTATTAAAAAAAATCATTATGTCATTGCAAAATAAAATAGACAAGAGTTTATATTACAAGATAAGCAATATTATAAACGCAATACAACTGACACGATTTGAGCAAAAATATATTATTTCAAGTAATAAAAAAACGTATATTAACCTATTCAAAATAACATATGTTCATTAAAAATTAACGATGATCATCAAAGAAGTTCTAATTTCGAAAGAATTCATTATTATGTGTTCTAACGCCCGAAATTTACAAAATTATATTTCAATTATACTGTAAGAAGAAATGAAATGTCATAAAGATTGACAGTTAGTCGTGGGCGTCAATAACAATACTTCGCGATGGCATTCCAAGTAAGAGGTTAAATAAATGAATATTTTGATCAATGAACTTACATGTGATAATTGGCTTAGAATCCATAAAGAGATTTGTCTTGCGTTCACCACCCATGGACAACCCCCCATTGCAATTCATTTCTAAAGATTGGCAGTTGCTTTGCGAACTTGCTTTCAATCATTACAACTTTACGTCACTTTTACCAGTTTTAATAAAATTACGTTTTAAATAGTTGATTTTAACAGAATATGTTTGCTGCCTCAACGTTTTCATCCAATCAAATGAAAATTGTTATTCTCATTCCTCACTGGTTAAGAGAAATTCAACGACATCTGACAGATTCAACATTTTATTTCAATCGCTCAGAAAGTTTCATTGAGGTTGGAATTGGATCTCCATTCAACATGTCGTGGAACATCGATTCTTCAAATCTCGATATCTCGTATCATTCAAGGCATGTACACAGGTAAGCATGTATTGCACGTATTTAGCAGTTGTTTGTTACAACTTTCTCTTCGCAAAATAAAACGGTCGTAATTCAAATGGTGGAAATCATAAAATACTCGACTAAATAAATATCTGGTGGTAATTTATTGACAATGTGCTGTTGATATACATTGAGGAATATAAAAATAGATTAATTGGTACGTATAAAGAAATTTTGATTGGTTATCTATATATTTATGAGCAGGTTAAAAATTAACTAACTAACTATATGTAAACATTTTATCTTTAGATTAGTATTATATATAAAAAAATTGTTTAATTTATAATTTCGGAAATGACTATTTATATCTTGATTTTAATCATTTTAGATGTTTTTGAAAATATCCCAAAATTTATAATTCAGTATGTTAAAGAGAGTTATTCAGAGAATTCCAGGTGAAATACCACCTCCTTCTAAAAAAGAAAGCCAAGGATACATAGAGGACTTGGGGAAGAAACAGAAATTTGAATTAGAAGAACTATTAGAAAGACAGAATAAAATTCTTGCTAATAAGTAGGTAAGCTCTGTAACAAACATTTCATTAATAAATCAGTTTGTTTTTAATGTATGCTTTTCAATTCCTTTCTTTAGAACATTTATAATGAAGCTTCCCGATAAAGGGCAGAAGATTAAACAATTTCGTGATAAAATATTGAAAGAAATAGAACATAAGAATGAAGTTGAACAAGCAGCTGATCTTTTGTCAAGACTAAATCTAGCATCTGAGGGTAAAGCTGCTATGAATGAATTAGAATGGACAGGCAAATATAGCGAAACAAAAGATACGATAAAAATTGTTGAACTTGACAGTGATGATGAAGAAGATCCATTGAAAATATTAGCACAAGTTAGTTTTATATTAATGATAATTATGTTATAGTTTTTTTTTTAGTAGATTATCTAATTTAATATTTATTGAGATACTTGATGTTTCTAGCCCACAGGTTCTGGTATACACAAAAAGAAAATTATCCACTTACCACCAGAGGAAAGTTTAATTAAACCAGAAGATTTGGCAGAAATAGAATCATTTCAGGAAGAAGAGTTTAAAGAAGCAGAACACGTTAAATACATTCTCAACAAAGTAGAAAATCCTTCAGAAGTAAACAACAAAACAAGAGAACCATTTAAACCATACAAAACTACCAAATCTAATGTACATGATCCAGAGAAAGAGAAACAAAGAAAGACAAATAAAAATTGGGAAGTTACAGCAGCTACGCCTCCGCTTATAGTTCATGGTGCAATAAAAGTTGTGAATTTAAATGAGTCTTTATTGCTGCAAAGGGAACATAAAGAAAAGCTTCAGGTAATTAAAGTAGTTCTATGTATCTTGATGTACATACAGCACATTTATTAAGAATTATAATATTCCATAGATAATTCAAGCTAAACATGCTGCTGAAAAATTAACAGAACAACTTGGTTTACATACCATTGGACCACCACCAAAAATTGTAGGGAGCTATCAATTGCAAAATGATAGTGATACCAGTTCATCTTCTACCTCAGAGGACGAAGAAGAAAATGAAGTACACGATGATGAGGATAATGATAAAAGGGGCACAGTTGTTTTTACAGTAGATAGTATAGAGCATTAATTCAATCTATTTTGTTATAAAAAATGTAAATATTGTGTAAATATATTTATAAATAAACTCGATTATATTTTCAAAGAAGTTGCTAATATACATATTATTCAAATTTAGTTGGATATTACCTTACAAAAACTTTCAGAATTATGTAAAGTATAATAATGAGTCAAAGTAGAATGTTTATAGAACTTTATTATTTTTACAATTTTTATATTAATTGTATCCAAAATTATTAATAATTGCTGTGTATGGTGCTGTAGCTTTGGTAACGGATTGCTCAGCTTGTTTAGTAAGTTTCTGGAACAAATAATGTATGTAGTACAAGAATGATTCTGTAAAATGTTCCAATCTTATTTTAGAAATTTACCTTGAGTTTATCTCTCTTTTGAACTTCAAGAATTGATCTGACACGTCTCTTGTTCTCCAGTGTACGTACCACAGCCTTATACTTCCATCCAACTTCGTGAGACAGTCTGCCTACATGACAGTACTAGAAAGAAAACCATAGTGTTAGTAAAATGTATTTCTTAAGAATGTGATGTAATTAATTATTTTTATAGTATTTACTCAGCAAAAAAGTGACATCATAAATTATGCAAGTAATGCTCAGACGCAAATTACCATACCATCATTGTTAAAAAAAAAATTATAAATCTGTTATCGTTGTCTTATAATAATTAAAATAGAAAAATATTTAATAAGTGTTTGATCTTACCTTCCTACCAGGTTTCAGACACATAACTCTCATTGCACCTGGTACAACAACACGTTTCCTGCGGTCGTATGGTGGTGGGCATCCTTCGTAAACCTTCAACCTCCTAAGAGCATCCTTTCCCCTTTGTGTTTTGTGTGGAATCATTCCTAAGTATCAAACTTTTTTTTAACTCTTCAATACTTATTAAAAGACTATTAAATGTTCAACGACAAAAAATCTCATACATATAGTTGTTTCATTATATTATCAAATAATGTAGGTAAGATGTAAAATAATCATTGATTGGTTTAAATTAATTGTATAATTAACAACAATTAACGTTTAAACATACCACGAACTGTTTTCCACAGTATTTTACTAGGTGCACGGAAATGGAAAGGTCCACGGGCTGGGTTTACATTACATCTTTTGCGCAAGAACGACATAAACTTCAATTTGTTTCTGTAACAAAAGTTTCAAATGAAATTAAATACTTCTAAATTAAAAGATATTTAAACAAAATAAAAAAATCAGTGTCTGTATAGCATATTTGTTTAGTGCGAAGGAAGATTGCAACGTGAAGTGAAAGAAAGAAGTCTTTACAAACCTGAAAAAGTTGCCGGAAATGTTAAGTTGTTCACTGCGGACAACAATTACTTTGTTGCCTTGTAGAATTGTTTTGGCAATAATTGCTGCCAAACGACCAAGTAAATGGCCACGGCCATCGATTAATATTGGCTGAAAACATATAATTATACAGTAATATATTTAACTAATAAATCTTTCGATAAAGTTGCAATACTGGAAAAAATTATAAAATTTGTTTAGCTGTATAAAAGACTGTAATTATACACATGCATCCGTATCCAATGTTGTCAATAATAACTAACACGTGTCAAACATAAAAATTATTTTAGAATAAAATCTATTGTTTAATAAATATATTGCGCAATACATATTACTAGAATACTGAAAAAGGATAAAACAGTAAATGATATACGTCGTATCCTTCCAAAAAACAAGAGACATTTATAGGAAAACACGTGTATGTGACCACAAATGATACAATGAGCACTAAGTTTTTTTAAGAAATTTACGTTAGATACATACGTAAAATATTTACTAACATTTTCCGTGTACTCTATTACTTATAACACTCATATTTTTTACTTACTAATGATCTTATACAAGCTAAAATGATAAAACAAACTGGATACCTTATTACTGAAGCCAGTCATTTTGTCACCCTACCGGAAAAGAGTCCATAAACGTTGAAAGATGCGCGACCTCTCACCGGAAGGTATTGAGTATAGTAGTCAGTATAGCCAACATTCGAAATTCTTTTATTCTTGTACAAGAAACATATTATTCTTTATAACTTCATAATTTGTACTCATAATAAAATTAATTTTTTAATTACAAAATTATGCAGAATTCTCATAAATACTTAAATAAAATTCAATAATGATACAAATTTGATAATATTGCGCAAGCATGCGAATTTAGCTACACAAAAGCGCTAAAATTAATGCAGTACTACCAATAGAGATAGGAGGGAAATTTGAATTATGAAATGCAATATCTTACAAATCCTCTCTGCTTACAATTAGAAAGTTTTAGAAAATGTTCTTATGGGGCAGGGTGATGGCAAATTCGCGATAAGGTAGAGTGCCTACATTACCGTCGAAAACATGGGTTTACGCTCCCAAAGTTTTCGTCCTTAAATAAGAATATTTTGTTGCTTGTAAAGGGCTTATTCGAAAGAGGAAGGTTCAATCGAGTGCGGGCTGGTCAGGAGATGCCGAAATTATGCAGATATTTCGTGATATAAGCGTTAGAAGTTAGGCCAAAAATTGACGATGTGCATGCGGTTGATTCCAAGCATTTTTATGCCATTGGATGAGTTTTCTGGACAAAATCGAGAGTCACGCGCACTCGAGGAGATCTCCAGCTACAAATTGAGCTATATTTTGTCTTGATTCGCTGCGAAATAAAGGAGAAAAGTTTGGGAGCGATTTGGACGTGGCTTTCTAGCGTCAGAATTCATGATATCTGAGAATACCGATAACATAGAGCAAAAATTTAGTTGAGCTGAATTTCATCAGGTGGCGTCTAAGTCGAAAGACTGTCGACGTGGTATTGAAAGAAACTGCGTAGATTGTGGTTACGTACGACGCCTATTCGCTCATGGGGGTGTCCCACTTGGACGCGTCCCGATTGGACGGTCCCGATTGGTCGCGTTCCTTCTGGACGCCAAGCCGATTGGACGCGTTCCTTTTGGACGCCGTGAATTAGACACATTTACAGAATTTTAAAATCGCTGTATCTCCTAAACCGTGTGCCCTAGACAAAAAATAACGAAATTTTTGCCCTTAGCCCTCCCCAAATTCATTTTCGCCTCGCCAAGTCGTGATTAATTTCGTGAAAAAAAGTGTTAGGGTTAGGGTTAGGAACCGTGTTCAAAAGGAACGCGTCCAATCGGCCCGGCGTCCAAAAGGAACGCGTCCAATCGGGACGCGTCCAAACGAACGGCGTCCAAGTGGGCATCACCCTTCGCTCATCAGCAACGTGCGTCTGTGTATGTCTGTATATGTATATAATTTTCTTATACATGCAAATACTCCGCTAGTTTGATGTTTTGGACTCATGTAAGCAATGTGTATCATATGAAATTGCGTTCAAATTTGTATACTGATTTCATACGTTAAATTAGTTAAAGTATGAAATTAATCAATTAATTAAATATTTAATTTATTAAATTATTAAATTACTTAATTATTTAAATTAATTCTAAGTTATAATGTAATATGTGTATCTTTTATTTGTTCCCTTACGGATTACAAAGGATCCCGTTCCCTTTACACTGTGCTGTTTTCTTTTTTTTACATTAATCTTTCACCTATACAAAATCTATAATATCTTCTTATATTCTTATACTATCATGTAATTATATTTCATACGTGCTGGAAAGGTGCGCAAGAGAACAAGGAATGAAAGCAGGGATACACGAGAAGATGAACTGAGGGGGGAAGAGTGGATGAAAAAATTAGACTGGGAAAGAAAAGAAGTACAGGACGGAAAATATAAAGGAGAGGAAGGGAGATGAGAAGACAGGCGTGAATGGGAGAATGAGTGAGAGAGAGTGAAAGAGAAAGAAAGAAAAGATAGTATAAGAACATGAGATATTATATTTATAAGATATTAAAGATATTATAGATTTTGTATAAGTGAAAGATTCATTTAAAAAGAAAACGAAGAAAAGAAAACAGTAAGGGAACAGTATAGTAAGTATAGAAATAGTAAAAAATATGAGACATATCAAAATTATATTATTATCAATATCTAACTTTGCACGTCTGCATTGTAATACGCGCGGCATCTTTTCCAAGTGTTGGAGCTCGATCGCGGTCGCTCGTCGTCGTAGTATGTCTATCTTGTTCACTTTCGCTATGCCTCTTCGCTTTCCTTGTCGAACCTTCAGAGCTTGTCCAGATGAGGCAATTTGGGCACGTTTCGGATGCCCATGCTGATGGCAGTGAAAAACCTCACACCACCGCTGTTAGTGGCCGAAACTCGTGAGCCGTCACGGCCACAACATTGTCGGCTATATCGGTGTGAGACTAGAAGACCACTACTAATCCAATTACAAAACTTCTTTATTTCTCATTATTTTTTTATGAAGCTTTTACCAACATATTCGTGGCATTGTTCTGATTAAAATGATACCAAATATGACACAATTCCGATGATATTTACTTCTGTAATGAACGATGAACGTTGCTCCCCATAACAATTACATTAACAGAAAAGTAGTGTAAATGTGATCCGAATTATATCGCATTTGGTATCATTTTAATCAAAATAATGCCACAAATATATTGGTGAAAGTCTCATAAGAAAATAATTAATATTAGAGAAGTTAAATTTTTCAGGCCTGCGATCACGCGAGCTTTGATCTTTGCCGGCGGCCGCGACTCTCTGCGACTCTTTCTTTCATATACGCTGTCCTTCTCTGTGTTCGTAATTTTTATCGCTTGTTACACAATTAAATATCATCGGAATTATATCATATTTGGTATCATTTTAATCAGAACATTGCCACGAATATGTTGGTAAAAGTTTTATGAGAGAATAATGAGAAATAAAGAAGTTTTGTAATTGGATTAGTGTGGTCTTCTAGTCTCACACCGATATAGCCGACAATGTTGTGACAGCTCTCGAGTTTCGAATCAATCGGCTTCAAATAAAAAATTATATTTATTCGTCGGATAAATTCTCGTCGAATAAAATTATTTATTCGATGGTCGTCGAATAAAGATACTTTTCTTTATTCGAACCTAACAATAACGAATAAAGATAAAGTATCTTTTATTCGAATCGTTATTTAAATAATTTTTTATCTAAATAAAATAATAATTAATAATTTTAATAATGACCGCGACATATGCTAAAGACAAAAATAAAAAATATTATTAATAAAACATAAAATCTGACTGCGAAAAGAATTATTAATAATTTATACTCTATATTTATATTTTATTTTTTATTTTATTTATTACCAATCTTTTATTCAATAAATTAGTTTATTCAATTAGTTTATTCATATATTCAATAAATTAATTACATTTTTATGTTTGCTGTCTACATTGAAACAATTATCATGCCGTGATTGTTTATAACTTTTATTTCCACGTCGGAAAATAATATTCTTCGTATTAAAATTCAAATCAATTATATTGATATGTTAACATTTGTTAAAAATATATACAAAACATAATTTGTAAACCTATACTTTTCTTTTGTACATTTACATAGGATGTACACATATAATCAGGTTCGCGTGATGTATTAAAAATCCACGAATTAAAAATTTAAAAATATTTAACAATGTTATATTCGTATAGAAAGTTTAAAAAATTAAGAAGATTTTTAAACAAGTCAACAACTATTCAAATGATCGTTTAATACAATTATTTACAATTGAAAATTCCATATTTTAAATTAAGAAAGAATAAGCCTCCTAATTTCGACAGATCCGAAAGGGAGAGAAGAAACCGCTCGAACCAGCTCGAACGCTTTCGATGCAAGCATCGACGGTGTTTATATGAATACGATGCGGCAACATTGCCCTTTTGAAAGCTGACAACGCAGCAAAATCTAGCTTCCTCGTCACACACATCTTGTGTTGCAACGTCAATCGAGTTCTCTTTCTGATTCGATATAGAATGCGACGGTAGCTCCATCTCGTGTTCATCAATCAGCTACACGTTTGTAGGTAATACCATTTCTGTAAAGAAAACTGTACGCCAGATACCGACCTCCGAATCTTGATAAGTCACGTGACTCACCCTGCCCCTTATGGTCGTTACCACACAAACCTATATATTGTAAACTAATCTTAACGTATAGTTCATCATATTACACATAGAGGGCTCGCACGATGCGATTTCAGAATGGCGCAAAATCCAAATTGTAAACCTGAAACGATGACAAAAGATATTGTGACCTGATAAAAAATTGATTTCATAGATCATTCATGATAACACACATTAATAATTATATCTATTCATGTTACGAAAAATAAATGTTATTAACCATACAATTATATATTACTTCACATAAATGACTATGTATAAAATCCCAATTAGGATTGGAGATTTAAGATACAAACAAAATTGTAAATAGCAGGTGAAGATGAAAAGATGTAAAAGATTACTTCTGTGTTCGTTACAACTCAAGCTGCAAAGACGTACCCTTATTAATTTAAAACAAATATTTATTTTGCTTAGAGAGGCGATATAGGAGTTAAAATGAAACATGCATATATGAAACAATTTAATAAGTTTCTTTTTATTGATGGCGGTGGGTTTCAATAAACTAGATATACAACAGAACATATTGGTGTGACAATCAAAGTTTCAACCTTTACACAAATTCGAAACCATCGCTGTCATGTTAATTAAGTTTTGTAATTTAACAGTATTTACATATACAAAATTATATTAATTCTGAAGATTAAGATATGAAACATGTTAATCGCAATATATTTAATTGAATTAAAGTTAATATTCTGTATTAAATTAACGTAATCAGAAATTCTACTTGTTGAGTCCACATGATATGACTCTCTTATGTGTGACATTATTAAAAAAATATTTATTATACTCCTAGTTATTAATATTTATATCATTATATATTTAATATTCTTAAACTAATATCACAATGACTCGAGACAGTCAAGACTTCCAATATTTGTGCACATATTGTTATGTTATATTAGCCTGCCAATTGCATAACTGTCTTGAAAACCGTGTATTTTATTACATAATGAGTGGAGTAATTTGTTATGTTATACAAATCTGAAAAATGTCTATTTCTACATATGAAAAATTGCTAAAATCGCACGAGCATTGGTTCTTATCCTTCTAATGGACATAAAAATTACATGTAAAAAGTTACTACTTCATACTACAGACCGTGTAAAGCACGCATTTCTTTTATGTATTATTCAAAAAAGAAAATGTTGAATTCATTTTAACTTGTGTTTGTATTTACAAGTAATATTATTATTTAAGTATTATTGTAAAAAGCGAAAACAGTGCCATTAATTGATTTCGTATATAAAAATTCAAGTTATATTTCAATGAAAGAAACACATGTCTTTTTATCTTGGCATGATTTGTAAAAATGAAAGAGAAAAGTTTGTAACTGTATTCTTTAAATAAATAATTGTATTTATAAAGGCACTGCCTCATTGTGTTGAATTTACAAAATATAGTAGATAAGTACAGTTTCCGTTGACAAAGTATATGGATATATATGAAACATTATCTAATTATCTAATTAGAAAAATGTACAAGTATGAAAATGTTAAATTCTTATGTAAAAAAAATCTTAAATTATGTTCTTTAAATGTTAAAAAAATTTTCGTTAGAAGAAAATAATTCATCATAATTTCGGCACACAATTATAAACACTGATATAGATGACTTGTGCTAGCTGCATGTGTTATAAAATAATGCTTTGATTTTTTCTTTAATTTCGTATGATCATAGTATGAAACTAGCATGAAAGTAGATTTTCATTTGTCAACTGACATTGTTGAAACAAGCAAAACGTTGAATTATTTAAGCTAATCTTACAAATATAATTCCCTGAATAAGATGCGAATTGTTCTCGTGATTCCAGGTACAATAACATACTTCTTTTTTAACAATCTAATCTAATACAACACTATTACATACTATTTAGTTGGTTAGTATCGTCATATAGAAATTCAGAATTTTTAAAGAATATTTATCTATCTGTACCTTTAACCAGTATATAGTAATAACACTTTGGAACATTTTGCAAAAATAATATCATTCATTGAAATACTTAACAATTTAGCTGTCATTGCATTTCAAACAACGGGAATATCAATTAGCGTGACAAAATTATATAGGTATATCATTATACAAAGAATCAGTAGCATTACAAAAATAGAAAATTTATATGAGTAATCATGAAAATGAAATAACATTATAATTTCACTGTTTCCGCTTGCTACCAAGTCTGCCTTACACATTATTCGTTCGACGGTGTATTTGAACATAAAAAATAACATTATCAACGTGCTTCATAATAATGGAAGTACTTTGTAGCAGTGTTTATCATGAATTGCTATGACAATCTCAAGTGTTCGTACGTACAGTCTATAATAATAATAATAATAATAATAATCTTAAGCAAAGATTTTCAGGCAAATAATATCCTGACATACACACGACTTCGTGTAATGCTACTAATGTGGATACAGTCGCATGTTTCAAAGAACAAACATTATCAAATAACATTTAAAATTTTTACACTATTCCTAACTGTTCGCAAGGATTATTTTTCGAAGGATCAATAATTTACACTTTTATTACTAGCATAAAAGATGCTGTTAGGGTGATTCTTGATTCAATTGAAGAAACGCCCGTGCTCTTGCTGTCATTTTTCGTACACGTCCTCTGCTACTTATACTAATGCCTGGTACATTTTCAGGTTCCGGTAAACTCTCATCACTATTTTCCGCGTAAGACTGACGTTTAATTTTACGCCGATTCCTAACAGGCATTGTATTGCTTTCGTCACTTTCTTCATTGTAACGAGGACGTTTTGCAGTTCTTCTCGAGTTTAGTGAGATCTCGTGTATTTGCGTTTCTCTCGATACGCGAACCTTTCTTTGCGGCCTGGACGTCGTAAAAATTGTATCCGAGTCCTCGCTGTCCGAGTCTTGGTTATGTTGAGATTGCTGTTCTTCCTCCTCACCATCGTCATCTTCGTCTTCCTCACTCTGACTTTCATCGTTTTTCCCATTTTTCGTTACACTATCTTCGTGTTCCGAGGCAGATGCAAGTTTACGTGATCTCGTGCTACTTCTGTTAATAACTTCCTCTTCGCTTTCTTCGTCCGACGTCTCTGGCGCAGCAAACTGTTCGTCATCCTCATCTTCATCATCATCGTCATCATCATCGTTAGCTGGAGTTACAGCGACAAATGATTTTAACTTCGACTTTTTTTGCTTACTGGTTTTGCTGCTATTTTTGGTACGACTTTTTCGAGTTTGCTTCTCACGACCACCGGGTGTATATACATCTCCAGAATCACTGTCAGTACTTGCACTGGGTACTGCCTTTCTTGCTCGTGTCCTTCTTACTGGCACACTACAACTACTTTCACTATCTATGGAAGCATCCGATTCGCTCGCTTCACTTTCACTTTCTTTTGTTGTCTTTTTAGAGACAGTAGACCTAGAAATTCTCAATTTTAACATTCGAGATGAATTACCAGATCGTTTGGTATGGCCATTTGTCATACGCGATGGTCCTGAAAAGATACATATAATATTAGACATCATAGTCATACGGAACATAAGTGACGAAATAATTAAATAAATTCAAAATAGATACCTGGTTCAAATACATTCGAACTATTCTTCTTTTCTATTTCCTCTGTGTCTTCATCGTCACTATTTACATCGTCGTCGTCGTCATCGTCATCTGTACAAACTGTTTTTGATTTTTGAGGTCCTTAAAGTGAAATTCATATATTTTTTATTTATACTTCAAATAATTTGCATATTAGTATAAGGTTTATAAATTATTACAGTAGAACACATACCCGTGCCATTTGGTAACCGAACCTTACCCTTCTTCCCTTTTCCTTTTGCATTTGATCTATTATTATTGCGTCTTCTGGCAGATTTCCAATTTGAAATAATTTTCCGCATATGTTCTTCAAACATGGCTGATAACCTTATTGTCATTGAATATATCTACAAACGAACAGTATTTAATAACACATAAAAAATTACAATGTTTAATGCAAAACATTTCAAACCATTACAATGATCCTTATTTTTGTAAAAATGAACAGATTTGGCAAAAGGTTGACTTACTCTTGAACGTTTATTAGTATTGTAGTTTCTGCTATTCGTAAATATTAATTTCACATCTTTGGCAAATTCCAAGGGCGTTTCGTAATTACCCCCTAGTAAGTCTTCTTTTACCGTACGTAAATCCATGGGCGTATCTATAATCTGATGATAATCGGGATGCTCTAATCTATCAACTGGTTCCCTGTAAGATGTTGGTACCAAAAACGGTGTTTAATCAATCATGCTATGAATCGCATATTCATGATCTAATAAAGTTAATTTAACTTACCTGAAAGGAATCGAATCTTCGCATTGCCATAGCGTTTCTAACAATTGTCGGCAAGCTAGCTGCCAGTCGTTTGCTACCTCTTGTGACCGTAAATTCCTACTTGAAGTTGCTCGTTGAGTGCTTGTCGATGGTCTATCTTTCTCTTCTTCCATGTCAACTTCAGAGTCAGAAGAATGATATGTATCAACTAATTGATGATAAATAGCTGGTACATCCACTTCCGTAGTTTCTCTGTGTAACAAATAAAAATGCCTTTTTTCTATGCTCTAGAAAAATCCAAAAGATATAAAATCTATGTAGTTAAACAAACTAAATCTTACTTTATGATACGTAGACAAAGGTCAGTAACTATTCTTGCTTGTTTCACTATATGACTATGAGGCTCATTAAATTGTTCAGCATTCGTTGCCAAATATCTGACATCAAACTGTGCGGATGTGATCCTTCGATAGAAATGATTCTCAAAACGAGCCTTTATTGTTGACAAATCTATTGGATACTCGACAACAAACGCGTATGATGGGTAAGTATGGAGATCAACCGGTGCGACAAAAGGTTCTGCAATCGCGAGACTCATCGCTTGATCTAATCCACGGATAATCCTGCGACATGTTGCTTCTCTGTCCCCCATTGGCCATTCCTCTGCATGAGGCTGGTACAATATTGTTTGTATCTCTTCCGGAAGCACAGGAACGGCACCTCCGAGTTCTGCAGGAAGTCCTATAATGAATATTTTAAAGATTTAATTGGGATAATAGAAGATAACGTCAATTGGCCATTGAATGGTATGATTGTTAAAATGAATTTATATATGAAATTGATGAACGTACGATTTTCGTCAACTGGCTCGAGATCCCAAGGACTCATTCTTTCGTATTCACCATTGTCCCATCGGACACGAAAGCACATGAAAAATGATTCTGGAAAATCTTCATCCAAAGGTTCCATTGATTGTATTTGTCCCATCCACCAGCCGTCATCGATCATACAACGAAACCGATCACCTTCGGACCAACTACGCGCTAAAGCTGTGTCGAATGTCTGGCGTAGAACTAGAAAGTCCAACACATCAGCCATATCATGGTATTTAATAGTAAAATTTTCGCCTGTTAATCGACCGTCTTCGTCCATTAACGCCAGCTTTAGGCAGCATAATCGAGGTGGACGAATTTCATACTTGATACCCACTACTTTTACAAATTCTTGCGCCTGTAAAAATATGAAATACAATCTATTAATTTTACTGAAATGAATTTTATATTATTATATGTATATAACTCTCAGTTTGCATAACACAAATAAAATTTTCTTAAAAGAAGATTCATACCCTTATAGTGACTTTATTCCATGGTTCACAGCGTGGACCAAGTTCATATACTTTCTTATTTCTGACAGCATCCAAATAAAATTGATGCCCTTGTCTGAAATATACTATTTCATCACCCATTTGTGGATAATATGGAGCTTTCCGCGGGATTATTTCGGTAAGCCATTCGGAAGGTCTGAAAACTTCTGGGATTTCCTCAATTGCATTTGGTACTGGAACGGCCTTACAATAAAAAGAAATATTACCAAAACAGAAGATAAGAACATATTCACATATAATACGTGAGAAATGTTTATAATACCTTTTTCTTAGGACGTCTACTGCGTCTTCTATCCGTGTCGCTTGGTGGCGTAAGAGATCGCTTTTTCACAGGCTTACGTTTACTCCTTTTTGGTGGTTCTAGATTTAAACCATGGTCAGCAATCCAATCTGAATATTCGGTGCTAGATTCAGAACTGGAACTATCAGAACACAAATCTTCTTCATGAGCTGTGGAGTCATTGCTGTTGCTACTAGCTGAACTACCTGAGGTTCCTCCGTTATCAGCGTTCTGTAAATTCATTGTAGTTGAAAACACTGGAGAAATGTAATTATTTTAATCAATCATATTCTCAAAGTACCTCAAATTCATCTTCTTCTTGTTCTTCACCACGTGTAGCTCTAGTTCTATATCCATGCCTAGCAGTTCTGTTACGTTTTCTATTTGCCAAACGACTGCCTATATTACTTTCAGGGTTGACAGCATTAGATGCAGGTTGTGGCCTTCTTCGCATCTCACGTCTCCAATTTTCAAGTTCCATCTCTGCCATTGCATTTCTAAAAATATTATTGGATATTATGTACGATTATTGAATGATTGTCGTGGTTATTCTCTGTAGGTAACATCAAGAAATTAATTTGTTGCACATTGTTTGAAACATACATAGCTCTATATTGTGTTTCCCTAACAGCTGGATTTATTGGTCGAGCGAGAATAGGCGTGTTCCAAGGTGTTGTATTATCTCTTTGCCAATTACCACTACTTTGTCGCACACCTTCGACATCACCGGCTCTGCGCAAGCCAGATCTACTCCCTCGAGGACTAGCCATTTGTCGAATCGGTTGTTCCAATATATTTTCTTCTCTATCATCGCCGCCACCGTAAAGATTTTGTCTTTGTGCAAGAGCTTCAATTAATTGATCAATATTAGATCGTGGTTCTTGAGACGGGAGGCCTTCAATGACTTCCTGCATCCCTATTAAATTAAATGTACATTTATTGTATAAATATTTTGAATTATACTGGGTTTACATTGATCCAGTAGCATTCCAGTCCAGCACTAGATCAGAACTGGAATAATGTAAACGGTATTTTACATGTGACAGCTTTACATGTGAAGTACAAAACTAAAGTAATAAGAAGAAGTCGAATAATTTCTTTACCTCCGGCACCTACTGCAATATTTGGAACTAATTGTTCCCCTCTACAATTTTCTCTTCCAGGAACTAATCTTTGCAATTCTGGCGGATAAGGATTTCCATCTACATCCACCAAAAATGGTGGCGGCATTAAATGAGGTGCTGTCTGCGTTTGTTCATCCAGAACATAATTATTTGTATCTCGTATTAATGGTCTATAATCCGTGTGGAAAAATAATTCTTTCGGTATCTACACAAGGAAAATACATGCATGAATTAATAAGTTGTTACATGTGAAAAGGTAAAAGCATTACATAGTTATAAGAAAAAACGACTTACTATTTTAAGTTTGTGAACACCAGATCCAAATCCATATATTAAGAGATGTCCATGAGAGTCTGTAGCTGCCAGCATTGTTCCATCCGGAGACCACTTTGCATCAAAAACAGCACCATTACCTTGACCCTCGATAAAATTTTGGAAACAGGCTATTGGTTCCGTATTCAATACATCCCAAATTATAAGCTGCCCATCGTGCCCAGCACTCAATATAACGCGAGGATCTATTGGATGAGACTCTAACACAAACACTTCATCTTTATGTCCACGAAGAACTTTTACTAGTTCGCCTGACTTTGCATTCCATACTTTTAGTGAACTATCGTTCACAGCTGTGATAACCCACTCGTCACTCACATCCCAACTAACCATGGTCACTTTAGCTTTCTTATTAGTGTCATCGTCTGTCTCCGTTTCGCTAAATGTAAAATACAAGTATTACCATTGTTATACGAAAATTAAATACTTTTTAATTGTTTCGTCAACATATACATGATGTTTCACTCACCCAGGGAGCTTTGTGGTCATCAACAAACGTTTATACAACCACTGTTGCTGTTCAAAGTGCCATACATTTGCAGTACCATCTTTTGAGCCAGAAATAAACTTTAGACCATAATGGGCCCATTGTATACTATCAACTGTATCAGAATGCGATTCAACTTCTAAAACTCTACGTGGACCTTCGTCTCCTAACATTGCATATACTCTAACATGATGATCTGCCGAACCAGCTGCCATAAATGCTCCACCGGGACTAAACGAAGCACATATCATTTGTGCTTGTCCGGGCCGCATTTTCTCGTGGTATTGAATTGGTTTTGGTCTGTAGAAAGTACATACAGTATTACTTTTCATTACAAAAAGGAAGCATTTATATAATAATGTAATTTACAATTTCTTTCAAATTTTCATTGATAAAAAATTATTAAATTTAGTTGAACTCACTGAAACACTGCTCTCTCTTTCCCTTTTTTTGTATGAGACCAAAATGCAACAGATCCATCTGTGCTGGTAGAAACTAAATAGTACACACCATTGCAAGATATAGGACAAAAATTGACCGACGTAATCATGCCAGAATGTCCAGACAGAACTGCTATCTAAAAATAGAAATGACACGAATTTTAAATAAAAGTTAATAGTGGCACAAGTTTAAATTCTAAAGTGACAATATAAATAGCATCATAGATTCTTACTGGCGACATTGTTTGAAAACACCAAACTCTTAATATTCTATCTAGACTTGCAGCAGCAAGTAGAGTGTTGTCAAAATTGACTGCAATGTCCATGATTTCAGCAGATGCACCTCGAAAAGTAGCTAGTAATCGTCCGTCGATAGAACTCCACACTTTAACAAGTAGATCATCTGCACCAGTTATAATATATTTGCCAGTACGGTCAAAAAGAACACAATAAACTGCAGATAAATGCCCTAATGTATGTCTGTACAATTGCATTTTATTATAGAACTTTGTGGGTATTGCCTCTCGCCTACTAAGAGGACCTGAATTTTCTCTTCCTTGAAGTACATGTACTACAAAAGAAAAGAAATAACAGTAAAGTAATATATTATGATAACAATATTGAAATCTTATAAACCAAATATTTAATTACCTATGTTAGGCACTGATAAGCTGTAAGGTGATTCCATCAAAGGTTTTCCACCTACTCTTCCAGAATATGAACTGATTGCACGCATTTGACGTAAAATATCTACAAAAGGACTTAAAATACAAACACGAACGTTCAACATCATTTAGATAATATTTCATTTCCATTTTACCTTCGTGGGTACGTAATAGAGATTGTCTGCCTGCGCCAAGAAGAGATATTGCTCCCGGTATACAAGGAGGTACCTCCTTTTCTAATACTGGACCAATTCTGGCACATATTTGTAATAAATGTTCCGGTCCAATATGAGGATACTTCTTTTCCTAAAATGTCGAATTCATAGATATCTAACTATCTTTATGTGAATTGTAACATTCTTGAAATTGACGATTACGCATATTAATTCTATCATCGGTTGTATGAATATGAATAAATCCACAGATAATACATAGTTTTGATCCAAGTTTTTTATTAAACGATAATTTCCGTCAGAAATCACAAAAAATTACTGTACACTTAATTTGAAAGCGTCGCGATTCCCGCCAATGATTTAATTTGAAGCAAAGTAAAGTAGTTCCTACTTTCGACCAATCCGACCACGAATAAACGGACACAACCAATCCGAACAACCCACTCGTCGCACACGATACCAGTTTCTATAAATAAGGCCTGGGCACGAGATATACTCATTGATCAGCTCACGCAAGATGGCCGGAAGTAACTGCTGATTGGTCGGAAGAAACGTAGTGGGGGGATCTTGTGCAATAGCATATAGAAGCACGGAGGAGGAGAATCGTAAAGGAGTGGGACAGAATAGGGGGTAGCTCCCTAATAGGGGTACTTCATATATCGGCACTCGTCGACTATCTCTCACGACGCAACAAAACAAAATTTTCCGCAATGTTGTCCGAAAAAGTCGCCTATTTATTCTGTTATATCCCATAGATCTTTCATACACCAATATCAAAGAGAGAAAACGAAAAAAATTGATGAACTTACCAACTCCTCAAATGTTTGATTATGCACGTGCCCTTCCCAATCTTTTCTTTGCGGCAAAACCTATAAACAATACAAAAATTATGAAAAATTGATCGATAGATCGATAGATCGATAATTTTTTGTTGGAACGGGATTCGCCGAATTTTTCAAACATGAAGGTCATCGACCTTGAAATTCTAATGTTTTGACAAGCAGAAACCACGTGCAAACCATGTGGAGTCGATGGGTATGTATAGTGTCACCCCGGCAAAACGTCAACTCAGACCAATCATCTTACCTTAGCTCGCTCCAATTCACGCTTCAACACCTAAAACATGGATATCACGGTGAAATAAATTTGCACAATGCACTGTCATTTTAAACTAGAAAATACTTACATCTGCGGTCTCACGACACGGTCCCGCCGCTAAGAATTTGGCAATTAGGAAGTACAGTTCTGTAAGAAAGAACGCTGCTTAGGAACGAACCGCACGCCTCGCTTCGTTGCGGATGGTAAGGGCGCTTATCGCTCCCATTCTTTACCTGGTGCTATTGCAGTCCCGTTCTTGGACACGCTGCCCTCCATTTTGCCTGACCAATCGTTTATTATTCACTCACGGACAAAGAGAAACATTTACTTTTTAGGGTCATAGCGCGGCAATAACCATTTCGGATTTTATTTTCTCTCTCGCGAGGTCTCGACCGCGAGACGCACACGCACGCTCACCTCCTCAACGGAAAGTAGTCCCCCCCCCATACCCGATTGTCGACACAACGTACCGTATTATCCAGGAACGTAATTCATTTCTTGAGAACCCTGCACAATTTCGTCCAAATTATGTCCTTACGATATACATGAAATAACACGTTTACTTTTTATTGTATATAAAAAAGAAACGAAAATGGTCAACTAATATTAACATATTGTCGATGTATACTTTAATTGGTATAATTTTTAAATTTCTATCATTGTGTAATATTTTCATGCATGACATTTGCTCCTTGTAACGCGGTATATTTGAAGTTAAAAATATAGAGGTAGAAAACCGCAATTATATGAAATATTAATAAAGTAAGCGCTCTCGACTTTAAGATTAATATATATGTTAAAGCTTTGTTATTGCATATAGTTAGTTTTTCCTGACGTCTAAATCAATAAATGATATCGACATACGATTAAACTATTATCCTTATGGTGACAAAGTGCTTTTTGTTTATAAGAAATACTTATGACTGTAAAACAGGAAAATTTAAGAAATAAGATAATTACAAAATATATTAATAATAAATGATAAATATTATTTCGATAAAATTATTGAATATCTTCTATTAAAAACTTATAAATTTTAACTGTTCGTCTGGATAAATTAGTTTTGTTACTTTTAATCGTATAAGTTTCTCAGTAGTTCAACAACAATGTAATTCTTTTGTAATCTGTTAAAGAAACTCTTAGATCTGCAAAAGTTGCCACATGTAAGTAATCGAATGTAGACAACATATTAATTATTGTTATTCCAAGTATTAAAAAATTTGTAGGCGTTCATACAGAATGACATATTAATAATTTTCTCTCAAAAGCTGAAATTCAAGATGGACGCTGAGTAACTCGACTGAAACTCGAAATATCGATGTGTAACGATACATATATATACAGATGTTATACATAGATATATATACACGTATGTAGACACACACATATATGTATGTGTATATACATGAATGTATTGTATGTATGCAATCCTTCGTATCTAACTCTTATGAGGTTTTTGTATTTCTGAAAAAATTATTAACGAGTTTAAAAATAAACTAATTTAACATACAATAGCATATGAATTACATAAACGGAGACATTATGAAACAAATTACTAAATTTTTGAACACGTACTTAAAATGTTGATAAGGTTAAATGTCGACGTGTCAGTAGGATAATTACTTAAGTTTTTTCACATTGACGTGTTATACAATGTTAATAGTACAATTATTCAATATTCACTACTAATTAATTCGTGTAAAATACAATATATTTTTAAATAAAAGTGTTGTTATACGTAGTGGCAAAATATATAAGAAAAGTACTAAACAGATTATCCTGAAGTATTTTAAATTAATGTTAGGTTTTTCAATAACGAGCAGCATAAACACCACACAAATAAGTGTTAAATATTTGTTAGCAATATTTACATATTTCAACTTTTGTGAATAATGTCATGGATAAGAGATAGTACTGTAACCTGGTTTCAACTTTTGGCTACAAAAGTATTGAAAACTGGACATATTCCTAAACATGTAGCGTTTATAATGGATGGTAATAGACGTTATGCAAGTAAAAATGGGATAGATAAACTAGATGGCCATACAAAAGGGTATGTATTAATGTGAGGTATATGAATATTCTAACTTTTATATTCTATAAGCGTATATTATCTTATATGTATTTAATTTCTAGATTTGATAAATTTTCTGAAACTCTACAATGGTGCAGAGATCTTGGAATAGAAGAAGTAACATTTTATGCTTTTAGTATTGAAAATTTTAAACGGAAACAAGAAGAGGTAAATGGACTAATGAATCTTGCAGAGCAGAAATTTCAAAAACTACTGTCTGAGAAGTATGTTTAGATTTATTTATTGTTCCAAATAATAATATTTACTGTTAAAAGATTATAATAAAGCGATAGAAAGTAATAAATATATTTTTATTGTAGAGACAATGTTAGAAAACATGGACTATGTGTTCGCATAATTGGTAATTTGTCATTATTACCTCAGAATATACAGAAATTAATAGCAGAAGCTATGATGTTTACTAAAGATCATAACAAAGCATTTCTTAACATTGCATTTGCCTACACATGTAGGTATATTTAAATATTATATTGTAATTAAAGAAAATTGTGTTTACTCTTTAATTAATCTTACAAAATGCTTTAGCAAGAGATGAAATTACACATGCAATTCAAGATGTAATTGAAGGTGTTGAGAGTGGTGATATTCTCTTAGAAGACATTAATGAAAATTTAATTTCCAACTGCCTGTATACAAATAATTCACTAAATCCTGATTTATTAATTCGTACTTCTGGAGAAGTTAGATTTAGTGATTTTCTAATGTGGCAAGTAAGTCTGAAAATTATTGGCATTCTATTTCTTGTTTTCTAAACATCTATTTCATTTCAGATATCAAATACATGCATTTATTTTACTAATGTATTATGGCCTGAATTTAATGTTTGGGATTTCCTTAATGCCATATTTTATTATCAAAGATGCTATTCCGATATGCAAAAGATAATTAAAATACAAAATGTAAAACCTACTATGCAAAACAGTAGACAATCAACATACATAGACAACTTACATCATAAAAGAAAAATTGCACTTGAAAGAATATACCCATCGAACATTTAAAACTAGTGTGCTGAATATTTAGATAAAAGTATTTATAATATTTAAATATAAGTAAAAGTAAATCACATTGTACATTTGTGTAAACGCAATATGTTTCTTTATATGAATTTTGCATTTAATATGTACATACCTTAAAAATATTTTCATATAGCAGATTTTTTCAAGTCTGTTAAATTTCAGAAAACTGTTAAAATATGTATAAATATAAATATTACGAATTTGTAAGTCTTGTTATATTCTTACAAAAAGAACGTGTATCATACATATTTTTGCGCTGTGTGAATTCTCTTCTGAAAGCGGACATTAATAGTATATGTGCAAGATAAAAAATCTAAATGATAAATACAAATTTCGTGTACATACGTATATTTATTTATTTATTTTACTCTATATATGTTTACAAACTTTTATATTATTTTCTATATAAATAAGATTTATAAATAAAGTTATTTTCCACAAATATCCCAAATATCAAATTTGTTGAAACATGTTGACTTATTTTTAATACTTTTACATTTTTCTTAGAATAGCATTCTTATATTTCATTATATTGGCAGTCTTCTTATTAAACCTCTTTCATTTTAAAACCTTTAAACTTTTCCAATGTGCCTTTGCAATAGTATAAAGTAAATATTCGTTAAATAAATATTACGTTAAATATGGTATAAATATTAGAAGACACATCAATATTATAATTCACTTTACTAGTATATAAATAGAAACATAATACAACATGTTTACATATTTTGAAATTCATACGATCTCTATACACATTTATTATCCCACAGAAGCATGAAAAGAATAATGTACATATAGGATATGTATATACAATTGCACGCGTGTTGTGTCAATATTACGTTAATATAATTTTGTAGTTATAAAATAAAAAATTAATCTTACATAAATAGGAAATCAGAAAGTAGTTAAGTTCATAGATTGCAAAAATAAAGTCTAGATTTTGAAAAAAACTTTCATTTACTTTGAATTATAAGGCAAATTATGCCTTGCAGATGGTTGCCTTTGTCTCGCTAAAAATGATTGTCCCTGAGGTTGCAAGGCTGCAAATCGCTGGTCTATTGCTTCTCTATGTAAAGTGAGGGTTAAACGATAAACAGCAGATGTCATTAGTTTTTCTTCCATTTCTTTAATTAATTTGGATTCTTTCAAAGATCGCTCCATTTCTTCCATAATTTTCCGTTGTTCTAAAATTTGATTCCTTAATACAGCTACTACATTAGGAGATGAGCTACTTTGTTTAGGATCAAAACACTTTATAACGCTTTTTGCCTTTTCAACATGTTTTTTATAACGTTCCTCAAGGGTTGTAATATCATATTCTTTACGCGATATCGTTTCATATAATGCAAACACCTTTTGCCTTTGACTTTGCAATGTATTATCTCTTTCTTCAATTTGAAGAATCAAACGTTCCTTTTCAGCATGTGCTTTTCTTAACTCGCATTGCAGCTGTGTTACTTTTTGCGCCAAATTGGTGCTATCAACTTTATTCGACCCGCTTGTCTGATTTCCCAATGCCTCTTCTAATTTATTTTCTAGTTCAAGTATTCTTTGATTAGCCTTACGATTTTGATCTCTGAATTTTTTGAGTCTTTCTTCTGAATCTTCTATGAGTGCCTGAACTGTAGGTAATTTATCTTCGCTTCCCTTCTGCTTGAGTTTCAACATTTTATTTTCATGTTGTAAACACAATAATTTCTCCTTAATTTCAAGCGGAATCATTTCTGCATTTGCAACAGTACTATCAGTGCTGGGTTTCATCATGTTTTCTGCAGCTTGTAACTGGGTACATTTCAATTCCTCATTTGTTTCTTTTAAAGCATCTCGTTCGACAATCAACCTATCTCTTTCTCTTTGTAAAGTACTTAATTTTGCTTCCATTTTCTTCCCTTCAAATTCAAGCTTATCACACTTATTAATTTGCTCATCTAATTTATGATGAACTTCAGCAAGTTGTTGCTTGCAAACTTCCAAATGATTACGTAACATATTAGTTCGCTTTGATTCTTCCTCATAATCTATTTTAGATTGCAAATATTCCAAGTTCTTATCTTCTAATATCTTAACTTGCCTTCTTAAATCGCTCAAATCTTCCATTTTCTTTTTGTACGACTCAATCGTAAGTTCATACTTGGACACCTTGTCTGCAGTCTCTTTTAATGCATCTATCTCGTCTTTTAAGTGATTAGCCTCGTCTGCTGCTTTTTGTAAATCTTCTTGCTTAGATTGTAATTCAAATACTTCCTTCTCTAATAGTTCTACCTTTAATCTATAATCATCTCTAGAAGTTTCTACCTTAAATAATTCATCTTTCAGAGCTTCCACCTGTTTCCTAAGGCCAGAATATTTTATAATTGAACCACTTTCTTCTGGATTTTCAAATTCATCCAATCGCTCTTGAAGTTTCTTATTTTCTGTAACCAATGCTGCTTTTTCTTCTTGCAGAAGTGACAACTGTTGATCGAGTTCGTGACATCTTTGCGCTAATTGATCTTTCATATCAGCAGTTAATTGAAGCTCGGCTATTAATCTTTGCTGAATACCATCGGCTACGTCCAAAGATTCAAAATTAAGGCTGGTGCCTAAACTTAATCTTGGTCCGTTCATATTACTTTCCAATTCTTGAATACTTTGCATAATAGCTTGTTGAACAGTTTCTTCCATACCCATAATTCTTGTTATATATTGCTGTTTTTGATTACAGTTAACAGCACATCCAAGAATTAATTGTAATAACCGGTGTAATTCATGTTTATCGCAGTGTTCACCGATCCTAGTTGCATCAGGTTTCACATAACCAGATAATTGTTGATTTAAACATTCTATATAGTACTCTATTACTGCTTCAATTATCTTTTTAAGATTACTGACTTTAAGACGCCAATTAGAACTGACATCGCTTTTAATTTTTGCTCTCCAAACAGCTGTAAACCATTCTGGAGCAATTTGAGCCAAAGCATCTGCTAAGGCAACACCATCGCTTATATCCTCAGCTGATGAGTGAGGTGCTTCAATATCAAATGTGTCTAACCATTTAATCAAATTATTTAATTGCTGGTCATCCATTATCGTCTTCGATTAAAATCTTCTTTGTCAAACGATCGAAAAGTATATAAGTACGTGTCTTATCATATACAAAACCTTTCTCCCAGACGACAAGTTTATTAAAAATTTTATTCTAAAATCTATTTCTTCTTACTTGGATAATTAGTTCGCAGAGAAACCAATATTTTAACATAATTAGACAATTTGTTAATATTGTTCCTTATCATATGTAAAAGTATGATAAGTATCGTATAATGACGTTCACTTTGACGTTTCTTCGTATAGAATGGTATAGAGTATAGAATAAAAGTAGTACAGATTATGGTTACTTTAAGTATTTCTTTTAGTTACTTTTATTGTAAACTTACGAAAACTGACGAGTATCTACTGGAACCAACAGGAACCATGAACCATAATTGACCATGACTGGACATCAGTTCTGTATAATCTGTATCAGTTCTAAGTATAAGTTAGTCAATAGGTACTTCATTCAAAGTTTATAACTTCTTGTTCCAGATGGTCCAGGACTGTTCAGAACTTTAATCCTAATCAAATGAAACTGAGCAGGACCTTTTTAAAGATTTTATGTTTATGGTTTATGGTCTATTCTTACTCACTGCAGTACAGTTCTGTAAGAGTGAGTGAGGAATGAGATCTATACGTAGGCATAGACTATAGCTCGCAATCTAGACGTAACCACTAAAACGAAATTTCAGTCGACTAAAAACTGTCGACTAAATATTCAATAGTATGTAGTAACTAAATAGTAATTAGTCGATAGTTGAATTTAGTCGATAATGCCCATCACTACTTTCTTGTTCCTAACTTTCATGTAAACGATACCTCTTTAAAAAATATATATATTTAATATTTCGAATTTCACTCCTGTCTCTATTGACGATATTGTCGGCATTATAGCACTATCGTACCTACGTTCATGTGATTGCGCAACAATACAAACTTGTTTGTTGATGTTGCCAATCATATGACGTAGAAAGATTTTTTTGGTAGTTGATTGTATTTTAATACCTATAAAGGTAGTAATTCACAATTGTGTAGTCCCACATTCATAGTATATATAAAAAAGTTACTATACAGGTCACAGCATGTGAATGAATGTCAGCGTAAATACATTTTTACGCGAAACTAAATGGCAATCATTTAAACGAATAAAATGTATATGAATAATTTTTATTTTACACATAAATCACATAAATCTATTTTAAAAACATTGTGAAAAGGTTTGTACACATCTGTCACTCTTCGAAGGAAAATAATAATAATCGAATTTCTAAAATTTTAATTATTATTTCTATACACAATCCAGTATCACATAATAAATATTAAACAATTATGGCAACTGAAGTGAAAGATAATTTGAGAAGACTTAATGAAAAAGAAAATGGTAATCAACGCGCTATATTTTATAAAAAGCCGATTAAAAGAGATAATTATAACCTAAATATACAAAATATTGACACTCCTCAAGAATTAAGACGCCAGCGTTTGTTGCAATTTCAAAAGAGGTACGCATACAATTTTTATGTTTATTCATTATTACATTTCATAATTATAACAATAATATTTAGATGTAGAGACAGTGCATTTAATGTTGGACGTGGAATATTGGAGGAAGCTTTTAATTCCGAAGATGAGCTTGACGAGGATATGGAAATTGACGAAAGTTACAAAAAGAGAAATTATTCATTCAAACGACATAAATGTTACGCAAATCAATTAATGATGTCTGAATGGATGTTAGATGTACCTCAAGATTTTATAGAAAAGTGGATCATAGTGCCTTGTCCAGAAGGGAAAAGAACTTTAGTAGTCGCATGTAAAGTATGTTAAAAGAATGTTAAAATCAAAATGTCATTTTCATATTTAGTGCTATACTTTGTATATTATTTGTAGGGTATAACCAAGGCATATAATAAACGAGGTAACCGACTTGGAAAATTTTATTCAGCACTTCCAGGTGGTAATCCTTCGGGTCATAGAGGTAATTGTACTATCATAGATTGCATATGGATAAAACAACAAAAAGTATATTATGTCTTGGATGTGCTCGCATGGTGCAATCAGTCACTTGTAAACTGTGATGTAAGATTTCTTATTTTCTATAGTTACTTATATTTTAAAATTTATTGTGATCCACCAGTCGTTTATAAAGAATTTTTTATTTCAGACTGAATTCAGATTTTTCTGGTTAAAATCACAATTACAGGAAATAAAAGAACTACAAGAAAGAAATATGCCCATGAATACATTTCCAATATTGTCTCTACCAAATATTAGTTGTAGCTTAGATATAAGTTCAGAATTAGCAACTCTACCCAATTTACCCCCTTTGGATGGTTTACTATTTTATCATCGCGATGGACAATATACAAAAGGTCGTACTCCACTTGTAACATGGTTGAAACCTTTTATGTTGACTGAAGTACTCGGTATCTTTATACCAGCACCTCTTGATGAAAAACCCGATGGGTATATAGATTTCAAATATTATATTCTTAGCAGTAAAGCTAAAAAGAGAAAGCAAGAAGTGGAAACGCAAGTATGTTTGTTTTTTTTTTAATTAAAATAAGACTTTCATGGTCACTTTCATAATTAAATAATTAAATTATGCTTCACTTTTTAACCACAGATGGACATTGCAGACGAAAATTCCTAAAAACAAATCTTTTTTATTGGGATGAACGAGCTTCTTATTTAGAAGTACAGTATAATATATTAAAAAACAAATATAGTTAATTGTATATATATATCTATATATATATATATCCGTACCTCTGAAGTTGATGTATGAAGGATATCGACGGATTTTTCATTTAAATATAACAAAACACGATTCATAGTTTCCGTGTTCATCATTTTCATCTGAAAATGACAAAGATTATTTTAGAAACAAAAAATGATTGTTAGCATGTGTTTTGTCATTAATAATATAATTATTTACTTTATTTCCTCTGATTGAAAATGAAGGTAAACTGATTTTGCATAATATACATAATCCTAACTGTAAGGAAGCAGTTTTTAACATTTGTTCGTATAAAAGAGCACGAAATTTTTTTATGTGTTCCAAATTAAAGGAAATTTCAACATTTGATGTATCAGTTTGATCTTTCATAATTCTGAAAACAATGATATATTACATATGTATATAGTACAAAAATTTATAATATAAGTATTATAAACATCTTTTTAAATATATAAAAACGTACGTTCTTAATATTTTTATTAAATCTGAGATTTGAAACTTCGTTACTATCATATTTGTATCAGGTAATCCTGGAATTCTATATTCCATACGAATTTCACCTTTGTGTTTTGAATGCTCTTCTGTATTAGTTGGAGTAATTATAATTGGAATTAGCCACATTAAATCATCCTCCTGAGCGGAGAGCTCAATAATCACACAATCAAACATGTGACTTAACAAAGTATTAATAGCAAGCATAGTACTTTGTGTACCTCGACATAATAGAAGTGGTAATCTCATAGTATTAGGAGTGGCTAATTCACTGGTTTTAGTTTTCCAAGACAATAATATTCCTGTATACATACACTTTTCTGTACCGTTTTCATGACCATAATTTCTTCCATGTACTTCGATCTGTATGTTAAAAACACATTAGTACACTTTTGTACAAGATGTCCCATCTAACTTGAGAATCTTAGATATCTCTCTTATTTTAGACGATAGAAAAATATATGAGAAGAAGACATGATTTGATTCAAAGGATCAAAAAGTTATTTCAAGGTTACACTTCCTAAGATTTTCATCATGAATGTTTTTCTGAATACAAATATTTGTTGATATTGATAGGCATAATTTTGAATATTTAGTATGTTTACATTTTTTATACTCAAAATCATAAGAACATTAAAATGAATTTTTTACTCATTACAATGTTTGATTCTTGAAACAAAATCATGTTTTTTTCTAATATTTTTTCAGGTCGTAAAGAAGGGAAAGGAAAGTGTTTAAACCAGGTAAAACACCCAGTATAATTTTTATCTTGTTATTGATAACACCTTAATTGGTAAAGGATCCATTGGACTAGGCCTAGTTGTTACATGATCCATAACAATCATTTTTGCTTGATACGCAACATCCTCTTGTGTCAAAGTTGCTGCAACTTCCTCCCTTAATCGTTTAGAATACTGTTTTAGATGAACTTCATCTTGATGAAAATTAAATAGGGTAGATACACCATAAATGGTCCATGTTTGATGTAATAATTCTATAAAATTTGAAATATTGTTATATTTCCTCCATACTTCTATTATTGTATATAATATGAATTTACAATTTTTACTACTTTCTAATTAAAACATTAACAACAATAATAATATAAGCAATATAAGAATATAGTATAATAATATGAGCAAAATACCAGATAATTCTTCAACAGGTTCTTCTTCGTCCACTGGTGTAACATTGACATTTAAACTAAAACGCTGTTTCCCTCGCGTTCGTATTTTCCGAGGTGAGTTTTCCATTCTATCGTAAAACTGTTCGAAATATTTCATTAAATGTTGTATGTGTAAACTGTTTACTAATTTGAAAACATTTCAAAATTAAGCCACAGAATACATAGCATACAGTTTGGTTTTACTTCGAGATCATCTCGTAGGTGTCCTGTGTTACGAATAGCGTTGCCACTTCCGCTATCTCTGTCCTTTATACTAACACTTTGGTGTTCTGGATGAAAAGGGACGAAACACCGCGTGCGATAAATTATAAACATTGGAACACGGATAAATACTATTATTTACTAGAATACTAAATAACCAAAATAACTAATAATTAATTATCTAGTTAATACTAAAATTATGTCACCCATAATTATTTCCAAATTTTGACTGGTTTTAGCAAGGACTGGCAAGGACACAAATCCCAAAGATTCTAACAGGACTTTCGAGTCAGGTATATTTTGTGTGGATGTGGGGTCTCTGTGTCCGAAGTAATCCGTGGTTGGCGTTCATTGAAGGATTATTTTGAATATTTCTTCTAACGTTATTATACTTGAAAACTTTGTAAAATGGAAAATATTAACACAATTATAGAAAATTTACGTAAAATAGAAGCGGTCCGTGAAAAACAGTTTGAAGAGAAGAGAAGAGAACAACATACAGAATATGATAATTTAATGGAGACATTAAAAACTATAAAAGGTTTCCACAATTTTGTTTAATATTATCATCCTAGTTTTAACGCATAGTTCTGATTGCATATCTGTTTTAGACGAGAGAAATGAGTTTAAGGAAACTTTTAGTAAGAATCTTCGACGTATAACAACACATAAACATTCAATATATAATTTATGTACAAATAATGAAGAGCTTCCGCCGGCATTACCAATTTCTCATGAGCACCATAAGTATGACAATCTGATTAGAATTCTTGCTTTGAACTAGTAAAAGTAAATTTCATGATTTATTTTAGGCAAACAATTACATTTGTATCACAAGCCATTGATTTCATAAATGAAATACAACATGTCAATAAGATTTTTGATAATGACAATCAAAAGGACATTAATTCTACAAATATTGTTAATAATATTGTAAGGTCACTTTATGTCACATATATTGAAATTACTATTTATAATTTTTTTTTATACTTTCTGTTTTTTACAGACATCTTGTACAAATTCTATAGCAAGTGAAACATCTAGGATAAAGTCTATACTGACTACAACAAAAGCATTACAGAACACTGCATATATGATGCAAGAGAGTTGATTGATACATCATAAGTTTCGATTTTTTTTTAAATATTTTATTCCTAATTTAACTTAAACTTCAAAGTTTAATAAAATATACATTGACTTAATAAGTATAAATTTATATGTAGTAATATAACATTATTAAATCAATATTTTTTTATACAATTGAAATGTTAAGTTTACAATATTCTATTTTAGTAACTATTACTTATACAATCTACTTCCATATAAAATATTAATATCTATCCTACAGTTTATTTCAAGTGATAGAATCATAATGATCATCAAGACTTAATTTCAGCATAGTTAAATTTGGGTCTGCAATTTTCTGTAACAAAAGATATAAAAAAAGGGAGATATTTTATATAGCAATATTACTTTCACAAATATTTTTTCCTTACCATTAATTCTGAAGTGATTTGAGATGTTGAGGGTATAACAGAGAAAGGTAACATTTCATGACTAAAACTATGCGATACATTTGTGTCTCTTTCTGGTTTCTCAGTTTCACAAGACACTGAAATCATTTGCCCCCTTTGAAATAAGGGCATGCATTTAATTAATAATAAATATATTTTCGGTTGAATAACCTGTTTGAAAAATATTTTTTCAATTCAATACAGAAAAAATTTTTCATTTACTTACTTAAAAATATTGTATTGTTCACTGCCAATTTTTTTTTCTTTTTCCATAAATGCTTTAAGTTGCATTTGTAGCAAGCCAAGTGTCTCTTTGTGTCGACTTTCTAAATGTTTTGCATCTTCTAAAGCTTTCATTCCTTCATGTTTTTTTGTTAAAGCTGACTGTATTGTTGCAAATCCATATAAAAATTATACTTAAAATCTTAGAAATACGATTGCAGCCTTATAATACGCATTTTTTATAATAAATGGTACCTGTGTGAGCTTTTCGAGTTCTTTAGCACGCAATACAAGCAGACTTTCCTTGTCTTGTAAGATTTGTTTATGAACATTAAGTTCATTAATTTTTTCTTGCCATTGTAGTTTTTTATGGTTAGCACAAGCAACAGTTTCTTGTGCTGTTTGAATAGCAGCTTCTAACTATGAAGTTTATTAAAATATACATATTGTTTCAATACAGGAAATCTATATATTATTTCATAATTGTTTGTACCTCAACTTTAGCAATGTCGTCACTATTAAATTTGAGTCTTTTCATTGTTTGTAATTGTACTCTTTCTGCTACTATTGCCTCTCTTTCTTGTTGAATTAATTGTAATTGTCTATCGTGTTCTTTTGTCCAAGATTCTTTCAACGCCTATACATACAATATATTCAAGTAGAAATGAAGAAATTGTTTAATGCGTGTCAACATATTGTATTAGAAATAAATACTAATATGTATGCACGTATTTTTAGATGAAATGTGGATACATATTTCTCTTTGCATAAGATAGTATTGTATAAAATAATGTCTGTTAATAATAAGATATCATCCAGGAATGGAAATTAGTAATTAGATCAATTTTTCAAATCTTTTTCAGGCACAGTCAAATTACCAACAATAGCTTGCTTGCTGTGTGTGAATTAGAAGTATGCAGGTGTATGTAAATCTAAATGTACTAAAAATGAATATTAATGCAATATCATAGGAAACTGCATGCTATACATTTCAATCGATTCTTTTTAATAAGCATACTCAGATGGTACTCTACAGATTTTTATAGAAACCTTATTTATACCTGTAAATAATCTCTTTCCCATTTTACTTTTTCTTCAAACAGCTCTCTTTCTCTTAAAAGTAGTGCAGTCTTGTTTTCAAGCATTTCTTGTGTTTGATTACTATGCATAGTGTGCTTTTGAAGTTCTCCCATAAGATGTGTAAGTTGAGTACTAAATTTGTCTACTGTTTCAATAAATTTATTATGATTCTCTTTCAAAATATTAGTTTGATTTTTTAATTCAATTTTTTGAGCTGTAAACATTAATTGTACAACATAAATTTATATACTTATTATGTTAGTATTTAAAAAAAAAGCAAACTTTAGTATTGAGTATAATTAAGAAAACTGCTTTATTGATACATAATTTAATAGATTTACCTTTTATGTCATCCTCACAAGCTTTTAAATAATTTGCACGACGTTCCGTTAACTCAATATCTTTAAGTTCTATTTTTTCTTTATTTTCTCTCATATTTTCAATAATAGAATTAGCGTTTTCTAACATATTTTCCACATCAATTTTTCGAGTTGTAATAGTTTCCATTACCTGATCTTCTGTCTGCTTAGCTCTACATATACTTTCTGTTATATTAGAATATTCTTTTTGTAAAAACTTTATATTTTGAGAATGTAGTTCTTTAAGTTCTTGTATGTGTTGAACGTGTTCATTCTACTTGTAAAATTTAAATAGTATGGATAATTAGCAATTATTGATATTATTCAATTTATAAAATTAAAAAAACGATTACATAAATAAAAGTTAGACTTTCAATTATGTTAAGTAACATAAAATTTCTTATAATCAATAATACTATTAATAAATATACGGTTAAACATATTTATTGACCTTTAAATTATGTACTTCTTCTTTATGCAGATTTTCCATTTGTACCTTTTCATTTCTTAATTTTTCTAATTTCGCTATATAGTCAGTTTCCAATACTTCTATTTCTTGCCGTACCCTTTCCTCGAATTTTAACATTCCCTCTTTTAGAAACGAAATTTGTCTCCTAGAAATAAAACTTCATTGTTTTATTTTATATCTTGTGGTTTCTATGTCACTTTAACATTATACATATAATAAACATACTCGTAAAATTCAACCTGACAAGTCTCTTCATTATTGTGCCTCTCATTTGTAGCAGCTAATAAATTCTCTAATTTAGATTTCTCTGCTTGCAGTATTTTTATTCTTTCCTCTAATTCTTCTTTTTCATCATTTGATATATTTCTTTCCTTTTCATTTTGATCAAATTTACAACTAGTGCAAGTTGACGTAGTACTTGATATTGGTATAGGCTGGGCCATCAAGGTCTTAAAAAATAAAAGTTTAAGCATATTCTTATTTATTTCATGCCGTTTTGTTTTGAAAAGATTTGCATGATTACTATGTATAAGATAATGCTTACTTGTATATATTGATTAATGCGTTCTTGTTGTGTTTTTATTTGATTCTCCAATAAAAGTTGTCTTTCAAATTGTAATTTTAACAACGAATTAAATTGCTTTTCTTGATTATGAAGTACCAACTGTTGAGCATCTGACACCTTATTCAACTGTTCATTTTGTTGAGAGAGTATACCTACAGTCTTTAATTCGTGTTCTTGTTGCTGCATTGTTATAATTGCAGCCTGCTGGTTAAATTGTGCACCAAATAATAATGACATATTTTCTGGAGCTAAGCTATGTTCATCAGGTACTTTTGTTGAGCTTTTGATACCTTCACGTTCAACAGTATCTTTATCAAGAAGTTTTGTTTTAACATCATTCGGTAAATTATCTCTCGGAGCCTCTTTTACTTCATTACTTTTCTTTTCTTCAAATTTCTTTGTGCCACCCAACCATTCTGGTAAATTTTCTTCTAATTTAGAAGTTTGCACATTTATATCTCTAGCTGGTATATTTTCATCTGTTACCTTAAAAATTAGGGAGAGATACTAAAAATTGCAGTTTAATATAAACATTATTAGAAATCTAAAAAATAATATTTCTATGTAGCTTGGCTGTACGTAAGGATTATAACATTTTGCTCTGCATTGTTTAACACAATTGTTACACCACATAACAGAATACATATTATGTTGTCTATTATTTCAATTATTTCATTATTCAGTATATGATTCCTACATTATGTGTATATATAAGTGTACTATAATTAATACATATATTAATGCATGCAGACAGCAGACAAATTAACATGTTAAATGCTAAGTCTTGATGGATATGATTCAAACAGCAAGTTAGCAAATCTTTTGCTTATACACAGGCGTATTTTTGCAATTAAATTTAAATAAAAACGAAGTAGAGAGCAAGACAAAATTAGCTCTGCACTTAACGTGTTACAGAAAGGTGTATATAGGTATGATTCATATAATATAACAAGAAGCAAAAACATATCAGTAAAAAGATATGAATCATGTACATAAAAAAAGATATAATAACATACTAAAGAAGACTGAAGACCATGTAAAAATATGATAAAAAAGAGTTATAAGAATGATCAAAATAGAAAGTAAAATTAAGTAAGCAAGAGAAAGGAATTAACAGAAAGTTAAAAAGAGTGATACAAAGAACAAGGCAGGAAATAAAAATACAGAAGAACTGAACAGATAGGTCAAGAAGTAGAATAAACATAACAGGAAAATTAAGTATTTATTAGAAAAGTTACAAGAATATAAGCAAATATACTGAAGAAGAAGTAAGTTAATTTATTCTAAGTGAATTGAACCTACATAGTCATAAGAGATTAGTAACAAAAAAGTCATTGAACAGTGAGCTCAGATATGATACCAAGCAGAAATTAATGAAGGTACTAAATATCAACATATTAATATAATTACCAAGTCAAAATTTTGTTCAGATAACAAGTCAGTGGATAATAAACCAAGAGGGTCATTTATGATTTTTGCATTTCTTCTGCCTCTACGAAATTCTCTTGACATTGATTTATTTGGTTCATCAACAAGCTGAGATTTTTGTTTTTGTGTAGTAGTTTTAAGCTCTGCAGAATGTGAAGGATTTTCAAATTCTACATTTTTCGTAAGAGATGAACGAGTTTTGTTCTCAAATAAACTCTCTATTAGCGATGATTTTTTTGATTTGTCATCCGTTAGATTTAATTTACTATTACCAAACCTATTTGCTAAAATATCATCTTTATTTTTAAGAACATTTTGTAGCTTTTGTTCATGTTTTTCAGCAGATGGTTCACTTTGTAATAAAATAGAATTGCTTCTAGCTGCATAATTACTTGACTTTTGCGAAAGTAATTCATTGATATCATCATTTTCAAAATTAAGCTTTGTTTCTGATTCATTATTCGTTTTAATACTTGTTGCAGACGTAGCTGGTGTTTTAATTTTAAACAAATCTTCCATTAAGCTACTTTTACTTCCACTTGTAAGAAAATTTTTCTTTTCTTTCAAGGAAGCCTCGTCATCAAGAAGCAAACCAGTTAACGAATCATCTTCATTAATATCTATATAACAAAAGCATCTTTTTTAATTTTTAGAAATTATGTAAAACTTCAGTAACTAAATATAAATAAATAAATATAACATCAAGGTCTACATGTATAATTAGAGATGTATTAATTAGAGATTTTAATTATTATACTATGCTGAAATAATAATTATAAAAATTTGTTTTGTTCCTAAAATATCTAAATACTGTTTATTTATTTTTAAATCACCTTTAAGCGTGACCTTTCTTTTCAAATCTCCATCCAATTGTGCATTAGAATCTTTAACAGTACTTGTAACAAATCTTGTATTTTTAAAGGAGTCATTAAGTAACTCCATCTCTAAACTATCCATGTCTTCTAACATTTGTGTTAAATCTTCCAAATTTGTATTAGGAGTTTTAGTAATATCAACCATCTAATGTTAAAAACAAAAATATAATACTAAACAGGTAGGTATTTCTTAAATTTTTTTTTGTAATGTTATTAGAACTATACCTTTAAATAATTTTATACCTTTTACAAATGAATAATAAAGCTTTTATGAACTACAATCAATTTATTAAGTAAAAAATAGGAGGAAGTGCAGTTAAAAGATGATATATTAAGCTGTATGTTGTGTTTTTCCAGCTAAATGAATCGTTACTATAGAAACAGTCAATGAGGGTAAATGCATCCTATGAAAAGTGAAAAAATAATTAATAAAGCTAAAATTATTTGTAATATAGGTAGAATATTATTAAATAACTTTCATTTGTATACTTTCTACATATTTGTTCTGTTAAAGTCGAAACTTTTATTTCTAATGTATTTCTTTATCCGTTCTCATCGCAACTTAGAATATAAGAATTCTTTTTAAAATGTTCCACATGCAATAAATTCCAATATGTAAGAACTCTTTTAAGCTCTGATTATATGAACAACTATTAAAACTATCTCTTAAATGAAATAAAAGACAAAACTTGTAGCAGTTATATAGTAACTAATAATGGTCCCCGGCGCATTCAAAATTGTTTATACTATGACATTGGAGAGCAACAGAGAGTGCGCAGTGGTTTCAGTTTACACAATAATATATTGGATGGTTTTTTCGCGCATGTGTGTCCAGCGCAGTAACGTATCTATATTTTGAAGCAAGTAGTGAGGTACTATTACTGACGGGAAATTACTGGAATAGTCCAGGACGAGGCGACCAAAAAAGAGTGCTACGAATTTTTGGTAAATTATTATTAATGTTTGATTGACATACACGTGTTATGCATTCATTTTTCAAGATCATATCATAATAAGTTTGGTGAAATTATGCAGGATGACCTAAGTACTCCATTTTTGCCAAACTTTTACTTTACTAATCCCAAAATCGTCGCGCATGGAGAAGATCCCGGCCAATATAAATTATATACCATTCACGGTGTAAAAAGAATAGACGATCTAAGGGACCGTCTCAGGTATAGTGATGGATACTGTTGACTAAAATCTATCAACTAAGTCGATAGTAGCTGGTACTATTTTCAGTCGATTAATTTTTCTGAACTATCGACTGAATTTTGCAGTGATGGGGTTACTATTGTAGGTATGAGTCCTACCGTGAGGAGAATGAATAGACACGTGTTTACAGTAGAGATCGTTTATTTCAACTGTTCGCGTCAATGGATTGATTTCGACTCTATTGTTTTCTGGGGAGGACACTGAGAGTGTCTCGGGGAAAATCCCCTAGAGCAACTCGCGACCGAATATTGTGCGTTGGCACCTCTGGCGCAACTGCGTCGCCTAGCGGATGTGTTAGGGAGTTACACATGCTCCCTACACTATTTTCAGTCGACTGTTTTACTGAATCAGAGATTTCCTCTCTCTCTCTCTCTGACTGAATTATCGACTGATTTAAAGTCACATTTTCCTTTGTTAAAAAATTTTTAACGAAAAGTACAGACAAATCAGAGCACGCGCGCGGCTACAGCGGTTCGTGTTGAGCCTGGCGTTGGTATTGGCCGTGCCAAAATTCATCAATTGTAGCCACACTCTGATTGGTCCGTGTTTTTCGTTGATAACTTCTTAACAAAGCCGCGAAGAACATTGTCGTAAAGGAAAAAGTTACTTCAAATAACCTCTGGAATCAACCCGTTTCAAGAGAGTGCAACATTTTTGGGACACCTTATATATCAACTGAATTTAAGCGTGATTATCTATTGACTTAGTCGGTAGTTTTTAGTCGATAGTGCCCATCACTAGTACATAGTAGGGAAAGTTCATGAAAAGGGATCATTTTGGCACCACCTCTCGAGTACCACATATACATAGAACTTCCATGTTCACTCAAATCGATAATACGTTGGAAACTGTTGATATCATATGAATGTTTGCACTCAGCGAACTTACTCTTTGATCTTTTTCGTTTTTCATAAAATAGAATTAATCAAACGAATTTACAATGCAAAGTGTTATTAATTCTGTAAAAGGAACTGCGCTTGGTGTTGCCGAGTATTTAACCCCTGTATTAAAGGTATGATATTAGGCAAACGTGATATTTCAAAAATAAATGTCTTAACAAATAATAAGTATGATAAAAATAATGTGAAATTTTGTGTATCAAATATGTCGTCGTTATTTATTATTTAGTTATTCGTTTATATGACAATTTTTGTGTTCTTGTCAATATGTACAGTAAATTGTTGCTATCTGATAATAATAATGCTAAACCATTATGTAGATTTCATATTTTAGCCGTAGATGTTATAATGAAATCTTATCTATTCTTCTGTTTTAATTAGAATATTTACTGTACATACGTTACATTAGAATATTTATTACTAGTTGTTCATAATAATGTTAACAATCGATATTATATTTTATGGGTTCGAAGACATCTATGTAATTGAAAAGCGATAATTAAAATAAAACAAATTTTAAAAAATAATTTTCTTTATTACGCTCAAATTTAATTTAATTTACACAATTTAAATTAATTTCTTATATTCCATTCATTAACCATCATTAACATTTTTTATTCTTTCTTATAAATTTTTAATATTTTCCTTTTTAAATGTCTAAAATAAATACTTTGTAAGTGAAATGTTTCTGTTTAAAAGAGTAGTAAATTTTCATTGTAAATGCAACTTATAACATTAAAGGAAAGTAAATTTCGGGAAACTGGAGTGTTAACACCAGAGGAGTTCGTGGCAGCAGGAGATCATTTGGTACATCATTGTCCAACATGGCAATGGGCTATTGGTGATGAAGATCGGGTGAAATCTTATCTTCCCAAGAATAAACAGTTCTTATTAACACGCAACGTTCCTTGTACTCGTAGATGCAAGCAGGTACCTTTGGTTTTGTGAAAACAATAAAATGATTAATCTGCATATCTATAATTTTTCAAATCAAAGGCTAAACTACTGTCAAAAATTCGATATTCTTTTGAAAAATTATAATTTAAAAGATACAATAATTTCTTATCTAAATATTTCAATTTCTTCTGATTGAATTTTAGATTGAATACAGTAAAGAACAAGAATGCATTATAGAAGCGGATGATCCAGAAGGTGGTTGGGTAGATACACACCATTATGATACTACTCTTGGTGGAGTCGAAGAAAGAGTATCTGAAATGACATTAGAAGAAACACAACTTTCTCAATCAATTGAGGCAGGAGACAATAATGAAGATGACGACGAAGATGACGATGAAGATGCTGCTGATATGGAAGCTTTTGAAGTCAGTGGAATGTTGGATGAACAAGATAAGGTAACACCTACACATTAAGTATAATTAATATCAGTGTTATACATATATTATATTTTGAAAAATATTATAACCTAATTATATTTAAACTAAAAAGTTTGCAGCAGAAACTACAAAGAAATCTGTGAAGGAAAAATGGGAACCATTTTCTGATGGAGAGATTATTCACACACGCACATATGACTTATACATCACATATGACAAATATTATCAAACCCCCCGATTATGGCTTTCAGGATATGACGAGGTCTGTTTTTTCTATTTAACAAGTTAAACTGTAGTGATGTATTATTATTATTATTACTACTTATCATGCATCAAAACACTCTCTCAAATTAATGTAACTATTTTTTCTCAAAAGATTCGTAAGCCTCTCACGGTAGAAGAAATGTATGAAGATGTAAGTCAAGATCATGCTAAGAAAACTGTTACAATGGAAATTCATCCTCATATACCTGGGCCACCAATGGCTTCTGTTCATCCTTGCAGGTAATTTAAAATAATCGAGTTATTTTTTAAATACATATTTTGACATGAAAATAACTCTATTTAATGTAATAAAATTGTAGACACGCTGAGGTAATGAAGAAAATTATTGAGACAGTAATGGAGGGTGGTCGTGAACTTGGTGTACACATGTATTTGATAATATTCCTCAAATTTGTGCAATCTGTAATTCCTACAATTGAGTATGATTATACACAAAATTTTATGCTAAATGCATCTGGCTAAGAGCTTTATAAATTTTTATTGTACCTTGAAGATGATCGTGACTTTAGTTTTTAAGTATACAATAAATAACAAAACTAAGAGAACTGTGCATATAAAGTAATAAACATGCTTATGTTCATAAAACCATAATATTTACACCCTTAAAGAATTGTTAAATATAAATTCGAATTTGGCTGGTTCTATTTTTGTATATTATTCCTTAAACTTATTTATAATTTTAATTGTGTTACGTTAATACATTTGTAAGTTGTGTTAAAAAAATGAGTTTAACATAAAACTATCTTTTATTATTTAAAAAAATAAAATAAATTATCTTATAAAATTATTTAAAAAATTATTTATTACCTATTCAATATTAAATTTTAGAAAATGGTAAAGTAAGTATATACATATTATTCGTGTACTTATATATTGTGTGCATATATGCACATACCTATATTTACTATATATATATGTAGATTTATTGTTTCTACTTGATTTTAAAATGGCGGTACTTCAATGTCCTGTGCTTAAATATTATTTGCTCCGTTCAGTGATTGTAAGTAAACACTTAGTTCAAAGACATTTCTTCTTGCGTCCGACAATGTATTTGTAACATTAAATTTCTTGTCATATGTTATACGGATTATTGACCTGTATGTTTTCATAACTTCATCTTTTATAGGTTAAGAAACATCTACGGTGATAGAAATTAGCGTGTTAACTACTTCATACTCCAAAAGAATATTGTGGTGAAAATGACGACCCTGTACGATCAAATAAAACTTCTTTATGATCAGTCTTTATATTCAAATGTTATTTCATTAGTAAGTAAATGCAACAAGTGATTCGAAATGTTTTTTATTCCATTATGATAACAAAATGATTTTGTATTTAAAGATATAAAAAATGATCATCATTAACGTGACATATAATTAAATTTAGTGTGTAAATTACATTGAAAAACCTTCTAATACAATTACTTCTATACTACAGGCAAATTTGGTACTGTCACTCAGTGAGCACAATTCAGATATATTACCTATACATGGAAAATTCCATATTTATGTTTATTATGCAGATGCTCATTTTTACTTGGGAAAATATAAACGAGCCGAAGCCCTTTATAAAAAAGCATTACAATTTCACAAATGCTTATTAAAATCCAAAGGAGCTACTAAACCTTTAGAAGGACAAAAGGATCTTCCAACAGATGTTGATATAAAATTCCAAATACACTTGTGTTTACTAAAATTAAAAAATTCTCTAGAAGCACTTCAAGTACTTCAAAGTATTCCTGGAAAACAAAGAACTCCAAAAGTAAGTTTAATAAATCTAAATTTGAGTATTTCATTTCTATATTCTTTGCTTCGTTTTTCATAAGGGATTACTTTGTGCTTAACTGTGCTCATTATTCAGCTGTACTAAATATATTGTTCAAATCTCGTAACAAGTGTCATGGAATAGCAGAGGGTAAAGAGGAGACGCTACTTGTTGCATAATTTGATTCATTGACATTGTCATTTTCAACAATAACAACATTATACATACATACATACATACATATATATGTATATATATTTAATTTTCAAGGTAAATATGGCCTTGGCAAAAATGTGTCAAGAACAAGGAATGAAACGAACTGCCATAACAACTTATAAGGAAGTTCTAAGAGAATGTCCATTAGCATTGGAAGCTGCAGAAGGTCTGCTTTCTCTTGGTGTAAAAGGGATTGAAGTAAATTCATTAATTGTAGGTTGTGCATCAAGTTTATCAAATTTAGATTGGTTGAATACTTGGATCAAAGCACATGCACACATTTATAATAGAGAATATACTCACGCAGTATCAACATTAAGATCTTTAGATAATGTTAATCTGTTAAGAGATAATTTTAATTTATTAACAACAATGGGGGAGTGTTATTACTATGCTGGAGATGACAAAAATGCTTTATTATGCTTACGAAGAGCTAGGATTATGGAACCAGATGTTATGAAAGGGTAATGGAACCCTTTTTTTCATGATTGTATAGTTGGTTTATTTATTTGAGAAAAATATATTTATAAATTATTTTTATTGAATAGGGTTGATATTTATGCAGCTGTATTATATAAAAACCATCATATTAAAGAACTTGAAAGACTGATACCTATAATAACAGCAAGCAATGAATGTACTGGAGAAATATACGTTGCTATGGCATACTCGCTTTATGCTGCTAGGAAATTTAGTAGAGTAAATACTTTGACTACACAAGCTTTGAATTTGAATCCAAATGATATAGAAGCAACAATACTTCGGGGAAATATACTTCTTGAGCAAAAGAAATACCAAGAAGCATTGTTTTTCTTTAGGCATGCAGTAGGATTAAAACCATATCGTTATGAACCCCATAAGGGTTTAGTGGATTGTCTTGTAGGAATGCATAGACTACGAGAAGCTCTCAACATTGCAAGTGGATCTTGTAAACAACTTGGTCACACTGCAAGAGTTCTTACGGTAATGATATAAATCAGCTTTAATCTGTAAATACAAATTTTGTTTCTCTTGATATGATTAAATATGTAAAATATGTACCAGGTATTAGAAAATTGTGTTAAGTAAGAGAATTGATTTGCAGCTGTATGCATCTGTACTCATGAAAGATCCAGTTTCTGTTGGTAAAGCAAAAAATCTCTTAGAAAAAGCGTTGCTTCAAGATGAAGTTTATCTACCAGCCGTTTATTTATTAGCTGAAATATATGAACAGGAAATGAACTTGGAAGCCGCAATCGCATTACTTGAAAGACAAGTAGAAATCCAATCAACATGTAAATTACATCAGATGCTTGGAGACCTTTGGGCCAGGGTACACAATGAAGAGAAAGCTTTGGATCACTATGCTATTGCTCTAAAGTAAGTTTAAAATGAACAAGTTACGATATCGAAAGTGGTTTATTTAAATTTAGCCAAAATTTATAATTGAAGATTTGGTAAAATTAAAATTGCCTGAAATAAGCCAATGTTTGGAATTATAGTCTAGATCCGAGTAATCGAAGAGCATTGGAAGGTATGCAAAGACTGGATAATTCTACAAATAAACTAGATTCAGCATATTATATAACTGTGGGCGAGGCACAAACAGATACTACCTACGATGTTGGCGATGGCTTACCGGACACAGACAACGATGAAGCACCTGATGAAAGTGAAACTGAAGCTGTATGGTCTGACATGGATCTTGAAGCAAATAGTCAATAATGTAAATGAAACTATTAGAAAACTGATTAATTTTAATACAATCGAATTACGAATCGTAATTAATTTTTATTGTGTATAATAATATTTCTCTTTTTGTTATCTATTTGTTAATTATAACAAAATAAAATATACAAAACTGTATTGCTTGAAATAGTGTTCGCCGAAAAGGAAATTTGGAAAATCGTTTTTGTATAAAATTATTAATGTGATTTTGTAAACTTTTTTTATACCATTTAAAAATCTAATGAAAATCTTTTTCCAAAATTAATTATTTCGAATATTTTTTACTTTACAAAAGTAATAATGATTGACAAAGATATATTAGGAAATTATATAGTATATAAATTGAGTTCTATATTTAATTCGGATAAACTAAACATTTAGTTACAAGTACATAATTAAAAATTCAAAACTTTCTGTCTCTGCAACTTAATTTATTATTTAAATATTGTTACCTCCTCATAACTATATTCTAACTAGTGCAATATTTAATAGGTAATAAATCATAATTTTATTAAAATTGATATAAACTTAAACGACTTAATTACGATTCCGAAGAAAAACTAGATAATAGAAGTATTTAATATGATTTTTCATATTTATTCATTCAAAAAGTACAGATTCGTTTCCTACGATATCATTCGTTTTCAGAAAACTGTGTACACAGAATAAAATAACGTACTACAGATAGTTTATTTACACACTATACAGGATTGGAGATTCATGGAATCAATAATACTATTAATGCGCGAATTTATTAATCGACGTGTACTGTATATATGCTTTTCCCTATTTTGAAAAAACAGGAATCGCGCAAAAGAGTTGGCGGGGTTATTCAATGAAGTAAAGAGCCGTACTTGTTATGAAAATAGGTAATGTCACATGTACGCACCCTTTCTACAGAAAAAAAGAACGTTTGGATTCGATGTATTAGAAAACGCAGAATTCAGTCTTAAAGGTAGGAAGCACGCGTATTTCCTAAATAGCTCGCTTTGGTCTTCGAACTGCGTTCACGTTATACGTATGTATATGTTTGTACATGTATTTCATCGCATCATTTTTACCTGATAATGTAATATTTGTAAACATCTCAGCGAGACTATGATTATTTATGATGCAACTAATATACATTTGAAAATTTTTCACAACGCGAAAATTAATAAATAGGAATGACCAGAAAATAGTTGGGCATTAAACTCGAAGAATGCCCCTATAGCACAATCAATTCACACAATTGATCGCTATAACGATCATTCTTTACTATTCGCAAGAAGAAAGTAAATTCGTCGTCGCAATGATACATGTTATTCTTTAAATATTTATCTATATACGTATTCCCTTATCCGTGATTTTCTCGTACGATCTGTTCATTTCGGCTTCCAATAAAAGTTTTGTTTTGAGGCCCTAATCCTTCTGAAGAAGCAGTGACTGAAGAAGTTGAAGAAGATGAAGAAGAGGACGAGGAAGAAGAAGACGGCTCATCATTAAAACTTGAAGTGACGGCTAGACCAGGAGATGGACTATCAACAGGTCGAAATGAAAACCCAGAAGAGTCGAGACTCGAACAAGATTCCGGAGTTCCAGCCGAGTTGATAGTTGGATGGAGACTAGATATTGCCACATCCAATCTGTATAAACAAGAAAACATTACAAGACTTGATAGTTGAAAGAAGAGACTATTCTTTGAAAGAAGAGACCTGAGATATACTGTAATTGTCATAAATGATGTTCATTCCATTTCGACTATAAAAATGCCATTAGTGGAATGCTTAGTTATTATGACGGATTATATACATCAAATTTTTTCTTTAGAAAAACATACTGCGATCACAATTATAATAAATGTAAAGATACCTAGATGTGGCCGAGGTTAATAAACCAGAGGTACGTTTTGTTGGTGGTTGTAATTGATCCATTCCAGAGTCATCTAGTTCAAATTTTCTTTTAACTGATGCTAGACAACTTGGCCGTATTGCGATGGGACTTAGACTTCGCCTAAATAATAAAATAGATTGTTATAATATATTTCACTATTTCAAAATATGCGGTTGCTTAAAGATTCATTGTACCTGGTAGCAAACGCTTTCCTGGTAGGGCTAGGTGATAAATTAGTTTTCCAAGTAACTGCATGAACACCAGGCGAGTAACATTGTCTCTGGCCAAAATTAGATCTTGTTGGCGATGGTGAAGAATATGTTGTTTGACCATTTATGGATAAATTGATACTAAGTGGATCAAGCACTCGTTTCGCAATTGGACGTGATTCTATTTTAAATTGTAATGAAGGTGATTCTGAATCTTTAAAAGATAGTCCTTCTGCTTCGATTGTGAGATCCTCCCAAGATTGTGAGATTTGCATGGCACTGTGAATTTCTTTCTCATGTGCTGCTTCACGGCCAGCCACGTCGATACACTCTTCTTGTCTCAACTGACTGACACGTGGAGTTAATCTAGGAACAGTTCCAGAACTCTACAAATATAAATGTTCCACAATTTTAAATACAGTTTATCGTATAAAGTATAAATCTAAATTCCTTCGTACAACGTTCATACTTGTCTGTTCACTGATGCGAACAAATACAAAAAGAAATTTGCTTACACTTGTGCTGAAGCGTCGTATGCGAGGCGAATTTGAAAATATATTAAAATTCGATGGAACATCCCTAGAAACATTAAAAGTAAATATTTGTGAAACTGCTCTTGTCAGAAGTATGATTAAGTGAATGTACAGAACATGATGTTGATTATCTAGCTGGTAGTAATTTATATAAATGTTAATGTCAGTTGAAGACATAACATACCTCGGTGTAGTAGCAGAAGGTGATGTCACAGACATTGTTGCACTAATTTTGTTGATCATGGGTGCACTATTAGATCGTTTCAAACCGACTATTGTACAGTCAACATCCATGATCACATGAACCAGCTACCTGATAGTGCATCTGTATAGAGACACTATTCAAGTAATCGAAGTACATTGGAGCATACACAACAATGTGGTTCACTCGACAAACCAATAATTAATTTTTGGCACAAAGTAAATTATTATTTCTTTTTCTGCTGTTGCTGCTGTTCGAAGATTCGATAAGAGGGAATTCTGTCGTTTGGCACGAGAATTGAGAAGATGCCGCATTTGAGCTTTCATTTATACTCTTCCGTTCCGATTTTCGTTAGACGATTTGACACGCTATTAGCGTGAAATCTTTAAAGAATAATAAATACTGTTGAACTGAGAGTACGCATAGCAGGAGATCGAATCATTAAAATACAAAAATGAATTCGACTTTTCTTGATATATTTAGTTCAACTTGAACTACCATACATAAACCGGGTTAGAAATCGCAACTTGGTTTTATTTCGTAACGCTTGATTTTTCAACAGTATCACTAACTGCAATCAAATTGTAATTTGTACAAATGTCTCTGTCGAGTCTCTGTGGTTCCTTGTCGTGAAGCACGCGTATGTTGAAGCTGACTATAATCTCTTTGCTTCCTTAGGAAATATGTATCTTCGTGATTAAGAAGCACACTGAATTTGTTGGTAGCCTTGTGTCTTCGTTTAAGTCCATGGACCTAAGAATACATGAACGTATCGTAAAACTTAGCTACTGTATAATTTATCGGAAAGGGGAAAGCAGAGAGGAGAATCGTAGTAATCTTCAGTGGTCCTTTTCTGAAATCATTGTTTCTCTCTCTTTCTTTCAAAAGGCGCAACATTTGAGTATTTCCAATAATATTACGAACGTGAAAATCATTCGATGTATTGTTGTATTAAAAATAAAACTGTCGAAATATAACGAGTTCTTTGCGAACTGAATCACAAACTTATGATAAAAGATAGAATTAACTTTTTCTGTATAAATTATTTGTGTGATCCGTGGTGCGAGACGGAGGGTGCTTCCATATGAATGCATTTTCAATCATATTATTTGAAGTTAACGTCTAAAACAAACGTTTAAATTTTAATATTACTTTATTATTTGATAATGTGTAACTCGTAAATGTTTTTTAATTTTTAATTATTGTTATTATTTTTATTATTTTAATTATTGATAAAATTTATTTCGAACTGTATATTATTGTTATTGAAATAAAATAAATAATACATATTGTAATTGAAATAAATACTTTGTGCAACAGTCATAAGTAAATTTTTATCTGTAAAAATCAAGCTACATGCATACGCGTATACAATATATATTCAAGTTTAATTTTCATTTCGTTCAAGAAACACGTAGGGGAGAGTCGTGCAGTACCGACCGCTCTAAGTTTTCTTCTTTTATCTTGGGCTAGAATCCTTAAAAATTAAAATTTAAAAAAGGCATTTGTAGCAGAAATGGAACCCCACAAAAGGAAAGAAATTAATTTTGCGAAATTCAATACTAAGGATTGATTATTTGTAAGAGTAAATAAATTATAATTTGAAGGAAATAAAACATTGTCGTCTAGTACCGACCAATTACATATTTAGTAGATCTTTTAGTCTAAATAATTAATAATATTTTTAAAAAGTCATTTAGATGTTAAAATACGCATATTTATTCAGATTTTATTGATACAAATAATAAAATAATAGTATATTATTTAATTTTTTCGAGCTTTTCCTTATTTCCTTTTCTTAATTGCTTTTTCATATTTTGCAGCTTTTCTTTTTTCTGCTTTCTTACTTTTTCGTTTATTGCAGCTTTTTATCTGCTTCTCTTGCTCTATGGTTTCTTTATGCTTTTCTTTTCTCCGCATTTATCTTTTTTTCTTAAAAGTACAAATTTTAAAAATTCTCTTTTGCTAAACGGCATGAATTTACTATCTTGGTCTTTCACGTACAAAATCAGTTGTATTTCTAACTCTATATTAAATGTTCTTGTAAATTTACCTATTTGAGGCTTTAAATTTATACATTTACCGCGGCTTGAATTGCTCGGAATCGATCTTCCAATGTAGTTTTTGGAGTCTCGGCAGGTTTTCGTTGCGTCATTTTAGATTCGAGGAGTAGCTTTAAAGCAGCATTCATATTCTCCTCTGACCATTTTCCTTTTTCCTCTAGAATTTTTGGAAAAGGAAGAAGAAACATTAAATGAGCATCTAACTTCATTTTAGTTGCTAACAGATTGAACTTACAGGTAAGAAAAGTTTGGTCTCCTACTGGTCGACGGCTGATTGGTCGGTACTGCACGACAATTGGATGGTCGGTACTGGATGACAAACATGGGGAAACGTTTTAGATTATGGTATATAACATATAAAGAAAATTCCCAAACAGAGGTTTACTTACCTGAGAAACAAAATATCAGATCTAGAAAATAACTTTTAACACTCGAAATATCAACTTACACGTTTAATGTGTCAGAACAGTGGAACCAATGGAACGAGCAATATGGCTACGAATTGCTATGTTCATATTTGTTTTGTTAAATAAAATGCAGCCGTGTGTCCGAGAAAGCCAAAAACTAATTTTGGTCGGTATTCTACGCAGATCGGTACTGCAAGACTCTCTCATACGTTTAAAACCCGCGTATAAACACATATGTTATTAAGTAACGTTACAACTTAAATAAAGTAATGCAAAGTTAATTGTTGTTTTATTAAGGTTTTATTTATACATGAATTATAAGAAAAACAATCCTTTGTTTTTATTTATAGAAAACAATTTTAATTTCCATATTTTAAATTACAATTTAGTTAAATTCTAGTTCAAATATTTAAAAGAAATCACTCTAACATGTTTTTACAAACATGAAACAAAGTTGTTTGTTTCCTCTGTACTTCTTAATTGGGTTAAAAAATGAGAACTATCCATGAGCAATATGAAAAGGTTTTATTTCAGCTTCGCTTATGCGAACTCTATCTATTTTGTAAATACCATCTTAACTAAACGAAACACCTATAGCAAGGTTCTTAATGAAACACATATATAAGAAATAGAATCGACAGTATCTTTTTTAATCTTCATAGAGTTGCAGAAACGTATGCCTCATAGTCTTAGTAATTAACATTTGATACAAATAAAAATGCAGTCGAATTTTTGGATAAAATTCATTTATCGTATATCCGTATCCGCATATTGCATATTCAAATGAGAATCTATTATTTGGAAAAGTTCCAGTGGCTGTGGTATTCTACCAGTTTCCAGTTTTGACCACACAGGAACATCTAAAACAGGGACAAGTAATTAGAATATAGTCAGTTCTGAAAAGAAAAAGTAAAAATACTCTGCTGACCATTGAAATGTATTTCAAAAGCTCCTGATGATATGAGTTGTCCTTCTACCATATTAAAAACAAAAAATATTGTTGTACAAGAATAAAACCGATTCTCCATGCACCATTGCCACAAAGATGGTAGTAGTCGCCCGAAATCAAATCCACTTACTACTAGAACTATTAGTAGAATTTTAACAAAACTCTAAAAAACAAAAAAAATACATTACATACATAGAATTTATCTTCTCTTATTTAATTATCTAATCTGAAAGATAATAATTACTAGTAATTTTGCAATAAACATAATATTTGCAGATGGATTATAATTTTCTCCATCGATTTGTAATTCAGGATACTTTTGTCGAAGAATACCAACATATTCTTCAAATGCTTTTCTGTATCCGCAAGAGTAGCTGAAACATCAAAAATATACAAAACAATTCATGAGCAATCAATTGACAAAAATAATAAACTATCAAAATATATCAATAAAACTAAGTGTCAAAGACACAAGAAAGGATTACTTTATGTATTCAAATTTTCATAACTTACCAATAAAGGAATTTTAACGTCGGTCCTGATTTTGTGCCAAGTTTGGTTAATGGAACTTGATTGTCATCGGCTTTAGTGCTTAATGTGCATAAAAGGACATAAAAGCACAAAATAAATTTCATAAGACGTATCATATTTTAAGGCATTGAGATTGCATCAACTGAAGGAACTTTTAACTAAAACAGTTAATTTGATTTGTGTCTTATAAGATACGCCAACCTCTACTTTTCTGGTACTATCTCGTACCGATCCATTCGCTATCTGCTGTTAAAGCAGAGCAGTGCCGAATTGAACCGAACTAAGCCGAACCGAGCAAAACAAAACTATATAACCATAATGATGATTAACAACTTCATGAAAAAAAAACAAAACAAATTAACCAATTAAATTCGATTCAATTATACTTTTGCTTGCATTGATCAAAGATATATATTTCCAAATCAATTTTATCACATATTATGCTTCTCGAGAATTTTTCTTTTCACTTAATTTATTTAAATTTAATATATATTAATATGTAACGTAATCACGAATAATTTTCCACATTTGTGAAACGTGTAGAAAAAATTAATCCTTTTTTTATTTTAAATTAAAGACATCATATTACTGTATGATATCTTATTTATACATACACACTCTATTATACAGGGTGTTCATGCTGTTATATACTAGCCAGCATTTTTCTTAAAAATAGTAAATGTACACTCTCTATTGTACAGGGTGTTCATGCTGTTACTAGCCAGCGTTTTTCTTAAAAATAATAAATATTAGAAAAAAGTGAAAGAGGAAAAAGTGATACTGTTTTCCGCAAACAATTGTTACGTTAACGTAATGGCGTATGTCATTTTTTTGCGTTTACAATATTTCTTTAGAAATGGCGGTGACCTTAAATTTTTTAAATAGAATGAGACATTCTGAATATGTTTTCGTATATTTCGTAAAGATATCATTTATGATACATCGTCCAGAGATATATACACGACTTGAAAAGCAAAATCGGAATCGTGTGCATTAATATGCAAAAAGCATACTCAATCAATAATTTGAGCGATTGAGTTGTAAATGATTAGAAGTCAGACGTTTCCTATTACACGACCTAATAGTTTATACATCTACAGTACCACAAAATAAGTACCTCAAAATAATATTCACAAAATCATGATTTGCTATAATTTTTATTCAAAAATTTTTGTACTAAACACACACATACATATAAGTATCACAATTCTACATTAACTAGCGAAACATAAGATGTATGTAGAAAGGTACACTTGAAATAAGAATAATCTTAATGAACTGTATCACTACATCTTATGAATCATGTTTTTGGTAGTGATACATACTGATACATTGGAACAAGAGGCACCATCCAGTTATTATTTTAAAAAAGATTTTATTTGCAATGGTTGCCCTCCTTATATTTTTTACTAATTAAAGATATCCTCTTTGAAAGAGATGAAGATTGTACCGCAAGTATTTTCGTCTCGCAAACAAAATACTTTTCAAGTAGTAATTGCTAAATGCAAAACAGGAAAGCTTAGAACTGAAGCTGAATAAAGTAAAGTGTTGAACATAGTAATTTTTATGCACTAAGTGGAATAATGTTTATATTCACGTGCACAGATTTATTGTTTCCTTTTTTTTTTTTAGAATTTAGCACATAATTTTGTAAGTAGAGTAGGTATACCATTCTTTAAACTACTGCAAAATTTGTAGTTCAGTAGTTTAAGAGTACTTGCTACTTTTAGTACTCAAAGCAACCTTTCTTTATAGAGTACTGTGCAACTGTTTGAAAGACCATTCTGGCAACAATATGTCCAAGAAAATTGAAAAGCTAAATAGTCTTGGAGAGGAGAAACAGTTTTCTGTTTAATTTCATAATTGACTTGGATTTGTGTTGGTACATGAAGCTGTCATAAATCTGGAAATCTAAAAAATTAATCAAATTATGGGAAAAGAGACAGGGTATGAGGTTAAAATTTGTACTTTTTAAATTAATTAAGGAAAGTCAAGGAAGTATTTTAAATTACCTCATTGGATCTTCGAAATAGTCTGATGGTATTTGAAATAATTGTGGATCTATATCATGACGAAAAGCAAACTCCTGAAATGTGATTTTTGCTGTCACCGTAGGTAAAATAGGTATATCAATTTTAACAGGGAATCCGGGTGGTAATTTCATCAGGACAAATTGTCGTAACTTGCTATAATGCTTGAAAGGCGCAATTACTTCCAAAACATTGAGTAACATGTCAACTGTCAGTGGAAAGTCTGGACTCATAGCAACTGTAGCTTTGAACGATTTACTACTTTCTTTGTAAACCAAACTTCTTCCCAGAAGTGGACATTGACCAGGTGGAGCTGTAATGTATTCCTCCCAAGTAATATTTGATTCTGGTGGTGGGTTTAAAGAAGCTCTTCTTACATGAGGCTAAAAAGTCGATAAATCATAAGTATAGAACTATACGTATGTACAGTAGAATTCCGATAATTCAGTATCCAATAATTCAGCACGCGTAGCCTCATCTTTAGTCACTTGTTTCGACTACAAGCATGAAGATAATGATGGCAGCTCAAACAATATTTCTAGACGTGAAGTTATTGATGCATTGAATAGATTTATCAAATTAGTTGTGTGCAAAGAGAAATATAGTTTTGCAGAAATGATGAGCTTCCATGTAATACCAAATGATTATTTAACTAAACAATCTTACTGTATAAAGCAGACAGATATACGAACACTACTTAAAAAAAACTTAAATTATATTGTATATTCAATACATGAATTAATTTTTCCAATAACTTGCATACACAATTACTGTAATAAGCTTGAAATTATATTCCTCGTTTTAATCTCATTCCCAGCCTGCCGGATTATCGGAATTCTACTGTAGAATGATAAAATACTTTTGTATTTTTTGGGTTTACCTCTCCATTTGCAAATCCTTGTGAATTTCCTTTTGTCAAAGATTCCATAATAGCCTTATTCTTTTGCAAATCTTCTTCACTTAAATGTTCCCGTCGTTTTCTACTTGCCAAAACTATTCCATTGATTTGATAAAAGTCCGCGTGGAAAGGACCTACCATCTCCTTTATTAAATATTTGAGATAAATCTCAAAAAAACTTTAAGAAAAGAATAGGAGAAGGCAGTAGAAGAAAATGGGTCGAACTAAACAATATTGGTTTCTTACCCTTTTATCCTCACGAAAGATCCAGCCTGTCTGAGCTCTTGTAAATGTAATTCCTTTTGTTGACATTTGTGCTGCCATAATATCGCTTGACATAAGAATGTCAACTTCGTCTTCTATGTCTAATTCCGTTTCCTATAAAAGACATGGTTAAATGAGAGCAAAGTAAAGCCAAGAACATTTTATTATGTATCAGTCTCATGACGATAAAAAGAAGACGATAATAAAGTAATTAGACCTCGTATCTCACTCTTTGGAAAAGTTTAGCTTCATTGTCTAGTACTGTTAATGATTTACTGTGTTTCTGGTCACCATTAAAAATAAAAGATATATCACCTCTTCCCCATTTCATATTATTAAAATCTACTAAAGTGGTATCCATTCTAATTGATGCTCCACATTTATGTATCTTGCAAATATCGGATGGAAGTACTCGAGAAACAAGTGGAACTGAAAAATAAAGAACTTTATAAATAACTGTTGTAATTATTTTAAGGACCGAAACAATTTTCAAATTTAAATAACAGTGCTTGAAATAATCGTTTGAGAGCAACTGTATCAAATAGTACCCCAACTTTGAAAGTCCCATCTTAATTCCATGTAAAAATCGCCCATTTGACGTAGCGTTGCAACTAAATTTGGTCTTCTTTCTTCCATTTGTTCTCTAGCTTGTTGCTTTAGTTTACGCACTAATGATGATACTATGAAGAAACAAAAGAAAAGTAAATTAATGATGCTATTCTTTTATTAGAAATAGTTTATATTTGTTTCTACCGACTGGTTTGTCTATCTCCATAACTAATTGCCTCAGCAAGTGGACTCCATCCAGCTAGGTTTTTTACTTTTACCGGTGCTCCGTGTGCAAGCAACAGCTGCACTGATTCTATAAGTTTCAGAATTTAATATATATTAACATATACTTTCTTCGAACATGTATTCTATGTTCAAAATATATCTTATTACCTTTTCTTCCTAACATAACAGCTAAATGTAACGGTGTATTTCCTAAAGAACAATTTTGAATTTAGTATTGTTAAATATTATAATTATTCGTTACTGTACAGTTATAGTTTATACGTGTAAATAAAGAAATTGAAACTACATTATTAACCTTGCTTGTCTTTTTCAGCGATATCATAAATTCTGATTAAAGAGCTTAAAGTCTTAACATCTCCTTGAAATATGCATTTATGTAAAGGATATTTTTTACTTTCCAAGTTCTCAGCCATGACCGTCTTCCTTTGTTAGTTAAATTATAGAAAAAATGGCAGTGATCCCTTTCTTTATCTAATTGAATCTCTTTTGGTGTAATAGTAATTGTCTTGTATTCCATTTCCAAAATGCAGCATGCTACATCGAATAGTCATACCAAGGGTTTTGTTACATCTAAACTATTTAGGAGCATAAGCTCAACGTTTAACAATCTGCTTCTATTAGTTGTCAACATTAATAAATGTTTCTATGCAGTATTTTACCAAATATTTTTATAAATTACACTTATATATAAATAGTCTTGTGGGTTTTGTAGAACAAGTACAAGCTTTTTAAAGTTCGAAAGAACACATTCCGCGTTATTATTGTTGTTTCCGTTAATGTTTTTAGTTCTACCGCTATTGTTTTTAATCGTGTCTGTGCTTGTCGTATCTTTGCTAAGTGGTCGTTCTTTTAATCAGTATGGTTAGTTATTTTGATACGTTTATCATTTATTCTTCTTTCGCAAAGATCAAAAAGTATACATTCGAAAGTCGTGTATATTTGATGAATTGGTATATATTTCGATATTATTTATTTTGTATTATAAAAAGTATAATTCACTGGACCACCACACTAGTAGGACAGTACTGATTCGTTACTTGTATACACGCATACTTGTATGTGTATGCTATATCCTGCATGTATATACCAGTTATATGAATGTGTACTGCTTGGTACATAAAGATATGTCAACTTTATTATTGTATAAATACATATATATTCTTGATTTTCAACGGAATAACATTAAAAATGTAAACACTTGTATCTTCGTAATTTTTCTCAACAAGAAGTTACAATCTCAATAATACATAAAAAATTATATCATTGAATGATAAAGATGAAATTACTGGAGATAAGTATATGTTAAAACCTGTAGCAATGTGTACGAATTATATATAATTTGAATTTGTGAGTTCTTAGCAAAATAATAATTTGAGCAAAGTTAAATACATTTTAAATTTATCGAAATATGATATGTTCAATAATAATAGATTAATAACTTTCGGAAAATATTTTAATATTATAATGCAAAAATTAACAGTTATTTGGAGTAACGTATTTATCGAACTATGACATTTGTTTCAATGTTTAAAACTTTCATAAATTTTGAATTTCTGAAATTGATATTACATAGTACCTACAGTTGAGTTATCAAATAAATATATTTCACCTGTATTAGTTTCATTCCTTCAATTTCGGATAATAAATAAGTGGAGTAAGGTACAGTGTATGTAATTAAGATGTGTACTTTAATCAAGAAATGTATTTTACATCTATTTTTACAATAATAATTTACTTAATATTATACAAACTTGTAAGGATTTAACACATGTAATTAACATATACAGTATTGAAAATTGAGATTCAACGCGTTGTTGAATTAGCATACTGGTAGAATTTTATGTATAACCTTTTTTCTAGAAAATTAGTAGATTAAGGACAACTATGAACAAGCAATATTATAATTAGGATTTAGTTCTTCGTGATCAATATTTACTGCTTCTACAGGTGTTTCTGTAGGAGGTGTTGTTAACGAAAGCGCAGAATCATTGGGTGTTGTCTGTTTTCCTTTATGTACTGGAGATTTAGTAGCATCTTTATCATTTGTCTGAGCAGGGCATTCAAAGTGGACACAGTGAAAAACCTAAAACATAAAATGATTAGAATTGTAATAGATGTTGTCTATGCTTTAAAATATTATAATAGGAACAAATACAGAGTCTTCGACTATGTGTATCGAATTTTTTAAGGATTGATTTTACAATTCAATTTAATACATGAAAAAAGAAATAACGAATTTGTAGAAACGGCTTAGTTTTCAAATAACGCACACGTTAAAGTCACGTCAGGAAAAGTAGACAGTGACAAAGTGTGCGAAAGATAGTTATATCAAACGTAATTGAAAACATTATATGAATTTATTAATGTTCATAAATAATAACCTCATTTGCGGTGTTATGTGTTCCAACAATGCGTATAAAGACAACAGGAAGTGGTGGTTCAAAGTGAATAGTTTGCCAAGAACGACAAGCTTCTCTAGTCTTATCAGCAACAAGGGTCCAATTAGAACAATTACCAGATACCTCTATGTAGTACGAATACGAACGATTGTCGCAATCCCATAATAATAATCTAAAAATAACAAATAATTATTAATCAGAGGTCTCTTCTTCAACAGTGTTATGTCTAATACACACCTTATAGAATCTATAATATATGGTTGTCCAAGTTGTACTAAAATAGATCCAGAGCCGAGCTGATGACATGTGTATCCACTATCCCAATCATAATTTGAGGTGTTACCATTTAACAAAGCATTTCGCGTTCTATGGTTAAAAAAACAATCATTATAGAAAAAAATATAAAATACAATTAATATTATATGTATTTTACATACCTACAAACACCTTCCGTAACAGTAGCACTACAATCCATAGTGGCAACATTTCGTGTTGGAACAACGAAACCATTACAAAGCTTTTCTGTTTGATTTGTATAATAGGCTTTAAAACTTACAACATGGAAAACCTAATTCCATACAACATAAACAATAATTTGTTTTTTCCCTTTCTTTTTTAATGCAGGAAGTAAGAATAAAGTTTTACCTTGTTTACAGTATTATTTGTTCCAACAATGCGAATATATAGAACTACCCTAGGTTCAAAATATAAATACTGCCAACTGCGACATAAGTATTCTGTGTGATCAATAACACGAACCCAATCTTTTTGATCCATAGATACCTATTAATAAACATAACATGACTAATTGTTCATGCTCATAAGAATTACCTGTTTAATAGCTTTTATTCAACCTACTTCTATGTAATAAGAATATGAGCGCATATCTTTATCCCAAAGTAACATTTTGAAATGATTAATAATCCATGGAGTTCCTAATTTAATCAAAATACCATGTTCTTGTGATTCTGTGATAGTGTGTCTAGTGTACCTGCAGAAGTGGGAAAATTTTACTTAAATAATTACATATGTGAAAAACATATTTATTAATTTACCCTCGCTCCAAATCATAGTTGCTTGTATCGCCATCTAATAGATAAGTACGCATTTCACCCTGCAGAACTTGAGCCTCAAGCAATGGATGGGCAATATTTTGATCTATAAGTAATCGACCTCGATAATTAAGATCAGAATCTCGTGTTTGTATTTTTGTAGCAATTGCATCTAAAATTATGTTGGGAGGAACTAATCCAGTTGGTCGAACAATATTTAAGAGATCCGTAATAGAAATCAAGCTTAATCGTACCTTATCTATAAAATTATTTGTGTTATTATGCTGGAAACCTTTAACGTATTTAATTAAATCATGTTCACTATTCTTTTACTTCTTATAGATATAGATATATATGTTTCATATATTCTTACCTAAAACACTTTTGTCATTGGTATCTGCATTTGCCTTTACCCATGCTTGTACAGCTAAAAAGATATCAATTTCTGGTGCATAAAACGAATCTTTTGAGACGAGCTCGTTCAAAGCAGCAGTACTTAACTGTAAAAAGCTTTCATGCTCTATCACTTTACAAGCATGTTTTTCCATATATGCTTGACAAACCTAGAATAGAATTTTTCTATGTTCAAACATTCTTTAGGATGTCATTTTGACATCGTGTTCATACCCTTGTAAGACATTCTATTCGATAAAGAAGTGCTGCATCAAATATAAGGCAAACGTTTTTTATATTTACTATTTCCCTTAAATAATCTGATATAGAGGTTTCTAGTTCTGAAAACCCATAAAGATGAGCCAATCCAAGAATATCTAAAACCATCTGGAAATAAGAAAAGATTAAGGAAATTTGTTTATATTTCGAAGATTGGTTAAAAATAAAAGTGAAAAATACCTCTTCACGTCTATCTTTAAGTGATATACATCCTGTATATATGTACTCGAATAAACATTTGAACGCAGCCAAATTGGCATCCTTTAATTCAATTTCTCGTTGTGTTGATTCTTTTAATCCTCCAAATAAAAGAGCTCTAAAATACTGGCTGCGTGCAGCTAATATGATCTTGTGACCATTCAATCTTTGTCCGCCAACAATTAAAGTTATGTCTGAATATTCATCAGAAAGATAAAGGGCTCCAATATCATCAGAGAGGTGACTAATATGTTCTATATCACCAGATAATGGATTTAAACGGTGATGTGAACTCATTTTTATTAGTTTCCAAATTGTTTAATTTGAAGATTTTTTTCCAAAACAAGTCCACCTTAGTTTCTTTTCGTTTAGAACTTCTTTTTCTTATAAATACGATGCTTTATCGTCAAGTAATAGCGTTGCAGACATCGTACTTAAAATGTTTGAATATGTTTAACAGTATGTACTATTCAACATGTATGTATTCACAGTGGTGAATAAAAAAAGTGAAAGTATAGAAGTTTCATAAAGAATTAACAACTACTATAGACAGCAAAAATAAGGTTATCTTTCTGTCTATATAGACTTTCTTTTTTCAACTCTTTTACATACTTGTAGTGATCTACAAATTCACTTATACATTGTACACGTTGTTGTCATCAACATTCATGAATGAAAATTTAAATGAACTACCGATATACAAGAACAATATTAAAATACGTTTTCCTTTTGCATATGCATTATATCCGCCTGTAGTGAAATTTGCAATTCCTATGATTCTCCTATCACAATATAAATATCATAAACTAACGAAACTAAGAAGTGACAATCGCATATCTAAGAATTCTCGCAGAGAAGAAACTTCAGTGTTTTTTCAAAAACCAACTTCTACTACGCATGCGCCTGTACTGATTGTACAGGCTGTATCAAAATGTATTGTCATGGCTTTTTTTAGATGCCTCTAAGGGTGTCCTAGAAAGTTTGAGGGAAACTGAAAGGGATGATTTCTGAAGAAGGCTTATTTTCCTTTGTAAATTCGCTCCGAAACGCTTTATTTTTTAGTTATTAATGAGAAACATGGACTAATCAAAGTGCGGCAATGTGGCCAAGCCGGAATCCATGGTTTCTTGTGGGGGCAACTACAATTTAAAAAGTTAATTTGAATTCAGACCTTCATATCTTTACAAAATAGATGTAAGATGTATCTTTAAAGGGTAACAATACTTTTCAGCTTCATATGTGATACAATGAAAACACAAACGATGTATAAGGATAGACCTATCATCTTATGGGATTTCATGTCTGAGGATGCTGTCAGCAAATTTTAGTTCCGATTGGTAATACAAGATGTGACACGAAAATGGTAATGGGGTTATGTGACCCCAAAAAAGTGGGCCACAAAAATACATTGGACGATAGGCTTATCCTATTCCTCGTCTGTGATAAAATCAACTTTTCGAGTAATGTTTATATAGTTTGTACCATATTACGTTTTGAATATTGCCGCACTTCCCAACATTTTCAATTGTTCGTATGTTTTGTCTCTATAAGAATACTCTCTTACATCTTGAACATTTCATGTTATAATATTTAACGTTAGGGAGCGCATAAGTCACAGTTTCTCAATTGTGTGAAGTTCACGAACTCGTTATCGTACTATCAATGGTAAAAACGAATGAACATTGCGGCTGGTCAAGTGTTTGGTGTAATCAATTAATTTTATATCTCCATATTTTTAAAAGTACGAATGCTGAGAAAAAGAATAAATATAATTTCGACAATATTATTTTGAAAACGAATCATCCATCATGACGAAAGGTATTCTTTAATATGATTTATAATCGAAATGAAAATACAAATCCAATGCGTGAAATATCTTAGGTTTGTTGTTGTTTATTAAACATTTTCTATGAAAGTATGCGTTATTTCTGTACATAATATGTTGTATCATGCTATTACACGAAATAGTTCTTTTAAACTAATATCTTTATCAATATAACTATATTGGTTGTATTATTTATTATTTTGATCATTGTTTGTTTAAATTTTTTATTTACAAAAAAATAATAAATAAAATTACAAATATTCATGAGTAAGAGTTAAAGATATTAAAAGATGTATTAAAAGGAAATGTTAAAAAGTAACACTTGATAATTATATGTGCATGTGTTTTATATAAAACTTATTTATATAGACGAAACCTTAGAGAAGAAGTCAATAGACAATAATGACACCGACAAAAAAGCTTCATCTGAAACAGGACCAGATCCATCGGCTCCAGTTACAAGAAGAGGAGTATTAACATCATTTCTGACTGGTAAACCAATGGAAATACCAGAACAAGATATTGTAATAACTCATTTTTTTATTGTTACAATCATATTTATTATAACTTAATATTGTTAATAATACAAATTTTTGTTTCAATAGCTAGGCAAATGCAGATTTGTCTCAGAGTTTGAGAAGTTGAACCGTATAGGTGAAGGCACATATGGAATTGTTTATCGAGCACGAGACACAAAAAATGATAAAATCGTAGCTTTAAAGAAGGTGCGAATGGAACATGAAAAAGATGGTTTGCCTGTTAGCGGTCTCAGGGAAATATCAGTACTTTTGTCTTGTCGTCATGAAAATATTGTACACTTAAGAGAAGTAGTAGTAGGCAGAAGTCTAGAAAGCATATTTCTTGCTATGGAGTATTGTGAACAAGATTTAGCAAGTTTATTAGACAACATGCAAACTCCATTTTCAGAAAGTCAGGTTAAATGTATCGTTTTACAAGTACTAAAAGGTTTGCGTTATTTGCACCATAATTTTATTGTGCATAGAGACTTAAAAGTTTCTAATCTTCTAATGACGGACAAAGGATGCGTGAAAATTGCTGATTTCGGATTAGCTAGGTGGTTTGGTTTACCTTTAAAACCAATGACACCTAGAGTAGTAACATTATGGTATAGGGCACCAGAGTTATTACTACAAGCCAAAACTCAAACAACTTCTGTGGATATGTGGGCTGCTGGTTGTATTTTAGGTATGTCACAAGGTTTTGTTGTTATGTAATATTATAATGTTACATGTAATTTAATTTTTATATTAGGTGAACTGCTTGGTCATCGACCCTTATTACCTGGACGATCAGAAATTGCACAACTGGAATTAATAGTAGATTTATTGGGTACACCGAGCGAAGCAATTTGGCCTGAATTTAACACCCTTCCTGCATTGCAGAACTTTACATTGAAACAACAACCATATAATAACTTGAAACAAAGGTTTCCATGGTTAAGTGCTGCTGGATTACGATTATTAAATTTCTTATTTATGTATGATCCGAAAAAGAGAGCAACAGCAGAAGAATGTTTACAAAGCAGCTACTTTAAAGAAGCTCCTTTGCGTAAGTCTTGTGAAATTATGTATAATATATATCGTATAATCTTTCATATTATCAGATAGAAGCTACAGATTATTAATAATAATTAATTTTAATAATGTTTTTAGCATGCGATCCCAAGCTTATGCCTACCTTCCCACAGCATAGAAATATGAAAAAAGCTGCACCTCCAAAGGAAACCAGAGAAGCAGAGGCAAACGTTACAGATCAAACAAATAATTTACCAGCAATTTCTGATCTTGTAAGTTTATTATGTGCTTTTGTTTGTACTTTACAGATTATATACATATTGATACTATAAAATTAATATATTCTACAGCTTGGATCACTTGTTAAGAAGAGAAGAGTGGAATGAATTACGGGTATCGTTACATTTACGACTTAGGATACAATTCAAACATACTTTCATTCCTCGTTATAACTTGTAACCTTCTCTTAGGATGTACGATATCATTCACAGAATAAACTTTTCAATAAATGAATTTTATTACTGGATACATAAAAAAAATTACGAAATCAGTGTTTTTGTTGATAAAAGAAGATACGCATGTGTGCAGATACAAAAAAGTAGTATAGAAAGTATACTTTAAAGCAAAACTTCCGTGTATAATGTCAAATCTTTGACAAATTTTATAATTCTGACAATAATGTGTATAAACCTATATGCTTTAAACGACGTGTATATGTACATAATATTTAGTGTTTGTGTTTATTGATAAATTATCATTCTCCACGCATTTTCATTTTATAAATATTGTCCTGTATCTTCGTAAAATCCTCTATCTTAAGTTCAAGTTTTTTTTGGCAGTTTGAGTGCTTTCGAAACGTTTCTTGTATTCACCGCTCGGATCATATTTAGCTGTAAGTCGTTCCCAGTCCCTTGGTCTCTTATTTTTAAGATGATTTATTACTCTTTCTGCAATATCTTTCTGTTTTTCGTTACATTTACTGCAATCGGTGGATAAAGCATCTGGCAATGTCTCTGAAATGACACATGTATTATTTACTTAATATTATTCTAGAAATTTTACAATTAGATTACAATTTATATGTGTAACACAAGTAACACTCTATATTTATATTTGATACATTTTGATTTTTTTCAAATCAAAAAATTTTATTCTTTTTTAATATTTATTTTATCTACATAGTGTACTTCAATATTCATATTTCAAGACTTGTAAGACTGTCTAATAAAAATTTTACCTTTTTTTTTTGTATAACACATTCAATAGGTGACTTTTGTGCTTTAGATAATTTTCAACTTTAAAATTTTTGTGTTCTTAAATTTCAAAAGCTTTATGTATAAATATTCCTTATAGAGAATTTTCAATTCTGTAGATTCTCTCAAATGTATGTCTATACTCAAAAATGATGTTTTTCATTAAACATCATTTCATCTTAACAAAATTCATCTACAATGTTCGCTAGAGCAGTTTTTTTCACATGGAAACCAAGAAACAGGGCTGTATAAACGATTTTTTTTTTTTTATGGAGGAAAGGAGATGAAATGCTAATGACATACAATACTGAATAATTTGTTTAGGAGACTTTTCATAGTCATTTTTTTGCTAGGAAGATTGTATATCTATTGCAACTAAGGTATACAAGTCATGTTAACACTTTAAAATTGTATCTTTTTCATAATCAAATTTCTTAGAAATTAAAGGTAATCAAAAAAAAAAAACGTATAGGAATCTATTAAAACCATATATTTGTCATTAATACAGAAAACATATATTGGACTATGCAATTTTAACATTTTGTAATATGTTTAATTTAGTTTCGAAGCATAATTAAATAATATTTAAAAGACTCTTATTTAATTTATATTTTTTAAAGTTAGTCAGTCGCTGTTCATTTATTTAAAATGGTCTGTAAAAGTTTGTATTTTTAGAAGCATCTGCAACATACTGTAATTAGCAGAGGAAAGCTATTTCTAAAAAAGCGTATGCGTTATTAGTTATTAGCTCAATTGCTAGAGCATACATGATACTTAGATGTTACTTAAGGAAGTTCGACGCACTGTAAACGAGAAAGCAGTTTACGTAATAAAGAGAGGAAGAAAGAGACACAGCAAGTGTGGGGTGAACTCTGTCGTAATAGCCGCCGCAGATGCATTGAAATTTCCAAATGAAAGCAGCGTGACTTTTGGTCACGCATCTGAAGGAAATTACTTTCCCCCGCGTGTTCCGTTTAACGATAAGCAAAGCTCAATATATAAGCGTGGCTACTTACGCACATTCGAATCTATAGATAGATGCCTGCTTATAAAAACGGAGAATAAGAACAAATTAATTTTCTCCACGATAAATACTATCGGTTTAATATAATTATATACATAAATATTCGTGGTCTCATTGTCAATTCAAACATTTTTTTGTAGAATTTATGACTTCATAATGAGAAGATCATTTAATGTTTTAAACTTTATAATATTTTCGCGAATAATGTTACAAAATTTTTAAATCAAGAGGTTTTTACTTTTTCAAATTTTTCTATTATGATATAAAGAAAGAATTTGTGATAAGAATCGAGCAAGGATGAGTTATTGCTATTTCAAAAAGATGCAATAATAAAATACCCCTCAAATCATGGTGAAAAATGTCGTGAAGCTAAGGTTTGATAAATCGATGTTTTAAAGTTCAATATTTTTTGGTACACTCGAACATTTCCTTGAACAATCTAGGGTGAGGGACCCAATTACTGTGAGGGTACCATGGTAATTGCAATTACTATGCCTATATTAATTATACTTATTTTTAAAGCATAATGAATGTTAAAAAAGAGATGTATTACATGTGCGAAAAAAAAATGAAAGAAATTGAATATCTCTTTTTTAATATTGATTATGTTTTAAAAATAAGTATAATTAATATAGGCACAGTAATTGGGTCCTTTAGTTACATTCAACTTCGAAATCATTTCGTACTCACTTTTCAGTTCCCTGCCTTCATTGGTGCACGGACCCTCGTCCATCATGCACTTGATGTAATTGGTAAGGACACGGCCGTTCTGGAGGATCCTCTCAATGTCGATGTCATCGTATTTACTGGGATATATGTCAGCGCTTACGACACTGATTACAAGCAGAGCAAGCAGCAAAAGTGAAACTTTCATGTCTGCGGTCTGCGAGCGTAATTCTTATACCGGAAAAGTTCGGACTGGTCTACGAGAAACGCGGAATAGTCGAAGTGGTCTGAACTGTTGGGCCGATTGTTTCATATGATTTTTCCAAGAAAACTTGACCCGCAGCAACTTGTGTGCCTCCGCTCGTGAAATCGGCTATTCGCAACTTGCTTGTTCGTACAAGCTACCGAATTATATAGCTGAACCACGAAGGACGTTGGAGGGAGTGGATGAACGCTTTGCGTGCCCCTCCGTGAACGGTGAACACTTTGAGGCAGCACAGAGACGAGGAAAATTGCCGTTTAGATTTTAGATCATTCAGTTTGTACGAACTATAATTATAGTAGGACCCCGATGCAACACCATTTAATTATTGTACAAATTAATCAAAATTGAATCTAGCATTATAACCGAGTAACTGTTCTAATCATTGAACAGTCATGTTTCCCTATTGAGCATGTTTGTTTGCAAAAGCATTTCTTTTTCGGATTTTTTGTTCGTCGCCGATAGTTTTTGGTAAATACACATAAATACCTATATTTCTTGCGTTTGCTGTTTGTACAACAGCTGAAGAATATGCAACGTGTTCGAAGCGTGTAACAACATGACCCTGAAATGACCTTTGACTCTCAAAGCGAAGTTAAATGTGAAATATATACTTATCGCCCAGATCCAAAAATTTAAAATGTATATATGCACAATTATAACGAATTTACAATAAAGTTAGTACTAATACTTCGAACTAAGACATTGCACGATGCAACAAACCTTATAATCCGAAATTATACAATAATAAATAAAAATGGAAATTTAATAAACATATACATCGCATTGCTCTTTGTTTGGGTTTTACATTCAGCTGACGTATGAAAAATTTCGCTCATGGTCAGAAACAGCTTGGACTTATAAAGTGGACGTCGTTATTTTACCAGTGTTTTATCAATATTTTTTGAATCATCGAAACGTTTATTTGCCAATGGCAAGTAAATGAGTTATGCTTCACACAACATAAGGAAAAGAATAAAAAATGGCACAATATAATGATGCAAATAAAAAATACAAGATTGTTTTGAAATTATTCACTACTTCTAATTATACATTTGACGCATACGGCTCGACATTACAAATCATGGAACTGATTAGAATGCAAGGTGTATTACGGTTTCAAACAACTTCATCATTCCTCCATATTGCGAAAAACCAAACGTAGGCACGAAACTTTCTACCTTGTCCCTTGATCTTCCCATAGTTTATATACATATAGTGACGCGGAATCCCTTGTATTTGAATATAATTTCTTCGTGATTTAAAATTCCAACAACTGTTGGTCTACTATTTTATCTGGAAAACATTCCCTATCTGTCGAAATAAAAAAATTCATATAGATATATCTATATGACTTAAAAATATTTATACGTACAGTAACAGTAACACTTGTGAAGTAACATATACAAAAAAATAAAATATTATATTTTACATATTTCGAACAAGTATACTTTATACATCTCTTTCTTTACTTTTCTTCACTTAGGAAGTTTACAGACATAAATACTGTTTAGATCAGTAAATTATACATTAATAAATACGATATTTCATTGTCGAGTAATATTGCATGATTGATTGCCATTCATTCGGATAATTTTGATGCATAAACGCCATCAATGTTTGTGCATGCTCCATTTGTCGGGGTGTACAACGGCCACAATTGTTATTCAATGCTTCCGGCAACAATCCTACAAAACAATTATACAGATCCTTAACATCACTGTTCAATATACATGTGCACAATTTAATGCATAAAATCAAATATTTTTTAGAGATGTATTTCTGAAATCGTTACAAATTCCGACCCATTTATTTCCGTATTATTAAAATAGTGTTGGAGGGAAAACATTATAATTTTAAGATCTGTAAATATATATTAATCTTAAAAAATAAATAAAACAAAATTATTTAATTTCGAATTCCGTTTTCCCTCCTACAGAAAGATTTCCTCCAATTTTGCCCGATATTTACTTTATAAGGAGGCCAAGGTTTGGTTTCAATTTGCTCTCCATTTGACATGGAATTTTGCATGCATGCTTTTGACACCAAAATGACCAGTTTTTGTTCGCAAAGTACGATTACAAACATTGATCAAGATTTGCTCAAAGCAAGTTTGGCAGACTGGGAATGTTCGATCATTTCAATAATTTAATATTTTTACGATAACATCCATATGCGGGTCATTGATAACATAATACAATTCATCCGTAAAAACTGCTTGTACTTACTTTTAATTGCTCTTCCTATAGCATCACACGGTCCCTGATCTAACACGCAACCGATTTGCCTCTGTAAGTAACGTTTGTCCATCATGAGGTGCGATATGCTATTTTGCGCTTGAACAAAACTCGCGAAAACGAATAAAGTTACAAGAAAACAAAGTTGAAGTTTCATGTTTGAGTCGAAATTAAGTAATTCCTGTATTTTTAAACGAATGAACGTTTTAGTTTTGTTCTGTGTACGAAGACGTAGTCAAAATAAAACTAATATATTTCACATTTCGGAATTCATTTTATATTCTACTCCCTCCCTTGGGGAGTAAATGGACTTTAACATTCATGTCCCGTTAATTACACTTTCAAACTCATTAACTAAAAGCGATTATCGACTGTGATAACGATGACTATATCCTCTTGGTATTCATGAATCTTTCTGTTTCCTCTTTATCTATTTTCTATATATATATATATATATACAGTTTTTAAATTTCATGTTGATATTTGAAAAACTATATCCTGTAAAACATTGTGTTCTTATGTAATTATACGATCAAAATAATAAAAATGTAATTAATAAAATAACACAAATAGGTATGGGAAATCGAGCAAGTAAAAGTTTAAATATGTTAAAAACTTGACTAATAATTATTTAAATGAAATTTCGTCAGTTCACACTGAAGCAATAACAAGCAAACTTTTAATTGATGTTGCATGTACCGTGAAAAAGTCGTCACTTTTACCGAACATGTAAAAGAAGGCAACAAGAGCCGATAAAGAGTCGTTTGATATTGTTTCAGTGTGGACGTATAGCTACACTCGTCAAATATTTTAGACTGTAAATGAAATTTTAAGTCAGCTTTTAGTTTTTCCTAAAAGAATTTTTTATTGTGTATCATGAATAATTAGTTTTGTAAATACGCATTAGCAAATACATATATTGTATTAATAATGAGTTTATTTACACTTAATTACATAATATACATATTATACTTATTACTGTTATAATAAGTCTAATCGTTTCTATTACTTAATGTTATACAACTAAAGTATGTTACTGCTGTGGTTTCCAAGGTTGGATTTTTGGTGGTACAGTACTATAAGGCATATAAGCTTCATTTGTACCAGATAAATTTGGTTTATGTTTGGCCATCCACGTATATTTTGGTCGCGTAGGGTCTTTGTGTGGTGGTAAATCTGTTTTGTAATGTAACCAACCATACCATTCAGCTGGTACTTGAGAAGCATCGTAATCCATACCATATTTATCTGCATACACTACCCATCTGTTTGTACCTAAAATATAGTAAAAGCGTAAAGCATGTTTTTAAAAAAATGTATACTGCTACAATATGTGAAAAGTTATAAACTTATAATGTTGTTGCTTATTGCGAGTTATTCAAATTATTAAAAGATAGAGTACATTTTTATTTATCTTCTGTTCCTAACAATTGAGTTACAACTACAGTAAGAATAAATAAATATTGTAACAAAATTTCTATAGAGTAACTTACTGTAAAAGTACGAATTATTTTCATAGTACTTGTTTCCATCTGAATCGACGCCTACCAAGGTTCCAATTTTTAATGCGTCCGTTCTAAAACGTTTGAACATAGAAGAATATGTTACATTAAAATGTTAATGTTTTTGTATATTTATATAAAAATTGTCTAGTGTTTATTAATAAGTGGAGACTATTTTAGATTCATAAGAAATATTGATGTAAATTTGATCGAAATTAACATTTAATATTAAAATAACCTGTATATCGTTTGTAAGGACTTAAAAATACCCCCATTGGCTTGTATTACTTGAAAAAATTTGGCGATTTTATCTAATCCCAATTGTTTCGCCATGTTTGTTTCGGACTGTTTCTGAATACCAGAGAAATATTCAGACTACCCTGAATCATATAGAATATAGATTTAAGATATGTATGTCAATGCGTAAAAAACCAATTTTAGAGCCAAAATATATACAATTTAGTATTATAATTTCTTGTGTATTTTTACATCATGTATGTTTATAATACAGATATTAAAAATGTTTATATTCTGTAAAAGAGTGCCTAAACATTTTCTGTAATCATAGAATAGTAACATTTTTATTTTAATAATGGAATGAAAAATCTAAATTTTGTAAACGTTTTATGACTATATAATATTTTTAAATTATAACACATTTATACTTTAGGTCATTGAAAACAACCTCTACCTGCATTGAGAATTATGTTTGAGCGTTGCGATTGCGCACGCGGGAACATTCAAATACTTTGCTTTGATCATACATGTATTTATTTTCTTTTATTTGAGACAGAAAAATACATTGGGTGATTGGTCTACTCTTATTCCTCGTCTGTGGTAATATATTTATTGGTTTACTATATTTCCAAGTAGTTCAAAAGATTTTTGTTATGTATGCCATACCGTAGTTATTATCATTTTAAGTATAATAATATTATTGACAGTAATTCCGCTGTATCAACACTTTTGTTTAACACTGTACGTGTTAGAAACGTATTCAATCATTAAACTTAATTATCAACTGTGCGTCTATGAGGTCAAGGTTTAGCAAACATTGATCGGAATATTCACAACTGAATTTTAATTTATTCAGTATAATTTCAGTTCAACGTATGCGTAAATGATAAACATGTACTTAAAGCATCCTAACACATTGGAAACAAATAACCAACAATAGTTACAACAGTAATCTATATTTTTTAGATGATTTTATAAATGCTTTTAAAAAGGTGAGGACATCCTATTTATAAATATATCGAATCCGTTAAAGCTAAAGCTTCAACGATGTAATCGATATGATTTCATATGTACTTTTCACTTCTTCAATCTGCTAAATTCATTTACAAAATGTCTACTTGACAATATTTACATTTTCGACATTAAACCACATCTGATATTGCAAAATTGATCGGTGGTGAAACAATTTTTCACTTCAGTAATAATCACGTTAAGGAACTAAAAATACCTCAATAGATAATAAGACCTGATAATCATAAGTTTTTGCAAATGTCATCGACAGAGAACATAGAATCAAAACCTAAGCAAAAAAAATCGAAGAAAAATGTGTCGCGGAATGAATCTCTAGAGTCACAATCAAAGAAAGAGGCCGCGGAAGCAGCAAAGAAGAAAGCAGCAAAGTTAGCGGCCCAGAGAAAGAAAGAAAGAGAAAATGAAAAAATACGGAAAATGTTCGTTTCCAGGGAGGACCCGTATGAAACGCCCTTACAATGGTGGGAAACGGAACATGTGAAATACGCGTAAGTCGCAAATACGATGAAGATTTTTATACAAAATCACATTTTTCTGGAGCAACCGAGAAATGTAACCAGAGTTACATAAAAATATAAAGAAAATTCTAAATAATACTGAAACCATATTAATTTTTCTTTTTTAATTCAGTAAAATGTTTATCTAACCATAAAGTCTTTATTATGATAGAGAGAGTTCGCGATGACTCCAACGCCGCTAGTGGATAGAATGTGAATTATTGGCAGTGAAAATGCATATGTCATATACTGTTAACGTTAACATTGACTGTCTAAATTCGTTAACATCAACGAATTTGATGCAAAAATTGCGGAACTATTGTTGTAGCAAAGGAGCTCTAATTCCATGGCAATTTCCCAAGAACCACTATGCTATTTTTCCTGCCAATTGTCCCAAAAAATAACTGCAGTTATTAAAAATCCGCCTAAAATGCGGCAACCCGTCCAACAGAGGTGTAACGTACACCTTACGGCGTACACCGTAAGACGGCAGACTGTTAACCCTTTGCACTCGAAGCTATTTTAACTCCAAAACGACACATTTCTTCTGACCTAGAATATTGCCCTTCTATATATTTTTTTCATGTTATATATACGGAAATAGTGCAATTTAGTTGTACAATATCGAAACCTTACTAGTTTATTAAATACAAACAAATTTAATAATGTAAAAAATATATTGAATAGTGATACAGCAATTTTTAGTGGTGCCTTAGAGTCACCATTCGAGCGCTAAGGGTTAATTTTGGGGCCCTGGGCTAACACTGTTTGTGGGCCTACACAATTAACCCAATTTAACTCAAGTACCAAAAATTAAGGTATAATTTATTTTTTCTTAATTTTGTAATTTAAATTGTTTTTGTTTTCTGACCATGAATCACTTGAAAATCCAGAGTGATAGAAGCTAAAATTACTACTAGCTTCTACAGGACGATCCTGCAAAGTAGATACTTTGATTTGACTTTAGAATTGCTTGCATTTGCTCTTGCAGAATAAATTACCCACCCGTGAAATCATATCTAGATGATGTAATGGGTTCTCATATTGTACGATTTACCGATCGCAAATACATGGGAGCTCTCGCTTCTAATATCATCAGACATAGGGAGGAACAACAAAATAAGCGTATAGAAGAAAGAAAGCTGAAACCGCCATCCATTATATCCCGGTTGATGGAAACATCTTATAAAGCGCTCGTCGAAGTTAGGAAGCAGAAAAACTATAACAAACTTAAGCTTTATTTGTAGACAAAAAATATGCATAAAACGATTATAACCAAAAAAATCGATACTACGAATATTTAAGAATTGAACATAATTTGCACAACTTTGTAAGATAATTCTACGAAAACTGAAATAAAAATGTAACACATTAATAGAGATCAAATTTTTTTAAGTACCATAATCCGTACTGTGCCGCGATAGAGTGTAAGGGACCCAATTATTATGGGGGTTCCAATTGCTGTACCTATATTAATTATACTCATTTTTAAAGCATAATCAATATTAAAATAGAGAAATTACATTTTTTTCAATTAAAATCAGTTAATATATGTTACATATCTCTTCTTTAATATTTATTATGTTTTAAAAATAATAACCTGCTCAACTTGGTAACAGTGGATATAACAGAGTAACTACATATCAATGAGGAAGGGAAGATAAGAGGGGCTGAAACTTAGAGGAAAACAATATACTTTTATTGTTATACGCAGATGCTGTTTGCAAAGAATGCAAAAGAGATCGAGAGTTTTTTTTTTTATTGTACAGTTGTAACCTCCGATAAGAGGTTATTCTGCATTCTGCATTACATACTTAATGTTTCTTACCATTAAGAAACATTGGGAAAATACTTCGATAAAAATACATTCGAGATTTCTTTACTTATTTATAAGATAAGAATTATCTTTACTTATTTATAAGATATAAACTGGAAAGTATATATAATCTACGGTGGAAGAAAATTTGAAGAACAAGATAAATAAAGAAGATCATTATATTTTTGTAATTTTGAGTATAGTAATTGTTTTTGTAATTTGATACTCATTTAAAATTTCAAGATTTTTATCAATATTATAAAATCGCACCTATACTATATTTCTAATATACATACAACTGTATTTGTTATTTTTATTATATGTATGAAAGTAATTTCGTCAATTAAACTATGCTCGAGAATAGTCGCATAAATTTTATCAATTTATAATGTTTGATTTAGGACCGACTACCAACATTGCTAACATCTATGCCTTCTGCTGATAGCCATCGAACTGATTACCAACGTTATTAACAACCATGATTTCAATTAGTATATGTGATTGCCGGAGCTTGAGCTTTTATGAAAAAGTGATGCCAGTAGGCCATATTTTAGTTCTTTAAGATCCTTGGGGTGTTCGCTTTCAATGATGATTTTTTTATTATCTGGAACTTCAACGAGTATACCCTCATGCTCATTGTGATCGACCGTTTCTGCAAGATCTGCTTCTGCAAAATCGTTTAAACATTTATATAACTTATAGTAATCTAAATAAAATATATTTCTTTACTGAAATATCCTTACAGCTTAAAGAGTACCGCGTGTTTTAATTGTACAGAAAAAACATGTACGAAATAAACCAAAGAAAAATATATATAATGAAATAAATATTTTAGGTTCCATAGTTGATAATCCACACGTTAGTAGAGTATGGTAAGCATGAACATGGCCTTCCTACGTTACGTTATGCCTTTTGAAAAATAATTCCTTCGAAGGTCATTTGAAGGTCGACATATATATTATACATGGTTGAATTTCTCTTTTCATTAGCTAGATTAGATTGAGTACACTAGAATTAGATTGAGCCAAATAACTGGAGGCTTACCAACATATTTATGATCAGTTGGATCAAGTATAATTGTGTCCCACGAATGTGATATTGTTGACGGGATTTTTATTGTTGGCTCAGGAATATATTTATATTCATATTTTGCCCATCCAAGTGAAGTCAAAGTATCACTAAAAAATTCAAAGTATTACTATTGATAGATAATTCGTTTAAATTAAATATCAAACAATTTTGTTCATCGAATAAAATATTTCGGCTTCTTAAATAATAAAAGGAATCGAACCACTCAGCTGAAGAGTCTCCCGATTACGAATAAATAAAAAAATACACAACGGTAACTATTTATTTGAGATCGAATTTAATTCCGATTTTATCATCATTTCATTTCTATTTTGATAAAGTTACTTTAACTTTCTTACTAAAACATAAACGTACTGATGAAGGTCATCCAATTCATGTTTCTTAGGGGCTTTTGTGAATGATCCAGATAACGGATGCACCAGCGGATAGTAATGCCAATGATAATGCTGTATTTCATGGGGTTTCTTTTTTGATTCTACTTTATCCTTTAACGAGTTGAGGATATTTGATAAAAGTTTCTTATGGCTGTAACATAAACATCCTGTGTATAACACATTTTAGTATATCAATATAAACCCATTGCACTCCACGCAATTGTTAAAAATTTGAAAATTAAAAATATCTTTCGAATTCCACTTCTAAACACATATGTGTATGTACAATTTACGTTTCATGTGACAATTCAAAAAGCTGTTAACGGAGTAGAAAAGTTTAAAATGCATATTTTAAAATTCGTAAAACTCATTAATTTACACATATCAGCAGTCTAAGAAAAAATTTTCTATTATTTGTATAACAATTTTATATGCGTGCAACTACAAAAATGAAACTGAAAAAATCTCTTACTAGTTAAAGAAGAATCCCTCACCCGACGTAACCAACAGTATCGTTACAAGTAAGGTGAACTAGAAATTATAAAAAAAATTATATATGATACTTAATTCTATAGAGCTCGTTTGTTGTAGTTAAATTTTATTTTTCGACGCGATAACTTATATTAATCTATCAACGCGGTTATTGCACTTTCACAAATAAAACAGTCGAATGAAAGAAATTACTAATTGGCATTTTAGAAAAATAATTGAAAAGATTAAAATGTCGTTAGTCATATAAAGTAATTGGAAAACTTTCTACTGTTTCTACTAAAAACAGAAAATAAAGTTTGCCTAATTTATTTTCTGTATAATTATTAATTTTAACGAGTAGCCTTTAAAAAGTACCACTGCCTAGCTTTCTAACACTTTCACTGCTGTAGAAGAAACAAGCTCTTAACACTATTCAATTTCAAGTGTTTTGATGAAAATTACTTAAATTATAAACGTTTTCAACCTTATGATGAAAATATGATATTATTTATATTTCAACTATTGTCTAACTATTGTCGAAATAAAGATTTTCTCTATATTATGCAAATCTATAGGGCCGGTCACCGGTGACCACCGCGGCAGTCAACGTGTTGCAATACTATTTTACCCAGCTCTGGTTGTAACTATAAACAAAAGAGAAGAAGAAGAGAATTGTTAGGTCCTTCTTCCAATTGCGATAGATAACCAACGTGTATATATATATATATATACATATTTAAAAACACACGATCAGAAGCACACTTTTACATATAATAACGATTTACTTGCGACAACAATTCCGTCCTCATGGTAACGATATAGTTCACAAACAGGAACGGTTTGCCTACTATACGATTCGCGTGACAAACTGAGAATTCCGATAAAGCAGTATGCTCTTATATCTCTACCGGCTAGCTCTCTTTTCCCGAGTGCCCCGGGGATCCGAGTTTGGTTTTATTCTCATCGAATCGTGTTAGATCTCCCGACATTGCCTAGGAAACCCAATCATGCACACATGCCTCTAACTAGTTTCCTCTACTTTCAAATCGAAGCGAGGAATATTTGCGTAAACAATTCTTCGAGTAACGCAATTTAAAACTATCGAATATTAATACAAAATTGTATTAAGATAAGCGTATTAAGTGTATTAAGATAAGTTAATTCAGTCGCGTGAAGCTTTCGTGGTTTATTTTACGTTGTAAAGACGGTACAGCTTTCATTCAAAGCTTAATTAAATGGCTTCCAGAAGGAGGCCTTCTAGGAGAAGGTTACAGTGTACCTTTTATAACAAATAATTTCTCTTGCACTCTTGACTCTTTTGTTATTTCTTCGGTGCGTTGAATATGTCAGAGTTTTATTGGAATTATTGTAAAGTGAAATGCAGGTTTTACTTTTTCAAACCAGACTCGGCAGGCGACAACAATAAATAATATCCGTGAAGCAGAGCAACTTGTCTCTTGGCTGTTCACTTTCGCTTCCATGGCAATGATCTTGAAAGATAGAATAAGAATAAAATGAAAACGTATGCACGTAAGGAGCACATGCAGAAGTAAGAGGGAAATTGCGAGTCTTTCTTACATGCTATCGATTAATGTAAAAAGATCAATCACGGATATTTCCTCTATCTAATTATACATGGTTATAATTAGACTGTGATTTTTGTGTAAAATTAAAGTCGTCTGCGTTAATTTTTACGACATTTACTTAAATCAATAAAATCTACAGTCTACATATAATAGATCTGTAAAATAGCTGTATTTATAAGAGAAGAAATTCTTCGTATAATTTCGTATGTTTATACAATTTTTAATCATTTTCCTCTATAAATTTCGTATGCAATAATATTCTGCTACAATATCTAACAACAATATCTTACTAAAAACTTTTACTTTCTTTTAAAAACAAATTGTTGGGATAATGTAAAAACGGATAATGATGATCTACTTAAAAAATTATGAAATTTTTAAAACATCAACCGACTTTCGAACTGTTCATTGCCCGAATGGCTGAGATTATTTTGCCTTTCACGTATGTGACAACCAAGATGTGCATAAAATATTTAATGAATCGTGACCTTAAAAAGACCGAAATGCTTAAAAAGATGCAGCTGTCTTTTCATAGCTCTCATATTTTCACGATTTCCTCTTCAGAACGGCATACTTGCGCATTGTAATCGCATCGCGATAAAAATACATATTTTATTCTGTGTTCGTATAGAGGGCAAAGTCGTAAAGCCAATCACACGTTTGAGCGTTTTTATGGGAAAACAGATTGATTGAAAATAAAATCTTGATGAAACCCGAGTCGTGCAAAACTTCGTCTTTTCTTCGAAACATTTCCATTAATCTTCCGGAGAAAGCTATGTAATTTACGGGAAAAATTTAAAAAACAGTATTGTCAAGAATGGAAATCAGAATCAGAAAAGAAAATTAAAATATCTGATAGAGATCGTGCTGCCCTTGAAAAATGCAATTTGTCACACACACCTTTCTCCATTATCGCTTCATCTGAACATGTTCTACTCTTAATGTCAGATAAACCGAAATAGTCGAGCATCGTTGCTACATTTACTTTTTAATGAACAAAAAAAAAAACATTTTTCTCCGTGAAGATGCATCAGATTTGCATCCAATTATAAAATAAATAGACAACGAAATAAAATGCGTTTAAAAAGGCATTCACGCACCGGGTACTTTCTCTTTTCAGCAAAATATAGCTTGTTGACGTTAACTTATTCTATAGATAATGACTTTAAACGAAAGTGCTCAGGTGAAGACATTTTTAAAGTTAATTTCGCATTGAACAAAACGACATGTTGCGATACATGAAACCAGTCATCAGCAATATGTATGAATGTGATGATAAATACTTTCTCCTGTTGTTATTGTATAATATACAGTACATGTGTACGTATAACACACACATATAAAACATACATATACATATGCAAATTATGTCGTAAAAACAAATTCATATTATATGCAAAAAGCCTTTTAAAGTTCTGATTTATCTAGCTTTCAATTAGACATTTATTTATTCAAATTACGAATGGGTGCGTTACAAGATCTAACAATAAGTAAGATTGAATTAAAATATATTAGAATAGAAATTATTTGAATGAATAATTATAGAAATCTGTTAGCACGACCTAGCACGTATTGATGGAATTTCATTACTAATCATACATAAAATCGCAGAACTAATTAAATAATCTTATGGTGGTCAATTTGAAAAATACTAAAAGAAATGTATGGAAACGTATACTCAACTGTTCCGTCGAACTCAAATTTTTACGTCTATTAATTTTAATTGAAGTATCATGCATCGAAATCACTTGTATTCGTATGAAAAATAAGCAAACGAAAATGTAATGAAAGAAGAAAAGAAGGTAGAATAAAGTTGCATTTAAATTTCTTCACTTCTAAATTATTGAAGCAGATGGCGCGTCTGATCAGTAGATCCATTGTCAAGTAGTGAAAATCTTACATAGTCATAATATTTTTCAGTAAGTAGAAGCCAGTAAATGGGAGGACATCGTGACGATATTTTTCATGAAATACGTATATATTGACGAGTCGCCTCGTGACACGCAATATTAATTAATGTTAACAAGCCAGTGAACCTTTTCTCTTAAAGTGCGTAATTCATCGTGTGCTTTCAAACTTCCTCTCTCACTTCAGAATATTTCGTTTCTTTATACAATTTTAACACTCAATTGCCGTATAAACATTGGGTCATAATAGCTAATAATATTTCTCGTGAATAACGACAGACATTAATTGTGATTTATCGTTTAAATATTATCTTTTAATTGGCTAAATAACTGACACAGCACGAGTCGATATGTCGATTAATATACAACGCACCTAATGCACCTTGTTTCTTTCGGTAAGTACTAAAGTAGTGCATGTGCATATGCATATCGAATACAACGCAATGCTCAGCTCTATGGACATTGTGGTTTGTTGTGACAAGTGCCAGTGTTCCGTTAGAAAATATACAGAGCATCGTGTCATTGTCTAAATTTATGTAAATAATCGTTTATTTCATAATTCATAGGCACGCTAATTACATATCGACGTATAAAACTTGCACGTCTTTATGGGCGTATACATTATATACGTCTATACATTTACATTACGTTCATAAGCATTTCTTTTTTCGTAACATAAATTTATTTACACAGTTATATGCGCAGTTTTACAAATCCGAAAATTGCTTTTATATGTTTTAACCTTCCGTCTTTGTATTTCATTTCCTGGTATTACAATTTCCAATGTTGTATTAACTTGTTTGTGACGCACATTTGCAAATATGCAAATGATAACCTAATATATTTAAAAATATCAGTTATTCATTTGCGCAAAACAGTTATGATGTAATTGCGCTTCTACATGATTAAGAAAATAAAGAAAACAAATGCTCGTGCATTTTTTATTTAGTTTATTTCAGATATTAACGATATTGAAATTAATATAAATACTCTCTTTTATCGATCACAATTTGTAAATTTTTTTTATAAATTCCTTGATATACTTTAATATATACAACAACGAGCGATAGTTGTTACTTATCTTACAAGAAATATGAAAATATTAATAATTTTACAATCATTTTGTAAAGTTTGGGAAACAATAATTATATGCTGAATCTTGTCGGTAAAATGTGATATCTGCTTTATTTTCATATATACTAACAGCGTACAAAGTATTAAAAAATGAGAAGAATTTGGAGTAATGTTTGTAAATAGATAATAGTAGAATGAAAGAGCAATTGTTATCAGTAGACCGTGGATCTTTTTGCAAAATAAAAATTGCCTACGTCAATTATGAGAAATTAGAACCAAATAGAAATTTCTTTTCTTTAATAAGCTTTATAAAATACCTTTTTTTACCTAAGCTTTATAAAATAATTATAAAATTAGTAGTATCATAATATTTTTTACAAAACAAGGTACTTACACTTTTGCTTTTAATGTAGATAATATTTCCTTTATCTCGCAATGTGAGAACATCTCACGAGAAACTGTACCTATAAAAAAAATTGTTTTGATAAATGTTACTTAGTATGAACGGGACATCATATGTAACAAATTATTTGTCTGCCTAACAGCTATGAATCAGTGATTCAACGTTAATTGACTCCTTAGACTGCGTCCAGAGGACTGTTCACAAACAGTTTGCCAAATATGTTTGCCAGCAGTATAGACAGTTTTGCAAACGGTGAACAGCGAGCAGAGGACACATCAGCAAACAATGAACGGTATTTGCTTGAGAGGCGGTACTTCGAAGGTCTTATTAAAATTCCCTATTTTGCACCTGATCCTGAACTTCATTGTGGATGCACTCCTGTTTTTTGTGGTGAACAGTTCTGGCTAGTGTGGACAAGGTCTTAGGAGTGAATGTATAACATTTTATAATAACAAATGACTTCATGTAGTACCCCATTAAATTCGTCTTAGGAAACACTATCATATTTTGAAAGAAAATACCTCATTTAAAAAAATGAATTTGACTTTGAAATTTCTTTTACCGATTAACCTGGAAAATAATAATTTGCACCACATCTTCTTTTATACAAACAATATTTGTCAAAACATTCTCTCAATAGGTTCAGCCTAAACATCGCATGAGATATTTCATGAGATATCTATTACAAATTTACAGATACAGATAGTCAGACTATCAAAACAGAATGTTATTGAGCATAATTACCAATAATTATCATAAAATTTTACTTAATTCTATTTCAGATTTTAACTGGAGTATGCCCCAGCGTTTGTGGAATTCTGTTGCAGTCTCCTCAATCATAAATGCTAAAAAATGCCGCCAAAACAAAGGAAAATAGCCATAATGGGTTATCGATCCGTAGGTAATGAAGCACATTATAATCGAGATTTTCAATTTCTTTTAAAATTAAGATTAATAAAGAATTTTTATATTTCTACTATTTTTAGTTTTTAATCTGTAATTTATCTTTCAAAATGTTATTATTTAATTTAGTATTATTTAATGTAAGTATTATTTAATGTAGAAGGTGCTATCTAAATGTTTGATGACCCCAGATCTTGTAAAAACATCAACATTGTGGAATATGTTAAATATTCTAAGTCAAATTTTTACTAATTTTACTAATACAAATACAGTTTTACATCTAATTATAATTTTTCATATTTATTAATGTGTTCTTTAATCTATTTTAATAGGCAAGTCGTCACTGAGCATACAGTTCGTCGAGGGACAGTTTGTGGATTCATATGACCCTACTATAGAAAATAGTAAGAAGTACATGTATCATCTTACTCGCTACTTCAAAGATTTTTAATGACACTGTTAGTAGTATTTTCTGCACATTCTGTTCATAATTTACGCTGTAAACAAGCAATAGATTTATAACGATTTATTACGTAATGGGCAGGTCTTTTATAAAATGCAGTGTAAGTGATCTTTTATAAAATGCAGTGATAAGAATTAAAACAAAAGTACTTACACTATGCTCATTCTATTCTGATAATTAATAATTTAATATTGAATAAATTAAAAGATTTATTATTATCTCAAAATATTGAAATTGTTTTTAATTTAACAGAAATATTATTTAAAATGAATATAATGTGTCGTATTTTCTTAATAAAAATCAATTGTTAAAATGCAGAAAGTAAGTAAAAAAGAAAACATTTAATAGAATGTATATGTTAATTTTATTATTTATTACAAAATGCATTTGAACATTTTGTTTTCTATAAATTAATTTTATAAATTTGGTTCACAGTGTATTTTTTTATTCAATAATTTTAATACGTATAGCTGTAGATGTTGTTCATCATACGCTTTTATGATACTACATATTATTATTACAAAGCTTTCTTTTTATAAAGTTATTGTATTAATGGAGAAATTTCTTAAGTTCTAGTATGCATAAAATAATATTTAAAAATATATTTAATAACTGAAACTGAAACATTGTTTCAAAATTTTTTATGTTGTCCGACTTAAATAATTCAAATTATTTAGAGCATGTGGATAGAAGAGTACTATTAACAAATTACATGAACTTTTATTACAGCATGTATGCATTATTAATTATTAAATGTGATACAAAACTCCAATACTTTTTTTATGATATTTATTTGATGTAACTGAATATATTTAATATAGTAGTACCTTACATCTCATTGTTAAATTTACTTATAAGTATACGTTTCCTTTCTTTAATTAAGATTTTAAATGGAAAGAGATATTAAGAGATAATATTCTTTGTGTAGAAGAATAATTATCAAATTAAAAATTTTGGACTACAATGAAGGATGTAGGTTCTACTGACTTCAATATTATTACATGTTCTGATTGAATTGATGTTTATGTTTTAGCATTTACTAAAAGCACCCGAGTAAATAGTCAAGATTATGAAGTTAAACTGGTAGACACAGCAGGTCAAGATGAATATAGTATATTTCCAACTCAGTATTCGATGGACATTCATGGATATGTTCTCGTATATAGTATAACCAGTGCAAAAAGTTTTGAAGTTGTACAAATAATTTATGACAAATTATTGGATATATCAGGGAAAGTCCAGTACGACATCTTATTTATTTTGGTTGTACGATTTTTTGTTCAAATGACACATCTAATACACTTTTGTTTTGCACATTTCAGTGTTCCAATCGTATTAGTAGGAAATAAAACGGATTTATACGTAGATCGAATGATAACGACAGAACAAGGTAAGCGATTGGCAGACTCTTGGCGTGCAGCTTTCCTAGAAACCAGTGCAAAACAAAACGAGGTAAGTTTACTTAATTACTTAGATACTTTGTTATCTAAATATAACTTTGTCTATTCTTTTTTTTTTAGTCTGTCGCTGATATTTTTCATACGTTATTGATCGAAATTGAAAAAGCAGATGGAAATGTACAAGAAAAATCTAATTGCACTATTTCCTGAATTATATTAGCTGAAAATATAATTATAATGCGATGGAAATGTATAAAAAACAAGTGGCAAAATTGGCATTATAATAATACTCGTCCAAAAACAAATTAAGTGTAATAAACTGGCAGATTTGAAACAATATCTTTCCTTGCTCTACAAGTTATGAATAAGTTAAAAATATTATAAATATTATCTCCGAATATACATTGTAGACCGTATTTAAAAAATTTTATCATTTTTGGTTTTGTAACCATTATTTTACAAGAAAGGATATCATTGATCTTGATTACAATTATTAATATGAATTAGTTTAGCCATGTTTTAGAAAATATTTTTCAGCAAAAATAGACAGTTAATTTCAATTATTTTGTGTAGCCTCTATTCAAGATGTTTATATTTTTTCCTTTAATGATAAAATAAACTATAATTATGAAATTCGTAGTAAAGCAAATATTTTACTCTTTATATTGCACTCTCCAATGTAAAATTTTTTTTCAACATAAATTTAAAAATTAAATTAATATTTTTCAAAAAACTTTAGTAATGGGATAATCAAATTTGTCAAACAATTTAAATAACCACCGTCATGATTCTATTATCTTTTTATATATGTATATTTTATATTATTATTTAAATCACATTTCTATTGTTATAGTTTTGTTTCGTGGTATTATCCAAATGATATGCACAGTTTTAAGAAATCTAATGAATAATAAGTTAGATAAGTTTTGTGCTATTTATGTATTTTGAATTGTTTATCTTGTGTAAATAAAGAATTTATGGAAATATAATCGTTATATCATAATTATAAATTGTACGAATAAATGTCTTCATTCTTATTGAAAAAGCAATAATTATATAAGATGACTGTGAAATGGGTAGATACTTATGTATATTTTACTACTTCCACGAATGAAGACAAATATTGTCTATCAGAGAGGAAAGGAGAGTACTCATGGTCGCCCGCCGTTTTTAGCATGGCACAGAACCTGAGCCGTCTTTTCTGGATCAGAACCCCGGCCGTCTTTTAGCATGACACAGAACCTGGGCCGTCTTTTCTGGATCAGAACCCCGGCACCGACGAGATATATTGAAAGACTGCCAGCACAGACGAGGAATAGGAGTAGACTGTTGACACCGCGACGAGATATGTATATCCTTTTCGTATCGAAGCCTATTTTTCCCCTCAGGTGCTGTAACATAAAGAACAAATTCGATTAATTTCAATCGACCAGCCGTCAAAGAATACATCCGAATTAATAGAAAATAAATAGTCCAAGTTGAATACAAAGTCAAAATTAAACAAACTTGATTCATCGTCAGGACGCAACAGTAAATTATCGCGAGAAGGCAACACGATTCGAGAATAAATTAGAATGAAATAAATTAAAAATTAAAAATAAATAATTCACTTGAGCACGGTATTAATTTTAATAAAAATTACGATAAATAATCTTGACTTCTAGCGAATGATAAAATATAGAAACGGTACGTACCATGTAAAGGTCCTTGTCGAATCGTAATATATCCTTTATATGTGTCACTGATAACCGACGCGGTTGACAAGGACGAGGGTGGTTCGGAGATACACGTTACGCACAACCACTCACTTTGACTTTCGTTATCAAACTGAAGTCGCGGCCGCGAGGGTAAGAGTGGCGGTGGGGGGCCGAAAAAAGGCCCGAATATTGGGGGCTTCCCGGAAAATCGGCGACGCGTCAAAAGTGGGATCGGCGCAAAGGGTAGGCGCGTCGATTGTTACGTGACAAAGGCAGGTTCTTACCTGTTTACGAGGGTCGCTGTGCCGCCTTTTTTTTATTTTAGATGCTATTTCCCTTATATTTAAATCAAGGTTCTCACTTGTCGCCCATAAATTTACACTGTCACATATTGACTGTTTTTCTGCAAATTGTTCGCAGGTATACACTAATTTATAATTAACTTATTCGCAATAATTTCCGGCCTACACTCTCTCTCTCTTACAGCCGCCTTGCCGTCTTGCCAACTCTGTAACCATACGCACATAGAAAAAACCCATATACACAGGCTCACAAAGCTATTCAAACACCTTTCAAAGCTGTATAACTTTTTTTAAATTGGTCAAAACGACCAGACCTTTCTCGAACAATTCGAAGAATTGGTTTACCGAATGACGTGCAAAAAAGGTTTTTAAATTCAAAGTTATATTAATTCATCCACGTAATTCTCTCTCAAACTCTTTATTATTCGAAATAGTATGTCAAATGAACGTTATCCTGGTTTTCAACATATTTCTGTTCCCACAGATCGATTCTTGGAACAATTAACTATAAAAAAAAGTGTAAGGAAATAATGCTTGTTTATGAAATATTTTTAAATTACAAATTGTGCTATCGTTAAATTATGCTTTAATACTTTCTTACGTACAATATTTCTAGGAATTTTTTGTCCTTGATATTAGTTTTACTTTTAATATTTTACGTCTTAAAAAGCAACACTAAAAAAATATCTTCGAATACGTTCGTCAGAGAATGTAATAAATAATCGATATGGTTCCGTGAAGATTCGCCGACGAGAATTTCCTTAGTGGTCTTCTGCACCGACGAAATACCGTAGTTGGCCTTCTGCCTTCTGTTTCTTACTCCAGCCAAAATCTATTCTAGAGGGCGGTAGAAGATACCATATTTTTCGTGAGACACGTTCTCCCGTAAGCAGAGAAAAGGACACGAACTCACGAACGGGCACACGTACGGCGTTCTCTGCCGTGAGAAGAGACAGTGGAGCGCACGCAAACACGCCGCGGCGACCAACCAACCAACCAGGTAAGCAAGCAACAGACAAGAGAGGAGAGGCACGCACACACCAGGCCGTTTGAGGAACGAAGCGCGCGCGCGGTGTTGGTCGGCCGTCGGTGGTGCACGCTCGGTCCGCGAGCATGGATGTGGGATCGCGCACACGTAGGCGCCTACAAAAGGACACGAACTCACGAACGGGCACACGTACGGCGTTCTCTGCCGTGAGAAGAGACAGCGGAGCGCACGCAAACACGCCGCGGCGACGGCCGAGGCATATCGGAAAATTTAAATCGAGCCGAACCAGGCGACAAGCGATCAGCCAACCAGGTAAGCAAGCAACAGACAAGAGAGGAGAGGCACGTACACACCTGGCCGTTTGAGGAACGGAGCGCGCGCGCGGTGTTGGTCGGCCGTCGGTGGTGCACGCTCGGTCCGCGAGCATGAATGCGGGATCGCGCACCCGTAGGCGCGTACAAAAGGACACGAACTCACGAACGGGCACACGTACGGCGTTCTCTGCCGTGAGAAGAGACAGCGGAGCGCACGCAAACACGCCGCGGCGACGTCCGAGGCATATCGGAAAATTTAAATCGAGCCGAACCAGGCGACAACCAACCAACCAACCAACCAGCCAACCAACCAACCAGCCAACCAGCCAACCAACCAGCCAACCAACCAACCAACCAACCAGCCAACCAGCCAACCAACCAACCAGCCAACCAGCCAACCAGCCAACCAACCAACCAACCAGCCACCCAACCAGGTAAGCAAGCAACAGACAAGAGAGGAGAGGCACGCACACACCAGGGCGTTTGAGGAACGGAGCGCGCGCGCGGTGTTGGTCGGCCGTCGGTGGTGCACGCTCGGTCCGCGAGCATGGATGTGGGATCGCGCACACGTAGGCGCCTACAAAAGGACACGAACTCACGAACGGGCACACGTACGGCGTTCTCTGCCGTGAGAAGAGACAGCGGAGCGCACGCAAACACGCCGCGGCGACGGCCGAGGCATATCGGAAAATTTAAATCGAGCCGAACCAGGCGACAAGCGATCAGCCAACCAGGTAAGCAAGCAACAGACAAGAGAGGAGAGGCACGTACACACCTGGCCGTTTGAGGAACGGAGCGCGCGCGCGGTGTTGGTCGGCCGTCGGTGGTGCACGCTCGGTCCGCGAGCATGGATGCGGGATCGCGCACCCGTAGGCGCGTACAAAAGGACACGAACTCACGAACGGGCACACGTACGGCGTTCTCTGCCGTGAGAAGAGACAGTGGAGCGCACGCAAACACGCCGCGGCGACGGCCGAGGCATATCGGAAAATTTAAATCGAGCCGAACCAGGCGACAACCAACCAACCAACCAACCAGCCAACCAGCCAACCAGCCAACCAACCAGCCAACCAACCAGCCAACCAACCAACCAACCAACCAACCAGCCAACCAGCCAACCAACCAACCAGCCAACCAGCCAACCAGCCAACCAACCAGCCAACCAGCCAACCAACCAACCAGCCAACCAGCCAACCAACCAACCAACCAGCCACCCAACCAGGTAAGCAAGCAACAGACAAGAGAGGAGAGGCACGTACACACCTGGCCGTTTGAGGAACGGAGCGCGCGCGCGGTGTTGGTCGGCCGTCGGTGGTGCACGCTCGGTCCGCGAGCATGGATGCGGGATCGCGCACCCGTAGGCGCGTACAAAAGGACACGAACTCACGAACGGGCACACGTACGGCGTTCTCTGCCGTGAGAAGAGACAGTGGAGCGCACGCAAACACGCCGCGGCGACGGCCGAGGCATATCGGAAAATTTAAATCGAGCCGAACCAGGCGACAACCAACCAACCAACCAACCAGCCAACCAGCCAACCAGCCAACCAACCAGCCAACCAACCAGCCAACCAACCAACCAACCAACCAACCAACCAACCAACCAACCAACCAGCCAACCAGCCAACCAACCAACCAGCCAACCAGCCAACCAACCAACCAACCAGCCACCCAACCAGGTAAGCAAGCAACAGACAAGAGAGGAGAGGCACGCACACACCAGGGCGTTTGAGGAACGGAGCGCGCGCGCGGTGTTGGTCGGCCGTCGGTGGTGCACGCTCGGTCCGCGAGCATGGATGTGGGATCGCGCACACGTAGGCGCCTACAAAAGGACACGAACTCACGAACGGGCACACGTACGGCGTTCTCTGCCGTGAGAAGAGACAGCGGAGCGCACGCAAACACGCCGCGGCGACGGCCGAGGCATATCGGAAAATTTAAATCTAGCCGAACCAGGCGACAAGCGATCAGCCAACCAGGTAAGCAAGCAACAGACAAGAGAGGAGAGGCACGTACACACCTGGCCGTTTGAGGAACGGAGCGCGCGCGCGGTGTTGGTCGGCCGTCGGTGGTGCACGCTCGGTCCGCGAGCATGGATGCGGGATCGCGCACCCGTAGGCGCGTACAAAAGGACACGAACTCACGAACGGGCACACGTACGGCGTTCTCTGCCGTGAGAAGAGACAGCGGAGCGCACGCAAACACGCCGCGGCGACGGCCGAGGCATATCGGAAAATTTAAATCGAGCCGAACCAGGCGACAACCAACCAACCAACCAACCAGCCAACCAGCCAACCAGCCAACCAACCAGCCAACCAACCAACCAACCAACCAACCAACCAACCAGCCAACCAGCCAACCAACCAACCAGCCAACCAGCCAACCAGCCAACCAACCAGCCAACCAGCCAACCAACCAACCAGCCAACCAGCCAACCAACCAACCAACCAGCCACCCAACCAGGTAAGCAAGCAACAGACAAGAGAGGAGAGGCACGCACACACCAGGGCGTTTGAGGAACGGAGCGCGCGCGCGGTGTTGGTCGGCCGTCGGTGGTGCACGCTCGGTCCGCGAGCATGGATGTGGGATCGCGCACACGTAGGCGCCTACAAAAGGACACGAACTCACGAACGGGCACACGTACGGCGTTCTCTGCCGTGAGAAGAGACAGTGGAGCGCACGCAAACACGCCGCGGCGACGGCCGAGGCATATCGGAAAATTTAAATCGAGCCGAACCAGGCGACAACCAACCAACCAACCAACCAGCCAACCAGCCAACCAGCCAACCAACCAGCCAACCAACCAACCAACCAACCAACCAACCAACCAGCCAACCAACCAACCAGCCAACCAGCCAACCAGCCAACCAACCAGCCAACCAGCCAACCAACCAACCAGCCAACCAGCCAACCAACCAACCAACCAGCCACCCAACCAGGTAAGCAAGCAACAGACAAGAGAGGAGAGGCACGCACACACCAGGGCGTTTGAGGAACGGAGCGCGCGCGCGGTGTTGGTCGGCCGTCGGTGGTGCACGCTCGGTCCGCGAGCATGGATGTGGGATCGCGCACACGTAGGCGCCTACAAAAGGACACGAACTCACGAACGGGCACACGTACGGCGTTCTCTGCCGTGAGAAGAGACAGTGGAGCGCACGCAAACACGCCGCGGCGACGGCCGAGGCATATCGGAAAATTTAAATCGAGCCGAACCAGGCGACAACCAACCAACCAACCAACCAGCCAACCAGCCAACCAGCCAACCAACCAGCCAACCAGCCAACCAACCAACCAGCCAACCAGCCAACCAACCAACCAACCAGCCACCCAACCAGGTAAGCAAGCAACAGACAAGAGAGGAGAGGCACGCACACACCAGGGCGTTTGAGGAACGGAGCGCGCGCGCGGTGTTGGTCGGCCGTCGGTGGTGCACGCTCGGTCCGCGAGCATGGATGTGGGATCGCGCACACGTAGGCGCCTACAAAAGGACACGAACTCACGAACGGGCACACGTACGGCGTTCTCTGCCGTGAGAAGAGACAGCGGAGCGCACGCAAACACGCCGCGGCGACGGCCGAGGCATATCGGAAAATTTAAATCGAGCCGAACCAGGCGACAAGCGATCAGCCAACCAGGTAAGCAAGCAACAGACAAGAGAGGAGAGGCACGTACACACCTGGCCGTTTGAGGAACGGAGCGCGCGCGCGGTGTTGGTCGGCCGTCGGTGGTGCACGCTCGGTCCGCGAGCATGGATGCGGGATCGCGCACCCGTAGGCGCGTACAAAAGGACACGAACTCACGAACGGGCACACGTACGGCGTTCTCTGCCGTGAGAAGAGACAGCGGAGCGCACGCAAACACGCCGCGGCGACGGCCGAGGCATATCGGAAAATTTAAATCGAGCCGAACCAGGCGACAACCAACCAGCCAACCAACCAACCAACCAACCAGCCAACCAGCCAACCAGCCAACCAGCCAACCAACCAGCCAACCAACCAGCCAACCAACCAACCAACCAACCAACCAACCAACCAACCAACCAGCCAACCAGCCAACCAGCCAACCAGCCAACCAACCAACCAACCAGCCAGCCAGCCACCCAACCAGGTAAGCAAGCAACAGACAAGAGAGGAGAGGCACGCACACTCCAGGGCGTTTGAGGAACGGAGCGCGCGCGCGGTGTTGGTCGGCCGTCGGTGGTGCACGCTCGGTCCGCGAGCATGGATGTGGGATCGCGCACACGTAGGCGCCTACAAAAGGACACGAACTCACGAACGGGCACACGTACGGCGTTCTCTGCCGTGAGAAGAGACAGCGGAGCGCACGCAAACAACGCACACTGACAATGGTAGTGACCTTTGCGATATAAATCGGTAAATTGAAATAACAAACTATTTTCGAGACTCAATTGAACTACGTGTAATTCTGAATGTTACAAACGTAGTTTTTAGAAAAGCTACTCGCGAACATATTCCATGAAGATCTATGTAGCATGTCACAGATCGACAGGAATATGCATTATTGAATCTAATTGAACGAACCGACGCAATTCCACTGCCTAATCGCACACACACACAAGTGGAAAATACGTCGTGTACGATACACTGGCCATTGTCAGTCGCCACACACACATATATATATATATATATATATATATATATATATATATATATATATTATTAATACAATATTCCATGTGCCCGTTGCTCTCACCCTCCCGAGTAGCACCTGGGCACGCGAGAGGATTTGAGCAACGAACAGGGAACCTCAATATCCTGAAAATCCTAACTAAAAGAATTCATTAGTATACGGGCTAATATTTATACAAACTTGCAAAAAAAAATTGAATTGAAATTTAAAGGTATTTGAAGATATTTAATCATTCAAAGAATTAATAGAAAACATTAATCGTTAAGCAAAAAGACAAAGATTTTAATTAATTTAATTTATTTATTTGAAATTTTTAATAAAATATTAAAGAGCCCTCGGTCGATCCTTTCAACAAAGCAAAGTTTCGAAACTATTGAAAGAGTACTATACTAAATGTAATGTACTCGAGAAAATAATCCAAGTTAAATTGATATGTGTATATGCTTTGTCTCGAGGATCTATCCGTCGCGAATCGTCTTTTTGTACGCAAGAGAGCCAGTGCTTCTGAGCAATTCGAAATAATATTAGAAAACGATCTGTATTGAATTTTAAATGAATTTAAAAAATCAATAATTATCTTAAAGTTAAAAAGCAACTTTATTTCATTTCAAATATATTTCAAAGATAAATAATTATTTTGATAATAAAAAGTGACTCTAGTTAATAGTATACCAAATTACGGAAGATTTTTATCTTTTCGAAAGTTGGTGATACCATTATCGAAACTGTTTCATTTAAAAAAGAACGCGACGTACAAAAAGACCCTACCTACCTAGGAAACAGATTACTACCCGTGGAAAACGCCAGGCGTTTTCTACGGTCACTACACTCGTCAAAAAATCAACTACTAATCAATTGTAGTAATAAAAAAGGCAGGTGTTTGTGCACTTACTACTTATTGGTGGGGATGCGAAAGCTGCGTTAGAGTCCTGGAATCAAAAAAAGGGACAAGATGTTAAAAAACGATTCGTATAATTCCACCAATAAGATAGTTTAATTCGAAATATATGTCTTTTGATACTTACATTCTCTCTCCCTTGAAGAAAGCACGACACGACAGCTCTCGATCTTAAGTAACCATGTCGTCATTGGTCATCGTGGTAAGAAGCCTCAGGCATTCAAGTAGACAGCCTCGAAGAATTCTGTAGCACAAAGAACAAATTCATTTGATTTGAATCAATTGATAGTCGAAGAATAAATCTAAATTCATAGAAAATAAATCATTCACGTTGAATATAAAATCAAAATTAATTTGAGCCGAAATCAAAATGTCCATTAAAACGAACCAGAAACTAAAATGAATTCAATTCAATACATGACACAATAATGTGGATACTTACAAAAATTATGTTCGGCGTTCGAACTTGTCCCGCGATGCATTCAGTGCGATCATACTCAATATACCTGAATAACTGATAAAACACACAATTAGAATACCGGATTCATTTATCAAAATAATAAGTAAAAGAAACACAAATAATTTATTATTGGCGAAATAAAATGTACACTTACTCAGTTTATGTGGCTAACGCTTGCTGGACGGTTCTCCTTCACGATCTCGAGTCAATCTCGACTCGATCTCGGCTATTGATATTCTTTTCCCACCGGCTCTGTAACAGAAAGAACAAATTCAATTAATTTGACTGCGCTTGACTTGACTGCGCGATGACTACGCTTACTTCAATTATTTAAACAAACTAAATAATATGCTCTCTTACATACTTCGTCTAATTTCTCCTGAGCGCCAAGGAAGACTAATAGCTGCTTAGGAAGCCTGCGCGCGCATCTCACCATTCGATTATCGCAATTGGTCTGAATCGAACGATTCGATTATTGCAATTGGTCCGAATCGAACGATTCGCAAGAAATTTTAAAATCAAGACAAATTAGAATGCTTCTCCGACATAACAAAGTATTAAGATAATTGCTTAACTAATTGTTTTTTACAAGAATTTCGAAGCAGTTTAAGTTTTCTCCTGCAGATAGTTTATATTCTTGATCTACTTGTCTTGTCTTACTTTATTTATTACAAATAGAATAATTTCAAATCATGCATTATAACAAGCAATTTCCAATTTTTTAAGTAAATATATAACTAAGTATTTTTTATTACATATTGTTGTAGCGGATGTTAAGACGAATCTTTTATTTAGTGTTAACAAATATAGTAATAGTTGGTGGTCAAATTTCAAATATCTACTAATTTGAGGATGTGATACGAAAATGGTAATGGGGTTACGTGACCCCACAAAAGTTGGCCTCGAAATTAGGTCTATCCTATCCCGTCTGTGATGATAGGTATATGGTTTAAGCTTCTTGTGGATCTAGTTCCAACATTTATTGTTTGTCAGCGTAGAGGGCGCAAGTAAACGAGTTGTTTTTGTATGAGACAGAAAATCCCATATGGTGATTGGTCTATTCCTATTCCTCGTCTGTGCTGGCAGTCTTTCAATATATCTCGTCGGTGCCGGGGTTCTGATCCAGAAAAGACGGCCCAGGTTCTGTGCAATACTAAAGATGGCCCAGGTTCTGTGCCATACTAAAGACGGCGAAGTTCAAACACTGGGATCATGAAAACCGGGCACCGACGATATATCTCGTCGGTGATTGGGTGATTGGTCTATTCCTATACCTCGTCTGTGGTAATGTCGCATAAAGGTTTGGTTGCAATATAGTTCTGATTCGCGCCACAGGCTAAACAAAAATTAAACGGATTCTGATTGATGCTAAAAGATGATGCAGGTTCTGTTCCGGGCTAAAAGATGATGCAGGTTCTGTTCCAAGCTAAAAGATGATGCAGAAAAAGTGGGGACACTAAAACCCCAGGCGTGAGCACTCTCATTTCCTCTCTGCCGTAAGGCTGGCAGAGTCTTTCAATATTCCTCGTCCGTGCTGTTGATCTACTCCTATACTTCGTCTGTGCTTTTAGCAATTTCCGATCTATGGTAATGTCGGTCGAGGCATTGGTTGAAACTACTTCTGATTTATGCCACAGGCTCAGTAGAGGTTGCTTGGTAAGGTAGTAAACTGATCATAGTTTCTCTTTCTTCTTCATTCGTCTTCCTCTTCTACGTTTAAAACTTACTACTAAATTATATTGGTATTTATAAAACAGTTTGTTTATACAATTTAATTTTCTGATTGGATCGATGTCACAATTACAAAAAGCTACGTGTTTACCTTATTGTACATCTTGGAAAAAATAAATTACATAGTCTTAAAAATGCAAGTAGACACATTTTTCCTGGAGCCACTCAAATATTAAAAATAAAAAATTTCAGTATCAATCAAAATCGACAACCTTTTCCTAATATATTCGTAGTATTCTATGATTCGTTATCATTAACAACTATTTAAAAGTGAAAGCGATAATTAATGATTTAATTTTGTAATAACTATATGTAGAAAACATACTATACATTAACCGCCATCGTTTGACGTTTAAATATACTATTGAATTTAATTGCATTTAATTTAATATCGCATGAATTTAATTATTGAAATTAAATATCATTACTATGAGACACGAAGCTAATTTATTTTCCATGAAATTGGCCTTTGTTTGTCTCGTGAAGCTTAATATAAATAAATAACATGCATATATTTTCCCTATTATAAATTCTCAATAATTGTTGCACTAATTAACACCATATATTGCGTAAAAAATATCTTTGTTACCTAGTATTGACGCACTTGATGGCACGATTACTCGAAGAAACATCATAAATTAATCTTAAAAGAGAATTTTCGTGTAACTAATTTACAAAAGCGATATTGTACTTTCTGTGTAAATAAAAATACAAATTTTGGATTCTATTCAAAATCAGAGAGTCAGTCTACTGTTATATCGTGGAACCGGTTTTTTTAAAGAGGGTATTCTGATTTTCAAGACTTTGATTTTGTTCCAATTTTTACGAATTATTATTATTTTTAAATTTTTTATTGATTTTTTAAGAATTAAAAACTAGAATATCCCCTTAAATTGGTATGTAGTATAACTCAAAAGCTGATTGACTAACTAATTTTAATGAGGATAAAACTTATTTTATGTTTAATTTGTTAAAGCTAAGACATTCACGTTAAATATGTCACAAATATTGTAACATTTTCTGAATTCTAATTCGCCATAAGGTTACCATGTATTCATCATACATTGAAAACAAAATTCTTTTCGCAATCTTTGCTAGATACGCAGCAAAACATGCTACGTCATCAAGCGCGTGAAGGTACTACACGTCTTCTTAATAAATAAATCTCTCAATTTTTATAAATACATTGTATAACAAGCTAAAGGTTGTTTACAGAGATGATTTGGTTAATCCAGCCAATGAACGCTGAAACTTTCACATAAACGCCAGGAACATCCAATCTTCCACAACCGAAACCCCATGAAACAAGTCCAGCCAATTCATAGAATCCATCGTCTTGACACACTAAAGGTCCTCCTCCGTCTCCCTAGAAAATACAAGATACCAATTACAATTTTATTCTTTAAAAAATCTATAAAAGTTGTTAACACAATTGGGAAAGTGATGTATTCACGTTACAGAAGTCGGTTTTGACGAACTCCATGAATTACACTCTCAAACAAAAAAAAAAATATAGCATAATTTAAAATTTCTAAGATATATTTAGAAATGTTTAGGTTATATTCAGTATCCAGAAATATTGAATATTCAGCGAATACGCCTGTTATTCGATAGAAATTATCTGGCGCGTCTGATCATGACCAACCAATTCTACTTCCTGCATGTACTATAGCACGCGAGCCCGACGGATCATTAAACTCGATTATCTCGAAAACGAAGCCTCAAACGAAAAAATTTTATTCTTTATTTTCGATTTGTCTTTTGTAGAAGAATCATTCCCTTCTCGGTTGTGCCACCGATGCTGTGGACACCCTGTACGAGAGGAAGACAACACCCTAACATGAAATGTATCAGCTAGCAATGAAGTAAACTTTCAGGACAATCCAATCTTATCGATTATAAGCGCTGTTTAAATTGTTATTGTTATTATTACCTGACACGCGTCATTTCCTTGTTCACCACCGGCACAGAAGCTGCTGGCTGGTAGAATGAAGATCTTCTCCGTAACTGCATTGACTTTTCTTATACACTCAGCATCGCTTACAATTGGTATTTCAGCTTCTCGTACCCGAAGAGGAATGGGACCAGCTGCCAGAAAGTGTTGTAAGTTAATTAATTAATTCGTTATTTACTAATGTTTAACGCTAGAACTCTTGGGGCGAGTGAGTTCGTGAAACCACAAGTTGGAAAACATAAAAATTTTCAAAGAAATCTCTTATAAAAAATTCTAAAAAATTATTCACTGTCTTTTACATATATTTACACATATAGAATCCTCTATGTGGAGTCCTGCCCCGAGTTTGAGCTATTCAGGTACCTCGCGATTCTAGAGAATTCTAGGGTGTTTACGGTCACTTTGAAAGTGTATTCTTTGACCTTGATTTCAGCGAGATCAAAAAATCTGTACCTTCGCCCATGTATCCGTAACCAGTGACGGTGCATCGCTTGCCAGCTGTATGGCTAACTCCGCGCGCAGGTAAACACACAAGGCAAACACCGTCCTTGAGTTCTGCTTGTCCGTGAAGTTTCAACAGTGCTATGTCGTTGTCCAGTGTCTGACTATTGTGATTGTGATGAATGTAAGTAGTTGCAACTCGCAGGGTTTGAGCGCCAGGACTACCATACTTTCGCGTCAAATCGTGATCTCCGACCCTCACGTATATCGCGTCTCCAGATCTCACAATGCTACAAACAATCGTTACATATTATAACAATTAAAGTAACACATGTTTTAAGGAAACCGTTTCAAATAAATTTTGTCCAGTAATTCTGAAGAATGATCATGCAAAAACTACAGATATCTATTTATAAAGGAGCGTTTGACACGTTTGCTGGATAGAAGATGAAACGTGTGGACAGAAGACAAAATGTCGTAAGTTAGATGCTTTTTCCAGTTCGAAAAATTAAAATTTGTAACTATGAAAATCACTGACTTAATATCTTGTTTTTAGCGAGACTAGGAACTTACTTTGTAACACAATGCGCTGCTGTAAGAACCCACTGTGTCCCAATAAGTGCACCTCCGCATAGATACTGATTGAGCGAATTGATCAAAGCAACTTGCCAACACCATTCGTTTGCATCGGCATCCTCTCCTCCAACAACGCGTGCCCCTCTTTCCAAGCTACGTGCTTGGATCGGTCCACGAGAAGTTCCTTTGACACCACATACATACTTACTGTATACAGGACTTCTCACGGTTGTCGTCATTGTCGTTGTTTCATCTGTAACATCGATGTCACTGCTGTAATTTCTTTTTCGCGATCCGTCGTTAAGCACAGGCCTGTCCTAGGACATCCTTACTCTGACAGCGTTATCACAGCGTAAGTCAAACTATTCTATTTCATAGCTTACACATCATCGTTGTGAGGGGTGTCGTGTATGGCCTCGACGTAACATACATCGTATCATTTCTATTATTCAGAACTGGTTCGCTCGAGTTTCCACCACTGAATTCCCGAATCAACGACTTTGGCGCGCAACATTGGTGTCCTTGTTTCTTGCATTTGAATAAATTTGTTAGTTCAGCGTTTCCTGGAAGAGAAATAATGAAAAATATTTTCCCCCGTAATTGGTAGTTGCTTTTTAAAAATATACACAATATCCAGGATGAACAGATACTTACTGAAACAAGTGAAAGACAAGTAAGAAACGATACAGGAACCAGGACATTCTGGACGAGGATCCGGTGGCAATAAAACCGTCGTAATTGGTGGCCGTGTTGTAGGCTTCGGCCTCGGCCTTGGAGTCTGATACGAAGAAGATGGTGTCACTACGTTTATTCTCTACGTACCAATGTTTAATTTCAGTCCTTTTTAAATATGGATTATCCGTTATCATACTTGTCGTTATTTATTTATGCCTCTGAAATATTACATGGCAGTGGTTCTCAATCCTTTATGCATTGCCCAACCGTTGGAGATCCATTTGAAGTTTCGTAAGCAATTGTTTCCCAAACTGTAGCTCAATTTGACAAATTATTTAAAGAAAACCTACCCTGCTTCGATGGGAACGTCTTACACACAGTGTGTATGTTTTTTATCTAGGTAGGTGTGTAGCCCATTTCGAGACGAATTCGTGATATGTCAGACATGCAGTTTCATATGATATAATCGTTGCAATTTCGGTAGCATCAAAAACGTATCGTGTACCAAGCGTTGAGAACCACTGTCGTTGGGAACTGAAGAAGTAGCATTACCTGCGGCGGGTTTTTTGTGTTGTCGCAACAGAAGTGTCCAGGTTGACAGGTGGACGTCTTCGGTATTATCACATTTGGACGTTCGCAGAAGGCTGCCATAATTCCTAGCAAACAGAATCCTGGGCACGGTTGCAGTTTCGGCTGCGGCGGCTTCGTCGTTGGCCGAATAGTTGTTGTACTCTCCTAATTGTTTCATCAAATTATAAAGGGAGATTACTATTACTACCACCGCTATACTATTACTATTACTATGCGCTACTAAAAAGCCTAAAGCCGCTACTAAGAAACCTCGAATATCTTTTTTTTGATAAATGAATCCTCGTAACGACGGTCAACGCCGTTGATAGGTGAACTTCTTCCGGCGGTTAAGTTGCTACGATGTCGGGTTATTTTGTTACCGTTTTCAAGAATGCATCGATGACGCAACAGGATCCGTCGTCAGGACATTCAGCTTCGGCATCCACCTTGTCGCAAAGAATAGCGAAGAAACCGCTGACACATTCACCTTTGCACGGTTTCTTCGGCGTGATCTTCGGCCTTGTCGTTGTCGTTGACTGTTTCGTCATCGGGATGGTAGTGGCCAGCGCGGTCGTAGGCCCGCTCGTCGATGTGGACGAATTTGGCTTCAGGTACACGAAGGACGAGGATCCTTTGTGCACCGTGCTGACGCCAGTCTTCTCGTCGAAACGGCTCGAGTTTGTTCGGTCGATTACCAACAATTCTGGCGGCGGAGAATCCCCAAACGCGTCTCTGGATACACAACATTTGTACCCCGGCTTGCATAGAGTGTCTATCACCAAAACAGCGTCGCAGTAATCCGCAATGCTCTTGGCCATGCAAATTCCGGAACATGCTTTCGCTGCAAAAATAGATCCTCGTTCAATAAAAGGCACATATTAGAGGGACCCATAAGTAATCAATTATTTTGTAATCTAAAACAAACCTTGTAGTAAACTCGAGACTCTGTATACATACACTGTATGTATACAGTGAAGTATATCTATAATCTACTTAATTTTATGAGTCTTCTAATAATTACATATATCGTTCTTGTTTCAGATACATACACTGTATGTATACAGTGAAGTATCTGTATAATCTACTTAATTTTATGAGTCTTCTAATAATTACATATATTCTTCTTGTTTCAGATACATACACTGTATGTATACAGTGAAGTATATCTATAATCTACTTAATTTTATGAGTCTTCTAATAATTACATATATTCTTCTTGTTTCAAATACATACACTGTATGTATACAGTGAAGTATATCTATAATCTACTTAATTTTATGAGTCTTCTAATAATTACATATATTGTTCTTGTTTCAGATACATACACTGTATGTATACAGTGAAGTATATCTATAATCTACTTAATTTTATGAGTCTTCTAATAATTACATATATCGTTCTTGTTTCAGATACATACGGTGCATGTATACAGTGAAGTATATCTATAATCTACTTAATTTTATGAGTCTTCTAATAATTACATATATTCTTCTTGTTTCAGATACATACACTGTATGTATACAGTGAAGTATATCTATAATCTACTTAATTTTATGAGTCTTCTAATAATTACATATATTGTTCTTGTTTCAGATACATACACTGTATGTATACAGTGAAGTATATGTATAATCTATTTAATTTTATGAGTCTTCTAATAATTACATATATTGTTCTTGTTTCAGATACATACACTGTATGTATACAGTGAAGTATATCTATAATCTACTTAATTTTATGAGTCTTCTAATAATTACATATATCGTTCTTGTTTCAGATACATACGGTGCATGTATACAGTGAAGTATATCTATAATCTACTTAATTTTATGAGTCTTCTAATAATTACATATATTCTTCTTGTTTCAGATACATACACTGTATGTATACAGTGAAGTATATCTATAATCTACTTAATTTTATGAGTCTTCTAATAATTACATATATTGTTCTTGTTTCAGATACATACACTGTATGTATACAGTGAAGTATATGTATAATCTATTTAATTTTATGAGTCTTCTAATAATTACATATATTCTTCTTGTTTCAGATACATACACTGTATGTATACAGTGAAGTATATCTATAATCTACTTAATTTTATGAGTCTTCTAATAATTACATATATTGTTCTTGTTTCAGATACATACAGTGCATGTATACAGTGAAGTATATCTATAATCTACTTAATTTTATGAGTCTTCTAATAATTATATATATTGTTCTTGTTTCAGATACATACACTGTATGTATACAGTGAAGTATATGTATAATCTACTTAATTTTATGAGTCTTCTAATAATTACATATATTCTTCTTGATCACCGAATTTCGCTGATCAAAAGACTACTTTGATTTGTAGTTAGTGCGACGATACTGCATAAAAGTGTGATTAAAAAATCATCAAATAATTGAGATACATCGTATATCGTATGTATTTTGTTTTTCTTATCGCATGTCGCATCTGTCACGAGTAGGTATGTTCGTAAACAGTCACAATGAAAGTTCGCAGCAAACGTAACGCCATAAAACTTACAGAACTAATGTGTTGTGTAATATAAAAGGTACATACGCAACGTCTTGTTCACCGTATCCGCCTGACTATCCTGAAAGATAAAAGAGTCAGCCTATATTGTGACTAGCCTAAGTGTCATTTGAAAGTTACTATTCTTATAACCTGACCAGGTCGTAATGATAAATAATAAACAAAACTAAATATTACATTTAAGGAAGGCAACTCGGACGACCTCGACCTTGACACGCGGTGTGAAGTTCACCGTTCCGAGTAACCTCCAAGAGATTTTAGTCGTCGCTCGTGTTTTGTTTATTAATAAGTTATTGGCCCGTGTTTTTCGTTAATAATTGTTGGTTTTGATAACTACGAAAATCTCTCGGATGTTCTACAATGTACGTTCGACAAAAGTTTCAGCTTTACGGGCTGTTGAGCACGTAGCGTGATCTTGCGATAAATTCTTAAAAATGCTCTGCGCAGAGTGATTTCATCGAAGGGTAGAAAATAGCTAAGCGGTATCGTCTTGATCACTTACAGAGGTAGTTTTCACCGGGGCCACTGACGTCGTAGATGGTGTAGTTGTAGATGGTGGAGGTGTGGTGACGTTGACGGACGTCATCGCCGTTTTAACGGTGGTGAGCATCACCGAGGTTGAACTATCATCTTCGAGAGGATTCTCGGTAGAAGTTCCGGTACCGTTTATCGGTGCCTCGACGCAACATCGCATGCTACTAGGGCATTGCACATGCTCGAGTACTTCGTAGCATAGCAAGGTTGCGAACGTGTGCATACATACTCCCGGACAGTCTGCACTGTTAGCTGTACTCGTTATGGAGTCTAACCAACCTGTAACATACCAAACCGGCGTGTTATCGAAACAATGTCTGTTTGATATAAAAGCTTATTTGTTTATTTTCTTAACACGTTGACTGCCATGTCATCCATATGTGGGTGACGGAATTATTTGTCCAAGTTTTAAAATGAATTTTTACGTTGATATATTAATTGTTCCAAATTTTATTAGGATCTGTAACATGCAAGAAAGTTGTAGGACTATTCAGTATCATAAATTTAATTTTTTTCAATTTTATTTCATTAGATAACTTACTTTGATTTTATGCAATTTTTGAGGTTTCAAGTTTGGCAGCGAAAGTGTTAAAGAAGATTTTCTGAATATTAATTACTATCTAAATGTGACAAATTGATATTTAACCGTTTAGATGCAAACAATTCTTGTCGTTAAACGGATGATCGCACTCAGATATCGGTAATCGACATTGAAAAACGAAACAGAAAAATGAGTTTATAGTCTAAGATTCATCGTTTCTTGGGGGTGTAATCTATCTATGGGAAATAATGTGTCTACCACTATCACGCATTCCCAACATTAACTGTATATCGGATGCAGGTGCGAAGGTACCGTGCGCCGACAGGAATTCCTGCATACGTAATCCTATGCTCCACTTATAAAACAAAATGATCAAGAATGGCTAAACTTAATCTTGATATCCGTTGCATCTTATGTTAGATAGAAGAAGAGACTTTTCTCTGCAGATGATTGTTCCACGTAGAAAAAGAGGAAACTGTTCTACAGTCATTTGTTTCGTGAAACATCATCCTGAAAATACACGTAAATGTATCTACGAATTCAATGCAGATTTTTTAGCAAGGTTACTGTGTTGGTAAGTCGTTGAACTTGAATATTCGAAATTGAATATTCTCTCCGCCGTTTACAGCCTACCGACTGACAGCTACTGCCCTACGTCTTTTGCAAAATTTAAATCAAATCCGCTTATATCTGTATTTATATTAATATTATACCTACCAATCATATTTATTAAATTTTATATATGTATATGTGTCCCAAAAATATCCTACTATCTATTTCGTAGACAACTACATTTGTTATTGCGAGTTGCAAAACAAGTATTGTGCAATATCTATAGGTGTATAAATTACCAATAATCGAATGTCAGATTGTATTATAAATAAATAAACGATAAATAACTAGTACTTATTAAGATTAATTGTAAAATAAGAATAAAACACACACACACACACATTATCATCTATGCACTGACAATCAGATATTTAAGATACCTATTTAAGATTTCTGAACTAACAATGAATGACTAACAATAAGTAGAATACATTATTTTCAGCAAAATGTGTCGAGTGCGAAAATTAAGAGTTAAATGCTAATTGTAAGACCGAAAGCCGATGAAAGTTCGGTAAAAGTGATAAATACAGTCGAGCTATTTCCGGCATGCGAGTAAATGAACTTGAGAAAATTCGCACGGAGTCTTAACCACCATAGAGTTTCTAGCTGTGTTCATTTTGGCAGGCATAACGGCCCAAACAAACATAACGGTAGTTAATTAAACAGCTCGGCTCCGTCGCGTAGCCGTGTTCGGTATGTACACGTGCCTCTTCTAACGTAATCGTTTAAGACCGAAGGCCAATGACAGCCGTAAATTTCATTTTGTATTCATCCACGATACTCGCCGCACACTATTCCATTTCGAAAGATTTCTGAATCGTTTGAACGTTATTGAATTAATTTTTAATCATGTGGAAGTGTAATATGCTATGTGTGTATATCGTTTAATTGTAAGTAAAACAAAGATTTATCATTAACAGCGTTTCCGACAAGAAAGTATAACATTTTTTCGTTCTCGAGAAAAATTAGAGTTTGGAGGTCCATTGGGTTCGCGCGCTCTAGTATTCGCTGAAAGTAGAATTGGTCGGTCATGAACAGACGCGCCAGCCGTTTCCTACCCAACAGCACGCCTAATCGCTGAACGAACAAACACGATTTTCTCCAAAACGAAACCTTAAGCGAAAAAACATTATAACCTTTTTTTCGACTCAATTTTGTCTGTACATTCACCGCCTTGCGGGCTTGTACATCGGTCACACCCTGTACAACTTCTTCCTCGATAACTTCCGCCACAGAAATTAAAAAATGAATGGTACGAGTATACCGACAGTAATAATGAGAATGAAAATGAGGCTGATTAAATTAGAATAGCTATGATCACGTCTGCGTATAATAGAATGATTACGTCTAACAATAATTAACACATTACCTATCGATGATTATTCCATAATATTTAAAAGTCAATTCTCCACAGCTACAGACTTTTTAATGGATGCTTCAACAGCAATTTGAATTGTGAACTAACAAATGGACCCGTCGTTTAATAATTTCGTTTTGAGATTTTAATTTAATAAAAGATTTCCTTTTGGTACCGTACAATTGTTGAAATTAAGAATGTGATTAAGAATGTGAATTCGACGAATAGCAATGAATAAATGAAATAAAGCTGGGCAGTTAGTCAACCTAAATAAATATTTACACTGTGTGACAAAAGGATAGCATAGTTTTGTAGTAAAAACTGGTAAGAATACATATGTATTTGATTTTGTCAGTAGTTTTTGGCATGTATAACAAGCTCAAAATTTGAACGCAAATTTTGTACAGTTCCGTGTCGAGAGACGGCACCAATCTTTATTTTCAGGACATTTCCATCACCCTCTTCGTCTTTTGAATTGAGATTTTCATGTTCATAAAAAATTCAGTCAAAATAACTCCGAATCAAAGATGTGTTTTGTGTTTAAAATGAAGATTAATAGGAATGATATAAATATTTTAATGTATAATTATGACAATTTCGGGCAAAGTGATAGAAACGCCAAGGAAACTGAATTGGCACAGATTGTAGGGAAAAATCCATTTTTTTATCCACTATGTTATCGAACGTATCCTGAAATGGTATGTTGGTAATGAGATTTCAAAGTGAATTAAAATTATGCAAATCTCTATGCGTGCTATCATTTCGTCACACAATGCGTGTAAACAGTATCGCCAATCGTCACACGGTTTTCAAGTTCAGCAACGATCTCCTCGGCGTGACGACGCGCGACACGACGCGACGCGTCGCGGCAGTGAACTTCAGCGTCATCCGCATTGCATTGTACGAGTCTTAACTGGGACAGTCGCATCCAGATACTACTACCTACTATTGACTACCTAGTACATACCTGCCTACTACTACCTACTGTCTGTACAAGCGTACACAGCGTACGTTTGCGCACGCCAATTTCTATTTCTCGAAACCTCCTCTGCTATGAACTAATTTTATTTACGGCTGCTTCCCACTACCTTCCAATTACTCGACTTTAACGACTAATTAACGATCGTAAACACCTCGTTCAATTTTGTTTCGTTGCGATTCGAATGTATATCATTTAACAATCTCCAGTTAATCGACATAGAAAGCCTCAACATAGATCTTTATCAAGTTTATCGATACTTTTGTATTGATAATAAATCATTCGAGAGAAAAAAAATAATAAATAAATAATTCCGAATTTTTTAACGAATTTTTTTCAGGAGTAACAGCAAATCCTCTTCTTGAGATTATTTGAAAGAAAACTGAATAGCTTCCTTCCGGTATGTTACTGATAAACTTCCGCTAGCCAAATTATCAACACATTGCTTTTTTATACACTTCTAAAAGAGTAAAAAATGTTTATGAAACACCATGGCCGTCAGTGACGTGTTCGTCGAAATTTATCACAGACGTGTACACTACTAGCAAGCAGATTTGGGCATTATCCGAATACGTGATTTGAAAAGTGATAGTGAACCCTTCACGAGCAGCCATAGGGCCGCTTATGTCCGGAGCGAAATTTCACTTTTGAATTTGTTTCTTTTCGATATTTACATTTACCCGTTGACGCTCGAAACGTTTGACGTTCCAAAGATTAAAATAGGGACTTTAATTGGTATTCCAGAATTTGTTTCGGATTTTCTGATAACCCAGAGCCGTAATAAAAATTATTCGTGAACATATACGACCCAGTATTCGGACGGCGCGGCGGCGTCGATGAAAATAAGGTTACAGATGGAGGGTTGACATAACAATCTATTATCTTATTTAACGACATGCTATTAGAAATAATCGATCAAGTGTTGTTTTATTTGAACAGACAAATATCTGTTTCCAGATTTTCTCGTTGCTTGCAATTTATATGGAAAAAATGTTCACTTCACTTTGCCAAATAAAATTCTATCGTGCCGGCATGCGTACAGTATAGTATCTCACGGATATTACGATTCAACATTATATTAAATACAAAATAAAGATACTTCTTCTTACTTATCAAGTTAAAACAATGTTCTATTTGAAATAATTCATTGTTTCGAATGGTTATTTGCCCTTTTATATCAAATAAAATATGCCCAATCCTGCTAGCTAACATTACTACTACGCGTATAGAGATTTCCTATTTTGAATGAAACAAATCTCATAAACAATAAATATTTACGGATTCGCTTCCGTGTCATCTAAATATATAACGAGAAATTAATTTTTTCTCTCGGACATTTCACAGAATTGAATATAACATGGCAGCAGTTATTTTTTTACATTTCTAGTGTTGTATATTTAGATTTAATGCACTTATGAGAAAAAATGGATGGTAGAAATGTGAAATAGTAAAAACGTCAGAAGTATCTGAAGATATTGATACATTATTGCCAACTTATGTACCACCCCCTTGATTGTTGCTCATGAGACAGAAGATTTTTAACCAATTTAAAAAATTTTTTTATTTTAATCAATGATAGCACACGTAGAGATTCTATTTCCAAAGTTTCAGGCAGACATTCAAAAGTGGACGGTATAGACACAGCTCATACATAAAACAGCAACGCGTCGCGCAAATATAACTGTGCTTACTGAAAACTCGATTGAAAAATTGAAATTGGATATCGGACAGATCGACTTGAAATTTTAACTGTATGTCAAACAATCATTCTTTGTTGGTATCGAGAGATATAGTTGTATATCTCTGCAGTTGCATGTCTATACAATAAAACGGAATTTTTAATGTTGCGTAAACTAGAGGGCAGATACGTTAACCATTTCGGGACAAACTGTATAAATAAATAAAACCGACAAAAAATTCGAGTAACACGGCTAGACGGTACAAAAGGGTTCCAGATGAATTTTTAATGAATAAAAGAGAAAGGATAAGGAAAATTTACCTGACAGGAAGCCGCCAGCCAAAGAATCATCGTCTTGAGCAATCGATCCCGTGAGTATGAGAAAAAGGACGATGGCCCCGGGGCCTGTTCGCAGTATCATCTTCAGCAGCCTCCCACGTTCGTGTCCAGTTCGCTGTCTCTGTTCCCTCTCGGTCGATTCGAAGCGGCGGCCGCGAAACAGTCGGAAGAAGATGCACTGTGTCGCGTTATCCAACAATGCCCGACAGGTTCGAGAGCACGTGCGTGTCAAACTACTTCACCGCGTGAGTTCGGCAGCCACGGTATTATGCGAACCCGCATCGCCTGCTAGGCTTGTTTGACTGACTGACTGACTAACTGGGGAGGTACCGGGGCCCACTTGTGGGTCAGGGTGCGGGCCCCCTCTTTTACGATTTGCTCGAGAAAAGGAGAGAAAAAACGAACCCGGAGAAGTAGAGAGAACTACACCGACCTCGCTGGGAATCAGTCAAACCGTGCCGGGGGGGCAGGCAGGGGAGGGGGAGGGGATGTTTGTGAATATTCGATACACACCGGAAAAACTTGCATCTGTCGGCTATCACTCTCGTCTCTAACTTCAAAATTCGTTTTTTTCTTCTCTGGCTTTGGTGTCGTTTGAAATGTTACTTTATGCACATTTATCGTTTCAATTTGAAATGACTTTCGTGAAAGAATTTTAATTAAAATTTGCAATCGCTATATTTTATTGTACTTACCGCAAGAGGACTGACAGTCGCTGTTCGTTTCGGCTACAAATCTATTTTATTCTCTGGTTTCAACGTTATCTTACATCATTGTTATTTATATTTTGTAGTGACTCATAAAAATTTTCTCAAAAGAATAGAAATTTACAGTTATTACATTTACATACTACGCTTTACTTCCAGAAAGCTTGTATCTTTTAACATTGCTATTGCCTTCACCGAAAAACCAATTTTATCCTCTGGTTTTTCCCAATGTTATTTCAAACGTTAATCTACTCCGCATATACTCTTTATATATAATTGTAATTACGGTTATTAACAATTATATTTATAATCTTTTCCTAGAATTACTTGCACGAATGTTTCTAAAAAGGAATAATTTTAAATTTACCTCGGGAAATCTTCTAACATTCGATGTCTTTATTGCCTTCGACTAAAAATCGATTTTCTTTTCTGCTGTTACGATTAATTTAAATATGAATCTCCTGCACATTCTTTACGATTATTAATATTTACATTTATATTCTTTGATTCCTATTGTAGTCTTTTCAGTTATTATTTTTGATTTATATTACTATAATTTTTCGAATTTATTACGATCATCCACAAATTCAAATTCGTAATACTTCCATATTAGAAATTTTGCAGAAAAATTATATTTGAAATTTACAATTGGTATATTCACTATGGTACCCTAAATTTTCTCAATGTTACTATAGTTATATTACTGTTTTCTAAATTTGACTATTGCGACTTACGCGTTCATTCACAGAAAGTTGTTCTACATACAAAACATCGAAGTTTATACTGAAATTGAACAAAATACATTGCAAAAGAATTATACAAAAAATATGATTGAAATGAATAAGTGTTACAAAACAATTTTCAAAAAAGTGTGAAACTGTACATTCAATTGCCGTTACTAACTTTTTGTTAATTTTACATGTACACCACCGTTCATTATTTTATAATAATGAACAAATTTTTAAAATAAGGTGATACCACTTTATTTATTTATTTGTTTATCCATCATAGAAAACATATCAAGTATATTTTTCAATCGGCTAGCTACAAAATTATTATGATTACTGTACAAAATTTGCAACGTACAAAATTTTATTACTTTTCTGTTCTGTTAACATTGTTAGTGTTTATCATTACCTGTTATCTTGATTATAAAAAACATGTTAAAATTAAGATTCTATCGAGAGACTAACAATTAGGATCTTACAACTATTGTCTCGTGTATTCCTGTGTTAATCTTAATAATACTGTTGCAAAGAAAACCGTCGCAACTTTTTTGTTAACATGTACAAATAAACAATTCTTGAAACGATTATGTGGTACAAATTCGATTCTTCATTCTATTTACGTCAATTCAAATTATTTCGTGACACATCTTTGTTGTGTAAATTGTTCTTAGATATTTTTTCGTGTCTGTGTCGATTATGCTAGAATCTCTTTTTTCTCTATATTCTTCCATCTTCGCACTGTTCTTCCTCATCACCTCTCTCTCGCTCCCCTCCAGTCTTTTTTTCCTTCGTTCCCTCTTTCTCACCGTGCACGTATAGATGTATATGTGCACGACTAGCGGTACTTTACCCGTAAATGTACGAGATACCGTACGATATTTCCCTTTGGAATTCATCGTTCTTTACGCAACGGTTGATCCCTCATAATCATAGCACAAATTCAAAATATTTTCTATTCCACAAAACACAACGAAATGCTAGCATGTCTGTGGATGTTAAGTTTGTTGCAGATATTAATGATATGCTTGCAACTTTTGAATTAAGCAAATAATTATTTCAACGAATTATTATTTGATATTATTTAATAATATTGCGTAACAAATTTGGGCTTCCTATTGCGATTCGATCACAGATAGGTCATGAACTGATAAATAAACAAATTTAATTATAAATCATAAAAAAAACACAAATTTAGTTCATAGTAATGTAAGAAGTTTACAATTATTTACAGTAAACCCAGATATGAAGGATCCACCAACGTAAATTTTTCTATACATTCTATCAACCATAAAAGTGGTAATGATTTTATATGGGACATATTATATTTCACACGTGGTTCGTCTTTTCCCGGTAGATATATGATATAATGAGTACATTTATATAGAGGATGAGAAGAATTGTTGGCAATGTGAAAAGGGATAATTATTTCGTTTGTTTTTACTTCTTCTGGATCTGGTTGCCTTTTTAGAATTGTTCCTTTGCCATTTTCTACAAGTCTCTCTAGACCATCTCTTGTTAATTGCATTTCATTTACATAATAGGTACTCTTTGGTTGTAAAGCAAAATAGAAATAACATTGATCAAAAAGACCAGGATTCTGAAAGCACAAATAATAATGTTTAAAATATCACTCGAATGTAGGCACCTAATTTATGTAAATAATTTTACTTGGTTTTGTGCATTTTCTCTGGCTTTTCTTGGTATTCCTGTAACCGGTGCGCCGCTAATTTCAAACACTTCTAAATCCATTTTTGATATATCATCTACATCCATAGCTATTGGAAACCCTTGTACATACATAAAAATTGAATTATACATGAATTGACATATAAAATATAAATGTAATAGAAATGAATAATTTTTCTGCAACCTTACATTCGCTGTTCAGTAACCAGTTTCCACGCAGGATTGCCATCATTACATCATATGACAGTTGCACTGTGTTTTGCTTATTCGCTTCCATTACAACATGAGTTATGTGTGCTCTAAAATATGATTTCCAGGTAATGTTATATATAAAAAGGATTTAAAAAATTTGTGACTACATTGAAAAACATATTTATACATACTGATACATAGATACAACTTTAATTTTATGTTTTGCAGCCACTTCTAACAGTCTTTTTTTATTTTCTTCTCGCAAGTTCGATGCATATATAATAAATCTATTCAACGAATGTGGAACTACAAATGACTGTTCCATAGTAGAATTTAAATTTATGGATGTGTCATTCATTTCACTTCCTTTTTTTAAGAGGTTCCATATTTTACGTGACAATGTATCCCTAAATGGCTCACAGTAGTCTCTAAAGAATAAATATATGAAATAACAGATTTATTCCGAACAGTTCGAATGAGATTAGTATATTTGCAATATTTTTAATAGCTTTACTACGATGTTAAGCATACATTTTCATTATGTATAAATTAACTTGATAACCAGGGTGATTTTTCACGTTTAGACATTTACGAAAATATAATATAAAAACATAAGTTGACTGTAGTATATGCTTTATACCACTATGGGTACTATGGCACAATAAAGTGATAGAATTACTGATCACATTAGGAAGAAATTGTTGAAAAGTTACTTGAATTTCTACTCACATATTCGTTAATACACTGTGTACAGCATGAACATACCTTTATACTTAGTATTGTTTAAATATTATAATTGATTTTTAATTATAAAATTATTCGCAAACATAAGTTGAACTTAAAAATAAGTTCATGCTGTGGACATACATATAAACTAAGAAAGTATTTTTAGATCAAAGACAATAGCAAGCATAAATAGTGAGTTAACTAATCTTCCTTAATTAACAACAGTTAAATGCACATTTAAATCATATTTATCTAAGTACATAGGTCTTTTTCCATGTTCATCGTATACATCTGATCTAGCATGATACTGCAAAAGTAATTTCACTTCGTCCAATCGTTTATTTATCACAGCTTCATGTAATGCTGTTCTATTTTTCACCCCTGGTGTATTAGGCTGTGCACCAAATTCTAAAAGCATCTTACATATTCCAGTGTACCCTGCATCAACCACTTCTTGCTACAATTATGTATCATTATTAAGAAACAATCATTAAAATAGTTATCTTAAACGAATTATGCACTAAATTGTAATTTATTAATTTAATAACTCACTAAAGGTGTCCAACCAGCATTATCTTTTGTATTCGTCTCTGCACCACCAGCTAATAAAAGTTTCACATACTCTACATCATTCTAAAAGACATTCTACCATTACTTTCATGTTCTTGAAAATTAATGAAACACAAACTACCTTTAAACAAGCACTATGCAATCTCGTCTCTCCTTTGCCATTTTTCTTATTTATATTTTTCGGGACCCGTTTTCGGTTCAATGAATCAAAATTTATTTTCGATGGTACTGAAGATATTTGAGGGACACATAAAGAATCTGACGTTGCATTCTGAAAATTTCTAAAAAAATCATATGAATTATATGCCTGTGTCAAAGTGTATGAAATGTATTTTTTTTTATTTTACTTACGTTTTTTCAATTATTTGAGTAATACTCTTGCAGTAAGATGTAAGACTATTAATCATATGATCATTATGAATTTCAACTGGTTGAACGGGTGTACCGCACTTTGTGCATATTGTATCATTTTCAACACACTTTTTGCAAAAGAAATGACCGCAATTGGTAAATGTAACAGCATTTAATGGTTCACAATGACTAAAAAAATATTTCCAATAAATATATATTGTATATACATATATTTATATATAAATATTGAAATTAATATTTGAGAAATCATGCATTATGACTAAAATTTTTCTCAATATACTACTTAAATTATGAATATTTAAAATATATACAAAGTAAATAATAATATTCTCAATGATACATTACCACTTGTTGCACACTAACACATCTGTAAAGTTTTTAAGAGCTTCAATAGTATTTTTCCACATAGTATCCATTTTTAATATTATCACATCACAAGAAATTACCTTAAAAAAGTATTTATTATTTTGTTTACAATCATTCGTAAATAACAATATAAGGAAATGTTATATTCTCAAAACACAATCCTATGTAATACATAAAATACAAATTTCGACTATAATTGTTTGAGGTTACACACATTAAATTATAATATATTAAGTGTATAGATATGCACATACATATGTACATGTACGAAAAAGGATTTTTTTTATTATTCATATAAAATACACTTGATTAAACTACCAAAACAGGAAGATTCTAAGAACCAATACAAATGCGTATGTTATTAAAGACGCATGCGCAGTAAAACCAATTATAGAAAAAGGCGCAATTTCAATCTATATCGAAGTTTTTAGATGATTACGTTTAACCACATAATGACTCACCGAGATTATTAATGTCTATTTTTCTCAGATTTTTCGGATTATGAATATGTTTCAGAAATTGTAAAAAATTCTTTGCTCATGAAAAATGTTCAAACAGATATATTTTGTCTTAATATGTCATTTTCAATTTAAAAAATAAAAAATATAGTTTATAACAATTCAGAAAGTACATTCATGTATGTACTTACTTTTAGTCAGTGCGTTACTTTTTTTATCAGTACATTTATCATTCATCACAGAAGTGTTATATAATACTTAAAATAATATAATACTTAAAATAATATTTATATTTAAAATAATATATGTATATAATATATATTAAAAAAATATTAATGATTGAAAAATTGAATATATTAAAAGAGATATTAATAAAACAGCATATAAATTATGCCATAGTTCTTATTTTTTGTAATTAATCATGGGTACTGCATTGAGGTCAGCCCATTCAAGAAAAAACTGTTTTATCTGAATTGCACATTCAATCATAAAAAGACAATCTCCTTCAGCATTGTGTGCATTTAAAGGATCAGTCCCACAAATGTGTTTGTACACAGTTGTTAATTTAAAATTACTTGGTTTACTATTTACAAAAGCTAATTTTCTTCTTCTTGTTTTACTATTTCTTATGTTTGATAAATTTATACGAGAAGATTTGATCGTTTGATGTTCAGGTGTTTTTTCAATGGCTTTTTGTATTTCCTCATAGTAATTAAATGAAATATTATTAAAACAAGTTTCATTTTCTTGGTGTAGATCAGTAGAAATTTCACTGAGCCTATTAAAAGAAGTTTCATCTTGTTTCTGTAGATCAATCAAAGTTTCACTGAGGCTATTAGAACAAGCATCCTCAGTACTATCTAATGCAGCTGATAATGAGTCATTCCATCCATCATCAAACGATATATCAGTATATTCAGTGTCATAAGAAGTAGATTTATTAGCTTGTAAAGCACTCTTTTTGCTTAGCCAATCTTTATTCGAGAAGAAATTTATAATTAAATGCATCATATCAATGCAAAGAATTTCTTCACTAACATCCTGCAAAAGAACAATCAAATTATATAAATACAAACATATTAAAATGTTAAAGTATAATATTATATGTATATAAATAAATCGTACTATTATCTTTCTTACCTTATTAATATTTTCAATTTCCTTTAAGAATATGGGATAATCAAATTTATACCCATTATAAGCTACAAAGCAGACTGGAGGTATAAGCTGTTTTATAAAATTTATAATCATATCATATGTTTCGCAGGTAAAAGGTTTAACATCGTCTAAATTCTGATTCGACAGGCCTAAAATAGAATAATTATGATTATTAAGTATTAAACTGAAAACAAGCTATTTACTAAGTACTACATAAACCAAAGTATTGGTTTGGCCAATAAGTCCGTGTAGTTTTTTTTTGTGGTAAATAACGTGTGTATTATAGTAGAAATTGAAGTACCTGTTATTGTTTCAACATTTTGTGAAATATATGTAACTGGATTTATTGGTAGAACTAATTTACGTAAAACTCGTGGTAAGGTTTTTGTAGTATTAGTTATGGCATTTCTTGATACTGCTATTAATGATAGTTCTGTGATTTTTGGCATGCAATCATTTCTAATTAATCCGGTTGTTTCCAAGTCAAAAAATATAAATGTGTTTGACATGTTTAAATAGAATAATCTAAATCAAATTAATCAAATAAATTAAATTAATCAAATTAATGTTAAATCGTTAAATCACATTAATGTTCCAAAATGAATACACATAATCTATTCATATAAATTTCATATAATATTCATATAGATTTAGCATTATTATACATATAGAATCTACACACATCTAATTTATACTATACAATAATTCACTCAAAAGATCTTGAATTTTCATTCATTCAAAAGATTAATAATTATATTTACAATTAAATATGAACTCTTAGTGCATGTAGCAAAAGTAATTTCATAACAATTCATAACAAAGAAACCATCACCAATTTCTTCCAATAAGTAATAATAAGCTCTCTCTGCCAATAAGTACCGGAGTATGCATGACAGAGACAAAACCCGTCACGTGACCAGGACAAGGCGGAAGCGTGGAAAATAGCTCAGTAGAAAGGGAAATTAGAGTGGGGGAACAAGTATTGATCTGGCGATACTGTGCGAAATACTTACATGATTTTCCAAACACATTCATATACACACATATTCTATGTTTATGCTGTGCGATCAGAATCGAACAAGAATATATTCAATCAAAATTAATTCTCCACTTTCCCAATCTCTATGTAATTGTTATTACATGAGGACTATATTTATTATTTAATTTTAAATTACATTTAGAAGAAGACAGAGAATGGTAATGTTCTGAAATGATTTAAATTGTGCACGGCGGTCTTCATATTTCAGGGTCAGAGTTTCCCATCTGTAGAAACGCGCTCTGCGCAGTATGACACAGTATTACATCAAGTGATCAAGATGGCTTCAACTGTGGTCGCTACGGCGACAGTTCGTGCTGTCAAAAGCAGAAAAATTCTTCCTACAAGAGCAGCTCTTACTTTAGTGAGTGGATAATATCATCTGGTAATTTAGGTTGCTGTATATGTGAATTATGTATTTAGTTTTTGTCAATATTACTATCAGAATGGATAAAATTGATGGATTTTAGACATTGAGGTTAACAGAATAATTACTTTCGTTTTTAATAGTGTTAAATATTTTAAATTTAGTTATATTTCTCTTTAATGAGGATCACTATTGTTACAATTATCTATTTTTAATTCATCCGTATATTATTTTAAAAGTAATCATTCACATTACAAATTTCTGAATGATAAATTTTACAATTTTATTTTGATATAATGACTTAAACGATGGTCGCAAGAGATATAAAATTATGTTACATGATCGTGTTTGATGATATTGCGGCTCTGTTCTAAAATTTCTTGTATTATAGGTTAGATATACTATGAATTAGAACATGTATGACTGTATTTTAATTTGAATGGATGCACCAAATAAGGCATAAAATTAGGCTATAACATAGCCATGGGTATAGACATGGGTCTGATGTATTTAGTGATTTTCAAACTAGCTATAAAATATATATATACCATAGCTCTTCTATGGATATTATGTCCTATTTTCAAGACTAAAGTTGCTTTAGTAAATTAAAATTTGGTGATATTTTGCATATGCTCTAGCCTCTAAAACCCTCATGCACTATAATCTATTGAATTGAGATAACTTCAAACAATTGATAATTTTAAATAATTTCGAACTGACATTTTCTGATTTTGTATATAGATAAAATTATAGAGCGTTTCTTCAACACCCTATAGATCAATACATAATACAGGTACGAAAGTAAAGTAGTAGAGAAACAGATTAAAACATGGAGAATATGATGGAAGATTGGTTATAATACACAGTACATTATGTTTGTGCTAGAACAGTTGTAATTCTCACTTCTCTTTTTTCACACTCTAAGCATAAAATTTCATCTACTGTTAAATGAACCAAATGCATATACATAAATGTGTCAACAATTCCGGTAATGGTTGATCTATTAAGCCAGGATATAACAGCTCATGACTGCAATGGAAAACATGTCTTGCAAGGTTATCCATAGACTTTGACTGGAAATAGTTAATACAACAAATGTTTTTCTGTTTTTTAAGATATTCTCATAGATTCAGTGTGAATGTTATTATAAGATAGTGACTCAGAGCATGTGGAAAGTATTGCTGAGACTGATTCAGGACACTAAAATAGGAGAAGAAGTTCATATAAACATATGCGATGATCTGGCAGATGTGTTGCCAGACCAGCCAAATTGAAGGAAATACAGTTATGCTCTCTCTGTCATCATTGGATTAATTATGTGACATTGTGACATATACACATCAGAGACAAAATGTGGCAGAGATGGTAGAGTGGGAGACAAGTTTTAATCTGACAACTCTGGGCGCCACTGCCAGATATGACCTTGTTTTTAATTATAATGTATTTTGTGTTGTAATAATGAATGTGCTGTAACAGCTTTTCTACATGGTTTAATTTTTGCTATATATACATATAAGTTGTAATTAAGTGGACAGATGGAATATTTTATATTATAATGGCAAGAATATAAAGAAACGTTGAGTTTTCGCTATGTATGATGTTACTTGGTTTTCAATAGACATTAAACTAAGAAGGGAAGCCTTTTCCATTGATTTGCATAAACGAAATATTTCAGAGTGCAAAAACGGACTAACTTATCGTAAAGTAGCTTACATAAAAGTATAACGTTTGTAAAACTGCAGTACGTAAAATTTACCAGAAGTATTTAAAACAATACAGTACTGTTGTGATAAGTGTGACAATCATCTAACACATTAATCTACTATTAATTTTATTATTATTGTATCATACTTATATATTCTACATGTGTATTATAATTCTTTTTGTTACAGACATCAAATGCGGTGAAAAAGATTAAGGAGCTGTTGGAAAATAAAGAGGAATATGTGAGTGAATCTATTGTAATTTTTGCATATATTTAAATTTTTTATAGCTCCACAAAGATATTTCAATAATAGACTGCTAATCGTACTGCAAAATAAAATTTTTTTGCATCAATTGAAAAAAATAGGAATAAAATAAAAATTTCTTTTTTTTTTGCTAATCATTTTAATAAATAAATATAGAATATTGATATCCTTTAATTTTATCTATAACCGATTCAGTAGGGTAATGTATTTATATTAGTTATAAAAGTAGTTCATACAAGATTGATTTGAAGAAAAATAAATTGTAATTAAAATGAAAACAATAAAAGTGATACAATTTATACAAATAATTTTTGAGATATGCTAAATAATATATTTTGTATAAAAGAGGTATTTGATTTTTCAGATAGGTCTAAAAGTCGGAGTAAAACAACGGGGATGTAATGGTCTCAGCTATACTCTTAATTACGTTCAAGAGAAATCTAAGCTTGACGAAGAAGTTGTTCAAGATGGCGTTAGAATTATAATTGATAAAAAGGCACAACTGTCTTTACTAGGTACAGAAATGGACTATGTAGAATCTAAATTAAGCTCCGAATTCATTTTTAACAATCCAAATATTAAAGGAACATGCGGATGTGGAGAAAGTTTCTCTGTTTAATTAGCCTGAATGTATGGAACAATTGTAGTAAAAGTGAACATAAACATGAATTGAGTCCAATTTAGAAAGAATATAAATTGATTTGGTTTTTAAATTTGTAAAAAACATGTAATTATCGTAGATTTAAGATTTATTAAAATCTTAAAGTTATTGTCATTTAAAGGTGTTAATGATTCAATAGGAAAAGTGATAGACAAATAAAATATGTAATATAATTGACTCTAGCTATGCATAATAGTATATTTATTTTATTAGTAAATATATTGTACATAATTATAGACGCGTGATGTAATAGTTAATAACCAAAGAGTATATTTGATATAAGTAAATATGTATTTTTATTTGTACTTCCACCTATCAACTTTTAGTATATATTTTTCTATGGTGGTCATCAACACATGAGAATAAAATATTACAAAATTCAACATACATTATTAGTTTTATGTTTTGTGTACCAATTCATTAACGATTCAAGTATATTATTTGTACAAAATTTTTTTAAATCTTTTTTCACAATATTAATACAGCCCAAGTTCACAGTAGGTAAATTAATGGAAAACCAATGTCCTTCAAATCGAAAACAAGCATGAATATTATGAGAACTTACAACAACATTATATACTTGTATACACAGACTGCCAGGCAATATTCCAAATATATTGTTCTTTATACATATCGGGAATATTTTTTTCACTAAAAATATAATATGTTTAGTTTAAATTAACTATCATCTTAGTGTTAAAATTAGACATACTTGCTGATAATAAAAACTTACAGGAAAGATCCTGTTCAATAATGACTGTGCCATTATATGTTACTGAGAGAATAACACCAGCACTATCTTCCACATATTTAGCCATTACGCATGCTGTAATGTAAGGAAATATTATTATGAACATTGTTGCAGAAGTGGCTTAATTATATCATAAATATTTATTTTACTGTACTTCTTACTTAGTCCATTTACATGAATAAGTTTCCAATTTAAGTATTCACAACATACACAGTAAGACTCGCTACAGGTGCACATTTTTTTATCTTCAATCGAATTGTCGACTGCAAAAGAATTATTAATTAGTAAAAGCATTTTTCTAAGAAATATAATTTCACAATATTTCAAATGTTTTATTGAATATTTAGTATTATATACATGTAGAGGTGAAATCATAAACATGTTCATAGATATTAATTTAAATTATGTCATAATAATCTTTAAGTATACCTTCATTTTCTGTTGTGGTTTCCGTCGTTATAACATCGCTTAATAAAACATAATGTAATGAAGTTAAGAATATATATAAACAAATCACAGTTTTCATGTTTTTTATATTTGGGTTTGAACAACTCTTGAATCGAAAGGCCTTTATATAGATTTTAGTTTGGTAAGAAACACTTTTGTAAACATTAACTTATTATAACTAAAATAGATATTTTTATGTATATTTTAAAATTAAATAATCACTTAGTATTGAGATAATGATAGAGTTATATTTGTCAAAACGAGTGGAAATCATGCGTCCATTACCGCGTGTATTTATTTTGACGAATGAAATACAAAAGACGTCTTCGTCCTGACCTCATGATATTCTCTTGTTATTTTCCAGTATGTAAACATGGTTCCTGTGTCATTGCTATGTTGATACATACGGGTGTTTAATTATTAGTCATTATTATTAATATTTTACATTATCAAGGGAAGATTTCCAATCCGGAAATTTTCCGATAGATCTGATTAAAAGATGTAACTTTTGTCTCGATTACATTTTACGCATATTATAAACACCCAGGAACGGGGATTCCTCGACGGGGACTGATCGTCAGTTATTATTAAAGTTTATCAATTATAACACTAAATTGTTTCTATCAATTTATTCGGCTCCTTCAAATGCTGATTTCCTTTGTCGTCAAACCATGCTGGTAATTAATTTCAACACTTTTTCTACAAAATTACTTAGATTTTATTTATAAAAGTTATACAATAACGTTGCGACCTATACAATATACGTTCATATTTCCAGTTTATCTTACATTATCTCCGATTGGTTGTTCTTGTGATATAAGAAGCGAGATCAATTTCAAACGCTGCATTCTTAATTATTTTACAACTTTTCATAAAACGAAATACCATCTTGTAGCACCTTGTTAACTTTGTTTCAAAATTCGCTATAATATTATGGATAAAAAAATATAGTATTCTATTTCAGAGAACTAAGTTAATCTTCAAATCTCTTCAATTATTTCTCTCGAAAAAATTGTTTATCTTTTATACTATATTGTCCCTTCTTACCAAACAACTTTTGTGCGGACTTTTGGGAACTTAAATTTTTGAAATTTGATGTTCTCAGATATTCCAATAAGTCGAGCTAAAGTAGACGCTTTAGGTATTTTATGCTTGTCCTTTTATTTTATAATTTAGAGGAACTTAAATGGATTAGATTATTTCATATGAAAATCAAACCATTTTATTATGAATCATCTAGTTAAGTGATAAATGACTTGTTTAGTATATCTTATGTGTGTATATTTTTAGACTTTTGTAATGCAATAATCTATCTATAAAAGAGTCATATATTGATTATCCATCAGACTATATAGTATCAACACAGGTCGCAATTTTTCTTTTCTCGTTTCCCGCAGTTCCTCGCATATCTCCTTTATATACTTTTTGTGCCTCGCATGTCTAAAAAAACATCACAAATTTAATGTACATAGACATAAATGCATCAAAATGATATACACTCCTAAATAACAAGATAACACAATTTTTTAATGCTGCAGTGCATGACTTTGAATTTTATCATAATAATATATTAAATACTTACTTATCGATAATGACCTGTATGCTTTTAAGAAAATCCTGATCTTCCTCATCGATTTCCAAAAAACTTATAATTGTTCTAATCACACTCATTTCTAAATACATTGCAAAAATTTCGATTGGTACTTTATGCGCGATTCTTTGAAAATACGTGGACATCTGTGCAAATATAGAATTCTTCAAACTTCTTCTGGAACTACCAGAAAGTTTGTCTCTTTCTGACAAAATAAAATTGATATTTATATTATTTGGATTGTTATTACTGAAATAATTCTCGTTAGCCGATGTTTTACTTTCAGATCTATTTAAGATAGGTATCGATGTATCTAGCCTTTGAAGAAACTCTGCAACTTCTTTATTAGTTATCTTTTTTTCTTGAAATCTATCCCGTTCCCAAGTATGGACTCTCACGCCTCCTTTTTCACTGGCTTTTAGGATAACAACTTGGTTGATCGAATGTTCTCTGCAATATTCAAGAGTTTCCTCGACGGACATCAAATCCAAAATTGTAACTTTCAATCCAAAGCTCCAAAATTCTTTCAGAAGATCTATCATCTCTTTTTCTCTACGAGTATTGCCCAGGCAAGAAATAGCAACATCGATTCCATATTTACTTTCAGATAATTCTGATGTCTCCAGAACAGCAGATACAAGTTTCTCCAGTGAGATGCTGATTCCAGCACCGTATTGTTTAGTTTCTTTACTAGCCATTCCTGTACGTTCAAGGATTTTTCGAAAAGACGATAACATTCTGTCATAACGCCCACCTGCTGCTATTACTTCTCCACATTTTCTTCTACGGCGTTTAACTTCGCACGTTATTTGATAAATTGTACCACTGTGTTGATTTATATTATGCACCAAGAGTGGAACTATTACTACCGTCCACTGAAAAATATAATGGTTGTTACACTTATTAATGGTTACATTAAATTACGAATTAAGATCGTTTGAAAATATAATTTTTCGTGAAAATAAAGGTTTTTTTAAACAATCATTTTTCAAATCCATTATTCAAATCACGTCCAAACCTGTTCTAGTATACGATCTTACCTTAATACCTAATGATTCAATATTTTCCATTACGGTTTCAATTTCTTTTAGTCCCTCTTTAGCTAATGCTGCAGCATCCCCTTTTCTCTTCGTTATAGTTTTCAATACACTATGAATTTTAGCGATAGAACTCTCAGTCTCAAATAAATTGAATAACGTTTCCATTGCTTGATCAGTCAAGCAAAGGCTTATCAGATGCGTTTGGATTTGAAACCTGGAAAACTTTCCATCACGCGCGTCTCGTAGGATTGAATAAATATCTTGGTATTTATCTGGATCGATTCCACAGTATATTAACACAGCTTTCAATAACGAAGTATGGTTCAGGCGGATGATAAAATTTCGTTCTTGCAATTGGGGTAGTTCGTTGATGACTTCCCAGACAATGTGTATCAATTCAGCTTCCATTAATAAATTATTTGCAGTAGGGCTTATTATGTCAAATGCACATTCATAAAGTTCTCTAGGATGGAATCCCAGAACCTATGAAATGTAAACTTTATCAATTACAATCAGAACATGATACAATAGTGAAATGATGAGAATCATAAATCGGACCAAACGGTACCATTGAAACCACTTCAATTACTGTGTAAATAATGACTTTAATGGAAAGTGTTTCAAGCAAGGTATAAAATGCATAATACTGGCCAAAGGAAGAAGTATGTTCAGTATAAACAAATATCTGTGAATACCTTCTTTTCTCTGAAAACTCTTTCAATGGCATATCTTCTGATATGCAACACGTTATTCCAAACTACATATCTTGCGAAAGGAGCGCGTAAATCATGGGGTATACAAACAATATTTCCATTACGAGTCATTAATTTGACATTGGAATCTGAAAAACTACAAAACTGACGCGACTTTGGCATCAAAAGCGGCGTGTCTAAATAAATGCCGCCGTGTCTCTGAAAAATTTCAATTACTTTGCACTTCACTCCTTCTTGATATTTTTTCCAAGATAGAAAGTTTACGTAGCCTCTACTAGGCAAATTCATATCGTATGTAATATCGTCTGCTGGCGTGACTTCTTGCATGAAGCAACAAGAGATTAAATATTTGTAAGCTTTGCTCTGATTGTTTGAAAGTGTGCGCCTGATCATTTCTTGTAATTCGGTTTCTTCGAGACGTGGGGGAGGTAGGTACTCCGAAGAGAGAAGTTCTTGAGCTGTAGGTCGTTGACTAGGATCATGATTTAATAACCATCTGCAATAACGAAGGGATCTTAATAAATTCATTGATATTAAGGATTTAAGAACTGTTCAGAAAATGAGTTCCAATGATGTATTAATATATACGCGAGTATAAATGCTAGATACAAAAACGGAGTAACCAAATTCTGTCCAGGCCCCTGATTCGGCACTGCACTGATGAGCATAACTCGACCTTAAGGCGGACATCAGAATGAGAATGTTCCTATTTGAGTCGTTGTCGGATTGAGGGGGTTTAAAGAGAGATTAGAAGTAGAAAGAGTCCAACCAAGGTGACATACTAAGAAAACAGTTCATGTAATCTTAGACATTCTCAAACGTTCCTGTTACTCATAATAATAGGGAAATTCACGAATGCTTTTGTAGGAAAAAAATATTGAAATATGTAAGCTTGAATAAAGTTTGTTTAATATTTACCGTAAGATATGAGTTTGTCTTGTCATATCCGACTGTTGTACTTCGGGAGGTAGTATGATTTCTTTAGATCGGAGGTTGAGTATAATTGTAATTCGTTCCATTCCCGTTTTCAGTGGCTTGTAACACATCTCAAACAATATTATTCCCAGACTGTAAATGTCGACTTTTTGGTTGTAAATGGCTTTCACTGCTTTCGTTGTCAGCTCCGGTGCTACGTACAATGCTGTGCCCACTTGCCCTGTTAGCGAGCCCACGTCTTCTGTGCCAAAACTGAATCCTACAAAATCATATAGGAAAAAAATTATATTTCTAAAAAAAATAGAACAGTTTTTATCATGGATATTTTCAGCATTATTCGAAATAAAATAAGTTTTCATTTCTCAGTATGTGATTGTCTGAACACATAAATATTGTACAACAGTTACAAAAACGTTCACTTGTTGTAAAAAAGTGTAATATCACGTCTAAACGTGAGAGGCAGTTTGGATGACTTTGAGTGACCTTGTAAAGGTTTTAGCCGTCGCTCGTTTTTTATTAAAAAATTATGAACAAAAATATATCAATACCACTACTTTCCATTTTGCTGGTACATACAGGTATGTGGTCTTGGTTTTGACATATTTTATCAAGAACACTCCAAAATTCACTCCAGTCTCTACCGATTTGGAATTGGTTAGGATTAGGGACGGAAGGACGAATCTGATGTATTGGTAACATTTTGTGTTTTTCCTTTAATAATTTGGTATCTAGGCAAGTAATTCAGTTTTAATACATTCCTCTTAACTACTTGCTATTTACCTTTGTCCATAGTTTGTGACTCTTTATCTACCTCCATAGTCTGTACAAATGTGGAGAAAATGTTTGTGGTAGCCAAACCGAAATCTCCAATTTTGACGTGGTCATTGCTGTCCAAGAATATATTCACTGGCTTCAGATCCCTGTGTATCATGCCTTGTTGATGAATGTGCGCTAAACCCTCAACAATTTCTCGGAATAGCCTCCATACTCTTTCTGGATCCTCATAAAGATCTCCATCAATAGCTGTCCGGAGCGTGCTCTTTTCACAGAACTCCATTTGAATATACATGAACTGTATTTCCCTAGTTGTTTTTTCTGATTTACTTGCATCCTCATTTTCATCCTCTTTAGCACTTGACGCAGACTCTTGGAAATTTGAATCTCTTTCAAATTCTATACTATCGGAAGATTCTATTCTCAACAAATTCCGCATTCTGGAAAGAAATTCAAGATTACTGTTTACAAGGTTTCCAGGATAGAAAGTAACTGAAATTACTATGTAAGGTTGTAATATACAAGTACAAGTCACATACCTAATAAACTAAATGCCACACAGAAAAATGGTATAAAACAAAAAATTAACATTTTTTAAACAGAATAATCTCGACACATATCCTAAATTACTAACATATTTAAACAAAAATTTTGTTCAATAAGAAATACTTTTAGTGAGGTATATAATACAAGTTATCGTTTCAAGAATGATTGATTTCTTACAAAAACGCACAATCTTCATCACTGTCGGTGTCACTGGATGCATCGCTGTTGTCTTCGTCACTGTCCGGCGGAAGTGTGGCATTTGTACGAGATTTGTATGAAATATTCCATTCGACATCTTGCAAAGGCGGTGCCAATTTTTCAATATCGTCTGTGCCCAAATGCTAAACAATTAATATCTATTAGAATAATGCACGTTGTTGTTGTGTTATAAATGAATCGTGAAACGTGTAACAAGTATAAGTATAACAAATATAGTGATAAGAACAATATTTACATTAAGCAAGTCCTTGCTCTTCTCCAATGGCGTTTCGTATTCTTTCTCCATTTCGTCAGTTATAGTAGCACTCTCTATCCAAGAATTATAGTAGCGCACCACGTTCTCATGATTCATGCGTGACAATAATTTCACTTCTCTGGTTATCTTTCTGTTCAGCTGCTTGTTCTTGGGATTAAGTTCGATTCTTTTGATAGCATAAATTCCACCATCCAGTTTATTTTTCACTTTAAGTACATCACCGAAGGCACCTTTACCAAGCCATTCGAGAACCTCGAACTCATTTGTAATTCTTGAATGACCACCCAAAGGTGGAACGTATTGCCTAATGTCTGCGTCGGTTTCTTCAGGCTCTCGATTCTCTAGTTCCTCTCTGCGTGGTATCTTCGGCGGTGACAATGCTCGAGCCAAAGGTGCCTTTATGAATGTATGTTGTAACAGTTGTTCAGCGGACCAGCGCTTCCGTTCATCGTTGATGAGGCACTTGTGTAAGAAATCCTGAAGATCAGGCTGAAACAATCATACATTAGTTTAGAATATATAGGATATATAAATAATGGAAACGCATTTCGCGATCATGGAAATCGATCATGCGAGTTTATATTATTAGATGAACAATTATTATAATAATAAAACAAGCAAAAAGAAGCGAGAAGATTGAATTTACTTAAACTTTTTACGATTATAATATGTGCTTAAATAAAGAAGTCAATTCAGTCATTTCCTATGAAAACGTTTTTACAATTTCAATAATTGTGAAATAGAAAACCGATCATTTTGACCGTGGTAGGTTTAGTGTTAAACAAGTAAATACCTGATTAATCATTGTTGGATCAATTTTATCTCCAGATGCAATCACTCCGTTTAACAAGGAGAACATAAGTACACCAAAACGATAAATATCAGCTTTCTTCCCACCTCTTCCTTGGATGCTGGGAAAATCTTGTTCAGGCTTGACGACTGTACATGTTTGATAAATGTCGGACAAACGTTTGTTGAGCGAATAATCCGACAACTTAACTGTTCCTGTACGGTCAATGTAGATGCTTGTATCGCGTAAATCTTTGTGGACGACATTATTGTCGTGAAGGTAGTTTAGAGCAAATAAGATTCCAGTGGCCAAATAACGAAGGAGATCAATGTCTACAGGAATGTTCTCCAATAGGAAGAAGGAACAGGTAGTACCTATCTAATAAAAATCAACTATTAATGCTTGAAATTACACTCTTACCGTATCTCGTGAAAAGATTAGTGTAAATAATGTAACGAAATGATTTGTTTTCTTACAATAATAAAAATTATACAATTATATTATAAGACTACTAACGTTTCTTTGCGAACAGTTCTATTTGCCAGTGAGCTTTACAAGCTATAAACTCACCACAAATTCTTGAAGAATGTAAACGACTGTTTCATCTCCATTTAGCAAGTACTTCATATTTAGATAGTGCACAAGATTTGGATGATGCAATTTATTCAAATGATTCATCTCTTGTTCGAGACTCCCTATTTGTTTGGTAATATGCTGTACATTGTTTTCATCGATGTTATTGTTTCCTTTAAATGTCCATTCGCTAATTGCAAACAGTTCACCAGTTGTCATATCCACACCCGCGTATACAACAGATCCTTTGGTACTATGGCCCATGCATTTTCCTCTATACACTTGCCTTTCATCTGTGAAAGGTATAATAGAAAATAAATATCTTCTAAATGTCAACTATTTTTTATATTAATGGAACGATCAAAATTTTGTTGGTCATAGATGAAGGACCTTCAAGATGACAACATTTGATATTTTCCATATTTTTTCTTTTTAAGTAATTTCTCAATGCTGTCCGTATAAAGTTTATTACTTTCGGATGAAGTGGAATAAATAATTGTTATGAATTGTACACCTTTGTTATGATCAAAGTGCAGCGACTTTGTGCCTCTATGCTCACATAAAAAACCATCGGTACTTTCGGAACTACTAGCGCATCTTCTTCGAGAATAAATCCGCGATTTCTCTTGCGGAGATGACGGTATTGTTTGCGACAGATTGTCTGAACGATCACTACTCAAGCGAATCGACTCTTTTCGATTACGATTCTCAGCTTTTAAAGCTTCTTGTCGTTTTTGAATTAAATCCTGCAGTGCCTGTAATTTTTTTCGTATATTACTCTCAAAATTTTTCAAGCCAGAAAAAAATACTTTATATGTACATATACACTGTATACAAGGAGATTCGCATAATTATAACAGCCTATCTTTCTTAACTGAAATTAAAAAAAAATATGTTAGAGGAAAAAGATGAATGAATCAATGCAGATTACGTATTCACAGTGCATTTGCATTATGTAATACTATTATTTTTTTTAAAGCAGAAATCCTTCTCTTTCCCATGGATCCATGGATCTCTTCTTATTCTATGCAAAAATGGATGTGAAAATTACGATTGAAAAGTGATTAGTGTAAAAGATATTTCATTTGCCCTTATCTCACAGACAATAATTTAAAGGAAATGTAGAAGTAAACTACTTTTGAAACTAATTAATCTTGAACTATAACTCACTTCATCCTTTTTTGCATAAAATAAAATGGAGATATGGAACAAATTTTTGCAATTCTATATTTAATAAATCACGTAATTTAACCTGTCTCTCTTTATCTTCCTTCAGCTGTTTTTCCACCATTTCAAGCTCAATTTTTTCTTGTCTCCTCGAGACCATTTCTTCGTAGAAGCTACGGTAGCTTGGTTTTTGGTTCTCATGTAGGTATTTTTGAACATGTTGGGCCAGCTCAAAAATCATTACTTCTCCCTGCAGACGTGTTGTCAAATCCACTAATTCTGAGTATAATGTATCAACTTGTTGATGAGATAAGCCTTTACTGTTTTGAAGTTCTATATTCGGCGATCTGTAATTTATTAAAGAGTTACTGTTTTCTGATTTGTATAAATTATGCTTACTTGGCAGCAAGGAATTAATTTTTTTCGAATACTTTTTACACCCACAGTATGTTATTCGAGCATTGTATATTATATTTAAAAAATTATTGTTTCAGAAAATGTTCATAATTTCAATTACACAGACAAACAAATAAAATTGCATGAAAATGGGCTGTAAGTTACTTACTCATCAGGATAGTTATCGTTACATGTTACATGTAAATCGATTTGCGCGTGTACTTCAGCTGGACCTGACATACCTCTTTGGGGTATTAACGTAATTATGATATCCAATGGCTGCCATTTTCGCTTACTTTTTCCACGTCGCAAATCCCGAAGTTCATCTCCGAAAATACTCTACACAACAAATAACATTGTTACTAATTACATTATAAAGAATCACTTAATAATAAATGAAATTCAAAATATTACATAAAATGCACATTTATGTCACAAAAATAAAATTAGCCTAAGATTATTTCGGTCACTATATTTATATGAAACATTTTTGTCTATCACAAGAGAAAGCAAGTAATTGAAAAAATTTTTCAGCTGAAATTTTTAATTTTACTTGCTCAATTAGAAATTAGAATAAATAAGATTGAACAAACTAGTGATGTAAAGTTATGAGTTTGTTTTTCACAGTTGAAAGAAATTTTGTTTTTCTTTTTAAGTAAATGACTTATGTCATGACTTATGTTTTTCACGCTTATAAACTACATTTCAAATAAGAATATCGACTCTTTGAAAATAGCAAAAATATAGTTGTGTCCATAATTATTCATAGCACAGTGATAATTTTTTAAATAACAGTAAATTTATTTGTTATACTATGTACATTATTTAGGTGAAAATGTTAATGCATTTTTAAACTCACCTTCAAGACCGCGATTTCGTTTTCCTGTCGATCTTTAAAAGATTCACAGGACATATTTCTCCTAATGCATTACAATCCTCATTCTCTAACCTCAAAAATGTTTAATTACCCCAAATAATTGCATTCGACTTGTTATTCGACACTTAACCTTAATTTTATTCAAGTATGGCCCGTTTAGAGTGTTAATTTGCACAAACATTTCAGTATCTCACACATTTTTTCACATGATGTTCAATTAAGATATTAACGTTGGCGTAACAAGTTTAAATTCAAGATTTTTTTATAAAATTGTTTAATCTATGCAAACATAATTAATACCGGAGAGTAATATTATTTTCTTCATTTTTTAAATACGTAATTCATTAAACAAAACTTTTGACATGTAAAAAAGTTTCAAAACAGTTTACGAAAATAAATACATTTTTGCCGCTTCCTTTCCACAGACGATGTTACAATGCTATATAGAATACTAAGCATGCACACAAAATATTATGTATCTATGTACTTGTGGGTCTCCGCATCCGGAATGATAAATGAATGAAACTCTCAGGAGACTTTTTGGCGTGTGTCACAGCTCAAACGTTTATTTGAAAATGTATCTTCAGCATACATCAGATTAAAATTGCGGGAACTTCAAATTCAAATTAATAATATTGATAACATATTATTAGCACCGACGAGGTATAGGATACCTGATCCTACATATACCTCGTCGGTGTTATTAGGCATATTATTAGAAAGTTTATAAATTAATTATATACCTTTATAATATGCTAATTCATTGTCAGATTTAAAAAATTTAAATGAAATTAAAAAGAGTGAAGATTAAATTTGTGAATTAAATGAAAATTTAAATTAAAAATTGCAACTAAATAATGATGAATTTAGTTCCAGCATCAGCGGTTAAATATTATTATGAGTTAATTTATACACTTTCTAGAAAATTTAAACAAATTCAAATATAGTAATCCTCTCTCTTTTATGATGAAATGTTAAAATTAAAATTAGTAGCTTTATAGCCCTGTAGCATAATTTTCTTAAAGGGTAGGATTACACACTATTATTAAATTTAAAATTAAAAAATTAGTAATCAAATTTAAAACATTAAAATTAAACATTATGGTGGTTTTATATGTATATACAAATATATTTAAAAATAAAGTAATATAACATTAAATTAAAAGGGGTCAATGTTAATATCATCTCTTTTAAAATATATATCTATGTAATACGTATTAGATTAAAGAAATTTAAAATATTGTAAAATACAAGACAGAAGTGTGTAAATTTTATTTATTTAGAATTCGACATTGTTAAACTAACCAAATAAAAGTAAAATGAAATGTATTGTGTCAGTAACATCTTTGGACCCACACCATATGTTACAAGTACTTTATTTGATACCTGTTATCAATGGACTAACCTGACGTAACATAACCTGTGTTTTTTGTCTACGTTTAAAGGGTTATATTGTACGTCAAAGTGGAAATAATATTTGACAAGAATTTTTTGTGGAAACAGTTTTTGAACAGTTTAAAAATTTTAAAACCTATTTTTTAGATAAATAAATATAAGGTTTAGCTTTATTCTATTCTAAAATCTGAATGTCTCATTACAGTGTGCTGGCAAAATTTGGATAACGACTGTGTATATAAATCTTTTCATTTCAACTGTGTAAAAGTTAAATAGTGATTGCAAAATGGTTCTCGCGGATTTGGGTCGTAAAATTACATCTGCTTTACGATCTTTAAGCAATGCAACTGTTATCAATGAAGAGGTGAGTATTTATCTAAGAACATAACCTAAATCTTAATTTTGACATACTGAAAACATTCAAAACATTTAAGCATCTTGAACAGCTTTGTGGTTTTATAATGTAATTATTCATATATAGCTTAACAATTTTTTTACTTTTCTGGATAAATAGTATAGTTGCAAGAGATATAGCTTTCCATTAGTAACGAATGCTTTATTAAATAGATAATATATTAAATGATTTTATATTATTATAGTATAATAAAAATGATTAGTTAATGTTATAAAGATAACAATTCATAAATTGCCTACCAAGTATACATACAATTATAACATTTAATAGTATAAGCATTACAATTAGTAAACATATGTTTTGAACTATTTAATAAACATATGTTCTAAATGATTCAATACAGCACACACTATTCTGTTTGGATAAAGCAGTTATGTTGCAAATAAAAAAAGATGATATTATTCGTATAAGTGAATTATTAATTGTGACCACATTCAACTTAAAAATAATAATAATGAAACCTATTACATTTTTTATAAGAAGCAATTATTACATTTTAATATATGCCTTTAACATATTGTCAATTGAGATGTTAACACATATGTCTCATTGCATAAAACAGTAGTTTATAAAATAATATTTGTGAACTGTAAGATATTATGCCTACATGATATAGACTTGGAAGAGGTCAAATAAGACTATTGAAATCAAAAAGACTAATCAAAAAATCTACTAATATATTTAGTAGGATTTTTTTATATGCTCCTTAGACGTAGTCAAAAATATTAAGCATATCACGTTAACATGTTAGCAAATGTATGAGATGACAAAACTGATTGAAAATAAATTGTACAGCATTTTTAAAAAATTTAATTTTATTTATTATTATTGCAGTTATTATCTGTTTAGGCATAAAAAGTTTTTTTGTAAGTCTTTTTATAAAAAATACAACAGTTACAGTCAACATTGTTCGACAGAACAAATATTAGTGGATGGCTATAGCCAGTACATCCATCAATGTGTTAATAATACTTATTATTTTGCTTATAGGTTCTTAACTCTATGTTAAAAGAGATATGTGCTGCATTGTTGGAGGCAGATGTTAACATAAAACTTGTAAAAAAATTGAGGGAAAATGTGCGCTTCGTTATTGATTTTGAGGATATGGCAGGTGGTCTTAATAAAAGGAGAATGATACAGAGCGCTGTATTTAAAGAACTTGTAAAGGTAACTTTATTTGCAATAAAGTATTTTATATGGCTATATAAATGCTATGGTTATATAACAAATTTATATGACTGTAGATTATATGGCTATAATACCCTTTCTGTTCTGATAATCAGTAAGTATTAAAAATGATTTTACAAAAACAAAGAAGTGACCAAGTCAAAATTTTCATTTTTAGGTGCAGTCTCACGACCTTGATTTTATTTTGACTTGCACCTTTCTTTTTTTTTTCTTCATAAATTTTTGAGTTTCTTGTTTTTGTTACATCAATAGTAAAATTGTTGCCCAAATTATTTATATTCGAGGTAGTGGCAATTTTTTGAGAGACAAAAATAAGATTGTCACATTAAAAATGACTGTATACAGTTTGAAAAAAATATAAAGTCTCTATTTCTGTGTGCCTTCATTTTCTGTTACTGATACTTTCTGATACTTTCGAAGTACGTAAATGAATATCGAGGTTGCTGCATATCATGCAATATTCGAATCACCAGTGCATTCTTTTTCGGAAATTTAATAGAAACTTACAATTCACTAAATATATAATTTGTTACAGTTGATTGATCCAGGAGTGAAAGCTTATCAACCTGTAAAAGGACGACCGAATATTATCATGTTTGTTGGTTTGCAAGGTTCGGGAAAAACTACTACTTGCACAAAACTCGCGTACCATTACCTAAAGAAAAATTGGAAGGCATGTTTAGTTTGTGCTGACACATTCCGTGCTGGTGCTTATGATCAAATAAAACAGAATGCAACAAAAGCTAGAATTCCATTTTACGGGAGGTTAGTAAAATTACAATTTATTATGTTTATAATTATAATAATAATATTTGTTTGCTTTTTCCATATATTTATCATATAAATATTATACTCATAGTTACACAGAAGTGGATCCAGTAGCAATAGCACAGGATGGTGTAGAAACATTTAAAAAGGAAGGCTATGAGATCATTATTGTTGACACAAGTGGAAGACACAAGCAGGAAGAGTCATTGTTCGAAGAGATGCTTCAAGTTGCTAATGCAATTGTAAGTAATTCCGTAAATATATGTACAATACTACCTGATTAGGAATTAAATCTTTAATATCTAGTTATGCCAAAAATAATATGAATTTTAAAATGAATAATAAAAATATAACTACACACTATGGATATTGCTGAAATAAAAGTTTATTTTTCTTAGGAATGAAACGATTTATTTTTCAGAATGTATTTGATATTTATTTTTAAATGAAATCATTTTTAATATTTTATCATAATTCCGTTGTTTTTATCTATTCTTCAAACGAGAAGTGAAGAGTGAAATTGTTTTCAGCAACCAGACAATATAATTTTCGTGATGGATGCGACAATAGGTCAGGCTTGTGAAGCTCAAGCAAAAGCTTTCAAAGAACGTGTAAATGTTGGTTCCATCATTATTACAAAGCTTGATGGTCATGCCAAAGGTGGAGGGGCACTTTCAGCGTAAGTTTCACTAAATTTAAGTTTAAATTAGTTTTTTATTAAGTACAATATTTAGTATGATAGCAAGTATTTTGTATTGTATTGTTTCTATTATTTTGAATAAATGAATTTTTATGTTTAAATAGAAATAGATACTGAACATTCTCATGGGTGCATATGAATCTAAATTTGTTGACTGCCTGCTGAATTACTATGAATTTCAAAGTTTCTCATATTGTTGTATGTTTTTGCAGGGTCGCTGCGACACAAAGTCCAGTCATTTTTGTCGGTACAGGAGAACACATAGACGATCTAGAACCATTCAAAACGAAGCCTTTTATTAGTAAACTGTTGGGCATGGGCGACATAGAAGGTCTCATAGATAAAGTAAATGAATTAAATCTTGACGATAATGAAGAACTACTTGAAAAAATCAAACACGGTCAGTTTACTTTGAGGGATATGTACGAACAGTTTCAAAATATTATGAAAATGGGTCCATTTTCTCAGCTAATGGTAAGTACTGTTTGTACAATAAGTTTACATACATTCAATTTTTGTCAGTATCAATAATTATCTTACATTCCTTTCCATATTTTACATGAATGCATTATTAACTATTTAAATAATTTCAAACTAAAATAATGTAAATGAATATATTTTTTAAATAGGGAATGATTCCTGGCTTAAGTCAAGATTTTATGTCAAAAGGTTCAGAACAGGAATCCATGGCTAGGTTAAAACGATTGATGACCATTATGGATAGTATGAATGATTCAGGTAAATATATTTTTTTTAATTAAGTTAATGTTTACTACATTCTCAAATTGTTTTAATTTGATTTATTGTATTCGTTCAATTTTGCACAGTGTGTTTACGCATTTACCTTTGATTCATTTTTTATTTTGATTGCAATTGTATTTGTAGAAAATAAAAAGCATTATCATTGGAAAACTTTTCTAAAAACAAATAAGATTTGTAATATTTCTCTCATTTCCGTAATCGTATTACCTTGAAGGTAATTGTGTGGTACATTATTAAATTCATCTTAATACACGCTTTCATGGGGTGTCAAGAAATATAATTAAGACATTGAAGGTCACCTTCATTTTTCAAAAAGCGCGAACACAAAAAATTCGCCAGTTTTTCCTTATTCCTATTGCGTTTAATCAGTAAATGCGTACACATCTTATATATCCTCACATACGTATATTTTAGAAGCTGGTTAATGTTAACCAATATTTTTAGAATTAGACAATAGGGATGGCGCAAAATTGTTCAGCAAACAGCCAGGCAGAATAGTCAGAGTAGCCCAAGGCTCTGGAGTAACGGAAAAAGAAGTGAAAGATTTAATTACACAGTATACCAAATTTGCAGCTGTTGTAAAGAAAATGGGTGGTATTAAAGGATTATTTAAAGCAGGAGATATGACAAAGAATGTAAATTCTACACAAATTGCAAAATTAAATCATCAAATGGCAAAAATGATGGATCCACGAGTCTTGCATCAAATGGGTGAGTTATTTTGCCAATTTCATTATCCTTGTAATGCTGTCTCACTGTTTTTAAGAGTTTTATGAATTTTATAAAATAGTAGAAACTTTGTTTTATATGCTCGAGTTATTTATTATATAATTTTAACTACTGTGCACTCACAGAAATATGTGGTCTTATTTTAAATTGATATAATTAGGATTACTTATTGTTGCTATGAAAAGGTCATGCACTATTAAGCCGGGGTGAAAAGAAATGTTCAAAATATTAGAAATTAATGTTACTTCTGGCAAAATGTTTTTGGCAGAATGCAATGGCACAAACTGGAAATATCAACATTTTTTATACAATAGTTTAAACTTGCATTCTTCTCCAAAGCTTGGAACAATGTTTAATTAGACAAATGAATTCATTTGTTTTCTATAATAAATCAAATGGTTTTCTCAGGTGGTATGCCAGGACTGCAAAATATTATGAAACAGCTTCAACAGGGTGCAGCGGGAGGACTTGGTAACTTAATGGGTGGTTTTGGTGGGAAATCGTGAGAAAGAAAGACATCAGGGAGATCCATTTTCAGTTTCTGATATATATCTCCATTAAATAACATCGGTCAGAAGCGGAGGAGGGCAAGAGATTCATTGCATTGACTTCAACCGAGAATGGTCTCTTGAAAGAAATGATACAAATCTAGAGAGAATTTTATGTTTAGGGATTTTTCTCAACGCGAAACAAAAAAAAAAATAATAATAAAAACGATTTTCTGTATTATATAAACGTCGTTCGCAGTTTTTCGACATTACCTCTGTAAACTTGTTCCCATTTTTATTCTGCATCTTTTTTGTATATATGCCGCTTTCATAGTACTTTATCTTTATCTTCTCTTTCTACCATTAGTTGCCAATAAGCTGGAAATGTGTATGTGGTATCAAGTATCAATAAATCGACGTTATTTTTATTTTTTATTGTTTATTCTTGCCATACCAATTTATTATTTCGTTGGACCTTTCTGTTGAAATATTTTTGAACTGTGTAACATCTTTTCTTCTATTACAATAGTTTTGTAGTTATATCTTTGCAAAAACTAATTTAATGTGAAATAATAAATTTTAAGTATTTCCCTTTTGGTGATTGATACTAATAGTGGCTTTGAATAAAGCGCTTATCATAAATACATTAGCTTCTAGAGATCACAAAAGCCTCACAACGACTTCCAGAAAGCATTAAGGCTCTCTCAACGATCCCAGTGGCTTTTTCATTCATTCGTCTATATATGCTATTTGAGCACCTTCTAAAAACTGATCAGAAAGTAAAGGTCAATAATGACTACGAAATTTCAGAATTACGTCCACGGCTGACAAACGGTGATCAACGGGAAAATCCAAAGCCCACGTGTTACCCAGAGAACACTGAATCCGGCACAGTTATTCAATTATCCGATTGTTTAAAATTAGTATTGAAGAGTACTTCACGAATTATAATTTCATAATAATTCAACTGAACCGTTTTTAATTAAAATTTCGAAGTTTATATATATTTCATTACATACGAAATTAATGCATAGAAATTTCATTACACGAATAATGCGAGAAATTATTATTTCAAATAACTATTTAATTTAAATAGTACGGAAATAATTTATCAATATTTCATATCTGAAAAACTTGTGTAATAGATTATGCACGAGATTCACCTTACATGTGGACATATACGTCGATACCTTTTTCGCTTTTCCCACTTCTTTCACTCCCACATGCGCATACACGAAAGCATACATCATCCAATATTTTCATATGACTCGCACACCAGACCTAGACATCACTGAAGAAAAAATCATTTTCGAACAATTGTGTAAAGAATATTTTATTGTAGTATGCAATACTTGATCGAACGTAATTTTCAAATACTTTGAGGTATGTTTATTTAACTATATTATGTTTATTTTATTATATTATATATTACACAAAATAGAGTGTTTGCTATTCAGTAAGTTTTCAGATATAAATAAAATATGTTCGATATAAAGTTATTCCATTTAAAAAATGTTAGAAATGATCCAATATCGTATTTTATTATATTCTATAATTGTAATATGATAACATAATGGAAGTAAAGTATGTAAAAATATATTTTACATTCAAAGTTATGGTATTTACAATAATTTTATTATTGTTAAAGTTATTCCAGTATAAGCTATTTTTTGTTCTTACTATTATTCATATAGTTCGAATTATTTGCAGTAATAATATGTATACAATCATTTTAATAAGAGATTTTTATGGAATTATACTTCCTGGTGCAAATGTCACAATTTTACACTTTGAAAATCTTTTCACCATCAACCAATAACACCAATAAGTATCTTTTAAGTTGTATCAAAATATTCGGGATTTTCAATTATTTCTCGTAGCAGTTATAACTACTCAGGATCTAATTCAAGAGTGCTTTGTCCTTTCACACCATTGCTGACAGTCTCTTGAGTATCTTCGTCAACTGTTTCTTCTAACACACCTGGATCCATTATTTCCGTGTCTACTTCACTTTTCTCTTTTTTTCCTACTTTGTTTCCTATTTCTGTTGTCAGTTCGTCTTCTGTGTCTATATTTGTTTCGTGTCTTATTTCTTTTTCCTTTTCTAATTCTGTCTCTACTTCTTTATTCGCTATTTCTGTTTTTGTTTGGTCCATATCTGTATCCTCTAACAGGACTTCTTCTGATTTCACACAGTTCGGAGGAACACTAATCTCCAACACCTCTAGGGAATTAGATTCTTCCTCTAAATTTGTTTCTTCTAAAATAACTTCCTGCACAGACACAACATTGTCGTCTGAGATTTGACTTATCATATCTTCCATAATAGCACGATTATTCTGAGCATTGTGCATTTTATTACAGTGTGCTACACAATCACACTTAACGAAACACTTGAAGTTACAGATCTTGCACCGGTAACGGTTCCAGCTTATATGTAGGGCAGCATGTCTTCGTAGATTAGTTACCCTGGTGAACTTTCGTTTACATGGAAGGCACTGCAATTTCTGGAAACTCACTAACGCAGCTATTTTCTTTTCCATTATCAATGCATGATCCATTTTCTCAACATTACCTACACAAAAAAAGAAACAATTTATTCTGTTACCTGTTTCTTTGCATAAAACTTTCAATTATCATTTCTTTCTTACCATTGTCAGGATTTATTCTCTTCGCACTGTCCTTATTCTTTCTTTTCTTACTTCCTATATTATTTTTATGCTTGTTCATATTAGTATAAACAATTTCTACAGATTCAGGGACAGTATTCGCAGCAGGCAAGTTATCTTTCGCAACAATTTTTTGTACACCATTCACTGGAGCTGTTGCATTTTCATCTTTCCCATTCTTAACTATTAATTCCTCATTTTGTAACAACTCCCAGTCTGCTTTACTCAAGGTAGCAACAGCTTCAACTCGTATGGATGTCTCATTGCTATTGTTGATGTCTGTAGAAGTAGAAGTGACTACGGTCTCACTGGAAACTCGATCTGGCGACACTTTGTTTATCTTCTTGATTTTTGTTGTACTTTCACAGGCTGCGACGCGCCTGTGACAGTATTGTGAGTGTGCAGATAATGCTGCTTTTCTATCAAACCGTTTCCCGCAACCTCCACATCTTTGCAGTTCTGTGTCAGATTCTAAATGATCCATCCACTCCTGTTGATAAAATATCACATGTGTACATTTTTATAAAAATTTGAATATTAATATAAGAATTAAAATACCTGTGTTTCATTGATTCGTGACATACTAGTCGTTAATGATTTATTAGCCTGCTCCTTCTGTAAATCTTCTGCACCAGTTGTATCCTTAATAAAAGCTGTCTCTTGTATCTGGGCTCTGAGCTTCCTTACATGTTCGTTGGTTTTCCTATGAACTACACTTTATAATGATATTACTAAACTAATGTAAAATTATATTTTGAGTATACATACTCTTGAACAGGTGACGATAAACACTCCTTGTGTTTGCAAACGTGCTAGTACAGTATGGACAAGAGTAGCATAATCTATGAGATGTATGTAATGTTCTTGTATGTACTGCCAATGTTTTTTTTGTTGAAAATTTTGCATTACCTGCAGATTCAAAAATATTAATCAAAATAAATACAAAAATGTGTGCTGAAAAAAATGACAATGGCGTACATATAGAACAGGTGAGCTCAGCTTCAGAAATACATGCTGTTTCTTCATTGTTACCATTACTTGAATTATGTTTGGTCTTTAAAACCAGCCCATCTGGACCTAACACTGCAGTTCGTTCATTAATCATGTTCTTCAGCTCCGTTACCTGAATTGAATTAAAAAATTATTATTGCACAACTTAATTAAATATGACTACTTCCATTTCACATTGATAACACAGTCTAATAACATTTTTGTCCGTCAATAACAAATAATTTCCAAAAAATTTAATGTAAAAGACCTCACATTGCTGACTGGTTATACATATACTCGTGTTTTCATGTTCAAAAGTTACTCACACAAAGCTTTGAACAAAGCTTGATAGCGATACAGGTATTTTTAAGAGCATTTTAGGTATTCTTAGTTATCTTAATATATACTAAAATACAAGGCTTTGATCTTACATTAAAATGAACAACAGTTTCTCACTTTAGGTGCTGGTTTTGGCTCCAAATTGCCAATCAGCAAGGTGTTAACTTCCTTCAAGTTAACCTTTGTTAAGCTTCATTTTCGTTAAGTTTCTTACATAGAATAATTCTGTGGAGTATCCCAAACATAATGGTATTTTTTCACGACATGAACATTTAAGTACGTTTAAATCACGTTTAAGGAGAACAAGACATCTTTGGCACACCAATTTCCTTAGATATGTTTCAATTAAAAAGTTAAAATTTGTAATTGATCACTATACCTGTGTCTTCATTAAATCTACATGATTGTGAGTTGAAACCACTGGTTCAACGGTTTGGTAAACCGCAAATGAGTTTGATTGCAAAGCTTCCAAACACAAATGCTCCATGTTGGCATGTAAACTTTCTTTCTGTTTTTTCTGTAGCATATTTACAATGGAGATGAGATCTTTCTTTTGTTCTTCCTTACAAACTTGACTTCTCAGGATCCTATCATTCCCACAAGTTTTCTGAATCTTAGCTTCTGGTACTTGTATATTTGATTGATTTGTGAGAATCTGAAACATATTTTTAACTTGGAAATAAAATACAGAAATATAATAGAACAACAAGTTAACTTGTCTTAATAATTTTCATCATAACCCTTACACAACCAATGAAATTAGAACATACACTGTCATGATTGTTGGAGGAACTTCTACAAAATGTAACATTAAATTTCTCTTTGCAATATGTGCGTTTATGTGAAATGAGATTGACAAGGCTCCTAAAGAGACACCTGCATATACGGCACTCATATACCAAATCACATTCATATGCCAGAATTGATTTGACCTCATCGCTACCATTTTCCAAAACTCTTGTCAGACTGTATAAAGATGACACGCTTGTGTCTACTTGCTGATGTAGCTGTGACAAATCCGGATTGGAAGGTGCTACCTTTTTCAAAGCAAATTTCACCTTTCCAAATTTAACATTTGGCTTTTTGGTCTTCGCTTTTGCTTTCATCGATTTCATTTTCTGCAAGTATTATGCATCCAATTTACTATCTTGTCAGAACTGAAAGAAACAGTTACAATTATGAAATTATGTGAGCTTTTCAAAAATGCTAAATCAAATACGAAAATCATATAAAAAATACAAGATAACAATTAGTGCAATAAAATAGAACAAGGTAGTTACATTTAAGAATATATTAATAATATTGTATTCGAAATATAGAAGGATTAATTTAAAATAATTTATTTTTTCGAGTATAGTGGAAACTCGAGAATTTTTGAGAAAGTTACATATTTGGAATTAAAACGAGAAAAGCGTACGATAGACATGCACCGTCTCTCCTGCATTTTACTGCGTAAAAATTGATTTTCACTCGGAAAATTTCGCGATTATGAGAAAAACGAGGAATTAAGAATCAGGTGGGCGTGCTGGAAGTCGATTTCTTCACGGAAAAATTACACAAATAAGATCTTCTCGGCCGACACGGATTTAAGATCTCGATCGGGCTATAACATACAACCTCCATTTTTCCGAAAGCCAGAAGTTCTTGGCTCCACCGTTTCGACTAAACGGTATCATGGGCAGCACATTCATTTCGACAATTGAAACATTTGCTATTATTAATAATTTATACATTAAACGTTTGTTAATTCTACATTAAAAATTTTATGAAATTGTACGTGTAAATCGTGAAATTCGTAAGGAAAGTAGACTATAAATTTGAGGTCTTTTAAAAATATAATGAGTAGGTTATGTTGATCGGACTCTTGAAATAAATTTTAAAATTTGGATTTGCACTTACTTGTCATTACATAAGATTACATGGTAGAGTAGGTGTTTCAATAGAATAGAATATTATATTAATTGAATTTGATATAAGTTAATTTATTCGATTTAAATACATTCATTAAAAACACTATGATAACAATTGCAAAATTGTATTAGTATTTGAATTAAGATGCATTCTATTCATATAAATTGATGTCTCTATTTTTGTAATTAACTTTATAATCAAATGATTTAATTTCTAACACTTAATACTTATAATAAGTGCAATGATTAATATCACCTATTAGCATCAATCGATTAAATCAATTGGAAATTTTTAATTTAGTTCATTCGTTTTTTGAAGTATTAAGTATTAATTAATAGATGAACTATTAAATACGTAATTTATTCATATTACATATTATAATTAATGCAATTAACAATTTTCGTTTTAAGTGTTATAATCGTTAATCGTTGCAAACATTAAATTTGTATCTTAAATATTTTAGAATAAATTAATCAATAGAATCGACAGTATTGTGTCGGAGTTCATTTTTTAAATTTATTTTCGAATATAATTATATGAAATAAAAGGTATGAAAAAATCATGTATGATTATAATAAATCATAATATGATAAATCAACTGAAATATATTTATAACACTATTGTGAATAACAATAATGTTAATAATAATGTTATAGGCAGTAATAAAGATTTTTTTAGAATAGTGATAATTAAATCGTTATATCTCGATTGGATAATTGATTATTGGAAGTTAAGTCCGTAATTGATTATCAAAAATTAAACAAACAGCAGCATGATAAATAGTGTACATTTTATAATTTTCAATGTAACTGTACCTATACATTAGTATATTTGTGTTTCGAAATTTATATTACAGATTCGCAATGGCATTAAAATTATTATTTATAAATAAATATTTGTACATACAATCGTATTTCGAGTTGTCAATTGACTCTTGATAAATACTAAATGTTAAATAAGTAATAATCGTGAAAGAAGTTAAATTAATAATAATAAAGTGTAAAGTAAAAGATAATTAAGCTGAATAGGATAAATCGTATAGATCCCGAATAATATATGTAATTTACGATGATCGCATACGAACGAGGTTGTTTCCAATAACGCCGAAGTTCGTGGGGAAGATGATCCAGAGATTGCAATTGCGATCGAACTGGTAGGGATAGAACCAAAATCGGTGAATCGGTATAAGAGAAGAACGAATACTAAAGCAGCGTCAGTTTTATTGACTTTCTTTCAGGTAGCACGTGGAAGAGTAAATTCCAGTTAGCGAATCTTAATCGTCACATCCGAATTTTTCGAGCACGTAAGTATTGTTCGAACATCCTTCAATTCTTTAATCTTTTATTTTATAAAATAATATATTTACTTTTCTATAAAATTACTAACCACATATTCCGAGCTCGTACACTGCAGAAATATCACTGTTCAAGCTTTGTTAAACACGTGACTCAATTTTATCTTTAATTAGGGCATTTATCCACCGACCTATTTGGTAAATACTGTTGTGGTAAAGACGCGAGACAACTTTTTGTTTAATTTTGAATATTGAAGAAAAGCAATGAATTTCGTATGTGATATTTCCCTACGTCAAATATTATTTTTGATTGAAATAACACGTTTCGCTATACGCTATTGTGTGTAATTTTAGTCACAATTTTATGTAAAACAAAATAATGTTTGTTCTAATACTTCGCTCATTTTTTCCCGAAATTTCTTATCCAGAATTATTCGTCAAGTCTGCAAGATTGCTCATGAACGTATTATGAATCATTATAGTGTTTGTAATAAAAAATATTAATTAAGTAATACCTTAATCGGATCTATTTTTCTATAACATTCGTTTATATAATCTTCACATAGAAATGGAGTGTAAAACTTGTTATGTGATAAATATTTGTTCATCTTAATCATCTTTCGTACTAAAATTTTTTGCGAGGTATTTTTATTAATTTGAATATAAAATTTTAAATCTTGAATGTAATTTTAATAAATGTGCGCAATCGCGCTCTGTATGAACTAATTTGTGAGTCACTGCAATTTTTGTACAACTGTAAGAAGCAAGCTTTGTTGCACATATAATTAAATTTCCATATGTGTGTGTGTGTGTGTGCACAATTTTTATTTAAGTTTAAACATTGAAGAAGAAAGTGAGCCCTGTGTGATCTCTTCGTCTGTGTCATTTTTAGTTTTGTACGCGTATAGTTCAATCTTTTTCGGAATTAAAATTCGGTATTATTGAAATATATATATCACAATTTCCCGTATAACCCTAAACATTTGGGATTTACAATTATTTCTTATAGTAGTTACAATATAGTTTTCGAAAATTTTGAAACTTTATACGATTATTAAAATAATTATTAAGATAATTAATAGGCCATTTCGCTTTTTATTTCAAAATTGATGATAAATTGTATAGAAAAAAGGAAATATTATATAATTTCATAATCTTGAAAATTGTAAACTTGAAAGCAGATGGAAGTATACAGGGTGTACCAAAAAGAGTGTAGGCAAATGAAAGGGGTGACTCCCGAGGTAATTCCAAGCACATATTTCCTTTGCGAATCCACGCCGAAACGCTTTGTTTCGAAACACCCTGTACAATGTTTGAAGTACAACTTCATTTTACAATTTTTTAGTGAACTAACGAACATAAGTTTTAAATATCTCAGTCAAACATTTCTATTCCAACTAAAAAATTGAGCAATTTATGTGGAAGATGTGTTATCGGCTCATTTATAGACGTTATTATACTTCGAATGTTGAAAACAATAATTTTAAAGAAAATTATTTATACTCATAATAGTGTTTAAAATAGTATTTAAAATAGAATAAATAAAAAAATAAATAAATAAGATATTTCAAGACGAAATCCAAATATTTTCAATGTCGTTCAAATACTATTTTAAAAATGTACTAAACGAAATAAACTAATTTATTTTCGAAGTTGTATACGTATTTTACGATAAAAAGTGAATTCATTATTTACTATTTAAAGTGGTATTTTAACCATCTCTGTAAACCAGCTCCGAATCTACTATAATAATGAGTTGAACAGTGATATTTAATCAGCGACGCCGATCTAAATTTCCGGCAAAGAATGCAGGTCACGAAACGAAATGAAACGAGATGAAACAAACGCGAACGGGATCGGACAGGCGGCAAGAAGCCATCGGGTCGGATGCTTCGTTCGAAATCGATCGAATAATGAAATTAAGATCTCGATAGCAGTTTACGAAAGCTGTTTACGGTTCCTCGAAAGTGTCCCTATAAATAGTAAATCGCTAATAAAGCGGAAAGATGGCAGGCAGTCAGGGTCAGGTAGACAGAGAAACAAGAACGGAGAAAAGGTTCTTGGAGAGACTGGGTGAAATATATTTGAGGCCATCAGAAGAATGACGTGAGCCCGAAAATATCGTTCTAGGAATGTAGGACATTAGAAATGTAAAAATCACGCATACGACTTACTCCGCGTGTTGATCCCTTTCTCTTTCGATCGAGACGATCCGGTCGGGATCGGGTATTTCCGGGTGATCGGTCTTCCTTTTTCCATAAATTACGGTTATTGCTTTCCACCACCTCGCTTCCTTATGCACGACGCTTTCTTCTTTCTTCGGACTAACTCGCACGTCCGTCCCGCCTGATCTTTCATTTTAATATAATACTCGTACTCATACTCATGCTCATGCTTAAACTCAAACTCACACTCGTACTCATGATCGTTCTCACACTCATATACTCAGACTAATACTCACACTCACACTTCCACTCAAACTCGTGCCCACACTCACACTCATCTCATACTCATGCTCATATTCACACTGACACTCATACTCGTGCTTCTACTCATACTCACACTCAAACTCAAACACAAATTAAAACTCAACCTCATACTCATGCTTATACTTGTGCTTATACTCATGCTTATACTTTTACTCATACTCATGCTCAAACTTACACTCATGCCCGTACTTATACTCATACTCATACTCCAATTTTCATAACGTTTTGTTTCAAAATAGAGCGCATTCAGAAATTTTTATTTCGGTAGACGACACAAAAGCAAGTTAAGAGAAACTCTTTCACGAGATATTTTAGCGTAACCTAACAGAAAAATCAATTTTTGTATAAAAGAATGTAGAGTAAGAGATATTTTCGTGCGACGAACAACGTTCCTGCTGTTTGAAAATTCGACTTTTTTTAATCTGCTTCCGTCCAAACTACCATCAACTTGAAAGAACTACTTGCACACATATCAACGCTATCAATCGATCAAGAACAATGCTTTGAATCTAGGTTAGTTATCCATCTTGGAGAAGTAAAAAGACAATGAAAGACTTTTGCAATGATACCAGTGGTACCGATTAACTATGACTTGTTGTATTAGGTCCAGTCTAGACGCTGGTTTAAATTCGGCTACTCTCACCTGATGTCATATACATAATGTCGCATAATCCTTTACGCAACATACTAATGAAAATTTAAATTCTACAATCTAGAGATAATCGTGTTTCTGACTGTACGTATTTTGCAATGACGGTTTTAAAAAATCTTGGTGATGAAAATAGGCCTAAAAGCCAAAATCTACGCGAACCCAAAGAACAACGAAAGGAAGCAATTGATTATTCAATAAGACCTCTTTGAAGCTGAGAAAGGTATCTTGTACCGACCTGGCATAACCGAATAATTGTAAGGATAACTTTTTCTAAAAAGCTACTAGAGTAAGGTACCCAAATTACCGTGCCTATATTAATTATACTTATTTCTAATACGGTTAACGGAAAACGGTTTTTCTCGCAATTGAAAAAACCTGTGAAGCGAAAATTTTGTGCCACCGGCAAACAAATAGAAGAAAAAAAATGAAATAGGAATAGGTGAAATATATCGAAATAATTTGGAGAATCCGGATCTGTGTGTGAGAGGAGGAGATCTTTACGCAATAAGAGTGTAAAAAGAAAAACAGAGCCGTGTGTCCGTAGTATTTGCTGTTTCGTAAGCTCTTAAGTGCGTCGCTAATCTTTCAATAAAATGCCACGCCGATCAAAATGGAAATAACATTTTTGACTTTCTCTACTGTTGTTGTTGGATAACTTTGTAACGGGCAGACGCGGGGAAACGGACCACTCGTTCCCTTGGAAATAAATGATTTCTCGGCGACGCGCGGAACATCTTATTCCTGTTCGAGAGATGAGTTTCCCCGCGCAGGATATTCGGTTTAATGTTATTGCACATTCCGCGCGGAGAAAATCAACATTTTTACGATCCCGAGACGTTATTTCTGGGAATATTCGTTCCTTTCCTCTTCGCTAAGAAGGCCGCGATACTCGAACATCCGTGAACATGTCTTAACGTCCTTGTTCCGTCTCCCCATTAGTGCTTCATTAAACGGCCTCTGTCCTTAATGAGATTACAGACGAATTTTTTGCGAAAATGTTCCGAAATCAGATGAAGTGAAACGAAAAATCGTGAGTCCACATACGGTGTGTGTTGCATTTGTTGCGTTTAACCCCTTGCCCTAAGAATTCGGACTCATGATGAAGATTCTGAACAGAGTCTAATAAATACGTGTATAGTGCATATACGTATATAAAACAGACGAATAAACAATGAAAGTTTCATGCCGCGCAGTGCGATGAGGATGCCTCAGATTTAGATGAATGTTATCAACATTTGAAAAACCATCTAGTGTCAAAATTTTTAATACTCCTATACAGAAATTACAATTTAAAATTTTTAAACTGTCTTTTGTTCGCCATTATACCTCCTCTGCCCAACTCTTTCCCGTACAAATAAAGTAATGAAAACTCAACTGTATAAGTTCTATAATATACTAAATAGTATTTCAACATAAGTATAGAAATAGGACTCTTTTTAAGCTTGATCACATAGGATCTCTTCGATCACGTAAAGTAATTTTTATTGTAGGACAGTGTTTCAGAATAATACTGTGTATATGTTATAGATGTGCCCAGGGGAAGTATGAAGAAGATGCTCGTCAACCTGTTAATATTAGTTATTACAATTCTCTCGTCAAATGCGTTCCCTTCACCAGGGGATTATGAACAGACAGGTCCGTATACTAATATGTAACGTTTTCAACTCATTCTACATTTGTTCATTAATGAACTTAACATTGTCACATAAGCACGAGGTTCAAATAGCGATAGAATATTCATTGTACAATTGCCTCAACAAATTGCAACCTAAAATCTACGATATGAATTCAAACCAGTGAACAAATTCTAGAAACAATAATATATTCAAAATTAAAATTACAAAAATTTGATATAAGAACAATGGGATTCTATGTGTAAGTGCATAATACACATGTGCTATCATTTTGACTTTTATTACTTCTGGAAAAAGCTCAATTGTTGTCTTTATGTGTCTGACGAACAGCATTTCAAGTTCCCGTAGACCAACAATTCATTCAACAAACGGCCAATGCAGATTACTTTGATGTCGATGACTCTAAGTCGACATCGTTGTTGGAGCAAACGGCAGATTTTACCATCAGCTGTTTAGGCCAAGATAAGATCTGTGTCCAGAAAGGCAACTGTCTCAATGGATACATTCATCTCACCAACCATGATCTCCTAGCGAATAAGGTAAGACTTATTGATCTTATTTTCTCATGTAATTATTTTTATATTTAATCGTCAGTTTTTACTACACTTTGTTTTGACTGTCCAAACACTTTCTGTGCCCCAAATTATGAGATTCCCATTGTTATTGTTCGTACAAAGTTTACCATACATGTTCACATGTTATACTTTTTGTACTGACACAAACATCATGAGTAGACATCGGATCTTTATGCATTTATGGCTTATGGAAATGTTAAAAAAATGCTATAATATAAAATTCGAGAGAATTTAACACGATTTTTATTTGCTTTGGATCTACAAAGGCTGTCCCCAATTAAAAATAAAATTTTATTTCATTCCACTTTCTTAAAATGTTTCTATAAAAATTGGAAATTGCATAAACATCCGATGTCTAATCATGAGTAATAGAATATTGGTTCCATTCGTTTAAATTGCCCAACTTCAATCTTGTATGGTAGGGGACCCAGTTACTGTGCCTACATTAACACTAGAAAGACGGGAGCTTAGTATATTGCCTGAAAGCAGTCAAAATGACTACATTGTGAAAAAATAACTAATGCGCAAAGAAATTTGTTTAACAGTAATTTTTAATATATTTTATATCACTTACAGTCATATAACAAGTTATTAATAAGTATTAGCAATAAAAAAAATGTATTTCAGTTCGAAAAAAAATAATTTAAAGCAGTCAAAATGACTTGCTTAGGCAATCTAGTGTTAATTATACTTATTTTTAAAGCACGGTGAATATTAAAAAAGAGATATTAAATTTTTTTACGCTTTAAAAATAAGTAATATAGTCTCAGTAATTGGGTCCCTTCTGTGATGGTGTATTTTTTTCGAACTGTAGTAGTATCCAATCTCACACTCGCTGTATCTCATTAATATTGAGTGATTTTTTAAATCGGAATTTAAGAATCCCGTTATATTATTTCCAATTAGTGAACATTGTTAAAAGAAGCAATAAGTTTCTTTTGAGTTGTTAGTTAAATCTTGCAATTGATACGTGTATACGGCAGTAAAACGTTCCGTTAATTTATTACGCTTAAAAATGTCTAATCTTTAAATAAAACTGTATGAAAAGATTCGACCACACTAAACGAATGTCGCTACGAATCGCTCAAGTTTCTTACGAAATCGGAATAAAACGAGAGGAAGAGTCTTTCCATTGGAGAAAATAAAAACAACATTCTATTTTATCTCTCATCAAAATTCACCTCGCAAGGAGAACCAGATTTTTTCACGAAGTACTACACATTTTTATTCGATCTTTATTCCAATCAAAAGAGGATGGGTTTCACGTCTGACGAAACGTTCAAGGTCATATGAAGTCAGAACGAATTACGTAGTCGGCCGAACCTTGTTTAGATTTTAAGTGGGGGCAAAGGATTTGTGGTTCTGGTTATTTTTTCTTTTCTTTTTTGGAGATCCGCTTTCAAAGCGAGGATGATGACTTATCGAGTGACTCATTATAATTTTCGCTTCATTTCAAATATTATTGCGCCACGAACGGTTGATCAACTTCTTTGTACTTTGTGAAGTGTCAGGGAGGATGAATGCTGGCGTCGAGCGTGTAGAAAGCATCCGCGTAGATGTTTTTACATTAATATTTAAAATTTTTCTAGTGGATAAACTGGATTCAATGAAAACTTCATTTCGTTTTAATACGAGAGCGGATAAAATTTCAATCTGATTATCAGGATTTTTTTTTTTTTCGAGTTTAATGAAGTCACGAATTCCGTTACACGCATGACCCATAAACCTGAAGGATACTTAAAAAATAATGCAACTCGGGAATTTCAACACACTAATTCTGATCGACATTTCCGATACGGTTGCACTTAGAATAATTTAATAATCGAATGCGACACAATGAACATATTCCGTTATCACTAATTTTCGATATGTATATTGAAAGATCATTCGAAGGTCATCGAACTCAGTTTGACACCAGTCATGACCTCACGAAGCGAGAAGTAAACGACTGAAGTACCACTTGAAAAAGACCTTCGAATCACCGTCAAGGTGACGTATGTAGAAGAAAAGAATTGTTTGCATTCTAAAACCAAGCCTACCTCGTAGGATTCGCACTTTTCGTTTTTACTGTTTTAACCTCTTAGCTGTGCACCCTACTTTTGTATTCTTAACCACGTTCTGACGCTTTCTAAATATTTTATCGATCGGTCCGTGTGCACTCTTCTTCAAGCGAATTTTCGAATTTTTTGTTTATTCCTTTATCTCGTCCTTGTCTCAAAGAATTCTAAAGCGTCTGAAATTCACGGTCATGTTTCAACTTTCACGACAAATTAAATAGCAAATAGTAATAATTTACCTCGCGTAGCAGTTAGATTTATAATACAAAAAATTGCCATTTCTGCATAACGCATATTAACAAAAGGCACCGTAATCCTGACGAAAAATCAAAATAAACAAAAATTGAAGTGCTTTGAATTCATCTTATTATATCAATATTTTACAATATCAATAAGCATATAAGATATCTGTGCATAACATTTTGACAGCTCAAGCCTTGTATCATTGCTTCCTAAAAACTTCGACACTGACAGTTTGCATTATGTTCCGACATCGTATTAAATACAGTTTTTGACACACACCTTCGCGTCAATCTTTTTCTTTCAATTAAAGCTTCGAGATTCCTTATAGACTCCATAAATTACCTTTTTTTTTGAGCTCTTGCTTTTTTCACTTTTAGCCATCCTTAGCTAAATTATTTTATGCACCTCCATGGGCACCTCATAAAAATGGATTTATACTCTACGTAGAATTTTAAGGAATATCGGCGTATTTTCTTTGAATTGCAAATTCACAATCGTCGTGGAAAAATTTGGAAAATTAAAAGTTGTTTCTAATTGTCCTTTATAAACAGATTATTGTAACAGTGTCGCAGCACCACGTTGATATTGTAACAATTTCGCAATCGTGAGAAATTATTTTGAACAGTTGCTATCGAAGTACAATAATTACTTCCCTACTGCTAAGTTTTACTCTTAGAAAAAGGTTCGGTTCGCTCTCAGTACGACCGATCTGTCCTCTAGAACGAAGCCAAGGTTTGGCTTCGATCTGGTCCTGATTTGGCATGGAATTTTGACTGCAGCCGTTGCACTCAGTATTCCACCGATGTTGAAATATTTCGTTAAACTTGAAAACAGGGGCAAGCGTGCAGAGTTCAAGATGAAGCCTGTTGCCAAGCTATCGTCGAATCTGAAGTCGGATCGTCTGCATCGGATCAAGATTTCGTGGACAATAGTCAAAACGCAGGATTCGTGAAACAAATACCTGCGGCACCTCAACCACCAATCATTGCTCAGCCTCCTCAGCAGATATTTACAAGTATGACTGATAATGAATTTTTTACCCCTTGCAATAATTGAAAACTTCGTTGTCGTTCAGAATTACTTAAGGGAGTACAATATTCTGGTTTTCGAAAACGTTTTTCGAAATTATACAATATAAATTAAATTATATATATATAAGAAAGAAGAAAGAAGAAAGAATTATATTATTATTAAATTATATTATATTATAAATTATACACGTACCGTGATTTCACGAAAATGTTCGACATTGCAGATGTTGGCATCGGTGTACCAACGCATCTTCAACTTGGTTGTGCGGCAGCTCTGTTATGCGTCGAAGAACAATTTTGCACCCTGGATGGCACAGTTAGTACGGAACAGGTTCATTTGACAAGTAGACAACTTCTACAGCGAGTACCACTGAGCGTAAGTAAATAGTAGAAAATTGTACATCATCGCTTGTGCATCAAAACACAGGTAAATTTTCAATTCTGTATCACAGGTAACATTATCCAACACATGTTCAGATTTCTAACTATAAATCATTAAAAACTAGTATAATTTCGTGTAAATTTATATAACAACCTTATAACATATAGTTTTTCGAAATATACCTCGGATGAAATAAACAAATAAAACTGGGGGAGGGGAGCAAATTCTTTTTCATAACACATATTTTGTATGGTGTCGTATGCATAATGTCGTACAATATTGTCGCGAAGTGTAGCACAACGATGCCTACCTAATATTTCGAAAATTCTTGTCATCGAATTTGTACATATGCATAAGTCAAAAAATTTAGTGCTAAAAAAGCACTAGTGGTTCGGAAGCATTTTTGCAAACTAATTAATTGAAACGAAACTATGTCACGGTAGTTTTAATAATTGTAGAGATGATATAAGAAATATCGTACAGATTAATTGATTAATTTTTTGTCATTCCGAAGGTTGGCAGGTTTTCACCTAACTTGAGCCATATGTGCCAAGAGAAGATTACTATCTCAGTGCCAGTCGTGTTTTGAAGAATCGATACATAAAAAGTTGAAGATCGATATTTGCATAAAAATTCGCGGTCTAATTAATTATTAGTTTACCGTACACTGTCAATTAAAGTGCCTCTCACACTACCAGATAGCTGCGCATGAAAGCGGAGAAAGTCGATATGGTTTTCATTCACGGTGAATGTCGTCAAATAATGAGAGAACCAGTGCGTTTATGTGCCGAAAGAAATCGAGACGCTTAAACTTGAACGCTTGTTTTGGCAGCGAGGAATGTACCTGAATAATGCGCGAATGCGAATCCTCGTCGTGTTTGATAGGTCTCTCGAGGTCAATTATTCTCCGCTGTGGCCGACCTTCGGCAACCTTGAGTGACCCTTGACCATAAGTCACGACATCGAAACGTTAAAAACATTCTTAGCTGACACTGAATGGGAAAAACATGTCTTTTAAAAAAACGAAACCGGATTCCACATCTTTTCTACACTTTCACCTCTACAAGGAAAGCTGTATGACACCTTTCGAAAAAAAATTACAAGTTGTTAGTTTGCATGATTTTTCGGAGTTTTCGGATTTTTCTGTCTTCATATGTTTCTTCGCGTCAGAGTAATTCATATGAAATGACTGTCTAATTGAATGTGGAAATGTTGCCTTTTCAGCAGCACTTTTCTTTTACAATGTAAATGCCTTAGGGCAAATGTTCAGATCGCAGGTCTAATTATCGTGATATTAACGTCACGTAATAAAAAGCATCTAGGCAATTAAAATGTAGCATTTGCCGAATGTCACCGCGTTTATCGGCGAAATGTAAATTTCTGCATTTTTTTTTTTTACAGTCATGCAAGAACGTTGAAACGGGAATAATTGGCAAATGCTGCCGGGATCCGAATTATGTGGATCCTTGGCCGGCAGGAAATCTGCCTGCGAATTACTCTGGCGGCTTCGATGAGCAAGGTTTTCCAACATTTTTGAACATTGCAAAAGTGAGACCCCCGACTGTAAAAGCACCGGTGCGGGTGCCGATTCAGACGACCTCGAGGCCCGTGATCCTGCCGCCTAAGCCCACGTCGCCGCCCGAAGAACAATTGATACAATCGGACAACTCTGACATTTTTCCGGACGTTCTAGTTCCGCCACCAGAGACGCCCCAGGAAGTCGAAAGTATCGTGGACAGCACGAACGTTGTCGAAGCGAAAGAAAAATGCGGTGTCAGACACAAGGTAATTGAGCAATTCGTTCAAACGAGTCACCCGAAATGATAACTGGAGAATGCGAACAAGGTTTGCACAGAGATTCAGTCAAAATCTGGATCTTGATCTTACATCGTACAGTACAAAAGATAGAAATATATATAAGAACTTTTTACTATAAATATTCGCGAAACTGTAAGCCTGTAACGAAGAAAGACAATACGTAGTAATGGTGTAGTGTTATAATTGCTTCGTTCATTTTCGATTGCAGAATCTTGAAACGAGTGACTCTCGGACAACTTTCGGTGAAATTCCATGGCAAGCGATGGTGCTACAATCGAAAGATAGAAACATTCTTTGTTCCGGTGCTCTCATTAGCACCCACGATGTGCTAACTGCGGCCAACTGCATTGACAGGTAAGAGATTACGTTACATTTGCACGATATCAAATCAACATAATTCAATTTCGAAGCATACTGCTGAAACGTTTATGAAATATTTGTTTTTGTTTCCGTAGTATGTCAGCGGACGATGTATCGATAAAGTTGGGTGAATGGAAGCTGGGATACGAGTTGAAGCACGAGGAACCGCTTCCTTATGAAATTATCAACGTGTCATCCATCAGTATGCACCCCGGCTATACAAAAGGACACGGAGAGCATGATCTCGCGATTTTGCATCTTGAGACTCCAGCGATCCTCGACCATCACGTAAATACGCTCTGCCTGCCTGAAACGAATCAGTTGCCGGCGAAGAAATCGTGCATTGCCACTGGTTGGGGAAAATCTATCCTCCAAGGTAAACAATAATTAATCAAGGCTCGTGTCTTCCACTCTACCCCTCCTTTTCTACGAGAAAAGAAAAACACGTTCAAAATTGGAATTAAACGCAGCGATGGTACATAATTGCGTTACTAGATGTTTAATGAAAGTTAATAAAAAAATAACAATAAAAAATCATGAGCAAACCGTACTAGACTTACTGATAACGACGGTCTGTACACGTTATAATATTGTTTAATTTTGTAAAAATTTTTTTAATTTAGCGCATTACACCGGAGCAATTATGCATGCCGTGGATATGAGTATATTGCCAACGAACTTGTGCCAGGAACAGTTGACAGCTGCCAATGTAAGTCCGAATGCTGCGGACGGAATCATCTGCACTACACCTAAAGAAGATATCAATAATGTTTGCGAAGCTGACGTTGGTGGACCTCTTGCCTGTCAAAACGAAGAAGGCTATTACGAGTTGAGTGGAATTTATAGTCAAGACACGGGATGCCAATCATCGAATCAGGTAAAGATCCGCCCCCAGTGGTTTGGATAAAATGATGACAGTTAGAGTAGAGATCTTTGCGACAGTTACGGAAACAATTCTGTACTCGCGGCAGGCGAGCCCCGTCCTTTCTACATGCTAACGGCGCATGCTGGTGGGGGATAATAAAATAATTATTACATTGTATGCTACTCTTGCAACCATACAAGTCTCGTTTCAGCCATTTTTGTTTCACATACCAAATATTTGATATGTAATTTAAGTAGCATACAAACCTATGATATGATCCAATGGAAATTAATTACATTTGTTGTTTTAGGTTGGAATTTTTGCTCCACTGGATGACAAATGGATGAAAGAAACAATGTTAAGCCAGACGTATGAACAAGTTCTTTCAACAATATCGGAACAAACGAAAACGAGTGGTAGGGAAGATCAGTTGATAATCTCCAACGACTTCCGGGAGAGTACTTTGTTCGAAGACAATCAGTACCTACCGCCAAATTGAAAACTGATAAAATAATCTGTTTTCTTTATCTATTTATTATATTATCATTATTAGACGGCAGATCATTATGAAAACAGGCATTTTCATAAGCTATTTTACATTGGGCTGTCGGTAAAAAAATTTATTTGTCAGTTGCGAAATTTTCTTAGTGGTTCGAATTTTTACATGTAACGGGTACATATGAAATAGCATTAAATTGATCTTCCACTCACAAAAATAAAAAGTTTTATGTAACAAAAGTGCAAACGACGAAAGGTTGTTGAATGGAATACATTTACTGGTAAACAGAGTACTTTTTCCTTCAAATTAGAAATCGCTACATACTTTTCGAATAACCTAATAGACACTACAAGAAAGTAGAAATTGATCTTACCGATGGTTTATGATAAGAATCAAGTGACAATTATTCTTTACGTATTTTAAGAGTGTAGTGTCATGAATGTTATAAGGATCCGCAGTCTAATCATTATTGACGAAACAATTATTTCTAAGAACAATTCTTAAGTAAAACCTCTCGAGTGTACAATTTTTTGAAATGATGATAATAATAAACATTTTGTAACTATGCGAAAAGTTAATCAAATAAATCGTGTTGGTTAGAATCGAGTGTTCATCCGCCGTGTTGATCCGCCAATAGTATGTAGTGTGCGTAAGTGGGATTAAGAGAAGCGTAAATAGTGACCTTTAGATATGGTGTAAAAGACAGAAGATACATAGCTGGTGCCGCTATTGGTTGACTATGACTGTGAGTAACTTAGAAACATGCCCGAAAAAAAATTTTTTACTGTTCATTTTTATTTTATATTAGTATGAAGAATCGTCCCCTTAATTTTCTCCTAACCGTTTCAAAGCTCCTTACGTAAACTGTGCAACTAAATTATATGCTCCGTTCATATGTTGTTATTTAAGTTCGGCTTTCTGTAGCGCTAGTTTGGCGCAACCGTGTCCACTTTCGGTACTAAAATATTGAATTCCATCCTCTGCTATCAACCGAAACGATATCAGTTCAAAACGTTGTGTGCATTTAATGACAAAAATCATGTTCCTGTAGTAAGACGACGAACTTTCGAAGTAATTTTTAGACTTCTAATTCTACTTTACATTTCATATTAATCGGAGGAACGTACTTCCATTAAATCATGGATGGAAGAAAAATGTCGTGAGTATTTTATTACCACCATTTGAACAATTTTACCGTCTAATTTAACTGATTTTTAAACAGTAGATCGTTGTTTTGCAACGATGACGAGCATAACAAATTTTTCGATACCATTTGTCAAACATGTTTTAAATACTAAAATATGTGACAAATTTGAACAAATGATAGGTTAAACGTTTCTGTTAGTTCACTTTACATTTATTTCAGTATTTTTGTTGTAATCTACTGTTAAACGTTGGGAAACATAAACAATATTAATTTTGAAAATTGTTAATACACGGTATAAAATCAGATATTTTTTTTAATATTAGGTTAGTTTACAGATTTTCAAATGTCGTTCTAACATGGTACTGAAAACGATGAAACTTGTGTCACAAATTCTTAAGAATAAGAAATATATTTCTTCAAATTATATTTCTTATTTTTTAAACAGTATTCGTGTTTTGCAATCTTTTAAAGACAAATCATTTTTCGGAAGATGATGAATTCTAATGTAGCTTCACAAATTGATTTGTGAAGAAAACTTTTGAGTTGAATTTTGAAGAACTTTTCCAAAATTTTAATACTTTTTCTTTTATTTCGTTTTTTTAAATAAAATATATAGCTCTTCCACATTTAATCAATCATTCAAGTGATTAAGTCAGAAATAATTAAAAATCTGATGTTTTATGTGTGTTACACAACTTAACCCTCCGTGAGCAATCTGAGTACTTTATGTTGGGAGCAAAATTTCACTCTTCAATTTCCCTCTTCCTAATATTTATTTTTTTCCAATAATACTTTAAACATTTGACATTCCAATAATTAGATTCTTCAAAAGTCTAGAACAATAAAGAAATTAGTCCTGGATATAAAGCGATCCAGGTTGCCCACAAGGATGCAAAAAATATGCTTACCCATGGTATTTTAATTATTGCAGTATGGGCTGATACAATTAGCATTTTCGTTAACTAATTTAGATACTTTCCAACTTTTTTTAGAACGGCGGGGGACTCCCTGTACCAGATTTTAGAGATTCCAAAAACTGCCACACGTGAGGAAATTAAAAGGACTTACAGAAAATTAGCATTAAAATATCATCCCGATAAAAATCCGAATAACCCTGAAGCTGCAGAGAAGGTAAATTAAAGTTTCAATTACTTCAATACGACTCATATTATATTTTCAAGTATATAATTTAGGGTGTGTAAAATAAAAATGAGTCATGCACAAATGCATTTCAGATTAGATAAGATTTGCTTATGACAGGATTAATATTTCTTGGAACCATATATAGTTTTTTAAGAATATATTTTATAATTTCAATAAAATTTGTGCTGAGCACAAATCATTAATCCTTGAAAAATTCAAAAAATGGGAAATTTACAGAAAAAATATTTGCATATTACTACTATACAAACTTCAAAAGTTGAAGCACTTTCTACCCCTAAATTTAACACTATTCAACTTTAAGTCAGACCTGTCCAACCTGCGGCCCGCGGGCCACAGATAGCCCGTTCTACCACTTCTTCCGCTAAGTTGGGAAGCGATAGAAGCGCATAGCATTTGTTTCTATCGTGAATGTATTCCTATCGTATATTATAACATAAACAGGAGCTTGCCTGTGGGGAACGGGTAAATCGTTGGTGGAGACCGCATGTGGCCCACAACGAAGAAGAAGTTGGACAGGCCTGCTTTAAGTAATATATAAAATTTATTGATACAATATAAAAAGTTTACGTGAAAGTATCCATTTTCTGTTTCTGAATATTGTAAAATCAATTATTTCTCTACGAGCGTGTAATTTAATTTATTTATTTGAAGTATGAACTGATAAGTAAAATACGATTGGTTGATGTTAATATAGAATTAAAAATATGTAACTGAAAAAATTTTTGTGCCAATAGTTCTGAGAAGCAGTGATGCCAGAGAATCGTGGGACGTCGTCTCACAGAGGGGCAAACCCCTCCGCCGCCTTGGTTCCCCCACTCTACTGTCATCTCCTTACATTGCTTCTACTACGCACGCGCTACACACAAGCGTACCTTTACTCTGTCGTGTGAGCTTCCTGTTCCACGCGTTCCTCCGAAATTCAAATTACCAAAGTTTCGAACGCCTAAGCCGCAATCAATTAGCGCAATTGATTCCTGGTTTGGCAAGGCGCACACTTTGCTAGAACTTTTAAACTAAAAAAAATATCAATCTAAATTTGGGTTACAATTTTTTTTTTAATCGGGTTTAATGGTGTAAACTGAAATATATTGTATATTTTTTAAATAATTTTTTTTTGTTGATTTTTAAAGTACAACCGGATAAGATGGTCAAAAGTGCCTCCAAACCAAATTAATTTTTAGTCGCAACATGCTCAACAAAAAATTACGAAAAAATTCATGAATATTCTACCTAATATCATTCACGATTGAGATTCTTTTTAGAATTTTTGGTTGCAAAATCGATTTTTAAACAAATCAGGAAAGCATAAAATTGCCGATTCTATGTCGAAGTTTCCAGTTGACATTCTCTGGCATCACTGCTGAGAAGTGTATGAAGGTTGAATGAAAATGATAACAAAATGAATAGTGTATAATTTGCTTGAATGATTCTGTGTTTCAGTTTAAAGAAATAAATAGAGCGCATGCTATATTAACAGATTTGACAAAACGTAACATATATGACAACTATGGATCCCTTGGATTATATGTTGGTGAACAATTTGGTGAAGAGAATGTTAACGCCTACTTTGTTGTTACTTCTGGATGGTGCAGGGTAAGTTCAGACTATTAATATTTATATTTTTGTATAAAATAATGTAGTCGAGTCTTGGTAACATGAAAATTGCTATAACATGACTTGTTTGATTATTAAATTTTCTTGTGTATTTCCAAATATTATGCCAGTATTTCGACATTCATAGAAATATGTATGAATTATGTGTATAATTAAGTTAAGTTTCCCTTGAAATTACTCATTGTATGAATACTTTTTACACTCGCTATAAGTCAAAATTTTGTCACTGTTACTTTGGAAACTGTAATCATCAATTGTTTATAGTGTAGTATATTTAAATTGTATAATAATTTAAATTAAATTTGTAAGTTTTAATTATATTATGGGTACTCATAAATAATGTAATTTTTTCATATTTACATAATTTAATAATATTTATTTTACTTAACATTTAGTATAGGTTAATAAATTACAGATTAATTTCATGATAAGAACACTAAATACTAACAAATTTTATTAGTATGCAGTCCACAAATATGGTGGCAATGTTTAATCAGTCTATAAAAACTGCATTACTTATGGGTACCCCTAATAGTAACATCTCTTTACGTTATACATATAGAGATGATTAGAAGAAATTAATAATCTGATACATTATTGCAGGCACTTTTCCTATTTTGTGGTCTGATAACTGCATGTTATTGTTGCTGTTGTTGCTGTTGTTGCTGCAACTTTTGCTGTGGCAAATGCAAACCAACAGCACCAGAGAACAGTGGAGCGTACTATAATCTTCAGGTAAACTTTATATCTCATTATTTAGTTATAAGGTAAAAAAATCCATTAATTGTACTAAAGGTATGAACGTACACATATGTATTCTGTGTACACCCGTAAAGCGGGTTATGCAACCGTCACTTTCTGGATTTGACGTAGTTTTATAGCAGGCATGAGTAATTGATTGTTTACAAAGTGTCGACGCTCGAGCCGCTACCCCCACTACCGCGCTCCGACTCGTACGAGCGTGAGAGGGGAATACGAACTTGTCTAGTAAGTTACTGCTTTTGTTAGTAGTAAGTAAGGCGATTTTTCCCAAATATCCGAAGAGCGTCAATCTACATATGGATTATTCAACATGTCTGAGGATTCGAAAAAGAACGTACCTTTTATCCAGGAAGGAACAGTTGCTTCTAAGGATTCTAAGCAATCCTTTAGGAAAGGCAAGAGCAAAAAGGATCGTTTGCAGGATAAAACCCGAATAGAAGCAAAACGCAAGATGAAGAATATCAGGACAGTGGTTCTGGACACAAAGTGTCTGAATTCAGAGTTACTTCTGGAGGATTGCGTGACTTTAACCCTTTCGCGTCGAGCGCCGCACATATGCGGCATCCACTCGACGACCCGTGGGTACGAGCGCCGCATATACGCGGCATCCACTCGACGACCCGTGGGTACGAGCGCCGCATATATGCGGCGTCGAAATAATCTGTACAAATATACAGAAACCACGCGCACTGTGCATATTTTCGGCGTGAGTTTCCGTTCAGTGACGGCACTTCGGCGGACGGGGCTGCCGAAGCGAAAGGGTTAAAAGCTACAAGAAGTCAGTGTAGGCTTTCACCAGAGAAATAGGGACGGCGGTCACATCAGCAGTGACTAATTTGAAGAAGTCGAAGTCACCATCTCTCTCGTGTAATTCCCGACAGCTAAGCTTTACAAGGTTTCGCACGCATTGGTGCATGAGAATATGGCTAAAGTCCATCGAAGGGTATCTACCTCGTATCTGCTACACAGCAGGCACTCGTGATTTCTCCTCCAACAGAGTATCAGCTCTGAAGATACTCTTTAGACTGCCGAATGTCATCACGGCATATGTTGAAAATCTCGACCGTATGACATCTAGCTATAACGAGTATGTACCAGTAGCAAGGATGTGATCTCTACTTTGAAAATCTGCGAAACACCGTGGCATCTTTGACTAATCCCAACGTATCAGTATTTCTCTTTCGCGCACGAGTAAGTTAGAGTGCGGTACAAAGCGTCGGCGTCGGCACCTCATGATCAATCAGTTGCTCAGACTTGTTTTACAGGTTTGTGGGGAAAAGCCATAAATTAGGGAAGCAATTTATTTTATCAATGGAGACTCAAGATTAAGGGATAAAGTCGTCTTCTGAAAATTAGCAGCTATTAGGACAACTTTCAAAGTTACTGAGAAATGGATACATAATAGAAATGTACTAATCACTTGAGTCTTCATTGCTAGAATAAATATTTCTTACTTCACTTGTCTAAGAACCTGTGAAAGTTCATAAAAATCAAATACTAACGTGTGCGTTGCCACAGAAACATAATTATAGACAGAATTCACTGTAGTGGTGTCGACAGTTTTTGTGAATATGGCGGAAACTAAGTGACATTAACGAAAAACACGGACCAATCAGACCTTGACAGCAGGGTCCGCTGAACGGCAGCGATGGTGTTACACCCCGGTGATACAGTGAACAAGGGAAGGAACAGAAACGGATTTATAATAATTAGAACTCACTTTTTCAGCCGTAAACTTGTTGCTTCGAAATGTGTGTCACTGGGCCATTCGGAGACGATTCGGAGTTCTAATTATTATTAATCCATTTCTGTTCCTTCTTTTGTTCACTGTATCACTGGGATGCAACGCAAACACTGCCGCTCAATGGATGCTGTGGCCGCGTTCTAATTGGTCCATATTTGTTGTCAACAACTCCTTGACACATCCGAGGTGGAATTTTGGGACACCCTGTATAGGGTGTTCGACTACAGGTGGGAGAAAATTTAAAGGGTAGTTCTCCCTTACAATGTAAGACGAAAATCAAGAGTAAAAAAATTACGATTTCGGTTTCGCCTTTTAGTTATTAATAATTAAAAATCCGCCTAAAATACGGCAACCCGACCAACAGAGGTGTGCGTTGCGTACGTCATAGAGGCGTGCGACAGTCACGTATCAAGTGACTCATTATGCTTACCTTGGTTCTCATTTGGGGCTCCAGCCAGGCGAAAATGTTTTAAGAATTCACAAGTTTTAATCGTTGGATGACATTGAACCTGCCTACTCGTTAAAAACCACAAGGGCATTTCTAATATTTGCCCTGTGGAATTATCAAGTAGAAGGGGTCAATGCCCTTTCACTTTATAATTATTTGATTGAAAAAAACAAAGTTTAAACATAATTTGTAGAGGAAGATTTGGGACTGAAAATATTGTGTTTGGTGAAATAAACAGGGAAGAAATGCGATACGCAAATAGATAAAAAAGTGGTATATATTTGTCGGAGTCGGAGCGCGGTACAGAGCGTCGGCGTCGGCATCTCGTGATCAATCAGTTGCTCAGGCCTGTTTTACAGGTTTGTGGGGAAAAGCCATAAATTAGGGAAGCAATTTATTTTATCAATGGAGACTCAAGTTTAAGGGATGAAGTAGTCACTTTTTAAAAATTAGAAGCGTGAAATAAATAGAAAAAAATGCGATACGCAAACAGATAAAAAAGTGGTATATATTTGGAGAAAATTAAAGAAGTATCTACAATTTTATAAATCTTAAAATACGTAGAATATGGGAATGCGTCACGTAAACAATTTCTTTTTTTGAAACAAGAGTTTGGGATATACACTCCTGGACAAAAAGATAGCACAAGTGTGCTATCATTCAGTTCTCAAGGATAAATCAATATATTATATATTATTATTATATTATAAAATACTAATGTAAAGTGTACTTACTTCTGAATCTTCTGTACCTCCGTTGGATTCACAGCACACAATTATTGACTCACGAGAGTAGGTCCGAATAATGGAACAACAATCACTAAACAACACACACAACACATTTTATAAAGTCGTGATAACGAACGAGAAGATGTCACTCCGACCACGAACAAAATAATACTGCGATTTTAACAATGATCCCTTCCACGGAGATGGTACGGTCAGGTTGTCCTAGGCAGGTTAGACGCTGAGGGTCTGTAAACACTAGATACAAACCCAACCAAAAAAAATTATGGCGGGGCGCCGACCCTATTTCCCGGAATTCCTTGTTTTCGTATCACACATCCGTGGGAGGGGAAGGTTAAAATCGCAGTATTATTTTATTCGTGGTCGGAGTAACATCTTCTTATATGCTGTCACGATTTCGTTAAGTGTGTTGTATGTGCGTGTTGTTTAGTGTTTGTTGTTCAATTATTCGGACTTATTCTTGTGAGTGAATAATTGTGTGCTGTGGATCCGATGGAGGTACAGAAGATTCAGAAGTAAGTACACTTTACATTAGTATTTTATAATGTAGTTTATAGTACATTAGTATTGTATATTATTATTCGGGTGTAGAATATTGGATGCAAGGTTTTCATTCATATTTTGCAACTTCAATGTCCCTTTGACACTAAATTCACGGAGCACTAAAACTGACTACTTAACATTATTTGGTAATTATTTACATTAGGGGCTTCCTCACCGATTTTGATGACCTAAGTTAATGCTTCATTTATTAACATGTGCTATCATTTCGCCGACCTCCGCTACGAGATTGTTGTTAATAAATACAAGTACGGACATCGTAGTTCCAATTTATCGCTATTTAATATATTACCGTAAGATAATATTTACGTACCAATTGTAAAATTTAGAGAATTCTTGATTTATCCTTGAAAACTAAATGATAGCACGCTTGTGCTATCTTTTTGTCCAGGAGTGTATATATTATATTGTGTTGCGAACGATATTTTACATTATACAGTAAAATGATAATCGTTATGCAAGGATCGACAAAAAGTGCACAATTTTGAAATGGACATATGCATGATTGAAGTTTCCACTATAACTAAAAATCTAATTATGAAAATCTTTGTACAAATACTTACTATTTTTAATTACATACAATTTATTGATGTATTTATGAAAATTGATATTTATTCAGTTAGTTTTAGTTTTGAGTAAAATTTTCATTATGGTATCATATGTCGAACAGATTTGATTCCATTTTTATATGAAATAAACGTTTAATTTAGTTTCAATTGAAATTGTTCATTAAATCGTTTTGTGTAACACTTAATAATTTGAACTTCGTGTGGAATTTTCATTACATTGTTTTTTCTGTAGATTTCATTCAATTTCGATTTGATGGAAACATTTCTAAATGTTTTGACATATTTTTTAGTCCCGATTACTAGAATAGTATGTCAAAAATGTCCATTTTAATCCTTGCGCGGTGTTCAGGAAATATGGACGTTTTTATTTTGAAAATTAAATTGGGCCCCCATTAAAATTCAATTCTGAAAAAGATCTAGTTCTTAACGTACATACTGTGTATACGAATTGGTGATATTAAATTAATTTATGTATTTCATCAAGAAAAATGACACAAGTATCTGAGTGCTTTTGTGTCAAATTGACCTGAACAGTTTATGAGAGTTAAGTGCGTCCACTTTTTCTGCTGGCTTTATTAATTCTTATTTAAGCTTACGCGTCTTAAATATTATTTCCTATGTTATATTCTATGTTACATTAATTGAATTTTTGATATACTTACAATTATCTAGATATTTTGTACATGTAGTGGCAGTATCGGTATGTTAGTTGCATATTCAATGACATTAGTTTTTATTAACTGTATTAGCAAGTTGAAACGGTGAGTTGCATATTTTGTTTATGTTGCACCGTGTTTTATTTCCAGTTTCGTATAATAAGTGTGAATTATATATCTTTCACTATTTATCTTTTTGCGTACACTATACGTTCATTCGAATAGGAAGCTATTCAAACAGGCTTTGGTTTCAATGTGATCATTTGCATGCAACGTTATGGCAGTGTTCTGTGTGTATTAAGCAGTCAGTTGGATGTAACTCTGCACCCTTTATAATTTATTTCAGAAAATTCAGAATCGTTGGTTACGGTATTCGTTAAGTTATTTAGCTTCATGTTAATTTATTTCGAGAAATGTATTATATTGATGATGCATTAATTTATTGTACGATAGCTGCAGCTTGATTATTCAGAAATTCATAAATTTAATAGTCATATTATCTACAAGGTGTCTCAAAAATGTTTTATTTCCTTAAAAAGAGTGATTCCTAAGGTTATTTGCAATAACATTTTCGTAAAGGAAAAAGTTATTTCAATAGACTTTGGGTATCTCCCTCTCCAACAAAATATAACATTTTTGGGACACCCTGTATAGAATTAAATACATGGTGTTCCATTTAATCATCACACTCATAATATTTTAAGCACACGTTGCTTTATATGTTAAATCAACATATTATATTTCATTTATAATTCTACGTATTACAACGCAAACAGAAAGGTATCAATCGTTTTACAGTGTCTCAAAAAAGTGGATGAATTTTTAACCTTACCAATAAAATTAATTTCTGCTACAAGAGTAGGTTTCCACATCATTTAATGGGGTCATATTTTACTAGCAAAACTTTTACTCTTTCGACAACAATAAAAGAATGGAAAAATAAAGAGAATATAACAATTTAACGGTTGATTTGACTGTTACAATTGAAAGTGGAGCGTTGCTACGTACATACAATAAGAATTCTCTGTATCGATTGAAAAATGTTGGAGTTAAATAGAAAGGTGTTTCCTTGATAATGTTTAATAAGTTAATAAGAATAGGACGACATCTTTAAATTTTGTTCATGGTCTTACGGATACGATAAAAGGATACAGCCGGATAAGGAGGTTAAATGTGCTCCCAAAACCAAAATGATCTTTTTTTCATACCATTCGATAAGAACCATTTACTCCTTTCTACACCCAAGGGGACGCCGAGACCCTTTTGGGTCCAACTCGGGGCCCTGAGAAATATCGGAAGCGACCAATTTCAGTAAAATCCAATAAAATTCAATAAAAAAGGCAGTAAAACCTTAGAAGTGCTGTATTATTAAGAAGCTCTTAAGAAGAATGATTTTCATGGTAGAATTCTAAGGTAGAAAATGATTTAAAGTTTGTGAAAGACCAGACAAATGAAGACAAAGTTAATAAAGTCATATCATATTTGGATAAAAGCAAATTCAAATCCCGACTCTGAAGCTAATACTAAAAATATTCACCGTTTTTATAGATGGTATTTTCAATAAACATAAATATGATAAGTATTGTAGATAATAAAGCGATACCAAATTGGAATTATTGAAAAGATTATATTTCTAGCAAGACAGCGAATCCAAGTATACGACCAGACTGGTACGAACATGATCATTGTTTCATAATGAAAGTTGTGAATTAAAAAACAATAATAAAAGACATTTCAGTGACGTACATTAAGGTTAAAGTTCCCAAAATGTCCAAAGTCGAAAATTCGACTGTTCCCGAATGAAATGACTCCACAACTAGTACTATTAGCGATAACAAAAATCGCCAATTAATTACTACAATATTGAAAATTTGGTCATACAGCCACTTTGAATTAGAGTTAAAATATCCCGTAAACTAGTGGTTTATTTATATGAACAAGTTAATACTTTTCATACAGAATTACGAGCTAGATCGACCAACATAACAAACAATTAATGATTCCATTAAAGAAATAAGACTTGACCTCCGTGTGGTCTCTCTACGTATATTTCAACAGCGTAACAAGGTTTTAACGGGTTCGTGCTAATTGACCGAAAATTAGTTTCTTGACAATGTTTAGTGACCCACGAAAATATTCCAACGCCCTTTAAATTACAATAACTTGTTGAAAATTGAACCAAACGACTTGACCTTTTTAAAGCAATTAAAAGCGTCGATTTATGAAATGACATGCAAATAAGTATTGCAATTGGTGAGAATTACATGACAAAACATAAAAAGGGCGCTGTTTAAAACTTTTTTATTTGAGCCCGTAATGAAAATGTAAAATATGCGTCTTGTAGATCTATGTTAATTAAACACCGACAATCTCCTTGAAATATCATAACATAGATCTACAAAACACATGTTTCAAATTTTCATTGCGGACTCGAATAGATACGCATGATATCAACGAAAAGCATCGATATCGATGATCATAAACATAATTCGAGAAACGAGAACGTCTTTTCGTCCGACATGTTTTTCTGTGAACAATAATGAGCAACATAAATAGAGGTGCTCATTTACAAACGAACGAGTTGTCTTTTACAAGGAACATTGTTCAATTAACGGTAAAATCATACAGTTGCTTTTGTGTAAATCGAAAGTGTACGTTAGAAATTCGACGACCCTTATTCCTCTCTCGGATGCAAGTGGGTTAATTTGCATTTTCATGACCTCTGCATACGCTTTCGACCTACATAAAAAAAGTCCGTACGATGTCATCGTCAATTGTATAGTGTTCCTCGTTAGTTCCGAAAAGCAGCGACGCGTCTCGATTCTCGAGAAGGCAATCCCATTCTTTCCAAGCATCTCTATCTCGACTATCTTTCTCGATCAATCATGTTCCATCGACGCGACGCATCGATCGGCGTTACTCGTAAAATCTTCCTGATTTAGCCTAGCATGCACTTTTTTACGTCTGCCTTTATTTTAGAATACGATAGATTAGCGGTTTTGTTTACGTTGTTGTTGTATTATAGCGGAACCAGAATCCAGAGGGTGATGTCGTGACGAATCAACCAAGAGGCCAGCCCAAGGTAAGTTTTTCCTTCAGTATCAGTGGTTCTTAGTTCTGTACACTCGTCCTGACCTTCAGAAAAGAATCGAAAAGAAAAGAAAACTGTTTTTACGCTCCACATGGAAACCGGAGTACTTGGAGTACAGCGATACGTCAAGCGTAACGAACAAAAACGAAACTTTAATAACGACGACACGAGTAATTGATGATTGCTGTCTGTTTTTTTTTTTTTTTACACGCTCATAGTTACAATAGCTGACAATCTCACTCCTGTTATCACTATCAGCGTGTTTCAGGACTGTTTCTTTTTTTTTTTGCCATAGTACTCGATCGAGTTTCTCTTGCAATCCTTCTCGTTGTATCTCGTTTTGTATTGTCTGACGTAGAAGTCGAGATTCACGAAAAAAAAAAAAAAAGAAATGGGTTTGTAATATAGTTTAATGAATTTTCATTCGTAGTAAATTGCAAGAACTGAGAAAGAAAGCGAGACCGTGTCGTAACGCACAAGGAGCTGAGAACCATTGAGACACGGATCTGTTTTATGCGATATTCGGCTCACAATCATTTCATCCAGCTTCTTGTACCTTTTTCTTTATATTTCTCACAACCTGATTTCGTACGTCTCTTCCGGTCTCAGAGCAGGAATATGTAGAACGTGAACAACAGGTTGGTATACACTCAAGAAATTGATGGTACATCCTAGACCTACCACCGTCTTTACCTTTAAGAGATTCTTTATTTCTCGTCGTTACAGTCGATCGTACCCACGTAGTTGTTGTGTTGTAAACTTGTTGATACTGTGCAACCTGTAAAATTGTACTCGTGCGACAACGACACAGGGTGGAACGCATTCTACGTATAACAGGAACCGCTTCGATTACAGTTCACTGTAAGTAATGACGTTTTTTAGTCGAAAATGTTTCGAACAAGAGTTGAATGTTTACGAGGGGACGTATTATATGTCGTACAAAATATACAGGGTGGATCACTCGACTCTTATTTGAAAAATTTTCCACTAAAATCATTACTTGCGCAGTAATCAAAGTGATCACGGTTGTACAGGGTGTGACCGGACGGGTGGTACCACCGCGCAGGGGGTGATTTTACATGTAAAAATAAGTCGGAAGAACGGAATAATATTTTTTCGTTTGACGCCCCGTTTTTGAAAAAAAATCGAGTTTAAAGATCCAGATAGGTTTCGAGAGCTTCGGTAAATACAGGCCTGGGCAACTTCTTCCTCGTCGTCGCTTCACGACCCCCACCACCAGTGTACAGGTTCTAAGAGAGGCCTGTGAAGGTTGATGCTTTTTAAAATTAGACCCAAAGTGATATTACAAAGTTTTTCCACTAATTCACGTATTTTCTGCAGTAGTTCTTTGATAATAACACTCGGGTTACGGCGCACTAAAAGTGGCTACTTTACATTGCTTCATAGAAATAACAAGAATGTGTCTATCCAAATTTTTAATCATTTTGTTTATGATAAATGCCCAAAGAAATATATTTGTTGACTGAGATTGAAATTATTACCGGCAGATATGCTGCTACTGCTGCTATCAGCATCATCTACATATAAAATATCCATTCATTATAAATTTTAAATCATTTTTTAGACAATACGAATACAAAAATGTTAAATAGTTGTCTTACCTGCACGACTCATCTTGGCATCACAAATTACTCCAAAAATATCATTCACAAAACAGACATCACTCGGCCTCAACAAGGCAGAGCCGCATATGTAGTCGCATTGTGCGTCATGGTATCACGTGACTAGCAGCGGTGGTGGGAGTAAAGTGGGGAGTAATGTGACGTCACGCTTCCCCTAGTGCAGAGAAAGGGGAATCCGATGGTGGAGGGGGGAAGCGTACGAACTGTGCTTTTTAACGTGCCTGGTCGGAATTATGTGGGACTCCCCGGTTATAGTGCGAAGCTGGGTATATCCACTAAACCATTCCACGGTGGCCGACTCTGGTGTAACGGTGACTCCGTTTTAATGGAACATTTTTATGACGTAGATCAAAACGTCGCGTCGCAAAGGCGAATTTTTGTCTTTCATAAATCACACATTTTTTGTTCAATTTCTTAACCATGTGATTTTTGTCTTACACTTTTTCTTCTAGTATTTCATTATTATAAATTACCAGAAGAAGTGTACATACCCATGTAAGACATGTATATACGTATGAAGTACAATTTAAAAATAGTTATCTCTTATATTGAAGGTGCAGCAAACCTGCATACCTGGCTTGTACATACAAAAGAACATTTCTGCATTTCTTATGCCTGAAGAGAGAAACTACGAATTAGCAGCGATAACTCTGAAGGTCAGCTATCATGTTTTTGTATCCCACGCACAATTACCGAAGATGAAAAGTTTGATAACTAAATTCAGGTACAAGATGTTTAGCTAACGTAACAGATGGTACACAGAGCCGTAATGAAGAGTATACATGGTTAAAGAAACGTTGGGGAAAAATACACTCCAACATTATTTTTGTACGTATTTTTATTTACAATATTTTTAAGATGTCAGACAAAAATATTTTCAAAATATTTGTTTGACGAAGAAAATCATATGGCAAGAGATCCAAGAAATGGGTGATTTATGAAGCAAGAATAGACCTGGTCTGTGCGATGTTTTGAGAAATGACAGGAATGTATTTATTTAGATTTTTAGCAACTTTTGTTGTAATATAGAATCAAAGAAATAAATTTATTGAACACCTACCCGTAAATGCGTCTTTACAATGCCAATAATCGTAAAGTAAAAAAATTTAAGCCCGTCGTTTTGGCGGGTCTCGTACTTCTAGCGTTGAAAAAGTGCATTCTCAATTTTTCGACATTAAGACACCTATAATCTTTTAGCTAGTACAGTGGTTACTCTATATATATATAGCCCAAAAGCCTAACAAATAAAAGTCTCAGAACTATCCCGACTGCCACGGAGTGTACCTCGCGAGGGGTCATGATGTATGTGACATAATGAGAGTCAGGTATATCGGTGTGAAACCAGGAGACCACTACTAATCCAATAACAAAACTTCTTTAGTATTCATTATTTTTTTTATGGGATTTTTATTTACCATCGCACAGAGAGTCGTCGCTAGTGTAGACCGATGTGAATCAGGCTACATTCAGTAGTAGAAGGGGAAGCATTTTGAGGGGAGTATAAGACCTCCAGCGCAGAGCCGGGCAACTGTCGGCCCATGCGCCGTCCCCTGTTCTCAGTGGCTACCAGCGTCTCCCACCATTCGGCTGGTGTGCTATGAAAGAAATAGCGTGCGGCCCGCGGGGCCCAGTTCCTCGGCTCTGGAGATAAAATCAAGCTAGGAATGATGCTGAAGAGTGGGAGAACACTGGCAAAATAATGGTGAAGGTCGCGCAGCGACGGTGGGGAAGATGTTGCCCGGCTCTGCTCCAGCGGGCCCCCCCCTCTCACGTGCATTCAGCCGTCATCGATAGTTTAAAATATATTAAATACCGACTTCAACGGCTGGGCTTTTGTTTTAATTAAACATTGTTACCCTCTAACCTCGCCAACGATCCTCAACCCTCAACATCGTTGTAAGCGAGCGGGGAGCGGGCATTCTGGATAATCGGAGCTCTACTGTACTCGTCCTGACAGCTTTTGCACAAGAATAGAGAACTCTCCCCTGAAATCGAAATGAACTCGAATATATTTTGGAATATTTGTACATGTATCGTGTGTATTACTAAATCTGCGTACTGATCTGTGTGCTAACACCGATTGGATCTGTTTTGTTTGCCACCAGGAGTATGACAGTGACGAGGAGGCAATCACGTCTCAGCCACAAGGTGGCCCACAGAATACCACGAATCAGCAGCCGATCTTTGCCATGCCGGCGCCGGGCGCAGCCATCGACGAGAACACAAACTTAAACAGCGGTGCTGAGAAAGTTATTTACACGACCGGTATTACCAGCACTTAAATATTAACGCACATTATTTATCCGAACACCGTTATTATTTTTTCTTAATTAGTTTCGATCTTTATTTGCGAACCTTTATCTTCTCTTCCCTTGTACTGTTACCGCTTCTCTCTCATTTTTGCATCCCCCGCGATGCGTTGTTAGGACACGTGCCACATAAAGCATGCGTGATTGCGATGTCGTAGACACTAAGCTTACTATCATTGTTCCCGTTTTTTATATCGCGACAATGCAAGATCCAAGTTCTTAATTCGTCCACGCCAAGATTCGGATTATAGATCAATTGCGTTGGAAACGATTTATAGACCGTTCCAGAGAGAGAATGATAAAGAGAAAGAATGTGAGAACGAGAGACAGAGAGAAAACTCATGAGCAAACTCATATTTCCTTGTATATTTGAAAGAGAAAATTGAAATTTGGAAACTCGTTTTGTCCCGCATATTTGGAACAAGCTTGAGAATCGGAAACTCATTTAGCTTGTGTATTTTGTTGTGGAAAACAATAATTTACTTATATACCAAGTCACGAGAATCTCTATAATTTTTCTTATAGAGTTGTGAATAGGTAACCATGACCAAGTACCAATAAATTTCAGTCTCGCCTCGAATGAAATCGGATGAAGTTTTGTATCGAAACATTAGTATAATATTAGTATAATACAAAACGTAGCAATAGGCAGTTCAGTAGGCATTCGTTTTGTCTTATTTATTGTGATAGTGTGAATGAATCATAGTGCATCCGTAGTGCATCCGTGTGCATTTGTGTGTAAACCTTTCTTTCAATTTTGTAGAATAAAACGGCTTCGCCAAGGTGTAGATTTCTGGTTAGAATGGTGTCTCGAACATATTTAGGCGGATCTATTATGTGAGGAGACAATTCGATTTTTTTTTCTCGTTCGAATGTCAGGAACGGGTGTAATATGTCGCTTTTTTTCGATGTTTTTTTTTTCTGTTTTACTAATCGTAACATTTCATTGCGCGCTAATTTCGGATATGAATTAGAGAAACAGAAATAAAAGTTGTGAAGTTCGTAAAAATGATTGTCTCATCTCACTTTTTTCAAGTTAAGCATTTATGCTATATGCGAACTCTTGCAATTCAAGGAAACATTTTCATTTTATGAAAAGGCATTAGTCCATTAAAATTAGTTTGTAGTTCTAGCATTTCTTGTTTCCTAATATTCAATATTTGCTAATTTTTCGGTTCTGTAATATTTCTCCGATAAAAGTTTTATGACTTGAAAAGAAGACACAATGAGCCAAACGCTTTTTTAAACTTTGAGCATTGTTTCTGCAAATTTAGTTCATTTCAGACGTTGTGGCTCTATTTATTATGAATCACATATATACCAGTATATATCAGTCACTTGAGAGAACTGTAGTAACGTATAACCACACAGGTGAGAAATTGTTTTCAGACGAAGAAAATGATGATAGCCCATAATTTATTTAGTTTGCGAATAGTTTTAATCATCCTTTAGTTGCATGGATTTTTACGATTGTACATTTTACAATATTTATTACTTTTACCTTTATATCCGTTTATTTTATATTGACTTGCTACTATGAATTTTCCAAATGTGTATGTAATATTACCGACAGTCGTTTACCGTATAGTATCGTATACTATTGTGGATGTTTGACTTCTGCTGCCAAACAAGTATTCGATTGTTTCGGATTGCGTACGGTGAGTCACAAAACTTCACCAGTTAAATTGAAATTGAAAAATTGCGGACAGAAACCAATATCTTGCACATGTTATCGGCTGATATTGACCTGTGAAATACATTAAAATTATATAGATTCTGGTATAGCTAGGATGGTTTTTATATTTATTGAATTATCTAATAAATAAAAAACAAACATTCTGGTTTAATAGCGGAGATAAAAATGTATCTAAAAACTTGGATTTTAAATTATTACAAAACATTTCAGATGTCCAATTATTTCCTGTAGCAATTGAAGTACGGTTTAAATATTCGTACAATTATTAAAACAAATATTACTTATATAGTATTTACTTGTATTAAAATTGAACAATTGAAGTAAAAATATAATAAAATCATCTCACTTGAGGTATCCCGCAGCTTTCTTGACAGGGAATTGGGATCCGGGCCCTCCGGGCCCGGCTACGGTCCTGCGAATTCTCATCGCGCTCGAATCACTCATTTCGTACGTCTCAGGAAGAGCGCTCGCAACTATTCCTTTGCATCGGTACTGCCAGAGGGCGGCCCGATCTTCCGTTATCAATTTGGGGAGACGTTGGCAATTCTGCCACGTCACAGTGTGTTTCTTTTTAGTATATTGGTATACGGGTGTATTATACTATGACCTTGAAATGACCTCAAACTCGAAAATTTTGTGCAAACGTAACTTTAGTGAAAAATTATTTCTTACAAAACAAAGCCAGTTACGGTTTATGTTATTACATGTAGTTGTTATGCGATTCCGAAGTTCTTGAACATTATTCACTTTTGTGTCGTACACAACGGATTGCAGATATCCCCGAAGGTTAAAATCCAACGGAGACATATCCGGAGAACGTGGTGGCCAACGAATTGGACCATACATTCCTATCCAATGATTTCTAAACTTAATTTCTAAACCCTAACTTTGTTAGTATTAAGAAAGTCTAGCCAAATGTCATGCCTCAAGCATCATGTATGAATAAAATGCTATTTTATGTGGGATATCCCTCCAGTATTTGTCTAATCTATCTTTAATTGAGGTTGTTGCTATTTCTACTTGTGTGGCAGGATTTAGTTGTATATTAGTGGCATTCTGTTGTTCTCTAATTCTTCTTTTTCTGTCTGCTCTTCCTTCTTTGTCAAAGATGTCTTCCATTTTCACAATTTTACTTTCATGTAATTTGTCAATTTAGACTTATTCCCAGCGTGCTGCTGTCCAATTGGTGCGTTATCTTGCGGCACAATAAAATCGTCCCCTATTAGACGCTTCCCTTCCGGTATTCTGACTTCTTCTAGAAGGTTTAAATAAACTTTCGAATTGACTCTTCCACTTAATGGCACAATTTTGCCAACACCATATGCAGAGAAGCATCCCCAGACCATAATACCTTGTTCTATAGATTTTACTGGCGGTCTTGCACAATCATACGATAACGCTTCACCGACTTTCCTCCAAACATCCTACCATGACTGTGTCTCATACGAATCATTGATTCGTCAATCTTCAATATCTTTCCTCCAAAAGTCATCTAATCGTCTATTTCTGTATCTTTAAAGTAGGCTCGTAATATTTTTGCCGAATGCCGATTGGCTGCCAAGAGGTTCTGATTGGCCCTCATATAAAATTGACTTTGGGGCATGATAAATCCTCCATAATAAGAAATCCTCCGAGCGGTCTTGATGTATAGAGGTGGGCTACCAATTTTGCTACGGGTTTTGTTGTTAGTTTTCCTCTACGCGTCTGAAAGTAGGTGTGCTGCCTCTAAAAATGAAAGAAAATTCATGTAGAAAAATTGAAATAAATTGGGGTCTTTATGCTAATGAACCATACAACTAATATGAACTTTATTGTACAGTAACTGTCATTACGGCATTTGAACAAGTTTCTGAATTTTTTCAATTATCTGATTTTGCTATGGGTCTGTATAGTTATGAACGCTGGTGTACGTGTGCGCGTGCATGAGTCGCGTATGAGACTGGAAAGTTGATTATAATATTAAGAATTATTGAAAAAACACACTTGCTGTGCAATTCTTTTCTTCATTAGATTTATTTGCGATAGAATTAAAGGTGTAAAGCAGCATTGAGACTCCAAAAATTAAATTTTCTCTACACGAAAGTAAACAGTAGGCAATACGCAAACAAAAGCTCAAAAGAGTGTAAATAAACTGCTTTTTATCAGAAATGTGGTACGCATTTTTGAAACTTTTTATGTTACTAACGGTCATTCTTCTCAACAAAAATTTTAAAACATCGTTTTTCATCGAAGAGGATAGAAAGTTTATAGTTCATTTGAAACAAGGAAATAAGTAAAGAAACTGTGTGAACAAAAGTAAATTCAATTTTACATTTTTATAGTTACGTTCATCTCAATTCTTATATATTCTTAAATTCAATCCTACTTATAATTTGAAGAAACAATTGATCGTAGCTGTACAATACTGCTTTACTCCGTTGAAGTCATTTGTTTCGTCGACGCGTGATTATCCTACGTAAAGGATTTCATTTGCGAAACAGAGGGTCCTTCCATTTTTTTTCCTTCTATGTAAATATATTCTAACTTATTTTATTACCTTATATTTATATTGTACCCCTCGCCGCGATAGCGTTTTCTATGCTTTTCTTGTAGTTCCGTCGCTAACTCGGTGAGAAAGATTTCATTTACAATTTCACTATCGTAATCGGTGTCAGAAATGTTAACTCCAAACGATAGCGCAAAGATCTCGCTATCTGTAAGATATCGGGCTTGGCTTATACAAACTTGTATCTTCTTATTGATAAAAACGCTTGCATGATCGTTGATAAAGGCCGACTGTATATCCTAAATCACAAACTCTAACAGTCTATGTAAATTTGCATTTTCATAGATACGTTTAACTCTTGCACAACTCAGCACAAGTTTTCCGTTTTTTTTCCGATACACTGTACAAGCACGTTATACAACTAAAATGATAAAAATTTAAATAGATAAAGTTACTGGAAAATTACTTAAAATTACTGGAATACAATAGGTGCCTGCGTGTTCTACGTGCTATTAATTGCTTATGAATTTTGTTGCAACCATACGCAATATTTTACAGATAGTGACAGAATCTTTGAGTTACTCATCGTCCAAGTATAGCATCGTCTTTTAATAGTCTAATAGTCTATTTTCGCGTGTATTTTTACTTGAACATTATATTTCAATTTTTCTTTCTGTGATTTAGCGAATAATTTGCTATTAAATAATTTTAATATATCGTTATTACTTTAAGCGCTTAATTTAACCCTTACTTTTGATTTTAGATTATAACTTATTTCATTTGTAACTTACGAGTATAATATACGTTTAATGTTGTAACAATGTGAATACTATTGTTTGCTCTACTATTATTTATTCAGTAACGTATTTTTTAATCGTTTTCTTGGATTAATCATGAGTTTATTGTGTTCTTTTGGATTATGGTAATATTAGCGACTGTTAAGTTGTAGAGACGAAACGTATCTAGAAATCGAAAATCATCATGATTGATCTGTAAAGTACACGAAACTTCAAATACCAATTCGGCGCATTGTTTCAAGACTTAACTGACACAATTGTAAATATACTTTATTTCTTCTTTTCCTATTTTATGAAGATATTCAAATATACTATCCGCCCATAGAGGTAGTTATATGTATCAAATATTTTTAAGAGCTTTATGCTAAACATGTATATTTTATTTTTTATTAAAGGTATTTTAATCGAGATATTTTTTACGCTTATTATTTTGCAAGTCCATCTTATTCTTTATACTCTGTTCTTATATTTGTCGTACTATACTTTTTGTAATGGCATACATGGGGGGTAGTTGCACCAAAAAGCAGGACACAACTATTTTGAAGTCTGCTTGACCTTCCGGTAACATGAAATAAAACGAAAACTATTCGAAAGATTAAACATTCTACATTTCCGTCTATTAAATCAATTTCATCTAAATGGGTGTCAACTCTCTCGCAACTCACAACTCTCCACCGCCTCATTCTCAATTATCTCCTTGGTTAATATTTATTCAAAAATTGCTGATAACAGAATGATTTTAGAGAGAGTCGTTGAGAAAAAATCCAGCGCCATAAAATCTCTTATCTTTCGACGAATCACGCTACTTCGTCAGTGTTCAAATAAAAAAATTTGTTACACTATATGTTCAATCACCTTGAATGCAAACAATTTTCCGATAAAAGAAATCAATTTTCGTCTGGTTTTTCGGTGCAAATATCCTGCGCTGTAAGGGTGTATAAAAAAACTTAAGCCGTAACGTACATATTGTATAGACGTATTGGCAGCAATACTTCAATGTTCAATAATTTATTCGCTCTTATGTGTACAGTGTTGTTGTTTAATTCGGGAGATGTTACTGTTAATATACAGTTAAACTATAAATTGTAGCTATAAAATTAGCAGTAAAACATATTTTCGTATATGCTGTACGCTATACGATTTGGACATTGTCTCATTGTAATGTCTGATACATGTACAGGGTGGTCCGATAACTTTGACCACATTAAATATTTCTTAACTTCACCTTGGCAACAGAGAAATTTTTAAACTTTTTTTTATATAATCTTGTAGGTTTTGACTGTAAATGAATTGTAATGACTTGAAAAAATGAAGTATGCAAAACTTAAATTATTGTACCATCCTGTGCAATCGTATTGTTGCGGTAACTGTAACACTGAACGTGAGTATAATATTGTCCGTAGTGCAGTAGTATAGTTGTTTCGTAGATTAACTAATTACTTATTAAATTTCTATTTTCCTTATAGCCGTGTCTACAAACCCGTTCATTGGCGCAACCCCTGGCCCATCCGGCAATGGTCCTACAAAGTGGTAGTCACGGAAAATTACGAATATAGATCATATTACATATGAAGGTGAGAAGGTTGTTGCGTAATTTTCGAGCAGGTGGATTGTTGCGTGCATCTATAATGGACAGTTCAACGTGGTTTTCGCTGACAAATGTATACAGAATCGAGTCATTCCAAATGTTAAAACTATCATCAGTTTCGTAGCATTTTATGTTTGTATAAGAACAGGTTTGACGATCTTTTTTGTAACAGTAATTTACGTTGTTTAATGAGATCTAGTCATTAGTGTCGACCGTTTTAATCATTTCGAGCGATTGTACGTAACGGAAGCTTTAAGACCTCCAAGAAATAAAACTCGTTACCGAAGTATCGACAATTTTTGTAATCAAATATACTTTCTTTTCATACCTTTTGTAGAATTTTTTAATATATCATCCAGAAATAGACTAGTTTTCCGAGAATAGTATTTTCTTAGAGGATAATTAATTTTCATCCAATCCGTTAATAAAATCACGTATTATTGTGTAAGGCCATTTTAAAAAATTAAGAAAACTACACTGCTTTCGATTTTCAACATTCAGGAAACCGATGTGTGAATATTAAATTGATAATGAAAAGATTGTATTCCATTGTTCAAGATTTAATATTTTTGAGTGATTCGACCACAGACCCATCCGTTGGTAAGGACACTGACTTAAGAATAAAAGAAAAGGAACACTAACCAATTTAGTCTAGTCTGATATGACGCTATCCAATACCGATATCTACAGAAAATTTAGCAAATATGGAAAGGAAGGGGAAATTTATATGTACGCATGAATCCACCACGTTTTCTGCGAATCAGGATTAACCTAAGTGCGACACGAACGAGCCCCAACGTATAAATTTCTCCGTTATGGATTCTTGAATATTCTCGATGATATAAATATATATACTATTATATTGGAAACTAATATTTAATAATAATCGTTTCGTTATGTTCGTGCATGAAAAAGACATACAAATTGGTACGTGTATATTTATATATACATACACACATATACAGAAGGTGGAGCACATACGGTGTGCTAGAAGAATGTCTTCAGGTTCGACATTGATATCAAAAAAATATTATTTGACGAAGTTGAAGTACTTTACAACTTTCTAGACATCTATTTTCAATCCACACTTCTCACAAGCTTTTACTTTCTTTCTTATGTACAGAGTGTCCATACTAATGCAAGTGCACAAAGTATTTCAATTATCATGAATAATAGAAAGAAATGTTAGAGAAAAACACGATTAAGTTCGAAGGGGTAAATATTATGGCAAGCAACAAATCGTTCTGAAGGTGACGTTTTCCAAAATTTCGAATTTACTGACCACAGTGTGTCCCATTCGTTGACATATATTTGAACAGACATGTTTCAAACGGTTACTGTATCTTGACCAAAATATTATCCAGAAATTTCCAAATTATTTTAATATCTTAATTCGTAATGAACGCTTGTTATGTCTCAAAAAAGAATAGAAGATCATTTAGAAGTGTGTTCTTAGACATCAAACGTTGATGTGCTATTGAATCCTGTAATCATTAAGATTATTCTCTTGATAATGAAACGACAATACAAATACAAGAATCAATATGATCATACTCGAGGAATTGTTTTAGACAATATTTCCCTTGTGTATGTTTGACTATTGTCTATTTTCTTTTTAAAGAAAAACGCCTAAAATACACTTATTATTACAGTTTTAATGAAACACATTATCATGACAATCCTCCAGTCAGCCAAATCTACAATGTAGATTTTGCTCAATGCTCGTTGCAAGCTTTTGTAACCAGAATGACTACAGATTTAATACAGGATATGTTATATTCATTTATATTAGCAAATTGGTGGCAGAAATGTAACAGCTTCTGTTGATGTAAGATTCTAACAGCAGATTGGCGACAGATGCAATTCCAGCTACTTAAATTTCAATGATTATTCAATGACAGTCTTACTGTATTCACTGCTCTATTTATCAATTTTTTAAAACACATTTTTGGGGGAACTTCTTGTAGACACATTAGTCTTTCTGGTGTTCCTAATGGAATAAGTTGTTTATCTAACTTAATCGCCAGAAATTGAATAATTAAATGACGATTCTCATACTCTGGATCAAAATAGACTCAGGCTCCGCTGTCAGAGGGTTAAATAAACTCTTACAATAATTAGGTTATGTTAGCAGAATCTGCAACCAATCTGCTGCTTGATTCTGTCAACAGTCTGTGCTTCCAAAACCTAAGCCAAATGTCGTAACAGATCGCTATGGATCTACCTGTCTGCGTACAAATTGTTTACAGGTGTCAGTGTAATTCAGGATTGTTCTTCCGAACAATTATAAGAACGTAATTTATAACTCACAAGGAAACATCGCGAAACCGAATTCACCTATTAGAATGAAAGTTCGTTTGAATAGGGTTTATAGAAAAATTCCAGACAAGAATAACAGTGCATATATACCTTATTCAAGCCCAATCGTCACTCAAGGGTACGAGAACTAACCTCAAAGTCAAATAGGCACATTCCACTTTCTTGTGCGAAACTTCTAGCTCTTAAAACACATACGATAAAAAATTATTTTAAACGAAAATTTTGCGGTACAACAAACACTACAGACTTATGTTAATATGTCGTACTCATATGTACTTAAAATATGTTATTGTTACGAACTGAACCTGTATATAACAAATGTACCAGACTTCTCGATCGATCCAATGCAAAAAGAACGCGATTGCTCAAAAAATCTTCCAAGGTACTTCAACTTTGCATAATAATATTTCTTATATCAAGGATGTTTTTGAAGATGTTCACTTACCAACCGCTACGTGCCTCGCTTAGGTGTCCCAAAATTATGAGGCCAATCGAAACATACTAATTTTACGTATCAAACGAATATAAGAAATTTTTTGTTAACTTTTCGGTGTAGGTAGTTAAGTTCGTATTTGATACTGTAAATTTTTACTAAATCAAAATCCGTTCGTCTATCCCGAGTTTCCAAATAATTTTGGGTCACTCTGTATATATTATACGTGCACAGTTCATAATGAGTTCACGAATAACAATATAGCTTTAAATTTAAAGAATTTTGTTAATTAATCGTTTGAAATTCTATTGGTTCCGAAAAGAACCAATGTTTGTTTGTACAGTAATAAATGAATTAGCTTTCTTTCCAATAACAACTGTATTCCGTATTAGATACGTAATTTATGTAGTAAAATTGTCTTCGGAACCGAATTTTCAGTTTCTGTTAGGATGATGTGAAATTAATGCACCATCTCGACAATTGTTTATGTGCCTTCGTTAAGGCCATTATTTTGAACTGATCGTAGAACGACAAACATGCACCAAAAAAATGTTTACCGGGTCTCTAAGTAGAAAATAATACAAGATTACAAATACAATCTATTTACACGAATGCCGATATCGTAAAAATATATTACTAGATCGCAAGTTTTCTCGGTTGCATATGTCCACGTTTTAGCAGGATATGTATCATTATAATCTAAATTTTTCTTTAAAACATTGATTAACCGAAGGCAAATAAGAATACTGGAAAAATATATAAGTGCATTCCCGGACAAAAAAGATAAAACATTCGAAAATTTTCGTTATATTTTAAAAATATATTTTGAAATGTAATATTTCTGCCGTATAAATTATCACATGGGTCTCATAAACCAATATTAATAGTTCTTAAGTGTAAATAGATTTTCATGTTATTAAATTCTATCGAAATATATTTGATGTACAAAATAATTCGTAATCTTCACAGTTTATCAATTGTAGTTTCAATTTAAATCCAAATCATTTAGTTACCATATTCGATGTTTGCAGTGTCAACCCTTAAAATGAAAAAAAAACATGTAACCAAAACTTGCTAGTGATAGAACCACTATTGGGCACGGTGTCGCAACGATTTACTCTGTTGTGAAGCATACTCGCCAGATCAAGACTTATTCCCCCACTCTAATTTCCCCTTTTACCGTGCTATTCCCTTACGCCTCCGCCAGGGCCCGGTCACGTGACGCGTTCCGTCTCTGTCGTGTCTCTGTCACTATGTCACGTGACTATCCCGGCACTGGCAAAGAGAGGGTAACAACGTCCCCTCAATCTGGCGACTATGCTTTGAAGAAAGGTGCTACAATTTGCAATACATAAAGGGTGCAATTGAATCGGTTGTTGTAAAACAATCCCTGGCAACGAGCAAATTTTCGTTTTCTTCAACATCATCTGATAGATACATCCTGTAAAACAGCCGAGAAAGTAAAAAAATGCATTAAATACTTCGCTATGTCCACACCGCTGTTTTTTTAGAAGAAATTTGTTAACAAATGTATAGAAAATAATTGTTTTCAAAGTTGTAAGGAAGGAGCCACGATTTAATATGCACACCTAATATTGTACATATTTTACTTCTCCAGACAGATAAAATGATAGCATATATTGGATGCATTTGGATGTAAACACTGGCATAAAAAGATTTGTTATATTATGGTGCTCAAAATTATCAAATATCATTAAGTCGACAATATTAAGCAAATACTATAATTATTTTAAATACTACTTTAAATACAAGTAGTATTCAAATACATTTAAATAGTACTTCTAGCAGAAAATATTCGATCAAAATCGAGAATGTAATCGTTGAAAGAATTATTTGGGCATTTAAGTATTGAAAACGAAAAATAGCATACTTATTGATATTTACTAAAGTTAACGATATTTAAAAAAAAAGTTAATTTGAAACCTATGAAAGAATTTTATTAGTATGGCAAGTTCACATAGTTTTTAACACTGCAAAGGATGCAGATGATGATAGAAATTGCCAAAAATGGATTCAACGCTTAAAGACCCCGAAATCAGTGTTACATTTTCTCATTTCATATTTTATAAAAAAAAAAAACAAATATATTCATTGTTATATTAATATCTTCTATTGTATTTCTTATATATTTATATGTGGTGAGTTTTCATCATAACATTTACTTTTGTTGTTAATGAAAATATTTTCCACATCAAATATATGGATAACTATAATGATAGCTTTAGTGTTAAAATCAGTTGGAAGATATGGGTCACGAAGAAGATTGACTGACACCAAACAAGTTATTTACGAATTTTCAAAGAAAGTGAAATTTTGATTTAATAACAATAAGTTAATTAATTTTCTAGACACCGAAAAATGTCACATATGTAATCGAGAATGCATCATAAGGGAGTACATCATTGGTACAGTTGTTAATAAAAAAATGTTTAAAAATATACGTTTACTTTCAGTGTAATAATTATATATATATATAGGTAAACGGTTATTATTGGTACGAAGTTTTGAAAATTTATAATTATAAAATTAAGGTAATATTTTAAGTGCAGCTATCCTAAGTATTTCGAAGTAAATACTTACAGATCACTGAGCTTAAAATATATTGTCAATAATAAAAATATCTTAATAAGTGAAAACGTAATTTTAAGTAACTACTACTCTGTTGATAACGGCGATATCAATGTCGACAACATGTAAATAAAAAAGAACGAAGGAGCGTTCGGAATTAAGCTACTATTGAGAATCTTCAATTCTACCATTCTCCTGGTTTAGTTATATGGGATCACCAATTGTTAATGAAGACCATTTTGTGTCGCAGAAAAGTGATACCATCGACACAACTACAATCCAAACAACAATTTCATATGCAAATGTAAACACATTTCGTCGAATATTTCTACTCACTTGTGTGCTTTCCACTAATGCATACATATGCAATTTTTGTTTTGTTACGAATTTAAAAGGCACATTTTCCATTACTTTGAGTTTATGTGCAGTTTTAGTCTGTTCAAGTGTTGTTAACATGAACAAAAAGTAACTGTATTGTTGTGAAATATATTTATGAGAAAATTATGTTTCATTTGAATGTACACAAGTAGAATTAATTACTTATAGACAACGCATTAATTTTACACCACCCTAATGTTAAATTGGAAAAGTATTTTGCTGACTTAAGAAAACTTACTGCATCACTGTACATATGTATGCAATGTATTATGCAGTAGAATATACCACGAAACGAAACTCTTAAAATAGAATATCTTAGTTAATATCTGAATTTTTGCATATATGTATGTTTCATATAAAAAGTATTTGATATAGATACAATCATACAGAATCCTTAATTCGCACTGTAAGAGTAAACGATATTGTTCACTTGCTGCTGAGAGAAATGAGTCAATTCAATGCAAAGAGTTGAATACTGCAACAGTTTATATACAAACTATGAACATTCCTATATAGTTTTTGCATGTTCAAGAAGACGAACCAAAGTTTGTGGTATAGTTTCTTTCCTTGAACAACTACACTATTTAAGGAATAGCAAGATACACGTATTCAATTACAATATAAGATGCTGTACTTTGTACATAAATGTGTGCATACGTGAACATGCACACATATAATTTGTTGTTGAACATACTGTAGGATATTATATGTATTCGTACATGTATACAAAATATATTATATAAATATATATATAAATATTTATTCATAAGTTAATAGCATAATGCAAAAACGAGTTAAAGGTTCAAAACAAAATTAGAGTATCTAGAGAATTGATCACAGATTCCGATTATAAAAATTTATCATATTGTGTCCTATGTATACAGCTAAGAAATCAATGTTCCATGGTAAAGATAACCATAGAACATATTAAATTAATATTTTACACTATTTCTTTTAATTGTTCTTTATTCTTCCTATATAATTTATGTATGTATTCTGTAAAAAATGAAATAAATTGTAGCATAAATCATAGTATATGAATTTATAATTCATGAATACATACTATTATCGTATGAATAAGAAACTTAATATTATTGTGCCATAATTGTAAAAGTAAGAATAGCATGTGCTTTGTTTAAACTATTTTAAAGGAACAAGTCATCAAATTTGTTTTAATAAACACAACTTACCCTTAAATAAATGTATATGAGGCGTAATCTTCTTTAAAAAAATATATAATAAATTTTTGTTTTTTTACAGTAGAAATTTGAATGTATGACAAGGAACATTTGAGGAATGCTTAAAACAATAGATAATCGAAAATACATAACTTTTTAGTAAACTAAATTTAGCCAAGAAAGATCATTTTAACGTAGAATACCAAATAATAGTAAAATATCAAAAGCTTTTCAAATAAGTAATGTTAGTTTGTTCGGGAATTGGCAACTGCTCGCACGAGCATGAGTCATACTCAGTATGTACTCACTATAGCGCTCACTCGCATTTATCGGGCCCACACGCGAGCGACCAACACGAACGCACGGGCGCGCCTCGATCGACCCTCCGTGCAATGATGTCCAATGATGAGCGTGGGACGTCATCGTGGACCAGATCGTTTAATTAGGAGGAAAAAAGTCCAAAATTGAAGATAAAAAAAATGTAAGTGTTGGTGAATGTTTTATGTACTATACATTCCCCTGAGATGTAAAGTGACTTCTGGTATTAGCATTATCAACAATAATACAAATGACAAAGGTAAATACCGCGTCGTGTTATTGTTTTACGTTTCTTGAACGTTTGCTGCGAACAGAACGTCTGTTGTGATTGTCTGGCTGTTATAAAAGACTTTTATATTCATAATAACATGAATTCCGCCGTTTAAAGACTGAGACCTCCTTATTTACAACGACACCACATAAGTTGACATTATTAGTAGCCGCATCCGATGTGTAGGACTTTTAAACAAGTAAAAAGTAAGAGATGCGTATTTTTTTATTAACAAAAATTTTGGGAAGTATGGTTTGTTAACACTAACATGATAGCTTGAATTCATTAAACATTATTTTGTTGTAACAAGCATTCTTGCAATCACATCCTTCTTGCAGATAACTGATCAAATATTATCATAATTATGTATTATACATAAGATTTAACAATATTGTATGTGATAAAACATTCAGAAAGGAAATTCGGGATGGCGATCAATCCCTTTCAAGAATTTCAAATCGCAAATTCTTGCTGCCTCTCCTTGATCGAGGTTTCTCAGTTTCTCTACATCCTCTGGTAGAAGGCTCCAATCAAATACCTGTATGTTACCTTTAATTCTTTCAGGATTTGTACTCTTTGGTATAGTTGCAATTCCGTTTTGCACAATATATCTCAACAAAATTTGTGCAGCCGTTTTCTTATATTTTTTTGCTATTTCTAATACCACATCATTTTCCAACATATCTGGAATTTCTTCAGTCTTGTTCAACATTTTAACAAATCCTCTCGTGCCGAGTGAAGAGTAAGCTGTCACAGGAATATTTCGTTCCTTGCAATATTGTACCTATAAAATAGTTTTGGGCTTTAACTGTAAAAGTCTAGGTCTTTATTACTTTTAATAAATCAAATCTTAAGACTAAATGTATAATAAATTTTTTGATATGAGGCATTTAATCAAACACATGGTAATCTCGTGTGAAATTTATCAGTGATTTTTTCAGGTATTAAATGTTCAAACTCAATCAAATCTAAGCTTTAAACAAAAAAATGACTTGTTATTGCATAGTCATTCACCTAAATTACAATGTCTTTTAGTTATTTTATTTATTTTCTTTATTAGTTAATAGAATAAAGAAGCTTTGAAAACGAGGCTAAAATTTACTGAAATAAAAAATTACTTACCAATTCCTTTTGTTGAAAATAAACATGTAATTCAATTTGCAACATAGAAACCTTTATCTTTGCATTCTTCACAACACGTTCAATTTGGCGTGTATTAAAATTTGATAGGCCAATGGACCGAGTTCGACCACACTCTACTTGTTTCTCCATCTCAGCCCAAACTTTGACATGATCGGTAGTTATATCCATTATAATATCTCCATTTTCGTCGTATGTATATAATTTGCCATCAACCTCGAGGAAGGTGAATGGAGTATGTACTAAATAAAGATCTAAATACTCCAATTGAAGGTCTTCTAAAGATTTTTTTATCCATTTTTCAACGCCTGCTGGTGTATTCCCACACGGTGGTAACTATAAAGATTGATTTTTAAAAAATGTTATCATATAAAAATGTTAAATAAATATATTGTACGGTAAAAAAATTCGGTAAGAGTAACATTGAATTATTAAATTAAAAATATTTATAATACCTTAGTAACAATAAAAAGTTCGGATCGTTTTATTTTTCCAGAGTCAATCCATTTTTTCAAGACTTTACCAATTATTTTTTCATTTTCGTACACCGGAGCTGTATCTATGTGTCTGTATCCAGCCTCCAAGGCAGCATCTAGAGCGTTTTCCAATTCATCTTCGTTGGTTGCCTTGACAAAAAGAAAATATCATTAGTTTCCATTCGTTTTCTGAAATTATTACATTTCAAAGGCTTATACTTTCATTTCGAAGTAATTGACAATACTAGTCAACATGTATTTTGTTGAACATTTAGCATGGGATTCTAATTTAATTTGCCTGCTTGCAAATAATTTTACCTTGCGTGTTTCGTATTTTCGCGGTTCTTTTCGGGACAGAGATAGAGAGAGTTGGTAGATTTTCAAGCGCATGCGCGCACAAAACAATAACATATTATGAAGAAAAGGTAGTGACGCAGTGACATTGGCGGGAAAGTATCGGAACAATCTGTTCTAAGACGAGACGAGTATCCTACGAGTTTTTGGTAAGTTATTGTTAATATTTTATTAAACAATGGTAGCTAATCTTGGAGAAGAAGCTACAAAGAGGCGCGGAGTTCGCTATTTAAATCAAATCATAACAATTTTTAAAAATTTGGTAGGGTAATGTATGTTCTCCAGAATTTACTTCAGTGATGCTAAAATTGCCGCAAATGCATGAAGAAATCTTTTTTCGCTAGATTCGCATGTTATTTAATTAGAAAGTTCGCGCTTCGTGGCTGTTATAGGTTATGTTCGCTTTTCTCATAATACGGGGCCGTTATGAATTTGCTTATGTATAGATTATTTAGCATGTTATTTCTATCTGGGATGTATGTCGTTAAGTTCTGTTTGTTGTCAATTTTGTGATTTTATTGCTTTGTTAGATTATGGAGAGGCTTTAATTATTATCTATAAATTTTGTGTTTATCAATATTGTACGTGTAGACGTTCTGTGTATGCTTGGATTTATTTTTGTGTTTCCGTTTTTTTTTTAAGTAAGGAGAAAAATGAGAGGAAAAAGAAACAAATCAGAACCACTGCAGTGTTCACTTAAAATAATTTTAATTTCGTCAATTTTAGTGTCCGCTTTCTAAAAACAGGTCCATAAAGGGGACACTTTCGGCTATATCCTCATTTTTTCAAATTTTTAAAGATGTCCGTGCTATGAAAACATTGCATCTGTTATCATAGGACTTATCGAAAGTGAACATTTAGTTTGAATGTGTACTCCTGATTACCCACTACAATAACCATTAATCTGTATCGGGACTGTAAGCTACAACGAGATATGTACCGTTAAGTCGGGAGATATCTCAAGTAAACGCGTACTTACCCGGCAAATATTGCAAACCATATTTCTCGAAAACAAAGCCTCATACGAAGAAATTTTATTCTACTTTTTTTACTTCATTTCTATGTAGAATCACCCATTCCCGGCTATACCACTAGTTACCGACCACTCGATAACTGCATATTGAAAATTTGAAATCAACTGAATAATATTTATAAAATTTATGAAACATTTATTGCAAAAATGTAGATGTCTCCTAATAGGAAACACACGCCTTACGTGGTTACGTTTGTTACTTACTTCCAGAACTTAAATCTGGCATGAATATTCTTGTCGTTTAAATCTATAAGAAAGGCCTACCGAAGGTTTCAAATCTGAGAAACAGTTGAAATTATTAGGTGATTCAGTTGGTTTTTAGAAATTTTTTGCTAAAAGACACGAATATTTCGAACGGCGTTAAATTGCATTTTTATTAAAAATGTTCTCCTTTGCTAGATATAGCTTCTTCCCACTTTTCTAGCAATCGGTAAATTCTACAAGAAAATATAAAAAATCACTCCACGTATTTTGTCGTTAAGATCAAAGCCGGCACTTTTGAATTGCCAAACACGATACTCGCATAAGCAACGGAGCGGACTTCGAAATGAATTTTGAGAAGAATTGGTAAACTTCGCAGTCGTTTTTCGAGTAAAGTAACATATGTTGAAATTGCTGTTTACGGCGCTCCATTTTCAATCATTGTACCCTCAAATATAACCGAAACACCTAATAATTATGAAAATAAACAGTTTTACCTGCCATGTGCCGAAGCCCAGCAAAGGCATGCGGTGTCCGCTCGGGAGCAGTATAGTGTTCTTCTCCATTGGTACCGTTCGGTGGGAGTACCGTAACTCGACTGAATCCGGTCGTCAGACTTCACTTCATCTTATGGTCCAAGTACACTTTCACTATGAGTCTCCGAGTACTTCCAACCTTGAAGAATGCGATAATTAGGACAATTCTTCGAAGCGTTCAGTCTTCCGTGACATTCAAGGCTTAGTTTTATGTATATGTTTTAAACAAAGTATAGTTTATAGAATAAGCATAAATGCCGGAAGCATTTCAAACATGAAATTGATTAAGTTTGTTTTACGAGATACCAGAATGCATAGTTTGTTCCGCAAGAGTGTACGTACTACCCGCGACAGAACAGTATGATATATAAATAAATGAATAAAGTATGTATTTTGGCAAATAGAGCTGGTTCTTCAACGCCATATTTATGTAAAGAGTATCTTTTCTCCCGTTATTTATAATTTTATTGTTTACGTCATATAGTAACATTTTACATAGTTCTACCTTAAAGTTACGGTTCAAAGAACTTGAATAATAAATGAAAATACCTGAAAATAGATAAAAATTATTTTACCTTAGATTAATAAGGGAAATTTAAGTTAGATCTGCGTTAAGTAAGCAAATCTGCATTTAGTAGCAGAAAACTAATTCCAAACGACGATCATTATAGTCGTTTAGAAAGGCAAACACCTAAATACTTTTCTCCATACCATCTCCTTGCATGTGGTATTGCTTCTTCCTTAACATTAAAACGTCGTTAACGTATATTGTCGTTAACGTCAAAACGTCGTTAATGTCAAAACGTCGTTAACGTCAAAACGTCGTTATCATCTTAACGTATTAACGTTATTGCTTCTTTGACGTTATCTATGCTTTTCATTTTTCCATTTGAATTACTTTTTCCATTAAGTTGAAATCTTTATCATCTGAAAATACAGGACGTTTCCGAATTGGTGGCGATTTTATATGCAGAAATAAGTCGAAAAAATCGAGTTTAAAAATGTAGAGAATATGCGCGTGCTATTAGATAGGAATCGTCTGACGCGTTTGATTACAGCATATCAATACTACTTCCAGCGCAAAATATATCTTGACCTTCAAATAGTCTATATATTCATTCTCTTAAAAAAAAAACCAATCACGTGAAACTATCTACGTCTCATACTACGAAACATTTTCCATTGAGATCATTGCTTGCAAAGTAATCGAGTTAATATATCCTTTTACAGAAAATATATTTTGTTGCAGGTAATGTCTGAATATTCAAAATAAAAATGTGTATGATGTGTTTGCGTTGACCATACTGGGAAACATCATTCTAAATGTATCGTTGTGTGAATTGTGGTGCAAAAATCGAAGAACTATATAGAAGTTACTGCCCGAATGTTTTGAAACTATTGGAATGCGTACGTCATCTACTATGTTAATTTACTTATGCATATATATAAAGTAGTTTAAAATGTGAATACCCGATATACCCGAGAATAACGTGATATTGACTATTTCAGGACAGTTGCGGTCATTTGGCCGATAAATACATCGAATATGATCCTGCAATAATCCTAGTCGATCTGATATTACTCGATAAACGGGCGTACAGGCACCTTCTTTACAACTGTAACCTCAAGTACTGTTGGAAACTGGTGATAATTATTTGGCTCGTCGAATCGTTCCGGTCACTTTCTTTATGCGACTACAGCACGGCAAATAATAAAATTTTGAAAGCATTTCAGCCTACTTTCGGCGAACATTGCAACTTTTATTTAGTGTTACTTCGGACTGCTTTCTCTTTTGCTGCTTTCGTTGTCGTTGTGATTTTTCTTACGAGAGTTAAACGATTTTTCTGTCAAACGAGCTCCGACAAAGATAGCACGAAATATTTGTGGAAAGCTTTGATAATTGGCGGATCTTGCAAATTATTAGGATTATTAGAAATCACGTGGGGCCATATATTTCTAGCGCCTCATTATCTCCTTATTCTGGGATACACTCTGCTGTGCTTACTCACTGCTTATTCAGGTGAGGAATTATTCAATATTGAACTTACTTTCCGAATACGGTTACTCACTTCAGTATTTGAACATCATGGTACACATATATCACTAAAAGTATCAAGCATAAAAATCGTGACTATATTATAGTACTATATACGTGTACAGATTTATAATAATGACAAGATATTTAGTTTTTGAATGATGTGCTTGAATGAAGAAGTTTGTTAAATAATTTTTCATGGAAACATTTTCATAAATTCCGTAATTGTTAAAAGTATGGATGTGACGAAGGTATACACTCGAAAACAGTACTATAAGCCACTATACTATACCTCCAATATATCGTAATTATTTCAATATTCTCCCAAAAAACACTTCCAAATGAAAAAGTTTATTTTCTTTTTCTTATATAAACTTAATGTATTTTCTTGCTAATGCACTCTTACAAAAATTGTGGTACGATAAATTTATAATTTTTATAGTTTTGCTCATTGTAAAACTATAAAATTTTACCGATTTTCACCCGACTTACATAATAAACGACTCAAGTTTAATATATTACACAACTTGATGATAAACGATAACCGATATCTCAAGTTCTACAACATTATTTTGATATGACGTTTCTTTTTTACCTTGTTGTCACTGATTTGGTGCGATAAAATTTCGCTAACTCACGAGCGTGCTATTACAACACATCTAACTATTTACAGTCTTTAATTGCTTTTCGAGAAGAAACTGTACAATAACACTGTATAAAGGAAGGTCCAATTCTTTCTCATAATAAAGATTTGTATGATTTTGCATGCCTAGAGATTTATAGTATTGACAAAGTTTTACAAACATTCAACGTGTATCTATAATTTATTATTATTATATAGTGTTTACAATTTCAATTAACTCATTTATACATTATATAATTGCAGTGGTATCCGACAATGGAAAACTGGAATCATTGGTTATTCTTGGGATTGGTACACTGATGTACAACTGTGCATCTAACTTTCTTTCTACAACATTTCAAATTTTAAACTAGTCTAATATTATACACTGAATAAAATCCATTTGATGCTATCATTTAGTTTAAAACACTGTGAAATATTGAACTTCTATTTGATTTTTAAGTACATATATCTATATATTTCCTCAATATTCCTTAAGATGCACAATGCTCCATCCAAGAACTAGTCGGTCAAAACCAGAAGAGAATAAATTGCAGACGCCATTGTCTGGGGTCCAAGCTATCGACGAAACCATCCTCCGATGACCCTGAAATGAATTCAGCAAACAGTTTACGTTTTTGACTTCGACATTATTGAAATAATATATTTGACCTATATGTTTATGTTGTATTTTATGATCAATATTTTAAATAAACGATGACACAATATTGTATATGTGAAATGTAATGAGTGTACATTTTACACGGCTCAGCTCGGTTTAATTGATTACACGTGTACACGTGTATTTACATATGCGTGAAATAGGCATCTCTAATAAAAATTCTATGAATTTCTATAAGTATATCATATTTTCCTTTATAGTCAGAAAATTCTGTAAAAAATTCTTTATTCACCTGTCTACTTGTTCTAGGTAATCTGGCTAATCGTTGACCGTTTAGATCGAACAACCTTATCTGCCTGTCGTCGTGTGGAATTGCAACAATACCGGTACTAGAAACAGCCAAGCGATTTGCAGCACTGTCGCCTCGAATTGTAGCTAAAGGGCTTCGTATATTTCGTAGCTCCCATACTTTTACACTTCGATCATCCGAACCTGATACAATTTTATCCTCCCGCGTAAACACGGCTGATGTTACTGTCCTAAACAAAAATTCAAATTGAAAACATTTTACTACATAATAAAAGTATAAACAGTACGATTGGTTCAAAAAAGTTTGGCGTGGTTAGGGTGAATTAAACTTAGATGGGTGATTATACTGCCTTTCACAGAACTGGCAGAAGACACTGTTAAAGGTTTCTGCATAAATTTCAACTTCCTCACGGTCACCTTATTACATTGGTTTGTTAAAAATAGTTGGAATTTGTTTAAAAAAGCTTGATCAACTTACTCTGTATGTGCCTGAAAAACTGAGACCGAGTGAACAGGTTCTCTGAAGTCCCACAAACGAAAAGTACTATCTTTGCTTGAAGTGACGCAAAGTCTTTGCGTGTGGTGGGTAGAGACGTGATACAACTCCTGATCGTGACCACACAATGTGTGTATAATATCCCCAGTTTCTATGTCGTACAGATTTGCTGTTCTATCCCAAGAAGCTGTTACCACCTGCTCTGCATCAGGTAACCAGTCTGCAGCCATCACTACACCTGTATGGCCTAATAATTCTCGTACTGGAGTTCTGTAATGTTTTAAGCAAATATCATGTATCAATTATGTTGTGTGACTTATTATACTGTTCCATTACAATTTTTATTTTATTTGTAAAAGGTAAGAAAAAGCTTGATTGGATATTTTATTTCGTGCCGCATAGTATTCTTTTTCTGTACCTGTTTTAAGGGTCATTGTACGTACTTCTACTATACTAGGGGTCATTTGTATGTACTAATAATTACCTTAGAGTTGGTGGCTCTTCCTGTTCCTCATTTATAGGAATTACACCACTAACATTTTTATCACAAGACAACGCCGAAAGGTCTTCATTTGAATTTTGTCTTTTAGGATAGTCCCAATCGACAGCTGCTTGCCATACGTGAGCAGAATTGTCCCCACTGGATGTTAATGCTAATTCTTTGGTTGGATGAAAGCGCACTGAGTTAACAGACCCAGAATGTCCTAAAATTTCAATTATAAGCTGTTATGTGCAAACAATACAATTCGTCTCCTTGATACAAAATTGAACACAGAAATGTGTACATTTCGTATTACAATGTATAGCATTGTGCTACCCCTTGATCTAGTAGTGTATATTGACAAACCTATATACTGTAGAAGACAGCGTCCACTATCCACAGCCCATACTCTAGCAGTATGATCGGCAGAAGCTGTAGCAATAATTTGCCCTAATCTCCCAACAGAAACTTCCCAAACACCATCTCTATGACCAGAATATTCTCTTTGCATACTACATGTCATAGTCGGTGTTTTAAAGCTGGAAACTATTTTACTTGTTTGTGCTTTCAACTTGTTTGAAGTTGTTTTTGTCTTCTGCGTTGAATTCCCTGCCATGGCTGTGGAACACAAAATATTTCAACCGGAAAAACATAATAGAAACATAATAAATAGTAACGGTACAGTAAAGTATTAATATTTTTCAAATATATTATAATAATAATTAATATCCGTACATTTTTGTTTTGAAAGACTTTTTGTATCTGGGAAATCTGCAACATCCCCAAGAGGTAAGCTCCGTTCTCCAGAACCATAACATTCTCTTTCAAGCTTTTCATTAAGAGCATCAACTTTCTCTTGCACTACACCAAATAATATTACAGAGTATAGTAATATTATTGTAACAATTTTTTACGAATTAAAGTGTAACTTGCGCGTATAAACATCACAACGATTTTATAACTATAATGAAAGATACGTACAACCTAAATTTTCTGTATAAAGAATTTCAAACTCCTTCTCGATCTGCTGAAACAAATCTAATAGTCGACATCGTAAAGCTGGTGGCAGTACACTGTCGTCTGGGTCTATACGGAATGCTGCATAATGATGTGCATTTGGTTGTAGAGGTGTAGAACCACTTTGCGACTGCAATTCTGTATCTGTACTGCTTTGTACCCTTGGTATAGAAATTCGTTTGATTTTTCCTGAAGATTTATTTCCAGTTGTTATAGATGGTTCTCCTGGCATTTTTTACTCTGAAAGTTTAAAACTTATTAGTAACAATAATATTAAGAAAAAAAATTAACTAGTGTACTCAGCATTCTAAAAACTAAACATTACCATATCTGTATAAACTATCAGATATTATAATGTAGCTAATTTTTATTAGTAATATACTAATTGTATGTTGTGTTGTAGATTATTAACTAAATGTGCTTGCAATTATTTATTTAGTATTGCTTTATGTAATTGGAGTAATTTCCTATACATTAAATGACATTTAATGTAATGAAATACAACTTCCAAACTTTACTCACATATTGAAATTTATTCATGCAGTAAATATCTATTATTATATATGGCAGGCCTGCACAATTGATACTACTATGAAATCGTGTAATGTGAAATATCGAATTTCTAATCATTCATAAGTTTATACAATGATTCATCAAATACTATTATAATTTTTTAGAATCAGAATTTTAGATGCTTTACAATAACGCAAAGAAACACAACTTTTTTTATACTTAGTCAATCAAGTTGTAAATTATTAGAAATTCAGCATTTCATATTATACAATCTAATATAAGCAAGAGGATGTTGTTTCTAGACAGAGTGAGGAACCCAACCATAAAAAACAATATGTCTAATACAATAACAAAAGTCAAAAGTAATAGTATACATAAATTTGCATTATACAAGTTTGTACTTATATGATCAGATAATTTTTCTACAGAATCAGTGCTGTTAAAAATATAGCTTGCATATCATTAAATTCTATTTATTCTTACTTGTTGACAATTGCTCCCTAGAGCAACAAGTTATGCAGGCCTGTTATATGAGAAGAATAAGATGAAATATTTAACATTAAGGATAATACCAATTGAAATTATTTAACTATAAAATATCATACATAATTAACTTATTATTTAATGGGAAATAATTACAGTTGAACCTTGGACATATATGATATATACAGTACTTGGAAAAGTAAAATTTCTTTAAAGAAAGCTTGTACTACTAATAATTGCCTCGTCAACTCGTAGTTTATTTTTATAAATCAGTTTTGTCACTGTTACTTAGAAACTATTTGTCGATTATATACAGTCTTTAGAATAATGCATCTCAACCAATTTGTAGTAAAAGATTGACCGTCTGACTACAGAACTTTTTTTCACAGTTAAGTTACCAAGGTTCAACTACATTAAAATTCCATAGAATTAACGCATCAAAGTATGCTTTACTATATTTTGAATAAAAAGAAGTATTCCATATCTGTAAAGTTAATGTTATATTGTTAACATAATTAATTAAAACAAATGCAGTGAATTTGTTGTGTTGCTTATATTAGATTATTGTCATAATGACTTCACAATGGAATGTTATAAAAAAATTTTTAATTTTATACTTACTTTTACAATAACTTAATCCAATCATCAAATTGAAAATGTTACAATTCCACTTATTTCAATAAAAATTTGTTAAAAAGCAGACAATGCTAAGAAAGAGTGGTATTCTCATCTGAGGAGGCTTAACCTTGCTTTTTATGATAGTTCTATTTGTATTCCATACAATTCGAGCACATAAAGACCACTTTATACGTATATTTTTCGAGTAATAAAAATATAAGCTGAAAAATATGTCATTGTGTTAATCAATCGACGTACTTACCATGTGTCTTTTTTGTCGTGTCCGTTCTTGAATAAATACATGTCACCACATCAATCTCGATATTTATAGTTAAACGTTTTACATTTACTTCAAGAACATTATGAACACTTTAAATGTCAAACATTCCACACTTACCAAACATTGGTTAATAAATAATGACGAAAACAAAACCAAACAACACGCGCATACGTGTGGAAAAATATATAGATGGATGTCTTCGATTAATCACAAGAAATCAATGTTAAAATAAATAATTAATTGTATTGCATTCATGGTTTATAGCAGACATTCTACGTCAATCGAAATTTAAAATGTCCAGCTGATTAAGTCGTCATACCTATCTTACCATTACAGCTACGTAAGTGCATAGATTTAACAATAATACAGATATTGCATGCAATGTATTTTTCTGTCTACTGTTCTGAATTACCGACTCTGTAGAAAATGCTCTAGTACCACAGACGAGGTACAGGAGTAGACCAATCACCCAATGTCGAGATGTGGGAATAGGCTAGTTCAGTCATCTCATCTAATACTGTTTCGTGTCTAATACCGTGAGAATGTTCATGGTTTAAAAGTTATTTGACGTGGTTGGCAGAAATAATTGTTATAAACATTAAACAGCCAGAAATAATAAATTTACCAGAGAATTGGTTTCTATCATTTATTTTTACTACATAATTAGATGGCAATATGGTCAAGGGAGTGCTTGTTGCAACCATTACGAAAAGAAATTGTTATAAACATTAAATAACCAGAAATAACAAATTTATCGATAATTACAACCCGGCGATCGAAATTAATTGGGGTGGGAGAGTTGCGCACCGCGCAACTGATCTCGGCGGTCGCGCGCAGTCAGTCAGTCAAGGTGCGCACTTAGAAGGGAGCGGAAGTGCTGCGGAACCAGAAGGCCGAAGGACCTTGAAGCTGCCCTTGCCCACCCTCACCACCCCAGCCTACTCCTGCGTACCTTTCAGTTGACCAGAGATCTTCCAGACCTGAACTGGACATCACTGGATAACACAGGCCTGCCTTGGTCTACCTTTAGCTAGCTTAAGGTAGACCAGCGGTCATTTAAACGATTCTTGCTGCAATTTATTGCAACTTATCGAATTGAAGAATCTGATTAATAATTCAACATATTCTATATATTCTTTATAATAATATAATGATTTATACTAATAAACTGTACCAATGAATACGTGTTTGAATTTCAATATTTTTCGGAAATGTCTTTTCATTGCTTTCTCGAAAAACTATTTAAACTAGTATTTTTACATCAGTATAAACCAGGATAAAATCTTTGACAAGTGAAATTAACTACTTGCAATAGAATACTTAGGAGAAAATCAAATAAAACTATTGAGTTGTGATGGGGGTAACAAAGAAAATAAAATAGTAAGGAAGAGGCTTGAAAAACACCTGCATCCCACCACCATAAACCATCCCTTGTGGGGATCGAACCCACGACCTTTGGATTAGAAGTCCAACGCGCTATCCCCTGCGCCAAAGGGACCTCCAGTTACGTAATTTCCCTTAAAACAGCTTAGTGCGGGTAATATACCAAGTACATAATTGTACATTAACTTTTTAATCGAATGTAATAAAATAATACTACAAGAATAACACACACAATTTTTGTATCAAATTTTGTTCTCCAGGGAGCCAATATTGATAATTCTAAGCTCTCACAGGTTGCTAAATACAATTCATTGCTAGTCACAACCCCTGAATGCTACAAAATTTTCAAATTCGTAATAGTCCAATGGACATAAGCGAAACTGTTATTCCTTTACAAAAAAAGTCATGAAAAGCATAAGAAACAGTCCTCCTGATTATATAATTTAGCTTAATGTTTTTATTTGTTCTAATTGTAGTATAAAATTATAATAATTAATTAACAATTACATAAACTTAAAATATGTGTAATAAATGGACTGAAGTTAATTACACAACTACATTGCTAATCTCTTTTTTCAATTCTTTAATTATGATAGCATTTCTGGATCAAAATGCTTCACTTTGCATAATAAAATCGGACATTTCATATGCAACAACCTAATATGTACCTGTGTGTTGATGTATGGGTTAAACTGCAATACACTACGGTGCACAAGTGTAGCGGCCACCCATATTTTTAAGATTTTTTCAGGGAAACCAAATTGTGAGAGGTCTGAGTATAATAAATAACGAACTTCATGTATACTTCAAAACATCGAACTTCATGTATCACTTTTGTTTTTAGCCTCATTTTAGAGATTTTTATGTCGTATTTTGGCTGAACAAGATTCTTATTAGATATCAAGAAATTTTTTAATAAATAGTTATTAACAACTTGTAATAATAATTCAGTCACTCTGTTGAAATTTAATACGATGCAATAGATATGCACCAGTCAAATATACGTTTCATTGTTATATTTTGTTTTGAATAAATAATACTTTTACTCTCTTCTCATTGTATAATTCCTTTTCAACTCTTTTCACATAAGGTTATCAACGTTTCGAAATAATAGAAATGTTGAAAATTTTTGGAAATTTTAGCGTTGCTATAGGGTAAGGGAACCAATTATTTTGTCTATATTAATTATACTTATTTCTAAGGGATAATGAATACTAAAAAAGAGATACTAAATGTTTTCATTGAAATCAGTCAATTTATATGTTATAGATCTATTTTTTGATATTCATTATGCTTCAAAAATAAGTATAATTAATACAGGCAGAGTAATTGGTTCCCTTACCGTAGTAGTGCTTCATAGTTTCGAAAGAATTGCAACAAAAGAGTTCTCAAATTGTCAAACAAATAGGTTTGGAGTGAAAATTGACGCAGTCTACCGATTTAAATGTAACAACCACGTTGTTTATCGGATCCTCAACAATCTGGAAACGCGGCCATCCATTTTCCAGCCGCTGTCGGATCTCGAGCGTGTCTGCGCAGAGATAATCCTACACTCCTTCATACTCGCGTGAAAATTACCTATCATAATTAACTCGGTGGTAGGGCGGTATAATGGTAGTCGAGCCATCAGCCAATCAGAAGCAAGTCGGAAATCGATGTAATTAGAGGGTGGACCAACGGGAATTCGCCGAGAATTGCGCATGTGCGCACCCCCGGCCTCGCGTCACGGTGTCTAATTCTCTCCGAGCGATTGCTATTGTTCGTATTACAATCATTACGCACACAATCTCTCTCTATCTTTCTCTCTCTCTCTCTCTCTCTATCTCTCTCTCTATCCCTCTCTATCTCTCACCCTTTCTCACCCCATCCCTCTCACTCTCTTCCATCTTGTCTTCCCTGTGACAAGCGATCTGTATACACGCCTCAATATTCCAAGAACACTAACTGATTGTCCTTTAAAAGTAAACTAATTACGCAACCTGTAAATCGAGTTTGATAAAAATTTTTAAGATATTGTGCTGTTTTTTCTTTCGAAGTATTTGAACACTGAATTTCCCATTCTCGGAAAACTATTAACGTTTGTACTGTGGTAATTTCATTAAAAAAAAAAAAAAATAGTATAACAATATACCTGAACTGATTTTAAGGCTTGAAGCCTCTACTTTTGCCATCAATTGTTCAATTTTATCCAGGATATTTTTGCATGATACAGCGACTGAGAAACTGAAGACGTTTTTTTTTTTTTTTTTTTTAGTAAAAACGATAACAATATTTTCTCGTCACTGCGTTCTCGTCCCCATTTACAGCAAATACTGTATAAATTACATTACAATGTACCATACGAAATTGTTATGTTGTAACGCTTAAGAGAAGATGATACTTGATCACTTACAAATTGATCGTCAATTTTTGAAACAATTTATAACGTTTTAAGTTGTAACGATTAGTATTAAAATTAATCCTTGATCGTTAATAGATTGAGAAATGCTTGAAATCGATTTATTGTTTCCATTTTATTTGAAACGGAGGGTGGGAGTTTTAGACAAATTCTGCGGTATAAAATATTACATCGTAACGTTTAGAAAAACGGTATCAATTAGTCACTTATCGTTAAAAGACTGAACAACGCTTGAAAATGATGATTTGTTTTTCTTCGGAACTGAGGTAATGGGTTTATGGAGAATAAACCGCGGCCATTGTTTTCGGGGATGTATTTAGGGGTACGCGGCGTGAACGGGAAGGAGGATTTCAATTTGATGAGAAAACGCGAAGGGATAATGATAAAAGGAAAATAAGTAGTACACAATAAGGATTGGCGAAGCTCCCCGAGGGTCGAACAATTGGGATATTGACGTATGCGAAATGAATTCCAGTGTAGATTGTTGAATGTGCGGTTGACTGTGAAAGCTCAAGATATTGAAAGACTGCGATTTTATACTCTCTATACTGTTGTGATTAGTATGAACGGGCGGTTTTCTTCGTGCAACGCTAATTTGCTGGCGAAAGGTCGAATTCTTAGAGAGCGGTCGGCTAAATCGATATTTCTAGCCTAATTAAAAAATAGATAGTCCGTTCGATCTTCCTGTATATTTTTGTTGCTATGTAACTTTGTATACCTTCAAATACTGTATTTTCCCTAAGTTTAAGTTAATTATAAAAGAATGTTGTTCAAAATTGAAATTGCATTGTAATCTTGCATGAAACGATTTCTTTTTAAATGAACAAACTAATCGAACGTTACAAATTACAAACTTTAATATTATATAGACTTTAATTTATCGCGTGAAAATTAAAAATGAGAATTTACTAAATGAAAATATTATTTAAAATTATTGGGATTTCTTTACAAAGAATGAAATATGAACAGACTGGTGTACGTACACTGAAGACATGTATTATAAAACTTCGTCATTTCAATGAAACATCTTAATAAATTAAGAATAATGTACTTGTCAAAACTCTTAATTGACATAAATATCGGCAATAATTTAGTTATACATAACTGTGAATTCATTGATGTATTGTACACGTAGTAACGCATCATTAAACCGCAAGCTTGTCCCGTTAACAGTACAAACAGAGCGTATGATAATAAATCGATTGGAAATTGGTGTAATACAGTAATGAATTATATACATATGTATAATAATAAATCCCCAATCATTGAAATTAATTAGTACCCCGAAACTCGGATAATCCGATTCGTACACGTTCACTCGCAATTCAAATGACATTATTTTCAGGCGGCTATTGAATTCGTGAATCCCACGATATCATTAAAAATAAATTCAAAAGAAAATGCATAGTCCCATTTGAATGTTTACTAGCTATTAAAAATGCGTAAATGTGTCTCTGGAAGCAACAGTATTCATTGACTATGAACTATGCTTTTGGTCTAGATTAGCTATGTATCTTGAACAAAAAAAATACTAACAGTGTTGTAAACGTTACCGATTCACTATGATTCTTGAATCAGGTCCAACCTAGGCGATGGTCTACATTCAGCTCCTACAACTTCATTCGTCGTTCCAATAGTGGAATAATCCTTGAAAAAAAGTATATGCCCGTTCAAATAAACTAACAAATGTATTATTTCAAATGGTATGTGGCGAAATAAGGTATAATTTAAGGATTATTTTTCAAAAATAATTAATTTCAGTAATGGCCAAGCCTGTTGGGTTCAAGGGCAGTACACCATGTTTCGGTCCGGAAGTTTTATTGATTATGAACTATGCTTTTGGTCTAGATTAGCTATGTATCTTGGACAAGAAAAATACTAACAGTGTTGTAAACGTTACCGATTAACTATGATTCTTGAATCAGGTCCAACTTAGGCGATGGTCTACATTCAGCTCCTACAACTTCATTTGTCGTTCCAATAGTGGAATAATCCTTGAAAAAAAGTATATGCCCGTTCAAATAAACTGACAAATGATTATTTCAAATGGTATGTGGCGAAATAAGGTATAATTTAAGGATTATTTTTCAAAAATAATTAATTTCAGTAATGGCCAAGCCTGTTGGGTTCAAGGGCAGTACACCATGTTTCGCGGTCCGGAAGTTTTCGCATATATCGAGGCATTACTGTACTTACGCTGTGCCTACACAGCAACTAAACAGTCTCCAGATAAACGCACCACCCCGTGCGCGTATCAAACGTTCTACATAGCTGATTTCACGGCGAATTTCCCGGCGACAGAGACGCGATTAAAAAACCTCCCCCCTACCACCCCCCCCACCCCCGTCGCTGGCTCACGATCGCAGGTGCCCTTTCACAGAGAGGCGTTACAACGGAATTATCGCAAATCGAAGGGATGGGGGTGGTTTCTGGCCTCCCCGCTAGGGGGTTGGGGGCGGCGTGGCCACCGTGCATCCCTCCCACCCATATCCGCCATAAGGAGAGGGTGGAGAACCGCCTCGGCTACGTATGCTGCCTCTCCAACCCCTAACTTTCGCGATCCTCGGCAGTGTTTCCCCCATTTCGTGCCGGACACCGTCGACGGACACCTAAATGCCTGTACCAGGCACCCCCGACAACCCCGATCTAACTAAAAAAAAGCTCAAGAACTCGCCTCCACAAAACCGAACTTTCGCGACACTTCACTGTTACCCACCAAAATCCACGGTCTTGTAAAACCACCGACAACTTTGCCAAAAAATCAACTGTTAAATTGTCGCAGTTACTGTAAAGCCAGTGCCAATTAAGCGAGGATGGTGCCAGTGAAGCGTCCAGTGACCAGACCCCGTCCGTTTCGAAACTGTGCGAAATCATGTTAATTAGGGCTGGAACTGGAAGCTTTATGCGATGACGGGTTCGATTTCAATTTCGAGATACTGAGGACTCGTTTTTTTTTTTTTGTTGGGGTGGTTGGTTTGTTTTTTCAGTTTTTCCTTTGGGAACGATAATTGGTTCGAAGGGTTGTTCGGGATAGATGTCGGCGAAAACGGAAGGGCCGTCATCGCCGCGACGATTTTTCGCAAGGATTTATGGGCACCTCGAGAAAGAGAAGATCGAGAGCAGTGACGATGACGATCGCGGTAAGAAAAGTGATTTGGCAACGGATGCCGAGGACAATGGCGGAAGCACGTTCAACGGAGATGGTACTGATAATGTACATAGTGTACAGGTAAGTGACGTCGTTTAGTATGATTTTTCATATATTGTATTCAGATATATATTCAGATATTGTGCTGTTTTTTCTTTTGAACTATTTGAACACTGAATTGCCCATTCTCGGAAAACTATTAACGTTTGTACTGTGGTAATTTCATTAAAAAAAAAAAAAAATAGTATAACAATATACCTGAACTGATTTTAAAGCTTGAAGCCTCTACTTTTGCCATCAATTGTTCAATTTTATCCGGGATATTTTTGCATGACACAGCGACTGAGAAACTGAAGACTTTTTTTTTTTTTTTTTTAGTAAAAACGATAACAATATTTTTCTCGTCACTGCGTTCTCGTCCCCATTTACAGCAAATACTGTATAAATTACATTACAATGTACCATACGAAATTATTATGTTGTAACGCTTAAGAGAAGATGATACTTGATCACTTACAAATTGATCGTCAATTTTTGAAACAATTTATAACCTTTTAAGTTGTAACGATTAGTATTAATTAATCCTTGATGGTTAATAGATTGAGAAATGCTTGAAATCGATTTATTGTTTCCATTTTATTTGAAAGGGAGGGTGGGAGTTTTAGAAAAATTCTGCGGTATAAAGTATTAGTATGATTTTTCATTTTTTTTAACAGCTACTTTTGTGCTGTCATTTAGTGTTGAAGAAAAAGTTGAGTTTGATCAACTCGCTTCTTTAATACAAATTGCGGTACATTATTGACAAATTTATCTATTTCAATATTTTCATAAATAACGACGAGTTTGAATTTTGGATGCAGTGAATTCAAGTCTAAAAACTGTATTTTCCAGATATTTTTCGGGGAAAGAAAAATTTTCTACTGTGAGAATGTTCTATGCTTTCACCGCAAAATTTATGTAAATGATTCTCACATGAAACGGTTCGGCGGACGTCCCCAAACACAGAATGTCTACAATATTACGAACTGTTAAACGTGTTTAAACAATATGTTACCATCAGTATAAATTACGCTGTACACAAAAAATTCAACATTCACACAATAAATTTCCATATTCCAAAAACTAACACTGGATTCCAATATACAAATAACCGTAAAATTATAACTGTCTAATTGTCTTAAAACCGTTCTGCTCTGTTATTTCTAATTATCGCGAAATTCAATTTTAAAAAGATTGCAACAATTTCTTCATCAAATATTCACATTCAAAACACATTATTTTCTTTACAGTACAATAACCGTAACCCGCTAAAAAATCTGGTTCCATTTCCAATTTTCCATTTCAGATTTTTCTATGCTTGATTTATTTAGCCGTTTAATTTATTTTCTAATCAATACTTCAATACTTGTGCAGTATAAATTTGAGCAATAACGCAAAACGCTATGGCCCTTAGTTTACACTGATACGCGAGGTATCAACATTTTAATTGTTTGTTAAACAGGCGCCCGGCTCCAAAGAAACGCTCTCGGAGCAAGCAGAAGACAACAACGGGATGAACGCGCTAACAAATAACGACAGAGAAAAAAGTTTAAAGCTGCCATTATTTCATGGACTCTTTCCCAGAGTGCCCAGTCTTCCTCTGACACACCTGCATTTAACGCAGATCACGTATCCACCCACGCACTCGACGCATCTTCATAATTTGCCGTATCATCAGGCGCCGGAGCATTATCTGCAGGGATTCTCGGCATTCTGTGAGTAATTACTAATTAACACGTTGACTGTCGTTCAAATCGTGCGTCTCACAGGGGTATATAAAGAGTTGACTAATTCTCCGCGATTCAACAAACAATTCCTTCACCTTATGCGAAGAAAAATTTCCTTCACTTAGTGAAAAACAAAAATTCACAACTATTGTATGCCTACGTATATTTCAATGAAATAGAATTTAATTTCGGTTCATAGGAGATTAATAACACATCGCACCCCTAAAATAATACTGTCAGAGCTGAAATATAAAAACTTTCAGAAGAGAGGAGCAACTAAATTCTAATTAACCCCTTGCCCTACTATATCGAGTCAGACTCGTGATGAAGATTTTGAACAGACTCTAATAAATACGTATGTTATTAATTTCCTTTGAAGCGAAATAAAATTCTATTTCGTTGTTGTTAATATATATGCTTTGGAGAAAACATAGGCATAAAATAAATATAAAGTATCTTTTTTTTCTATGAAATCTTGAACAATTAAGAATTTATAATCATTAAAATCACAAAATAAATAGTATTGCAAGGGGTTAAATTGTGTGTTGAGCTATGTTTAGCTGTTGCTATTGTTCTAGATTCTTTTCGAAATCTTGAATAAAATTCTATTTTCATTATTGTCAATAACGCATTAAAAAATACATGGGCATTCGGTAGATATCTTTTTCTTCTAGGAAACAACGAGCGACAAAGAAATTCGGATCACTGTAGCTATGAAATCAATCATAGCACAAGGAGTTAATAAAATGTTAGCAACTAAGTGTGCATGTTATAGATAAGTTGGTATAGAGTTAGGAACTAATAGCACCACAACGTACCCTAGTAGCACACAAATATTGGATAGATATTTTTTTCAAATATTGGAAAAATATTTTTTAAGCCACATTTTTTCATATGAGAAAAATATTGGATCTGAATATTGTATACATGTACAAGAAATATAAATTGAATGTTTAAAAAATATAAGCTAAATACTCGGAGGATATAAACTAGATATTTAAAAAATATAAAGTAAATATTAAAAAAATGTGAATTCAATATTTGAAAAATATAAATTCAATATTTAAAAAACATTCAATAAAATTTTCAAATTTAAGAAGTTTCAAATTATAACAAAAATTAGAAACTATGAATATGTATTGCTTGTAACTTATATTTTTATGATATTTTGTTGCCTGTAATGTTATTACGATACTGTAGTCTGTTCATCAACATGTTACATATTCGTAATTAAACTACACATAATACTTTGCTAACTATTATAGCTTCTCATGTTAAAAATTATGATTTATAATATTAACTACTTGCTCAACTTATTTTCATTGCAAGGAAATATTTGAAATACAAAATAAAAATATTTCATTTTATCTTTGTGGTTATCAAAATAAAAATATTTGATTTAAAGTAGTATCTTATTTGAACCACATTAAATTATACTATATACCAAATCATTAATGATCGTTAATATACGTTGCAAAATATGATAGAAAACCTTGTATCCAATGTTCCACATACGAATACTAATCTTACATTATAAAATACTAATGTAAAGTGTACTTACTTCTGAATCTTCTCTACCTCCGTCGGATCCACAGCACACAATTGTTGACTCACGAGAATAGATCCGAATAATTGAACAACAATCACTAAACAACACACGCACACAACACATTTTATAAAATCGTGACAACGAACGAGAAGATTTCACTCCGACCACGAACAAAATAATACTGCGATTTTAACAATGATCCCTTCCACGCAGGTGGTACGGTCAGGTTATCATAGAAAGGTTAGACGCTGAGCGTCAATAAACACTAGATACAAAACCAAGGTAAAAAAATTATGGCGGGGCGCCGGCCCTATTTCCCGGAATTCCCTGTTTTCGTATCACACGTCCGTGGGAGGGGGACGGTTAAAATCGCAGTATTATTTTATTCGTGGTCGGAGTAACATCTTCTCGTCTGCTGTCACTATTTCGTTAATTGTGTTGTGTGTGTGTGTGTTGTGAGTGTTGTTCAATTATTCGGACCTATTCTCGTGAGTGAATAATTGTGTGCTGTGGATCCGATGGAGATACAGAAGATTCAGAAGTAAGTACACTTTACATTAGTATTTTATAATGTAGTTTGCAGTACATTAGTATTATATTTTATTATTCGCATGTAGAATATTGGATGCAAGGTTTTCTTTCTTATTTTGCAACTTCAATTCTAACCCATACCTACTCCGATCACTTTTTGAGATGTTAAAACTTTTTTGCGAATATCTCGGAAACTAGAGTTGAGCGGCGGTAACATGTATAGGAAAAAGTTGTTCATAATTATGACCTTGACAACATATTTCAAGGTCATCAAAATCGGTGAGGAAGCCCCTAATGTAAATAATTACCAAAATATTCTACTTCCAATATGAAATAGATTCATTTAATATTTAGAAAAAAAATATTTTTCTCGTAACATGACATAGATATTCCCTGAATATTTAAAAAGAAATATTTGTTACGTAATATAAAATAAATGTTGCATGTATATTTGAATATTAAAAAAAGATTGAATCTCTTTTTAATATTATACGAATGTGTATACAATATTTTGTGCTACTAGGGTACCGTCTCGTTCTGGGAGTAAGCGTTGTCGAGCGGACAACTTGAAAAGAAAAGGAGGGGATAGAGATTTTCTTATTTCGAAATAAACGTGGTCGACTTATATCGAAAGCAAAACTGTACCCATTTATTCCGCTAAATTAACCATACTTCGGTTCTTAGGAATAAGTCCAAAAATGGCTTGATGATTCGATTACTTCGCCCGAACTATTTCGTGAAAAGCGAGAAATGATTAGAGCCAACGAAAAATACTCTTTGGAAATACTCTGAATAAAATATTCTGAACTTTCCTATTCGAACGGAAGATTTGTATTTATCAAAAGAATGTGCGGAAACTGATTGAATCGCCTAATATTCGATTTTTCAGCGAGTTCGAAAATATTTGATAATTTTCTGGCGGTTTGCGGTTCAGTATTTTCCCCGGTTTACCTAAGTGTTCGACGGCGCGTCGCATTATTACAGCGGACATACGTGCGCGCGTGTTTGAAAGGATGTATTCCGCTTCGCCACTTCGTAGCGATATTGATGAGATTACGAGGCGCAGTTGGCCGCGTCTCAATATAATGTACATTGCCGTATTTCCTCTAACCCGACTCTATTCGGCCGCCTCTTAAGCCTTCGTCACAACGGGGCCAGACAAAGGAATCGTTCGCTTGTTCCGCGAAAACTTATGTAAACGGGGGAACCTACGGGAAATGTCATAATTACATAAACGTCGCGCAACGCATCAGAATCGTCAAAACGCGGAGAAAATTTATAGCGTTATTTTTGAACTCGCAGGATTCAATTCTGACAATCATTTCTATTTAGAATGTCGATTTGTAATTATTTAATCGAGTGCCGTTCCTTTCGTCATGTATTATACTATACACGATAATATTACGTTTCATTTGAAACAGTTGTACCGGTACTGCGATTCTAAATTATTCCTCAGCGTTCAAATAAAAGGGTCTAGCAGTGTGCTAAACAATGTTCCCTGCGTGAAACAATATTTTGTAAAATTTCAGATCTCTGCCCTTTCGTTTAAGGGTAATATGTGGCTGAAAACCTAAATGTTATCATTCTTTCTCAGTTATTTTTTACGACATTTAAATGAGAGAAAAGCAAACATGAAACTATTATCTAACTTTAGTATCTATTACTATCTTTAAATATAGTTAGTATTTAAATTTCGTATTTTAGATCGGTTACTAAAATAAAATTTTCCTTTTGTAATAACGAAGAAAAATTCGGAAAAATACGTAAAACCGTTCAATTGAAATGTCTCGAAAACTATCGGTTTTTTGCAACAAGTGGCTTAACAGATTTTCATAAAGAATGAAAAAACAAATCGGCCAGGCCACTGAAGAATTCAATACGTTTCACTTGAATGAGAAATATACACAGGGTGTCCCATTCGAACCAGCCCCTGTTATAATACAAAAAAATATTTCCAACAAAAATGATGTCGGTTCGAATAATACGCAATGTCGCGTTAGTTTTGATGTACATTTAATGTTTCTGTTGGACAGTAGCGCGTAGGAGAAGGAAAGAAGGTCGACCACGAAGACAAAGGACAACATTCAGCAGCGAACAGACGTTAAGGCTAGAAGTAGAATACCGCAGAGGAGAATACATCTCCAGGAGAAGAAGATTCGAACTTGCAACGTCGCTACGGCTTACAGAAACACAAATTAAAATATGGTTCCAAAATCGACGCGCCAAAGACAAAAGAATCGAGAAGGCACAACTTGACCAACATTATCGGTAAATACGCAAAAACTATACCTGCAGTATCGATGCAGAGCTTGTTCAGAATTCAATACAGTATCCATACTTCCTTTTTCAACATATTAGAATTTCTTATATGTATTCCGTATACCCTTTAAGGTTTCTCATATTCAAAAAATTGAATCTTTTTATTTTGCATTTTCCTTCCGCATAAGTTTTATAGGATATGTGTGAATATGTTTGAATTTTTGTTTATATACATTTCAGAATTGCATTATTTTTATCGTATTTTTGAATTTCAACCATTTTCTCAGAGAAAATCAATGAACGTCAACCATACTAATAATCATTAAATACAGAACTGTAGTTAAGACTTGTTCGTAATATTGAATTATCTGCAAATACGTTGCACACAAAACAAGTTTTATAGTTTAACACATTCAGTTCTCCTACATTGAATTCCTAAATTTTTATTATGTGATTCGATAAAAAGGGGCTACCTTGGATCCACTCTCTTCAACTATACCCGTGAGAAAAAATACACGTGACTCGAATCCATCAGAAATGATCTAGAAAATCCAATACCTTCGTTGACTGTATATAAAATATTTTCTTAATGCTTCAATAAATTTGAATAATAAATGATAAAACTTCCAATGAGACGTTCGAGAGAATCATTGAGAAGAGATTGAGAACGAAAGAGCTTGACAGTAATTCACGAGAGGGTGGCTATCGAAGCGACGTGTCATTAAACACTCTTATACAAATAGGATTGGAGGGAGATTCATGAGTATAATAGATATATCTATACTTATCTATACTTATATAATAAGTATACTTATATGTATTTGTAGTTGTCAGAGAGTGATATATACATATTGTTATGATCACGCCCGTTTTAACCATTAGGCTACCAGGGCTGTAATCTTAAAATGGTATCAGCCACAAATTTACATTTCTTTATTAAATAAAACTTTTAATAATCAACCCCTCAACTTGTACGCTCGAGTTAATTCGAGCGCGTAGCACGTTTTTCTTCGAAAACTGTGCCTTAACGGGTTAAATAAAAAATAACACAAACTAAAATAAATATATACAAACACAATATATACAATATATTACAAACAATCTGTTAATCTGTCAATAATTCTATCAATATTCTGAGAATGGTTCTACTACTATTCTATTAATCGGATAATAATTCTGTGTAACAGAACACAACAGAATTAGTCATTCATATTTTTGTAATAGCGTTGAAAAACACTGACACCATACTTTCAATCATTTCGTTTATATTTAAAAAACGAAAAGAAATTTTTTAACCGTTGCAAACACCATTCGTAGGTCAAAGAACGAGTATGTCGTTAGTTATCCCCTTTCGAAGAAGGGGAAATTAGAGTGGGGGAACACGATTTTCTGCAGGTCAAAATGAAAAAGCATTTACGGACACATATTCAATTCAAATCTGTACGGGGCAGCGTAATTGTTACTTGAAAGAAATCGCATATATGCGTGATATACTGATTCTTAATGGCACTTACCTGTTGCAGGAATATTGCAGTTTCCAACGGAATGGTAAACGTGCCGATTTACGGGAGAACTGGATTCTGTGAATTCTGTTTCTACAAAGAGACATTCAAATCAGCCATCAATCATTCCTGCGTTTCAACAAATTCCATTGGCGGAGCCTCGACGAAAGCGCAGTGTAATAACGTAGCCAGCGAAACTTCCGAAAACACGAACACGTTGTCTTCTGTTTGAAAATTTGAATACCCGGACTGTGGATTTTTATACAAATTCATATTATCAAGTAAAATTCAACAAAAAACCTCGCCGATCTGAATTGTTTTAATCGTTTTTCTCAAATTTGCATAAAATCCACAATCAAATTGTAATTATCGTCGATGCGGTGATCGCAAAAATTTCGAGTGAACTTCTTAGAGAACATCGTTATTCTTTATTATTATTTATTAAGTAAGCTTCTTTATTTATTTGATAAATGTAAGAAATAAATTTTTTAACATGTAGGATTTTAGTAAGTAAATAAAATTACGTAATATCAAGTTTATCAAGTTCATAAGTTTACGCATAATGAAAAATTATTATTAGATAGATGTTTATTTAATGAAATTGAATAATTAAGTAAATCAATTCACAATATGTTCCTGTGATTTTATAATCTTGTATAGTAACAATTTACATTAGGGTCCTATGGTTTGTGATAAACTCAATATTTTTATTATTATTATCATTATTATTATTGTGTATCAATTGTATCACGTAAAAGAACAGTATAACCTAAAAGTATAATTTAAAATTGATAAGTACCGAGGTCTCTTGAGATTGTTAAAACTTTTTAATAATAAGTATAGAAAAAGTAACAAGAACATATAGAGGTCTTATTCTCAGATTTTGAATTATGCTGCAATACATTTTTTGTGTGAAATCATTGTTAATATGAAAATATAGAAAGTACTAATTCATTATAATCTAATTGATGTTCCAAAAATTACGTTGATAATTGAAATATTTAATTTATTACGAACCTTAATTATGTTGATATGAAGATGGATGAAGTAAAAAATCCTCAAAAGAATTTATTTTTTCACTTATTTTACACTTTCCAAAACGTTGAAGAATGTACCTGCATCGTTAAATAGGATACAAATTAGTTAAAAATACACAATTTGAAAGTTTTGAATGAGAACATTTGACTTGGCCCACTTAAATGTCCGATTTAAATGTCCCTATATATGCATATGGCTAAGGTTTTCTGTGGTATGATAAACTAACACATAATCCACGTTGGTTATTTTATTAAATTTTATGATACAGGTGTAATTAACGCAGAAGTCACCAATTACATTTTAAAAACAATTTTGTCCTCAGACAATTTAAATGATTAATTTTTGCTCGTTCAATTCTGCACCTATAACTGCTTATGTTAATAACATTCAGTTGGTAACGATGTAAACTGCACAGGAAGCTGAACTCAAGGTGAAAATTAAATAAACTCATTAGGTGTTCAACAAATTTATTTCGATCCTTCAAGGAGTAATAAGTTAAATTACACTGCTGAAAATTACCTGAAATGGTTAATCTTTATAAAATTATACCTTAGACATTATGAGTAGTGTTCAAATTTGGCACCTTACAAATAATTTCAATATATCATTGAATTTATTTTGAGCATATCTACTGCACAAAATATATATTTGAAAATCAGTTAGAATATTGCAATTCAATTCAAATATTGCACTGTTTGCTGTTAATTATAGAAATGATAGACATGCATTTTATCTAGTTAATATTAGCAAACTCATGCATACTTTCAATTAAACTTAATTATTTTATTTAGTAAGTAATTGAAATCATTTCTTTATCCTACTTATTAAAGTTATCTTATTTTATGTAAATGAACCAATTAAGTTCATCTAATTTCCATCCAAATGGCTTGAAAGTTTTTAATTTAAATTGATAATACTGTTTCATAAAATACAGAACCCGTATTCATATCTGCAATCATAATTGGTCAATGAATGGTCCTCCATTTTTAAAATACATGTTAATTATTTTATCTTTGCGGAGCAATAACCTTGAAAATACACGGTGTAAAAGACAATATTATAAAAACAATATTCACCAGACAGCGTATGAAAATTATAGATAAAAGACAAACAAATTAAGTAATGCGAATTGGCGAGTTTTTGTTACAAAGTAAATGTCTCCAAATTATTTTGCTCGTTGTAATAAAAAAGTTCTAAGGTATTTAAACTTTCATTTAATTTGATTACTTTAGACGTTATGTATATAATATTTATCATTTTTGCTACAAGAATTGTGTTATTCATCATTTCTTTTTGAAAACGGAAAAAAATTTGAAAAAATTCTCATTTTGACCTTGGAAAGCATATATGTATAAGGGATGATTCTTCATAACAATACCAAGACCAAAAGTAAGGATAAAAGAATTGCGACCTGGGCTTCGTTTTTTAATAATCAACTAATAAAATATGTATCAAATTTAAATAATTCTAATGTAATTTGAAATATTAAATAAAACGTATTCTATAACTAATTTAGTATTTTATGTGTTATCTCCTATTGCGCACTTTTTTTAATAGAACTATCAATATAGAACTTTGAAATTTAAATATTTGAATGATTCAGTTTCAAAATGTTGTAAAAGCTAACGCAAGTCTGCATAACATTTCTTTTCTTTAGTCGACATTATTAGCATAATAATAGTTGCGTAAATGAGGGTAGGGAACCGCGAGAGAAACTGATAATTTGCAGCACGAAACCGGAATGTACATAATACGTTTACACTTTACTTTCATCTTACATTGTCACGAAGAATTATCCCTTTATTTGTATCCTGTACAAATCTTCGAATTAAATATTAACCGCCAGTCTACAAGAATTGTTAATAGTAATAAAAAATAAATTGATTCGCTTCAACTTACCTCCCGTGATGACTAACTGATAATGGCAGTTGTGACACAGAGCGCTCTGGGAGTACCAGCCCAAATGGAAAAACCAGAAATTAATAAAAACGAAAGATAGCAATTAATACACATGATGTGAAACAAAAATAATTACTATCTCCTTCTTATACACTCATATTTTCTAGTTAAGCCAAAATCTTTTCACCTTCCTCATTGCTCATATCCTTACTTAATATTTTACTCATTTTTAATACAATTTTAATCTGTCAAAAGTTTTGATTAAGACAGTACAGATACGTATATTTTCATACCAAGTTGGACATTAATTGAATGTAATTATAATTGAAATAACAGATATCAATGCCCATCTCTATCATAAAATAAAACAACAAATGAGGGTTTATGACATAAGTTCTCCAGTGAAAGGCTCAAATAATAAATAAAAAATCATTTCATTGATTAATGTTGTATAAATGGAGGTCATGTATGATCTCTGCAAATTTTGGGTTTCCTTCTCGTCTATAAATGATATATTAAATACATCAGATCAATTCAATCGAATCGCACGATTTTTTATCCTCTCCTACTGGTGCATCGAAAACAAAATAGTATTTCTGACTTATAGAACATATTAATTCACAAGACAAGACAAAGCTTACTGATAGTACGTTTAAGGTAGTTCACTTCAACCCTTTCGTTACCAAGAGCAACTAAAACTATCCACAGCGCAACAGTTTATAACTATAGTATATTATTAAAAGTAACTTTAGTTCTAAATATATAAACTACATTAGATTGCTGCAATATCATAATTTTCTACATTTTTCTATTTCAATCGATTAATAGCTAACTGTGATTATTTTTTACTACGCATAAGGATTTGTTTGTGTGGCTTGATCATAGCGAAAGGGTCAACAAAGGTCTAACAATATAATTTACTTGTACTCTGTCTGTTTTAATAAAAGAAAATAATTGTTAATTGAAACAGCAGAACCCAGCAGAAATATTATAAAACATTGTATCATGCACACTTTGCCATTCATTGCCCTATTATCTAAACAAATGAATCTATTATTCCTACCTGTGGTTGTACAACAGAGGCTAGCGAGAAGCCTAGCAAAGCCTAGCTTGCTGCGCAGTGTCAGTATCATCCTTTGTTCTGCTACCTGCCTGCCTTTAGTTTCTTCCTTCATACTTCGCTCTTACTATTAATATTCAATGCTATTATACGTCTGCCCGACCGATCTAAGTGGACTATTATCCTGTCGATGGTGACAGTGACCTGTGCTCGTAAACAAAGTTTTACCTACCTATCTGATCATTTACTCCTTACGTTTGCTACCTAACGAGTCACAAAAACTTACTTTAAAAAAGAAAACGTGTCGAATAAGGTTTCAGTACATCGAGAAGTGACAAGCTAAAAAGAAACTCATATGGAAATAAGGGAAATCAATTTTGGAGTACAACAAAACTAAACTTTGATCTTGGAGCGAAAAATTTTTAATCAGTGCTGTACAATGTTTAGTAAGCTAGAAATATATTATCTGTGATATTATAAAACTATTTTGAAATAATAGTTATCTGCATTGAGTAATACTACTGCTACAATTAACTTGTATCGCTTTATTCAAAATTCCTTTTCCCAACATAGTTAAGAAATCATCAATTGCTTCTGGAGATTAGTGAACGTTAATTGCACACACAAGGAATAATTGAAAATTAATGTTTACTTGCATTTTATCCTGGTTATTTGTTAATAGAAAAAAATATCATGAAAAAATTATTAGTTTTGAGAGCGCATATATTATGATTTCTCAAGATCACGTTTTTCGAGAACTCAAGATTGCTGTTATGCGACACTTAAAATTGAAATTATCGCCCATATAATCTCAGATAGCGAAAATAAATGAAAATTCATGGTCACACGAAAATTATGATATTATAGGTTGTTGAACTTGACTTCACCTTGTCTATCACTTAACGGTAATAAAGCAATACCATTCCCATTTTAAAAATGACCACAATGATTATCTCACGAAGCTGAATCATATTTCCCACCGATATTTCTTTTCTGTTGTCAATAGCAAGCGAGAAATATTCACGACTACTACGGCCATTTTGCACAACACTGATTAATTGCTTTCAAACAATGGATTTAATTAAAAGGGATACGAAGAAATTGAAAAAATCGAGGAGTATCTACTTACTAATCAAAAAAATAATAGGTATATATGCCGATAAGAACATAAATAATTTCATTCACTACAGAAAAATTGTTTAAACCTAAGATCGTTTTATTTCATTATTGCAAGTTATTTTTCTTATTTTTCAAAGAAATCCGCGATGAAAGTTCTGCATGTATTCTTAAATACAAAGTAACTCAGTTTGGTACGCACTTCAATATACAATATATAGCCTTGTAGATGAACCATTAGAGTTCCAACGCATCCCTTCGTGAATAAATCCAAACACCTTAATCTTACATATTACAAGAACTACATAAAATTGGTCACAGGTTTTTGCGTTATGTACAAATTATTTAATACTGTGAATACATATAAATATATCAAGCCCATGAAAGTGCTTTAATCGACTACACAATTCGACAAAGAATACAAATAATTATTTGATCTATCGTACATGGAGTTCCAAGACTTTTGGTTAATTACTTCTTTATATAACAATCGATTAGATGTGCCCTTATCTAGCTAAAACAGCTCTCCTATGGTTCTTTTCACTTCACACGAGTTGATCTTGTACTCTGACATATCTCCTATGCTATCAAGAATTTTATTTCAAAAATGAAACAGTGACATGGAAAAGGTTCTGGTCATTTTTATTCGCTAACTCTTAAAACATTACAACTTAAAAAATAATTCGTTATTCTAGAGTAACCTATGAAAGAAAATGCTAAACCGACATTTTTAGTTCATGCTATATCTGAATTTCCTTTAAATTCATGGATACTCGTTTTTGTATATAATATTTCATTTTATATATCCTGAGATTTTGGTCTGTATAAGAATCACCTTTCTTTTTACGAAATTAAAAAGTCTGCATCAACGTAATAAAACACCTAGATTCTTACATGGACCGCTATTTCAACGTCTTTCACTAGATTAGAGAGACAATCGTGCTTTCCAATGTCTATCGTATAATCATCCTATTTGTCGCTAATTGGTTTTTTGTTTCATTAAATATTTTACAAAAGAAAAATAGCCGCAGTTGCGCACGCTTTGAGATGCTTTTGGATGGCACGGATGTATCCCTAGACATAGCAACCGAGTGACTGAATCATTTCAATGTGTCTCTGGACTTTTAACAACGACACGCTAATTAAAATCGTTAATCAATTAGTTTGTGTTTCGTTTCTTTTTCTTGGCGGATATCATTGTGTGTCACACGATACGTGCAAGCACAGGTCTAGAAAATTATACGTTGCAACCGTTTTTCACATAAGTGTAGAATATGTAAAACATTATATAGTAGGTGCTAGATACCAAATGAAATACAAGCGAAAGCCTCCCTCACTGTGATCTAACAGATGACGCTTCTCTTTCTGTCCTGTATCCTGATTGTCCTGCCTGGTCTTGTCTCTAGCCTTATAGCCCTGCCTGCTCCGATACTAAACAGTACAGATAGTACTGGCGACTAGAAGACAAGTAGAAGGTTCACCTGAGGTTTAAAAGTCATAAATCTATTAGTTTAGATGATTGAAAATACTCAAACTATAAAAATCTATCAATTTTGAGCTAAGTAACGTGTTCTATATTATTTTCTATCATTTTAGAAGACTATAGCCGGGAAAGGAGATCAGGGATGACTTCCAACCAAATTACACTCGTGCCTTTCAAGAAACTCTAGGGAAATAGTTTTATGTTTTTAATTATAAGAATAAACCCCGGACTAAAGATGATTGGTCCATTTTTCGTATTCTATGAAGGGAAAACAATCTGACTTTTTATAGAAATTGAAAAGTGACGTCTAATATGTAAAACAGAGAATTGTCCTGACCCTGCCGACAAACATTTCACCAACAAGATTTCATCGACACTGAATTTCACAGATGGTATTTACTGACCGACACCAAGTTTCGTCGACAATGTCAACATTCACATTGGGCGATCCACTTCTACTGCGTACAGGGAAAATACTATGGCCTAAACTTGGTGTCAATGAAAATATTGTTGATGATCTCAAGGTGTCGATGAAATGATTGTCGGAGAGGTCAGGGTACCCCTAAAATAAAAAGTTCACGTGTTTAAATGTTTGTTTGTTACCTAAGAACTTTAGAGTCGCTCGTCAATTCATTATGACTAGTTAAGCCAGACGAATAATTCTTTTCATGTCGCTGCGTACTTCTCTATCAGAGTTATGAAATATTATTAGGGAAAATAAAATCTGAATTCCGGACGAAGACGGGTCGTAAAGGTACAAGAAGTAATTCATTCTGTCCTACGTATTACGTTTTTCAGAACGTTTACATACCATTGTATGAAAAAAATGAACCAAAAACTACTAATACTATTTTTCCTACAATAAGTTTTTGCTTGATAAGCCGTTAAAAGGTACAAGTATAATTGATTCTAAGGTCACTTTCACTCCCCTTATTCGGCCATATCCTTTAAATATCTGATACTAATATACCTATTAGGATGAAAGAAAACAATATTAGCTATGTAGGACTCTTAAATTTCCACGAAAAAATTTAAGAGGCGCAAAACAAGAAGACAATAATAATCTTCCTTATTATGAAGATAAAACTTACTCGAGACACTACTAAATCAAGTAATAAGACAACAAAGAGTAATATGTAATAACATTTTAAGCCCTGAACAAAGATGCAATGAAAATTCCTTAAGATCTCGGAGTTGAATGTGCATTGAAACGATTTGACTGAAAACATTGCATACCAAACACTTAGCAATATTGAAGTCTAGCTTGTTCAAGTCTTCTATTGGTCAAAAAATGAAATTATCTCTTGCTATTTATGTCAATGGATCGAAAGTATTACCTTCTTTACTTTGTATCATGTTTCCTTATCTAACAATGCATTAGTATACTGTGCATAAATAGGACTATAGTAAAAGATACATGGACTTTATGATATCGCATTCATAAACATTATCGTCAAATTGCTCTACCTCTTCGAACATTGAAATTACTATAACGATGCAATATTGATCTAGTTAATGTATTTGAAAATAAAAACTAACAAAGTATCCACAAACTTCCACATTAATTTTAGACTGTTGCTATCGCCAATTTTACTTGGTACTTGATTTTTTAACTGATCATGATGTTTGAAAAAATATTATTTGTTCAAGTGCGCAAATATATTCATTCAATTAGAAATTCAATAACTACAATTTGTTTAATCGATAATAGTTGTAACTTTGAAAGCTGATAAACTATATGTGGGTGGAGCGTATGCCTGAGTATACCAAAAAATCTTTTCAGCTATAACAAGCAAACAGAGAACTACTAGTTTCACCATTATTCTAAAACCTCTCCTCTGTTGTACCACTGTTATATACTATTTCACGAGAATACAATTGATTATGGTTGTAGCTTCGACACAGCTAGCACACAAAAACATGATCAAAGTTATAATGAAGCATTCAAAATTCTCTAATACCTCCATCGAAAAGCAAAATAAATTTTCATACAGTCCTTCTCTGAACAATTAAATCATATGTCGTCTGACATATACTGTATTATACTTTCAATGTTATTTATTATACTCTTATCGTATAGTAACAGTCTAATACATGTTGTAAATGTACAAAATTTTAATGAATGATAAAATTATGCTTACCATGTGAGGGAGTGTCCACGAATAAAGTGCTTAGTATCTCCTTCCTCCACCACCACCTCCACCACCTCCCATGTTTCCACCTCCTAGAGAACTGCCACCGTAGCCTCCTTGGTTGCCATAACCGCCGCCACCACCACCACCGCCACCACCACCTCCAGAGTTTCCGCCACCCATTGGTCCTGAAAAACAAACAAACCATAAAATTAGCAAAAGTGTTCAAATTGTTATCAATCACACAATCATAATCATAATACCAGTATCAGTTTAGTAGAGGTTTAACAGTTTAGTCGAATATTTTTGAGAATCTCGAAAATTCTCGGGATTCTCGCACATCTTTGCAGTTTAGCCTAACTTGAGCACCCCAAATACCTAATAAATTTTTTGATATTTTGATGCTTTTTATGAATGGTATTATATATTTTGTAAGCATGTTTGAGATGAATTCAACCAACCATCAATGACTGAAATTTTTAAAACTAATTTGAAAACAAATTTTTGACGCTTATAATATTGATTTTTCTTAACCGATTTCTCGAGTACTCAAATTAGGTGTAGGTAGGTCTGTATAGCGTCGAAGACAATGATAAATCATCTGAGTTTAGGAGCATGCTGTAATTTTTTCTATACGTCGCAAAATTTTATTTGAACTTTGGTATCAAAGAACTGTGCACAGTTGTGGACAACTAGTGAATTTATAAGCACATGTACTATCAGTAAAAGTTACAGTATGCTCATAAATAGAAAATATACAAGTCTGAACATTGTCCTTCAGAAAACCTAAATTTTTTAAACCAAATATTCTTGTGTTTGTTAAATTAAAAAACGTAAATGCAAATGACTTTTTAACAGAATTCTACTAGAAGAAATACGAAAGAAAAATATATTGTTGATATATGAAAACATGGACTAAGGGCGCTTCACTCTCTCTGCAACATCGCGCCGTATTTCTTATTGTAACACATTTTACTGAAAATAGTATCTAGGTCTCCTTCTAAATGTTGGGACAATATGTCAATAGCAATCATCTGTTAAAACAGTTGTTTATCTCACTTTAAGCATCTAGACGAATGAAAATTAAACCTTTGAAGCAAATTCTTGTCATATAAAAAAATGATTTCTTACATTGCACTATTATTTCAATTTAGAAATTATTTTCTAGTACAAAAAATTTTCACTACGTAATATCATATGTATACAAGTTATAAAGATCGACTTAATGAAAATTATATTTTATTAAAATCGACTATTATAAATTGTTGAGTCCAAATCCCAATATTTAATTCAAGGAAGAAAGAATTTCAATTTCTTTCCATAACCAAACTCGTAAATATTTTCTATCGTTTAAATTCACTAGTCTAGATGCAACTAATTTAGCATTAAAAACTGCGATACTTAAATTTCCTGGTTTTTATGGTATTATAAAATTATTTGCACGTAAAACATTTAAACTGAACACCCCTTGTGCAACTTGAACTACAAAATCCTATAAGATTATTACGATATAACTTGTATCACAATTGTATTGCAAGAAAATCTAGGAAAAGTTGCTCAAGGCGCGCAGCAGACAACGCGTTGGCTTTTGAGAAGGATAGAAGCAACCTTGTCCACCAAAGGGTGGTAGCCATCTCGAATCTCCGGATTGTCGGCCACTAGGACCCGTATTAATACCATAGGGTGCTGGTCTTCCTCCAGAGTTGAAGTTGTTCCTCACTGGTCCACCACCATATCCCTGTTGGTAACCTCCTCCGAAGTTATCGTTGCTCCAGTTGCCACCACTGTTGTATCCTCCCTGGCCTCCTTGACCTCCCCAGCCACCTCCTTTTAATAATATTTAATCAAATACAGTGATAGGAATATAAAAATGGACTATAGGAAGAGGTGAAATAAAACGTTTTTTCTGCGAACCTTTACCTTGATTCTGATTCTCCCAGGGACCGTTACCACCCCAACCTCCTTGATTACCTCCACCATAACCTCCCTGATTACCACCATTATTCCAGTCACCGCCTCCACCGCTACCTCGTCCTCCCCAGTTGCCACCTCCCTGATTACCACCCCGAGGTCCTCTTCCCACATTTTGTCCTCCTCTGCTGCCCCCAACTCCACTGCCACCGCCACCAGATGCAGAAGCCATCTCTGCTCTACTCAAAGCCTGAAGAATTATGGAATGATAGTTAGTTTATTAAATATTTTTTTATATTTCCACCATTTTTACCTTCTTCACGTCTACATGTTTCCCCCGTATCTGGTGATTACGTTGCAAACAAATTTTATCAACCGGGTCGTAATCGTCAAACTCTACAAAACCGAAACCACGTTTTTTGCCTGTTTCCTTATCAGTAACAATACTGATCGAATTTATGCTGCCGTAGCTCTGGAAATACTGCCTGAGATCTTCCTCCTCGTGATCATCTTTCAAACCTCCAACAAATAGTTTCTTCACTGTCGCTCCAGCTTCAGGTCTCCCAATTTCTTGTCTAGGAACAGCTCTTTTTGGTTCCACAACACGTCCATCCACTCTGTGTGGTCTGTAATTTTGAAAGCGATTGTGAATTTCTGGTCTGTTGGAAAATGTTGGTTTGTTTAAGATGTATACAACCTTGCATTTTGAGCATCATCCACCATGTGAGCACGAGAGTAAGTGATGAAACCGAATCCCCTGGATCGCTTAGTTTTGGGATCCTTCATTACAACTACATCTACAATTTCTCCCCATTTTTCGAAATGTTTCTTCAAAGAGTCATCAGTTGTTCTATAGTCCAATCCACCAATGAATAATTTCCTAACATGCTCCGGCTCATTTTTACCATCCTGTAAAATCAAAAGTGTTTTTATAAGCCAATCTGTGCACAATATAGCCAAATTGAGAACTCCAAAATATTATAATAATAATATAATGATTATAATAATAAAATGAAATGAATTTGTCTAGATTTTTTAATGGTTCCTCACTTGTTAAAACTATATGTATAATGTAATGAAAATACTTAATTAATAAAACAACTGTTTGTTTTCTGTTTATTAAACAGAAGCTTCACAGCCTATAATTGCTAAATTTCATAAATAATAGTACATTATATTAAAGTATTGTTTTCTATAATGTTATTTATGAACTTATTAACTTCTTCTATGATATTATTTATAAACTTATTAACTAATCTTACATAACACATCGAATAAAAAGAAATATTTAAACTATAGAATAAATAATTTTAACTTAAGATATTATAATAATGTACAAAAATATAATTATAAACGCTGTAAATGGAGAAATTTATCTAAATGTATCCTGCATTCATATTTTCGAGCGAAAGCATTATGCTGAATTCCCAAACAGCGTAGCGTCAGGTACGCCATGATTATACTTAAACACACAACGTACACTACACTGTAACCAAAATTTATATTTTTCACACAATATATACAATTTAAAAAACGTCATGAGGTGAACTTTCAAAAGTTTTTTAACAACTTTCCCAAATATTCTACAAGACTAATTAATAAATATTACATTGAAATCTAACAAAGACCGTAAAGTTCCGAAAAATATAGAGTATTTGTGGTCGTAATTAATTGTAAAATCATCGAAAAAACGAGTTTAAAAAATTTGTGAAAATCCTCGTAAATAAATTGAAAAAAATCGCAGGTTGTACTTGCAAAACAAAATGACGGTACATGGCGCGTCTACGATTCTAGTTTGTAGGAATTATTTGTTATGAAAAAGTTATATTATTAAGCGGAGATAATTTATTTGATTTTGTACTTACGTCATGTTCCATTTTAACCATTTTCGGTAATTTAGAAGAATGAAAATATCCTTCGCCACACCAAACAGAGGTCGAACCACACGTAAACGAGAAATGGAAGCCGCTCACGTCGTTCAATCGATTACTGTTCCCTGCGAACACTTACGTAAACCCCGAATGCGCGAGTGACCATTTCACGCATGCGTATAACACATTTCTCTTGTGATTTCACTATTTTTTGCAAAATTAAGAAAATATACTATAATTAATGGCATCTAAAAATATTAAAAACGTTATATTTTGTGTTATACAATTTATTTTTAACCTTTGTTTTTTCTCCTACATTGAAATAAATTTTTCTCTTTAGGACACCATTTTCATGTGCGTTCTCAGAAGATACAAATCACATGGAAATAAAATGTTTTATGATTCTAAATTAAATAAATAGCGTATACAATTGAATTTTTTTATTCGATATTAATCTACAGGTATAGTTATTTTTATAATGGTTTTATCACCAGAGAGGAAAATTTCCTTTTTATTGTTACAAATATTAATACAGCGCCGGAAATGTAAATTGTCAAAAAATCGAACTGCATATGAATACCAAGAGGACTTGAATGTTCATATTTCGTATAATATTTGTATAGTACATATATATCTGATTATGAAAATGTTTATAAACAGATTTAATATAAATCATTGATAAAATCTAATGTTTTATACATTGGATATTTAATACAATAGATGTGTAACAAAAGTGTTAGTAAACAAAACATTAAAAAGAAAAGTAATCAGTATTACAGTTTGTTAGAAATTCAGTTAATTTATAACAGTGAAAAAATATGGAATATGTTTAAAATTTAAAATTTATATTATAAAGTATGTAGAACCAAGTACAATCAGATTATAAATCAAAGTTAGAACTTTATATGTCATTAGTCGAAGTTAACATAAATCCACTGTATTTATTTACGATATGTTTATACCTAATTCATAAACATTAGGTATAGTTTCATTTTTCAAAATTTGAAATATACATTACTAATCTAATATTACAATTGTGACAGAATCTTGTATTTCGTACGGACTTAACCTCAAAATCAATTGAAATGAATGAGAAGTTCATTTACAGCGAATAAATGCTTGCTATTTATAACTAAACTATCATTACAATTATATTTCCAATACGTTATTGAATTTTCCGATAATCAGATGTAAAATATCAACTGTAACTTAAATTTTACATTCTCATAAGTAGATACTTTAGATTTTCTGTTGATATTTTGTATAAATATAATTATTTAGAATGCATTTATGAATATGAGTCAAATTCCAGATCTGAGTAAAACATGTGAACAGTGAACATTACTAAAAAAACTTGAAAATTTTAACTAGTATAATTGCACCATATTCATTTTATATAAGTTAGTTTAAAACTTTAAAATGAGTATCTGCATGTTTTGAAACCGTATTCATATCTGCACATAGCATACTTTGTTTCATCTTTAATTGTTACTGTAACCATATATATATACACTTAGGTGAATAAGATACACTACTGAATATCTAAAAAAGACTACACTCAATTATGAACAAAACAGAAACTGTCGATCCTGACAACAAAATATATGGATTCAAGAGAAAATTGGAACCAGAAAAAATCATTGGCGCTACAGACTCTAGCGGAGAACTAATGTTTTTAATGAAATGGTTAGCTGCAACATAATATTTATTGAACCTTAGATAATCACAGTATTAATAATTCTGTTTTTAGGAAAGGAACAGAAGAAACAGACTTGGTTAGCGCAAAAGAAGCAAATTTGATATGCCCACAAACAGTTATACAATTTTATGAGAATAGACTTTCATGGTATGTTAAAAAACAAAATTATAAGTAAAGTAGCTTGTACTTGTACCATTACTCTTAAAAGAGTTGATAGTTATAATTATATAGTGTAGATAAAGTCTTTCACATTACAAACATGTTGACTATGAAACTATGAATTCTGAATATCCGTATATTCGTATAGAGTTTTTAAAAAGGAGATGACTAAATTTATATGATCTATTAAGAAAGTCAAAAATTTTTCCACATAATGCTCACTTCTCTGTTATTTAAAATATAAAAATCCATACTCTCCGTAAATTTGACTGCCTTAATAGATGATATAAAAGTAATTATATTTATTTTACTACTATGTATGATCAATGTAACTGGTCATTATATGTAAATAGTTACATTTTAGAAATTTTTATTTGTGAGTAAGGTTTAAATAAAATTATGAAATCAATGGAGATACTAATAACATCTTGGGGTTGGCATTGACAGCTCGAACTGAGCCTCAGGATAGAAAAAGTCGTAAATTAATCTTAAGAAGTCAGACTTGATGTGCAGCGACATTGATACGGTGAATCAATAGAAATCGCTTCATACAGAACAGACCGTCCCCAAAGTGTTAGGAGACTCTCAAAATCGCTACAATTTTCTAGATCATTACTAAAAAACATGTTCATTAATATATAAAGTACAATTTTCAATTTTTGTAGTATCGCTACATATTAAAATGAAAATTGTTTCAACTCGTTTCAATAATTTTTTCAAATAGATCAGACAACATGTATATAGCGTCAAAAACATTTATGCTACTTGTTTTTAATTAAAAAAAAAATAGTTTGCTGTTTCTACTTTCGTATAACTATAATCTAAGAATACTAATTGTAAGAAGTATTAAACAGTCGAATTCTTTTATACTGATATGTAAATAATGCATAAACATTTATTAGCTTCCTGAAATATTCCTAGATGTAAAATGTAAAAGAGTATAGACTCTAATTTCATTTTTTTAAACTTGTGCGCAAATTTATAGTATAATTATCATACATTTGTATTCGTTTAAAAAGGCAAAACTATACTTTTGAAATTTATGTACATTTTTTTTTATCACGTTTAAAAAATGAAAATCAATAAGTAAGAACATGAATTTATGTATTTCTATAATATTTTAATGTAAACATTTTTTATTTTAAATGAGGAAAAAATAAATTAAATTCTTACCAGCTCGATAATTGTATATTTTTTATGTCTTTAATATTTTAATACATTTATGTTACTTTAATGAAAAGTAACTTTCACAATTAAATAATTATTTCACTAATAAGTGATCAAGTAGTTAAGTGGTTTGTAATTTCTTTATTGAATTAATTTTTTTGGCAGTGAAATGCTATGTCTTATGTGTGAATAAAATGATTCAACATACTGATATTGTAACTTGCTGTTGAATAATTAACGAAAAAATAATTATTATTCAAAGTACATTTTCTCATAAAGTCAATCATTACGGTACACAATTCACTGTTATCTCTAATTACTATTTTGCTGCTTCTCTATTTATAAGATTATTTATCTGTATTGTGACATGTAACACTTGTCTGTGAATCTGAACCAGACTCCAAAGATGAATTTTCATTGAGAGACATATGCACCGAATTTTTCAAATGAGAACTTGTTCGACATGTTTGACTCATAAGAGGAGAATGTGATTTGTCTACACAGTTTAAATAGTTTTGAAAAAAATAATTGTGATTTGATACATTTTGTGGATATAATTTCTCTTCTATACGTCTGTTTATCACTACAGCTTCAGCCAGAGGTATTGGTTCTGTGTATGTAAAAGTTTTCTTTTTGGTATCAGTCTTATCCTCTGTTTTTCTAGCACTAATTGGTCCGTTAATGACAGGAACTGCATTACTAACTTCACTAGTAGTTCTAATGACCGGCGTGATATTACCCATTGAATCTAATCTAGAATTAATTTGATCATTAGAGCTCGCATAAAGCATCGATACTTTTGTTGAATGCTTTGGTAACGAATTAGAAGCCATCTTTTGGGTCTTTCTCGGTTTCTGTTTCTGTTTCGAATTTATTAGTTTACTTTTTACTGGGTTTGTATTTTTTACGGACACAGTGTCCTGTAATTCGTTGTTCTTAATGTCTGGATTGTCTGGACTGTCTGGATTGTCTGGGTGATGGTGTCTAATGTGACGATGTAAATTATCTTTTCTTCTAAATACTGTTTGACAATATGTACAAGAGAACGGTTTCTCATCTAAAATCAATTTTGTCATATCATTATACGTATATTATTACAATACATTCTTATTAATAATTTACCTGAATGAACTGTTAAGTGGCGTCTCAATTCACTTTTCGATAGAAATACTCTGCTACAATGTGCACATGAAAATGGTCGATATTTTCCATGTATTTTCTTGTGACGAATTAAAAGCGATTTGTCCTTGAAACTCTTATTGCATTCCTCACATGTATGAGGTCTTTCATCTGTTAATACATTAATTCAGCAATGAATGTACTAAACAAATTTTATTTCATATATTTAGATACTTACTTGTATGTATTTTTAAGTGACGCTTTAAATTAGTTAATATTCCAAAAGTTTTCTCACAGGCCTTACAAGAATACCTAGTTGTACCATTATGCGTATTCAAATGGTTCCTTAGATCATCCTTTTTAGTATATCTTTTGTTGCATTGAGGGCAAACAAACTGTTTCTCTTCTAGAAATTTATTAGCTTTTTATAAGAAAGTTATAACAACTATAAAATTTATATAACAACAACTTACTGCTGTGCGAATACATGTGTCTATTGAGTTTATTTTGTTGCGGAAACGCTTTTTCACAAAGATTGCACTTGTAAGGTTTATACCCTTTATGAACCCGTTCATGATACTCAAAGTGAGAACGTTTGATAAAAGTTCTATCACAGAAAGAACATTTGTAAGGTCTGATACCGGTTACACAAGCATCATGATAACATTTTCCTTTCTTGTTGTGAAAAATTTTATTACAAATACTACATTTGTATCTTTCTGGTGATCCTGGCAGTATTAAAATGTGATTACGTTCAAAACTTTTAATCGATTTACTTTTTGCTAACTTTTCTTTGATCAGGGACTCTGTCTTAGTGTTCTGAAAATTATAATAATGTGTGGCATAATTACAATTGTAATTATAACATCTGCAAGTTTAAATACATACTGCACCACATCTATCTGTTATTCTTTCGTTGTAGCAAGGTTCTATAGATGCATCTTGATTTGGAAATGTGTGTACGCTTAAAACTACGTTTTCAGTTCCTGTATTGCAAGCATACAATTTATCAGAAATGTTGCTTTTAGATTCTGTTATAGTAGATTTGTTATAAGTTTCTGTTTTCTTAATACTCGAGTTCTCATAAGATAATTCAGAATCATTTATGCAACTAATTGAACCAAATTCAAGATCGTCAGTTTTATATTTAGAATGTTTCTTAATGACTAGCTCCAATGGGAGTACTACTTCCTCATTATACTCCACATTTTTATCAAAGGTGGAAAATTTGTTTGAACTTGCTTTTGTTGAAGGTTGACAATCTACAACAAAAGATCAATTAACAATATTGGCTATCAAATATATTATCAATGTATTAACAATTTTTACCATAATTTCCAATGTTTTGTACAATGTGTTCATTGTTGCATATTTTACATCCTTGTTCTTCATATATTAAACACATGCGACATTTATTATGGCCACAACTATCTTTTATAAGTCTCGAGCATGATGTATTTATTATTTGTTTACAACTTGGACACTCTTCGTTCATTATTGCTTTATAATATTAAATGTGTAACCTTATGTTTGTTGGTTAATGTTATTAACATAATCTTCTCATCTGGAAATCATGCTCATTTAAAAATAGAATATTCTTTTCGTTATGTTTTACTTCATACTATGCTTTGTATAGTTACACATATGACATATGTCAGCTTGAAAATACCTTCATTTAATGAAAATAATGACAAACGTCAGTGCATTTCGTTGAATCAGGTTTTTATTAACGTCGAAAATGAAAATTCGAATAATTCTCACAAACAATTATTTATTATATAAACTATCATATAATTATAGTTATTTTTTATATACAAATAATTTATTTACAAAAATCAATCGACATGCTTATAACTTTATGTACACTGTTTTCAAATCGGAGATGATTAAATAAAATGATTACTTAAATAATAACGATACATTTTATTGCATTTACAAATAGTGAATGCAATGTTACATAAAGTTGCTAATAATTTTTATTGTTTAATAGACGTAGTTGAGAATAACGTCATATAAAATAAGAGAAGAAATTATAGGACCTCTCTGGTAAAATCTAAGTCTTACGCAAGCGCATTTAAATACAAAGTTCTGAACTGTATACGTTCATCACGAATTGTCAAACATTGAAATTTTGCTTCTGCTATTCTATCACTGATATTTACAGGGTGCTTCAAAAAGAGTGTCAGAAAAAGAGAGGAATAATTCCTGAGGCGGTTCTATTGTAAATAAGCATCTTTTTCCTTTGCCAATAAAACGTTTTATTTTCGAGTTATTAATGAAAAACACAGCGCGGCTATAGCGGACGGATTCCGGCTCGGCCAACAGCAGCGAGCTGGAATCCGTCCGCTATAACAGCGCTCTGATTGGTCCGTGTTTTTAGTTAATAACTCTTTAACAACTTTTGCGCTAAGATCTGTATATATCTTAGTATTATCTGTATATATTCGCTATCAGTGGGCAAAATACTTCAAATGACCTCATGAACTATCTCTTTCAAGGTTTCCCGACATTTTTAGGACACCCTGTCTATGTATCAGTGGCCTAGTTTCCTATCTCGTCTATGGTCTGTTACCCGTGTAATCGAAGCTCAGTTGATAAGTAGGTAATTGACAACTTGTTACCTTGGAATAACCATTTGACTTTTTATGAAAGTATACGATTTTTGGTAACGACGTGTTATTTAGTTAACCGCTGCAGAAGAGACGAATGATAACGTACTGTCGGATAACATGAGTATCAGTAAACATTAAATGTCAGTACCTTCGGTCACGTGATAAATTAACAGGGAAACGCAATAGATTTCGGAGGATCTGCAATGACAATACACAGAATGACGCTACAAAAAGTCCTAGTTTCATGATAAACACTGTCTTTTCATGTCTTTGCAGTCTCCGCTCACACGCAGCCCAACAGTTTTGAAATTCATATGTATCTGTACATCCACATCTGTCAAATATGGAATTAGTAAAGCGAGAGGTAAACACTTTTCTCCTTTGTTCCTCCCTCGATATTGTACTTATCACATACACAATGTCCCAAATTTTTGACAAATAAACTTTGTCAGTATATTTTATGAGTCTAAATAAGAAGAATATAAGGTTACATAAACATAAATTATTTGAGCTTCATTAGAAAGTCATAAAACAGTAACGAATTTGCAGTTACTTTGACACGATGTATGAGTTTATTTAAACTTTATACTTACAGAAAAAGGTAAAAAAAATTAAACAATTGACTATAGAGGATGACTTATCAGACGTTCCAACAGTGGAAGGATTCGAATGTTTGCTGGGAGAATCGCCTACAAATTATCCAAAGGGCGAAGGCATTGAAAATATGGAAAGTGAATTGCATTTTGCTGCAAATGACTCCGAAACATACGACCAAGGAAATTCTGTGCTAGCAGCAGAATGTAACTTACAAGTAACAATCAACGAGGTACTTACTTTTTCATATAAACTTTTAAACATTTGTTGCAAAATCTTATTAAGCAAGTATTCCTTGGATTTATGTAGTATAAAATATACAAATTTCAGGACAAAATTAAAGCTTCTGCGCCATTGGAAGTCAACTTAGATGAAAATGTGAAAGAAACTAATACATCGATTTCTACAGTAAACTTAGAAAATGTCACATTTCAGTCCCAGTCAGATAATAACGAAGCTGTAACATCTGATTTGTCAAAATCTACATTGACTACATCGAATTTAAACAATGTTGACCATGGTAACCAAATGAAAGAGGAGACAAACTTGTTAACCGACACTGTGGACAGCCCACAAGTTACTTCAGAAGAAGTTAAACCATTCACTGCAAGCCAGTTAGCATTGTTGTACGATAATCAGGAATTAGGATTAATCGATATGTTCATCTCAGAATTTATAGAGGCTCAACTTAAAAGTAATGCAATCAGACAACAGCACAGATTATATGAGCTCTTAATGAAATATCTCCGCGTGAGAAATCATTTGATTGTCAACTCGCACGAGTTGTCAGTGCTAAAGAAAAAATGCAGAGAAACACAAAAAAAATTATGGTGTATAAACACATCCCATGTTATAAGATCAGGGGAATGTCAGGATGGAAATCCAGTTAGTGCTACACACGAATACCCAACCGCGCACTTCAATAAGCAAGCATTGCAGTCTCTGTCACGAACTTTGTCAGCCATAAAAGAAATGTTGTACAATACACAAGCATTATACTGTTATGAAGCAGAATTATTAAGATTGCAAATTGAGCATTATGTTCAGAGCGTGTGTGTCTCTTGCAGAGAGTTTACAAATATTTCTCAGAATGCACCTGTCAGCTTAGCGACAGTGCAGACACCTTCGCCGATAATACCGCAGTTAGTAGAGATCAGAATGTGCATAACCACACTATTTTATTTTCAAAGAAAATTATTAAAAGACAGAAAGTTTGTGATAGACACTAGGCAGTGGCTTACGAAGCTGATAGCAATTTTGCTGAGAGTAGCAAACTGGCAGGATCACTTGTTTTTATTAAATCATATCCTGAGATGTCCTGGTGGTGTGATGAACTGGGCTGGTAGTTATGTACAGATGCCGGCACCAGGAGAGTTTAGTAAATCAAGTACATCTCCGTTGAATGATCCATATCTGGATCATATAGTAGCTACTTTGGCTGTTATTCTATTGCCGGTAAAAGAGCGAGATACATTTCTTGAGCAGGTATGTGTGTCATTTAGTTACGTTAATAAGGAGACTGCACGATTTTGAAAATCGCTTTTTGGACAAGACTATATAGAAGTTGTATATACCCTGTACTGAAAAACCCTAATGGTTTTTTGCCTGGTACGCCTTCATTTTCGAGAAAAGCGAGTTTGAAGTTTTGCTCTGTGTTCAGAACTATAAAGGAAAAACATATCACAAGAAGAGATGCAGTGGCGCTGGTAAGGCGCCTGGATACTACACTGGAGGTCTTGAGTTCAAATCCATACAAACAACAACAACAAACAATTTTCGTTTTATTGCTATGATATTATTCAGATTTCTGGAATTGTGTGGTCTCCTTATAAATGATCTTTGTATGAGTACGATAAAATCTGTTGTTTTCATTAGGTGCAAAATTCATTACAAGATACAGAATATAGTCCTGATGATACAGTTTGGGTATTACTAGATGAAGAAGGCGAGGAAGATGAAGATATAGCCAATACTGGTGCAAACCTTTATGAGAATGATCTTATTTCACTGTTCAATCAAATTCCTTTTGAAAAAGTGTTTCAACACATATTATACATACAGTGTCAGAACGAAAGATACTATCAAAACAAAAGCTTCATCACGCATCATCACATGTTGCGGCTGTTTGCATTTTTCACAATTGTCATTAAAATTCTGAAGCAAGGTTTGAAGACGTATGATTCTCCAAGATATAGACAATTAGCCAAACGGCTCTGCGCGCTAATTAGAGACATTGTGCAATATGCCAGTGACCAATGGGAGGAATTTGACAAACACCAGGTAATTCCATACTATTACACTTAATGATATTTCAATGTTGTTACAAAAAACTTACTTTTATAGCTTACCGATAAATCGACACTGCTGAAATTGCAATTGGAGTTCGACTATTTCTTTTTGAGAGCAGTTCTATGCATATTTTCGTCACGTCGTTTAGGCGCATGGCAATATTTAGCCACTGTTCCATACCATTTAATATCCTCGAATACTTTGTGGCAAATTTTTTATATTCTGCACACTGATTCAATGCAAACCGACATTTACATGATTAATATAGATGTACAAGGTAAGTACTAATGTAAACGCTAACATAAAATTAAGCTTTCAATGTTATGCATAACAATATCGAACAGATTGGGAGGACAAGCTAAACTGTCCACAACTTCGTAAACAATTCGAAGAAAAATTATGCACCATGCCAGGAGATGAATCGTACTTCCTTTTGACTACTTTCGCCAATATGGCTATGGCAAGGGTTAATACAGACTACGACTTTGTTAGAGCAACAACTATCGATTTGTTTCAAGTATGTGTCGTTTGTTGTCTTAATCGGAAGTTTGAAATATTTAACCCAGACCATAATTTACAGATTGGATTTCTCAGTGAAAAGACGCAGGATTCTTGCTCGAAGGATGCGCAATCTCTTTTATCAAATTTAACGAACAAATATCCATCGCTTCTGTCGGATATCTTGCACAAATTGAGGGAAAACTTTGAATCCGTCGGGAAGGTAATATAATGTTTCTTTTGTTACTTTAGTCTACAATCAATTATATTTTTTAATATATGGTAAATGTCTAATTAACTTCAATTTTTAGTTGAGTTTATATTTATTCACCGAGTTGAAACAAGACAAGTGGATTCCACAGGAACAGGATATAAACATTCTCTCTAAGTGGTTACATGAACATCCATTAATATCAACTGAGAACCACTTGGCTCGATTAATCCTTTGCCATTTGAATTGGGGCTATAACGAGTAAGAATATTGTTTGTAACTTAGTTAACCCTGATTCAAGTTTAATTGAGCATCGACAGTTTGTGCACATTGCACGTGAGTTACGGACTAGGTTTTTTCGTGAATTGAGAGTCAATTGTCCAATTTAAATATCAAAATATTAGAAGCTCCGATTTCCTGAACTGTGTATAAGAATTAAATTATTGTCTTTTGGAACAGTTAACACACTGTGTACACAAGATCATATAGGTCAGTGTTCAACCTTAAAAAGAAAGGGCATAATCCAATAAGTGTGAGAAAAGTGTCTTCAAAACGAATTGATCTGGCTGTACATCATTCGATAATTTAAAGTCTATTTCTCTTGTTCCGTATATTGAGAAATTATGAACAAATTGAAGATGGTCCTCTTACGAAGAGACCGCAATGGTTTGCAAAAACGAAGGTCCACCAGGCAAAAAGTCATTAAGGTTTTTCAGTACTGGGTATACACTGTAAAGTCTATATGGTCTTGTTCAAAAAGCGATTTCCAGAACCGTACGGTCTCCTTGTTAGTCCCATACACATATTTATCATTTTTTCAGAACTGTTTGAATAAACTAAACAAAAGAAGTGGACTACGAATGGCATGCATCCAGATCAATTTGGTCTGGTGGCACTTACCCAAACTTACTAGGCTATGCTCTTTAGTTTCTCTATTTGTTTCAGAAATGGTGATTTACATCTTCCGATCGAGTTACACAGACGCATAGCATTGTTAATTGTTGAGCTTGCGATGAAGTATGTGCGTGATCCTCCAATCGAAAGTACATCTTTATTGGCAGAAGGTGTTAAACAGGCATGGACTTCTAATTACAATGTTAATGTGCAGTCTGTCACAGTAATATTTGGATACTTTTAAAACGACGACAGCTTTCTTAGCATTGGACCAAACGAATTAAATTTGTCGAAATGTTAGAAGGATTAGTTTCCTAGCTAATATAAAAAACATTTTTTGACAAAATTAGTCCAACGTTAAGAAAGTTATCGTCTTTTTAAAAGCGACCGAACATTACTGCGACAGACTGTATGTATTCACATATTTCTTTTTTTACTTTGAACTGGGATTCATAGGTCTCGTCAATGATAAGAGCACAGAACGCCGAACAAGTATTTTCACTGTGGGCATGGGAAATGGTTACCAGACTGAAATTACACCTACTCGATCAAACTGAGGCCATCTGTCAACACTCTTTATTGAATCCAGCAGACGCGTTTTCCTTCATACCTGACATGGATTCTGATCCACAATTGGAAGTTCTGGTGTCTGGCACTATTGACAAACAACCGATCGCGTGCTACGTGGCCACAGTTATGACATTATGGGGCCATTCGGTGCCTCTTATATGTTTGAAAGGTTTCAGTCAGTTGCAAATATTACAGTCTCACTATAAATACGAACAAGTACTAATTTGCTTACATCATATCGTACCATTGTTCTTGGACTGCGTTGACTCGTTGAACAAAAATGAAAAATTTGTTAGTCTAATCATCTCTTTAATTATGGCTGATAGATCCTACATGAACATGGCAAAAAGTTTTATAGCCACAGAATTTCCTGGAACGATACTGAAACACTTCTCAAATATGATACAATCACATTTGCGTAACTATAAAAGGTAAATTGCAGATTTTTTCGTAAACAAATTTATTGAATAATGCATTGATTCATTATTACAGATATTCTCAGAAAACTCCAACAAACTTCGTGTATTTGTGGTTGAATGCACTTGTGCTTGTACCAGATTGGAACAAAGACCAAAGTGTAATGTACTTGATGGACACTGTAATTAGTGCCTCATTTTTGTACGCTGAAACGAGGGCGACAGTGGAAACCATGTTCCAGAATCTTTTCTCTGTAAGATTCAGTCAAACTGAAATCAACACACTGACTGCAATCTCCCATGCTATACATAAAATGGCCCACGAAAGTATTCGAGTGTCTCTTAAATCAGAATAACTTTCCCAAAATTGGACCAAACAACTTGACTCTTATTTAGCAATCAGAAGCATTGATTTACTAAATGATCTGCGAAAAAGATTTTTAAAGAATTTCAATTGGTAGAAACTACATGAAAAAATAAAAAATTCACTTTTTAAAACTTTTATTATTTGGACCCATAATGAAAATTTGCAAGCCAATTGGTCCGATTTTTAAAAAGTTATTCTGATTTAAAGGGTGTTCGAATACATACTTTTATGGATCATTGTATACAATTTTATATACATAGATTGCTCAGTTACAAGTATTTTATCATTATAATAATTGTTTGCAGAACACAGCACCCGCTCGAAATGCGGTGGTATCGTTCGGATCATTTTTGAACTGGGCGACTGGCTCTTCGAATTCAGTTAGCATTTTAGGTGGTTCTATACAATCAGTTTGGGTTGCATATCAAGTATTATCAGTCGAACAGAACAACAGAGAAATTAAAACTGGTCTGTGGCGTGAAATTCTAAAGGAGCTATCGGCACAAAATAAAATAACATTAGACGCAGCCATTAAGGTAGTTTCATCAATCGTAGACCTGGCTAATCTTAGATGTACCAATATCAAGAATATTTTCATCTTATGCAAAACGTTTTCAGAGAGCCTGTGCAACTGTGAAAATGCAACCGTTTGGAGCCAATGGACTTTTCATATATCGTTGGTCACAACAAGCATTGGACACTCCCATGGACCATCCAATTCTTCCCCTTTTGTGGCAAAATTTCTTCGCTTTGTTTCTTGCGAGGGTTCCATCGACGACAAGGTTCATTTTCGAAACATCACTATTCTCTCTTACATGCTTGAATGACAATGTATATTGTTTCACAGAGTTGTTGACCATGGGGGAATTGGTGAAAAATTTTTTGAAGGCATGATTAATTTAAGTTACTTGAAAAAAATAAAAAAGCGATTGAACGACACTACTACATACTTCCAGCTGAGAGGAGAGAGAGATTTAGATGACGGCAAACCAATTACAGATGAGAGACGGACGTTCTATCTCAATGCAGCAAAGTACGTAATGATAAACAATTTAGTTAGGTATTTACTAGCCATGATGAAAACTTTCTTGTTTGTGATTTTACTTTTGTAGATTTTACAAAACACTGAGTTTGTGGCTGGAGGAACCAAGGTTACAGGAACCAGGCTTTTACCTGTCAGCTTTGCCTCCGCAATACTTGTCGCAGAAATTAATTTTACTCGTACAGGAGGACCGGGTAGGTGAAATATATTCGTTTATCATCGAAATCTATGAAAAAAAACTCAATTCATAATATTATTTTAATTAGACTCCGTGGCTAGAATACGTCGACTACTGGACAGTTCAGGAAAATCAAATAAAGGCGGTCCGCGAGTGGGAAAGCTTATGTTATAGAGATCAGGAAAATCAATTCCAGAGCAGAACAAACACGTTGATCACATTTTTAGAAATAACTGATCCGCTGCAGAGAATTTTTAAAAGAATCACCATGTATGAACATCCTATTCCTCCACCACCCATAAACCAAATTAAAAGCGTTTTGAGCCACATACCCACAAACATTTTGTACGATTTCAATTCGACCATTGACTGTGTCAAGCCGTACTTTAAAACCATATTGGATTACGCTCAAACATATAATTTGTTGATTTCTGAGCACACGGCCGCAGATTGTAATTTTCTGGAGTTAGTGCCTACACTCTATCGACAGGTTCAAAAGCAAATAACACTGCACGCACTGTGCGACTCGGTGCTAACGAATGATAAACGACCTAGATCTGGAACACCACCTACTGTCCATTGTGCTGGCGCAGCAGTAATTAGAGTTAGGGTAAGAATAATGATATAATTGAGCAACTACCAGACATTTTTGAGTTTTCGCACACTTTAGTAGAGATATGTAAACATAACTTTACTATTAGGTCGTTGCATATGACTGTCAGATTCATAACTGTAACTTTAAACAAACATAATTTTGTCTAAATAAAACTTATTGTTAATGTTAATTTTCTCACTCATATAAAAAGAATACGCGACAATCATGTCGACCGATATTGAAATAAACTTTACTTAAAAGTAAAGTTGAATAGGTAAATAGAAACTGAAGGATATGACTTGAAAGATTAGCTGTGTACCTTCGAATGATATATAATAGATCTGTAGATTATAATAGTATTTTTTTATTAAAGCATTTCATAAAATTTGCATTCTGGTCATTTCATGTGCAACGACCTAATATAAATGCAGTTATTATATCAAATTCTGGTACTTAGATATCGGAAGCACATGTCAATGAAGCCGTCGACATCATGGTAACTCAGAACAGAGCAGAATACGAAAATTTATTGCTAAAGGCTAGTCAACCACCGCCTAGCAAAGTCACTCAAGCATGTGTATCCATAGACCATTTAATTGCGTACGTACCATAACGATTTCTTCTGCAGCTGAATATGAAATACAATTATTAAGTTTCATAATAATTCTTCGTTATTGATCTCTAGAATGTTTGAGCATGAAATAATTTTAAGTCGGGCCAGTGAGAACACTGCAATGTTGTACAGAATTCAAGAGAGCGGAGTTAAACTGTTTTATTACCTCATAGAATGTTACACGGAGGAAGCAGCATTCTGTCCACCGACGAAACAGCTTATTACAACTTGTTTGGAAAGATTAGGGCAGGTTGGTGTAATCGCGTCAAATGTATTCAAATATGTAATACTATTTAACAAATTTTAATCAAAATGCAATATTTGAAAAGTTATTTATCAGTGGAGAGGAAAGTCAAGGTCCACAATTATTAAGTACTATAATGCAGAGACCAAACCTTGGTGGTTTACTTGGACCATACTTTACACCTATCGCTGGTGGAGCATCGAAGTTTTTACAAATGTACCAAACAGTTGTTGAACTGTCAATCGGAAGAAATATTGACCTATGTTTTGTATTATTGTCGAAGGTAACAAATCTTCATTATAGCAATTTCTATTATTTATAATAAATTTCCTCTTTTCTGACAGTTCGACATAGGATGCTGGTTGAATTATAGACGTCCAAAGCTGAGTGAACGATCAACATTCATAGATCTGGTGTCTAGAGCTTTGTGTAATATGGGCCTTAATCCTGATAAAGAAAAATTAATATTACATGAGGTATTTGTATTTTAGCGGAGTTTATTTATTATATTGATCCTGACGATACACATCTTCCTACAGCTGTTTAGAAACCATTTACGACTAGTGTTACTACATGAATTCCCAGAACACTACGGTGAAGTGTTAAGTGTTGTACTGAAAAATAGTGAAAGCCAAAATTTGTCATTGGACGTTTGGCGAGATCTATTGGGGACTCTCAGTGGCAAACCGAAAAATTCATTTACCATTCAACCATCGAAAATCAGGGATGATATTCGCCACTATGCTATTGAACAAAGGTTACTCTCTAGACAGGAGGTATATTTACGTTACTATATATGTATTATACAATACTGTAAATCATTATAGTATAATGAGTTGGCAAACTAGAAATTAATTAATTTGCTCCACGATAGATGTTTGACACAGCTATATTATTAAGCAGACACTTCATGCAAGAGCGTTTACAATATGGTCTGTATGGATTGTATCCAAAGTACAGAGTTTACAACGAACCATTGACTGTATTTCTTGGCATGGTAGGTCATGCTCTCGTTGTGCTTACTCTTCAGTCTGATAGAGGTTCTTTGGGAGTTCAATGTAAGCTGATCAAATTTTCTACGTGTACACAAATACAGGATGTTCAATGCTATTATTAGCCAGCATTTTTCTTGCAAATAATAAATATTAAAAAAACATGAAATTTTTTCATGTTTGCACTACTTTTTTTGAGAAATGAAGGTGACCTTCAATTTTTGAAAAGGAATGCTGTATATTTTTTTGTATCATATGAAAACGTGCGTCAAAACGAAATCATTTGTATACGATGCAATGATTTATATATTACTATTTCCTCTTTCATGTTTTTCTAATAATTATTATTTGCAAGAGAAACGCTGGCTAGTGAACACCTTGTATTATAAGCATAACAATGTTAATGTATTGTTTTCAGTGTGCGAAAAGATATGGCCTGTGTTAAGTGATATGTACTCACCGTGGATTACGCCATACTGGACACGAAATTTAAAAGAACCAACAGCTGCATGGATCCAGCAGCTCACAGACGACAGATCTGTTTTATTGCCATGGATCATTACAGATGGTCCTCATGCCCACAAAATTGTGGCAATGTTTGTTGAATGTATTCGTTTCATTATTGACACACTGCCAACGTCCAGCAAGATTCTAAGCTTCGTCTGGCAGTTTTATGTTACCAATTTTGCACATGCTTCAGTTAAGGACCACATACTGAATGTTATTCATGGAAACTTTTTGTCATTACCGTGGGACCATTTTTATCCAGGAATAAATGACATAGAGCTGATGATAAAGGTTATCGATCAATACTTACCAGAGAGCCATTTATTCCTTGGGAGCATATTCACATCTGTAAATTGGACGACTTGGATGAATGAGTTTGTGGCGACTCAACCGTTGCCAATCGCAGCAAGAATTCATGTTTGTTTGTTAAATTTATTGGTTAAATTGTCCACTGAACCAAATGTTAGACAGGTACAAAACAAATTAAATAAACAAAATTCATTTACCAATTTTTTTGATATACTAAAACTTATTATTTGTGTAAAACTTTATATATTCCAGAATGACAGAGCAAGTCAATTAATTAATGAAGCTGAAAAGTTTTCATGGCATTTACTGGATGCAACTGCATACGATCCGGTAATTAATTGGCACGTCATGAGTTGTGATCCAAAAGTTATTCTTTCTATGGATAATGACCAGTGTCATCCCATAGATATCGCTGTAAACAAGTAAGCATAACTTCAGAATCATGCACAGTATCTGTATCGCAAAGAAATATGCACTCTATCTGATTAAAATTAAAACCAACAGTCTGTTAAAGGTGTCAGCAGAGTACAGTCCCTTTGTAACTCATTTCCATGTGACTACTTTAAAAAAAAAACAGATGTATGTTCGTGCATCGGTAAAGTTATTGATTAGTTGTACGACGCGACACAAATCTTTGTTGTCTACGAGTCCAAAATTATTTACTAATACGTTGCTGAAAATGTTGGACGACATGGAAGCTGTTATTATGAACAGTGAGTACATAAAGAAATTTGACATTAACCTGTTAATGAAAGTAATAATACTTTTCAGCTGTTCCGGTATCACAACAAATCTCAGAGGCTGGTTTGCTGATAACAGAGTTGTTTCACACTATAAATCAAAGCGAGATTCTAATGGAGTATCTGCGCACCAGTTGGGCTTCGTGGCTACTAAAAAGGACAGCTACCAATCCAATCCTCATAGCTGTGCTCAGAGTTATGAACACAACGATTACTTCCCCATCCATACTTGGAGAGTTAATGGAAGCTGCATTGGAAGCGTATTTCAAATTTAATGGTATGTAAGACGAAAACTTATCCAACATTATCCACGAATTGTGTCAAATTTATTGTAGTATCCGAGGAAACGCAGTCAACGTGGGCCTCAGTTTTGACTATTCTACAACCAACGATATCTCGGAAGCCACCACTGGACACAGTGCTGGTTTCCGAAGGGAGAATCCTTACGTTATACTCTGTGTTACTTAAGCAACTACCATTATGCCAGGACATCAAGGAAGAAGGGGAATTTCTCCTAAATCTAGTCAATTGGATTTCTGCTATGAGGCCAACGTAAGTAGTCAATCGTACGAGTCATTCCTTGTGAAACGGATCACTTTTTTGCCACTGTCTCGGATTTTGCTGAAATTGAAATATGTTATAGTCCATGTGAAAATACATGGCAGAGTATACATAGTGCACAAAAAGTGATTTACTGCATATGGAATGACCAGTACAAAAGTTACAGTGTCAATTAAAGGCATTTTTAACCATTTAGGGATACCAATGAGGAAAAACTACCTTTGTTGTGGGCGAAAGCCTGCGAATTGGTATACAGACAATGTCAGTACAATGAAAACAATGTTATTGCTGTTAAAGCGCTTAAAGGTTTAGCACGTGTGTTGTTAACAATAGCCGATGACGGAGGACAAAGTTGGGGTATATTGGGCGCTATTGGATTTAAAAAGGGATCTCAACTATCTGTTAGGTAAATTCAAGACAAGTATCTGTATGTGGTCCTTCTTACGTATCGAATGTTTAATTAAAAATCTTTATTATTTAGATGTAAATTTTTAAGTCGAGCAATAGGTGTGTACTGTTTGGCACAATTGCCTGAATCAAAGTCAGAGCAACAATTGGTGAGATTCAGTCCTCACTCGCCTGGAGTGGCACCAGTAAGGACAGCAGATCCAGATTCATTGGATATTCGCCCTAGTGCAGAAGCTATTAAAGCCATGCAAACTTTAGAGAGGCTCTCATTGAACAAACAATACGTAGAATTGAAAGGAGACATAGAACGCTCGATTAGATTGATACGAGACTCTGGCAACTCGATACACAATGCAGTAACAGTTATAGGTGTACTAACAATGGAACTTTACAATCAAAGATATTTACATGTTCTGATGGATTAACTGAGGTCTCTCTATTGTACATGATCAATCGCTTTCTATCACACACACACAAGTCCTTTGAGATGTTTTATTGCTTAGAAAGTTAAGTTAATGATTTAAATAAACTAGCGTCTTTTATATGAATCTAGTCATTGAACTATAATTTCATAATTTAAATCACAGTCTTCTCTTCGCGAGTAATCAAATTTTATCCTTATTACCAGGGGTTTCCCTCTTGAGCGCTCGATCATGCTACAATGTACATAACACGATTCGAGGCGGGGTATCGATTACGCAATACTAATGCAATGATGAAACTTAATTATTTTTAGTTAATTCGTTGCTAAACCATTACCAACGTATTTGTGAGATATTTAGGATTAAAACGAGACCAAATATGATAGAATTTCTATTATATTTACTTATATCATAGCGAGTTAGGCTTACTCATTAAATAGGTAAATATGATCCAAATTATGCCATTTTTAGACACATTTTAATCTGAAAAATCTCAAAAATCTGTTGGTAAAAGTTCTGTAAAAAACGAATCAAAAATAAAAAAGTTTCCTATTTACATTAACGTTGTAATCGACTGTACCGGTTGCCTCGACCCTCAATCTCTCTTTCTCTTCTACGCACGTCCTTCTCTATGTTCGGAAAACTTCAAATAACGTAGGAAATATTACCATACCTGCTCTCACACAGTCATTGATACTCCAGACTCCAGAGCCCCGAAGTTTGACCACTCTCGGAAAGAAGACTACATAAATGGAAGAAAAAAAAAAGAAAAACAAATGTCGTCACTTTAGCATACAAAATTTTATTTTTTATATGTATGTATATGTGATATTGACACAATTATTATAGCTTTACCACTTGCATTATATTTAACCAGAAATATAGAGAATATATGAAATTGTTTAAAATAGTGTTGACAACATTCGAGTTCCTTATATTATCTGTTGATTGGAAGTTAGGATAACAATGTAACTGCTACTAACGTCTCATTTCAATTCGGAGGCCTACTACTTGTAATTGAAAAGTCAAAGTATATATTTCATTAAAGAAGCTATTGCGTTTTCTCTTCGCACTGGACCAACTCAATCGTGGACTGACAGTAATTTAATATACAAATTGATTATTTATATTTCGAACTTCTCTTTTTTCGTTTGGAGATATGTGCTCTCTAATTTTGTTATTTATAAGTAACAAATAACAATAGCTCAAGTTTATCATCCGCATAAAACAATTATTCAAATATTTCCCGCGCTTCTGCATATGTATCCAGATAAATTCGTCCAGAAAACATGTTTACAGAATGATTAACAAATATACAAAAATATAAAAGCAGTATTTATTATTACTGAATAAAAATAAAATTATTGAAATCAATAAATGTTTGGAATTTAAACATCCTCTTGTAATCTCTAGAATAACTTTTTCCGAAATTGATAAATGTACCATATGATTAAAAAAGAAAATGTTATTTTGGTAAAATAATCTTGCCCTGCTTTTTACAAACCTGTATAATCATGTTCGAATATTTCTATTATTTAAGAATATATTGGATTCGGAAAAATCTATAAAATCGTTCTATGTAAGAAACATTTGCATAGTTTTTGAGATAAAAAATTTGACTTTTTCTTTTACACAAAATTTCTCAAAAACTGAGCATAATAGAAAAAAATGATCTGATTGGAAAACATTATTACTTTATTGATCAAAGTTTTCATCGACTTGAGGTATTTGGATATCATCGATTGTGAGATCATCAAGCATTTCTTCAAGGGTAACTTGTGGGCAAGTAGGATCAGTGAAACTGTTGGAATCCACTGGAATTGTTTTCATACGATCCCTGAAAATATTTATATTTTGCCTCAACTCTGGATCTTCCTCGATGTCCTCCAAAAATTCGTAGTAATCACTGGAATATAAAAATATTCTAGAACTTTCTACTGTCTATATTTTACAATTTTAAATCACAACATATTCGAATTCTCTTAGCACTAAATTTGAGTTATTAGTTTTAATTACTTACGCATTGTCTGCATTCATATTATTTTCATCTTGGACCATATGTTTTAATTTCCATGTTCTTATCTTATGACGCATTGCTCTATCATTTGCATAACTTTTCTTTATCAAAATTACATCGGGAACCAAATCTTTATTCAGCATTTCAAAATTATCATCATTGATATTACTGTCGGTAATAGCATACCTACGAAACAAGGATTATCTTGCAAATTCTGTGCTCATTACCAATTACAATATTCGCTCCGAGAATGAGCAAATCCCAGTGCTGAAGATTATCACTTATCGCGTAGGGACTACATTGTTCGTATTTTACCGAAAAAGAGAAGGATAACGAGTACAATAGGAAGACGGACTTAAGTCCGAGACAACTGCTCACTCTCGGAGTAGATCTTTTAATCACTCTTAGAGTGAATACTATACTGACATCATATTTTATTTTCTTACCCTAAAGCAGTGTCGCCTGGTTTCAATATGTGTCCAAGATGAGTACGTGTGTGAATTAAGTTTTCATTGATTCCCAAGTCGCAGCTTCTAACCAACCATACATCTGCTATGACATGCTAAAAATAGAAACTTTACTGTAAAATATCACGTAAAACTATTATTATATAAAATTGTAAAACATAATATGCCTTGTTAGAAATTGCTCCTTGTCCTGGGAAGAATTTTCTGTCTTTGAATTTTATTGGTTCGATATCCATCACTGTGTACTCTATTAATTGTTTCGGATCACAAATACTATTGAAGTTATGTCTCCAATAGACTGTAGAATTCACTTCTGCAACTGTTGCAATAAAAACATTGAAAACACAAAACACGAGGGAGATAGATAAATGATAAAATTATAGAAAATAACATACTTTGACCAGTTGCTACGTCTATTAAATGAATAGCATTCGTCATTTTATATACTAAACAAATTGAGTTTATTCCTCCCAATTGATGACTTAGTTTCCTTGGAAGACATACAATACTGTCTCTCGATATTGGGACTATTTCCACACTGTAAAACAATGAAAATTACTACACAATTTCCTGTCATAATAAGTTTGATTATATTCCATATAACATTACTGAAATGCTTTACCTATATGTGAATTTGTAATTATATATATTACTATGGATGTCGTGGGATATCAATTTCTTAGAATGATCATATCTACAAGGTACCACACTTGAAAGAAAGTCAACCATCTTCCGTGCTGTTGCTTCATTCGCGTAGAAAAAGTCAAGGCCCTCTAATAAAATTTACAGCTAAGTTAGTGATTTTTATAAACCTCCTAATTAGAAATTTCAACAACTAGCTATTACCATGAATAGGTTTTATGCCCAATGTGTGTTCGTGTGCTTTATATTTCAAAATTAATTGCTCCAAGTAATAAAACGTTTTTTTATTTGTAGATCTTTGCCTAACTTGTACCTATTGAAAACAGATTATAGTTAAAAGGCAAAGATACAAATGAAAATGATTGTTATATAAAACTCACCAAGGCACGCCAATAATCTTTTGCCTCTGTTCGGTGGCAGTCGTCACACATGTAATGATTCACTGTATATTCAACTATGAATACTTGTTGCAAAACTGCACCACTCATCACTTCTGCCTGTACTGTTAGTTTTACCTATACAATGTCGTATGACAATACAAAACGATATCATGGTAATAAGTAATAACATTACAATCTTAGATATACCTTCAATCTCATCGAGTGAGGTTCTGTCCATACAAATCCAGCATCAATTAATTTCACACGATTCAAACCTTTTAATTTCTTCAAACACAGCGTTAACAATTCCCTGGATTCTAATGCTGCATGAATCCATTCTGCGGGTGGCTGCAAATATCTGGCCAAAGTTTTACCATTTAGCACCATTGCTTACACTTACATCCAAGTTAATTCAAAATTAAATATTCTACCTTTCACATCCTTTACAAAAATGAATAGTAGCCTGCTTTGGAATGGCTTCGGTAATGTCAACTTGCGTTCGTAAACATGCTACGCACATGTTAGTGGCATTGGGTTGAATACCAGTGCCACAGATACAACATAATCTGCAGATTAGATAGTTTATATATTAAATTGTAATTTATAACCTAATTTGCAATATAAATTTATATTCAATGCACGTATTCAAAACTAATTTTTTATGAATACGCCTTTTCTGAACCTAGAGAAAAGCCTTGCACTCTGCATTTTAAAATATACCATCACATTTATAGAATGTTAATATACATTTTTAAGGTTACGTCTAATAGTAAATATACTTACACCATCGCATCTTGTCTGATGGGGTCTTGTAAGAGTTCCATTGTTTCCAAATATTTATAAATAGTTTTTCTTAAATACAGTAATAGAATAAAAAGTATATAAGTATTAACCTTAAAAAGTATGTGTAAGTCACGTTTTCAAACCATGTGCAATCTGTCACTATTGACGTCACACAATATTTTCATAGAATACTATTTATTTAGTAGTCTCAGTATTCTGAGATATTTATTTCATGTGTATTACACTCGTGACTTGCTAGCGCCACATAACCTCTCCGTAACCTATTCCAGCTTGTACTTTTACGCGGTATTTTTGAATTTGTAGAATTGAATTAAAGGAATTCATATTACCAGAGAAGACATTTCCTCTCTGATGTTACTTTCAGACTGATAACTACTACTATTAGAATTGAAGCGTATAGATACAAAATTATATTAAATATAGTTATTAAATAAGTAATAAACTTTTATTTTCATGGTTTATTGTTTTACATTAACAAACAGGATACATTTCATACGTAACTCACTTGTTAGACACAATTAAAACGTTAATTATGCTCTTTACAACTGTCTACTATTATGTTAGCTATTTGGATGATCGTTTCAAAGCTTATCACATTTCGATTTCAATGTTTATGTCATTGAATAATACATTTTTATACAATTGAATTATGACTAGAATCTTCTTATTTAAACGTAGATTATTTTATAAAGGATTAGTTAAAAAAACTTTGTCACATGATAATGATATCGATCTTAATTACTTCCTGGTCCGTGTAATTCGATAAAACTTTCCACGGAACGTGGCACTTTTCCACAATATGGTAAATTGTAAGTTTTTATTACCTTCGCAGCCATGCATTTCAGTGACAATTTTCTTCGACTCCTTAGTATTACCCCAGCAGGATCTGTACATAGGAGACAATATAAATCGTTAAATTATAGTAATTAACAATTTATTTATATGTACAAAATTTTCTTTTGAAATTTCAATATTGATACCTGAAGAAGCTGCATAAGGAGTTTTACCCCATTTATTTACAGTGTCCAGATGTGCTCCAGCTTCTTCGAGTGCCGTAATGATAGAGTAAAGGGTCGTTAAAATGACGGCACTATAAAATTTAGAAATACAATTATTAGTTCTTTTTCAAATAATTACAAAAAATAGACAAATTGCTTTCTTAATATTTGTTGGAAAGTGTAATTATATTTATGATAAGAATAACCATACTTAATTGGTTTTTTGCAACTAGCAATCACGTGTAATGGAGTGTCCCTATCATTGTCCATCGCATTTACATCAGCTCCACAACGTATAAGTAATTTTGCTGTTGCTGCACATGGAAATCTATAAAAGATTTATTTTAAAAGCTTGATCGCTAATAAATATTTTTAAAAAGTTGTTGATTACAACTCACATGCAAACATCATTGGTGTGGAAATCATCAACAAGTGTATCAGTATTTACGGCAAGATGCAGTAATGTTTGTCCATCCTTCAAGCGCAATTGCAGAGCACAGAGTTTGTGAACTAGATAATACGCATTTGCTTTATCTTCTTCTGATATTTTATTTTCGTTCCATGTTAAGAGTTTCGTTACTATTGAGAGTATATACATTGTACTCATGATGTTTAATTCCATTTTCTCCTACATTCAACAAAATTTCTTTACAGATTTTGTCTCGCAAGTATTAAATTTGCTTAATGAACATGTAATTCCAAAAGAACGTATTAAAAAGCTAATATTTTCCATTTTTGCTTACAACATGCTGTTCGATGTCTTCTTCAGAGTGGGAATTACTGAGATTCAATTTATTGCGGCTAAGTTCTGTTAGAGCAGCCGTCAAGACATTTAAAACTTGAGAGAAATCAATATCAACTCCGGCAAGTATCATTTGCGAGAATACCTATAAATGAAACCATAAGAAAGAAAAGGAAAAATTAGAGATGTATAGTAATTTGAATAATATTCGTTTGGAATACTTGGAAATAATACCTGTACGAACATAAGTAGATTCTTCGCAATCGAGACATTATTTAACTGCTTTAGATATAGAACATGAAGCCACAGATCAATACATCTATCAAACTTAAAATTGTTTGCAAATATTGCACCTCTGATGACTATGTGATATGTTACTGCCGGATTATGCTGTCCTGATATTAAAATTTAATCAAAATAATACTTCCTGTGATTTATTGATTTGAGTATTACTTAGAAAATAAAATAAAAACCTAGAATTCTCTCTCGAATAGCTAATGACTCCATATGAATAGCATTTGTGTTATGTTCAATGCTTTCTAGTTCTTCCAATGATTCACTTTCCTTCCAGTTATTGTACGCCTTCACTGGTTCACCTAAATTTTTGTAGATTATGTTTTCAGGATCGCTAAACCTGTAATATCCAATAATTGTCTATCCAACTTCAAATAAAAATGTTACTTTCAATACATACCTAAGTTCCATCGCTTTTCGCAAATATTTGTATGCCTTCGCTAAAGGATAATTATCTTTGTGAGCTACACTGTTTGCGTAAGAAGCACCTAGAAGTTCGTAAGCCTCAATTATTTCCTCTTTAGTGACCTCTGGGCATTCTATCAGGCACTCTACGACTTCTGCTCTAGTACGTTCTGCTGCTACTATCAATGGTGTCATTCCGCTATTATTCTTGGTCATTTCTGCCCCAAATATCAATAACCAGCATACTATAGCCATGTGACCACAGTCAGAAGCTAAGTGCAAAGCAGTGGCGCCACAATTTTGTACTTCATTTGGATTTGCACCTTGTTCTAAAAGAAATGCCACCTGTTTTGGTATAAAATAAAATTAAAGTTGCTGAAATCAATTGTGTTACTTTATTAAGATTTAACATGGACCAAGAACATTAAAAATTTCTTGGATCGAGAAGAAACGTGATCAGAGTCATAATTCTACTTACAACATCTAAGTGACCTTTGTATGCTGCGACCATCAAACACGTACTATTAAAACGATTTGCTATGTTTATATCTGCGTTATGTTTCACTAAATACTTGACTATATCCAACCGACCATCGAAACAAGCTGCTCTCAGAGGTGTACAATGATTAGCAGTTGGATGATTGACATCTGCACCTGCTTCTACCAAAGTTTTGACAACTGTTAAATTTCCTGCAGCAGCAGCACAGAAAAGAGCGCTTGCTTTCTCAATAATCTGTCTATCGAACTTCACTGTGCCCTCTTGTTCCAGATCAGGCTTGAATTTGTCGAGTAATACTTTCACCACTTTATCGTGACCACATCGGGCAGCTATTATTAAAGGTGTGCATTGTTGTCCGTCGTTTTCTACTACTCTCTGGTTAATCAACTGATTAACTTGTTCAGGTGATTTAGTGCTGAGAAAAGCATAAAGCCATATAGCCATACCATCTTTAGCAGCATAATAAACACGTGTTATGGTGCTTGTAAGAGACGGTGACACTTCTATCGTATCCCCATTCGAACCGATCACTTCCATTTTGTTAACCGTTTTCTTGTATATTATAAACAATGCGCAGAGATGCTTTCACGTCGAGCTCTCGTTGTGAAATTCGTCGATGACGCTCTAACCCCAAATTCTCCATACTACACATCAGATTTCAGACAAAGCTTTAAAAGTTATTTTAAGAATATACAAAAACATATCGGTATTCTCGCATAAAAATAACATTTCACTTTGTTTAACCTTGTTTAGCGGGCGTTGTTGCAATCATTACTATTTTTGTAATTGATCACTAGTTATTTTCAATCTTGTAATATATGTATATTGCACGATTAATCATTTAAAAAATTAAAAAATTTTGCCTTTGTGTTGAAAATGATTCACAACACTGCGATTTTCTTGAAATGTGCTATCATACAATCGAAAAATTAAAAAAAAATACCTCTCCCGCTCGTTCTCTAACTTTAATTTAAAGAGAAAATATACTAATGAACAGAAATTTAATAGATAAGTTCTCCAAACATTGGTTACATCTCTGTAATCATCAAGTATTCCGCATGAATGAAATATGGTTGAGACAGAATTTTTTTAAATATCACAATTTGATTGATTAAAAAGTATTAATCGTTGAAAATTGCAATCGATTTAATTGACTGATAAAATCAATCGTTGATTATTAATTATAAGTATTATTCGATAATTGCATTAAACATGGTTCAACTATGATTTCGAAGAAGTGCAAGTTGTAAAACGCAATAATTATTATTAGTAACATAAATAATGTAGAAGAGGAGGGAAAAAAGGAGCGAATATCGTTGGGCATAAATATTGCTGTACACCTCACCACAAAAGTATTCTGTGTTTGAGGGCTTAATAAATGTAGTTTTCCATCTCAATATAACTGCTCCAAAAGCACTGGCAATATCAATCACACTGCATTTTTACAGAGGTAAAACTGCAGTGTTTTTCAGTGACCCATATATGTACAGTATGCAAGCACAGAATACCAGAAGCGAAACTCCTGTTAGAAATTTTGATGTTCGTGTCCCCGAAATTTCGAACCGATATATAGCCTATGTTGCCGGTTCTTTAAGTTGACATTGGTTGGTACAGAGAGATTGATATCTCTATCTTTAAAAGCAAGTTTTCATGCGATAGTATCTTTGTTAGACCATATATACTTATAGACCCGACATAGGTGTAGGACAGGCTTCGGAATTAATAGCAATTTTGGAAATATTTTCGAGGGCTACGCCCCCTTGACCCGGCCGCGCGTCTCGCTCCCCGTGACGATCATAATTCTCGAACCACCTCAGGCCCGTACCATATGAACTGCGCATCACCGTATCAACAGGTTTCCACGTTATCCATGAAGTACTCTGTTCCTATTCAATCGGTATCCTTCTCTACATTCGACATACTACAAAGAATATAGTTCTTCTATAACTATAGCTCGGCAGACCCGAAGATTCAACTGTATGGAGAGTATATGATTTTGTCGATAGTATGCATACGTACACAGATTCTAGATATTTACGTATGCATAAGCAAATCCACGTTATAAATTTCAAACGTTTATTTTAAATTAATAACGATCCGTTAAGTTCTAAATAAAATATAATAGAAATTCAGGATAACAACAACTATAATACAACGTACGTTTCGTTAGACTCATTATTGAAAGTAATTACTAAATAATAATAATTAGACTGAATCGTTATGCAAAATAGAAATATACATAATAGAAAACTTAATAGTTTTTTTACATTTGAAAACAACACAATAATATTCTTAGATCTTTTATATTTTTCACTGTTTTTTTCATTGTAAAAATCCGCAGTTTAGTAATAACAGAAGTTATCACACAAGTTGTACAGGAGTCACAGTAATTGCATACACTGAATTCTTTATAAAATAATAATTTATATTACAATACATATTCAAGAACGCGCATGTAATAAATCGTAATTAAATATCAGAATATAAAGAAACACTAGCATAACGTATATACAAAAAAAAAAGAGTATTACTATGTACATATTATTATTCTATTTAAATAATCAAATTTAATAAAACACATATTCTTACTCCTATGGCATTGTTTTAAAATCTTTGTTAACAAAATATGTCTTTATTAATTAAAACTTTTAGGTCTTAATTAACTATAATATATAGTAGTTTTAGTCAATAAAACATGTTTTTAATAATTAAAAATTAGATTTTATAGAAATTAATACTTTTCATCTCAACGTTACCTTAAAAGATTATAGGTAGATCTGATACTGCAGCTAGCTTTGAAGATTGTACAAGTCTAGGACTACGAGGTGATTTGTGTAACTGTGAACGAGATAATTTAGGAGTTGTGGTAGTAGGTGTTACTGCTACTGGTATATGTTTCCTTAGTGGTTTGGCAGGTGTTCGTATTGGTGTTTTAAGGTTTCCTTTATTTGTTACATTTAGTAATGAACTCCGTAACTCTCTCCTTTCTTCTAAATGTTCTTTAAATTGATTGTAAGTTGTATCTGTTGCAGCTGAACTTTGAGATACTGAAGTTTCTTTTTTCTTTCTACCCTTGACTGCAGAAGTTACAGTTATTTGAGGAATTCTTCGGCCTTTCGTCTGCTTAAGTCCGCTATTTTTCAAGCTCATACTCCGACGTTTCGTTGAAGTATTTGGAGAAGGAGTGAACATTAGTTTCCTCTTTAATACATTAGTTGGTGTTCGTCGAGTACACAATAGAGTAGGTGTTTTTTTTGTTGAACTTAAAACCCCCTTTTTGACTGATTTATCCTTAGCATCTTTTCTAGCTTTCTTTATTGTTTCCTTTTCTTCATTTAGATGCTCCCATGATTCTTTTAACAATTCCTCTAATGGCATACCATTAACAGTGAAAACTTCTCCATTTATACTTTCATATTCTTTTATTAAATTTCTCAATTGTTCTTCTATTTTTGGTAATTTTTTCTGAATTTTTTTACGCTCTTTTTCCTCCAATAATAATTGACCACCCCGATTGTACAAACGATCTGGATCATTTGTAGGTTGTAAGAGTTCTTTCATTTTTAACCACAGATTATTTCTTTCTTCTAATAGTTCAAATACAGATTTATTGGCTGCATAAAAGTCTTGTAGCCTTTTCACTTCCAATTCATGTAAAGAGAGCAAATCTTCTGTATATGTTTGACAGAGAAAATACTTAAATTTGTCCCTTTGCGCTTTGCTAAATTTACAGAGATCCCATAATTTGACCAGTTCAGACCTCACTTGTGATATATATTGTGCAATGTTTCCTTTTCGCTTTTCTTTACACCTCTCTAATTCTGCTTCTAATGCATTTATAGTTGCAATACTATATCCTACATAACTATTAAGGAATGAATGACAAACTCTTTCAGGTTCGTCAAGATATTTCCATAGAGCAATTAATTCCTTCTTAATATTTTCTACATATTCTTTTGCTCTTTCCATTTGATGTTTAAGCTCTTCCTTAAGTTTCTTTAATTTAGCCATATTAATACTGCTAAAAACAAAGTTTTCACTATCTTTATAAATTAAATATTCGAAATTTGTAGATGGTGAAAGTCCTAATTCATCCATCATTTTTATAATTTCTCTACGCGTTTCTTTAAAATTAGACTCCAAACGATTCTTTTCCGATTCTTGTGTTTCAAGATATAGTTTGAAACTATTAAGTTCTTCTTCAGAAGGTAACTTTTCCTCAATTCCAATTGGTTGAGTGCCTAGTATTTTGCAAAGACTTTGTTCTTTTGCACGTAATTCTTTTAGAAGTGCCAGTCTTTGTTCTTTGCGGTACTGTAATGTATGTAAATCACTACGTAGCACTTCTTCTATTTTCAGCAATGGTAAATTTTCGTATCCACCAGTTTGCATGTCTTCTCCCAATTCTTTGGTTAATATAGAAAGTTTCTCCATTAATTCTGTCGAATTACTTAATAATTTATCTTTCTTTTGCTGGGATTCATGAACCATATCTTGCAATAAATCATTTATGTGACTGAATGCTTGTTCACAATATGTATCACGTGCTTCCTCCATATATCCTATGTCTTCCCATATTGCATGTAACGTACGCAATGTACTCCGAACTTCTACAATTGTTTTTTGTATTCTTGGTTCCCATTTCGATAAGTCGGTCATTATTCTATTTTCCTTTCACACGTTCTACAAAAAGTAATTTAATTAAATGAAACAATTTATATAAAAATATGTTCCACTTAAGGTCAATTTATAATTTATACTATCCGCACAGACACAGAATTTTTTCGTTCAGCGTTGATCAGATGAACATGCTTTAATACATTTTAATAGAAGTGAACACAAGTGTGAAAAATAGAAGTGAATAGAAGTATACATTTGAAAAAAAATACAAAAACTTTAAAATCAATTTTTTCTTGTATAATAATGATATAAACATATAATGATATATAATATCCTTCCTTTTCAGTCGTCACTAAATATCCGGTAACTTGTTCTTTACCCTATTGTATCCTATCAGCACAGATGCATATCAGGAACAAAACAAGAAGAGAAAAGTATTATTAAAGTATTATATTGAAGCAGTACCGTTCCGTATTTATGTGGATAGTATAAATCGACCTTTATTTGAATACTTACGTTGTAGAAAACGTCTATGCAATAGGTTTATTAATAAAATTTAACAAAAACACGATTAACGGTTGCCAAAGCTGCCGTTGTTCTTTTGAATTCATATACTACTACAACGCCACTACAGTGACGAGATATGGGACCGCGTTTTTCGCGCATGCGTGCCCAAAGCAGTAACGTATCTACATTATGAGGAAAAGGTAGTGGGGCAGTGATATTGGTAGGGAATAAACCAACCAACCAACGAAAGTACCAGAACAACTCTTCCGAAACGAGACGAGTGTCCTACGAGTTTTTGGTAAGTTATTGTTAATATTTTATTATACAATGGTAGCTAACATTGGAGAAGGATCTACAAAGAGTCGTAGAGCTCGCTATTTTTTAAATAAAATCATAACAATTTTTAAAAATTTTACAGGATGATTAAGGTACCCTATTTAATCCAGAATTTTACTTCACTGATGCTAAAATCGCCGCGCATGCGCCACTACGGTCAAAGCAACGAGTAGGGAAACAATAAGAGGCGACATTCTGAGAGAAACTACTTTTAAAGTTCATCTTCAGAATCAAATATCGATTCCTAAAATAATTAATACATAATACAATTATTACTTCATACTACATTGTAATACCTTAATAAAACATACCTCCAAATAGTATTATTTGAATTAATTTTAAATTCTGATATTTTTTTGTAATGTTACTTTCGTATTTCCTATACCTATAAACTATCGATTATAAAACAATGATTACAATGGTGAACAATAAGGAAAATAAGAAGGCAACAAGAGTGTAATGAAATTATACAATAAAAAATAATTATTTTTCAAGCAACTACAGAACGGATTGTCAGCATTCTATGTTCATTTATTACCCATGCCACTGACGTTTCTTCCGTAGTTCACAAGCAAATATTTTATTTAGATAGCGAGCGCGGTTCGTTTAGCGATGTTAATACTTGAGATCAGTGATAGTTCCACATTATTAGTTTCACAACACATGAGAGTATCTTGTCAGTGGGGCCACGAAGCGCATTATTTACCGATCGCTTCCAGGATCCACTTGGGACCCACTTGCAGGCTCGCAGAATAGCACAGGGGCTGGCAGTCTTTAACAGTACCTCGCTTCTGGTATATGGTGCATTGAAAATAATCGAAAAAGTTAGAAAATACTTGCTACTGTTCCATCTAGTATCTTAGAGTTTATGACCAATTTGAAAAGGTAGCTGCTTTCACCTTACTACTGTGTCGTAGAAGTGTTAAATATTGAAAAATAAATGTTACAGGTAAGACTGTGTCCTTTATAACCATATTTGTTATTGTTCATACTTTTCTTTGATAAAATTCTGCCGATGATAAATTTTATAATACGAACGCGGCTAATTAATTTTTCTCTTGTTTATATTCATTAAAAGATCAGTCTGAATTTTTGGAGTAATATGTCGCAGCGTATTAATATTAAATAATTAAACAGTATTAACAAAATCGTGTAAAGTTGAGAAATATGAAAAGTGAATTCGGTGGATGCAATGTGGTTTGACAAAAACTGTGGTTAACTTGTTGTACAAGATTTGGTGAAACTGTCACAAAGCATAAGAAATGTAGCAATGTAAGAAATTGAAAGTATTACATACTGATGGCAAGTGAAGGAAAAAAGGAATCGAATTCGCTTTCTGATGCGAGAATTTACCAAAATGTAAAAACAAAATTTGATACAAGGATTCTCTATGACTGCGGTTTCATCTGCGATAGAAATGAAAGAAATATTTTCATATTTTACAAGGAGAATCATTTTAATTTTACTGTAATATAATAAGTTCTAGATTCCTCGATTGAAACAAGGCACAAAATGGCTCCGGTGCCTTTGGAGGGACATCAAACTCCCGTTACAAATAATATCCCACAGGAAGGAAATCGTGGTGGAAATATTTCTCTTGGCATACTGATTGATTTCATCATACAACGCACCTACCATGAACTCACAGTTTTGGCTGAGTTGTAAGAAAATTGATGTTATTAAAATATTCTTTTAGCATTACAAAGTAAATAAATATTACACAAATATATATTTACAGATTACCGAGAAAAACCGATATGGAAAGAAAAATTGAGATCTATAACTTCTCAGCAAGAACCAGACAACTCTATGTACGGTTGCTTGCTTTGGTTAAATGGGCGAACAGTGCTTCTAAAGTCGACAAATCGGCGGTATATTAAAAGTTCTATTTTGCTGTTACAATTGTAGTTTATATCTTAATGATCAAACTGTTTGTCAACAGCACATAATGGCCTTCTTGGATAAACAATCGCTGCTCTTCGTTGACACTGCTGATATGTTGGCACGCATGGCTCGAGAAACATTAGTCCATGCCAGGTTACCCAATTTCCACATTCCTGCTGCAGTGGAAGTTCTGACAACTGGAACTTACAGTCGCTTGCCAGCATGCATAAGAGTAAGTGTAACTTACCAATGTATACACAAAGAATGGTGTTACACAAATCTATTTTTTAATAGGAGAGAATCGTTCCTCCGGACCCAATCACGCCAGCAGAGAAAAGAAGCACACTTCAAAGATTGAATCAAGTTATTCAACACAGACTAGTAACAGGAAATCTGCTTCCACAGATGCGTAACTTGAAAATAGAGGCAGGGAGAGTAACATTCCTTGTCGAACAAGAATTTTCAGTGTCACTTACAGTTATGGGAGATGGTCCATCTGTACCCTGGAGATTGTTGGAATTAGAAATTTTAGTTTCTGATAGAGAGACTGGCGATGGAAAAGCATTGGTCCATCCTTTGCAAACACGATATGTTCATCAGGTATTGTTTATTCTTTGGGGGAAAAAATATATTTCTGCTCTTGTAATAATAAAATTCATTTTAACTATTAGGTAGTTCAATCAAGATTGGCAGAGAGCACAAACCCATTGTCTGAAGTTTACCACATTTTGCACTATTTTTGTCAATCGCTTCAATTGGAAGTACTATATTCTCAAACACTAAGATTGATACGAGACAGATTGGATGATCACATTCATGTAGACGAGTACACACCAGGGAAATGTCTATCTGTGTCATACTGGAGAGAGCTGACGAATAAAGATCCTCGATCTGAGTTGGGATACAAGCTTACGGTCCAAGTGGACCAGCATGATCCAGCTAGATCACTTGCAATAGTGCATGTTCCATCTCTAGGCAGTAAGGAAAGTGAAATAGCAGACAGAGCGATCAGATCGGATCAACTATCAATGGAATGTTTACTGGTGCATACAATCTATGTACGCACCAGAAGTAGGTTGTTGGATTTAAAACAGGAATTGCAATCCATGTTGAAAGATGTTGAGTGCACTTTAGCTGGTTCACCTGCAATCCTGTCTGTTCCAATTTTGCAACCTTGTTTAAGAGCAGAACACCTTTTGGTTACCGTTGATACTCACACTGGAATGCTACAGTGCCACGTACCTCAATACGAAGCGCCTTTAGTGCCTGAACTAACTGCTACCTTAAATGGTGATCACTCTCGACTGCCAACTTTGATTTCAGAACTCAGGTAATTTTTTTATTCTTTTTCCATTTTCCACTGAAAAAATAATTATCGAAACTATTCTTGAGAATCTCAATACATTCGAGAACCCGAATGTGCTCGGGAGTCCCGATATATTTGAGAATCCTGAAATTTTCGGATTCTCGCACACCTCTATTTATTGCGTATTCTAGGTTCTGGATAACGCAAAGAAGATGTGAAAAAACCCTACAACATCTCCCAGCCACTTCGCACGAACGGTTGCCAATTCTCCATCATCCTGAGCATCCAATGTCAAAAATCAGTAGACACCGTATGTTCGTTCAACTTCATCGACATCCTACAGTGATACTAATAGTAGCATTCAAAGAGAAAGAGAGCTCACCTTGTGAAATCGAATGTTCATTCTACCTTGCTGTGGTGAAGCATAGTTCTGTGGAAGATGATCCTCATGATGACAGTATTGAAACAGAGATTCCAAAGATGTATTTGAAAGTACAAACTCTAATTGAGTTTGATACTTTCGTTATAACTCATGGTCCCTTCACCAGCGTCGATAGTGGTCAGTTTAGTTTTAATTATTTTCATTTATCGACTAAAGCTGGAGTCCAACTTTATGCAAACATGTTACAGAGGCTACCGAGACAAATAGCAATAAGCGCAGGAGCACAGGACCTAGTGGGAGGACTGATACAAGCACAACATTACAGAACAGACGGTCCAAGCAGCCTGCATATTTCATTCCAGAGTTAGCGCATGTGGTTGCTCTCTGCGATGAAAGAATACCTTTTGTAACACTTGCGCAGGAGTTAACTAAGAGAGATATAGCTCATCAAGGGTTACAAGTAGAGGCAAATGCCACTGCATTGGTTCTAAAGTTGGTCCAATTACCTGCTCCTTCTAGTACAATAAGCTCTAGCTGCTCATGGCAGGCGCTTCTTAAAAGACTGCTCAGTGTATCAATTAGGGTTCAGGGCAAAGGCATGGCAAAGACCTGGATGGCTGAATTTGTGTTCCATGGCAGTCCTTTGTCTAGTAATCATCCAAAGGAACAAGGTAATTTAAATTGAATCAAGTTTCTCTAGCAAGGGAACGCATCGAAATAACACACACTTCTAGGCTCTAATATTTTCCGAGATATTCGATCAAATATGGTTCCAACTCCATATTTCGAGGGCTGTTTTCATCCCTTGAATGCGAACGATGGCCGCTAAAAAAATATGTATATCTAATCTTTTTGCAAGAATTACATCCTCCCAAAGTTTCATTAAGATCTGGAGATGTCACTTCGGAATCGTTCCTTGTAAGTGTTTTTGAACAATTTTTTATTTTTATTAGGTTTGCGGAGACCAGTATATTTTCAGTATGAGATGGGAACAGCAGATACTATGTCACGTACAGTGGATGCATTGCTCAATGATTGGGCACAAATTGTGCATTTGTACTCTCTGGTGCATGATCTAGCAGAGTACTTCAAAATGGGTAATTATAACACTCCGTTTTGTTACATATCAACTGCCAATAATTATTTTTATTTTTATGCATATCTAGAAAAATACAACTTACGGAACATGGTTAGCATAAAATCATACAACTACAGCAAGTTAGTCTTGGCATATGGTCCTAATCGTGGAGCTACTGTTACAATACAATGGAATGCGAATGATAAAGCGTTCAAACTAACTTTTGGAAAAAGTTAGTATTTTTTCACAAGTGCTACTTTATATTAACAACCGTCTGCCGTCGGAGCGGATCAATCCTGGAAGCAGACTACGTAGTATACAATAATGTGAAGTTCATTTCGAACGTAATTAGTGGTCCATTTGACGGAACGCACACGCCAAATCGGACATTTTCACCACACACACGCTCCGTCTTGCATTGCAACTTATGACTGCTCAAGTGAAAGAGACGATAAGACGGATCGTGTGTGGCGACCTTAATACGCGCCAAGACGTTCAGCGGGTATCCCAACGTAACCGACTATATTCGAAATTTTCCGACTTCCAGTATACTCCGGCAGCCGACTGTTAACGAATTGATTTTATAATAAATAACTATTCCATAATTATATAGGTCCAACAAGTACTACAACGAATGCTCACTCAATTATGAAAGAACAACTCGAAGCCCATCTAAACAGGCACAGAAACTTAGCGCAACTTATACACATTCTCCATGAAACACTCCAGCCCCTCACATCGATCAGTAAACTACCTATGATTCCACAGCTCTGTGTTTACAATTCAGTAAGAGCGTGAATTGTTTCAGTGAATTTTAATACTGTTTATGTACATATTATAATTGTATTTTTTTTTATAGCGACCCCAAGTGCCAGTACAAACTTTTACTATTATGCCACAGTGCGTAACCTTGGTGAGAATTGCATATCAGGGTATGTACTGTTTAGAGTTGCGCTTACGTGGAGGTGGTCTAGTGAGCCTAAGGGATGGAGCATACAGTCGCTTCGATAGAAGTTATGTTGTCGATGAATTCACACCCACGCAAGGACTGAAGGTGAGAAATTTGGATTTCCCACGACATTGACCAGCATCTTCACATTTCAAATATTAACCCTCATCCGTCCCTCGCGTCAATTTCACACATTTTTCACCATCATTTTGCTATTTGTAGAACAATTGATTTAAAACTTCGTGACTTTTATATTTTTAACATTATATCATATTAATTATTTTCATTTAATTTGATGTTTTACCATTGTGCCAATTCGCACACGATGGGGCACATTAAGTGGCGAAAACGAGGGATGGACGAGGGTTAAACTTATTGCTGTACGACACGTCTGGTAATTAATAACATGTTTGCAGGCGTTCCTGTCTAAATACGTAGACGAAAGTGCAGTGTTCCGCAGAAGGTCACAATCTGAAGATGACAATCCTCCTTCTCCTGTAACAATGGACAGTGATGGAGGTAGTGGAAGTGGGAATGTAGGTTTTTTAAGTCACCACAGAAGCGGACCACAATCACCTGCGCAGCAGAGAGATGGTTTACGGTTCCATCCACCACTCACTCCACCTTCTGGTAGCAATCCTCACACGCCAGCTAGTCCACACACTACCAATATATCACAGGTATTTTTTTAGTTATCATACATTTAACATCCGAATTTTATCTAGTCAATTACAGATATACTTTTTTTTTAGACGAACCAACATCAGAGTTTCGGAAGCAGTCCAGCCACCTCTTTCAACCTAGCCTCTCCACCATCTCTCCCACCCAACACACCTAATATGTTACCACACCCTTCGCCAGGCTCTGGACTGGTTGCAAACAGTCCCTTAAATCCAATGCATGTTCCCAGCCCTGCTGGCTTAATGCCTACATCTTCTCCTGGGCCGTGCAGCAGCGTTCAGGTTGGGCATTCGCCTGCAGGGTCCTTCATGCAAACTGGTAAGAGGTAGAAATTAGAAACAGCAATATATTTGCGCTCGACTATTCAATGTTATATCACTGTGTATTAAAATTCACGTGTAATTTACATACAAGAATATTCGTGAAATTAAATACACGGGTACCCGTTTATTACACGTGAAATAGGGACCTCTAGTAGAAACGAATTTGAGGCTGGGGTCCAATATGTTTTTTGATATGAATTATTTATTTAGGGCACATAGATGGCAGTCCCTTTCCATCTTCGCAGAGCATGGCATCGCCAGCTGCTTCTAACTGGCCAGGCTCACCCAACGTACCTAGACCCTCTCCAGCACGCCCAGCCCAGAGTCCAGGACATGCTGCACTACACAGTCCGCAGGCTTCGGACTACAAAACAGGGACACATATTCCTAGAGTTCTTCCACAGCGATCCTGGGCCGGCGCAGTGCCTACCTTGCTCACCCACGAGGCCTTGGAACTGCTCTCTTGCCCCTCTCCGCATCCCTCGGGACTTCCGGGCCCGGATCTATCGCCGCTGGAAAGATTCTTGGGGTGCATTTATATGCGCAGACAGTTCCAACGATTCATACAAACAGACGACTGCGTAAGTTGCTAATTTTTCAATGAAAATGAAACGAAATGAAAACTTTTCATAGGTACATAAGGTATAGATTAATTTGTAATTGATTTGACAGCTAACAGCGATAAATAGTACGGAACCAGGAGTTGTACAGTTCAAAGTAGACAGCCTGCAGTGTCGAGTTGGCCTGAATCCGCAACACCTGCAATCACTTCATATAAAAGTGCAGCCACTTCCTGAACATAAGGATCAATGGACTCTGGAAGAGTTACAAGTAACTTTTTAGTGAATTGTGTATTGTATTTGATTTGTATTTGATTGATATTTCTATGCGTGATTTCTTTTGGCAGATTATAGAGAAATTCTTTGATACTCGAGCTGCAGCACCCCCATATAAGCCAAATACTCTCTCTGGATTTGGTAGGATGTTGAACGTTCCATATAACGTTCTCAAAGATTTTGTGCAAATAATGAAACTGGAGCTGGTACCTGGGTTAGTACAACAACAACAGCTTAAATGGAACGTACAATGGTGTTTAAGGATTCCTCCTTCAGGCACACCGATTGTGCCAACCGGCATGGCGGCAGTGCTCGTTTGTAGAAATAAAATCCTGTTTTTCGTAAGTGTATTTTCTTGTTATAAAGAAAAATATTAAATATTTAAATATTTATTATTTAATGTAATTTAATTTGAGATTAATTTATATTGCAGTTACAAATAACTAGAATTGGATTACCATACCAAGGAGAGACACCCTCGTTAGTTTTACCATTAGTTTACGATGTTAACACGAATGTAACGCAATTGGCAGAGAAGAGAGATCCTAGTCCAGCTTCGGCGATGGCTGCAGCGTCTCTACAATTAAAGAGGTTTGCAGAGTACGGTGCAAACCAATCCGAATGTTCGCTTTTCCCTGCAGTCAGAGACTTGCTGGCTAATTTGACGCTGCCGTCGGAGCCACCTACGGTTATGTCTCAGGTAAAAAGTGCTTATAATATATTGCTCAACAAACTTTTCGTGAAAAATTTTTTTTTTCATCACCCTTAATTTTAAAAAATTTCAATTCCGGAAGGAATATCGAATTTTCAAATTTGGAAATTTTTGCGCTTTAACCGTAAAAGTAATTCGAATGTTTTTTGCGTAGAACAATTCTATTGATTCTCTCGATCACAATAACTTTAAACGATAACGTTATAAACATTTAAATATATTTAAGCTATGTTTAAAGAGAGCGTAACACCTTTAAAACACCAGTTTTCTTCTTCAATTAAACTCTAACATGTTTGAATGTTTATAATATTATCAAAAGTATGTCGGGAGAGTCTACAGAATCATGCTACACAAGAAGCAGGTGAAAAATCGTGAAAAATCAGTCCTCAGACGGAACAAAATTGTTGTAGGTGGTTCAGTCACCAGCTGGTGGACAAGTGACCCCAACTCAACAGATTCAAAGTCCTGCGATGCAGTTGCATTCCCCCATGGCTGGAAATCAAGGTCCTCCGCAAGGACCCTATGGGATCCAGGGTATGCCACCCATGGGAATAATGGGTGGACCACCTCAATAGGACCTACTTTACTCTCCTGGCCCCCTCTGTCTACCAAATCAGTCGTCCTGGATCAACTGAATCGCATTTTGGGGAATTTTAGGAGAGTAGTTCTCGAGAACGTGTTCTTAAGAGACATTGCAATTGTAAAAAGTAGAATAGTTGAAATTTGTTTATAAAACATGTACACACAATAACAGAAACAGCGTTCAAGTATAATTTAAGGATAGAAGGATTTCACTGGGACTATAATATACGAAATTAATGAAATGTACATTTAATCCATCTATCCTTTAATTATTTAATACTATTAAAAACTCTGTACTTTATTTAATGTTAGAGAGACCACAAGAAATTCTACAATGTATATTTTTTCAGAGTACAAATTTTCCATTATGTGAGTGAAATAGATATTTGAAAATTCGCCAGACATATAGACATTCTTCTAACTGTCGTGTAACTAATTACTTTTAACTTCTCGATTATTGTCTTGTATGTTTAATATTAGTTTTTCGATAGTTAATTCTTAGTTTGACAAATTTAAACAACTTGTATATCTATAATATGATAACTAGAAAATATTTTTATATTGTAAGTAACAACTGTGATACTAGTTGAGACGTAGAGTAAATAAATTCTATAATTAAATTAAGATCGTAAAATTGATTAATCAATTTCAGAAAATACAACTTTTAGGTCATCAAAGCTTTGTGGGAGCTTTTCTCGCGAATTCGAACTCGAAGATTGATTGGTAATACTAAAAAATTGTTTCAGACAACAGTTGAACGTAAGCGGCTTATTACTTTTTTTTTAACTACAAGCTACATCGATCAAAGTACTCAAATATGTATGTATGATTCCATTAAAAAAAAAAACACTGTTGACCTGCAGTTGACCTGTTGTCTCTTGAAATTATTCAACTTTTGTTTGAAACATTTGTCATCGTTTCGTTTATTATTATTTCTATCAATAATATTATTTATAGTACAATTATATACAATTTATATGATAAAACGTGTTCATTTATTACCCCAATGATTTTCCTTTTTATCAAATTATCTTCTCCTTTTGTTAAGATTTTTTTTAGTGATAAAATTACAATTTTTAATCATAGAATATTTTTATATAAATGTTTTAGTAATAATGATTATTTTTATATAAGAACATGCAGTTTTTTAGAACGATTGAGGGAATTTATAAAAGAATTCGCTGTTTAAAAATAATACAAAATTTTTATCTTCTTACACTTTGGAAAACGGTACAAGTTCATATACAAATCTCAATTCTTGTACAAAACGTTCAACTATATTCTATCTATGCACACTAATACAATACACTAAATAAATTGTAATAAAATAATGCAATACAATATATATTGAAGTATCCGTTTCAATTTGTTCTATCGCTTAATTATCTTTACGCTTTAACTAGTTTAAATATATACAAAGTGGTTCAACGCCGACTCATATAGTTCTGTCTGTCGCGTCTTAAATTTGGTTTTGTACTGATTCGTAGGACGTAGTAATTTTTAATTCTCAAAATCGATTAAACTCATAAATAATTTTTAAACAGAAAACAAAGAATAATTCAACAAAAACCACTCGTTTCTTAACTCCAACGTTTTTGCTATTACTTCAAAGCAATTTCAATTAGTATAATAAGCAATAACAAAGATGTCGGAACTATATCTCTGAGATAGAAATAAAATAAAGAATTCTTAATTACGTTAACAATTAATTTTAAGAATGTTACAGTGACAAGTAGATTGGGTATGAATAGTAAATGTCGAACAGATCCTGGGCTAGTTTCAAGCAAGCGTAAACCAATTCACTTCTATGGTGCCATGAAGATGTGAGGAGAGTTCGTTGTTAGTGTATCTGGTCAACAGCAGCACCAACAAGTTAAAACTGCAAACGAAAACGTTTTGGACGCCCGGTGTGAATTGACAGTGTTCTTTTCACCGATTTATATATCACTATTAGTATAATCATAAAACTTTCTGAAGTCCTTAAAAAAATTTGAACCCTTTCCTTGATATTCATCAAAGAAATTTCCCTACCGAAAAGGAACTGCTTTGGAATGAAATTATTTCATGCTCAGGCACTTAGGTTCGTTAGTTTTATACAGGGTGTATTCTCTGGCATTGGTTGCTATTTTTCAATGCAAGTTAGTCTTTAGTTATATTTCAGAAAATACGAAAATATAAAAAATCAGGTGCACACCCAACTGGCTAGTCCTTCAAGTACAACATAATTTATTTAGAACGTTTTTTTTGTACGAACAGTAGGATACGAATTATCTGAGATAACATTTTAAAAATCGTTAAGGCAATTTTCATGCAAACTCTACTGGAAAATTAAAGGAATTGAAACGCGCAACGCCTTCTAAGTCTTACTTGAAAAAGCAAACACCGTCTCCGTCGCTGTTCACCAGGCCTGTCTCGACGATGACACGTCGATGCAAGCTAAAAGAACGTTTTTCTCGTTTTATCAAATTTCTCGACGAAATTTCTCTACAGTCTTTCTAGACATGTCGTCTGCCACTAGAAAGGTTTGCTTTCGTTGAATTTTCCGCCAAATCTTTGGCGGGAGATTTGAAACCGTTTGCTCGAATACGCCGGGGAAACTTTGTTTTACTGATTGAGATGCGTTAAGTGAGAAGAGGAAGCCTACCATGTTGGGGCCTCCAGTAACAGCAGGCTAGGTGTAGGGCTAAAATAATCACGAGGATTTCGACAAATGCCAGTCCTGCTCCCACGCCGATTGCAATCGCTGCGTTTTCTTCTACTGTCCTCACTATTGCTTCGTAGCAACCCTAAAATATTCATAATATCGATACAAAATTGATACAACCCTACTGTTGCAATCTGAGTTAGGTCTCTATGAAGTGATGTCTCATTGATTTGTATCTTAAAATTTTTCCTTTTTAACGACATGTAAAAATTCAGAAAAAAAATGCCACAGATATATCAGATACCCAAATACATATTCTGAAATTCGTTTTTTTATTTCTATGTTGAAAATTTTGATTATGAAAGTTAATTTTAAGTTAAAGTGTTTATATGCTACATCGACTCAACCAATTAAATCTGTCGTATACGTTACAGACCTGTTTGTAGTAAGAATTACTGGAAGTGGGACTCATAGGGCAGGAAGGATCCATCAAAGCATTGTTTTCCTTTATACAACATGCTTCAGGAACAATCTTATCTGTAGTTGTCCAGTTTATGCTCTCTCGGAAGTCTGTGTAGCTCTCCACTCCGCAACAATGAAGCTAAAAGTTAAAAGCAACATAAAAACACACGTCACAAGTTCATAACACCGGAAGAGGCTAAACCTATTATTCTATTTATGCCTATGAATCTTTCATACTAATCTCTCATGCGTTTCATTCCTCCCACACGCTCATTTGATTAATCAATTAATGAAGTCCTTAATAACCTGACTCATTAGGCCATCCCAAAAGACTGTAACTGTTTCTGTTTTGTCAATGTTGCTAGCGTAGTACTTAATCGTAGACTTGAGAAGACTTTGTGTACCCTTCTCCGCCTGGAACAATCCCAGTAAGGAGGATATTGAATAAAATATTGTTTATTCGAAATATTAGAATCTGCATTTGAGCAAAAATGACTTACATCTCCTTTCAGCCCAAAGGCTAAACCCACTACGATACATTCGAGGACCACAACCAGTAATATCAGGCCACCGTACTGCAAAATTAAAGTTACTTTTATAGTGTGAGAAAATAGGTGACTTTGAAGACTATTTCAGAATACTTACAAAACAGAGCAGACATCTTGATTCGAACATTGCTCCACAGTACCCTAGGAAACTGATTAAGAAAGTCAGTGCTCCTGCTACAATTAGGATGTATGATATCACTCTGATGACATCTGCATCTGTTTTACTCTAGAAAAAAATCAGTGTGATTGCATTTCATATAAAATTAATGTACAGAATTTTGCAAGTATTTTCCTATTTTAAACTTTTCTATTTCTAAAACTGAAATTATTTTTGTTTAGATACACCCTCAACTACAAAATATAAAAATTTGTTTAAATTGCTATATTGAAATTAATAAACAAATTTGAAATGAATATTTAAATACATTGATTTTTTGTATACGATTTTATGCAAAGTTATATTTTTGCAGGCGAATTTAGGAGAAATAAAATTGTATTTTAATTAAATTAAAAATAAAATAATATAGTGTTAAAATTAATGTAAAATAATGTTCAAATTAATTGAATAATACAATAGAAAAATTAATGCAGAAATTAGAATTAAATAGAACTTACTAGAATATAAAATAATCATTCTAATCAATTTTCTAGGAAATGTTTATTTGCAAAGACGAAAATTTACCAGTATATCTGCAGATTGGTCGAGTTTGCCTACGAGTTCAGCAAAAGAATTGCTGTCGGCAAATAGCCAGATTCCAAGAGCTAACGCAGCTCCTCCGGCCACCTGCGAAACAAATGTGCTTAATTTTCTTGTTTTTTTTTAAACCAAGTTTTTGTTAAACACCGCCCGACAAACTTTAATTTCTATTTCTTACATTACTTGAGAAAACCATTTCTCTTTATCATTCGCAGCTTTTTGAAAAATTGAATTTCGTGTCAAAAATAAAATTTAAAATCAAATATTTCTAATTTAGAATATCCTGACGGTTTTACTGATAAACACCGTGACAATAAAACTAATTTTCTTTTCAAGATTTTGTTACCCCTGACGTTAACAATTAGCGCTGGAACATTCATTGAATTATTAGAAATTAAAAAATTTAATCGAATATTTTCAATGGAAAAAACCTTTTGGTTTTTACGGATATTTGCTTTGAAATTCGAGTCGTTTCGTAGTTTGAAGTTTAGCGCAAAATTCAAATTTGAATATTTTCACGCTATAGCTGAGAACAGTGCAGTGCAAAGAAAACGCAGCACGTTATCATTGTGTTAAAAACCTGATCTAATTGACACATAATTAATACAAGGATACGAACACCGTAACAAGGACATCATTGTTCAAATTCTATATTTTAAAGTAAAATTACAAGTTATGCATCCTGCACCGCGTCCGTTCTACCTAGCTTGCTAACTAAACAGTAGTTTCTCCTTCGTCAGGAGAAAATTGACTGATTAAAACACTTTCATATATTCGTTATACGCATACTTACGAAGAAAACGAAATTAAAGAAACACAGGAAGTATTTGGCACACTGTGATGCGCACGCCATTTTGCTTTCGTTCGCTTGTCTTCCACCTGTGACAAAACAAAAAATGTTTATTAACACCAATAAATGAGACAATTATTTCTTTATTGCCTGCAGAAACAAAACAAAAGAGGAAATAATTAAAATGAGAACCAAGAGAGGACCAATTGAGTCTACCAATTTTCAAAAACCATGTTCATCATTTTATTATCGCATAAATTAAGTTCCCTCGGTTCTACTGTATCGAGAATTAAACAAGTAAACATATTCCAAACTGTATCGTGTTTGGTATCATATCGATCAGGAAAGTGTTACGAATATGTTGGCCAAAGTTTCATGCAAACATCGTTAAAATCGAAAAACTATGATACTGAATTATCTGAATTGTCTAGTCGATCTCCGTTATAGTTTTCAAGAAAACTGCTTCTAACTTTTTATGCGAACCACCCTGTAGATAGAATCGCTGCATCACAGCTGAGAAATAAAACGTGCCTGTTTGAAATTTCATTTCATTTGACAATCGGTGAGGAGTTAATTGTCATTTGTACTCGGCTAGATTTCGCTGTGTCAAGTATAGCGCAGTGTCTGGCAACGACTTTTCGATAGCCCAACCGATTCGCCTGGAAATTCTTTATATTCAATGGCATCGATGATGCACTCTTACTTAATCTTTTATTAAAGATTGTAAATAGATTTTTGTGAAGGCGCACTACATACCGTCAATTAAACCATAAATACAGTTCAAATTATATCGTGCTTAGTCATTTTAATCAGAAAATGCCATAAATAAGTTGGCGAAAGTCTCACAAAAAGATAATTAAAAATAAAGAAATTCATTTTAATAAAAGTGAAGACGTCGTTCTTTAAAACGAGCCTAGGTAAATCCTCCATTGATTATTTTCCACGAGATTACAACACATTGAATATCAACAACTTTCCAGCAAGATGTAGTAATCTAATTTGAATAGTCAGCAAAAACGCATCGATTCGATGCAATTGCGACCGACAAAAAGGTGCAACTTACAAAAAGGTGTCGAAAGTAGAGAATTCGTCATTCCTCCGTTTCCCATGAAATTGTTGAACGATTGCAAAAGTCCGCGTCCGATTTTCAGAGACCTCAAGACCATTTTTTGAAGGAAAACCGCCGCAGTTCTTACCGATAAAGTAATTCACCAGCTTGTACAACGTTTCGAGACAATTGTAAAAATACTTTTTACTATATAATTAATTGTAGAACTTGTTAATTTTAACCCTTCTATTTTATTTTCCAATAGAACTTTTACAATCATCTAACACAGGGCTTCCCAAAGTTTCACGTAGATGGGCCAAATTGTAAATTCCAAAACATTTACTGGACCAAAAAAAAAAAAGTTAGGCATAAGGGAAGGATTTATGCTAATTTTATAATATGATCGTTCTTTACTTATGACAGTAATTACTTTCTATTACCAATTGTTTATTAACACATTTAAAAATTACAATTCGCAGGCCGCATTTCTAGAAGAACAATTTTTCGCCTAAGATTCATCGATTTTTTAGCACGAATGAAATTCTTCGAGTTTGCACATGTTTTCCTGCGCTCGCGTGTTCTCAAGCATGCGAACGGTGTCTCTAGCCGTATGTAACTTGCCCGAGACGCAATATATAAATTATACAGTCGCCAGGCGCAAGGACGGATTATGAGAGACGTTAGGCGGAAGAAGAAACCGGATTGTTAATTGTATGTAGCCGTGGAAGACAATCCGAGAACGCAAGGCACGAGGTCTCCGGTATTGAAAGTCTCCCGGCGCACGGTTTTCTCGCTGTCGACGATCATTTCAAACACATTTGCATCGTGATTGCCCTCCTCAGACGCAGCCAACGATGAAATCTTGCCGTAACACGCTGCCCCTAATCAATTCTAACTCCTTCTTTACGTGATCCCCATACATTCTGACACGCTCAACGCGAATTTGAAAGTCCGAAATCGAATTTTCAAATTTCGGAATTTCTCCCGCGCTAACTATGTAGAAGCTAGTTGCATTTTCCTTGCGTAAGGTAGTTGTTTCAGTAGCCAGCCACGTAAGGCCAGGAGTCGGTCATCTTAGGTGTTGTTATTATTAATGTACTACTTTCTAAATGTTTTACTTGGGGACGTCACGCTACATACTTAACGCGAGGGAATAGCTAGAGCATTGAGCTCCTTGAAATACTTAACAGTATGTTAGCGAATATTTTTATTTTTAAACAATTCGTCTCTAATGGTGTGGAAAGAGTCCACCAGAAATCGATAATCCAATTTTTTCTTTGCCATTATCCTCTTGAAATTTATTAATTTGTTATTTGATCGAGCGATTTATTAATTTAGAATTTGATCGAGCGATTTATTAACTGATATTTTCATGGAATTGGCTTTACAAAATCGTAGGATAACTGCATAACAAACTTAATAGTGAGATAGATTACTATCTGAGGAAGAGAACAGCAAGGTAGCAATTGTATTCATTATTCATTACATGGGAATACCTCAGCCATGTTTGCACCGAGTTAATTTTTATTCTGAATGCAATATCACAGCAAAAAGATACATTGGCTTAGAATAATAATAGATCTCTATCATGAAAAAACATTCTGTTTTTGACGTGTCCTCGTTCTAAATGAATTGTTACTATCTTCTTTTGATGCGACTAAATACCTGTATATATAACATTCATTCTAATGTATTTTGTCTCATATCACGATTTATTTATTCATTTTCTTATTTATTAATTTTTATTGTAGGCATACAATCTGACACTATAATCTGATAATTTCATTTCACATACTGCTTTACATTTTTATTTATTTATAATATTTAACAATTTTAAAAATTCGAAAGAATTACAATCAAATTAAGTAAAATGTAATTTCATTATAATGTTTGTTCCGTTAACTTCAGAAAAATTCTTGAATATCAAAGATGCATGCGAATTTCAATGCAACAGAATATTATCTTAAGCAAATGCACTTATTGTGAAATTAATACAATAATGAAACGTTAAATTTTGCAAATTGTTTTTTTTTTGTTGCAAAATTCATATTTTAAGGATTCATGAATGCAGCGGTTAACTCGGTCAACCGTTTTAAGTTCTACAAATTCTAATGAAATTCGGTTTAAACAAGGATGTTATAACAGAACATTGATTTTTAAAGATGGATGAAGTATTATGCTACGTGTCAAATAAAAAAAATTTCCATATTTTGATTTGTATCAACCCAAATATCGAGAGGGTTAATTACCGTTGCAGCCAAATCGTGTGGTTACGTTGGTGCAGCTCAAGTTCAGTTTGCGTAGGGTGTATTCTTAACAAACAAGAATTCGGCCTAATTCGCCCAATTCTCGATGCTCTTTGTCGCTCGCCCACGATAATTCCACCGACAAATATGTCTTAATTAAGCAACTGGAGCATAGCGAAGGCGTTCTCCGACAACGACAAGCTACGTTTGCTCCGAAGAAACATTTCGTTCGAATATATCAACCGCTCTAATTTAGTTTAATTTCGTCTTGCACTCTCGTTGCACTTACAATGTATTTCCTTGCATAATGCAGTGCATACAGTTCGAGATACTTTAACTAATAAAATAGGCTACTGATAAGTCGTGAAACCACTGAATTCTCTATAAGTTTAATCCCGCGATTTTATTAATATATATGTCTAAGGAAATGGAGGCAATGGGGAAATAATAGTTAAACGGCTGTAAGTGACTGCATGATTTGATGTCACTTGTATTTTTATGGTGGTGGCCTCCGTGCGAAGGTCAGCGAGTTTCTTTTTTAATTAGTCAATACAGTTTTTAATCGTCTACAAAAATAGTCCCAGAGTAATTTATAGCTAAAAATTATTAGTTCAAAAGACATTAAGTGCACTCAAAATTAGAAAACCTTCCAGTCCCATGAAAAATATACAGGGTGATCCATTCGAGTGGATACCATTAGCGAATATCCACTCAACTGCTGGTAATATTAAAAAATGTTTCAGACAAAAATTGTATAATTTTGAAAGGAGCATAGTTAGACGCGAGCACTTTTTTCGCGAATAAATACGCGGAGGATATACGAAGGTCAACGGTATATTTTTAATGGAATCATAGATGTTATAATGCACAGGATCATGCAGCTTATAATTCTGTACAAAACAGTACTATGCTACTCATGGCTAAAAACCACAATTAGATCAAGAGATATTTCAATTCAACTGCCAAGTACTATACTATTTCCAGATTCGAATTTATCCTGAATTATGTGGTAGAGAATTGAGAACCGCATCGACTCAGAAATGCAAGATTTCTCGATTAAAAGAAATGTATACGGGGTGTACAATTTAAATTAATAAAAAAAAAAAAAATCGTGACACAAAGCGTGCAGCCAGAAAAATAGGCGTAACCTCAAGACAATATCGAAACGGTATCGCAATCCCCCTTAGTTCCGTAGGTAAAATCCGCAAAAAGCTTCGTTCAGATCGTTTTCTCGGATGCAACGGTGCATTCGACTGCACTCGAGCGTTCTGTCGGCGACGAAAAAAAAAAAAGACGCAGAATTCGTTTCGAAGGACTCGCGTCCACGACGCCGGTTTTCTCGCGTGAATGCATTCTGAGCTTGCACGGCGTGCATTATGCAACGAGCACGCGATACATTTACGGGTACCGTCAATTGCGTCACCGTCGAAAGTTGTCAAACTCGTTGAACCGCTGAAATTGAACGGATTAAACGGCGAACAAATGCTGTGGTTAATATCGCCAGTTAATATTTCGCCCGTTTCAGCGGCAACTTTCCAAAAAGTCTGCGCGGAAAAGGTCTCTGGAAAGAAGTCGCATCGGGTACCGGAAAACTGCGAACTGGTCGTTACGCACGATCGCGCGTAAAATAAGCGGATTGTCGACTTTATATTCCTTCCTGATGCAAGTCCGGTCCAATATATAATTTTACGTCGATTTTCCTTATTGTTGCTCAACAGAGTACCATTTTGTGTTTCGCTTGAAATCGATCCTTTGTTAATAATACCAACGACACGAAATATTCGATCAAACTCGCGAATAAGATTGTTGAATGAATTATTTTAATCGTGCATTGAGTAGGAAAGGTATTGTTTCAGGTTATAACTCCGTTACCAGCGCAGTCACAGAAGAATGTCAAAAGGAGAAAGAGTTAAAAGAGTACTACATCCGTAAGGACTTTCAACAATTCCATTATTGTTTCTCTCATAATTCTACGTAAAAAAGTATTGTAAAGTATTATATATAAAAAAAATCATTAGACGATGCTTGTAACTACGAAACTAGCCGTAATAAAAATTTGGAAGAAATTGCACATATACTGTTGCAACTATACTACAACACCCTTACATTAATATTTTATACGGACAAGGATTTGTCTATCAAAAATTGTGTTCACGTAGAACGTGTTCGAGGATATTTGAATCTTCACTGTTTCATAACTAGCCGTAATAGAAATTTGAAAAAATTACACACGTACTGTTACACTTGTACCACGACTGTGCACTGAATCAGTATTACTTTACAAACTGTACAGTGGACAGTTAAAGAGCTAAAACGGACGTTCGCAACGAGACCGCGATGTAACTCGGCCAAATAGCTTCCTGATTATTTCGTGAGCCGCTCAGCTGATTTCCTCTTTCTCCTGCAGTGATCGTCTCGTCCCTCGATGTCACCCAGATCACCGACAGCTTCTCATGGCTGCTCATTACTCTTATAGGAATGATAAGGCATCCCAGTCACCGTCAGTAATTATTATCATAACTACAATAAACTCTAAGAGCGATTTCTGGTTGGTACACCTTATCAATCCACGAGCGTGTAGTATAATTAGAGTACAATATGTGTACGTATTTTCTTTCAAACTTTTATTACAATTAGTTCAGAAGTAATGGGCAATTTTGAATTTTTAAGATTTTTTTTTTTAAATATTATGAAATAAGGATTTGTAATTATCACAGAAATGGTAAATTTTAGGATAAACGCGCCTCGGTAACTTTTTGTTCAGAATTTACGATTCTATTGAAATCGGGAATAAAAGATAAGTCATTCCATTTTAATTGCTTTAAATCGTGTCATTTTTATTTGAAATATTTTCGCGTATTGTTTAAAATAACGAAGAATATTTCATATACACACTGTACATATATGTAACGATCTTTTTTCGAATTTTTATCACGATTGGAATAGAAATCGTCACCGCTCGCGTGTCAGACAAAAAAGAAGAAACAGGGGATGCTTCAGTAAAATCGATTTGTATTGGTTTCGTGTTTGCCGGATGTCGTGTTTGGTGCGTTGATCTCCCTGGCGACAGTGCCGATGTTCTGAGAAGCCCGCTTTATTCGCGAGCAAAGCTTGGACAGCGATGTCATGTTACATTACCCGTTGCATTACATTCGCGTCTGTATCCGGCTTAAGGGGCTGCCCTATTCCAGAAGACTAACTTTCAAAATGTTTCACCGACAAACTAAAAATCCCATTACCCTCATACGTTGATACAGATTTTCTATGAGAACTTGTCCAGTGAACGGACGCTTAAGCTAAATGTTCTACCTAATACCGGCAAATCGTTATTTAACACTTGGTTTACGGAGTGCTAAAAGTGACCAATCTGAATTATTTTATAAAAATATCAAGTATATATTCATCCAGATTTTTAGCAGCTGTTACCATAATTTATCACACTATCAATGTTGAACTCGTCATTTTGACAAGATCCCGTAAATCTAGTGTTAATTACCTGGCAATTTCTATAAAGTTGTGTCATTGTTAGGGTCTTCCATTTAACGACATTGTTAATTTTGATGAAATTTACAAAACATATTTTTCAAATAGGATTTTATTATTTCTGCGATTACTTCTGCGACCAACTGTGGTAATATTTTGAAAGAATTATAGCTGCCACATCCCCTATTGCAAGTTTGAAGAAATAGGTGTGGGCTGGACAGCCACTGTGACTTTACCTATCCCTTTTTCGCAAAATAGATAACCGCAATCAGATAGTGTGAAAACAGGTTGAGTCACTTAACCGTACACCTAAATTTACTCAGAAATTTGTCCTCCACAAAGAACTGTTACGCAGGAAAATGTTTTGATATCGATCGCGGCATAAATTGTGTTAATTAATTTTTTTAACGTGTCGACATTGTGGATCTTATATAATTTCACTGAATCGAATGGCTCAAGGTTTCAAACTTCGTATCTATCTATCGCCGCAACATTTCTAGGAAATCTGTTGGTCACAACTTTCACTTTTTCAGAGTAAATTAAGTGTTCCGACATAATTAAAACTTGTTCCTACTTTCGAGGAAGTAAGAATTTCTTGTTTACACAAAAATGTACGGATTAAAAGTTTCAGTTAATCCAACACATTTTACGACAGCAACAGCTTTGAACAGTTAGTTTGAAAAGCGTTAATTTATACTGTTCGTTGAATAATCATTATACCAGAAGACTATACAATAAATAAAACTGAAGTATTATAACAGTAATATTGATTGACAAAACATGATGTACCGGTCAACTTAATTTTATCCTCAACTAAACACGTTATGTACACAAATATAATCAAAATACGTTGAAATATCTTGTACAATTGTATTTGCTATAATCACACTTATTAATTTTATTATGCAAGTGTTGAAAATACGTAACATTTAATGTAATTATAGATGTAATAAAGCAGTAAATAAAGTTTCCTATTTAATTATAATTGATATATTCAATTTTCAATATGTAAATTGAATTCATGATTTTTATGAATTTCATAGCCGTGATTTGTTCGTTAATGACCAACAAAAAGTTAATGTCCAACCCGAAATAATTGAATATAGAGAGAAATTAATTAAATCGCTGATTGATTTATTCGACGCTATCAAATTCTAACGGCATGCAGGATGCACAGTGATTGGCTGTCGCATCGCGATACAGCGATTCGAAAACCGGCCGGGTCTTAATTGCTTTATTGCCATTAACGTAGAGAAGCGGGATTTCTAGACGTACAGCTGCGAGCAGCATGCGTTACGACTATACTCGGACCTTTTGAGAATTTTTCGACAAAAAACGGGCACCAGGGATCCCAGAACAATTCACGGGAACCGGCACAGTGCCGTTTAGAATGATTTTGTACTTTGTCCCCGTTTCGAAAAGCCCAATATGCGTACGCCCTCAATCCTCTTTTGGCGATTGCTATACAGTAGATTTAACAATTTTTTTTAAACTTAATAAATCAAGGAATTTGAAATGACTTTGGGAATCGCCCCTTTCAAGGAATAGTTTTGGGACACCATGTATATGTACACAACTAACATAATAACTCAGTAATTGAACGACGATTTTGATACTCTGGGTCAAGATATACCCGGACTCCGCCGTCGGAGGGTTGATCGACTGAGATTGACCCAGTTTCGTTCGTCGTTGTTTGGTAAGAACAACAAACCTAGCTGAAGAAAATTAAACCGTTTCGCAAGGTAAAGATAATTTTTACAGACTGATTATCGGGTGCCGCAACTAGAAGAGGTTACAATCGGCGAAGAAGAATCGGTGGTTCTGTGATGTGGCAGCGTTTCCATAACGACAGATTGTATGCACTTTGAGGGACGTCAATGCCCTCGTTGCTTTACATGTTCCGAGCCGCGACGAACAAAAACATTTCCACGAGGGGTAGTTTCCCTCGTCCCGAAATGACTAACACGGTTGCACACCCGCGCATCCTTCCCTCTGCTCAAAATAATAAGAAACTGACCCAGTTTATTCCATCGCTTTTCAACGTACAGTGACGTCTCGTGTGTGTATATGAAAAGTTCGTGGCCGAAATGAGAATATTCTAATAAAATTACACTTTATTTCAATTTTAACTGTTTGAAGTTAATGTAAAAATAATTTCTATGATTGGTTAGAAAATTTATTCGAATTAGTCAACAAATTACGAAACCAAAATTGATAATGACACGTAGAAAATTGTATGAGCAGAGTCTCTGTGCTTCACGAATGTCGCAAATGTATAGCACTTCCGACTATGTATACAAACGTATTACAAAGTTTTGAACTTATTTCTATAGAGTACGCATATCGGTGTCGACTATTCATTAAATAAGGAGTCTCGACCCTGATTCATACACTCCCATCTAAAAGTGAATCATCCGACACTAACATCAATAAAGATATAATGAACAGAAAAGATATTTTTCTTAGCTTCTAAAACAAAATGCACCAAATTCATTTTTTTTATTTTTATGAATTTTGATAGTAAATATCGTAGTATTTTCTAAATGTTCGATACTAAATTTTCTAATGAGATATTTCTAACTTATTTATTTATATCTATTTTTATTTATCCTAAATGAAGAATTAATTGACTTTGACAAATTTTCTAAATGTCTAATAAATAATCGAAAGACCTTCCAAATTTAAGTCCTAAGACAAAAAGATCTTAAAATCTGAACTAAGAATTTAAATGAATGTCTCTTATCGAAAGACTCTTCGTAACCTAAAATTATCTTTTAGGGTCCTCAAGCTTTCTAAACGCTATGGCCCAGTATGTACATAGATAGTCCCCGTAAAGATACGGTAAAATCAATAGAAGTGCACACTGAGCATAAAACTCAGAATATATAAAATATCAGTGCACTTGAACAATGACATTGATTGTTAGTGATAGTGCCGCAGGAATTTCTTTCAAAATAAAATATAACGTAGTAGGTATACGCGTGTAAAATTAGGACATGTGGTATATATAAAATTAAATCGTCACTTCGATGATTTCATATCTCCTTAGATAATATAAATCTATAAACTTTTCAATTTTCCGCTTTCATGAATTTTGATTTCAGAAACTCCTTGTTAGATTAAATCGACATTTTATTATATCAGAGAAGGCCTGTTGTTACAATATTTCATTGAATTCAAATATTAATTTTGTAATATTGAAAATGGAAACTTAATATTACACACCAAATCTTATTTAAACGATAATTTACCATTAGACTCTGTTTACAATTATACATCGTATATGAATATTTAAAAGTGTTGAATTTTTAAATAGAAATTTAAAAAAAATCGTACAACCAAAAAATTTGTATTTCTTCTTTACGTGATTTTTTTATCTAAGACAGTTCAATTGGTGGGTTATTTAAAGTCTCTATTTAAATCTAAGAAATCTGTTTTAGAATTTTTTAAATTTACATAAAATAAATAATTTTTATTTTTGTTGTATTGTTTCATTAATAAATTAATCGAAAAATTGTGAGAAAAATATGTGAATCATATTTCTTTAGCATTTTCGTATTTTTGAATCATTAATATTCGGTACTTCGTAAATTATATTCGTTGTCCCTTAAAAGTAAACAAATTTCATTTAGAATCAATAAATCGGTTAATGCATATAAATTTGTACTAGATCTTCAGTGTATGTAGTAATCGTGACACAAAAATCTAATTCTTCAAGCCGTAAATCATCCGTTGCTGTAACTCTTATCAAGCAAAGGGAAAAGCAGGTGTGGAGGGAGGGGGGATATTTCCAAGAAGGGAAAGTCGCACGTCCAATTACAACACAAATATAAAACCAAGTGAATTGTCTCCTCAAAGTACCGACACGAATTCCTCTGCATCAAGGAAGGAAAATAAATGACAAAACAATCCAACAACAATATTTCCCTTAAATATCCGAAACTCTAAGCCGCTCATTAAATAATCGAAAATACTGAGAACATTGCGTAATAAATTTTAGTGACCCGTATAAAAAATAATTTACTACCCCTCTTCGAAGATTGTTTTGTATACGTAATTTTAAAATATCAAAAATGCTATAAACAAATGAAATTTTCCATTATCAAAGTAGTTTTCTATTCTATGTATTACAAGATGTTAACAAGCAATAATTACCAGACAATAAGCAAGCACACTTTCTACGAGAGAAAGGTAATACTTAAAGTGTCGAAGCAAACCGTTATGATGTTAAGATCGGTAACTAAAAGACTGTACAAACACAGCGAAACAAATGTACACATTTAGAAGTTTCTACTTTCTACTGGTTTATAAAATTATATGAAGAGAACATCGGCACACATACACACACACGCACGCACACACTATACCAAACTTTGCTTCTCGCGAGAAACGATCTGTTATTTTGACACTTACTGACCGATGCACGAGTGAGTTCCTAAGAAAACAATTCGACAGCGTAGTGTATAAAAATATAAAATTAATTATACCTCGTTGCGCGTAATATGTACCGTGACACGAACGCTATAAAAAAAGAACGCGAGAGCAAGGTGGTTCCAAGTAACATGAACCGTGCTCAAGGAAGAAACAATCCTGAACAGGGGACAGAAGAAGAGAAGAAAAAGAATTGCAGATAACTTACGTTCACGATGCTGCGGCCAGGATTCCCCTGTGGTAGAAATCCCACAAGATCAACTCACTTCACACCACACCACTATTTGTCACCATTATAACAACAGAGGAACCGAATTGTTATCATTTCACTGGCGTCATTCTAATTAACAGGTCTCACAAGATGCAAGCAGTTGAGACCGTCCTTACTCCACGCTGTTTGCCGCGCATCTACCAGATACCTGTCGCATTATTTCTTCCACCAATGACGGGAACTCCGCGCTGATTGGCCCGCCGCCGACCAATCAAAATCTAGCATCTTGATTGCCGGCGAATCATACAGCTGAAGGTTTTCGCGCTTCTAATCGAAATGTACAGTCGAAGACAAAATTAGGTGGGCAAATAATAGAGATATACAGACTGTTTCGTAAATAATTCGAATTAATATTGACATTTTTATACCAATAAAACGTACTTAATGAAAATGTCAGTCACTTATGAAAGTATCTGTATACCCGTGTATGACTAAATACACACACTAGAGCAAAATATGGACATACTAAATAATTAAATACACGTGTTACACGTGCATGGAAGTACAGGTGTAATAGGGATCTCTAATTTTTACCATAGTAAAAAACTTCCTAGAAATATTACAGAATGATATTAAAAGAAAAAATTAACATTTAGACCTTGTATGATTGTCCTGAGAATTTTACACTAATGGAGGGAAAATTCTTTCGTTTAAGTTGTTTCATTCTGTAGAATTATTAAATAACCTTATAGTAAATATTGTTAAGGGATCTCTTTTAACACTAACTACATTTAATTTACACAGAATATTATTTATTGCTTTATTTATTTGAATAATAAAATTTTCTCTTTATCATTCCTAATAGGACATTTTATTTTAATTAATTTTACATTTCTTGTAGATATAGAACTTAATGTAATTCGTAATGATTATATTTATCTCGAACTAAATATGAAATAACAGAAACAATAACAGAAATAACAGAAACTGTACATTTTCCACTTACATGTACATGCTTTTGTACAAAATTTTACAAAAAATCTTAAATTAAAATAAAAATGGATTGAACTTTAATCCTTTAACAACCATTACTGCTCAAAGTATAATATCATTATTTTAATGAATATGGAGGCACGACTGTACGTACATATTATGAATATCATTATACAGGGTGTCTCAAGTAAATGGGATTACCTGAATATCCAATACACCCTGTATACAAGATACCAGCAATAAATTTACGTGTACAGTTCCATCATTAAGAAATTTTTAATTATTCACCTGTTTGAAGTACAACATATTAAATAGCTATGTAATTTAAAAAAAAGAATGAATTGCAATAAGTATTTAGAAATATTCTAAATTTGACAATATTAAAAATTATATTTTACAGTAGTAAGGATGAACAATTTACGTGTTCATATACTACACAATGAATTAACTCAATTCAAACAAATATAATTTGGTTGTGACACTTATACCTAGCTCTAGGACAGACCACCTTTCAATTTCTCTCCATTGAAGTGTTCGTTAAACTCACAACACTGCTCTCACAATTAATCGGCATGCCATTATCTGATAAACGTTTGAAACGTTTGGACTGTTGCTCACTATCCCTCCCTGTAATTTCTTCTTGACTCAGTGTTCTTTTGGCGAGTGTCTTACTAAATGGTTTCATGATTAAAGAGTCTTTTCGTAATGTCACTTCCTTCAAATCATAAATGAAGTCTTTATTTAATGGTTTTATTTTATTACGGATGGGTCGTTGTGGCCTTGGAAAGTCCGACAGACACGTAATATCACTATCCCTTGAATCAGACATCCTACACGATTTTTCCTTTCCTTTATTTTGTAATGTAATTTCTTCATCCTCCACTTGTTTCGTAGAATTCACTTCCGGAGACCCAAAGATGACTTCCATCACCATTTTCCTGAGCTCAGGATCTAATTCAAGAGTGCTTTGTCCTTTCACACCATTACTGACAGTCTCTTGAGTATCTTCATCAACTATTTCTTCTAAGACACCTGGATCCATTATTTCTGTGTCTACTTCACTTTTCTTTTTTGTTCCTACTTTGTTTCCTATTTCTGTTGTCACTTCGTCTTCTGTGTCTATATTTGTTTCGTGTCTTACTTCTGTTTCCTTTTCTATTTCTGTCTCTACTTCTTTATTCGCTATTCCTGTTTTTGTTTGGTCCATATCTGTATCCTCTAACAGGACTTCTTCTGGTTTCACACAGTTCGGAGAAACACTAATCTCCAACACCTCTGGGGAATTAGATTCCTCCTCTAAATTTGTTTCTTCTAAAGTAACTTCCTGATCAGACACAACATTGTCATCTGAGATTTGAGTTATCATATCTTCTATAATAGCACGATTATTCTGAGCATTGTGCATTTTATTACAGTGTGCTACACAATCACACTTAACGAAACACTTGAAGTTACAGATCTTGCACCGGTAACGGTTCCAGCCTACATGTAGGGCAGCATGTCTTCGTAGATTAGTTACACTGGTGAACTTTCGTTTACATGGAAGGCACTGCAATTTCTGGAAACTCACTAACGCAGCTATTTTCTTTTCCATTATCAATGCATGATCCATTTTCTCAACATTACCTACACAAAAAAAGAAACAATTTATTCTGTTACCTGTTTCTTTGCATAGAACTTTCAATTATCATTTCTTTCTTACCATTGTCAGGATTTATTCTCTTCGCACTGTCCTTATTCTTTCTTTTCTTACTTCCTATATTATTTTTATGCTTGTTTATATTAGTATAAACAATTTCTACAGATTCAGGGACAGTATTCGCAGCAGGCAAGTTATCTTTTGCAACAATTTTTTGTACACCATTCACTGGAGCTGTTGCATTTTCATCTTTCCCATTCTTAACTATTAATTCCTCATTTTGTAACAACTCCCAGTCTGCTTTACTCAAGGTAGCAACAGCTTCAACTCGTATGGATGTCTCATTGCTATTGTTGATGTCTGTAGAAGTAGAAGTGACTACGGTCTCACTGGAAACTCGATCTGGCGACACTTTGTTTATCTTCTTGGTTTTTGTTGTACTTTCACAGGCTGCGACGCGCCTGTGACAGTATTGTGAGTGTGCAGATAATGCTGCTTTTCTATCAAACCGTTTCCCGCAACCTCCACATCTTTGCAGTTCTGTGTCAGATTCTAAATGATCCATCCACTCCTGTTGATAAAATATCACATGTGTACATTTTTATAAAAATTTGAATATTAATATAAGAATTAAAATACCTGTGTTTCATTGATTCGTGACATACTAGTCGTTAATGATTTATTAGCCTGCTCCTTCTGTAAATCTTCTGCACCAGTTGTATCCTTAATAAAAGCTGTCTCTTGTATCTGGGCTCTGAGCTTCCTTACATGTTCGTTGGTTTTCCTATGAACTACAATTTATATTGATATTACTAAACTAATGTAAAATTATATTTTTAGTATACGTACTCTTGAACAGGTGACGATAAACACTCCATGTGTTCGCAAACGTGCTAGTACAGTATGGACAAGGGTAGCATAATCTATGAGATGTATGTAATGTTCTTGTGTGTACTGACAATGTTTTTTTTGTTGAAAATTTTGCATTACCTGGAGATTCAAAAATATTAATCAAAATAAATACAAAAATGTGTGCTAAAAAAAACGACAATGGCGTACATATAGAACAGGTGAGCTCAGCTTCAGAAATACATGCTGTTTCTTCATTGTTACCATTACTTGAATTATGTTTGGTCTGTAAAACCAGCCCATCTGGACCTAACACTGCAGTTCGTTCATTAATCATGTTCTTCAGCTCCGTTACCTGAATTGAATTAAAAAATTATTATTGCACAACTTAATTAAATATGACTACTTCCTTTTCACGTAGATAACACAGTCTAATAACATTTTTGTCTGTCAATAACAAATAATTTCCTAAAAATTTAATGTAAAAGACCACACATTGCTGACTGGTTATACATATACTTGTGTTTTCATGTTCAAAAGTTGATCACACAAAGCTTTGCACAAAGCTTGATAGCGATACAGGTATTTTTAAGAACATTTTAGGTATTCTTAGTTATCTTAATATATACTAAAATACAAGGCTTTGACCTTACATTAAAATGAACAACAGTTTCTCACTTTAGGTGCTGGTTTTGGCTTCAAATTGCCAATCAGCAAGGTGTTAACTTTCTTCAAGTTAACTTTTGTTAAGCTTCACTTTCGTTAAGTTTCTTACATAGAATAATTCTGTGGAGTCTCCCAAACATAATGGTATTTTTTCACGACATGAACATTTAAGTATGTTTAAATAAAGTTTAAAGAGAACAAGACACCTTTGGCATACCAATTTCCTTAGATATGTTTCAATTAAAAAGTTAAAATTTGTAATTGATCACTATACCTGTGTCTTCATTAGATCTACATGATTCTGAGTTGAAACCACTGGTTCAATGGTTTGGTAAACCGCAAATGAGTTTGATTGCACAGTTTCCAAACACAAATGCTCCATGTTGGCATGTAAACTTTCTTTCTGTTTTTTCTGTAGCATATTTACAACGGAGATGAGATCTTTCTTTTGTTCTTCCTTAGAAACTTGGCTTCTCAGGATCCTATCATTCCCACAAGTTTCCTGAATCTTAGCTTCTGGTACTTGTATATTTGATTGATTTGTGAGAATCTGAAACATATTTTTAACTTGGAAATAAAATACAGAAATATAATAGAACAACAAGTTAACTTGTCTTAATAATTTTCATCATAACCCTTACACAACCAATGAAATTAGAACATACACTGTCATGATTGTTGGAGGAACTTCTACAAAATGTAACATCAAATTTCTCTTTGCAATATGTGCGTTTATGTGAAATGAGATTGACAAGGCTCCTAAAGAGACTCCTGCATATACGGCACTCATATACCAAATCACATTCGTATGCCAGAATTGATTTGACCTCATCGCTACCATTTTCCAAAACTCTTGTCAGACTGTATAAAGATGACACGCTTGTGTCTACTTGCTGATGTAGCTGTGACAAATCCGGATTGGCAGGTCCTACCTCTTTCGAAGCAAATTTCACCTTTCCAAATTTAACATTTGGCTTTTTGGTCTTCGCTTTTGCTTTCATCGATTTCATTTTCTGCAAGTATTATGCATCCAATTTACTATCTTGTCAGAACTGAAAGAAACAGTTGCAATTACGAAATTATGTAAGCTTTTCAAAAATGCTAAATCAAATACGAAAATCACATAAAAAATACAAGATAACAATTAGTGCAATAAAATAGAACAAGGTAGATACATTTAAGAATATATTAATAATATTGTATTCGAAATATAGAAGGATTAATTTAAAATAATTTATTTTTTGATAATTTATTTTTTCGAGTATAGTGGAAACTCGAGAATTTTTGAGAAAGTTACATATTTGGAATTAAAACGAGAAAAGCGTACAATAGACATGCACCGTCTCTCCTGCATTTTACTGCGTAAAAATTGATTTTCACTCTGAAAATTTCACGATTATAAGAAAAACGAGGAATCAAGAATCAGGTGGGCGTGCTGGAAGTCGATTTCTTCACGGAAAAATCACACAAATAAGATCTTCTCGGCCGACACGGATTCACGATCTCGATCGGGCTACAACCTCCATTTTTCCGAAAGCCAGAAGTTCTTGGCTCCACCGTTTCGACTAAACGGTATCATGGGCAGCACATTCATTTCGACAATTGAAACATTTGTTATTATTAATAATTTATACATTAAACGTTTGGTAATTCTACACTCAAAATTTAATGAAATTGTACGTGAAAATCGTGAAATTCGTAAGGAAAACTAGACTATAAATTTGAGGTCTTTTAAAAATATAATGAGGAGGTTATGTTGATCGGACTCTTGAAATAAATTTTAAAATTTGGATGTGCGCTTATTTGTCATTACATAAGATTACATGGTAGAGTAGGTGTTTCAATTGAATAGAATATTATATTAATTGAATTTGATATAAGTTAATTTATTCGATTTAAATACATTCATTAAAAACACTAAGATAACAATTGCAAAATTGTATTAGCATTTGAATTAAGATGCATTCTATTCATATAAATTGATGTCTCTATTTTTGTAATTAACTCTATAATTAAATGATTTAATTTCTAACACTTAATACTTATAATAAGTGCAATGATTAATATCACCTATTAGCATAGTAATTAACTATTAATTTCATCAATCGATTAAACCAATTGGAAATTTTTAATTTAGTTCATTCGTTTTTTGAAGTATTAAGTATTAATTAATAGATCAAATATTAAATATGTAATTTATTCATATTATATATTATAATTAATGCAATTAACAATTTTCGTTTTAGGTGTTATAATCGTTAATTGTTGCAAACATTAAATTTGTATCTTAAATATTTTAGAATAAATTAATCAATGGAATCATGAAAGCATATTACAGAATTGTCATACGACAATACTGTCGTGCAACAGTATTATTTAAAATTATTTGCCATCTGTGAAAAGTATAATATTCACTATTATTCAAATGATGACTTTAAAAGAATTTTCAAATTGAAAAGAATTTTTTAATATATGTATTCATTTCCCAGAGAATAATATAATTCTAATGAATAACAATAATAATAATTCTAATTGTGCAACAAATAGAAAACAAAAATTATGTAAGAAAATGTACTTTAATGAAACTATATATAACTAAATAATTTTATATATTTATATAGTTGATTATGAAACTGTATATAACCATAACTAAATAATTTCATATATTTAATTTAAACACAATTTAAACACAATTTAATTTTTACTTTTTTCTATATATAATATTTCCAAAATGTCTGAAAAAAGTAAAACTTTTGCATTATAAATTTTTGTTTATGGGTTATCAAATATATCGAAAATAAAAACAATGGTTGACAAAACACTATGTTTATTAATATCATTTAGATCTACAAAACACATAAAAAAAATTTTGATAAGGTAGTTATTGAAATATTATAACTGAAGTCAAATTAAAAATTCACTGAAGTAGCAATAACTTTTATTCTACCTATATTACATTGAAAATATTAACTTACATAAATATACATATAATGAATCTATAATCAAAAAATGTAGTATTGCGCATGCGCTCGAATCCGGTACTGCTTTCCGTAAAAACGTTTGTATGTACATACGAGATTGTCACCTTTGCATGCTTTTTTAGAGAAATTTGATTATACGTGAGCGGACGGTAATTAATGACAATAATTTTCGTGAACGTCGATAAGAATCTACGAGGACAAAATGGTTCTAAACGATTTTCCGGATCCAGAAATAATTGGTTGTGGGTTCAGTGCTTTCAAAGAGATTGACGAAGTGACTTCTCTGATTTCGGAGTTGAAAAAAGCCGATTTATCACCGAGTCTCGTTGAAAAAAATCGAGATCGATTCAATTTCATTTTGTCACAATATCAAGATCAGAGGCAATTATTGGATCCTTATCTAGATGACATTCTACAACCGCTGATTGACATTGTCAGAGACAAACACTCGACAGAAAGTATGCAACACAATGCATTCAAATATATTTTCATCGTTATGTCTGTCAAAACATACAAAAAAATTGTCACCTATCTTCCACATGAGGTACACAAGAATTTAGCATTTATTTGCTTCGTGTGTTTCAATATTTAAGATATAACTTTGTTCTCTATAGGTGGCAGACCTTCTCCCAGTTCTACGTATGCTAGAGAAGCAAGATCCAAACAACGTAGAGACATGGGAGACTCGTTATGTGCTTCTAGTCTGGCTTTCCATAATATCAAAGATACCATTCCCGCTTTCCCGTTTGGAAACTTCCGACGTTGATTCGGAACAGTTAATAACAGTTAGAATCTTGAAAATATGCAAATTGTTTTGCTTATCTAAAGATGCGTGTGCTGTAGCTGCAGTTTTTCTCATTTCAAATTTCTTGACAAGATCAGATGTCAAGAAGTTGTATTTAAAAGAAATGATTATATGGTGTTTAGAGTGTGTCAAGAATGATCCTTTCAGGCACGGCCCGTTAGCAGTTATAGCATCCATATTGAAACATGGTGCTAGGGAAGATGTTAAGCCATATACTCAAACAATTTTAGACGAAATTTTGCAATTTCACTTAAACGATAATCCTGCAGATCTAATTAGAAAGTTTGGAATAAAAATCGTACAGAGGATTGGATTAGTGTTACTAGGAACGAGACTTGCATCATGGAGATATCAGAGAACCAGTCGTTCTATATGTCTGCAGCTTAGCACTAAATCTCCCAATTCGGTGGAGAATTCAGAGGAGACCATGGAAGTTTCAGTGAATCAAGATGAGCAGGATATTCCACCAGCAATAGAAGATATTATTGAACACTTGATACAAGCCCTTCGAGATAAAGCAATCACAATACGGTGGTCCGCTGCAAAAGGAATTGGTAGAATCACTGCAAGATTGCCGATGGACCTAGCAGACGATGTTGTGGGATATGTGTTGAATTTGTTTAGTGGTCGAGAATCAGATTCTGCTTGGCATGGAGGATGTTTGGCATTGGCAGAGTTGGGAAGACGCGGGCTCGTGTTGCCTCATCGTTTAAGCGATGTGATACCAGTGGTTTTGCAAGCTTTGGTGTTTGACGAGCCGAGAGCTTATGGATCGATTGGATACTTGATTAGAGACGCTGCATGTTACATTTGCTGGTCATTCCCTAGAGCATATGACCCAGATATTTTCCAAGCGTATGTGAAAGAAATTGCAGCTACCTTGGTCGTTGTCACTTGTTTCGACAGAGAAATTAATTGTAGAAGAGCTGCATCTGCAGCATTCCAAGAAAATGTTGGCAGACAGGGAAACTTTCCCTATGGAATAGAAATATTGACTATTGCTGACTACTTTGAGGTTGGTGTCAGAAATCATGCATATTTAAAGATTAGCGTACAAATAGCCCAGTACAAAGAATACACAAAACCACTCATTGACCATTTGGTGGCAAGGAAAGTCACACATTGGGATACAGCGATCAGAGAGCTTTCAGCTAAAACGCTCTTTAACTTAACATCTGCAGATCCAAACTACTTCAAAGACACTGTTTTACCTAACTTAATAGAAATGTTGAGTTCAATTGATTTGAACATAAGACACGGTGCTGTGTTAGCAATTGCAGAGATTTTAGAAGCATTGCACAATTGTTATAACGAGAAAGTTGAAAACATCATTGGACCAACTGCTACGGAAAACATAAAGAACATAGTGGGTACATTACGCAAGAGGGGGCAGTTCAAAGGTCTGGGAGGCGAGTTAATGAAACAAGCTTGTGCGGTGCTCATAAAAAAGTGCTCAATTGTATACTTTCCAATATCCATGGATGTAATTTGTAAGTAAATATTGTGCATATATGGTTTTATACTTGTACGAACAACTACTTTTTAAGATAAATTTGTTTACAGACGATTGGCAGAATCTTTTGGAGGAATGCTTAGGTCACGAGGTGTCTGTAGTAAGAACAAAAGCTGCCGAAGCACATACAGAATTCTTTTTTAAATACTACGCCAATGTACAGAGAGATGAACGTGACATAGTTATTAACCGTTATCTTCATAACTTACAGTCAAGCAATCAGCTTGTTCGTATTGGTTTTGCACAAGCTATAGGTAACTTTTTGCATGTTAACTTTAAAAGTTGTGCAGCATTTTATTGTATATAATCTTGATGTATTCTTCTTTAGGATATTTTCCTCTGTTTATAATTTGTGAGAGAGTAAAGGACGTGATACAAGCTCTAATTAAGTGTACAGAAATATCAGAACTCACGTTGAAATGGGCAGAAAGTAGAAAAGAAGCCATCCATGCATTGATAATGGTGTGTCAAACTCTAGGAGTGAAAGAAGCAGGTTTGCCAATATATTTAACTAATTTAATCCTCACCTGTAAGGAACGTACACATATAATTTCTTTTGACTTTGCAGATAAATGGGAAATATTTGTGCATGATTTATACAATTGTTATTTACTGGCGCTGAAGGAATATACAATAGACAGTCGTGGGGACATAGGAGCATGGGTACGAGAGGCTGCGATGATGGGTTTACATGTAAAAATAATTTCTTTATAAATCAAATGCCTCTATTATGTCATTTGGATCAACAACGTGTGTACAATTTTAGATGCTAACGAATTTAGTATTTCAAGCAAATTTGGTATCTGTATTAAACGAAGAGTTGATGGCAAAAGTAATTGGAGGAGTGGCACAGCAGGCTGTAGAAAGAATCGATGGGATTCGGGCACAGGCAGGAAGCGTGTTTAGCGCGCTCATTCATAACGACCCTCCTCTACCAAACATTCCGTATCACACAGAACTAAAGAACATCTTCCCATACAATGAATGCAAGGAAACCATAGAATGGCGAATGGAGTCTGCAACTTTTCCAAGGTTCATTAAAATGCTGTCATATCCTCCTTACACAATGAACCTTCTGCAAGGAATTGTGTTCAGTGTTGGAGGTCTAAGCGAGTCTTTGGTAAGTATAAGTACACACATGGCAACAAGTTGTTTTATGATACTTATACTCAAATGCTTATTCTAGGTGAAACATTCTAGCGTTTCGTTATTTTCCTACTTGCAAGAAATAGACGAATCTGGTCTCAGGAATATATGCCACAAGATATTAATTATTTTCGAAGACAGTCATAAGAATGAAAGAATGATCACATCGATCTTGGCTTTTCTGGATCGATTACTTAGCTCTGGTTGCATTCAAATTATCCTTGATGATGCTGAAAATGGCATCTCTGAAAAAATGTTGGTGTTGCTTAAACAAGAAATCAAAAATTCTAATAACACTAAGTTGTTAATTAGTAGCATAAATGTATTTTGCCAACTTTTACAGGTACTTTATTTTCTATGATTGAAGCATAATAAGAAAATGCTATAAATTTGATTGTAACAAGAGAAATGATTGTAGGTACGTGGACCAGTTGGCAAGAGAGCATTCTGTCAACTGAGCATTTTTCTCTGTCATAAATATAAATGTATACGCAAAGTCGCAGCAACAAAAACTTACGAAGCTTTAACTTTGTATGGAGAGGAAATGGATCTCGGCGAACAAAACTTGATCAAAATTTTGACTGAATTGAATGTTACGGATTGGGAGAGACCAGTGATTGAACTTCGACCGATAAGAAATCAACTTTGCGAATTAATGGAGGTACCAACCCCTGTTCTACAAAACAAGGTTGCAAATTGAATGCTGTTCGAAAACTTTGGTAAGTGAGATCTTGAAGTAAAAACATTCGATTATAATTAATGCTTTATTAGGCAATGATTGTATAAAAAGTATTTTCATTCTCTATAATTTTGTAGATTTTGTACAAATGTACAATATGAAATATTTACATGTACACCATTTTATTCTACTCCTCCTTCTGCAATGTTTTTTAACACTGTTTCTTTGCATACAATTTCATTTTGTTTTTATTAAAATTTTCTATGTTGATCGTAAGATTATTTTTTAAGTGGTGCATTAAGATTTTAGCCCCACATTTTTCTATAATCCATTGCTGTGTCCACCAATTATGATGATCAATTTTATTTGTTATGGGATCTCTTGGCAATGGACAATCATAGTGTTTTAAATCGACTATCTTTGTTTTTTGATTTGATTTTTGTATACTTTCGCAAACAAGACATTCAAACTCGTCTACATAGTTTCCAAATTCTCTTCGAGACCACTCATTATTTTGATGCAAAGTATTTTTTAGTTTTTGATTGTCTATATCGTAATTGTCGATTAATTTGTGTGTCAAATATTTCTCATATTCAGTTTTATTGTTAGAAAGATTGTTTAAAAAACTGGCTAAACTCTTTGGATCTTTAAAATCAAGTACTGAAATTGCGGACATATTGTTTGGAAGCCAGTCCTGAAAAATGTTTAGTCATTTTTATAGCGTTTCTTGATGAAAAATATTTTTCTCATTAAAACGATTCAATATTTGATGAAAGTAAAAATTGTGATTTTAATACCTTAAATGATGGTGATCCATAATATATAGGTACAGATCCGACTGTAAGGGGCCTCCATAGTTTTTCTGTGATATAATCTTGACAGACTGCATTCTCAAAAGCTATAGTAAATTTGTAATTGGCAATAAATGAGAGAAAATACTCGCTGTTTAATATTTCGAGGTAATTTTCTTTCAGCCTGTATCATAATCACATTATTCGCTAGGTTAATGATAAATGAATAAAATCAATCTTTCTAAATCTGTAGATATAAGTCACCTTTTATCGAACTGAGCATTATTCAAACATGTGCCATATGAATCCACACGTATGTACTTCATCAACTCTGCTATATAAGTATCCCTATTACTTGCAGTATCACAGTCAGATTGTATGTAAAGTAGGGGTGCAAGGTTCTCTGTGTCAATTAACTTTGTCTTTCGTTCGGTTGATACAAAATACTTTCTGTCTAAAAAGAATCATAAATTACTGTGATTTACTTGATTCATTAGTTTGTATGCACTAGTAAATTATAGAAATACTCTTTAATTCGGTTGCTTCTAATAATTTGCAGTTTCAGTAGCACCACTGCATGTAATAGTAATGAAAAAAAACATTAATAGCAATTTTACGATTGAAATTTGTGTTTACCCAACAATTCTGTAACTCCAGGTAAATCGATCAAAGTAAGAGGCACATCGCTAAATCTGCTGAATGTTGAGGAATACCTGAAAAGATTCAGGGTTTCCTGTTGCACCAAAATGGGATTATTTCTTGGAGATTCTTCATGAATCAAACCCCATGGAGCTTTACGGGGATTCCATTCTGGTAAATCATCAATTTGAAAACTGCTACCATAGAAAAGGAAGCTCTGAAAGTCAAAACGAATGTAAATTAGTTAAAACTAATTTAATGTAGGATATTACTAATTTATAATTATATTCATAGCAAAAGATCAATTTTTATAGAAAAATTTCTAAAAAAGTCGATAACATTACACTTATTTTTGGATGATACTGAAAAGTTCGATTGCTTGTAAAATAACAGGAATATTTCTTGCATTTACGAACTTTCCCATCATTTCCAAAAGGGGTCCACCATAAAATTACAGGCACACCTTCTGCTGGACAAAAAATCGATAACAATTTTTAATACTTTTTTTTAGCTTTTTAGGTTTATTTTTTACTAATACTTAGACAAATATGGAAGATTTATTGACATTTATATACCTGAATCATGTAATTCGTCACTAAATTGAACTAATTGTATCTATAAATTATTCAGAAGTATCGCATTAAATATTTGAATTTTTTTATTTTTTAATGGGTTATTAAATTTTACAAATAATTGAGACATAGTATCAAATATCCGAATTTTTAAATTCTTTGTTTAATAATAAGTACATAAGTAACACATTTTAATAAATCTAAAATAAATATTAATTCCAATTATCGAAAAAAAAATGTCAACCAATATTAAATTTCCTATATATCGAAAAGCTTACTAATATTTAGATTTACTCGATAATATAATTCAATGTAATTATAATTATAAATATTGAAACATGAGATTTATAACACATATATTATTACAAAGCAAGACTGTGATACATTTTGTATACATAAATATGTATACCTGATAAATTATAATGCTTGCAGATAAAACAGTGAGTACTATGAATGAAAAGTACATTTTTCTTTGTAGTAACATTATACTTATTTCTCACTTTTTTGGATTTAGTACTCAATAAAAAAAAGGTATATTTTATTACAATTTTAAGCTATGCTTTATAAAATATTTTATTGCTTTGTACAAATGAAACAGTAGTATTTTACAATACAAGATGTATTTATTAAATTACTAAGAAATGAGTAATAATTATCATTCGATCATGCGTTGTCATACTTTATTAGTCATGGACAGTCAGAAAGAATAATACCAATTGATAATTATTATAAAAGAATCTATATATAAGGTGGAATATCTATTTATTCCTTAACTATTCAAACATCGTCTGTTATTAATTATTCGGAAAACAATAAATTTATTCTGTACATCTGAAGTTTATCATTTTTACTACACTAATCTCTTCTGCACAGATCTTTCTCAATTTTTATTAATTAGTAATACTGCTACAGTATATCTACAGAAAGCTACAAAATGTTGTAATAATGTATAATGTAATTAACATTATCTAAAATATATGGTCAATTGAAGTTTCAAAATCAGATAATTGACAGAATAACACCACAGGGGCAGTGCAGTACAGTATTCTTGCACATTAACCAATATGTATATTAATCAATGTCTTTACGCTCCCCCTCCACCATCAAATTCCCTTTCCGCGACTCTCTGTACGAGAAGGAGGAACGTTTTGAAGGGGGAAACATTTTGAGGAGAATGAAAGTCCGCCTTGACGTGAGCACCAGAGCACGTGAGGGAAGCCTATTGTGGAAATCGCTGCTATACATAAACTGGAATTACAGTGTTTTCGGTAATGGAAATGATATGAAGCCAAAATGTATATTTTAAACATAATTGTAATATTAACCAGAATAGATCTAGTCCAAGAAAGTTCCAACCTCTTCAACAAACAACATTCATTACGAAATACTCTGTTAAAAAAGAATTTTGTATTTTACTATTAAAGAATAAAAACGTAACATTTCTACAATATTATTTCTATAATAAAAGTCATGTGTAGTTCAGATACCTTATTTGTACCAAATAATAATCAATAATTCGAAAACTTCCAATAATGTCTAGTTTACAATAACATACTTATTGACAAAACCTCACATTGGTATGTTTCTATGTACATATATACATAGGAAGGGGAGGTTATCATTTACCATTTACATACCTTCGTGTACTACAAAATGAATCGAATGAACATATACATAGTGTACTTGTAACAAATGTAAAATAACATGAATCTTTGAATTTTAATCGACCTTTGACATCGTTGAGTAATAGGTAATTAAATAAACTTCATATTCGACGAATTAAGTTTTTGTATATTCTTTCGGTACGTGCTTCGGAAGTAAGGTTATATGATGAAATGATTAAATTTCATTGCAATTTAAAACACAGTGATTCACAGAAGTGTTTGCATACAAGAATGAAATGCATTTAATTAAATTTTATTGGTGTTTTAATAGTGTTTTTATGCAGTATTGTTATACAAAATCACAGTACAAGAAATCGAACCTAAAAAATAAGACATTCGCATCGAATAAAACAATTTTTTAGGCAGATGCTTTTCTAAGTTGATATTTGTAGAATGAAGTAAATATTCTTCATCTACCTCGTGTAAAATTACATTATTCGATTCGTTTGCGGCCTATTTTGCAGGTTAGGAAATGTGCATACGGAGGGCTCAGAAACCAATCATCACAAGCCACTGAGCACGAAAATTCGGTTGTAAAACTAATGTATTATTAAAAGTTTTAGAAGATATAAGATATAAGAGGACACTTTTTCTGTTACAGTGCTGTTTCAGCAAACAGTATCGTACAGTAATCGTTTTGGTAATGCTACAACTTACTCAACGGTGCAGTAATTTCTGTGCACATACTTTTTATGGATTCGTCAGACATTACTCTGTAATTCCAGAAGATATTCACAAGACTTACAATAAAATAATAATGCAACAAAAGAAACTAATAAAGAAACTGACTTTTGCGAATGGTAATACATCATTACAGGTGATTAAAAAAATTGTGTACAAATCAATATCTGCATCAATGATTTCATAGTTTTTTTTTTTAGATAAGTACTACCTTTATTATAATAAACTGTTTTACTAATAGGTTCTTGGAAGTGGGGCTAATGGAGCGCCGAGTAGCCTATTTCTTGCCACCGATCATGTTAATTATATGTTCAATTGTGGAGAAGGATCACAAAGACTAGCCCAAGAACACCATTTTAAATTAGCTAAATTAGAACATATATTTCTAACGAATTACTCCTGGAAAAACATTGGAGGAGTCATAGGTCTTCTTTTGACAATGCAGGAAATCGGTTTACCCAAAGTAATGTTACATGGTTCAAAAGAAATAACTGAATTTTTGAATAAATGTCTATTATTCACAGCTTTTCCAAAGCTACAATTTTCTTTTGCTTCTATCAATGAATCTGAACCATATAAAAATAGTGTACTAACTATTTGGTACGTTCCTATATCTAAGATTAACAAAAATAGTAGAAATCATTCTTCAGATACAAGTGAAGATCTGTATGACTCAAACATTAATGGAAAAAGAGTCATTGACAGTACAAAATCAAAAAGGAATATATCAAATGTAGAAAAAAGATTAAAAGTTGAGACAAATGTATATTCTTACATTTGTGAGATTCATCCAAAACGTGGAAAACTATCAGTTCAAAAGTGTGAGGAGTTAGGTGTGAAGATCGGTCCACTATTAGGTCACTTGAAGCAAGGTTTGGACGTCATAAAAGAAGATGGAACAGTTGTTCATAGCGAAGATGTTTGTATGCAAGAAGGACCTAAAGTCATTTTAATTGGTATAGTTAAAAATGTTGCAATAATTTGAAGTTTTATACCATTGCAAATGTTGTTCACTGCCCTTATTAATTTCTATTTACAGTTGTAGAGTGTCCTGATGAGGAATATTTAGAATCTTTTGTAAATCATACTAAATTCTCAAAGTATCAACAGACTTCGTCAACAGAAGGAAAAGATGAAAAAGTGTATATATTTCACTTTACACCAGAAAATATTTTCAATCATCCAAAGTATCAGAGTTGGATACAAAAGTTTTCATCGAATACGCAGCATACAGTATTAAATGATAAAAACACTTGCCTGGGCAGTGAAGCTGTTTATAAGCAACAATATGTAATGAACTTACTGCATCCTGAAATATTTCCTTTGTTGAGCAAAGACAGCTGGAAAGAAGAAGAGGTAAGATATTTATACATAACACTGTCCAGCAGAGTTTAACTTTTTTATTTTATTTTATTTTATTTTATTTTAGACGATAAGTGAAAATGTTCATCGAGCAAAAACATTACAAATATTACGGATTCATCCAAAGCTTATGCCAATTACAACAACTCAAATCTGCCAATCACCACAAACTTACATTGATGAAATTTTTGAATTAGAAGAATTTTCAGATACACTGAATGAACTCAAAGCACAAATTAATAAGAAAACAGCAGAACTTGAATTAGCTAATGCACCAGAATACCCGCGAATTGTAATGTTGGGCACTGGTTCTAGCACACCAAATAAAGTAAGAAATACTAGTGGCATTCTGCTGCGAGTAGATAAAAATCATAACATCCTGCTAGATTGTGCAGAGGGTTCACTTTGTCAAATTATTCGATTGTATGGGGACTCTGAAGCTGCAAACATTGTACGCGACATCAAGGTATATCTGTAATTTTTATTTTAATGTCTGTTTTGTTTGATTACTTTAAGTGTGATTTTTCTCTTAGGCTATTTTCTTGTCACATAAGCATGCTGATCATCATATGGGTATTATCGGTTTATTGAAAGCAAGAGAAAAAGTCACTACGGATAAAGTGTATATATTGTTACCTCAAGATATTGCAGACTGGTTGCACTTTTACGATAAGACGGATCGCATTTCACATTTATACACTCCAGTGAATAATAGACACTTCATGATTGAGAATCATAGAGTGTCTATGTCCTTCGATTATTTATTCAACAAATGTTTGAATATTAAACAGATAAATACCGTACTTGTTAAACATTGTAAGGAAGCATTTGGCATATCGGTTATCCTAAACGATAAGAAAAAGATCGTTTACAGGTAAGCTAAACGAATATTATAAATATTGAACTGTAATAATCATTTTATTTACACTTTTATTTCAGCGGTGATGCCATGCCTTGTCAAAATCTCATAGATCTTGGTCAGAATTGCGATTTATTGATTCACGAAGCGACAATGGAGGACAAACTCGAGCATATGGCATTGTTGAAGTATCATTCAACAGTGTCCCAAGCAATTAACGTTGGGAAAGAGATGAACGCAAAATTCACCTTGTTGACACATTTCAGTCAGCGATACTCAAAAATTCATATATTATCAGAAGTATTAGACAATGTTGGCTTAGCTTATGACAATATGGACATCAGATTATCACATTTGCCATTGTTGCCATTTTTGTATCCATGTTTGAAAATAGTGTACAGTGAACATTATCATAAAATAGAAAAAAGAACAGCTATACAATTTGCTTCAATATTGAAAAATGCTGCATTATAAACAATGATATTTTGTTAACTGTTAATAAATTTTTATTTAAAAATCAGAATTATATTGTTTATAATGTTAGACAGCTTCTGTTTCTAATACAGTCACAAATAGAACATTGCACAAACTGTTTTATTAAGTTTCGATCAAAACGAATGATATTAGGGGATTAAGATGTTAATAATTTCGAAAAAGATGTTTGACAGTAGCATTTATTGCTTATATAATACACTTACTTTTACCCCGCTTTCCTTAAAATAGTAAATAATGTAAATTACAAGTAGTTTCGTTGAAATTACAGTTTTGATGTCAGATCTCGCTTGCGCATAAAAAATAGAGAGCAGATAAAATATTGTATTACATGAAAGAAATGAGGCGTCAAAAATTAGTATCTTTCCCTGCATCGAATCAAAACGTAGGTGTTGGTAGGGAACCATAGAATGTCGACAACGAAGGGTAAAAAACTTGACCTATTTTTTTTTATAAGCCCTTAATCCTATAATCGATAAGTTATATATATCCATAAATTCCATATAAAATGATAGAAATTCATGTTTCCATTTATTTCGAAGCGGGCTACGATATAAAATTTCTTCGTAAAAAATAACTAAAAATTTTCGATCATTGCACAGCTCGCGGAATGTGAATCTGTTACGTAGAAAAAGCATGGTCTCAAATTACACATTTATTCGATTATTGCATCGACTTTATAAGGTTATGTACACTAGATAGCAAGTTTACACTAATAATGTGTTTGTGCGTTTTTCATGAACGCTTTACCTACTGGTATTTACATGTACCAACATTTAGGTCAGACCAATATTTACAGCCAGTTCAAATGATGCGGTTTTTTTTACCGTTCGGTAATTTTGTCGAATTATTAATTATTTGACGGCAATACCAAAAATTACATTTAGAGAGGAGATACGGAAGTTGCTTCCGATTTTTACGACGGGCGCGCACAACTGTATTGTCCTTATCACGGATGTATGTGCCCTGTCGAGAAGGCATTAATCAAAGAACAGCATCGTTTGAACTGTCTATTAAGTATCAAAAATGGTAACAAATGTACAATAGAGTGTCGAATTATGAAGCATGATCTTTAAAATGTAAAAAGATAAAAATGACAATGGCTTTGATGAATCTGGACTTCTTAATCTTCATATAATTAAACACTTTGCTTGGATTTTGCAATCCTTTTATACTTGCTAGCAGTCAATTTATTTAGTAGATAGTCGGTAAAGCGTTACTAATAACGTATGTTTGAGCAATATAAAGTATCTTTGTGTCATGGAATGATTAGGGATTTTAACTAATAAACCACTATTTTATCTGTCGATATACCGCGTAAATGTGCTGTCTAGTGTAGAAAAGTTTTGTATAGGAATTCAAGCATTGGAAGTAGTATTAATATTAATGTCGAGACTAGAAAACTGAATTCTTTTTAATACTTAAACGATTGGCCAGATTAATACGTTCTATTTTACTGTATTTGTATATATATATCTCGTTCTTTGTAAATACTTGCTTAACTAAATGATTAAATTACAAATTGTAAACAGCATAAAAATTGGTCGACGTGAGAAACAATCACCTGTTGGTTTAAAAGCTATTGCAACAAATTCTCATTACCAACTATACTTCTTTTGAAGATAAACCATAAGTGGAAAAAATATTAGAGATATTTCAGTAACACAGAATAAGCTTGAAGACTTGTAAAATAAATTATTGTCCTTGGTGAGTTAAGTTGTCAACCGATCGAACGTTAAGAGTTAACCCCTTAACGCTCAAGCCCGTGACATTCACAAGCACGCCGAACCGTCCAAAATGTGCATGCCCGTGACGGTCACGGGCATAGCCGATACGCTCGCCGTTTAGCGGTTTGTTTATTCTAGCCGCTGATAAATTGTGGATCAGTCCCGTGGTATCCTATACTAAAATATATATACATTTCTTTCACGGTTTGTTCATTGTATATTAAATAGATAAACATTTATAAAACCCCAGACTTTACCGTCAACCCTTATCCGTTTCTTCAAATTTGTGCATTTTTGGACGGTAAATTTAAGAAAAATATGAGCGTTAAGGGGTTACGAAATAAATAATAGGTATATCGAGTAGAGATTCAAATTAAGAAAGGAGAAAACGTTTAAATTTACATTAAAACAGCGAATTCGTATCGATTACCTTTCTTTAAATTAAGGTACGTTAGAATAGGCTTAATTTCTTTGCAAACATGCGAATGATCAGTCTTATACGATATTCCTCGAGTAGAAAAGTTACTAGAAGTAAAAGTAAAAAATCGTAGAAAAGTCAGTTCAATGATACACAGTACTACCCGCTTAAGTGTTCACTTATTACGATTTTAAATATTTTAGTATTCAAATGAATACTGAGTCTAATGAATTGTGAAAACAGGCAAGTTTAGGTAACAGGGCTAAGGTTCTTCAGAATTAAGCTCCAAAAATTGTAGGTGAACACCGAAAAGCGGGTAGTACTGAATATCTAATTAAGTACACAATAGGAGCCCCTCCTGTACTTATAAATATGATAGTAGATTACATTCGAAGCTATAAACAGGGCAGTGGGTTTAGCTACGTTCCTTTTAAATTTTACAATTTTCTTTCTGGATGTATACATAACTTAACCATACAATTTTAGATCAAATTTTAATTTGTTGAATCGTTTTTTTTTACTTGTTTATTCTCTTCCACTGACTTTTGACTTATTATATTCAAATATTAAACCAGTTTGTTTAAATAATGCGAACAAAGAATACTTCTGAACAAATTTAAAAGGAACAGAGCTTTTACATTTCGATTTTATTAAAACTCCCATTTGGTTGCAGACTCGTAGTCTGTGTCTCCCAAACGTAAAGCTCCATTCTTACCCGCTGTCAGGTATCTACCCTCAGCAGTATGTTTTATGCATAGTCGAGATGGTTCCCTCAGCTCCAAATAGAAGCCATCTGATGATACGTCGGAGTCCACATTTACTCCTTCACTGTCTGCATGCCAGTACTTACCATTTTGACCTGTGACAGAAAATCATTTAGCATCTCTATCTAAACTATTCTATCTCCAAAAGAAAAATTTACCTTTAAATCTAACAATGCCCTGTTCGCATCTCTCCACTCTAATAGTTTCATAAGTGGCTTTGTTACATTCAAGTTTCGAACTTGATGCACTCTTCGGTCCTACGAACCCTTGTTCACACCTCAAAACCAAGACAGGTCTGTTCATCAGGTAGAAGTAGTATTTTGTGGTATCAACGTCGGCTCCATTCACCGAGTCTGCATTCGCATACAGGTGGCCAGAGCGTTTTGTTGCCAAAAATTTTCCATTGTTGGCACGTAGAGCTACTGTACCATCAGTGGACTGCCAGACCAAGTCGAACAGAGCATTCGAGGACCGCTTGTGCTCTGATGCCTGGATTCCTCCTCCAGCCTCAAGACTCCAATACCGATCCTGCATGGTACGCACATACCACCTCTTAGTGACACGGTCAAACTCCAATTGGAATGTCTCGTGTCCGGATATTTCATCTTGGTTGGCAGTTACATCAACTCCTGTAATGGAAATGATATACATAAATATGCATGTAATATTTAGTTTTTAGATTTTTACTGTATTGTGGATAGTTACAAATTCAAATGTACATATTGTCGCACTTTCGATATATAAAAATATTTAGAGTAATACTTTATCCATTTTTTCTTTAGATTTCAAATGAAAAAGTTATTTTCCACTTATAATGTCACATTTTAACACTTTAACATTCTCATCGCACAAATAAAAAAACAAATGTTTTATAACATGTACACAGAGATGAATATATAAATGATTATAAAAATACCTTGTTTTACAGAAACATAACGTTGATTCAATGCTGCAACAAACGAAGCTTGTGGCAGCGATTCTTCTAACGAAAACAATTCATCCCGTGTTACCGTTGTGGATCTTGATTTTAGAACAGCTTTACTTCCAATAGGTGCCAAATATGCTCCATATAAATCCCTTTAAATAATTATACGGTTAATTATTTTATAAACATTTCGTGTAATATCATAAGTTATATTAAGCTATTAAAATTCTCTAATAATACGGTAAGATAGTCAAAACAACATATTTAACCTGAGTGCAAGTAGTCCAGCATGGAACTCAGCGGCGTACAGACAATCACGCGAACAACTATCCAAAAGTTTACCGTCACGTGCTAAGTATTTATTATTGCACGTGTGAAGTGCATAGTGTCCACCTTCCGATTTTGTATTATCTTGGCTGTTGTCTTCCATGGAAGCAGGTCGAAATTCCAATGTGAAAAGCGTATCTTCACCCCAAGGAACTGGGGCATCTACATGAATTTCGTCTTGTGTTGCACTCAAATGGGCAAAACGTTTCCTTCCAGCCGATTTCAGGTTGACCTAACAGACAAGTCATTTAATTTTGATTCGTAAATGAGTAGAGGCGTGCGAGAACCCAAAAATGTCGCGTTGGGACGGGACGGGTCGAGAATTTAAGGAGGGGAGAACTTGGTTTACAAAGTTAAAATTTTTTTTTCTTTTTTTCAGATAAATCGACAGTAATATTTATCGACAATATATTCCTGAAATTTTAGAGCGAAATTCAAAGTGCTTTGGTAGATATAGCCCACGGATACATTTTCGGATTCTTACACAGCTCTATAAATTAGTAGTTATCTTTAATATTTTTCACTAACTTACTTGAGGTCTTGCTGCAAGGTGCACAAGCCAATACTCCGCCTCGCTTGGAGCCTTGGCCATGCATTTGAGTTCATCTTGACTCGAACCCAAGAAATATCCCCGTTGAATATTCTTCAATGCCCATCTTCCACTTCCTTTACAAAAATTAGTCATACACTTATATGTACATATAAATATTACACTGTATGAAATAATCTATTCTTATTGAAAGATCTACAGTATTCTGCTTTAATGTTTCCTTGCTAATAAAAATTTTGCAACTACCATCGGAAGCCAATTGAATTTGAAAAGCACAGCCAGGGTCGGATGGGTCCTCTGCCTCACAGGTAACATTTCCAAACTGATCTACAGCCAAATAGCGATCCAAGTGAGACCTAAGGAAGACTTGCTGTTCACTGCCCTCCAACATCCACAATTGTTTCTTTTTTAAACTAGACCCATTCGCATTGATCTTGAAACCAAAAGTCTCTGCTGTAAGGTACTTAAACTTTCCATTTATTAATCCAACCTGAAAAAAAATATATATATATATTGGTTTGGGGGCACTTTTGACCACCTTATTCGGCTATACCCTTTATTTGATTTTAATAACAAGTATTTCCAAGAAATGGAGTTTTAGCAAATTTATTTGTTATTATTACAAAGAATATGTAAATATATTAAGATTTCGTATTTTATTTAATTCTAATAACAAATGCGTTTCGAAAAATAATATTTGAATTATTTGTTATTAATGTAAAATGCATAATGGAATTTATAATATTATTGCACAAGATTGACATAAATAATATTAAATTTATAATATAATATAATTATTAATAAAATAAGATTAAAAGATAACAACGGCTACATTTTTTGTTCGATCTTTTCCTCGAACGTTTTGTGCTGCGTGGGGTAGAATTCTACCCCAATCGATCTGTCCACGCCTCTGTTCGAGGACTAAATGGCTACCAAGGTCATTCACTTGGATTTCAAGCACTTAAATATATTATTAAAGACTATCAATCCAGCTTAATTTTTTCGTAGAATTTACGATTTCATCAAAGAGAAGTGTCTATGTCACGCGTCAACAAAAACTAATGTTTGAAATAATTAACTTAATAGTGGTTGTAATAAATTCGATGATTTAGATAAAAATGAAAAAACTCTTAATATGTATGAGACATTTATGAAATTGCACAAAAAACATAGAGTTAAATAATTAAAAATTACCGTCCATCCTGTTTTCTCGTTTGCATTTTCGGAAACGATGTTTTCAGAACCGTTCGTCTGCATCATGTAGTACTTGAATTGCCTCACGTTTTAACGCAAAACCTATTTTGATACAAAAACAACACATTACAGAATATCATTAATATTTCTTTATACATCAAAATTTATTTTCAAAATTTTAAATGATTCTTTCGACACTTTCAGAACTTGGTGTTATTTTTTAAAATAAAAAACACTCGTACATTTGTTTAAAAAGCAACAACCGTTTATAAAATGTAATATTAAAATAACTTTATTAATTTACGACATATTATTGTATCATCACTTCACTACCATAATTTTTTCACATAATTGTTTACGATATTTTTTACAAATCGTTTTAAAATAACAAATTATATGATGAATTTTGGATTTTCGCTACTGGAAATAAAGGTAGTGATGATGCTCATACAGCGGATCCTATACAGCTCTATTTCAATTAACATTATAACTTATTTTAAACCAAAATTTGAAAAATAATTTTATTTTTTAACTGAAAAAATAGGTTCATAAGAATTTTAATGGAAGTTTCATTGTTTGTATTTTTCAAAAGTGTTTATCTTCCGAGGATTAGTATTGAATAAGTATGAGGAGTAACAGACTTGGGCATTATTCAAATAATGTTTTTCAAATAAGGATTTTTTTTAATGAATTGGCTGTCATTATGCATTAGTTTATTTACACATGGAAACGATTATTTCATTATTTTGTATTCGAATTAGTTTTTATTTAAATCATTTTCCAAATACTTTTTAAGTTTTTTTTTACATGTAACATTGTACTGTAATAATCTGCTCTTACAAAGGGTTTTGTTTCTATTTGCTACAATGTTCAGTTTACTGCAATACGGACATTTTTTCAACTAAATGTTCGAAGGAAGAATAATTTCGAAGGTAAATATTTTTTCGGGTCAAGTATAAGTACATTCGCTCGAATAAAATAACAGTTGTTACTTTCTTCGAACAATTTAATTTACTTGTCTAAGAAATTATTTGAAAATAATTTATTCGAATTTTATAGAACATTCAAGTTACTTTCTCTACCACTTATAAACTGAAAGTAATAAATTAGTTCAAAAGATTTGTTACTTTATTTTACGACTCGCCTGATGCGAGGAAGTAGCAGAACACCATGACATTTTCAGGGTCAAGATCATGTTACCATAGCGATACAAACCCGACCTAGCCAGAAAATTTCTACGCAAGCAGCAACGATCGTTAACATGATCGAATATATTTCTATTTTTACACAAAAATCTCTTCTCTCCCGAGGGATACTTTATTTTCAACTCTGAATTCGATGACTCATTTCTACGTGGCTTCCGTCTGGGTGGGGCCAACCCGACGAATGGAAAAGACGATAAAAGGACCTTTCGTCCTTTACCAAAATTCTCTTGTTCAATTCACAAGTTCAATGAAACTTCATACCGAAATTTTTTCTTTTTAATATTGAATAAATGTAAATTTTCTTGCAGTCAATATCTATTAAAAATCGTCATTTACAAATTATACGAAAATGATTAGTCAAACCCGAAACGGATAAGAATATGAATTCATTGTTATACCAATAAGTTGGTTTACAATTACACTACATAAAAAACCAAAATATAATACACTACATGCATATTTACATTACAATCTTAGCATGGAGATTGCAACGGAAAAAAAAAATAAAATTAGTGAACCGGCAAAATAAACAAAAATTTATTCGATGTTAGAAGGCAATTTGTAAAAGCGCAATGTAAAATCAATAATACCACGAGAAGACCGTAAGTGTCAGTGAAACTTTATTTAGTCAGTCCAAAACATCTACTTGTGTATATATGCAGTCAAAATTAATGATAAATTCATGTGTATAGAAAGGGACATCGAGAAGAATTTAAAAAAAGCTGAAACGTCACAATATATTTTGAAAATACAGTTTATGATATTAAAAGATATATTCAAACCTTTCAAAGGTATTGTGTGATGAAAAAAGAAAAGAATTGACAAACGAAAAGTCACTATGCATACTCATACAACTGTTTCACGGTCAAGCGTCAACAATGAAACCGATGTATGAACCCTGGGACGCCGGCGGCTCGGTCAATTAGGAGTAGTTATTTTAAAAACATAATATCCCAACTTCTAGCGGTCAACTTGAATTTTCATTCATCTATAGCATATCTAATGTACTTGTCTACAGTGATAACATTAAAAAACATATACAAACAAAATTTTGGAAAAAAGATTCGAATGAGACAATACGTTGCCGTCTGAGTGGACTACAACAATCAACAAATCACGAAGTTTGTTACCAAGCAGATAACTCACCGATCAGGGAAATAGACCGGAAGTTGTAGATGTCGTCGAGCACGAACGCCGTGAAACAGACAGTGCACGCAGGAAGTGCGAGTCACGAGCAACAAATTATGTTCGTCACAACAAAGGTAGTCTGCGACTGACTTGCTTCGTTCACTGCCGGTCGTGGAAAGGATCCCGTAGGCAGTGTCGCCAGACCAGAGAAATTGAGGGGAATACTGTTACCCTCCCTCTGTCATTACCGGATTAGTCACGTGACATTGTGATACATGCACGACAGAGACGGAGCGCGTCACGTGACCGGGCCGTAGCGGGAAGGTGGGGATGCTCGTCGCCGGAAAATGGGGGAATAGCGTCGTAGGAGGGGAAGGGTATGCCTGAAGGATACGCGGCGCATGCGCGATGTCGGCACCCAGGACTGTGCATAGAGTAGGACAGCGCAGCAAAAGTCATTTTCCTTTGCGGCGTCGCATTTGGCGACCTCTCCGACGTCACGAGACTATCCCCACCATTCCATTGCGCAGCCAGCAGCGCGCAGCTCTACGTACTTCGATCGCTGCGGTAACTGCAGGGGCAGCTGTGTCGCGTCGTCGACCAACTAGCGTGAAGGGATCTTCTCTCGCGCCCTCTGCGCCGGCGTGGGGCGGTGGCCGAATTGCGCGATGGTATGGGGGAAATACTGTACGAATTAGATGCTTCTTTTTCTATACATTTATTGTAATATTTATTGTATATAAATAGATCTATTTAATCGCGCGACAATTTTCAGAAATGTCTATGAATTATGCAGACGCTTCCTCTGTCCCTTTATTGTAATGTTTCGTAAAAGTAAATATAAATATATGTATTTAATATTTGTAAACCGAGTTTGGTGGAATTAATATTTTTAACAATAAATGCTTCATGCAGGCATGACAATCACAATTTTATATTTTATCAGCCAATGTTAATGGTTTCAGCTTACGTTTAGAACTCCTCTTGTTATATTCGCAGAAAATAGTGAGGAACGACAAAACTGTGCTCTACCTTATTCATGCAATGTTTTATAGCCAACTGTTTTTGTGATCAAAACGCATGTACTGCATATAGAAATAAACAATTGACGATTCCAGAACCGTTAGTCCTCTTGAATCGAGTACTGATACGTAGAGGTTGTAAACTTTGATTTGTTAGAGGTCAGAGTTATTCTGAATCCGAATTGTAGAGGTAAAATATATAATTTAACACGCAATAAATGATTCGTGCTATTTCGAATTGTAGAGGTTTCTACAGCTGAGCAGAGAGGAATGAAGAAAAGTTTCGTCCTATAGAAGTTTTCGAGTTATCGAGGTTCTAATGATTGTCAATGTTATGTGCTTGATATGTGCGTTATACAAAATATTGTAGGACTACAGTGGTGAGTATTGATCTCTTTCTCCAAAAAATGGCTGATCGTAGGGTGGAAAAGGTTTAGTTTCTTCGAGGATTCTGTACGGTCCTGCGGGATTCTGTAAGGATATCACGCGTGCGCAGCTTTAATAAGAGGATAACGATAGATAGAGGATAGAGAAGGAACGAAGGAACGGTGGGGAACAGACGTACACATTGAACTGTCGGCTTTCCGGAGGGCCGTGAACTGCAGATCGACGACCCTGCTTTGTGATCGCTATTTTCTCAGTCGCCGTTGCAACACGATTTTTCAGCTTAACCTACGAGAAAAATATCGCAATAAAGTAAACTATCTATCTTTAAGGAAATTATTAATTTTTGCACTCGCGTAGCTATGACAGATGCTATACGTCACGCAAATTAGGACTTACACGCTGAATGGGTTAACACGATTGTAAGTTGTTCAATAAATAAATAAACACATGCAGTTAGAAAATGTTTTCTTGGACTCTGATTACTGTTTAACATTTACACTTCAATCTGTAGAAAGTTTTAAACACTTAATACGTACGTTTTTGTTCGTTTTGTTAATGATTCCGGTAGAGTTTCGTAATTTTTCCCACTTTTCCAAAATACAATTTTTTAAAGTAATTATCGTTTATTTTAAATTTAAACGAATTATTTTTAAATAATTTCTTCAAGTGAAAATTATTCCAATGCAAAATAAGAAATGATTTAATTCAAAAAAATAAAAAATTAATTTATTTCAAATAATCTGTGGAAAAATCAATTTCCCTGGGCATATAAATTGACGCACGACTAGTTCAAAATAACAAATAGCCAAATACGATAACACATAAGATTGATTAAAAAATAACAAGAACTATTCCGTTTTGTATTTTATAAATAATTTTTTAAATGAATGTTATTGCTTATATTGCTGTTACATCTATATCAATTTAAAGCTTATTTGTTGTTTATCTACCTGTCTTATAATAATTCTTCTAGCTACGTTAATTTCTCAAGAAAATAAATTTGTTTTATTTTTTGCATCTAATATACTTACTAATGTTATTCGAATCTCTATTTCCACAATACATTATTTAAATAACACTTTAGCCAGCCAGATACTTGAACGGATTATGTCTACAAACGTGCGGATTCTATATAGTTGGCAATTTAATCTTACTGCCACAGACAGTTTACAGTTAAACGATATACAGTTATTTCGTTCTATTTGCGCTATGATATAGTAGACTTTCTGCGATCGCAATTAACGTTTTTAGAAGAGATCCTGTGCCACTTGAAGATTCGCCGATCTAACACAATAACCTTCGTATACCTCTCCTTAATTCAAATAAATTTACATCCAAAACGATTTGGTAGATATTAAAAAATGACATGAATATTTCTGTTTGTCTCTTTGTGTCTGCCTTTTGCAACCCGCAGCTCTGATCCTCGACGAAAGCGTTGCCTTTGATGCGCAGACACGCCCTCAAAGAAATCAATTCCAACGAAAAATATTCTATACGAACTGCGCAATCGAAATTTCCGCTTGGCACTGCATTTCTTTTGTCTGGATCAAAGGGGTGTTGCAAAGTGAATTTGCGCATTCCAAACTGTCTTAAACCGTTCAGATATTTATATATACTTGCAGAACGTCCTAAAAAATTAATATTGTTAAAAGGCAAGAAAATTTGAAGTTATGGAAATAAAAATTTAAGTTACGCAATGTACAAAATAGTCAATCAAAAACATTTATTCAAATTAATTGGGTAATCAGAATTTATTTCTGCTTGGTTCAGGAAGTCCGAGGACTTTCGAGCGTGTCTAACGAGTAGCTTAGACTAATTTGGTTTTTTTTCCCCGCGGATCGCGGACGCAGAACAATTCTAAATCTCATTCCTCTTGGTCGCAATTAATTGCAACCATTTATTCGCACGTTTTATGCTCACGACATTACATGCTAATTAATACGATAATTGGGTGTAGACTGAAATAATTTTAATTGTTCCCGAGATTACGATTATGCATTGAGCTACAAGATACAAAGATACGTGCATGGTACAAGCATCGTTTCATTTAACACAAGATCCATGAACGATTTTTATTTTGAACGTTTTTGGCCAAAATGTGTACAAATTACGTGTAAAACAAGGTCTGGGTAATTTTGGATCATACGTTCACAGAATTTTTTTATTTTTCTGGTATGTTACAACATTTATTGTTAGTGAATGTAGGAATGGTACGGCGAAAAACAGCTGGCGTTCGCGGACACTTAACCTTGTCAAGGACAAAAATTTCTGAGATAACCTAGATGCGTCCTTCAACGTCGTTATAGAAACTGTTACCGAGAGGAGAGGAGAAGAGAAAGACTGACTGAGAGAGAGTTCGTTGACCGTCGAATAGAAGTCAGGAGCGTGACTGTAACCGTACCCGTGATCGTGATCCTGATCGCGATCGTAGCCGTAACCATGACCGACTTGCGGATCTTAAGAAAGTTCTGCATTAGATATTTGTACATCCGATATTATAATAATATTGAAACTATTAGGTTGTAACAAATGAAAATTTAATTATGATTAACAAGAAGCTACTCGGAGTCAGAGATTACAAGATTAGTTAAATACAATTCTGTGTTTTGCTAACAAATAAAGGAAACCATTAATTAAATTTAGCCGAATTCACATATCTGTTACGACCCGATATACACAGTCGTTGTAAAAGTCTTATTTACTCGTTGAAATAAAAAGCAGACCATTTTTCTATGAGTCAAGCAGTTCATATACAATATATAGGCTGTCGCAAAATGTTGTATTTCCTTGAAAAGAGTAATTCCTGAGGTAATTTAAAGCAATTTTTTCGGAAAACGCAATGTTCTCCGCGGCTTCTTTACCGAGTTATTAACGAAAAACGCGGACCAATCAAAGCGTCGCAACAGCGAACGTTGCCACTGGCATTGGCCGAGCCGCAATCCGTCCGCCGTAGCAACGCTTTGATTAGACTGCGTTTTTTGTTCGTAATACCGAGAATATTTTCGCAAAAGAAAAAGTTCTTTTAAATTATCTGAGGAATCACCTCTTTAAAGTATAACATTTTTGGTACACTCTTTAGACTCTCACGACGAATAGTTAAACATTTAAAATGTATAAACAGTACATTCGCTTCATCTCATTAGCGAAATTCAATGTATATTTAAGTGTAAAAATTAGCAATACTGGCTTTAATGTCTATAACGGTATCCTGTATCGTGGAATGGCTCCTAATTTACCCTAACATCTTGAGATCGCCGACAATGTTTTTACGACACGGAGTTTCTTGAGTAAGATATTTTTTAATAAAAATATTTTGATACAATACGTTTATAAAAACTATCAACTTTATTTATCACTTACGAACTAGTGTACGATTACGTTAAAAATTCTCGAATAAAATGATTATTTCGAATCACAGATATTTTCAATCACAGATTTAATGTTACATACTTACAACGTACATCGCCCAAGTGTAATACGCCGATTTTAATGAAATAACATATAGTTTGTTGAAAAATATTTGATACGAATTTTTTTTTATCTGCAATGATTCATATCTAGGGGGTGAAAATAATCCTCAATGTTGGGGGTGAAAACCCTATTTTTGCTAATATCTCGGGAACTAGAGGTCTAGCACAATGATGATTTTGTGAAATATTTTTATACGATAACATTCCTTGATCGAAAACGCACAAATTTAATACGTGTCAAATATTTTTCAACAAACAATATCCTGTATAAATTTAATTAAAGTCGGCGTGTTACACTTGGGTGATGTCCCTTGTTAGAAACGTCCGGGACATTATATAAATATATATGACTTTGAAGTACAATACCGGCCGGGAAAAATGAACTACAGAATCCCGCCGACACCCGGCTATATAAATATATATGTATATACGAATATATCGATTATTTACAGTTTTAGAGATAAATACATATGTGCTCGGGCGTTACAAACTACTGCCACTGAAATTAGTTCAGATTTTGTTTATACGTTTGATATTTTATTTCTGTTTTTCGTGTCCGCATAGTTTTTATAATAAACGCATTAAATTCGTAGTCTACCTATTCTGTAAAATGAATTAATTTCATCGGTATTGTCTGATGCGTGCGTTAATTACACATCAACATTTAATGTCCCATTAAAATACTGTCGCATGTAAATTGACTGCTTCGCGTCGATCGAGTGGTTTAATTAAATCAGATAGAATGAACTAAATAAGCTAAAATACCTTTTTCGCTAACGGAGTTTCATACGGTCGTAAAGCAACAGACTTTTACGTCTTCGTCAATTTGTTCAACCTATCTACCTCTGCCTCCAGTTCTTTAATACGCTGAGTTCGAGCACGGCACACGTTTTTCATAAGTATCTTCTCTTTCTCGAGTTTCTGGATTTTCAACTGATCCTGCACAAACAAAAATTTAAGAAGTGTACATTAAAAACTAGAGCGTACAAGACATTCACAAATATACTGAATATACCTCGATGACACCGCTGTTAATGCTGCAGAAACCTATTCTCGGTGTCGTTTGGCACTCCTGGTCTTTTCTATTTACACGCCAACGCCTGCAGACATCGCATTCCCATGCGTTCACATCGTTCACAGTTCGTTGAAGCTTATTTATTTCCATGATTAACTCTTTGTTCTATAAAAAAAAATGAAAGAACTGATTCGAATGAAAGACTCGTCACTTTCCCTTGGAGTGAACAACACGCAGTGTCTCAGACTCATACCTTATTACGAAAAGCAAGCAATTGCTCCTCCAATTCCTTACACTTTTTCTGATACGGGAAACTTTCGCTTTGAATCTGAAGTTCCAACGTGGCCAATCTACCATTTTTCGACACCAGCGTTAGTTCCAGATCGTGAAGTTTCTTCTTGAGCTCTTTCAATTTATCGTCGTTCTTCCACGAAACGTTCACATCGCTGCCACACTGACTCGTATCCATCTGTCTCTTTGAATTGTTCAGTTTGGTCTGCAAGTCAAGATTCTCCCTCCTTAGTATTCGAATCAAGTTTTCGTGTTGTCGTGTCTTTATGTCATCTGCCACCCTATCCGTACCCATCTGCAGTCTCATTTTGAAAGCGTCGACCTGGTCGCGAAGCTTCTCATTCTCCTCGTGCAGATTCTCTAGCTTCTGCTCCAGCTCGTTGATGCGAGTGTTTTCGGTCAAACGGGAGTGCAGCTTCTCATCAAGTTTCGCGATCTCTAAGTTTTGCTCCTCGATGATTTTCGCGTAATCATCTAGTTCCGCATCCAGCTCCTTGTTCTTCTCCTGCAGTTGTTGCAACTGGCTGGCGTTGACCTGGTCGCGAAGCTTCTCATTCTCCTCATTCAGATTCTCTAGCTTCTGCTCCAGCTCGCTGATGCGAGTGTTTTCGGTCAAACGGGAGTGCAGCTTCTCACCAAGTTTCGCGATCTCTAACTTTTGCTCCTCGATGATTTTCGCGTGTTCATCTAGTTTCTCATCCAGCTCCTTGTTCTTCTCCTGCAGTTGTTGCACCTGACTGGTGTACTCGTTCACCTCTTTCTCCTTCTGGGTCAGCTGCAGTTTTTTGTATTCAAGCTCGAGTGCGATCGTGTTCTTCTCGAGCAAAAGTTCGTCGAACTTGGTCTCGTGCGTCGACGAGCTTGAAGCGTTGTACTTGGTCTCGTAAGAGGTTAGAGTCGTTTTAATCTTGGTGTTCTCCTGCAGCAGCAGATCGTACATGGCTTTCGTATCGATCAGCTGCGACAAAGTTTGATTCTTAACCTCCTGGAGCTCGACCACGCGATTACTCGCGCCCTCCAAGCTGCTCTGCAGTCTCTTGTTTGCCTCCTTCAGTTCCTCCGCCTCTGCTTCCGCTTTGATCTTGCTGGTGCTATTCCTCACCTTCCTTTCTAGCTTGGCGTTCTCCTGCTTGAGCTCATCGTACTTCTCTTTCAGCTCGTTCAGCTCCTCTTCAAGCGCGACGTTCCTGTTGTTTAGCTCTTTACTCAACCTGATGTTCTTCATCTCCTCCGCCTTCAACTTGTCCTTGATCGACTCAAGCTGCTCCTCATTCTCGGTCTTCATCGCCTTGACTTCCTGCCTATACCGCTCTATAGTTGTTTTCTGATCATCGACGTGGTTCTTCAGCACCTCGTGCTCCGGAAGTATAGCGTCGAGCTTGGCCTTGTACTCGGACAGCGTGTCGCACTTGTTCCTCAAGATCGCCGAGATCTCCTCTATGTGCGAAGCCTTCTGGGCCAGCTGCTGGTTCGCCTCGTTGTAGGCCTCCGTCAGCTGTTGGAGCTCCGCGCTCAATCTCTCCAGGCTCTGGCCGCTTTTCTTGATCTCGATCGTATTCGCTTCGATGATGTTTTTCAACAGCTTCTCGTTGGCCTCTAGCTCCTCCACGGCGCTGCTCAACTCCAAGTTTTTCGTTTTGTAAGATTCGACGGTTCGAGCCAGCTCGTTGATTCTCTTCTCGTGCATCTCCGTTTCGGCCTTGAGCTTCGACTGGAACTCCAGATCCTTGCTCTTGAACATCTCCTGCACTTCTTTCTCCCTCTTTTGCGCCACGTAGATCGCTTCCTCCTGCTTGTTGTCGACCTTATACAACTTCTCAAACTTCGTCTGCAGATTCTGCAGTTCTGCCTCAAGCGTCCTCGTGCTCTCCCTGAGAACCTCGTTCTCGCGACAGCTCTCCTTGAGCAGATGCTCTTTCTGACAGATCGTGTTCTCGTACTCCTTCTGGCTACGCTCCCGTTCTGTCAGCTCCGCCTGCAGCTTCTCGATCTCGGTCTCCAGCTCCTTCGACCAAGTGGTCGCACGCTTCTCCGTGTCCGCGCTCTGCTGTATCTCCTCCTTCAGCACCTGTTTATCCTTCTCGCACCTTTCCCGTATAGCCTTGATCATCTCCTGCTCCTTCGAAACCAGAGTCTGCAGCAGGATCAGGAAGATCTCGTTCACGGACTGTTTGGATAGCTCCGCGGAGTTGACGGTACACTTGAGCGACTTCAACTCCTTCATTATGCATAGTCTGATATCGCTCAGCTCCCCGCTCAGCCTCTCAATGTCGTCGATTCTTTGCTTACTAGACGCGCTCTCGCTCTGCTTCTCCTCGATATTCTTCAACTTAGTCAGCTCCTGCTTCAAGTTTAGGTTCTCGTCGACGTATTTGTTGAGCGTGTCGTTCAGCATTCGGAGATTGCTCTCGGTCTCTTCGACACGATGCTGGTACTGCGCGGATATTGATTCGAGCTCGTCTTTATATCTTGCTTCGAAGTTGGACTCCAAATTGTCCTCGACCATCTGCAGCCTCTCCATCAAGACGCGTTTCTCTTGCTCGCTCTGCTGGTAGAGCTGCTCCACGTAGACACCTTTCTCCTGAAGCTCTTCGCATAGATGTTCTCGTTGAACTAACTGTTTCTGCAATTCATCGATTCTTGCAACTGCCTGCTGGTTCAACTCCTCGTGCTGTCTCTTCGACGCCTCAAGCTCTTCCCTGTACCTATTGTCCATGGAGTTTGCGATCAACTGATCCTTTTGACTCGTCACCAAGTCCAAGTCGTTTCTCAACGACTCGATCATCGCGCTCTTGTTGTCCCGTTCGATCTTCAACTCTTCCAGCTCCATTTCTAAAGTCAACCTCTGACTCTGGAGCGTCTTTTCACGATCGGAGAGCTGTTCCAGTTCCTTGCTTATGTTGGACAGCTCATTCTCCAGAACCTGTATCTTCTCCGTCGCGATATTCTCGTTCGTGGACAACTTCTGCTCGAGTTCCTCGTTGCTGGCTCTCAAGCCGTCGATCCTCTCCAACAAGCCTGCTTTCTCGGTTCTGAATTGGTTCAGCGTGGCGGCGAAATTTGTGCTGTTCTTCCTCATCTCGTCTATGTCGGTCTTCAGTTGGTCGATGTGACTCTGGATCTGGACCAATCTGCAACTGTTCTTCTCGGAGCGTTTCTTCGGGGTAACGTCGAGACCCGACAACTGATCCATGCTCACGTTGCTGCATATCTGTTCGAGTTCGCTGCATTTGTTCTCGTACAGGACCGTCAGCTTGTCATGGTCCGCTTTCATTGTCTGCAGTTCGTCGTTCAAGGTTCGCACCCTCTCCTCGACGAAACTCACGTTCATCTCATCGACAAAGCTGACGTTCGGGGACAGTTCGCGACCGCTGGTGCTAAACTCCTGATTGATCTTGTTCTTCAGGATTTCGGTGTCCTCGCACTTCCGGTCGAACTTCCTCTGAAGGTCTTCGAGCTTCTGGTTGAGAGCTTTTGCCTCCAGCTTCAGAGTCCTTCGACTCTCGTTCAGGTTCTTCAAGTGGGCGCACTGGTTGCAGGACGTCAGCTTCAGGTCGCTCAGCTTTTTGTTCAGACGAGTCAATTGGTTGACTTTCTCCTCCAACGTTGCTACCTTGTCAGTGAGTGTCGGAACATCGTGGGTCTTTTCCTGAAGAGATTCCTTGCACGATGTTTCCGCGCCGACGTCGAACTTCTCGAGGCGTGAACTCTCGAGGTCCTCGATGGCCTGCAGCAGATCGTTCGAGAATTTCGCGTTCTCTTTGGACAGCGTGGTCACCTTTGTGTTCAGTTCGATGATTTCAACCTTCAGCATACTGTTCTGCAATTGTAGATTGTCCGCATTCCCCTCGGTGGAAGCTTCATTCTTCGGCAAGGACTCTTCCATCTTCTTCTTGAGTATCTCGCACTGCTCCTTCAGTTCGTCGTTCTCTTCGATCTTGTCGATTAAGTCAGTGGACAGCTCATCGTTCTCTGCCCGCAAACATTCGTTCCTCTCCGCGAGAGCAACTGCCTTCTCTTTGTACATGCACTCGTGGTCGAACAGAAGCGATTTGCTCTCCTTGATGCTCTCCAGCTCCTTGTTCTTCTCGGCAATCGAAGTCGACAACTCGATATTTTCCGCCGTCAGCATGTCGATTTTGTTTTTGTAAACCGCGAAAAGTTCCTCATCGTTGCTGACGATCTTCGCCGACGCGCCTCTCGAACGCATTGACTCCAATTGATCGTTTAGAGTAGCCAAGTTGCTCTCCAAAGCGATCTTCTGGTTCGTTACGTCGGAGATGCGGTCATACAATTCATCGATCGTTTTCTGAAGATTTGCCTCCAACTGTTTAGCGTTCTCACGCTCGGTGGTAAGTTTTTCTGCCATGTCCTTGTTCTCGGTCGTCAGCAAATAGATCGTCTCCTGCAGATTCTCTATATCCTGCCTCAAACTTTGAACGTCGCATTTTATTTCGTTCACTTCCTGACTTTTCAGGTACAGACTCTCTTCCAGCTGACTCTTCTCCGTGCCCAGCATCAGAGCCGATGTGTCGAAGGTGCTGTCGTTGTACTGTCTCGAATAGGACAGAACAGATTGATTGTCTTCGCTAACAAGATTATCATCTTTTTTCAATTTCTCGACTAATTGACGGTTTTCGTGTTCGAGTTCATCTTTCCGAGTTGTTACGCCTTCAACTTGTTTCTCCAGCTCAGAAATCTTGTTCAGCGTCTCTTCCCGTTCAGTTCGCAGCGAGCTTACCGTCTCTTCCAGTTCTGTTTTCGTGGCTATAACGTCTGCTACACGTTTCTCCAATTCCGACATTTTCTCCACCACGTTTTGGTGCAGCGCGGCTCTCGATTCTAATTCGGTTGTCTTCAATTCCAGTGTCTCTTTCAGAGCATTCTTTTCCAACGTTACACTCTCGACTTCCTTCTGCAATACAGAAAGTTTCTCAATTGTTTCTTGTCGTGCGACGTGATCAGATTTCATGGCTGACTCAAATTCGGATACTGTTTTGCTCAATTCGACGTTGCTGGCTTCCAGTTGTTGCTTCTCGACAATTAAACTATTAAGTTGCTCCTGCAACTCGGTATTTCTGTTCGCAGCATCCTGCCTCGCGGTTTGCTCCGCTGCGATCTTCGACTCGAAATCGAGAATATTTTGGTCCAGTCGTGCGTTCAAGTCAACGTTGACGCGTTCAAGTTCGTTCCCTTTCGAAGCAAGATCTTCGACCTGCTTCTGCAATCGAGACACTTTTTCGCAGGTTTCTTCGTGCGCTGTTCGCTCGGAAACGATTCTCGATTCCGCGTCCGAGGATACTCGACTCAATTCTGCTCGCAGATCGACGATAGTTTGTTCCATAACCGCTTTCTCGGACTCGATTTGCTCGGCCCGCTTCTCCAGCTGCTGAAGAATATTTTGGTCCAGTCGTGCGTTCAAGTCAACGTTGACGCGTTCAAGTTCGTTCCCTTTCGAAGCAAGATCTTCGACCTGCTTCTGCAATCGACACACTTTTTCACAGGTTTCTTCGTGCGCTGTTCGCTCGGAAACGATTCTCGATTCCGCGTCCGAGGATACTCGACTCAATTCTGCTCGCAGATCGACGATAGTTTGCTCCATAACCGCTTTCTCGGACGCGATTTGCTCGGCCCGCTTCTCCAGCTGCTGAAGAATATTTTGGTCCAGTCGTGCGTTCAAGTCAACGTTGACGCGTTCAAGTTCGTTCCCTTTCGAAGCAAGATCTTCGACCTGCTTCTGCAATCGAGACACTTTTTCGCAGGTTTCTTCGTGCGCTGTTCGCTCGGAAATGATTCTCGATTCCGCGTCCGAGGATACTCGACTCAATTCTGCTCGCAGATCGACGATAGTTTGCTCCATAACCGCGTTCTCGGACGCGATTTGCTCGGCCCGCTTCTCTAGCTGTTGAAGATGCGCAGTCATTTCAACGTTCGCGGCTTCCGGATCGTTCTTCAGCTTGTCCAACTCCAAAGACTTCATATTCAGCTGGTTGCATAGCTCGCGGCGTATAAGGTCGAACTCTTTCCTTTCGGAGACGATGTTCTCGACCTCCTTCTGCAATTCTGTAATCCTCTTAGTCGATTCAGCGCGCAATTGAGTGTTTTCCAATGTAACGTTCTTCAGCTTGCTTTCGAGTTCGGAAATCTTCTTCAATTCCACCTCTTTCACGCTTTCCTCGGACATATTTTTCAGCTCCAGCTCGACGGTTTTCTTCTTCAGTTGTGCGCGTAATTCACTGCTCATGTACTCAAATTCGTCTCTTTCGGAGGTGATGTTTTTCATTTTTCTCTCCAACTCTGAGGACTGTTTCATTGCTTTTCGACTCGCCTCTCTCTCCAGGATATTCTGTTTCTCGAACTCGCCAATTTTCGAGCACAATTCAGCGATCACGTGTTCCGCGTTCGTCTCTTCTGCGAGGTTCAAACTTTCTAGCCGTTTCTTCACTTCTTGCGTGTATTCTGGCACTGATATCCGTGGCGTCGTTTCCTCCAACTTCTTGACTCCGTCGTCCTCACTCAGCAGCTGCTTCTCCAGGGTTGTGAACTGGCGGAGCTCTATGAACTCTTTCGTTAAATGATGGATGCATTTTCGCAGAACGTGCTTCGGCGTCGAGGGAGATTCGCAGTTGATCGTTTGAGTCGCCGTGTTGCGATTCAATCTCACCGGCGTTCCGCTCATTCTCTCCGGTGAAATACTGTTCTCCCACTCAATGGTAAACACTTCATCCTTGAATGTGACGCGATGCCTGCGTTTCGTGATGAATTTTTCGTCCTCGCTGTCGCTGCCGTTTTCCTCGTTGTTTCGATCGCATTCGCTCTTGAACAGCTCCAGCTCGAAATCCGTGAAAGCCGTTTGAAAGGTTTGGTTCATCATATCGACGGATTGAATGATGCTCTTCCTGCAAGACTTCTCGTGGGATGCTTGTTTGGGCGTTGACAAGCTTTGCGTCCGCTGAAAATCGGGCAAATCACTGAGCCCCCCCTTTCTGAGCCCTGGACCACCCCACGTTTGCCTTCTTTTCGCCTTGAATTTGAATGTGTCTTCTTCGGTGATGTCCCCGGAGACGATTCGAGTCTTCAACAGCTCTATACGTTCTTCCAACATTTGATTCACCCGCTCCTTCTCTTGTAATTTTGACTCCATCTCCTCGACTTCCGCGACTCGATTCTCCTGTTTTATTTTGTCGAGTTCTGTCTGCAGTTTAGATATTTGTTTCGCATACCGTTTCAGAAGCGCTGCGTCTGACATCACCTCGTTGACATGTGGCTTATTCTTCACGCTTTTTGCACGGCACGCGAACGACAGAGTACACTGCGTTTCCTCCACAGCGGCCGGAGTCACGGCGCAGATTATAGTCGTTAAAGCATTGCCACCCAGAGAATTTTGCAATAATCGAGTCAATTTACTATCGCGGAAATTCACGTGTTTTTGGCCATCCTGGCAATCACTCAATTGCTTAATCACCAGGCCCAAGGTCATTAGAGATAAATTTATGTGGAGACCCTCTTTAAATCTCTCGCCAGTCGCTCCCGTTTGTCGGGCCCTCTCGGACCCAGCGAGATCCACTAGATTCAATTGTGACACTTGAATTGCACTGTCCGAATCTCCAGCGGCTCTACTTTCGATCGTCTGGAGAAAAAATATGTTGAAATACCATTGTATACAGTAATGGTCGGTGTTTACTTACAATTCTAAATATAGTATGACTTCTACTACTTCGTTCGTTCATATTAGTCTCTCCTGTCCTCCTGTTTTTATCTCCCTTTTTCATTATAGACAACATGTTCTCTGGACAGTTGGTGATCTCCTCTTTACATTGTAGAAATACTTGACCATTGGTGTCTTCTTTCAATTTCAGGTGGACACCAGTATTATTTAATAGATCGTTAACTTTCTCTTTATAGATCTCTAAGTATGATACTCTAGAAGATAATGATTTTGGTAATTATCTAGAAAAGAGGCATCCTCATAGATTACAATAATCTGAATTTTTTAAATATTGTTGAAACAAATAATTTGTTCTGAAATCTTTTTATATGACTACATTCCTTGATCGAAAACACACAAATTACAAAAGAAATCATGTCCTATACCTTCTAGTTTCCACGATACTTACAAAAATAGGGGTTTCTAGATATGAATCATTGCAGATAAAAAAAGTACGTGTCAAATATTTGTCAACAAACTATATCCTGTGTATATTTTACTAAAATCAGCATGTTACACTTGGGTAATGTCCCTCGTTAGTTTTCAAAATATTTGTAAAAAACTGTTAGGTCTGGGTTAGATATCTTGGGTAGGGGTGCAGGGAGAGGGGTGGAGTGCCTCTGTTGCCACAAAGGACAAGGCAGTGTTTGCTGTAGTCATCTGTTGTCAACAGTTTATCGTGAATATCTAAAAAACTAAGGCCGAGCAGCCATAGTTACTGCCATAACTATGGCAGTTAGATCAATCATTTTCAATTAATTAGATTAAGATTTGGTTTTCTACAAAATTAATCTGTTTTCTTATTAACTAGATTCCATAAATACCTTAATAAGAATTCTCGCCCAGCTGTGTTTGTGATAGCATTGAACATGTGCTCTATAGCTTGCGGTATGACACCTGGTTCGCCCAATGTACCCATCATTGTGTATGTTTTGCCAGAACTTGTTTGACCGTAAGCAAATACGGTTCCGTTAAATCCATTTACAGCAGCATCGACTATGGGTCTCACTATACTATTGAATACATCTGTGTTCGATGCATTTGTATCAAAAATATGATCTGTAAAGTTGTTGACAAAACATTAGGACATGTGACAATAGGAAAACTATGAAACGTTAAATAGATTTAAAATAATTGGTAAATACCGAAACAAAATCTGCCATCCCCACGCTTTTTCAGCTCCGAGTCAGTTAACGCAATAGTATTTCCTTGAACAGACCACTGTATCGGTAGATTTTCGTCTCTCTCGCGTTTAATTAATGGTCTTACTTTAATCGCAACCTGTATGCTATCTGACATGTTCGCGTTAATTAACCTACTTCGACTGAATAACAAAATAATTTATAATATCGTTCGATGAAAATGACAACAAACGTTTACACGACAGCTCACACTCTTATGCTTGCTTATACTGTAACCGTCATTTGAAAAAGCATTCCCACCAGTGACAGCAGCAACGTATCTATATTATGGAGAATGTAATGGGGTACTGTCATTTGCGGGAAAGAACTGGAAAAGTCTAGGACGAGGCGACGAGACAGACATGCTACGAATTTTTGGTAAATTATTATTAATATTTGAGTGACATACACATGTTATGCATTCCTTTTGCACAATCAAATCATAGCAAATTTGCGAAATTATGCGGGGTGATTAAGGTACCCAATTTTAACCAAACGTTTTACTTTACTGACGCTAAAATCGTCGCGCATGTGCGAAAAATCGTGCAACATTCCGTCATTGGTTCCGACCAGCTTTCGTTTGAATTTGAACTTTCCGTCACCTCATTGGCTATCTCGACCATAGATTTGCTATGATCGAGATGGACAAATACACGAAGAGAATAAACGAATACTGAGCCATCTATGAAACCGTAGTCGTTGCGTAGCCATAATTTCAAGTGGCATATTTTCAGCAATATAAACGAAAAGATTGATTACATAAATTATATTTGTAAAATACAAAGTGAAAGAATTTGGCCAATATTTCTGCACCATCCTAACAGAAATATCGGTCACTATTCTTTCTGCAGCTATCGTTGCAACTTTGCTAATAAATAGGAACAAATTACGATCAAACGATATTTAATTCTTTTGTTTCAGAACTTCGAAGTTTCATTGCAAGATGGACTTATTGCACGATTTCTGACGCAGTTTTTTATTTAGTATAGATGCAGCGAAGTCCAATAAACAATTCACATATTTAAAAATATTTTTTATTACAACTTAACTCTCTTATTAACATTTGAAAAATTATTTCTTGTTACATGATTAATCCCTTGCACTACAATTTATTTTACGGTTACAGTAATTCAAATTTAGAACACTATGTGTTCTAAAATGTCTCTATATCGACAACGACTGAGTAGAATTATTGTACATTTCATTTTATAGAATATTAATAACGTACATATTTAGTAGATGCTGTTCGAAATCTTCATCTCGTGTCTGACTCGATGTTATAGTGGAAGGGGTTAATCTGCGAGGAAGGGACTGAAAAATAATGAATTATACAAACTGATATATCATTTAACTTTTTGCAATGTAACAAATGTGGCAAAATATACCTTGTTTTATATACACGTGAACTAATAAATAACCAACATCGTTAAAGCTTCTCTTATCTGAACCTTTGTAATACTTTTAATACAGTATTGTAGACATATGTTTTAGCATCTCTGCCCCATAAATAATCTATGTGATTGAACTTTGAGTATTCGATCTTTCGTGTCTCTAGCACATTTGGTAATCGGTCAACGAGTTTCTTTATATCAGCAGGATCAGTTAGAAAATCGTTTTCGCTATAAAATATTACTATTGGTATCTTCACTTTCTCGAGATCATATTTTGGCGGCTGCGTCGATCCATAAATTTTCAAGTTCTCGGTCACTCCACAATCGAATTTGCGGAACGATCCTGTTGAAAAACAACAAAACATAAGATTGGATAACTATTTCACATGATTTGTGCACTAATTAATAACTTCCATAATTTCCATGTATCGCACTGAAAATGCATGTCTACACTAGAACATCTCATTAACACGAGAGTTTAAATTAAATGAAGAATTACCTGATAAAATGCTCTGACTATAGTGAATAATCTGCTTAGCAGAAGCACCAGCTGGGAAGTGTCCTAAAATTAAGGGCAACATAGACTTGTCCAGTTGGTCACTACCAAACCCAGCGATCATGTAAAACCAACACACACAGAAACCCTTGGTAAGGCTACCTGGTGCATTTCGAATGATTGTGCCTAGGGTACGGGCCTGTAACCTGTTGCGGGGGAACCACTGATGTACATTGCAATAAGAAGATCCCCACTGAAACATGCTCGTTATAGATGTGGCACGTCTAAACCTTGGGAAATCCCCTGACCAGAGGTGGATTTATTTATACACGTTGCTTTAATTATTAATTTGAAATTTTTCAAAATGTAGTAAAATAGTTTATTTTACAGAGGGTATAGCCGAATAAGCATGGTGAAAACTATATACACCTAGATTTTCACTTTTAACTATTAAAATCAATACATCGTAGAGGAAATAATTTGTATACGGATAATACAATTAGTAATCAACTATTTCAACTTGTGTTTAAACAACTCTGTTACTTCACAGAAATTACGAAGTCATTTTTCTCAGTTTTCGAGTAATTTAATACAAAAGAAAAACTCAAATTTTCAACTTTAATAATCATCTATTAGTTATCGTAATCTAATTCAGGCATCTATTAATTTCAAACATAATTTCTAATATACATATATGAAAGAATTAAATGGATATAATTACAGTTAAGTTTTAACATTGTTGCAGTGCAACCACCTCCGATCATAATTGAAAAGTATTGTAAATATTTATAAATGTACCTCCATTAAGATCTGAAAGCGAACAACCAGCTTGAGCAAAGGACTCCTGTGATTCGAAAGGAATGCTATTGGCGCAAGACTAATCATTCCCTTGATCTTGCAATTGTATTCAGGTTTCTCACTGGCCATTACGTAAAATGCAGTTGTACCTTGACTATAGCCTATGTAATAAAGTTCTGAGTATCCTGTGTGTTCTAAAATATAGTCTATCGTTGCTGGTATGTCATAGAGGCCAATTTCATGCCAGCTAAAATATTAGTAAAATTATTCATCTACTCATTTCACAATCTCGATTATTCATGAAATATTTTTCAATTCCAGCAACTTCAAAGTATACTTGCCTGAAATCCCAAAATTCTTTATCTATGGTTGAATATTTCTTGTGTTTTTTGGAGTATGTATTTCCCCTTGCGTTTCCCAACCAGACATCATATCCATTGTCGCATAAAATGTATGCCAATGCCTTCTTTGGACCCAACAGTACCCAATCAGCCGAACTCGATAACAGTCCATGATGAATGAGGATTGGTACTTGAGCCTAATGTTTAAAATTATAATATGTTTAGTGATAGGGCAAGATAACTTTCTGCATGAAGAATTATAACAATTATTGTTACCTCTGTTACATTTTTATCGTTTAAGTTCTTCACACCAGTCTCACTGAAATCATTACTTGGGTTCCCTTGTAATTTTGGAGGAAGAACTCTGTGTACATCTAAGCAATATCCATCTTCAGTCCAGATGTGATGCGTCTCTGCTGTGTAACCATGAGCTCGAATAAGTTCAGGCTGAAAAGAATTATTATTATTATTATTATTTCTAACACGCGTCTACAAAATATATGAAATCTATTGTACAAATAAAGCTAGAATTACTTGATTCAACAAAAATATTACTAACATGATTCTGCTCAAGAATATACAGTTAAAAACAAAATTAAGTAGATGTATAGTACACGTGAAAATCAACGAAGATGTATTTAATAAATATAACTATTATACACAGTGTCCCAGTTAAATGGAATCACCTAAATACTGTGCTATGGACAGTTATAGGTCCAAATACATGTTTGCATTTTTCACGAAACCTATACTTATGTAAAATAAGTTTTATATATTTCCATTTACATTACAAAATAAATGCTGACAAACATCACACAATAACCATTATTTGGAAATATTTAAAAAGAAACAAAAACTTCTGATGTAACTGCACTTTAAGCTGTGAATAATACTCATGATTGCTTCCATAGTGATTTTGTTGTTCGGGTGTTGTGTTTGCTGATTTATTTGAATATAATCGAGTGTGTAAATCACCTAGTAACATAATTATACGCCCTTGTAACATGTGATTTGAAGTTCTAATGTATGTTTTTTTTCCCCATTACATTGCAGAGGCATCAATCAGAAAGTCAAGAAGGGTTGTAATAGACTTTGCAATGGAAATTATGGGCAAACCACACAAGCCAGTTGACCAGCAATATTTTAGACAACTCCTAAGCATTTGGTTTTGAAGGAGATTTCATAGAATTGTGGTTTCAAATGATGAGTCAATTTAAGTGGTAATGCAATATTTGTTTTGTTAGGAAATGGATTATGTAGTCTGGCAAATGTGAATACCAGAAAAAGGAAATATTTAGAGATATGTAATTTTCGATGATGAGAAAAAGTTTAATCTTGATGAACTTAATGGTTCCGATTATTATTGACATTACTTAAGAAAAGAAGAAATGGCTTTGTCATGAGGAGTTCAAGGAAAGGGATTAATTCTTTGCGGTCGAAGTCTGGACTATGACCGGCAATGCTATATTCACTGTTGAGTAATAATGTACGTTTATAAAAATATAAAAAATGATAGTTCATTTAACTGACGCATATGTACTTACATAATATTTATATATTTTTTAGGTGATAAATGGTTGATGTGCGTCACCTATTGATCAAGAAAAACATAATTATGACTATTGGACAACATAATATTTATATATTTTTTAGGTGATAAATGGTTGGTATGCGTCACCTATTGATTAAGAATAACAATTATGACTAATGGAGAACATACACTTCTCACTAATTTGACCGCAAAGAGCTAATAATGATCGGGATTGTCTTCTTACACAATTTTAAAATACGTTAATTAAAGGTGTGGAAGGACAATTTTTCAGTAACACCATAGTTCCATCCATACAACAAATTTTACTAAGAAGGGGTTTCAAAAATTTGAGATGAAACTATTACCATGTTCAACTTAACTCTCAACTTGAATTTTAAAGATATTTTTCAGGTAAAATCTAAACTTCTATATCTGAGTTACAAATTTATACATTTTCACAACTGAACACAGAATGTATGTAGAACAGAAAAATTATATTTTCTTTTGAATTTTGTAGAAAATCTGACGTTTATAAACTTTCTTCTTCCAGTACAAATGAACGCGTATAAAGCGCATTTTTTAAATAAGAGCATTGACATTTTGAAAATTTTAAAAATGCGCTCGAGTCCACGATTATTCACAGCACTGTCTTATTTATTGCTGTATACAAACACTTCTCCGACATTTCACATCCTGACATTATTACATAAACATAATGAATACGTAAAACATTAATTAAAACACACCGAATTGTCATAAAATAGTATCTTTCATATTTACAGCGAACTAAAGTGAATGTAACGTTACCAACAATGTCGCAACGAATATTGTCTAAACAAAGTAAAGAAAAAAGAAGGAATTTACTGTTGTCATATGAATCTCATCCTGATTGGCTGCTGCGCTCATTATACGAGCAAGTAACGAAAGGTGATTTCCGTCACGGAGAAACAGCGTCAACTTTCACCAACAACCACTTTGTCTCCTGTCGGTGGTTTTCCTTTATCTATGAGTGTTTCCCCGAACAATGGATTAAACGGTAAAAGAACAATTTTTTCAAGACTTTGGACTTGTTATTCTATGAGAGTCGAATGATCGAGAAATATCGAAACGATAATTTTGCGCTGTTCAATCCTCAAGATATACAAACTCAGAGACGAACGGCTCACAACACGCTCGCAAATCGCAAAGCGCACTGCGCTACATCGTGCGACGCTGTAAGATGACCACCTGCGATGATTCACGCGCACGCGCACGCGCTCTGGTTTCATGAATTTTCTAATAGAGAAGCGTTTGACTAATTGATGAAATGCATTCAATCGGCTGGCTAAAGCGTGCCATTTCAGATATTACATATCGCATTTTCCGTAACAACTTGCCATTAGCATCTTGTTCCCATTGAGTAATTCATTAGGCATGCACAAGTGTCCGTTATGGTGTCCACTAGCAATTTTTTAATTCCGCTCTAAAGAACTCGAGTTTCGGTACCCTATTACTTATTTGCACAACTCATCCATTTGATATTTTAATACTGCGATGTTTGTATTCATAATACGGCCCCGATCTGCGGACAAGCGGTCACGCGGACACATAGGTAGTACTGCGCACTATTGAATTGACTCTTCTACAATATATTATTTATTTGTTAACCTTCCGTATGCTATGCCGGAGTCATTCGTGATTCGTAGCGGTGGTGATAAGCTCGAGCGATCGTCAATATGTACAATTTTATGACGATATAGGATGACGCTTTTTATTTCGAAGTAAGAAAATCGCTACCTCCTGTTCCTCTTCCTCATCCGACGTACGATGAAATTCAGTCCCGAGCCATCACCTTATATTGAAAGAAAACTGCAATGAAATATCGACGTGGGTCAGAAATGACTCCGGCATAGGCCTAGAACTCGTAAGAGTTCGAGGGTTAATTGTTAGCGTTCGATCGGTTAACACCTTGCTCACCAAAGACTATAGTATGATATCGGAAGAAAATGTATATTTTAATAAATCGATTACATTGTACATGTGGTTGTAAACATCTGCATGGAAGATTAATGCGTAGCATCCGCTTCTAAGAAATGTTATGTAGAAAGACGTAAACATTGCAGTCCTCAAGTGGAACAACATGATATAGGATATGAATCGTATTTTCCCTTCTCAGTTGCAACTCTACGCAGGAAATGTTTATATATTACGCGTCGTGAAAAGTCTCCAGTAAATACATAGTATTTATTTTTATGAATAGTTCAGTTCGTTCAATACATAAAATGAGCCGCGGAAAGATATTAAGAACGTCTGAAATGCAAGGCGCTCTAAAACTGTTTGAAGAAAAGTTTTCTATTGTCAAGATTGCTAGTCTTAAATCGAAGTAGTTATGGCATAAAGAAGAGTTTCTGGTCGTCCTACCGCGTTAATATATTAATATATTTATTTAGTTATATTTAGTTAATATATTAATTACATCGAAATCGTGCAATTTCTATTACATACATAGAAAGCGTGCTAGACGAATGGACGAAAAATGTACAACGAATTTTACGGAAGTGTAAGCACTCGAACACAAGTGCAGAGGGAACACGTATTAGCGAAATGGCACCCGGACTGTACGATATATTATTTATTTTTGAACTCGTAGCGTTCGATCGTTTAACACCTTACCCCCAAGGACAATAATTTACTCTACTAGTCTATTTCTGTGTTACTCAATATATGTAATTGTTTCCTTTTATTGCAATTATTTATCGCGACAACATTTAGAGTGATGGGTGACCGTTTTTTGTGTCGACCAGTTTTTAATATATTTATATTAATACTACCTCCGATAAGTTGACTATTGGCAATTATATAAAAGGTTAAGAAAGGTTAAGTTATTAATAACAATAATTATTCTTCGCGACATTCGCGGTTTTCAGAACATTTGAATTTCATTTAAATAATGATGAACAATATTTTTACCAACATAGTTGCGTGACAATAAAAATTACCCTAGTATAGTGACATAGTTCGTATATGTGTCGTTATGTGCCAGCACATGTCATTGTCAGTAAAGATTTTCTTCCCTGTTCTTCCGTTTGTGTCATATGATCAATTTGTGAATTGATACTAAGTTATAGGGAGTGCCACAGATTTTATAATTGATCTTTAGAAACGACAATGTTGAAAACATTTTTTTGCCTCGTAGCTGTTTCAGTCACAGGTATGGCTTTCGTATGAACCATAACAATATTCACAATTTTTTCGAAATATAATTTTAGAATAAAAATAGCCGATTTTGAAATCCTCGCGTGAGCATTGTCAATTTTATGAAACAATATTTCTTTGTTAATTTTAGTGAAAGCGAATGGAGATTTCGTGGTGCTCCATAGTCCGAGCACCGTACTATTCAACGGGGAAGGAGAAGTAGAGCAAAGCTTCCTTACAGAAGTATTTACGGCTGCTCTAGGTTATACAGCTAAGCTAGTACGTTAATCACTTTTTTGCAACATTAAAAACATAATATTTTCAGTTTTAATTGACTGCTATTATCATTATAGAGAGGAACATGGAATGGTATGTCTATTACAGACCCATTCAGGCTTCCAGAAGCTGTAGTTGTAATGGCGATAGAAGGAATAGATTCGTTAGATATACCAAAAGGCATAAGATTCCCTTTAAATGTCAATGAAGGCGAAGAAACCACATGGCAAGCTTTCAGACAACGCCTCGACGAAAGAGACGATGATAATATTTTAGTGAGGATCTATTTGGGTGATGGTCTTGATGCTGTAAGTGTTACAACAAAGATAATACCTTGATATTTGCAATAAATTGTAACCTCTGTATGAAATTAATTCAGCTGGGACAGTCTGCTCTTGGAGAACTCAAACCAACTCCCATCGATGAAACATCTTTGAAAGCATTGAACTTACGGAAGGAGGAAGACAAAAAATTCCTTGAGGAAGTGCAACTGCTGCATGCAATTGCGAAGAAAGCACCTTCTGCTATTAAACCAGACTCGAAACCCGACGTTTACTGGCTGGTTGTATCTGGTCTGCAACCTGTTTTCGATGCGTATGGAAGTAATTCAACTAGTTCCAAGGAGGCCTTGGTCTTGCTAAATAATGCCTTAAACATGGTTCGTGATGCGTTTATCGAAGCTTATGATGGCCAGGTATAAATGTGTTAATATTGTTACAACATTCAACTTAATGCTACATATTTAATTACACTGTTCAACCTAAGAAATATTCATAATGTTACAAAAATATGGTGATTGAAGATATGATTACCAAAAATATACACTATACTTAAGAAAATCTATAGAAACGTTTTACATAAGAAGCATGTTACTTTCATGGTTAAAGCAGAAAAAATTTTTTAAACTTAAAACATGACTAATTATTAATGTTTTAATTTAGGTATTAATTGTGGCCTTCACAAACGATGCAAGTAAAGTGCACCACATCCGTTCAGTCACTCTTGAAAGGCAGAGACGAGAAATTCCAACGGTTCGTATCTGAAATTACATAACATATACATCAAACATAATTTTATGATGAATAAGGATTTAAATACGTACATTTATTATTGACACGTTATTGAAGCTCGAAGACAGATACTGTAATGAATATCATTTTGAGAATACAAACATGATCAAAGAATTGTACCCATACATAATCATTTATTTCTATGTTAATAGTTTTATAATGTGTACACTTAGTGTTTGGACTATTTCACTATTAAAATAACAATTTTTTTAAAAGAGATGCAAATAAAATTCTAGTTGCCATAAAATGTGTTGTATTTTAGCTTTTGAAGAAGTTGCTGATAAGGGTGGCGAATTGGATCTACAGATCTCTCGCATTCTACAGTTATCCAACTTGATTATTTGTTGGACTGTAGTTCGATATGTTTTTGTAGAACAGACATAACACCATCTTGAAATGTTTTGTAGAGTATTGTACTAGGATGACTATTAGGACACATTACATTTCACAAAAAATTGCTTTCCATACAGCTATTTGACTTTTACAACAGAAGTAATACCCACATATGCTTTTAATACGTGTGAACAGTAACATTCACATGCAAGAGCAATAAAAGTTATGTCAAATTTGTAACGACTGTGTCTAACACCACTATCTTTTATAGGATAATAAGATTAAAAGTGTAGGATCAACTTCGGAACTTAAACCGCTGCACAATAATACATATTTTAATAATAATAATATTCAAATTAAGGTATGTTAATACTACTGCATGATTGAATACTTTATCGACAGTGGGCGAATATTTTTCAACTAGAGATAGCATCTTGCATGTCTTCTAAAAATGTTTTTAAATTATCATATACAATTATCATATATACGTTGTTTTTATTATCATATATATATATAGTATATTATATATACATATATAATACTTCTGGTATCCAGGACTTCAATATATTTTGTTCTGTTCTGTGTGTTTAACAAGTTACTAACATCGAAACATGAATCTAGAACTGATAACAAACGCATTTTAACATTCAAGCTTTCCGTATTTCCTTTCGCACCGCTTTCAACTTTAATAATAATACAGAATACATGATTAAACTTTTTTGCTAAATTAATACATTCGAAAAGTACACTATTCTTCGATGATGCAAACGAAGCTTGAAATACAATACAAACATTTACTATGCATACAAGTAAATATCACAACAAAATACATTTTAAACTATGACAGCTGAAAAGCATAAAAATTTATGGTTTGTTTTTCAAAAAAAGGCACTTGAAACACACTCATACTCATAATAGCTGCCAATCTGTGCAATGCGCTAATGTTGCAAATCTGAAGTAATAGGAGTGGGCTGGATAGCTATTATGACTATGATGATATTTTAGATGTCCTCTTTTAAAAAAATAGACTATAATAAACAAAAGCAGTTTTTAAAATTAACAGGTATTATATTTTTTATGCATACATCGTGTAACATTGATCAACTAACAAAATATATTTGTTGATATAACAGAATCAAATCAACAGCGAAAGTACACAAAACACATATCTATTAGTTAGTACAAAAAATATAGACCAGTTGTAAAAATATTGAAAAAAAGGGGAGAGCTGAGAAAATATGTGTCAAAAATATTACAATTACTATATGCACCTAACAAAGTAACATTGCGAAGTTGTTATTGCAACTATACTTTGTTACTGAGTTTTGAATGCATTATGTGTAAACATTCCAAATATGCCAATTATTGGTGGCAGACAGTTCTTTTGATGTAAATAGAAACAGGCCAGCTACTGTGATCGCATAAGCTTGAGACATGCAACATAAGTTGCTTACATAAATATATATGTATATATATGTACTTATAGCAAAATGAAGATGAAGAGAAAAAAAATGAAGATGAAGAGGAGTCGATTACAGATAGTACTAGTACTAACGAACCCAACAGTGACACAAGAGACACTACCGTAAATAGTGATAGCGGAGTCACTGAAACTGATCAAGATCAGAATAATATGGGGGAAAACATGAACTCTAACACACAAATTACAGGACAGGTATCACAAAGACTTTCACATGCATTCTAGAACCTCTTCTAGAATTATGACAATTTCTGAATAGTTTTATTGCCTAGCAGTTGTTTTTTTGCTAAAACACTTATAGAGTGTCCAAAAAATGGAGAAATCCTCACACATTCTTCCAGTTTCATTTTTTCAATGCAACGCAAACAAATTTATAAATATTTTTTGGACATTCCACATTTTGGTGACTTCACTTATGTTTTGAATGCATTTAGTTTGCTTCTAAAGCAATGCTTCTTAAATATTTTTTAGAAGTATTGTAGTTGCTTCCTTGGGACAAAACTTTATTATGCATGAGAATTGTGATACTGTAAGCTATTTAACAATACGCATGATATAGTTCTGTTGTGAAGAAAAATGAAAGTCATAGTGGCCTCAACATTTTATTAAATTCTTTCACATTTTGGATATGAGTTTTTTTATATGAGCATTCATTCTTAGAAATTAATTTTCAAAACTATTATATGTATGATGCTGTAGTACATTTGTACTTGCTGGAAGAGATACAAAATATTCCAGAGCCTAACTTTGAATCTATACTTATTAGTATTTATATTCTACAGTGTGCTATAAATTGATATTTCTTTCAGCAGGCATACTTAACTTGTAATAAATTAATAGATGGTATTTTTTGCACGTAATGACTATTTAGTCACAGAGTAGTGCTTAACAGGTAGCCTTCTATTTCAAAATAGTTGAACACTAGAGGCTTCCTATTTTAGGTGTTAAGAAACTTTGAACAATTTTAATAAACATACAGATTACTTAAAATTGTTGCAGCTTGATGTGTAAGGCGATATTAAATGAAGCTTTTTGTTTCAGAAGTTCCAGAACATTTCGAAAAAGTACTCGCAGAACTACCCAATCATCTTCAACATTATTTTGTGGTTTGGAATCATTTTCATTTTCTCGCTTCTCGCCATTTGCAGTACGTATCAATTGTAATGAATGATTTCCACAAAATGTTCTATTTACTAATCTTTTTTTTTGTTGTAGTTACCATTGGTGACATGGATCCAGGACGTGACTCCATAATATACAGAATGACTGCCAACCGTATAAAGAAAGACAATTAAATGTATATATACTAGCTAATGATATTCTAATTAAAACAATTTGTTTAAATGTGAGCTGTATTTAAAGCTACTGACTTGATATAATACAGCTATTATAATGTATGTGCATGGCAGTTGCATATGATGCGTATGATCCATTGAGTATTCCTTTGTTGTACATTTTCTAGAATTGTTAAACAATTGTATTGAATCCATGTATAATAACGTGTAAAAACCTATTTACTATAATTTAAGTCTAATATAAGTGGTTACAGATTCATAGTAATAAATATCAACACCTGTTAAGAATGTAGCTGCGAAGTAAAATTATGGCGACACACGCTTTGAATCCTTGATATTGATTCTGAGTCGTTGTGATTATGAAAATAGATAAATAATATGACTTTGTATTTATGTTATTAGTCATGTGCTCCCTGCGTTCTTGTGTGAGCTATGAAAGTTTTTACTTATTATCAAATAAGTCAAACAGTACTTACATTAACAAATATATGGTAAAGACAAATGTTATTTGATTTTAGAATAGGGATAAAATTTAAAAAATTTAATGAATCAGCTAAAAAATAATTTTTTTGACATTTAAGTTATAATTGAACTCGTTCTCGCTACATTCATAAACGTAATTTTTGTTCTTTAATTTTTTTTATTACATTTCAATTATTTCCACGGTTTTCAAATTTTCGCGCGCAGCTTTATTACCCTCTTCTATTCAATGCTTCAGAATAAGGGATGAAAATATCAAAAGAAGCGGCAACACTGTTTTTAAGTAGACTGTCGAGGTCATGTAACGTGGAAATACGAATATAAAAAATTTCAACAAAAGTTTCGTATTTAGTACATCTTATAGTTCACACACACATGCTTCAAATTGATCACCTAGACAATCTACAACGTTCCAAAAAATGTGTAAGACTTTTTAAGGGCTGACTCCTGAGGTGATTTGAAGTAGCTTTTTCCTTAACAAAAATGTTTGTTGCGACTTTGTTTCATAGAAACTACCAGCCAATCAGAGAGCGAGTACAGCAGACGGGACCCGGCGCGGCAGCAGCAACGTTCAACGTAGTGTTGAGACATCTATAGTTTCATAAATACAAATTTGAAACAATTTCGAACTAAAGGTGAAGACACTTTTTGGAAATACTGTGCAGGCGACTGCTCGTGTGGACAGGGAATAGACATCCGAGATGTGGCAGGAAGTAATCAAGTAAGTATTTCATTTGATTACTTGTTATGTTTTAGTTCCGAGAGGAAATTGTCTCTCTGGTCAGCTTTTCACTTTTCTGATCCTTATTATTTGCACAAGTTGACATTCTTAGTGTTGTTTGCGCCAGACGTAAACATTAGTCACTGAATTAAATAATAATAACTCAAAAACGTTTCCGTTTGCGTCATCGACTTCTTCACGGCTAGGCTAACATTATCAATTGTACAGGATGTTATGGCCGCTTGTAGAATTTGTGGATTTTTTAAAAATGTTTATACCTCGTGGAGTAAGCCTACTCGATGATTTTGGATGACAGTACAGTCTTAGACAAATAGCTAGGATAATGTGTAAATTGACGAAATTTCAACGAACACCAAATAAAAGTATAAAAATATTGTATTATATAATTGAGAACTGGTTGTAAATGCAAAACTAAGTAGTTCTGAGGAACAAATAAGTTTTTTTTTGTTGGCAATTTATGCTGATAATTATTTACTGCGTATCGACGTAACTACTCGAAAGGTTAGACACACTTTTGTTATCTAACAATATTATCATTAAATTGATTTCGACTTACCAATCCGATCAAAGTAAATATTACATATATTAATGTTCGAATTCTTAGGGAGGGGAGTTAGGGGTTCCTCATAATTTTAATTAATAACTTTCATATTATTATGAAAATATTAATATTATAGTGCGATCAGTTAGGTATTTACAACGTGTCGCGAGTATTTTCGAATTTAATTTTCTCGGTAACGAAGCCTCAAACAAAAAATGATTATTCTAAATTTTCGACTTGTTTTTCCATAACAAATTCATTTACGCCCGGTTGTACTATCCGTATTCGAAAATTTGTTAATAGAATTTACTTGCTGCGATGATTCTTCAAGCTAATATGAGACAAAAATTGCAGTTTTAGAAAAATTAGTTTTTTAAAAATCGGTTTCGGCGAGAACTAGCTTTCTTGTCTAGTTTAACATAAAGTTAAAAAGTGAGTATTAGACACAACTTCACGGAGATATTGGTACCACAGGCGCCGTTCTATATTTAGCTAAATTTTTCAGCAAACATTACTGAAGTATCATACAATAAGATGTACATACTGATTTTTTAAACAAACGTAATCTTACATATATATAAAAAAAATGGTCGAATTTCTTCTACTTCTTAACCGTTCAAAGGTGCGAAATCTTTGATCCTATTAAGCACCAAAGGCTCGGTTGGGGGGTCAAAATTGCCCCTGGCCCGATTTTAAACGGACTTGATCCATTCGATGGCCTACCAAAAGAAAAGAAGCCTTTCTGCCAAGCTTCAGTTTGATATCTCATCTGTAAGGGTAGTTATACAGTAAAATCAAAAAACTAGTTTTTGGCCCGTTTGACAGATTTAATGACAATTCAAAATTCTGAACAAAATCTAACACATTTCGGGTACCAAGCCACATATTAGGAAATGTTATCAGATTTTTCCGTTGCAAACTTTGGTCGCAAAAAATGAAAAACACGACAAAATGAGGAACCAGAACATACCCGGCGGTTGACTATCAACCGGAATTGTCATAAGCCTGCAAGCTTCTGTCGTTAGGGAAAATCACTCGGAAAGATAGCTCCCCCCCCTTTTTTTTTTGTATCGAGTCTACAAACTCCAGGTTCCTGCAAGAAGAGAAAGAACGGAGATTACTATGCTTGTTTGCTCCGCCTTCGATGTCCCCACCCGAGCATAGTCCTCGGCCGACAACACCTGTCGTTACAGCAGAGAACGATCGCGCTTTCTGTCAGTCTACACTCAATCTGGCCTGACGTGCACGCTGATAGTTTGTTGTGCCTTCGGAAATCGCGTAAACAGTGTTGTTCGCTGCCGTCGTTGCGAGCTGTCACCTACGACAGAAAAAAAATGAGATAAAATAAAATAAACAAGAAGTACACGAGAGACAATATGAGAAACGTTATCTCCCGGAAACGTTCGTACGCGCGGTACCGTTCGATTGCAAATTTGTTGCAAGTTCTCGTCGGTTTCGGGCACCGTCGCCGATTTGCGGTTGCAGTTGCACGCAGTTCGTCAGGTGCAACGAGTGACGCGCAGTGACGTCGTCGGCACGTGGTGAAGCGTTATCTCGTAAAAAAGACTTATCGGCTCTGCGAACGAACCACTGTTTTTCTTTAACAATGAGTCGACTCTCGAAACCGTATGAATAAAGATTGTCCGTTCGATGGTATTCACGGTATGTCTGTGAGTTGTTTCTTTCTTTTTTTTTTTTTTTTTTCTTATCGGTTACACTGGGGAATACCGAGTTTAATAGCCTAAGTAAAATTCTGACTCAGCTGAACAGGTGTGTTAACAATTTTCAAAGCTCGAGGCGGGAAAGTCGAATGTCGAGATATTGAACGAGAGATCCAACGAGAAGATCGATAAATCGTATTAAAAATATGATTAAAGCGTAGATAACGGTAGAATTAAATTCACCACGAACGATTAACTCGGTATTAACGCGTTTGGACTACATTGTTCTCGTTCGTTTCGACCCCGTGCTGTAACAAGTCAGATCGCGGCAGTAAAATAGAATCTATGCAACTAAGTGCGACAGAAAAAAGATTTTAAGACTTTAAGTTCATGATTGTCTCAACGTTCCAAGTGTCTCGAAACATCTTTAATAGTGCGATATTAAAAAAAATAAAAAAACTTTCTTGCCGGGAACGCAAGAGTTTGTCGGGCTTTTCGCCGCCAAAATGGCGTCTGAGACGATCGATCACGGTGCTCCACAAACCGTCTGTACGATAAAAACCCGAAGAACCTGCTCAAACGAAGCAGAACACCTGTCTTTGCAAGCTGTAGATCGTTTCGGGAATATTTTCCGCTCTGTTCTCCGGTTAAGTCGGCAATTAATCGGCGCGTATACGCCATCTTTGCTGGCCTCCGAGGCGCCTTTTACTTCAGATCTTATTACCAACGCCGCTAATCGGCCAAGATCATTGTCTGCCAACGAACACGTCCCTCGAGGAGGTCTCTAACACCTTTTGCGATCGGGTTGCGGTGTCTTCGGTGACTTGCTATATGCTCTGGTCGACCAGGTAGCGGCTCTGAACGTTGTTTTACGTAATGTCTCGTGACGACCAGGTTTCTCAAGGTTACAGCACGCAGGAAACGTTCCTTCGAACGAGACCGGCACACCGGACCGACTAAATCGCGATTAATTAGCGATGGATTCATCGCAACTCGCGTTTTAACCGACTCGACGCCACTTTCGAACGAATTCTCCGCGTTGCCGATGGTTCTCGCCGATGACAGCTGATTGCTCGCAGTATTTTTCGTCTGGGATCCGTTCTTTTGATTTATTGCGTGTTCCTGGTTACTTAGAGATCGACGCGATTGACGCGTGGCGAGGTTGAAACGAGTTTGCGACAGATTTCTCAGGTTTTCGTTGCGGTTGCCGGGATTTTAAGGAATTGTTGTTGATCCTTGTTGAATGAGTGAGCAAATACAAGATAAGAAGAGGGTCTCATATGACATTGGTGGCACACATTTCTTCGATTGTCTCAGGAGTCTCCAGCATTTCCTTGCTTCAGATGATTAAGTGGAATAACCGTGTTCAAGGAATTTTAAAGGATTCTTGGCTTTGGGAACATTTTCTTATTAACACTTTGACCGTCATGTCACCCATATGTAGGTGACGGAATTATTTGTCCAGATTTTAAAATAAATTTTCATGTTAATAGATTCATTGCACCAGATTAGGATCAGTAAAATGTAAGAAAGTTGGAGGACTACTCGATATCATACATTTAATTTTTTCAATTTTTATTTCATTAAATAACTTGCTTTTATTTTATGGAATCTTCGAGGTTTCTAGTTTGACAGTCAAAGTGTTAAACCGTGATAGTTAGTAGACTCTTTGGAACACAATATATTTTTTGACGATATCATAAACACATCTAAAAGCGTTTAAAAATTCATGTAGAGCCTTTGCATATACGCGAAAACTTCTATTTTCGCGTAAAACAAACTTTTTCCCTGCTTCTCAACGTACGTTTCAACGTGCCTAGAAATTTTCGTAAAAATTTGTCGTACAGTTTTTCCGAAAAAAATTCCTAAAATTTTCCTTTTCGAATTTAGTCTACCGGCGGCACTGCTTGTGTATTACAAAACTAATAACAACTTGATGGAAAAATCTTGGTTATATTGTCTGCGATTATAAGAACAATATCTGTTTAAGGAACGAATTTGATTATGCAACGACACGTGTAATCCTAAAAATTTCGGAAGAAAGAAAAAACGATTCGTATGGAACTGCTGCTTAAAAACAGTGTTGAAGTGCAGTATTCCGTAGTTTGAGCTCTGGGACGTTTGGAAAAGTGGGTGGAGGCAAAGTTGTGCAATCGTTGGTAACTGACTATAAGTCGCATAATCGGGACTGATCTGGTATTTAGAGGGAAATTATGGAATCCGGAGCGCAGAGGACTTCGCGGCCCTATTTGTTCAACGTGAAACGCTATTATTGTACCTTCACAGCCCGAGATTGGGAGGATAGTGTCAACGATAACGACTATAGTCCTCTCTGACGGCTCGGATTATCGTCGGATGATTTAATGAGATTCGTCGTTCCGTCGTGGGAACATTTTGTATACGTAATTCGATGATTCAGTCTATTGGATCAATAAGGACAGTTTGATGCTGTTTTCTCGAACGTGCAAGAGGAAAAGACTGGAGCTGAGATCGTGATCGTGATTATTATCGAAGGTTGGAGGTGGAGGACAACGATGAGTGTCAGGGTCGTCGTGAGCGTGACGGAAATCGCAGACATGAGTCCCAAAGATCGGTACTTGGTCGAGGAGATTGGTGAGTGGCATTTTTTTTTTCTCTCGTGATTAGACTATATACTTCGTTGGCGATCCATAGATCTTTTTATGTGGACCGGAAGAGCTTCTCTGCGGGAGCAAGTCGGTTTTGTCTTGGAATTTGTGGTATTAAGGATCGATGGTCGTACATATTTTAATCCTTACACGACGGATCGTACGTTGCCGGTGACTGGGTCTCGCGTGACCCGTATCAACGTACAGAAACCAAGAGGTGGTCGAGATCCACATGCATATCGTGGCTCTTACGTAGTTTTGATTTTGCAGTCATTTTGGAGATCCCTGTGTAATGTTAACCCTTTGCACTCGGCGCTATTTTCAATCTAAAACTAAATTTCTCTTCCGTCTTTCAATATTTTCATTTCATTCGTACGAAACTGATCCGATTTGTACATATAACATTCAAATTTTTAGTAATCTAATAAATACAAATTTTGTAATGTAAAACATTTTTTAATATTTTTTGTAATTTCTTTGAAATAATGCCACAACAATTTCTAGTGGTGCTTCAGAGTCACCACTCGAGTGCAAAGGGTTAATACTTTCAGAGAAAAAAGTATGTTTAGATTACAGTCTAGTTATGAGCATTGTGTTAAAGTCTGTGTTTCATCTCGTTCCTTTGGAATTAATTCCCATAAGAAGTGTCTCATTTAATAACAATTTAGTCTTGGATAAATTTCCCTCAAAAGGAAATTGTAAATGTCCTGCACCGCCAATTTGAAAACATTACGGATTTAAAAGAAATTCGGCAGCAGTAAGCACCGTGTAAAAAGAAAAGTTCGTGCTGTGTTTTATTTCTGCAAAATTATTTAAAAATGGGACCCCATTTTTCCAGTGACGTTTACTCGATTTACTATATAATTCGTTTTATTAATATACCAAAAATTCGTTACCTAATTTTGTAACTAGGCGCATTTCTCAACCCTACTATCTTTTTCAATTTTTAGTTTTTGTCTTTGATTTCATACGGTCGCTTACTTACTCTACTACAACGAAAAAGTAGAAACTGTGCGTTATACAATAGTCATCGCATTACTGATTAACCGCAGAACAACGCCATAGCGGTTCAGAGCGACCGCCAGCTAAATAAACTATCGACGCGGATATAGCCATAATACATTGCACTTTTTGCATTTGCATATTCGAAAAATACAATGATACCCATGAATTTCTAGGATAGGAGAAAGTTAGAAAGCTCTTCTTACTCACCGACTTTTAACTTCACGATGGAAGCTGAAATTTTCTAGAGCAGCACCCCCACTAATTTCATCTACGAGCCGCCATTGATTTCTTGCCATCCTTGATCAATTCTTTGACATCCTTCCGATAAAGGATGAATCGAACCGATTGGAATGTGGATGTACGTATAATGATAATATAAAAATGTTTAATTGCCTTAAACGGTTTAAGATAAAATATTCTGAGTTGAGGGTAAGATGTTCTTCGCGTATAAACAAGTACGTAAAACATCTGACAAGTTACAATGTTGCTATCAGTGTGGTTCAGACAATAGTTCTTGTTATAAACGAAAAAAAACGGTGGACTATGTATAATTATCGACACGCATTGCACGGCAAGGTCGACTCATGATAGTGATGATCGATGGTTGTTGCTCCCACGTAGCTATAAACTCACAGAACTGTGGTTTCACACAGCAACAACGTTATCACCGAGTTATCTATGGATATATTCCATAATCCATAATTATCAGAACATCACCTGCATAATAACTAGTAGAATCAAGTAAACATCGTATTAATATCAGCATAAACAAGTTTTCATGAAACTGAGCAACAATTTTAGCAGCAAGCGTTTTGTACAAACCATATTAATTACACAATGCAATCAAAATATACATTTGGATATTTCATTGTGTGCTAAAACACAATTTAGATTTTTCAATCATTTTTTGTTCAATTCTTTTAATTCAAATGTTTGAACTAGTTGCACTCTTATTCGAATTGTTCTAAATCAGTTGGAAAAGTTATCAAAAAAATGTTTGAAGTAAAAGTTATATCGTATTTTTGGGTCCTTAAATTTGTGCAAACAATTTTGAAAACTCATTATTTAAAAAAAAATTGTGAAAATTATTTTTCTTAAAAAATTTCTCAAAATATCTTAGAAAATTCAAGGAGTACTTAATTAATGTCAAACATCTTATTCTCGGTTTTTCCTTCACTGTATAAGCGGATTTGATTCCATCTGATTTCCGTTAAATGAGTAATTAAAATCGTTAAATCACTTTGTCAAGATTTCGCGCGCTAACGTTTTTCCGTTCCACTTGTCGACGTCGTTCTATCGAGGAACTGACGACCATAATCTTGAATTGTTCTACGGCAGATAATTACTAGTTAATTGCATTCGATGAAAGAACAGGTATCTTGTTGGAAAATCGATAGAAACCGATTTCCATGGTCACTCTTTTTATCATTAGAGGTCTGCGGTATGCGAGCCGTCCATTTTGAAAGCGGCGTAAATTGGTTTTTGAGAAAAATGAGATAAGGTTTTGCTCATGGTTATAAAATTTTACGGCCTTTTATTGCTTTTAACTTCAACCGTACTGTAGGAGCTGTTTCCTTCGAAATTCTGTATTGTTGAAATGTCACTGTCAATATTTTTCGAATTTTGCTGTCAGATTCATTGGAATTTGTCGGTCAAACTTGTGAAATTTTACTGTTTATATTTCTGAAATTTTACTTTTAGATAATATTTTTGAAATTTTGCTGTCAGACTTGTTGGAATTTTTCGGTCAAACTTGTGAAATTTTACTGTTAATGTTACTGAAATTTTACTTTTAGATAACGTCTTTGAAATTGTACTATTTTTTAAATTTTGCTGCGAAACTTTAACAATTTTAACAACCTACCAAATATATACATAGCACTTACAGGAAATTCCAGCTGACAGTTAAATGTAACCATTTATTTCAAGCATTTCTAAAGGAAAATTCGCAAAAGTACATTTTTTTATTTTTCATTGTTACTAAGTGGCGGATAGCTGTGCTTGTGGGATTTAATAAAGAAAGAAAACGAGGAGCTAGTAATTAAGATCTAACTAGCTGTACTTCAGTCATGGAACAATATGTGTATGGTTATCCTTCATTTGTTATGGTTAAACGCACGCCATAAGATAAGAATCGTGACACGTTCCGTGTGGAAGATTTTTTGGCGAACGAAGGTCCTCGGCACAAAAGCGGTTCTCTTTTTATCGAATCAAACGGCTGCATATGTACACCGAAACGCTTCCTTTCACGCGAAACCAGTTCCAATCAGACATTACGCGTCCTTCATTTCTGATTGTAAGTCTAAGAGGTGTATCGGGTCTGCTGCCACGAAATACGTTGCCGGCTAGCTGATGATTTATTTGCCAAAAACAAAAAAAATAAAAGAAGCAGATCGTACGCTGAATTTGCATAATGATTTGCCGCTCAGCTGACCTCTATTGAATTTTGGTGACGTTAATAGATATAATAATGAGTGGGCAGAATGAATTAATGGAAACTGCTGATTTAATGTCTCGACATCTAGTGTAGCGGAGCCATTGGAGAATACAATAAATAAATACAATAAATACAATAAATTTATTGTAGACATACAATAAAAAAGGAAAGGAATTTCTAAGAAATTAAAAACAGGTAAAATAAATCGTAGGGGTTAATCATTGAACAAGAAATAATTTTTTGAAATGTTAGTGACAGAATAAAAATAAAAAATGGAGTAGCGGAGCCATTGGAGAATACGTAGACATACAATAAAAAAGGAAAGGAATTTCTAAGAAATTAAAAACAGGTAAAATAAATCGTGTGGGGTTTAATCATTGAACAAGAAATAATTTTTTTAAATGTTAGTGACAGAGTTAAATAAAAAATGGAGTAGTGGAGCCATTGGAGGATACGTAGACATACAATAAAAAAAAAGGAATTTATAAGAAATTAAAAACAGGTAAAATAAATCGTTTTTGGGTAATTATTTACATTAGGGGCTTCCCTGTTACCGCCGTGTTAACCGCCATGTTACCGCTGCTCAACTTTAGTTTCCGAGATATTTGCAAAAAAGTTTTAACATCTCAAAAAGTGATCGGAGTAGGTATGGGTTAGATTTGAAGGTAAATATGTACATTAGAGCTTTTAAAATTGGAGAAGATGTATCCATGGGGAATTATTCAACAAAATTATTTTTTTGGGTATATATTATTTAAAAAATTGATACAAATGTGGATAAACACGTTCTTGTTATTTTTGTAAAATAATGTTAAGTAGCCAGTTTTAGTGCTTTGTAAATCTAGTGTTAAAGGGACACTGAAGTTGCAAAATATGAAAGAAAACCTTGCATCCAATATTCTACACACGAATAATAAAATGTAATACTAATGTACTACAAACTACATTATAAAATACTAATGTAAAGTGTACTTACTTCTGAGTCTTCTGTACGTCCGTCGGATCCACAGCACACAATTATTGATGCACTCACGAGAATAGGTCCGAATAATTGAACAACACACACAACACACACACACGCGCAACACATTTTATAAAATCGTGACAGCAGACGAGAAGATGTTACTCCGACCACGAACAAAATAATACTGCGATTTGAACAATGATCCCTTCCACGGAGGTGGTACGGTCAGGTTATCCTAGGCAGGTTAGACGCCGAGGGTCTATAAACACTAGATACAAAACCAACCAAAAAAAAAAATTATGGCGGGGCGCCGACCCTATTTCCCGGAATTCCCTGTTTTCGTATCACACGTCCGTGGGAGGGGAACGGTTAAAATCGCAGTATTATTTTATTCGTGGTCGGAGTAACATCTTCTCGTTCGTTGTCACGATTTTATAAAATCTGTGTGTGTGTTGTTTAGTGATTGTTGTACAATTATTCGGACCAATTTTCGCGAGTGAATAATTGTGTGCTGTGGATCCGACGGAGGTACAGAAGATTCAGAAGTAAGTACACTTTACATTAGTATTTTATAATGTAGGATTAGTATTCGTATGTGGAACATTGAATACAAGGTTTTCTATCATATTTTGCAATGTATATTAACGATTATTAATGATTTGGTATATAGTATAATTTAATGTGGTTCAAATAAGATACTACTTTAAATAAAATATTTTTATTTTGATAACCAGATAGATAAAATGAAATATTTTTATTTTGTATTTCAAATATTTCCGTACAATGAAAATAAGTTGAGCAAGTAGTTAATATTATAAATTATAATTTTTAACGTGAGAAGCTATAATAGTTAGCAAAGTATTATTTGTAGTTTAATTACGAATATGTAACATGTTGATAAACAGACTACAATATCGTAATAACATTACAGGCAACAAAATATCATAAAAATATAAGTTACTGTCAACTATTTGAAATACTATTTTACACAGTCCTACACACACCTACTCCGATCAGTTTTTGAGATGTTGAAACTTTTTTGCGAATATCTCGGAAACTAAAGCTGAGCGGCGGTAACGTGTATAGGAAAAAGTTGTTCAGAATGATGACCTTGGCAACATATTTCAGTCATCAAAATCCGTGAGGAAGCCCCTAATGTAAATAATTACCATTTTTTGAAATGTTAGTGACAGAGTTAAATAAAAAATGTAGTAGTGGAGCCGTTGGAGAATACGTGGACATACAATAAAAAAAAGGAATTTTTAAGAAATTAAAAACAGGTAAAATAAATCGTAGGGGTTAATCATCGAACAAGAAGTAATTTTTTGAAATGTTAGTGACAGAGTGAAATAAAAAATATTTGCAATAACGTGAATTGTTTGTAGTTACACCGAGGAAGAAACTACTTGTTGGATTGCATTGGGGATCGTGCAATGAATAAATATCGAACAACGTTGAGATCCCACGCGGCAAAAGCGAACGATTTTGTTCTTCCGAGATTTTCGAAACTGGTTTTTATCATACGCGAATCGAAACCGCGAAATGGATGAGCAAACATGTAAGACGAGAGGCTGCATTGACGTTTCTTTTTTTTTTTTCGCTACAGGCGGTTGTTTTTCATGGAACGTGAACGTGATTATGTACCGACTAACGTGACGCAGGTACACAAGAGCCGATGTAAGAACAACAAACTAATTCTCGACGCCTCTAATCACGCGATTTACTATACGTATATCAAACTGATTCACCTTCCTCGGACAAATTACGTTTGACATTTCACCCATTAAACATGATCGACGAGCGTTCGAGAACTAATCGAATTCCTCTGCTTCTGTCGCGCGATTGTAAATATCGAACGTCTCGAACTCGCATGAAATGATCTCTTGCCGAATTCGGATCGAAGGATCGTAATTTCGAGATGATGTTTTTGCATGATCTTGCGAGCGCAACGTCACCGCGAGCAAACATGTTTTGCAAATTGCAGTTCTTCAAATAGATTAATGAACTGTGTTATCGAGGAATGCGATCTCGCACTCATGCTCATTTAATGTCGAGAATGATTAACTCCGACGATATGTATGTTAATCACGACGAAGGATAACGACGACGGGGCGCGATTAACTGTTGCTTATTAAATTTATCATAGTCGAAAAGTCTCTTCTTCGGTGATCGCAGTTTTGTTTTTTTTTTTTTTTTTTTCATTTGCGCCGACAGAATGATAAAACAAAGAACTATAGATAACGTTTACGGTTTTCGAGACTTTGTGGGTTCATTCATCTATGTTTGCAGAGTACACAGCATTTTTTGTAGGCAAAAATATACAGTTGTTAGAACGCTATAATTGTGTGCGTTTACAGTGTGTTTAATCTTATAGAATTGCATAGAGCGAAGCTCGGCGATTAAATACAGAATGATAATTGCGTACATCGTTCTGAAACTTTTTCAGTATATTTGTTTATGTTTGGAGAGTGCACAATAATTTTTCCACGCATGAATATTCATTCGGTTGTAAATTATAACTAGATTATGCGCTGCATGTGTACTTTTCCTGCTATAAAACTTGATGTAGTAATATTCGACAATTAAATAATAACTGTTGCACCAATAATTATGAAACTTTTTCTATACATTCATCTATGTTTAAAGAATAGTAATTTTTTTCCAAGTAAGAATATCCAGTCAATTGTAAATTGTAGCTAGAGATTATGCGCTGCATACGCCGATAGTATTTTTGGTTCTGCCAAATTTGACCCAGCAAAATTCAATAGTTAAAAGAAAAATAACTGCTACACCAATAATTCTGAAACTTGTCCTACATGTTCATCTATACTTGAACAGTATGCAACAATCTTTTCAAGTACTAATGATAGCTCAATCGAAATTCACAGTACACAGTTCAAGTAGTGATTTATTGATTTCATATATGGATTAGAAGGATCCACGCGGTTTAAGTATTGCAGCTCGAAATTGGGGATTACTTGAGATTTCGAACAAAAGAACTCGAAAGTATTATACCCGCGGATTATGAAATGTTTCAACCTTTGGAAGATCGGCTAAGATTATGCCTGTTCTCTGTGTAAGTGACCGTAAACAAGCGCAGGATGTTCGAAAAGTACGTCGGAATAATAAGAAACAATTGGCTTCGGTAATCATCTAGAAGAGATTGTTACGAAATTCACGAGATATTTCCGAGGCTTCCGTTTCCCATTATCAGACGAGGGGGATCAGTGTGTGATGGTATTTGTTTTTCAGAGTTATACAATCATACAGGTTCGAAATACTGAATTGGGGTAATTCAGCTTTAACTTTATTGCAGCTCCAAGAGCACTTCTCGTCCGAAATGCGATAAAATGACAACAGAAAATCGTGATATCAATGTTCGATTATTATCCAGCGGAAACTTCAAGAAGCCTCACGTTGCTTCGAGCTGCGTAAAGAAGTATTTAAGCTTTACGGAGACGCTCCAATTTCAGTTTTCGAGGAAAGAGACTACGTTCACTTCGATGCGTTTTTTTCCCTGTGCAAAAACAATTTTTAAGAAAAATCACTTTGAGCATCGAAAGTAGAGTTTCCAAGCTTTAAAATGAGTCTAGATAAATCGTTGTTCGATTATTTTTTGCAAAGTTACAGTATGTCGAATGTGTAAGATATTTTGCAGCAGGAAATTTTTCAGATATAGAACCCCCCCATTTTTTATTGCAAAAGCATTTTCGGAGACAGAACTATTTAGGAATGCTGGGAGAGGAAGCTTCATTATTACAGATCGATTTCTTTTTACGATTCAATTCTTGACTCTATATTCACAAAATTCAACAGAAAAATTGCATTGATTCGATGCAATGGCGATCGCGAAATTAGGGTCGTTGGAAGCGCAGGCGTCGTTCTTAACGAGCTCTAGGTAGATCCTCCACCGTTCTTTTTTTTTTCACGACACTACAATAGATACGCGTCTCAAATATTGATAACAAAAAGGTATCGTAAGAAAACGATTGTACACACGTTATCTGACCTGATTTCCGACACGTTTTCAATGGACTCGCTAAAAATGCTCTGTTTACTCAAGACCTAGACTGTTCTCGGGTACATCTGATCGGACTTGATTATCTTATCTCGACGAAATTCTTCGGGGGGATTATGCACGGGTGTCTATGGTAAAGCGGCGAGATTAATAAGCTTCGTTGCACAATTGTTTGTCGTAAAGTTAAAACGTAAATTGCTCGAATCGTTCGACGCTATTTAATGAGGCAAGGACGGCTCGTAGTTAAACGCGCTAACTTAACGCTCGACCGAAATGCAGTCAAATATTTTCCTCGAAAGGCGACGCATTTAGCGGTACAAGTGGACATTGAAAATTAATACTGAAACAAACAATTCAATCGGACCGAAATCGAATTTCTACAAGCGCAAGTAAAGACGTTTTGTCCAATATGGAAGACACAAGAGCTATCGAGATAAGAATATTTCCACTTCCTGTTTTTCAATGTTGCCTCGAAATCGACCTAATTTCGTTAACGCTGGCGTCGATGCGTGGGGGGGGGGGGGGAAGACAAACAAAAATGATGTCTTGTAGCACCGCCGCCGGAAGGGATCGTTTTGTGCGTTTCCTTTCTCGAACGGTTGCTTCTCTGACCTTCTGCTGCAGTGTTTTTCTGCAATCTGGTTGCAGAATTACCATAAGCGCGGATAATGCGAATGTATGTTCGTTAGAACGATTCGCGCTACCGCGAATGTTAGCTAAATATGTATGTCAATAAATAATTATGCTCGAGAATGTACCTAGGCTTCGGAGGATTTCGCAAGGATCGCACCAGATTGGGCTAAACTTTACTTCAGGAAACCAAAATTTTTTTAATTTTTGTCACGTGATCTGGTAGGTTTTGGCGAGAAAATGCCGAAAATCCTAGTTTTAATTGTAGGAAATTAGTAGCTGAAAAGCTATGCGAATTTGGAAAATTTTACTTACTGTAATTTCATGGAAAAATCGGACTGGGGTAAGGGACCATTCTTATTTTTAAAGCATAATGAATATTAAAAAAAGGGATATTAAATATGGATTTATGTATCTCTTTTTTGATATTCATTATGCTTTAAAAATAAGTATGATATAGGCACAGAATTTGGAAAATTTAACTTACTGTAATTTCATGGAAAAATCAGACGACTAGGGTAAGGGACCATTCTTATTTTTAAAGCATAATGAATATTTAAAAAAGGGATATTAAATATGGATTTATGTATATCTTTTTTGATATTCATTATGCTTTAAAAGTAAGTATAATATAGGCACAGAAAATGGTACCCCCACAGTAATCGGGGTCCTCACCCTATCTGGCCTGATTTTGAAGAGCGAAGCTTCTGCTTTTGACGCAACCGATTAGTGTTGTCCTCGAGTATATTGTTGCAACGGATAAAAATGGTTCACAGATCCAGAAAAAGAACGTTATTATTGCATTGGTAGACTTCGTAACTCTGTACAGAATTTTCTTCCCTGTTTCTCGTCGAATCGATAACAACGTAGTAATTTTACTGTCACTATTGACAATTTTATTTACCACGTAGCTATAAGCGTACCTGAAAATATGTTATTGACGCATTTCCCGTCGAGGTCAGACTGATTGACAGTCTGCCCATGAGCCCATAGTAATTCAAGTCTCGTTCGCGAGTAAGTGTCATATTACTGTTATTGTTTTTATACATTATTTATCGGAATTCTTATCGGTTCGCACTATTCTTGTTGATTTTCAGCAGTTGCGCGATCATTACGCGATCGAGATAATTAGTCGCGGCTGCAACTTTGCATTGAACGGCTATCGTTACGTGAAAAAATTCATGAGCACTCTTCGGACTCGAGTAACTGTGCCAACAAACTTTTAGAGTGATCAGCGTAATAGTTATTTCTATTTTAAAACTCGAGTTTCGTAAGATTTCCAACGTTTCGACAATGCACAATTGCGACTGTAACTTTTTACGGTGTAGGTATGTTGCTTTACAAAAATGACTGTATATGCGTCAAGTATGCGTGCATAAACCCACAAAGTTTCAGAACTTGGTGTATGCAATAGTGATTTTTTCATCGACGAATTTGATTATGTCAAGTTTTGTGAAGTCAAGTACGTCGTGTAAACTCGTGCAACGCGTAGTCTAGTTTTAAACGAGCGGACATTATTACTTGAAAAAAAAATGACTGTGTATTCTTTAAACGTAGGCAATTATACCGATGAACTTTTAAATTGCTGATTGCAATGGTCATTTTTCTACTAATTACCTCACTCGACTGTTTCGAGTTTTGATAAGGTTTCAGACGCTTTGACTTCATACATTTTCGATGTAGCATTAGATGGGATAGTTATGTTGTTTTGCAAAAATTACTGTATACGCTTTGAACATGTGTGCATGATCCCAAAAGGCTTGAGAACGATACTACACGCAACAGATCTTTTCTACGTAATCGTTTTGATTCTAATCTTCTGGGATATTATTGAAACAATAAGCAATTAGTAATGAATTCGTGTACAGAACCAGATAGACTTGGCATACACATAGACAGCATACGGAAGAAGGAAGAGAGAAGGGTCGCGTACTCGGAAGGCCTAGCTACTTTGGATCGTCGTTCCGACTGATCAGAATAATAATCAGCCGCGCATTATGAAGGCAAACCTAACGATACATTAGGATGCTATTATGCAAGCTGCCGCGAGAATACTCTTACACCTCATCAACGATTTCCTGCTTCTCGATTACTCTCGATATATTCGTTATTAATAAATCGTTCTCTATGCGAACACTCGATTTTTCACGTATCACATTTATTTCATAAAAACGAATCCGTTATCTTTCTCAAACTTTGTCGGTATATTCACCTATGTTCGGAGAATATGCAGTAATTTTTTCAAGCGAAGATGTCGGTGCAATTCAAAATTATAACTAAACATTGCACGAATTTACACTATATTTGATTTTATAAAACTTAACGTGATAAATTTCGACGATTCAAAAATAACTATCGTGCATATTATTCTGCAACTTCGTAGATTTGCTCGCCTATGTTTGGGATGTGCCAAGTAATATTTGCAAATAAAAATGTCTATTCGTTCCTACGTTATAGCTAGAATTGTACGCATTTACTGCGTCTTTGATTTTATACAGCTTGATGAAATTTGACAATTAACGGATAAATAATTACTGCACCTACTATTCTGAAACTTTTTCTATATATTTATGAGTATTTAAACGGTGTACAGTAATTTTTCTAGGTACGAATACTCGATCAGTTCACAGCTACGTTACACAAATTCAAATGTTTTAGCTCAAAATTTCGAATTAAACATAAACTCATTTTCATCGTTTCCGACGAATTTCTCGATTTTCGAATTCAGTTCCGTGTCATCGGACTACGTTTCTAGAATACCTCGTCTTCCGACACTGTCGTGGTCTTCGCGGCTGCCAAATGTTTGTTGTATCTAAGCTTTGTTATCAATCCGCCGTTCGTCGAACGTCACGCGAGATACCGGGAGAGGTATTTATTTGCTTTTGGAACGAATGTGTGCGAAATGCCACGTTCCACATGCAAGATATACTTCAAAGATCGTCATTCTACATTATCATCCATCTCGTACCGCTACATCGTCATTGAACGAGCGCAAAGGTAATTCTTCCTATTCTCTGTACATAAAACATAATGTGGGTCACAAATGACCCAATCGTCGACCATTCGATAGCCTATCAACAGAATTTCAATATTGATCGGAGAAGAAACTATGAAGGTAAATTCAATTTTTCAAAAATTTTTCTGGACCATGAATTTCTGGATTGATACAAAGAAATTCATTTACGACTTTTAGGTAGAAAATTTTGGTTGTAAGAAACCAGAATCTTTTTGTTTCTTCTCTGCTTTCTGCGATCAAGATTTTGTATTTAAAAAACGAATTGTTACACTATATTCACCTGTTAAAAATGTTTGTTGTAATCTTTGAACGGAATGGGGTTAATAAAAAAAATTGTATCAATTCCGAACGATTGGTCTTTGCTATATTATGCATATATGTATAGTTAACACACGTGCGTCTATGGCTTAGATGCCTTAGATGATAGCGGAGTATTGAGGGAGGCGAATTCTTTACGGCGCAGCGAATTTACTCGAACAAGTCATCATATGACAACTCGTCATTGGGCCATTAGATTCAATTATGCAGTACTTCATCTGCACCTACGTGGCATCTCGTGACCGCCCACTAAACTGCTTTCACGTGAGGAATTACTCCATTTAAAGGAGCACGTTTATCACGAGACTATAACTCGGCATCGCGAACCGTGATGACGTACTATATATCGATCGATGAAATTATTGGTTTTTTTTTTGTCATGTACACTGATCGCGAGGCTCCAAACCGTTTCTCTTTTTTTAACGGAGAGAGAAATTTTCAGAGATTAACCTTTTAGGAACGACGCGCCACTATAGTGGCTTTCCGTGGAAAGCATCAGTTCGAACAGCACGAACCACTATAGTGGCTTTTTTGCCTTACGCGGCTAGGCGCGCCGTCCCTGGGAGGCAGAGTTGCGGACAAACGCGCCGTACTTAACCCCTTGCACTACTATTTATTTTGTGATTATAATGATTAGATATTCTTCATCGTTCAGAATTTCCTAGAAAAAGAAGATACATTTATCGTATGCCTATGTTTTCTCCAAAGGATGTATATAGTCAACTACAGCAAGATAGAATTTAATTTCTGTTTAAAGGAAATTAATAGTATACATGTTTAGTAGACTCTGTTCAGAATCTTCATCACGAGTCCGACTCGATATTGTAGGGCAATGGGTTAAATGAATTCTTTCTTCCAAATTTCATCCCTATACCTCGTCCTATACCTCGGGTAGTTACGGGGATAAATAAAAAATTCTGTTTTTGCCCCATTTTCCCCATTCAATCGCATCTAAAAATTCTAAAAAAAAAATCTGACACATTTAGTACATCGAACCACATATTAGAGAATATTTTCCGAGCGACGTACCGATGATTCGACCCAAAGACCGATGGCCAGGTCCGTTGTGACCCACGATATATTTCGTATATGAAAATTGAAAAATAAATTGTGATCGTTACTTCGATGTAGACGTTTAATTAATGAAAATTAGCATGGGAGTTTCGATCGTTCAAGGAACGACAATTAAGTGTCATAAAGATAAATGTGGTTGCAAAACAGGGGCGCCGGAGTTTTCGCGGCTGGGAACAGTCTACCGATGACCGTTAACCTCGATGATTTCCGGGTCACTGACAACATTGAGACGTCATAGTACATCTAGCCGTCGCGCGTCGCCGTGAGATAAGAACAAGCGCTCTCTCTTCGTTCCTTTGTCTTTCGGAACCACGTGGGAACTCCATTTTGGCAGTGGCCAAAAATTCCTGTGTACTACCATAAGTAACATTGTTTTTCTAATCATTCTCCAATATCCACGTATAGACTTTTCACAAGTATTTGTTCATTATCATTTTTCATGTCATTTGCCGATCGCTTTATACTTGTCGGCCACATTCGTAATTGGACGAAAGGCGGTCCCGAGTCGTCGTCTTATATCGGAATAAAACTGTATCAGTGACATATCGGTGTGAGTCGGAAATAACCTCGCAGGAAAAAGTGAAATAGTCGGTTAAATAGTCAAACGAGTGGGTTAAAGTAAAAATTCAATCGAAGCTCGAATTTTCAGTAAAATTTTTATCAAGCGAAACAACGTTTGTTCAATTGATTTTAACACTGCAAAAACTGGTAGGCGATACCGCAAATAATAATTGTCTGTTAGAATAAGAGAAAAGCGATAAGGAATTTGTAGATGAAGTTTCACTTTCCGACGGTGTGCATGTTAATATTTTTCAGATAAGAAAATGACTGTACCGTCCCCGTAAAAATTTTCCGTCGCTAATGACAGAACGGCCGCGTATCATCGGTTGGAAAGCATTAAGGTATATCCCCGAAACACCTGTCTAATCTGAATGGCATAAATTACTCTCGGCGATTATGAAACTTAAGAAACTTAAGCGAGGCCATGCTGGAAACAACGGTTTCTGACTGTGACTTCGACGAGCTGTTGATTAAGGAGATCAAGAGTATCTGTTTTTCGATCGCACGATCGATGGCAAATACGTCAGTCTAATCGAGATCGCAGCTCCTAGCGATACAAGAATCATACTATGCAATCATCGAACAAACTCTTTCTTGCGTTTTCGATATCAACCGTTGCGTTTGCCTATATTGAACAGTAGCGGGAATTAACAAATTTTTCGAAAATTTAACACCAAAATGGTTTTCGAATTTTGGTGCGGCCGTAACAAAATTTATAAGGATCTGCTCATAGTTGTGGGAACACTGAAAATTATGCGAACATTGTATCGTTTACCAGTAATATCATTTTTACACGGTAGACTGTCGCTTTAAATGTTGTTTAAATATTTATAATATGGGGAAAAATCATTCAAAATTTTCCAAAAATGTGACGTTTTTTCCAATATTGACTATCTCAAAAACGAAACAACGATGAAAACGTATAAGAATTCACCGTTATTTACGTGTATTTTACCATTTTTGTCAATAACGTTTACAGAACAGTGGAATGTCGCGCGGCACGAGTAAACATTATTTGAGCATAATGAAAATTGTTATTTATCGGTCAAGTCGACCTTACTATGATAAACTGCGCGTAGCATTCCTCTTACGTAAATTTAACAGCACAATAATAATCCGATAAGCATTTTTTATTGTATATTTCACTGTCACGAACATATTGTTTCCTATCATCGCGTTATCAGCGAAACGATGCTTCTGAAACGCACTGGACATCATGTTTACAAACAATCTCAATTGACTTTCCAATCCAGTTGCAATAGTGAACAATCTAGTAGCTGTAACAATTTTATCTCCTTTAATCTGGGTGGCAAGTACTATTCAAAATGGATGTCTAACATTTTTAAAACTTGATTTAATTCATACATTTAAAAGATCTTTAATATTTCCATTGAAATGTCAACCTTTGTTAGTATAATAAACCGGAATTGTAAATTTACCATGTTAATTGTAATCGTTTATGAACGAATGGGCTATAAAGAATGCGAAAGTTTTATCTCGATGCTGAAACACGCGAAAGTAATGCAGCCACGAAGAATAGATAAAATTACGATAAAATTTTTCCACAGGCGCCGAACAATAGTGAGCCTGATCTTTCGACGTAAACGCAATTTTTCTTAATAAACAGTGAGAAAGTCTTCCAGTATGCACTTGGACGCTCACTAACGATATCAAGCAATAAAATTTGCTCTACCGCGAATCTCGTGTATGAATCAAACAGATTTAAAAAGATCCTTTGTTCTGTATACTATACTTATTCGCCTTTCGCGGATATGTATTTACATACACTTTCTACGGAGGTTTTATAATAAATTAGTATTACCTGATAATTCTGTTATGCGGGTGTCCCTGTCTCCTTGTATTAGTTCTGGTGCAATCTGTTGCATTTCAAGCGAAACTAATTTAGAATTCAGTAGAGAAGATAATTTTAGAACCAACATCGAAAGATTCCTAAATTAATTAGACACATAATTTCGTGCTGCGTAAAACGTTTTGATCGTAGCGAGGTGGTAGGTCAACATCATTACTGAATGAACGTTTGTCACGGCTACAATATGGTGTTATGTAGACATTGGAATGAACTTATGCTTTCAGTTGCTAATTAAAGATAATTGTTTCGTCGTAATTCGATTAACGAATTCAAACAGACCGAGCAAATTGATATCGCTTTTCCTGAACGTTTGTTGACAGTGTTGCTATTTTAAGGATAGATAAGTCGCGCGCGTAGATTTTTTCGAAGATTATAAAACACGATGCGACTTAAAACACTAAAAATATTCAATGTATTTCAAGGCAATGAAGTTATCGGAGAAACAAATGAGTTGCTATTTGTAACCCCCGTGTAAACAGATAATTTTTATTTTGCATAAAAATTCGTGGTCTAGTAATGATAAATAGTTTCGTTAACGATTTCCTACATTTAATATATCCTTTCAAAAAAATGTTCATAATTATATATTCAGAGCAAAAAGCTAAAATAAATTATTGTTCACTTATTCGGAATAAATTTCTTTTTACATCACTGTTAAAATATTTGTCAACAGGTAGACTGCTGGTGGTAAAAGATAGATTAATGTTATAATTTAAAAAAAGAAATGAACCTAATATTGAACAAAACCGTTAACAAATTGAAGTTGATATTGCAATTTACTAAGAAAACCTGATAATTGACGCACTCAAGACAATGTGCCAGAAACAAAAACAGAAGTAATAGTGTAAAGAAATAATGAAATATTGTGACAGAAATATTTTGAAAAAATTCAGATTTTGTAGTCGATCGATTCTCATAATTATGGTAGTTCGTGAACAACATTCAGAGCAGGTACTATCAGCTGATTGCTATTCTCTAGCTTCTCTAGAATGGTTCTCGGTGGTGTTTCTTGCATAATTGTTCATAAAAATAAATTAAAGCTGCACAATTACTTGAGACAATTGGATATTTTCCTCGAAGCAATTCGATTTCCGATAACTTGTGAACGGTAGCACATGTAATCATGCGAATAATCACAGTAACGTCTGCCTGATCGATTTATTACCGTTATTATTGCAGGCCATTACGTTGGCTGACAACGAGTGCAAAAATAATTAATTCTAGTAAATCAATCATATAACTCTTATTGCTTGCAATGTGTCTCTCTTTTCGCAGTGCGCCGATAGTAATGAGATTTTTACTGAAACGTGTTCCCAGACAATTTTTTACACACTAGCAGTTATTAATTTCGCTCTGTATGATCTTGTACGTTTCATTATACATCGTTCCATTGGTTTTCCTTTTGTTTCGTACAATTTAATCAATTTTATTTTATACAAGATAAAATTGACTATTCGAATGCAGCACGAGTACGGTGCTTTGTAAAAACTGATTTGTTATTAAAACGGAAGTACAATCGGCATTGTTCGTTTCAAAATCTGCGACGTACCGGCGCATGGCGTGTGGAGACGTCGTTTAACATCCATCAGATGCCTTGTTGGTAACAATCGTAGATTATACATAACTATTACAAGAGCAAAATAAAATGGTAAGAGGAAGTTACCTAACGTCGGAGAGCACTTATTGCCGGACATTTTATTAAATAATTGAAAGATAACGAAAAGATTTAACCCCGCTAACAACACCAGGAAAAATCAAATGGGAGCAAAGTATCCAATAAAACTAACGAGTCCGTTGAAATAAAGAAAATAGTCAGCTTCGTGTCTGTTGACATTATTATGCGCAAATCGGTATTTTATATCCTGGGTATTGTTTTTATAAGAAGACTGTTCCACAATGATAATTGTGCCCATAATTATGAAAGTGGTCTAAGTCAAAATGAAAAAAAAAAAATGAATTTATCACTTATTTCACACGACATGATTTTAAACTAAATTTATTGAATGTAATTTTTTTTTTTTATGACAGACCACTTTCATAATTATGGGCACAATTATCCAAACAATCACAACACCGCTGAACCTAAAAATATCTGAGTCTCTGTAGGTGTTTCTTATTTTCGTAAAAAATGACCCTGTTTCTTTGTTCGAACTTCGTGTTTTCGTTTAAATTTAGAAGCAGACATTTTGTTCGAATTTCGAATCGTTTGAACCTGAGAGAGAGAGAGAGTCTGCCGTTTGTATAATTTTATATTTTATCGTACATTGGAGAATTTTCCCGATTTCGTCGAGATATCAGCTTTGCGATGTTTTACAGTATTTAACGCGGAAGTGTCGGTCACCGATGACGGTCGACGCGTTAAGGATTTAATTCGGTATGAATGATGAGCACCGAAATTCAGGGTCGAATCATCCTCGATTTTCGTCGTCGGTCATTGAGCCTACAATTACAATACACAGTGGGGACAGTGCCAGTGCGAAGCAGAGGCCGCTCTGAATTGAAGAACACGATCGTGAATTATAGTGTACATACATACGAAGCTTATTGTGGTGTGTCGGGGTGTCGATGTTGTCATTTCGTCCAGACAGGAAAACAAATTTTCCTAACCACTTAGGATTAATTCACAATTATCAATTGACAGCTGCATAATTTCGTCGTAAACAAGTTTGTTCGTCGCTTCGAAAGAAATACACCCCGTCGATTTCCCCCTTGATTATGTTTCACTTACTAATTAAAATAATTCGAAGGATCACGCAAAATATATAATATTTGTAATAGAATTGGTAAAAAATTGTTTAAAATTAAATCAAGGAACTATCTTGTGGGAGTTGATAGGGAGAAAATTAAAGGAAATCTGGAGTACAAGGGGTTCTAAATAATAAGGGAGTATTTATTCAGATTTTTATCATAATAGATATTCAAGGAAATACATTTATTAACTTGGTTCTCCATGAGTGCATCGTTGCAATCTCGATAATCGCTAATTGAAAAACTTGGCAGTTCTATTAGACTGTTGTGAAATAAATCATAGTGCAAGGGGTTAATGAGAAAACCTAGAAGACTCACGGAATCTTGTTGGTTACGACGCGACAGTTGAGGGTCAACCCTAGGACACCCACACCTCGATACCTGCTCGGTTCGGCTTGAACAGGTGCGCGTGAAACACCTAGGTCCACCTCCCCCTTCGGGAGACACAAAACTATTCCCTCGGGAGAGAAAAACTACGGTGTAAATGAGAAAAGACGAAAGTAGGGGGACAGAACAGTCTCCCCTCCCCTCGGTGATCGCGCGTGAAGGGGAGGGTGAACCACCGGAGAGGGAACGGGAGCATTCTCTGTTCAGTCAGTGCGGTGAGGTCCGTCGAAGGTGAAAAACCTCTTCTTTCTCTCTACGATCGCGTTCCGAGCGCGGCGCGTATTGGTCCCGCGAAACTGCTTTCTACCGATCTCTCACCGATGAGAGATCAAAGTGGCTCAAAGTGCTCGTGACCGCGAGCCTAAACGCGACGACAACGCACCGTGCGCGCACTGCTCTTCCATGTATACAGGTGGTGTTCCCGCAGCTGGTTTTCTTCGATGGTAGATAGATCGATATATCGTCTCTTTTTCAAAGTTGCTTCCTCCTCGATTTTCGGAGCACCTAATGTGTCCCAGTGAAGCGACCCGCATCCTCAGCGTCGTCGCACAGTAGGCAGCCGATATTATGTTGGAATTCTCCGTGCAGCATGCCGAAGTCGGTATGTATGTATACACGTTTGTGTATGATTGTACGTGTGTATGCATGTTGTGGCGGGCTACGTGGGTCGCGTACGGGAAAGAAAGTGCTTTCTCGATTGTCGGGCTTTTGTAACTCGCGGCGGACTGTTTACACGCGCCACAGAGGACGCGGGGGGCTTGCTTGTTTCGAACGGTGACAGCCTTTCGGAGATGGGATTCCTCAGAATTTTCAGTTTTTACCATTTTCAGAACTTTGACCGTCTCGACCATATTCGGAACTGTGAGCGTTTTCACCATTTTCAGAACTGCGAGCGGTTCGAGAGTCTCGAGCGATCGATGGGCCTGAGTGTTTTGAGAGTTTTGAGCGTTTGACAGTTTTAGCTATTTTGAGAGTTTGAGCGTTTCAGAGTTTTCAGCGGTTCGAGGGGTTTTTTGGGCACTTGGTGGTCCTGTTCGTTTGATAGTTTTGAGCATTCTAGAGTCTTGAGCGTTTGAGGGTTTCAAGAGTTTTGAGAGTCTTGAGCATTCGATAGTCTTGAGCATTTAATGTGCTTGACATTTTGAGCGTTTTGAGAGTCTTGAGCATTCGATAGTGTTTACCGTTGAATAGTCATGCTCGTTTGAGAGTTTTGAGCGTTTGACAGTTTTAGGTATTTTGAGAGTTTGAGCGTTTCAGAGTTTTCAGCGGTTCGAGGGGTTTTTTCGGCACTTGGTGGTCTTGTTCGTTTGATAGTTTTGAGCATTCTAGAGTCTTGAGCGTTTGAGGGTTTCAAGAGTTTTGAGAGTCTTGAGCATTCGATAGTCTTGAGCATTTAATGTGCTTGACATTTTGAGCGTTTTGAGGGTCTTGAGCATTCGATAGTGTTTACCGTTGAATAGTCATGCTCGTTTGATAGTTTTGAGAGTTTTGAGCGTTTGACAGTCCTGAGCATACGTCATTCGTGAGTGTTTCAAGTATTGAGCATTAGATAGACGTGAACATTTAATAGTCTTGAGCGTTTGATAGTTCTAAGCGTATTGATAGTTTTGAGCATTTGACAGTGTTGATCGTTCGATAGTTTTGGGAGTCTTTAAGAATTTTGTAGAGCACTTTGAGAATCGTTAGAATTGTATAAGTGTTGAGAAGGTTTTTTTAGAATTTTGACAACTGTGAGAATTGAAACTGACAATTTTGGCAGTTTTGCGAGCTGTGAGAATTGTAAGAGTTTTGAGAATTTCGGGAACTGTGAGAGTTTGTGCGTCTTTTGAGAATTTCGGGAACTGTGAGAGTTTGTGCGTCTTTTGAGAGTTTTTGAATGTCCGCAGGGTCATCTGACTTTGAAACGTGTTCGCAAAAAGCACCGTTGCCTTTTTATTCTTCTGCACGATGCGGAAGCATCCTTGAGAAATGCTGCTTAAGGATTCTGAAAGTGGAAACTGCACGCTTCAAAATGAGCACAGATTCATTACTGTATGATTTTTTGTTACGAATGTATAACGGTTTAAATGTCCGCAAACTTTTCGGCGAAAATCAAGAGAACCTTTCATTTTGCACGCCAGTGCATAGCAAACCAGAATGAGGTATGGTACTTTCAAGTATGTTCCAATGAGAACGGACAAGGAAAAGTTGTTAAAAAGAATTACTGAAAAGAATTCATAAAACCAGAAGTAGAGTAGACATTTTTCTGTAATAGGGTCAGATATTTTGTTCATTAAAATTGACAGTCTTAATCGTTGTCACAAATACTGAATACTGTTCAACAAATAATTTAATTCAAAGTTTTTATTAGTGTTTATCTTTTTTCATCAACATTCCTAAACAACTTTCTTCCAATGAACGTGTATTACACAAATTCTGAAAAAAAAAAATATTTAACAGTAACATTTCTTCTCATAAAAATATGGTACAGATATTTTGTTACACTACAAGACTACAAGTTTGAACAAAATCAGTTCAAACCGATAGATAGAACTTATGTTTATCTATGTACTGAAATAAACAACAAGTGTTCACCAAAGATTACAACTGACTTGTCACTGGCAAATCTACAATCACACCTGGAATTAATTTAGTGGCTAAAATAAACAAATAATTTTGCGATTAATCGTTGCTTTTTCGCAATTATTCTTCAGAAAAAAGTTCCGAAGCTCCGTTTCGACATAGCGAGATCATTGAGCAGTGAATTATGTGGTTTCCGGTAGGTAAAGAGTTAACTAGCACAGCAAATTGGTCGCAACTGCTAACAGTACACGTGGAACCTTTTGAAATCGTTGACTGCCGATCTACCGGTTAAAAGAAAAATTCTTCAAAGTCAAAGTCATTTAATTGATAAGGTTGAAAGTTATCAGTTATTAGTTATCAATCAGACTTTATGCATTTATTACAAAAATGGGTGGTATTTGGAGCAATAAAAAGGGTTAAAGGAATTTAAAGATACTGTATTATTTACAATGTATTAGAATGACGAATATTTTAGCCGAGGATGATAAGTAAATTCGTCATTGAAGTTCAATTTTTCTTTAATTCGACGAATAACTCCATATTCTATTTACGTTGATCATGGTAAAATTATTGTTCCAATTTTACGTCTTTGCAAAGTGACTTATTGTCGGTTGAATGATTATGCGAAGAACTATTCTTTTTTTGAACTTTTATTTTGTATGAAAATCCGCAATCTACGTATCAGCATTCATGTTCATCACAGTAATTGAATTTTAAGATTCCTTTAAGCCTCACAAGTTTTAGAAAAAAATCGGTTTCCAGGAACATGACACGACAAAAATGAATTTTTCAAGGTGGACGAAGAACTATGCCGCCCACGTATGACCGATGCGGCAGATAACGTACGAAACCGTTTAATTAAACAATTTCACATGAATTAGCCCTTCGCCGAATCGAAAGTTGTCTAATATAAACGCAGCTGTATGAAAATTGCGGTCTTTAATTGCAATTTGTGTGATTTAAAGTGTGCTGAATAGTAAGGGAACAGTTTTTAAGTTGGATTGTAAATCTTTGTGCGTTTATTATATTTGAAAATTTGTAGAATACAACAAAAGGCCTGCATTAATAAACGTTAACACTAGAATATCGTCAAAATGACTGGTTCAAATTTTTAATCTAGAATTATTGAGACTGTAAATGTCCGTTTATCAGGAATCTGTACAATAAATCTGCATAATAAATCGGTACAATAAATCTATACAATAAATCGGTACAATAAATCGGTAGAACAAATCGGTACAATAAATCGGTAAATATATCTATACAACCTATCTACAAAAGACTTCTATAACTGCAATAAATCTATACAACAAATTTAAACAATAAACTGTTTCTTTGGACTTATAATATTATGCTACGATACGTTATAAATTCGAATAAACATATCCGTGTAATTTTTAGAACGTTATACAAAACAGTCACCTTTAGTTCTTCCTAAGTCTAGCGTTCATAGAATTGTGTTACCTTGATATGAGGAAATTTTCCAGTAAACAGAATAAATTTTTTCTACTGATTTTGTGTCGAAAATCAGAATTTGCATGTTTTCTAATACCCAGCGAGGTTGTGTGTATTTGACGTAAACATGCGTTGTAGTTCACATGAATGGGACTTCACTGTAGTCGTCCAGAGATTTTAGGATGTGGTACAGGTTTCCCGTTCCGCGGGCGATTATGTAGATTAGGATCTGCCGAAACGGTTGAGACGGCCTTGTACCGTGTTGTCAAAGTCAGTGTCCTGACGAATTTCCGATGAACGTATAACTGTGTTGCTTGGCGTGTTGTTTGGGTACTGTGACGTCAACCATTGTGTTTTAAGTGTTTGAGAGTTTCGAGCAAAAACATGGAATTATCACTTCGAATGAGAAACCTATTAATGCTGTAACAATACAAATATTTTCCGGTCAATACGAACAACAATCGGAGATTGTAATAAAAAGGTTATCTGTCTTTTTTAAAGTAATTCTACTTAAACTTTAATACTTTATAATCTGATTCTTCGATTTTTTTTTTTGTAAGTATTTTTATTTCAGAACGCTTATCGAAAGGATCGTTTGAACTTCAAACTTTGAACCGTGAAATGATTACGTAAGCGTTTCAAATAAATCAGATATTCAAAATGTCAGTTCAACTTTTTAAATGGATAATTATAATTAATAAAACTAAAAAGCGATCGTTCGGATAGGCTTGTTAATCATATTTATTTTCAATTACTAACATAGCAATTGTTCAACGAAAAGAGAAATTGTTTACGATGGACCAAATCTTGTATTCTTCGAATAAGAAAAGAATGAACCGAATCCGACAAGTAGTAATCGAAATAAAAGATCATAAGTGTAGCGTCCGTCGGATGAATAAAAATAGGCAAATATGTGCCCATAATTATGAAAGTGGTCTGTCATAAAAAAAAAATAAATTACATTGAATAAATTTAGTTTAAAATCATGTCGTGTGAAATAAGTGATAAATTCATTTTTTTTTTAATTTTGACTTGGACCACTTTCATAATTATGGGCACATATTGGGAAGCCGAAATGCTTGTATCTTGTAAACAAATTCGAGAGCATCGAAGCGATGACTTAAACCACCCCCGGAATTTTGTGTTTCGTCATAGGGAACGGGTTCTTCGGATGTAACATTCGGACGTTGCTTGTAAACTATTTTCCTCGAGGTCTATCTCTCTCTCTCTCTCTTTCTCTCTTTCTCGAGTCGAGGCTGATATTCAGACCAGTAGTTCCTTGACCGAATTTTTTTTAAATCCATCTTTGGCACTAAGTCGTGGTAATGGTGTTCTGTCTGTGCACCTGGTACACTTTTTCCACCGCCGCAGTTGAATTACTTCCTTTTTCGATCTCGCGCCGTATAACAATCTCGAGCGCGTGATCCTGCGCTGTTGTTCCAACGTCTATATAAACCCGTGACAACCGACATCAACTGCATTTGTCGAATTCGCAATCGACTGCAGAACAATCTCCAGGAAGTGTTAGGCTAACGCCTCCGACTGCCGATGCTGGTCATATACGTACAGGGTGACGCGACTTATCGATCAAACTTGAAAATTAATTTTTATCACAATTTAGTCGAAAGAAAAAACATTGTTACGAACCACGGGATATAAGAACATTACAAGAGTAACTGCTGTAATGAATCTTGTCTCTCGCATTCTTATATTGTTAAATAAACTGCTCCGACTTTATGCGACTTTTACGAGCGCTGGCGTGACAATCAACTAGTGAACAAAATTTTTTAGTTGCGTGTCACAAGCGTATTCTTTTTGACACTGTTTAAATCAACATTTTAAATTATTGTTCGTTATTATTTCTTTACGACTTGGATCAAATTAAATTTCATCTCGTTCATTTCCAAGCGTATCTCTTAACGTGATAATTATATTAATGAAATCAAAAATTAATATTTAGTAGATAATATCGTCAATATGTACGAGTTTTTGTTTATAAGTAGACAAGAAGGAATAACATTTGTTTATTTGGCGCCCCGTTTTCGAGAGAATTGACTTTGAATATTTGACGAATACACGTGCTATTAAATAGAAATCGACCGATGCGTCTGTTCATGACCTACCGGTTCTACTTCTTGTAAATACTGGGGCACGAGAACCCGACGATGATTTTTAAACTCACTTTTCCCGAAAACGAAACCTTAAACGTAGAAATCGAACTCTTTTTTCGATATATTTCTTCATAAAAATTCGTTAGGTCAAGCCTGTTTTAGAAATAATCTTTCATGTTAATATTTGGATAAAATAAACATTTTATACAATTATGTGATTCGAATGAAAGTTTTATTCGTACGTGATATTTTTTGACTAAAATTTTGAAATAATCTTGGCTGTACGTACTCGAAACGTCAGTAATTACCGGATACTGTGACTTCGACTACAAAGTTAGATCAGATCGCGATATCCATCGAGTAGGTGATAGTAGAAATTGTGACACAAATATCTTGAGAGTTTGAGTACATTAAGTACTGGAATATCTGTTCGAATATCAACGGTTTGTTCATCTTGATCTACACGTGTACGGAAATTATCTATAGCTTATTTATTACATGAGATTAATACTGTAAAAATCATATTAAAATTTAACAAAAATCATATAAAAATGTAACAAAAATTTAACTTGTAGCGTGCAAAATTCTAAACGATTAATAATTCTGATCTCGTCTATACGAACGAAATAAGCACAGTGTGAAATACAAACTTCACGTGGCAGTCAACGTGTTAGTAGCCTAAATAAAATTAAGTATTGTAAGATTTAAACAAAACACAATATTCCATGCAGACGTTGCAAATAAACTAATACTATAAATAATAATAAGAATAACTGATAACGGCTACAAAAAGTTACAAAAAATATTGTAAAATTGCTGTGAAATAAACTATTTTTACAGTTCTGTATTCCTACTAATAATTTCAGTTACAGATGCATATAAAACCGCAGTCTACTCGTTACAAATGAAATCGTGAAAATCTCGTGGAAATTTTTCTTTCGCACACGAAACAAAAAAAAAATGTTTTACGCACTAATTTCAAAATACGTTCGTTCCATGATTGCGCGAAAGGTAATTGGAATAGGACTCTCTCGCAACTTCTGATTAGCGAAATACGTGTCATCATCGCGTTCCATTAACCGGAAGTCATAGCACAGTCGATAGTCCGTTCCGGTGTGTGTGTCGTGCCATTTCATAGCATTTGCAGAAATCGTTGAAATCGCCTGAAACGTTGATGACGAAACAAAGGATGAATTCAAACAGGTCAAATAATTCGAGTAAACACGAAACTTGGTGGAATCTAAAGTCGTAAAACTTTTACCACATTTTTACGACACTTTCAAGTACGTGCACAAAAATTTCCAACTTGGAAAATTAATTTTTCAATAAGACACGTTTATTTCTTCGATACCTTTTCTTCCCTCTGTTTTATTTTTTAAGTAACGTTCGATATACTCTTTCAATAATTATTAACAACTCAAAGGTTCGATATAAAAAAACATATACAACAATATTAACTTGTCTATATGTGGTCTTTTATTCTAAATAAGTTGCGCTCTTTTAATAATCGTTAATATAAAAACGGTTCAATTTAAACTTGTGAAACTTTTTCTAGATTTACATGGGGCTCTGGGGAATGTAGAAAAAAATTTTCAAAATTGAAAGTTAATTTTCAACGCGTTTATAAAATATCTTCGTTTATATCTATATCTCTTTTTATCATTTTATATTGTTTTAACCTGAACTTGAAAATTCTGTATTTGTCCATTTTTTATTTCTAAAAATGTACGAGTGATGCTGTTGAACTGCAAACATTATTTTCGCCTCTGGCGTTCTTGAATTTCGTCCAGTTTAAGCTGCGATTCTATTTACATTGGGAATTTCTTGTGCAATCCAATCCCTGAAAATAATTAATCTACGAAGAAATGGTTTTATTCGACCTTGTCGAATAATTCTGTCAGGCATGAACGCGACGTTAAGATTGAATTCCGGTATTTTTTTTCAACATTTTATAATTGCATTCGTTTGTTTCGTCGTGCGAATTGCACAACAGCCCGAGGACTCTCGCGAGTACGTTGCGCGCGTTGAAATCTGCGGACTGTCACTCCGAGACTGTCAGGAGACCGCTGATCGCAAGGTTATATTAAATTGGAGTTCTAAGGTCGGCGAATATGGTCCAATTTGCAGACACGATACTCTGTAATTTCGAAAAGGCACGAAAAGATGCGAAAACACTGCGAACAAGGTCGGGAACTCGCCACGGAACTATTCTTTTCACAGCAAGGGAAGAGTAGGGAGGATAAGTTGTATGTGTGCGAAGAACGGAAGGATCGGTTAACCTCTTAACCCCTTGCGCCACTATTTATTTTGTGATTATAATGATTAGAAATTCTCCATCGCTCAGAATTTCATAGAAACAACAGATAGTTTATACTTGTTGTATTCCTATGTTTTCTCCAAAGAATACAGTGACTCGCAATAACATTCGGACGCTTTTAAAAATCGTATAACTTTGTTAATATTGATCCATACGACTTGGATTTTCTTTTTAAGTGAGCACAATTGATTTGGCATATAAAATGAAAAGAATTTTTTACAAAAATTGCAGTTGGTCGAAATTGCAGAGAAAATACTAAAAGTTGTATTTTTCTATTATGTGATCATTTTGGAACATCTGCAGCTCATTGCAACGTTGACCGATTTTGATGAAATTCTCAGAATATGTATAATTGATACAGATGTACAAAACGTACTTTTTAAATTTTTAATATAAGCACGCATGAAAAAGTTGAAAAATACAACTTTTAGTATTTTCTCTGGAATTTTTGTAAAAAATTCTTTTCATTTTATATGCCAAATCAATTGTGGTCATTAAAAAAAAAATCCAAGTCGTATGGTTCAATATTAGCAAAGTTATACGATTTTTAAAAGCGTCCGAATATTATTGCGAGTCACTGTATATATCAACTACAACAAAATAGAATTTTATTTCGGTTTAAAGGAAATTAATAACTCTCTTAAATCTTCATCACGAGTCTGGCTCGTTATTGTAGGGCAAGGGGTTAAGTACGGCGCGTTTGTCCGCAACTCTGCCTCCCAGGGACGGCTTGCCTAGCCGCGGAAGGCAAAAAAGCCACTATAGTGGTTCGTGCTGTTCGAACTGATGTTTTCCACGGAAAGCCACTATAGTGGCGCGTCGTTCCTAAAAGGTTAAGCATTTGGAAATTGTAAACCAAGTCCATTCCTTGGCCTTCAGGGTTCCTTGGCCTATTAGCAATAAATAAATAAACCTTTTCACTGCGTCGGTTTTCCTAACTCTGCCAGGACCCAGTTCCACGCATTATTCTTCAAATTATTTATAGTTGCTAAAATTTCTTTTTCCAAATCGTTTGAATAAGTGTAAGAATTGCATTGTAAAATAAACCTTTTTTTACTTTGATTGCAGCCCTTTCCACCGCCTCCGAGGACGTGGGGGATGGAATTCGAGGGCACGAAAACGACACCGGTAAGGGAAAAGTATTCCAAATCACCAAACTCTGTTTCTTTGTTTTAAATAACGCTCAATAACGACGCATCGTTTTACGAAATTTTAACAACAACAAAACGGTCCGGGGTATACATTTACAGAACTTTTGCTATATGTTCGTAATGCTTCGTAGTACGTGGAAAAAAATGTTCAGCTTAAGAGAGTAATATTCAGAAAATTTGTATTTTAAACAATGCTTGATTAGAACCGTGCTCAAATTCAAATTATGTCCAATATACGGTTGTAAAATTGAGCAATGGTATCACACCTACAGGCTAATGTCTAATTGAAAGGGGGAAGAGAACAATTTCGAATATGTACCGGGACAAGTGACGTTATCGGTATCAAACATAAATGCATCACTTTAATCTGGCGATACCGTCGTATCATTTGAAACGCGTTTGACCTTACCGTTGAAACGAATTGCTCGTTTTCGGCCAATGACTATACGTTATACCGTGCGGTGCAGTCGAGGCCGAAAAATCAATCAGTCAATTGGTCGATCAATCAAGTATTTTTCTTTGAGACTCACTTTCGACGACCTTAGGTAATCTAGAACAACTGTTCTTTGTGCTCTGAAAAAAAAAAAGAGGAAGCAATTTTTACAAGCGATCGACGCGAAGAAAGCTGACTGCCTTGAATCATTTTCTGTTACTGTTTCAAAAATACTTGTCATTCTCTGCACATTTTAATTGACTTCTATATTCTCTTCATAAATTGATGGAAAATTTTTTGGAACTTACAGTTTACACGTTCATGTCGCGATTTATTAAAAAAATAGGTAAATGTTATACTAATAATAATACCAATGAATCGATCATTTATAAATTTTATAAATGAGTTATTAACCAAACTATGAAACGAAATATTAATTTACGTTAGTGCAGATATTGATATAGTGGAAATACTAATCAGTATAATTACTAATACTAAGGAAATACTAATCATAAATAATAAAACGAGTTCCAATAAAACATATATTTCTGTAATTACTATCGCGAGGACGTTATCGTTATTAGTTATCACACCTTCTAGGAAGCGAGTTTAATTTCGAAATTACTCATCCCTCGACAAACGATTTCGCAAAACTATCGTACTTACCAACAATGCAAGCTTCGCTGCTGTTCGTAGCTTCTTACTAATTAGTAACGATCGGCCGTCGCGTCGCCACGATACAGATTATTATTATTATCGATCACCGATAAAACGATTCGATTAAAAATCAAAGTTCGTCTTCTCCAATCCATCGCCTGGCCCGTCGTGAAAGGAATTTTTTTTTTCATACAAGCGCTTATCTTCGGAACAGCTTATCCGTCTTCGTACTCTGATTTCGCATTGGATTATGGACTTTAAATGTTGATATAATTCACGGTGGAATGAAAGGTTTGCCGACAATAGAAAAACCAACGGTTTATCTTGCCCTGCCTTCCCCTCCCCACTCTCCTCCATTCTAATTGATATCGATCATTTGCGAGACGAAAGAGATGTCGATCGATTTTCGTATCGCCACCCCCTCCCTCCCCTTTCAGGCGCCATTTGCAAAGAATTTCATACGTATTGGTAGAAATCAACATGAGATAAAAAACATTCTCTGGTGGGAACCTTGAAGTTTAATTTGGAAATAATTTCAATCTCAAACTACAAACAAGTAAACATAACGTTTATGGACTGTTGGAAATTTGTTGCTAGACTGCGGATTTTTATGCATTTACGAACAAATTGGCTGGGTGAAATATAAATTAGTAGGATTAGAATAATCTAAGAATATTGTTACGACGTTTTCCATGCCAAAAATTTATTAAGGGACGAAACGAATTTTTATTTAACTCCTGTTGCCTACAATCGTTGCAAAACATTTTTATTTTGCATAAAGATCTATTTCTCTTTTGGAAAACCAAACTTCCATTGTCCTGTTTTCATTATTTCCTCAAACATAAAAACATCACGTCAGATGCAAAATAATTTGAGAGTATTTGAAACCTGTTCTGTACACCAGCTGTGGATACTTGTAAGACAGTTACGAGCAATCGTGAACATTTATTATAAAAGTTGCAGCTTGTTATGAACAGTTATAACAAGTTGTAAACATTTCCAAACAGTTATAGTTAGTTCTGAACAGTTCCGAACAGTCATGAACATTTCTGAATAGTTCTGAACAACTCTGAACAGTTTCGAACAGTTCCGAACCAGTTTTGAACAGCTCCGAACCAGTTTTGAACAGCTCCGAACCAGTTTTGAACAGCTCTGAACCAGTTTTGGACAGCTCTGTACAACTCTAAACAGCTCTGCATAGCTCTGAACAATTCTGAACAACTCTGAACAGCTCTGAGCAGTTAGAACAAATTGTGATCAGCTGTAACTAGTTGTAACCAACTGTAACTAGTTGTAACGAACTGTAACTAGTGGCAAACAATTGGAAATTTAAGAATTACAGCCACGATAACGTAATTTTATGGAAACGGGTGAAACAGTGAGGTCACAGAACACATCCATGGTCTCGACGGACTATAAATCTGACACAGGACGTTGAAGAACAATGACTAAACAGATTCAAACAGGATTATCTCTGTTCATTGTCCAGCAAATATTAGATGCAATAAAAAATCGTGGATTACTCACGGATACACCTAATAGAATAGATCCTTGAAGAGATCACGATCCACATGTAACGTTACGCCATGTTTGACAGACAGCCGGAATAGGCTTCATGAGTCAGTGGTAAATAATTGAACAGTTTTATCATTTTCCGTTACAGAAAGTCCACCTATGTTGCTAACAAAGAGCCTAACGTTGATAGTTAATTCACGGAAAAAAAAGAACCGTTCGAACAGTGCGCATTAGATTTTCTTACCGTTATGCTGATTTATTCAAGAAACTGGCCTCAAAAGGGGAATTACAGATTTTACATAATGTGTACAAGCTGTTCCTCTTGAAACGATCAAGAGAAATAAAAACTTTGTCGGTTTTGTAATTACTCGCAGAAAATAGGCAAACGAGGAATGCAAATAGGAAGAATTAATCAATGATTCGTGTCCGATAAAACATTAGAAAAATATTATATGTGAAATAAGTACACGCTATTTGTACAGTTTGTATACCTTCGTCAATAGAAAATGTAAAAATATGTATCTTGCCTCGAGAGACAGATAAACCGTATAAGTTTCCTTATCGTTTAGTCCAGACCAATTTTCCTCTAGTGTTTCTTCAAGCAGACAAACAAACTGAATGTGTGTGAAGCAAAAATAGTTGCGATGCCGTTATAAAATCTAATAGGAGTCAGAATTTTAACAATAGACAGAATTTTTTATGATAAAACAATGAAAGGAAAGGTTTACCAGACGATCGACATTTCCATATCTTTTGCAAAAGAAAAATAGAATCTGCCTGAACCGCATACTTGTTGCACTCCTTAGTCTTTGGTTAAAAAAAAATAATTGTTTAAAATTAGATTACACTTCGTCATTTAAATAGTAAATCGTGGGTAAAATTTCTTTTCCCAAATCGTTCAAATCGTTACAGAGTTATATTTGTGCCCATAATTATGAAAGTGGTCTAAGTCAAAATTAAAAAAAAAAATGAATTTATCACTTATTTCACACGACACGATTTTAAACTAAATTTATTCAATGTAATTCTTTTTTTTATGACAGACCACTTTCATAATTATGGGCACATTTGTAAAATGAGCCCCTACCTAATTTTTCTTTTTTCTTTCCTTGCCCAGTTCGCTGAACCAAACCTCAACTATTACGAATAACGTACGATTGGTACATTTTTGTACGATTTTTCTTGGGGAAAAAAATTTACCGTATGATACCAGTAATAAAAATGCTGGATATTTCAAGGCGCCATCTTGTCGGTGGCTGAGCGTCTAACAGCCAAATCATCGGCGAGATTTGTTGGTTATCTCTAGCCGTTATCGCGATAGGCATTGATTTAAATATCGTCAGCCTCCAAACGATAAGGTAATCTGTCTGCCGCGAAGGCTCGCGCACGTCCACGACGGAACGTCTGCGCCAAATATTTGATTTGTTCCGATCCGATCCGATCCGATTTGATCTACGCGAGAGAGCTAATCCAGATTCATGGCGTATCGGGACCCCGTTTGTTTGCACGAGGAATACCGCGGAGGTCGTGCTCCTATTTGCACATCACGCTGGACTCGATTCTCCACTCTCCGATTGTCGAAAAAAAAAAAAAAAAACATATCGTTATCTGTTCCTCTCGAAAATATTCTAATCATCGTCATTGTTTTATTTTCGAAAATATCGTCGCACGTGAAATGTCCGATTTTTGAACAGTAACGCCTAACGCCTTCTTTCTGGACTTCTTTCCAAAGAAATTTATCGATCGAAGCAACAAATTCTGCCAATAAATTAAAAGTTTCCCGAACGTGTTACGGTAGAAATTCAATCACTTCTTTATTTACAAGATTGTCAGCTCCATTTTGCAGTCTTTTTCACCGTCGATCAACGCTAGACTGCGGATTTTATGCATTCATGGCAAAGACGAGTCTCACCTGAGACGAATCGGATGAATTTAATATGGCTGGTACATTGTTGACAACCTATCAAAATTATTAAGTCATTTAGTCCGCAACTCTGCCTCCCAGGGACGGCGCGCCTAGCCGCGGAAGGCAAAAAAGCCACTATAGTGGTTCGTGCTGTTCGAACTGATGCTTTCCACGGAAAGCCACTATAGTGGCGCGTCGTTCCTAAAAGGTTAAGAGAAAAAAATCAATATTTATGTAACCCCCTTTTCTTGTAATCGGTGCGGACAATATTTATTTTGCATCAAGATCCGCAGTCTAATTATCCATATGAAACACAACCGTGTTGAACGACGTTTATATAAAATTGATTTAAAAGTAGAATTAGATATCTAAATACTAGGGGTGTGCGAGAATCGGGTCTGGTCGGGTCGGGTCGGGAACACTCCCGGGTCAGTCACGTGACACAGACGCGACAGAGACGGAACGCGTCACGTGACCGGGCGGAAGCGTGGGGGAATAGCGCGATAGAGGGGGAAATTAGAGTGGGGGAACAAGTCTTGGTCTGACGACTGTTCTCATTTCATACTATGAAATACCGATTTGCGAATACTAATTTCAACAGACACGAAGCTCAAGTGTTCATTCATTGAACAAGTCCCACCCTGTTAGATGGCATACACCACAATCAATATGGGACTAGAAAAATCTAAAGCTACTGCTAGAGAATTAATCTGTTGGCATTTCACGAGTCGAGGTATAAAAAACAAGGTAAACAGAGTTGTTCCTTTTTGTTTACTGAACGGTAATAACAAATATCAATAGAGCTCACGATAAGTAGAGAATGTAGGTATCGCACAGAAGTGGGCAGACTGCGAGAACAAATCTGTTTCAATTAAATTGCAAACACTGTCTGTTAGTTTGTAGTTTATTATACTCTAACAGTATTGTTATTTTAGATTTATGGTATCGCTACTCCGGAATTCATCAAATTGACATAATCCAGCATCTAATTGCATATTTTCTACGTTCGCTGTGCTTGAGCTTTTATATTCAAATAGTGGGCTTCGATATTAAAGTTTGAATCTTTTTATGACACTTTTAGCATATTTACAAACACGACATATAGTTGCGATCACATTTATTTATTTATTATTGTAGAACAGTTACCTAGCTAGTGTTAGATTTAATCGTTACAGATTCGTGCAATAAATCGTGTTGTGTATGGATTATGAAACGCCGGAGATTGGGGAATTAAAAAATCATCGGTTCGGATAATCGAGGTTCTACAAACATGCTGCGAATTATGCCATGTTTGGACTCATTTTAATCGGCAAAACGTCACAAATATGTTGGTAACAGTTTCATGAAATTTGTGTCTGTCTGAGAGCCCAATAGTAATTGATCATTTCGATCACTTTTTCATAGCATAGAAGTAACAACTGTAGTGGCTCGTCTGGCTCCCTTACATCGTGAAAGCACGTTTTTATTAGATATGCAAATTTTTATTCAGTATGCAAATTTGATCGTGTCTGGAAACATTTAACAAATAGTCAACGTGAAAATGACGCATGGAAGGCGCCAATTTTTGCAGAATTTTTTTTTTGCGACTGCTCTTTCTTCGAAACGAAATAAAACCTTGGCGAAATAGTGGCTCGAGTGTCAATAAGCCTTGAGGAAAGACGTTGTAAAACAATCGCAACGGTGTTTGATCTATTTAACACGTTTTGCAATCGGATGGCCTTTTCCATACGCGTATCATTCTGAACGTCAAACAATCTCCGAAAGATTTCCTTCTGTGCTCGAGGAAAAATATTTGCTCGATTCCTGTGCACTGTTCAAACAATTATTATTGGGCTGCGAACATTTTTGCAAAATGCGTTTCACAAGTTACTCGTCGAAGTTAGAAATTTTGGTGATCATGGTGGAAAAAAGAATGTAAAAACAGTTCCTAAAACAAGAATATTACATGAAAAGATGGATAATATTAAGAATATCCAAAAAGTTAACTAAAAAAAAAAAACAGAACAACACAGGAAATAATAATAAACTAATTTTTAGGAGACTGTAAAAATGTTTAATTCCCTTTGAAATTCCTCGATCTAATGTTACTTAACTTTCTGTTAGATAATTGCGGTTTTATTGACTCCCAGTGAGAGTATTCGAAGAATGCACAAAAAAACAACATCATTAGAAATAATGAAATTCTTCGAAGTATGTTAAAATATCGAGTTCCTTTTCGACATTCCCTCGTTTAAAATGATTTAATTGCCCGTTAAGTAATCAAGGTTTTATTGACGCGCAGACAGACTGCAAGTAATGTGTCATCGGATCGAGAGAAGAATTAGAATGGAGAGATTATTGTATTCCACGTGTGTACAACGAGTGTGCCGCCTGCATCATCATGTAACATCACCTGCTCGAAAATCTCGAGCTCGTCGGAAAGGTCGGAGAATGACATTGGAGAAGCATTATTCTAATGAATTTTTATAAGCTGCATAATCAGATCCAACGCACTTTTACTATTCAAATTACTTCGTAATATTCGCTTCTATTGTTCAGTCCACTAAATTCAACATTTATCGTCGCATTGTTTCTTGAACGTTTACTTATTGGTGTTCTGTTACCTATTTTCCCATTAACAAATAACGAGAAAATGTCGCATATCTTACAATTGCAACATTGTAATAATTTCAATCAACTTTTAGACTGAATATCAAAATACGATTATTACAATGTAATTTGGATATTAAAAGGAAGAAAAAACAAATGTTCGGTGCATTATTTTTTAAACAATTAATTATTGATGTATTGTTACAAAAGCTGTCTCCCATTTACAAATAACCGAAGAATTTAGCATGGTATCTCGCAATTGCAACATTGTGATAATATCGATACGCTCGAATGATCAGTTATTTCCTGCCAAGCTAATATTAAATCATCGTTAAGAGGTAATACATCATTTCTTGAAGGGCACTGAGTATATTACTCCATTTTTAAAATGAACTCTTGCTGTTTTTAACAATCTTTATTCGATCCATTAGGAAATCCGTTTATCAATTTTTTTCACTTATTCAACAAATGAATTGAAATTGAATTGAATTTCAACTGAATTGAAATCGAATTGAATTTCAACTGAATTGGATTTTAATTGAATTTCAACTGAATTGGATTTTAATTGAATTTCAACTGAATCGGATTTTAATTGAATTTCAACTGAATTGAATTTGAATGTAACTTCAACTGAATTTTAATCGAATTATAACTGAATTAAATACATACAATTTTTGAAAATATGTCATACAATTTCAAACAAATTGCACAGAATTTAATACATAATAAAATAATTAATGAAGACATCGTATGAAATTCGAATGATACGCAATGGCAAATAAGTGAACTATAATTACGAAGAAGACTATAAACACATTTTGCTCGAGTCTAGAGAATCGACAAATTGTCTTCATTTACTGCGAATAACAACACCACAAAACATGTGGAACTAAATATAATAGTAGCAGGAAAAAAGACGATAACGTAAACAGTGCGAAGCGATGTTTAAACTCGTAATTAGTCTGCTATTTTCATGCTCATAAGTTGATAGCAATCTAGAACCAGGAAATCGTTTATACAGCAAAAAATTCTTTTCGTTTTCCTATTCGTATCAATCCTCTATAAAACTGTTAGTAACATCACCGAGTAGTTTGAAAGAAGATTGAGTGGTTTCAAGGATCGTATAACTTGAAGTAAATATTTTTTTCATTGTTGGATACGCAAAGGTCACATGAAGGTCGTACAAGTTAATTAATTTATATATTACTTCATATTTCTCTGGCATGTTATATCGCGAAAACAAAATTAAATCGACAAATAAGTATTTAGATTACTAAATATATTACAACTTAATGTAAATGATGAATTCAAAAATAGGAAATACGAAATACATTGTAGAGTTCATGGGCTACAGGTAAAAAAGGCTGGAAGCTGTGCGGACGTGTGTCTGCGTTCATACGGTTGCAAAGTTATATCGTGCGAGACACACTGGAAATCCTTGAAAAAGTCCGATTTTAATGGTACAGCCGCGAGAGAAGACGTTCACCGTGAGCCGGAGCCTGAGGTTTTCCGCGGCGGTCTTCGGAAACACCATGAAAAGAGTCGCAAGAGAGGAACGGAGACGTGCGCACGCAACGCGCACAAAACGCACACGCGCACTCGGCCGGAGTCATTTAGTCTGTCACAGCGAAGAATAGGTTATCCCCTGGTAGTATACTACCGGCTGTCAACAGCCTCACTCCCGGCTTCATCTCTTTGTTACGAACGTTTTGTTCACCGGCCACGGGCACTTTCCTTGAACGGCTACGTCACTGTTTGCTGAAATTTAACGCGACCGATACCAGAATATCAATGACTTTACTGGAACCCGGCGCACGTCCGACTGACATTTCCTTTTGTTTATTTATCCTTCTGTTCTTTTTTATATTTCGTCACGAAATTATGATTTCATCTTTCGCCGATCTTTTATTTCTGCAGTCATTTTTTACTGCGAGACGGAACTGACTATAGTCCAACTAGTATCAATCACTGGACTGTCGGTGATCGGTGGTGCGATGATTAATGGTAGCTAAATTGATAAGCAATAGAGTAAGGAACCTAATTACTGTGCCTATATTAATTATACCTATTTTTAAAGCACCTTCAGTGTTGAGGATATTTTTGGTTATTTTTGTTGTTTTGTAGTTATACTTATTTTTAAAGCACCTTCAGCGTTGAGGATATTTTTGGTTATTTTTGTTCGAAGCAAGTACACATTTTGTGATTATAATGATTAGAAGTTCTTCGTCGTTCAGGATTTCATACAAAAATGAGACGGAACTGACTATAGTCCAACTAGTATCAATCACTGGACTGTCGGTGATCGGTGGTGGGATGATTAATGGTAGCTAAATTGATAAGCAATAGAGTAAGGAACCTAATTACTGTGCCTATATTAATTATACCTATTTTTAAAGCACCTTCAGTGTTGAGAATATTTTTGGTTATTCTTGTTGTTTTGTAGTTATACTTATTTTTAAAGCACCTTCAGTGTTGAGGATATTTTTGGTTATTTTTGTTCGAAGCAAGTACACATTTTGTGATTATAATGATTAGAAGTTCTTCGTCGTTCAGGATTTCATACAAAAATGAGACGGAACTGACTATAGTCCAACTAGTATCAACCACTGGACTGTCGGTGATCGGTGGTGGGATGATTAATGGTAGCTAAATTGATAAGCAATAGAGTAAGGAACCTAATTACTGTGCCTATATTAATTATACTAATTTTCTAGCACCTTCGGTGTTGAGGATATTTTTGGTTATTCTTGTTGTTTTGTAGTTATACTTATTTTTAAAGCACCTTCAGTGTTCAGGATATTTTTGGTTATTTTTGTTCGAAGCAAGTACACATTTTGTGATTATAATGATTATAAGTTCTTCGGCGTTCAGGACTTCATACAAAAAACGAAAAAGATAGTTTATATTTATTGTACGCCTATGTTTTCTTCGAAGGATATATATCAACTACAACGAAATAGAATTTTATTTCGCTTTAAAGGAAATTAATAACATGCATATTTATTATACTATGTTCGAAGTCTGACTCGATATTGTAGGGCAAGGGGTTAACAAATATTTCTCGTCAAGATCTTGAGTTGCTGAAATATATCAAGGATGTGAAACCTCTCACGTCACTCGTCTCCCAAGCAGGAAGCAGCGTTTCAAAGCAGTTGTAGCACACTTAATAGGGAACTGATAACGCGCTCGATCCTTAATAGCCAAACGCGTCTTCGTTTATTACCCAGTTTTCTGTAACGGCTTCCTAGTGGATTGTCTCGTTTCCACTGAACAGTTCTTCATCTACTTCATCCGCTATCTTGTTTTCTGTCATCGACAAGAAACTAACATCAATAATAACATGCATTACTCCAATTTATAATATTTATAATATATGTTGGAACACATAACATATTTTCATAATATAACAAGGAGACACGAACAGACATTGCATAATTTACATGCATTTATGTACAGACTGTACATAATTTTATACGCACAGTGTCATAATCGTCAGACTAACAAATTTTCTAGCTAGCATAGGAATCTTGAAAGCAGCGTCCACGAGTCGTCCATCTTTCTTTTGCAAAGCATTTACGCACTCGAGGCTAGTTTAAGTACTGTACGCGAATGAAGCATAAAATTTAAAGTAGAAATTCTCCGGGAGATAATAATAGTAACGTTTGAATAATAATAACGTTTGAAAACCATGAAAATTTCTAGTCGCCGTTTCGCGCGCGAGACGTCGAGACTCTCCGCGATTTAAAAAAATCATTCTCATTCAACCAACGCACGATTCGAAGGATTCAACTCCGTTCAGAGATTCCCAGCAGTCGCCGCTTATCGCTCGTCTCTTCATTTTACGTTCGTTCCGCCCTATTACGTATTTCCACACGAGTAATAAGGAAACTGAGACATCAGATAACGAACATTCGCAGGGACGGCGTGCGAGTCGCATCGGACGAAAAGAGATAGGTTTTATTGTCGGTTCAATGTCGAATAAAATTGCAGCCGGAATGACACGCCACCGAATACGTGTGTACGTGTCATTAAAGACAAGGCCCGCAACCATATTATACGGAAGAAGTTACATTCCGGGCTATAATATTATATTAGGCTGCTGGGAAAGTCAATTCATGTACGGGACGTTTAAATTGCGCTCGATATTATGTGCAGATAAAACCAGTAGCGGATCGTGTGCTCCAAGGGTCCAGGGCTCCGTGAAACTTTATTTCCTGAAAATTAAAACAGGAAGCAAATATTAAAATGCATCAATTTCTACGTGCATTTTAAAGTTCTTAATAAGGAGAAGTGACACAGTTAAAAATCTATTAAATGTTCCTTAAAGTTGTATAAAAGCATAGTTACATTATTTTAAAAATAATCTTATTAGTAAATATTTTTTTACTTATTTTTCTTTTCATACATTCAGAACTCTTAGAAATTAATACAAGGAGGCGAATAAATGCTCCAGGTTTTTCTTTGCATTTTAATTTCGCCAACAGTAAAATGTAACATGTTCAAATAGAAATACTTTTCTTGAAAATTTATAAAAGCATATTACTTATTTGAAAAACTGTTAGAGATGAGAGGAAGGAAATAAACGCATAAAATAATTTTTGATTTGCAGTGTAACTTTCCTAATGACAAAACGTAGCACGGTTAACAGTAATGTGTATTTGTTTTTAAATTCGGAAAGATATATTTGCTAAAAATTTAGATAACTTAGGAGTTGGTTAAGAAATCCAGCAAATGTATGAAATAATTTTTTATCCGCATTCCTGGTTTGTTAGTAACAAAATGTAATAGTCGTTTGACGTGATGGTACCCGCTGGGGTAATAATCCATGACTGGTTAAGACTGGCTTTTATTAATTAAGAGATAATCCGCCGGACGTCCACGTTCAGCGAAACTGAATCTTATTTCCTTTAATGAGCTTAACCGGTAGACGTTAAAACTGTTGAAAACGTTGAAAAGACTGATATTCTATCGCTTTTTTAACAGACCGCTGGTAATTAAGTTTGCATGCAGTTTTTTTTTTATTACTTTATGACCACTAATCATTAGCAGACTCCGGACGTTCATGCAAACTACTACTTTCTAATTGAAACTTCATATGATAGATCACATTGTTTTGCTCTTCGAGAAGCAAACCACTGGAATCAAATTATTCTCCATTTTATTGTATTTGTCGTTGATTACATGATATTTCATAATCACTCGTAACTTGCTCAATCACGGATCACCTGTTTGTGTCATCTGAACCTGTATACCTGAATCCATTCACGGATCTCTACATCTGAATCTATTGAAATGGATTAAGATCTATAAGAATCTATCAAAATCTATGAGAATTTATTCAGAATCTACACGAATCTATTAACCTTTAAAGGACCGGGGTGACCGCTGTAGTGTTGTATATGTACATAAATTGTTCATAAAAAAATTCAAGGTTTCCATGGAAAAATGCCTCCAAAGGTTAAGAATCTATTCAGAATCTATAGGAATCTACAGAAATCTATTCTGAGTCGTCGGATCAAGACTTGTTCCCCCACTCTAATTCCCCCTTCTACCCTTCACGTGGTCACGTGACGCGTTCCGTCTCTGTCGCGCATGCTCTGTGTAATTTAAAGTAAAAAACGTATAACGCGTCATTTGAATATTCTTGGAAAATAAAAGAAATGGAAAATGGATAAAATTTAGAATACCAATTGCAAAGGTAAAGAGCGAAACCGTAAAATGACTAGATGAGAACATTGTTTCAACGTGTCCGTCTGAAGAAGCAAACGCACGCGTTGTTGCCACAATTGTCTAATCAGCGTCGATAAGTCAAACACTCTCAAGTCGGCTTGACATTTCCACAACCTACTCGCTAGGTGGCTCTCTGTCTCTCACCCGTCGCTTTCTGTCTCTCTCTCTCCCCCTATCACATCGTACTGGTCGATTGACGTCACGAGTTTTTATATGCAGGTAATAGCAACGCTAACGATCTAAATTACCTGTGCTTATGGTCTCGTCCCAATGCGTGAATAAAGAGTTACTCGATTTGCTAAACTTCATTGACCCTGTCCATTGTCTCTGCGCTTATGGCTGCCATTAAATATCAATTGCCAATTAATTCCGGACGTAAATGAATTAATTCTCTACTACCCAATAAATGATGTACTTCATCCAATCGCATTTATAGAAATTGTAAAACTTTTGTCGAATCTCCTGCGGATTATCTTTTCAAAAATGTACTGACGATAATCCAAATTTAAATTTCCGTGAACAAAAACAAATTTAAAAACAGAAATTTCGTTCGAAATTTTCTGTTTGTGTTATCACGTTAATCGGCCCTAAACAACATTCTAATATCCGTTTACTTGATAGTATAATATTCCTTAGAGCAGTTCTAGACGAGAAACCAGCTCAAAGCTGGGCCTTGTCCACGAAATTGTCTCATCTGCAGCAGATACCTCGCTCTACTACTTTTTCATCAGATCCTTTTTATTGTAAAAGGGGTGGCATACAGGACTAGTCAGATTCTGCTAATAAAAAGACTTGCCACGAGTTAGGACAGCCAGAACAAGCATAGATTCTCGTTTTATGAATGAACATTAACTTTGGCCGTATATTGAACCAAAGATGTTAAGACTTTCTTCGAAAAAAAAACCACGCAATTTTACGAAAAATCTACCAACCTGCAGAATTTGAGTTAGACCATTGTATAATAGGAAATGATGGTGATATAATTGATTCATAAAACTGTTAAGTAAATCTCTGAAATTCCTTATTATATCTACACAACATGAATTTATTTAATAATATAAATTCAGAAAAAAAATATTGCGAGATAAATGTTGCGCTAACGCAACGTTGGGTAATGACTTAATGGGTTAATGACCGCGGCACGAACAAACTTATATTTGACCAACTAAAGTGTTTTATCACTTATTGCTACAATCGCCTAGTATACTTTTATCGCTCGAGGTGTACCAACGTTAAAATTGCAAGGCCTAACATTAACATTTTCTTGCGTCTCCCAATACTAGCTGTAGTATTGGCTGTGCAATCACAATCCTACAGCTCCTACGGTTTGTCTATTTCCTAGCGGGTCATCTAAAAAGAATTATTTGAAAAAAATTAATAAAAAAAAAGTAAAAAAAAAAAAAAATTGTATTACATTGTACCAACTAGACAAAACAAAAAATTTCCATCTCAATCGTAACAGGATGTAGATATAAATTGGTATTAGCGAAATAACATTCTGGTCTTTCAAAACAGGTCCAATAAATTTTTACGAGAGTTCTTTTTGCGTATCGATGCAAATATGTAGAACTAGCAAAATCTTGTCAACCTTCTACCCTTTGTAAATTTTTATTAGATTCTTATTTCTGTATACTGTCATAAATCCGAAGTAATACTAGTTAACATTTTACAATATTGTAGTTGTCAATAATGGGCTCTTTTGTTCGACCATCCAAGTAATTAGTAACGGAAAAAAAAAATATTGAACGTTCTATTTTTTGTACATCATTCTGTAGAGTCTTCGGTAATTTGCATGAACGTAAACATCTGCAATCTCGTCGCTGCATATAATCTGTCGAGTATACGCCATTCACGGGAGTCATTAACGCGCAGAAAACATTCTCATAAATCACACATCTTTGATGTTCTTCAACAATTTTACTGCTCTCCTACTATGTTTTAAAAATATCTTTCTGTCTCATAATCACCGAGAATAAACAAATCGTGTAAACGGTCGATTTTCAATGGGTCACCGTGTACGTTCCTTTCACTTGTCTATGTAACATATACTATTAACTAAAAGTACATCTTCTAACCTCTTGGAAATAGTTTCTCCAACTTTTTATAGCTTTTTGAAAGTCATAATTACATTTTTATACTGCTGTATTATTGCAACAACTTTTCAGTATACAGCAGTAACGGCAGCAATTTTCTGTAATATTAATTGCGTATTAAATTAGACAAAACTAAGAAATTAATTAAACGCTAGAAAATGACAAGTAAATAACAACAAAAAGTCATCTAAAGTTCTAAAATGACCTCCTTCATTTTCTATATCGTTATTCTTATTTTTTACTGAATAATTTTACGTACACGTTTGTGCAGAGATACACGGTTAAAATACTGCCTTTTAATAGTGAAAATAAAATAATTAATGGCTCTGTTACTATACATATTACATATATTCAGAATGCAATAATAGTTTCGTCATGGTTCATCAAGGTTTTTATGCTATTGTATTTACCGTGTATACGAAGTTACAAATAATTTTTACCGCTGTAACTGTAAGATATAACGCATTTATTCGCAAGATTTAACGAGCGAATGGAACTTCAAATGATTCTTACCGATCTGACCGTAAGATACAATGCAAACAGCGGCAAGAATTATCTGCTCCGTAAAATCTGAAAATAGCGCCATTTCACGTAGCGGCAAAACGCTCAAACTGGTAGACAAATGTTACCGACAGAGCAGGACACACCGAAATATGGTGGCGCCGCTTGCGGTAGAATGATTAAACCTCTAGCCAAATTAACACTGTCGGCAATTGCTAAATTAATTTATCTCTGAAACATTGTTAAAAATTAATTAATTTGCGTTATTCACGGTTGGAAACGCATGCATTTATTGCTTGGAAATTATTCGGTGGTTAAACATTCGTAGTACGAATAAAGTATACAGAAATATTCGGTTCTTGCTAACTCGCATAGCTATCGACTGTCGGTAACATTGCTCTGCCGATAAAATTTGTCGACCAGTTTGAGCGTTTCGCCGCTACATAAAATAGCGCTATTTCGAGATTTTGCGCAGCAGATAATTCTTGCCATGATTCGCATTGAATTTTACAGCCGAAACGGAAAGAATCATTCGCAACTGTATTCGCTCGATAGATTATTGCCAATAGCTTGCCTCACATCGTACAGACGGAGCGGCAAGAATCATTTGCTTGTTCGTTCACACGGTAATTACAATAACGAGCGTCAATGAAACCATTATTTTATTCTTGATATCATAAATATTGTAAGGTAACTACTAATTACTTTATTTCCACTGTTGAGAAGCATCGTTTTTGAACATTTTATACAAATACATATTTGCTTTACATTTGGTTACTATTAAATAGGCGCAAAATGAAAATAACTGTACAAAAATATAGAAGATAATTTTAGAACGTTAGATGACAATACGCATAAATTTATCAACGCTTATTGACACGTTGAAGGAGCACTCTGATATCCCCAGTGGTCTCAGACGACCCTACACTGTCATTTTAAGGTTAAGTATCGTTCAACTCACGTTATTACATTGCAAAACTCATGGTCTTTAACGAAGACATTCGATATGCATCAATTTAATTGAATCTTTCAGAACTGCTGACAGAATGGACAATGATACGTTTATTTTGTTTTCACGACAATTTAACGGTATCCTTATTCATCGATACATTGCAGGTTTCCTTAATGAGAAAATTAGTTTCTTTTTTTACATATAAATGCGACATAGAAAAAAGTGCAACCGAAACTGGTGTTATTGTTCTTTAATATTAAGTTCAATTGTCAGTTAACCCTTCGTTCAGCGGGACAATCAACATTAGTTTACCGCCAGCTGCTTCCTAAACGTAATCAACCAGCACGTGGTAATCACACGGTTGTCAGTGTCTGCTCATGGCTTTGAAATTTTCCTACCGTTGCCTGACGAGTCACGCCAGCATTTTTATGTCTACAGGTTGCCTTAGAGCGTCTGGACACTCGTTTTAAAATCTGCAACTATCAGACCTAAAGTAGAGAAGAACAAAAGTATTTAAACTTTCATAACTTCAGTATTCTATCTAATAATTTCAGAATATTTGAATAAACACTGTTTGCAACCATTTAGATGTTCTCAATACATGTTATAGTCACGCGACACTGTTAACCTTCAGAAAACGAAGCTTGAGTCTATTTTAACCCACCTTTGTAATATATTATATTTCATGTAATTCTTCAATTTTTGATAGCTGTTTAAATTCTTAGGATTGAAATTTTATTTACAGTAGCATAATTGGTGTCGATTAGAAAAATTTCAGATCTTGTTCATCAAGCATGTTGTTAAACATATTATGTTAAGCAGAATTTATCAATTGGATAAACGAAAAGTAAATCTTTGTGGAATTTGCAACAAATAACTTTTCAATTCTCTCTGACAGATTTTTTGTTTGTTAATTTCTTGTTTTTGAAATGGATGTTTTTGCAGAAGTGGCGTAGTCTGTATATTGTAAACAATCCACGAAATGCGAAGCTGTCTTTGAAAATCGAGTTTATCTAGATCTTAAATAATTGATTACCTTCAAAAGTGTTCGATCTTGTTGATTTTATCGCGTAATTAAGAACTATGTGACACCCGAAAAGACGCAATAATGGCGATTACTATAAATACATGTTACGCCATTATGAATGATACTGTGGCAAACATTGCTGCTAATTACGGCTACTATCGCCTAAAAATTAACGGCGGAAGATTTGCGTATTTCTTCAACAACTTTTCCATTTAAGAACTGTTTCACATTATTATGCCACTGTCAGTTAATTTTGTCAGTCAGCCTCTCGTTTGTTTACTCGTTAGTCAGTCAATGTGACTCTACGAACGCTTTGTTCCTCAATATGTGAACCGATCACATATTTATTTACAAAAAACAATTTGGAGCACACAATAAACCGTAGTTTCTGTTGAAAGAGACGTTGTACTAATTTTCGAACACGTGTAACTGTTTGGTAGCAACTTTTAGCATGTTAATGCATCTTCTCACTCCTGGCATATGGAAACGTGCAAAATGCAGAACAACAAGTGTCTCAAGGAAGTTATAATGTCTTATTGTGCAATCAAAATTGTTTCTACAGCTTCTGTGTCTAGGAATATCTCGCAAGTCGGTGTATTGTGTCTACGGTCGCAGTTATTTGGAAACGAATTAAACAGATGCGCTGACGATCGTGTTTGAACGAAAATTTTAGTTCCACAATTTGGTTTTTCCGTAACTAGAAAAAATTCACTTTGGGATCACCTGAGACCTGGGTCCAGTGTCGCCAGATCAAGACTCGTCCCCCCACTCTAACTTCCCCTTCCACGCCGCCATTTCCCCACGCTTCCGCCACGGGCCGGTCACGTGACGCGTTTCAGAGAGGGGATAACCTTCTCCCCTCAATTCGTGCTCCCTCCCACCATCTGACGACACTGCTTGGGTCCAGTGTCGCCAGATCAAGACTTTTGCCCCCACTCTACCTGCCCATTCCACGCCGCCATTTCCCCACGCTTCCGCCACGGGCCGGTCACGTGACGCGTTTCAGAGAGGGGGTAACCTTCTCCCCTCAATTCGTGCTCCCTCCCTCCATCTGACGACACTGCTTGGGTCCAGTGTCGCCAGATCAAGACTATTGGCTCCACTCTACCTGCCCCTTCCACGCCGCCATTTCCCCACGCTTCCGCCGCGGGCCGGTCACGTGACGCGTTTCAGAGAGGGGGTAACCTTCTCCCCTCAATTTGTGCTCCCTCCCCTCATATCAAGACACTGCCTGGGACACCCTGTATAAGCACTCGTCACGTGGGAACGCGCCTTTAACGAACGGGCTGCGCGCGCGCGCGCCGATCGTTTAAATTTACGCGCGTGCAGTCAAAAATAATGGTGCCGCGGCGGCGTTAGGTGTCAGGCCTCTTGAAAACGCTTCCCTTGCATTCAAATATAAACGCAGAAGCCAGGTCAGGTTGCGAAAATAATCCTAAGCATTCATCGTTCCCAAACGAATATGAAACTATCCAACTGCAGTCCAGGTGCATCAGAAGCCTACCAATTCGTTCGTCTGCCCCCATACTTCCTTGGATCCTTGCATTTGCACGCTATGCTCTTCGTTATTGCAAAAAAAGTAAAAAAATAAAATTAAAAAAAAAACGAAACATTAAAGTAATAAAATTGAGAGTAAGGTCAAGTCATGATTTTATGATTTCTCTCTCATGCTTTTTCAAGATATCACACTCGACCACGTGTAAACTCGTATCGCTTAAAAATGTCAACAAGGAAAAATAAATAAATAAATAATCGTAAGCTAACAATAAGAAAGATGAGTGAGCATCCATACGGGATCGCGAAGATACAGCAATTAGAGGATTTATTAGGATTTAGATACTGAGCTACACAGTTATTGATTGGACGATATTATGGTATATTGATACAGCAATAGTGATTGTCGTTAAGATAAAGAAGCACATTAATTAAGATGTACGGACAGAAAACGATCCATGTATTTCCAAATGATGTATCGATCGATATCAAGCTGTCGAGAACTGTGATGATTATGGGTACGGGCACGTGGATATCGAATGCAGCAATTAGTGTTTAATTATCTGTCTCCGATAATAGTGAGACTGAAAAACAATTATCTCGAGAATTATGAGCTTCATAGGAAGAAAATTGCTAAATTAGTGGAGTTTTAGCTTTGTGCCACCAACTCCCCCCCCAGTGGAGGGGATAGGCGAACTGACTAAGATCGTGTAGGTCCATTCGGCATAGATCAAGACTTTACTGCAATTCCAAAAATTGTGATTTATGAATTTTCATTTCGAAGACCGCTTGTTCAACCAAGTGAATTGTTGTTTCTCTTAATCCATAAACTTTGATCTGTTATTGACAATTTTGTTAGCACGAAGATCAATTCTCCGACATTTTACTTTTACCGAGACCCGAAAGTCCGCAGAAAAGCGTTTTGGCAGGTGGTTTCGAAAATGGTATTGAAACAGCATCGAAATCATTTCCCGAAACAATGAATATTCATGGTACGATACTAGAATAATGCCGCTTTCATTCGACACCGCAGAACCGCATTTTGGTCTCGCTTCGTTTCGCTATCATTTCAAAAATAAACATCCGTTGTCCGTTTCACCGTCATGCGAACGTAAAAGCGGCGCGAGACACACGATCGTTTCGCCATGAACTTAACCAACATTAACAGCGAATGACCATTACGAGGGCACATGGTCACGCGTCGGTGTTTTGTTCATTAGCCACGCTATTAACTCTATTTTCATTTTTATTGTTTCAGAGTCCTTGCAATCGTACTCCCATCTCGGTGAGTGGTCTTTCATTAATACACTGCGGCGGGCTCGCGTGCTAGTTAAAAACACAGACGAAATTATATCGGAAGAAAGTCGATTCACCCGCGATGCTTCACGGTAATTGCCACTCTAATTTTCTTACGAGAATATTGCCGGTTGTGTTCGCATGATTTTCGTTCTTGTACATGTTCTCTCTACCTCCTCCTCCCCCCCCCCCCACCCCTATCTCGATCCGATACACATAACCGTGGGACTAACATCAAGGATTCTGGTACTAGAATATTCAACGGTCATGGCGGTTGACAGAGTTTCCATGTTCATAATTCGTATTTATAGTTCATTCTCCATGCGATCCATTTCGACGGTTTTTAATTAATGAGTTTGCTGGGCTGGCCGAAGCTGTTTGCGAGCTTGCAGTTATGCGCAAAATGACGCAGCAGCAATCAATAACAATTCAACAAATTATTTTTAATTGATAGGTGCATACAGGTTCAATAACTTTGACCCCCGTCGAACATTTCCGTTGTTTTTAATAGTATGAAAAAATTGTGTATACAAAACTTGCATGGTATAGTGGTGGAAATATTGTAATGCAAACATTTTCCACATGGGTGAAGGTGTATCGGACATTTCAAGGTCACCTTCAGTTTCCTCGAACGGAATGACGTCGTGAACCAATAGGATATTAAATTTTGCGCATTATTGTATTGATGTTCATGCATCGTAGACCTAATGATTAACGAGATATTGTTGAAATGATCTGTCTATCTGTTCTAGTCTTGTCTTGACCAGATAATTATCATTTGTCTATTAATAGTTCAAGAACGTTACTGTAAAAGTTTATCCAAATCAGTCTTCCAGATATTTTTGGCATTTCGAGAAAACCACGTTTCAAATCTCAATTATATGCTATAACTATGCAAAACGATTGGAGCTGCAAATCCAGCTTTACGAATTTACAAATAAAACTTGAAGAGAATATCCCAGAATGATCGTACATTATCAGAACACATTATTGAAACATCAATTTTTTTAACCAAAAGTAGCTTTATAGTGTTCAACACACGTGGCCGTGTATGTGCAATCCCAGATAGCACAGAGACGTCTTAAAGAAGTCTTTAAGACGTCTGTCGAAGACGTTCAGACGTCTACTAGATGTCTGAATGTCCTACGAACAGCTTCCGAACGGCTTCTGAACGTCTCTGGAACGTCTTTGTGAAAAAACTGTACGTCTTAAAGACGTCTTTAAGACGTCCGTTCGACGTCTTTAAGACGTCTCGAAACAGACGTATTCAAGACGTCCCGAAACAGACCCCTAGTACCACAAAAATATTAGATAGATATGTTTATCAAATATTGGAAAAATATTTTTTAAGCCACATTTTTTCTTGTGAGAAAAATATTGAATTTGAATATTGTATACATGTACAAGAAATATAAATTGAATGTTTGATATAACAAAAAAATTAAATAAATAAAAAAAAATAAATTAAAAGAATGTTTTTCAGCATATCCGCGCACATTAACATTTTATGCTTTATTTATTTATTTATAAATAAAAAAAATAAATTAAAAGAATGTTTTTCAGCATATCCGCGAACATTAACATTTTATGCTTTATTTATTTATTTAACTTATTTATTTATTTATCTATTTATTTTGATATATTATTTTGGATTTTGGATTTGTGATATATAATGTATAGTTTTATTATTAAACAATATTTATTGCTAAATTCTATTGCGAATATATATGTAATATATGATAATAGTACTAAATTGACAATTTAGTTATTTAACTTCCCTAAATAAATAAACGTCTATTCGAAGGATGGAAAACTGGGTTATATTGTGTTGCGTGTGTACAGTTTGTAAAGCTTTTCTCTAGCAGTTTAGAATGACTGAAACGTCAAGAAATGAAACGTCTTAAAGACGACTCGTAAAAGACGTCTTAAAGACGTCTGAAATGAGACGTCTTTTCAGGACGTAAGACGTTCAGACCAAAAATGGACGTAAAACAGACGTCTTTAAGACGTCGAGTGCTATCTGGGATACGTATCGCAGCCGAATTTCCGAATCGGTTATTTGTTTCCTTTCCAATTTCGAATTTGTTTTCATAGACTGTTCAGCAAATGCTACATAGTACTTAATCAAAAGTTAAAATTAGCTGTTTAAACAGTGCCGTGTTATCATTTCGTGCCACCGCTACACACGACGTCCGTTTATTCACCTGTTGTGCGATCCACGCATCTATCGACCCCATTCGCGTCAATCCCCCACGGATATTTAGAGAACTATCAACGACATAAAGTTGTGTTTCCAACAAAAGTTGAACGACACAAAGAGCCGCGCGGGTAATTTGTCTTCTTAACCTCTTAAGCACGTCGCGTTTGTCCGCAACTCTGTCTCCCAGGGACGGCGAGCCTAGCCGCAGGAAGGCAAAAAAGCCACTATAGTGGTTCGTGCTGTTCGAACCGATGCTTTCCACGGAAAGCCACTATAGTGGCGTACAGGGCTTAAGAGGTTAAATAGGTGCGGTCTGTCGCACGAACTTTTCTTATTATCGAAAGTGCGTGCGAAAACAAGGAAACCGCGTCCTACAAAAGTGACCGTGCTGGTTCGAAGCGTGACTGAAAGCGTTCGATAAAAAACCGTCGCGTTACATGCAAAACTATTTACTTTGGTCTCTACGGAAACACACGATCCATTTTTAGTAACCATCGATCATGCGACCGTTTCGTGACGGGTACTCGAAGCGTGCGCGCACGAAGAGGTGTCGCCCCATGGCATGGTCAATAAAGCTATGTCCAAGTAGTGGGATTGTTCATTTTTATTCAGGGTACCTGAATTCGATTCAGGGGTAACATGAATTCGATTTCTTTTATCTAGAATTTTGCATGGAAAAAGTAGTGTCCAAGTAGTGGGATTGTTCATTTTTATTTAGGGTACCTGAATTCGATTCAGGGGTAACATGAATTCAATTTATTTTATTTAGAATTTTGCCTGGAAAAATGTGAATTTCTCAGACAAAATGAGACGATAGGATTTTATTTTCCACCAACAGGTTAAGGACCAAAAATTTTATTCTGAGATATGCGAAAATTGGAAATGTTTGTGAATCTATTTCGCCGGTTTGCTTCGTTTTTATATAAATAAAAAAAAATATCGCTGCTATTATTACCAGACAACTGATTATAAACGTCCCCACAGTGGCGCCAATGACGATTCGATGAAGAATCGACGATTTGAAAAATCAAAGAATCGAATTGAAATCTAAAAATATCTATTATGCGGTTGCTGATGAAATTGATTTTTGAAGATAACGCAAAATTGAAGATTAAGAAGTGATAGATCGAAGCACTGATAAATTGATAATTTGAAAAATCAAAGAGTTGAATCAAAATCTAAAAATAACTATTACGAGGTAATAATTGGTGGTAATAATTGAAACAGCTGAAACGTTAAAAGAACTGAAAAATATAATATGTCTACCGTATTGTAAATTGTTAACAAAAGAAAGAAATTTTTATTTTGCTCCTGTCCGGAATTTATACAAACAATTTTTATTTTGCATAAAGAATGGTTAACGGAAGGGCAGATGTAAATAGATAAACACGAAAATTGAACGTGTAAACCAACAATAACAATTCGAGTGGTAGATGAATCCGAGTTCGGTGCGAAGAGTCAATTAATCATCAGAAGTCGGACAAATACCGTTGACTCTGATCCACGGGCGACATCATGTAAACGACACGTGTTAAAAAATTACCACTGTACAACAAGAAACGTCTCTAATTAGAAACTGATTAATCGGTTTCTTCAAGTGCTAGCTTCCCTCGCTATTTCCGGACGCAGAACCACCCAATTTAGCAACTAGTCGGAAATAGAATAACCGTCGTTTGATAGGGATCACTGATCTAAAGGGAACCTCACACCAAATGGAATTAACTGTACAGGACGTACGGCTGCGAAAAGTATTTTGCAATCAATATGAAATTAGCTTCATTTCGCTACAGCGGACGATCGATATTTTACGTTGAAATGGTCAACTGTTGAAATTATGCAAGCTTCGCTACACTCAATTCGTATTATTATTTTATGGTGTATCGATGTTGCGAATTGCGTGGCACACGTTCAATAACGCTGCAGGTAATATTATTCGTCGCATGCGGACTTGCGGGTTTTACGCTTTTACCGGAGAAACGAGTAGGAGAAATTCGAAACAGAAAGATTAGAAAAATTACAGGGTGTGTCGATGTGTAATTTTTTAATTTTTGAAATTATTAAAAACAAGGACTTTTTTGTTTGGCTTCTATTGGTTTGTGCCATTGATGGACAACTTTTGTTTCGCATAAACATCCGGAGTTTAATCGTATGGGCATATAGTTAATCGAATCATGTGTTTCTCAAGCAACTTAATCTGGCAAATTGCTTTTCGGATAAATCGCGTACGTGTAGATATCAATTTGTAAGTGAAAATATGAAAGTGGAGAGTTCAAGGGTCGTCTGTGTACAAAAATTCGAAGCACCAGCAAAGTAATGACTTGAACACTTCTTCCCCCATAATTTCACTGTGCACTGTAGTGTAGTTCGTTTGAGTTTGATTGATTATGAACGAAAGTAGACAAAGCTTATTAAACTACCAAAATAATGACTTAAATGTTCCCTAATTTAAAAATGTATTACAGTATAGTGTTAATTTTTTACGTAATTTTTGACATAGGCAATTTGACATAGGAAAATAGGCAAAAATTATGAAAATATGTGCACTATAAGAACAAATTAGAAATTTCCAGAATGATGGCTGAAATGTCACCTAACTTCGGAAATATTACGCGCTGCAGAGTTTTATTTTTGACGATGTCCTTGTCATCGACGTGAAAAATTGATATTTTAACAAGTGAATGTTTGATAATTTCACTTTGCCTGCTCCACTAACATTTATATCTATTTATTTCCTCAACGAGGATGATCAATACACGGAATAGAAGTCGGCAACCTTTGAACTTGCAGAAGAAACACTCCGCACGTTCTATTATACCGTGGATATCGATTCGTTCAGGTTAGAGGAAGAATGAACACTCTCGAATCGACTTCCGGGGAAAATGTTCATACATACATAGGCTATATCGCGCGTACACTCCGGATATTTATGCAAAATAACCAATAGTGGTCTAATAAAATAAATAAGTGGTCTAATCTTTTCGCTGCTTTAAATTACGCTTACTCGTTTTTGTCATAAATGCATAAAAAAAGTCCAGAGTCTAATTTTCTCTTTAACGAAATGTCATTTTTCGTTCCTTGAAATTATGAAATAACAGACAGCCCTCTAAATAAATAATTGTATTTCTATAGTTTTTAATAATCAACGAATTCTTAAATTCCTAATCATTTTTATTGATGTTACGTGGCCATTGATTTTTCACGTACACACAAAATAATTTAGCGTCTTGCATTGTTATGAATAGACAGCGGATGTTTATGCAATTTTCAATTTTTATAGAAAAATTTTAAGAAAGTTGAATGAAATAAAATCCTATTTTTAATGGGAACAGCCTTTCTAGATCCAAAGCAAATAAAAATCGTGTTAAATTCTTTCGAATTTTATATTGTAGCATTTTTTTAACATTTCCATAAGCCGTAAATGCATAAAGATCCGCTGTCTAGTTATGAAAATACATTATAAAAGAACAAACTGAAGGCGAACAATACTTAACGTTAACAACTGTTCAAAATAAAATGTATATCGTTAGAGCAGAAGCTTTGGGTGATATTCCATGATTGATGAATTTTTTTATCTCATTTGACAGTAACATACATACCAGAAGACAAAATGAAAGTTGCGTTGATTTATACCGAACACTATTGTTCCACAAACTTGCCAGTTTGAGAAAACAAATTGCCAGCGTCTTCGAAATGACAGACAGTGTTTATCAGCTGAAGCGAAACAATGCGTTTTCATGGTCGCAGCTTTTTGCTGTTAACAGTGTACGCTAATCGAATTAAAACGTTTCTGGAAGCTGGCAGCGTTCATAATAAACTTGCGAAAATTAAAGCTGTGACGCACGAAGCTGCTATTGCTAGCGTTCTGGCAACGATTACTATACTCTCGAAATTCCGCGGTACAACACTCGAACTTCTGCCATTAGAACTATTTTTTGCCGATTCTTTCCAATCGTAATTTTTCACATTTTCGACACGTCAAATATGTTTAAAAATATACCGAAGAATATTTGAAATTTGAAGGAAAAGAAACATTTATAAAATTGTTGGCAACGTTGACAGTTTATTGTTGCACGCAGGACAGAATGTTTCATTTAATTTCTATTTAATTTCTAAAATTCAGATACGTAGATATTACTATTGTTATTATTGTCGACAGAATGTCTCATTTAATTTCGATTTACTTTCTAAAATTGAGATACTAAGATACGTAGACTCGATATTATTATCGATTGAGTAATTGAAAATAAGGAGCACTGAAGCATCATCCTCTTCAAATTATTAAGGAAAGAAATCATGTTTTGTGTAGGCTCTGTTTCTTGGAATCGACGTAGAAATTTTTATCCTGTATAACGGTTCGCATATTGCATTCTCGAGTTCCAGAAACACTGAATGCTAATTGGCGATTCGTCATACACATTTGTTTCGCATAGGTTAATGGTATAAAACACTTCGAGCGACTATAAACCACATAGTATTACGTATCGAGCTCAATGGAATGGCCAGTGAGCTGCTTTTAGCTTATTTTCCTTGGAATATCGCAGTATCGTAACCGAAAATGTAATCTAAAGTCTCTGATGTTTAAAGTAGTGCGGATATAAGTATATCTTCCGTGACAGTTGCAATTTATTGGCTCGAACGCGCGAGGAGCTGCTTCTATCGAACATTTATTGCTTTTCAGTCTTATCTATTTCGATCGCTATAATTCCTCTACACTCAAGTCGACGGTTTACGACCCGTTTTTTCCCCCAAAATTATTGTATCACAATATTCTAGGTTTTTACACTGTTCAACAGGTTTTTCACTATTAACCTTTTAGGACCGACGCGCCACTATAGTGGCTTTCCGTGGAAAGCGTCAGTTCGAACAACACGAACCACTATAGTGGCTTTTTTGCTACTGGCGGCTAGGCGTGCCGTCCCTGGGAGGCAGACTCGCGGACAAACGCAATCCTATAAAAGTTTTATACAATAATAATGGATAGCAAATAAGTTTCATCATTGGATGAGTGTTGTCTCACCGAGATCTATTTTTCAAAAATACTGTACCCGTCTCTATCGCACTACAACGAAACATTAATACACGTATTCGCATTATTTAGACACATGCGACAAATGGCGGCCGACAAAGCGAATTAATACGATTCAAAGACTTCCAGCGACAAAAGCATGCACCCGAACACTGCGTGCGCATTTAATTGCGCCCGTGACGTAGCGTCAATTAATCGTTCATTTTTTGTCGGTCGTCCTTACACACGTGTCCCGTTTCAAGCGCAGCCATCTTTGCCGAGTGGTATTTACCAATGCCACGTGCGGGTGTTAGTCAATAGACGGCCTGTGTGTCATTGAAATGATAACCGTAATATTATGGAAAAAGGTTTCTAATTGTTGCACCGGGTCGACGGTGCACGGTAAACTGAAGTGCACTCCCGATACATCAGGAAACAATGGGCGCCCGCCGGGAACAATTGTATTGCTAACGTGCACGTGTAAGTTTTCCCGACGTTACATGTAACACATTCATGTAATTCGTGTTTCGTACGAATTTCTGGAGGTGTAATTTAAAACATAAATGTAATGGTAAAATTGACGTTCAGCAGGAGAAGCAAGGTGACCTTGACCTTCGCGTGTGCTGCCAAGGTCACTCTCTTGAGTAATCACGAGAAGAATTCAACTGTCACTCGTTGTTCCGTGAGTTAACATCAGAGCTGGGCAAATTTTATTTAAAATATGAAAATAACAAATATCTAAGGTAAGGGACCCAATTACTGTGCTTATATTAATTATACTTATATTTTTAAAGCATGCCGAATATTAGAAAAAAGAGAGATTACATTTTTTACATTCAAATCAGTTAATGTATACGTTATATATCTCTTTTTTAATATTCATCATGCTTTGAAAATAAGCATAATTGATATAGGCACAGTAATTGGATCACACGAATTCAAACTTCATAAGGACATACCAATTGGAGAAATTTTCAAGGAGAAAATATTTTCTAGTTTTCCCCTCACAAGTAGTGCAAAAGCATTCTACCGAAAAATGCCATAAGGGCCGTTAAAAATAGAGGGTTCGCATTTTGAAACGAGCGTAGGTATTTACAATCGTCTCCCGATTTATGAAACTAAGTTGCTAAAGGTCAAGACATTTGAGTTTGGAAAATTTTCAAGGAAAGGTCATGCTCAGAGAAAATTGGAAAAGTATGTGAAAGGTCAGTAAAAGTAGAGGCCTTTGCCTTTTCCAACGAGCGGTGGATGGATACGACTTTTCTGAGAATGTCGTAATTTTTGGAATTTTTTTAGAAATGTTTGGATTTATCAAATTTCACTTCCCATAAATAAACAACTTCGAGATACCGAAAGTAAACATCTTGACCTTCCCGATGAGTCCAGTCATCGTCGTTCAACGTCATTCTTTGACTTTTTTTTCATACGGTGAAAGGGGGATTAAAATCGGAATCGGTAAGATTTTCATGAAAAGTTTGATAAGAAAGAAGAAGAAAGAAATTTGTCGCAAATAATAGCATGGACCTCGAAAACACTGTTGTTCGAAAGAGAAACGCAGAAGGAAGAGACGTTTGGTCACATTATAGGCACTTTCCTATAATAGCGTGACCTTATGAGCTGTAGGTACATGTTCAGACACTACACTATATGTATAGAAGCACCGCAGAATATTCTCGTGCGGTAGACGTAAACGTATTCATCAAATTGCAAATTGGAAATACCAGATGGTGTGTGTTTCTGAAACACTTATTGTTCGCTTTTATTTATTTTATCCGTTCCCCTCGGCAACACACGTCTCTTCATTTCCCTTGACACAGCTGATCTTGAGAAGTCAGGGATAGTTAAATTTATAACAAAATTTATAATAAATAGCTGACAATAAACTCCAACATACATTTCTATTTGATTTCTATTTTTCCTGTTTATTTTCATTTAAAGAGTTGATCTTGAAAAGTGAGAAATAATTAAATTTATAATGAACTGACTAATGTACTGACAATAAAGTTAAATCTTTTATTCAGTTCGAATTGAACACATATTTTTAAATAAATTTCATTGTCGATATGAACTTGTGTTCGTTTTAACTTAATTTCATTTAACATTACGTGCTGGCCCAACAGTAATAATGAAATATAAAAGAAGAAGAAGAATTAAATATAAAATGAGGGAAAAATAAAACAAGATTAAAAATAATAGTTACTGTTATTATCACTATCTACCAGCTAATTATAACAACCACAGCGTTTCCTACTTGCATTTAATCTGCAGGTACATTTTTGTTCGACTACTAAAAATTTCAAATTGAGTATAAAATCAAATACTGAATACGAAAATGAAAAATTCAAATACGAAATGTAAAATCTAATTTGATTATTAACGTACGCTAATTACAATAACATCTAGCAATCGATAATGTCCCACATATGAATGATTGACATTATAAAATGGTAAATTGAATATTAAAGTGTAGGGAAAGCTAAAATTCAAGATTCTACTATAGTATACTATAGGAATATAGTAATGCTAATCTGCGTCTAATTACTTGGATTTCTGCGAGGCTTCAATAGGTATGTAAATATTATATTTCTCTGAAACTGTACCAAAGCCAAAAGTTTGTCCTTGGCTGCGGCTCGCGATCAAAATAGTGATTTCTGTATCCGCATGAAAGATCTATTAAAAGTAGGCTAAAAAGTAACGCCTCGTTCATTTACATGCCCGATACGAGGCAGATTAGCGAGAGTACTTTAATTTCGTTCGTTTGAGACACGCTTACATACAATATGACGAGTAATAAGGTCAAAAATAGCATACTTTCTGATCGCTGATTATTTACGTACCACGCAATCCTTAGCTGGTCTGACTTTCTTCAACGAAAAAGAAAAAAGAAATTAATTTAATTCGTAGCCTCTCCTTCGTGAGTTCGTTGCTAATTACAAACAATTGAAGAAACATTGAACATTTATTAAACACTTGTTTTCTACCGTCGGAAATAATTTCGATTCGTTTTTATGAATTTACTGCATTTTACGAACAAATGATAAATAAATTCATCTGATTAATTTTGAGGGCCAAGAATTATAAATGAAATTCTTCGGATTTCCATATTAATTGCTATACTCCTTCTTACAATTATTATCTTTGTTATTATTACTATAGTTATTGTTATTACCATTATATCTATAAGGATTGTTGTTGTTGCTATTGTTCAAGCATTAAGCAACCAACTAGATAACGTGTCCGCCGCCTTTCGTATTTAAAAACAATAATTATTCTTGCTAATGGTCTTTTGTGACTGCATACAACTAGAAAAAGTATTCATAGTCTACCATGTCTTAGAATAATAATTATTCTCTCCCCGAGAGAATTTCTTCCGTGTGTTGTAGCAACATAACAATAATAATATTTAGAGTAAGCATTTTCTGCATTAAATGTAAAAATGACTAACTGAAATACTAACCTGTAAAGACGTTCGAAAATATTAAGAATATTCTTGTATACTTTACAATTTATTGAAATTCTAAAAAAATAATAATTTTTTCTCAGACAATGATTCTGTAAAAGTCAGCGTTGTCAATGAATCTACTTGCAATACACAGACACGTTAATAAAACTAACGATAGGGCATTATTATTGTTCGTATAATTTTTACATGAAAATAAAGATGCCCGATCGTTACGCGAATGAACGAATAGATTGTGCAAGCTAATAAAATCGAATAAAAAATATGAGGACTGAGGACACGTCGTTTTCCAGGAAGTACAATAGAACAGATAGAGAGCGGAGAAGAAGAAGAAGAAGAAGAGTTGTCATGATTTGTAAAAGAAGGCAAAGGAGGTAGAGAATAGAGAGTAAGATAGCATCGCGCCATTCACTTTGCTTCGTCTCGATGTAGGACACGGTCGTCTGAGACACGTTACGATGTAAAAGGGGATCCTTAGGAAAGCACAGCTCGAGAAAGATGTCCGAAATGATTACATCGGAGCCCAATTTTTGCTCCGACCTTTCCTCTAGTGAAATCTCTTGAAAAAGTATTTACCGAAGCTCTGTACTTTCTTACATGTCGGTGCATATACTTTCTTATATGTCTGAGCAATTTCTTTTACTATTCATCTATTCGATTTTGGCACAGAATTATTTTCCTCTTTTTAAGAGCAGGCTGGAAAATAAGCTCGAAATGTTTTGAACAGTGTCCCTCCAATTTTAATTTTATAATTACTTGTAATTCTCGAGAGTTTGGAATCGTTCTAAATAAACCCCTAACTTTTGGGGCACAAAGATGTTTTTTTCTTCCTTTATTTTTATTTACAGAACATATTTTATTATATCGGTCTGTTTGAGATTGTTTCTGTCAGTTCGAAATAGCGAACAGAAAATGACCATGCGTGTTGAACTTTTCTTTTCATTAGTGGTCTAGAAAAAATCCGCTTGACCCCCGATCGATATCTAAAAATAAAAAAAACCGCATTGTGGTGCCGTCATTGCGACGTCATATGGTAAAGTTTATGGCATCACATATGGCTGACGTCGTTCTAACGTTTACGGCGTCACAGGTTGGGTTAATTTTAAAAGCCGATATCCGCGAGCGAGAATGTGAACGTGAACATTTGAAGTAATTTAGTTAGACCAAATTTTCGTAAAATATTCTCATAAATTGTAACGTGACGTCACAGTGTGTTGTAATCATGCATGCAGGTGTTATCCTCGATCGAAAACTTGGCACGACGAATGCACCAGACGCATACAGATGTACATACATGTGTACACAATTTATTACACGAAATCTTCATTTCACGTTTGTTTACCTGATCTTTAGCTCTGAAAAATATAAACATATAATTTATAGAGAAATATGAAATAAAATAAAAATTCTATGAAAAATGTAAAAAATGTGTAATCTCAAACAAATGTTGGCAATTTTAAGAAGTTCTTAAAATTCTTATTTGGAGAGTATATATTTAAATATTTAAAAGAAAGTTTAATTTTTTTAATAATCGAATATTATCAGCAATTTTGATCATTTTTCGCAATTAATCAATAAAAAAAAATTCCTGTGGAATATTTGTCAGGCTTGGTATAGTTTTACAAATTTGCTGAACGATAAAATAGATTGTCAGCAGCACATTGATTTTCTTCCAATCAATTTTTCTCATCGGTTCTAAATATTGTTACTGGGTCTATGAATAATCTTCGAATGTTCAATTATCGACGTTACTGGAAGGTAGAAAAAATGTCGAGAGAAAAAAACAATTATTATCGGTTCTCGGTTGCTCAAAATAATCCAGATTAATGATTGAAGGTCATTTTTTTCTCACTCCCTGCGAAGCGCCGTATCGCGAAGCCGTGAGACGGTTATGAAAGAAGAATATTATGGAGATATTTATACACGGAATTAATAATCCGAAGATTAAACATAATCACGACAAAGTAACCCTTAACCTTATAGCGAACTCTTTATCGCTTTATCGTGTAATTACGTCCGCCAAATATTTGCAAAACAGACAACGCTATAACGAATTAGGCTTTGGAACGCAATATTCAAGCCAAAAAATCCAAAATAAATTGTTTCATTCATAAAATTAAGTGTTAATGTTGTTCGCTATCACTTAAACAAGAATAAATGAACAAGACAAATATATAATGTCGCTACGGACAACAATCTTAATTAGTAATGATGATGTGATAATACTATAAAAAAAAATATATATATTTCGTGGAAAGAACGGTTTTCAAGAATGTCTAATAATGTAATAATTAAAGAAATGAACGTGTGGCTAAAAATACATAAAGAATATACAAATACAGATATTTAAAAATAAATATATAAGTCAATTCAAAGATATAATTTTTTTTAAATCAATAAATTCCTATTTGTTGCAGATCCTCCCGGGGAAAGCGTCTACATGATATGCGGCGTGCTGATTGCTATGGTGTTAGTAGGCGTTGTTATCGTCCTACTAGCTGTAACTATCAGGTATTACAACAATTATGATAGTTGTCATGAACTGCGAATTTTTATGCATTTGTGCTATAGGTCTTATTTTATTGTATCTTATCGATACAATAAAGTTGATATACCATTTTATTCAATTTGTTTTATTTTATTTTATTTTACTGACAGATAAAGTTAATGTACTATTGTATTTTATCTATGTTATTTTATTGGTACATTACACTGATATACAATGGTGTTTTATTCATTTCAGTTTATTTCGTTGGTTAATGAAATTGATGTTCTAAATTATTTACGACTTAAGCTAACAGTTTTCATCAAATTAAATATAAAAGTGAGCATTTGCATAAAGATCTGCCGTTTGTAAACCAATACACTTTGTAGGGTAAGGGACCCTATTACTGTGTGTATATTAATTATATTTATTTTTAAAGCTTAATGGATATTAAGAAGGAGATATTAAATTTTTTCAATTAAAATCAGTTAACATTATATTTCATATATTTCTTTTTTAATATTCATTATGCTTTAAAAATAAGGTACACCCACAGTAATTGGGTCGCTTACCCTGTAGCCGATGTTTTACCACAGGTTCGAAAACAAAATTGACCGTGTTTACATTCGAAAACAAAATTGTACACGGACGATACGTTGAACTCGGCGTTAGTACCTCAGGTGCAAAATATTTTACAATATTTATCAAGCATGTCGGAGCTGTCACGACCTGCTCCAACAAATCTGTTGTTTTTGGCAAGAGATACAGCTTCGAGAGCTTTCATGGCGAGCGCCCTGATCTAGGGAAACCTAGGATCGTGATCGGCTGGATCGGTCGTATTAATTAGATTCCGTAGATAATACCGATGAAGGAGGAACGAGTCGGAGAGGATATAGAAAGCGCACAATTGGATAGAATTTAATCGTGGCTCCAAGCATTAATCACATTTTAATTGGACGTGCATCAACAAATCGCGTGTGCTCGCCTACTAAAGTTCAATCCAATTAGGGTCGACAGTGGAATCATCTCTCTCTCACTCTCTCACTCTTGTCATCTACTTTCACGTGAATCCTCTTCCACGTGTAGGAGTATTATACTGACTATAATGACCCTACTGCCTAACAAATTTCAACAAAAATTCTTTCCTATCTTGCAATAACAAATGACGGTCTATTTGTTTAATAAGATCTCGAACGTTTTCAACAAAGATCACGCGCGACTTCACGTGATCGGAACACGGAAATCCTGTAATCTATAAAAGAATTTCACGATAAATCCCAATAAATGATGTTATCGCGGTTTTACCCGTCTCCTAGGTTTTCCTGTTTGCCGGAACCGCGCGCATAATCAAGATCCCGCGAAAAGGTTTCCCCTCACGTTTTATTTCGTGCTAACGAATTCTGCCTCGCGATCGAATCCGCGAATGTTTTATTGCGATAGATACGCTTCCGCCGCGAAGGCTTCTTAATCCTATTAACACTGGGATTCTCGAATCTTTTTTTCCGGTATTCTTTTATCTGTTCTTCCCTGAAGCAACGACTCACCGTTGAACAAGCGTAGATTAATGCACACGGGCATCTCTTTACTCGATGACTAGTATCTCTGCATACAGAACGTAAGAGACAAATAAACAGTGGAGTCAATGTTTCCACTCTTTGTCGAATCAGAACCACCAGGAATTTTCAACAATTTTTCCGATCTCTATCTGTCCGTAGTTTATGGCTTTTTTACGTTTCCGTGAAGCCCGGCAAAAATTTATAGTTGCACGTTTTCGATTCCTCGTTCGAAGAAAAAGAGAAAACGTGGAATACGATTTTTTCTATAGTACGAGGCTTAGGGCAGGAAGTTACCCTCCAAGACCGCGAGATCCCCCACCATTAGTCACCGCCATTACACTTCCCACTACTATGTATTTACATACAGCCACTGTCGCCAGATGAGGGGAAGAAGCAGGAATTGAGGGGAAAAAGTCACCCTCTCACACATGTTTGAACTCCCTGGCTTGAAGTAAAAGGGACCCAGTTACTGTGGGGGTGCCAAATACAGCGTAACGAATATTAAAAAAGAAATGTATAAAATATATATTAACTGATTTTAATAAGTAAAAGAATGCAACATCTCTTTTTTAATGTTCGTTTTAAAAATAAGTACAATTAATATAGGTACAGTAAGTGGCATCCCCAACAGTAATTAGATCCTTCTCTCGGTTTCCAAGAAAATCGACCTCAACAAAGCTTAGTCCTGTTAGCCACTAAACTAAAGAGCTCTCGCGTCCACCTAATTTTTCATCTAAATTTTTCTTGGAAACTAAGCTCCAAACGAAAAAATTGTGTTCTGTATTTTTCGTGGACTTTTGCAAGAGGAATCGTCTGATGGCACGAAAAATGAATTTCCTTCGACCGGTTGCGTTGTTGCACCTTGGAAATGCTGGAAAATCCGCAAACGTAGCGTCGCGGTGATTTCCCATTTGCAAGACAGCAATGTTTATCAGTCTGGTCGTTACGCGACAGATATTGAATGGTACGATGAGTCATGTTTTTGTCGGGATACCTGAAAACTGGAAAGACATCGATAATTTCTTAATAATGTATCGGTCGGCGATAGCAAGAGACGTAGAAAGAGGAAGAGCGTTACACTTAACAGTGAAACGGAAGTGTTAGTCACGATATTGCTACCGATATCGGTATCTATTTATAATGTTGCTTCATCAAAACAACTAAGCGGAAGAGAAGCTCTTGAAACGATTGTTCATCTTCGGCATGTTTAATCGGTGTTTCCACACACGAATTTTGCAATATCAATTTTATGGTTCTGTGCTTCGAAGAACAGCAGATTAGAAAATACACCTAATGTCCCACTTCGTTGGATTGATCGGAACACCTTTGAAACCGTTGACGGTCTCGGATGATGCTTTAAATAATAGAAAGATGGTTTGTGTAGTGCATAATTTCATAGTGTGTAGGGTGAGGGACCCAATTACTCTGTCTAGATGAATTATACTTACTTTTAAAGCATAATGAATATTAAAAAAGAGATATTAAAATTTTTTCATTCAAATTAGTTAATATATGTATGCTATATATCTCTCTCTCATGAAATATTGTTGATTACAAGATTTCCAAAAGAATTTTGAAGTACTCGACTGCTTCGTATCGTAATGCATTTTCAATGTTGGATTGCTGATTATTTTATGTTGAATTCACACGATACCGTCGATACCCGAGTACTGAGTCATAATTTCTCCGTATAATTAGCGACACTTCATCTTCTGTTAAACACAAAGAAAACACGTTTCTTTGCGATCATTTCCTTTCATCACTTGGTCGCCACGTGATGCATTCGAGTGTACCCTTCGAATGAAACGCATGTTGAAAATTCAAGGAAACTTATCAATAAGAGTTCTCATTAAATTACTATTTTAGTTATTATGATTAAACACTTACCAAGTATATGTAAATAATACTTACAACTAAGTAAGTAATACTTACTAAGTATTGTGTAAACGATAATTTAATCTGATTGCAAAATTGAATCTTTAAATTTGTGAACAACTACATCAAAACTACAATAAAATAAAATATTTCATTTTATTCAATTAGACTTAATTTTTTATAAAATGATATTGAATCTACCATAAAATTGAATTTTTAATTCTTGTTTTGAATAAAATTTCAGTTCAGCTTATTGTTTAAAAACAGACATTTATTTGTGGAAACAATAATGAGCTTAAATTAAATTTAGAGTACTAACATCTGATAAAACGTCATACATCCTTACGAAGAAAATCGGATTTAGATTAATTCTTAATGCGAAGTGACGGGAGGAATTAACACCGACAGTATCAATCACTATGACTGATTGCTATGTCTTTTGCAACAACAATCAACATTTGTTTTTATTTTCCTAATTCCTCTATTTCTTTTAATCAAGTTTCTCTACTTAAAGACTTAATTAGACTTTTGGACTTTAGACTTCTTTTTTTCTATTGACATTATTCAATAGCAATGATTCTAATAGTGATAATGATATAAATGTATTTCACAATAATTAAATTCTAGTGTAGATTTATAAATAGAAAGTAATAGTTAAAAGTATAAAAAAGTATAAAAGTTGAAAGTAATAGATTTATAAAGTTACAAACAAATTTCAAAATCAGCAGCTCAAATAATCGAGAAATATAAAAAAATGTTTAAAACGCATCCAACGAACAAATGTCGTTAAAATCCTTCTTATCTCAATACCGCAACAACCCCATAAAAATATGCGATTCAAAATCAAACGCTACAAAACCCTCCAATAGCGTACCACTAAAGTCTTATTCCCATTGCTCTACAAAAGGTTAAAGGTTTCAGCCACCCCCGCAGAAACTCTTCAGACGCGTCTCTTCCAAGCAATCTTTCAACATTTCCCCGAAAACGGCCAAATCACCTGATCGTTGCTACCTTATAGGTTATTTAAACGCATTGTTCCTAATTTCGAAAAGTCTTTCGCCTCCCTACGTCTCGCCGGTGTGTGACGACAAACACAACAAGGCCTGCCCGTGTCCCGTTCGAATTCCATCGATAGCGGCCGGCGATTGGTCGGCTCTCTGAATCCCGTCCAATCGGGTCTCTCGAAGCCGTGACGTCACTCGACGGACATAAAACCACGGCGCGTGGCATCCTCCGGCTCAGACCTGAGTCGGCTGTGCAATGAGCATCGCAAGGTAGTCGCCAGTGAGTTCTGCTCGCGCCGCCTTCGGTAGTGAGAGAAGCCGGGTAGTGTGTTGCTAACAGCAGAGCGATCGAAATTACGCTCTGCTGACAACTCAGTGTCTCCCACGCCAAGGATTTCCAAGCTAGTCAGTGGTGGCAACTTGCGAGAAACGAGAGAGAAAATTTCATCGGTGGTTCCTCGGCGATGAAATGAGCAAGTGAGACGGAGAGAGACAGACAGAGCGAGAGCGAGAGAGAGAGAAATAGAGGGAGAGAGAACAAAGACTGTTTGCAGTGTTTTGTTTTTGTTCGGGGTATAGAAGGGCGACTCTCTGTTCCCGGAGAGTTCGAGACCGTCAAGCTGAGCGCGTTTCGTGTTAAACTCTCGAAGCTGTACCTGAGATACAAAAGAAAGATGGTCGGGAGCAACGGGACGATGATCGCGATTCGCCTTGTCCGCAGCAAGCTGCGGAAAAGGGAGGATCATTCGAATGCCGTGCACCCGGAGCCGACCGTCGTGCAGACGGCGACGACGCCGATCTCGACGATCGTCGCGTCCTCGTATTCTGTCGAGGGATGCTGCACGCAGATGTCGACCACGACGACATCCACGGATCTGGGGAACACGCCAGAACAGGACAACGTGTACGCGGCGAACGGAACCGCGGAACAATTCGTATGGCAGTTTCCACCGCCTTATCCACCGCCTCACTCACCGGCGCAGTACGCGTTGTGCAACGGCCAGGTTGGTACACCTTTTTGCTTTTTCCCATCGTCCTTGTTTTTAAATAAAAAAAACCCGCAATTCCTCGCCAAGCAACAGTATACGACGCTTATAACGATCCCTTGTGGATTAGTCGAAGGCTTCGAAGTTTCTTCAGGTAGACTGCGTGACAATTGCAAAAAACAACAAATGCGGAATATTATTTTCGAGGGTCCCTTTCGAATCCACCTTGAAAACTCTCCTTGTTTACGTACTTCTTGAAAATACCACGGTTTTCTGTGATAAAGTATAACTAAAATCCATGTCAGCTGATTCCTTATGCACAATTAATTGTAATATTTAATTATGTAATTTATGATTATAATATTTAATTTTTTTTTTGCATAGAAAATGTAGGAATTATTCTTTCATACAGAGCTCAATTTTTGGAATCATTAAGTCTGAAGCTTTTAACGATCATGTGTGGTTTGGTTTCCTCTGATAACATTGTCGTATACAACTTGTTTGGAAGTTCCGTGATTATTTCTGATAACTCGTGGGAAAAACCGTGTCACACAATTCTTCACTTAAAAATGAACAAAAATCGTGGAGTACTACTTTGTCACACAGCGATTTCTATTCGATAGAATGGAGTTCGAAAATTCGTAACGGTCGTTCACAGTTTTCTTAGAAGTCCCATGACCCTCTGCGATAAATCTTAGTAAATAGTGGTATCTAGCGATTCCTCGTAAAAAGCTGAATAGACGGTATGGGATACTATATTTTGACATCGAATTCAAGTTTCGAGAAAATTTTTTAAAATCGTGCGCAACTATATTCGCCGAATCAATTAGCGTCGGTGTTATTCTAATTTTTTAACTACTTTTTCTCGTAAACTGTAACTGAAATAATTGTATTTCTCGTATTAGAGTAGATTCAGTTACGACGTCTTCTTTATTCCTTTTTTTTCCCTTCTTATAATCTCGAAGCCTTGTCTCTCTCCTTTCTGCTCCTTCGTCCAGCTGCGTCGACCAGTAGAGCCAGTATTACCAGATTTCGCTGGTTTATCCCCTACTCGGCAGGATAACTCGAGGATCCTAACCGCCATTTATATTTCGCTCGGCCAGCCTAATTTTCATCTATCATGGTGGTAGAAAGTCCGCTCGAGCATGAAACACACCGGTCCCGGCTTTACATCATAATACAACGGTCGTTAGGACACTGAACTGCGATCGGAGAGGGAGAGAAGGCTTTTATTGACAAGTAGGAAGAAGCGCGGGCTTTTTGAATTATTCTCGAATACAAATACGGTAGTGCCATAAAAATTTGTATTTTAAATATTCCAATAGTTGTTGACACTTGTTCGTGTTAGTATTCAAAGTTTGTTTAATTATGTATAGTTTTAAAAATATTTGGTACTATATTTTTGGTAAGTCTAATATGAAGGGGTTGAAATTTTTGCCATCGAAACGAAGGTAGTGTCCTCTTCAATTACGTTGGCAGTGGCTTGTTTAACGTACTATTTCGGAACTAATCGATTTTCGCATGCTGCTTTATTTACCGAGCTATGACAACACATTAATCTATTACAACGCCTGCCCTTACCGATAAAAATCAATACATTAGTAATACAAACGATTCCTCTCTATTCCTGATACTTATAAAATTAATATCGACATATTAAAATGCATTCCGTCCAATATTAGTTCGTGTATGGTGACCATAACCTTACTCTTCTCTGCTAGCATAACCTCCTCAAGTATCGCAATTATTAAAATGAAGTCATTGAATCAATGCTTCACAAAGTTATAGTTTCAAAATAAATTTATTAGTCGATTACTATACAATATTTTATACACAAGTACGACTTGCAATGTAAATAATAAAAACTATCTTACAAAATTGTTTGAAGTAGAGAAGTCGACGTTAAGTCTTATTTTCATGTGATAAACTCAGTGGGAACAAATGAAAAGGATCCTAAGATTTAAAAATTATTTTGTTAACCGTTGTAACAATGTATAGAAACAAACTAATGGGATATCTTTTAATGTATACTTCAGCCATGGACGTTAGCATTAATTCGCTATTTTGATGAAACAAATACGGCAAGAACGCCGATTTAAAAATCCGATTGTTGTTGCGCAATGAAAATAGACATTCAAGAATGTTCTCACAGGCAGGGGCAGTCCCCCAGGACTTCAAATGCTGGTTATCATTCGATGGAACATCATCGATCCAACCATCAATTGGCAGCGTTTACATGTCTCCAGTTATGGTGCGAATCGAACAATTTATTTCCGTTAATCGAGTGCACGATTGTAAAATCTTGTGCAACAGGTTACGCGGTGCGCTTGCGCGTATGTGCGCAGTTCGGACGGGGCACCAGAAATCAGGATACCCTGCGACGACAAGACGATAAGACCTTTTAAAATTGTAGTTAATAATAGTCGATGGCGCTATCGATCCTCCAAGGACGAGGCGTACGGGCAGACGGACTGGCAAACGAGTTGTAAGGTCGAGGCTCACAGTCCCAGGCTCGCCGCCAGAAAAATCCCAAACAATCGGCCGCGTTGCCACATTTCCACCCCGCTTTGTTGCCGTTATGACGCCGTTTCAGTTTCATGCTCCACTTACCGACAGATCTTTTGCTACTTTCCCACACGCGATCGTTGGTTTTGAATGTTATTCAAATCTCTCGGTTTCGAATTTCAACGACACGTCTCTTCGAAAATAGATGTGTCACCAGACCGTGGATCCCAATGCTAGTCTCCATTTGTATAGATCATACTACCGGAATCGGTGCAAGAAAAAAGTTTCCTTTATTGACTAGAATATCTCTTGCTCTTGAATATTAAAATTCAATTAAAATGCGTATTTAATTAATGAAATCGAGTTAGTACGAAAAGCATTCATAAACGATAGATTTCATTTTAATTTTTAAACGAAAACTTTCGCTTTTAGTATCTGAAGTTATAGATTTAATTCCTTTGTTTAAGATTAAATTTTCTGAATAAGACATTGATGAAATTAAATTATTTCGGTATAATTATATAAAAATGAGAACTTTTTGAAACATTTACAGTTTGTTCAAATGTCAGTTGAATGTTCAACGATCGATAGAAGGCCCGGGTTTACTATACGTGATTAGCGCTATAGTCATTCGAATTTCCGTGACAGTGTTACGAGTTTGGGATGTAAGACGTGTGTGACGTTTCTGATGCTTCATTAAAAATGAATGTTACCGGAAGACTGATAAGATTGAATTTTTATATTTGGAGATATATCGATTCATACGTGACGTAGTCTCAGAAGTAGTGATTACGTCTGCTTGGAATGAGTACTTTAATAATTCTACGGATTCTCCTAAACAGTATGACACAGTTTCATCTTACATTGCTAATGTGTGCATTTCTTTAAACAATATTTATGTAAAAATTATATTGATGGAATTTTTCTGGATATTTTACAATTAATTTAAAAAATTAAAAATTGAGGAGGGGGGGAATAGATGCACCACGCGATAGAGCACCCTTACGAGTAACAGATGGCAGTAGTTTTATTATGCTCCTCGTGCCATAATCGTGTTTGTGTTGAGAACCACCTTCGGCGTCACGCGCCTTGCCAAACTATTTCGTGTGTATTTTGAAAACGGAACGTGATTTGCAACTTCTACCACCGCTTACCGAAGGTCGAAAATTCGGTCTATTATCTACAATGATTAGATCTCTCGCACCATTTCTGATTTTCGAAATAAAATGTCTGCAAAGATTGTCCGATTTCAGCTACCACTTCCACTTGAATAATTCTTTAATCATGTTTTTTTTGCCTAAATTTAAATTGTGTTATCTTCTTTGAAACAATTCATAGAATGGTATTACATAAATTATAAATGTATAGCTATACTTCGTTACATCGGAAAACAGTGTTCAATGTTATAAACGTCTGTTTTAGAATTTTCTAAAAAATTATGGGCGTCGATTGACAACAATTTTGTAGCCCCCCGTATTCAGCAAACATTTATTGAACAGTGTCTCATCGTGTATCCTGTGATTACTGATCTGTGTGTTTGCAGTATACTAACTTCTTTCCTCGCAAGTGTTCATTGTCAGTCGTTTACCGGACACAGCTAATACGCGGAAAACGGCTCAATAACTTGAACTCGTTTGTTCGGCCGACGTAACCGTTAACGTCATTCATTACAGCTGTTAATTCGACGTTCAGCGTACACATAGTTTGACTTCCCGCGAAGCTTGGTATGATCACATTCGTACTCGTCAGTTTCCTTCAGAATTTTTCCTCATAAAGTGTCCCATTTACGGCATGTTTATCAATTTAAAAAATATTTTCTGTTTTTTTTTTGTGTAATAGCTTATTCATTTTCGTTAAATTAATTTTTTTGAATTTCGTCTTTCTAGCCGATCGTCTAGTATTATGTTACCAACCATAATTTAATGCTTGCTGTTAGTTTACTGTTTCTAACATTACCACGCGTGTATTATGCAATACTATATATTGAGGCTGTTTGAAAAAATCAGTTTTAGCGTATGTAATGACATCGTAAATGAATGTTTGAATTCTTTGTGATAAACATACCGATGTCAAAATTTAATTTGTAGCTCTGTCTAACAATGTTTCAAGAATGCGCTGAAATAATAATCTTGTGGAAAGTTATTGTACATCTGGCAACGAGCCCCAGAAGAATTGCTATGATAACAATAAATAAACTTATTGCGCGAGTGTTGCTACCGTTTCAACTAAAATAAATAAACTGGCAGCAACAAAAGTGGCAGCGTAGCAAAAGTATCAATATTTCTATTTTTACTGATTTCTTAATTTTCGAAAATTAAATTTTACAAAAGAGAAAATCCTTTTCAATTTTTGCACGAAGGAAAGTAAATGTGCATATGTTATTGTAGGTCAGAAAAATAGGGGAACGTTGAATACGTACAAGCTGGTAAAGTTTGATATCGATATCTCTAACCGTTTCGCAGTAATCTAGCCGGCAATTCAAAAATTACAGTTACGAGAAAGACGGCTTTATATTATGTGGGGCGTTCAGTATACCTAAATCGCTATAACTTCCTTAAAATTTCGAATTTCTCGAAAATATCATAACAACATATTTCAAAAATCGTTTATATTAGAATGAACACAAAATAGAATTCAATGTAACTTTATCTTTTTGTATAAAATTTCGGATCACTGGAGGCGCATATGCGTGACACTGCATTTCAAGGCCAGTAGCACTGCCAACCTTTCAAATCCGTCTACAGTGCGTTAAAACAAATAATTCTTTCAACAATCATGTTGGCAATTTTGATTGAATATTTTCTGGCTACAGAGGTAACTCGAATCTCGTACAAATTGAAGGGAATAAGATTAAAAGTAATTAATTTGAAGTTTAATTTGAGAACATTCCCGCCATTCCGTCACTGTAAAAACAGAGTGTCGTGTGCTGTCTGGCTGGTCACGTGGCGTCGCATGGCATGGCTGCGAATTTGGCTGGCCCCGGTCTAGTCGGTTGACTTTTATCGTCTGTCGCGTCCGTGACGTCACGACCGACGGTTTTCTTCGTCTTAGAAAACGGCGTCAGCCGTTTTTCGACGGATAGACGACGACGACGCACCTAAAAACCCGTTTTCGCCCCTCTAGCTGGCTCCAAAAATAGCGTGGGTGGGCGGTCGCTGCCGTTTGCCAAACAACTAGTACAGGGTGCAGCTGTCTGCGAAATAATGCGTCTATCCTTGACGACAGCCAGCATTCCTATATAGCGTACGACAGGAGACACGGTTCGTCGGGAAATGTTTTCCTTTCGAATTTATGTCCTCGATGGGGATCCGCTTTTTTCTGACCCATCGTGTTACACCTCCCTACCGTGCCAGGTTACCTTCTCCTTCCCTCCACCATAGCATGAGTCTCTTTATGCTAGGACAGCCCTGGCCTCTGACGATCGCTTTCGCAACCTGCCACCTGGATACACGACGTTTCCCACTTTTTCGAGACGGACTCTCTCACTCTCTCCCTCTCTTTCTCTCTCGTGTGCTCAACTATTTCTATCCTTGACTAGCCTATAGTCAAGCCGTTATTCTTCCGGGACCCTCACTCTGTTGTAGCCTCTGTCGTCCTTACGCTACACTCTCGTTTATTTTTGCCGCTCGGGATAGCTGTGACGCCTATATGTAGTCTTCGCAAAATGAAAAAATCGTTTCACCGTTTTATTAGATTTATTTAAGGTGTTCCTAGCGTTACCGGTATATGTCGATCTTTTGGTCAGTATTTTCTTGTGGTCGAAAGTCCAGGAAAATGTATTCGTGAACTATCTCGAGGTTCATAAAACTGTCAAGTCTACGAAATAAATTATCTGCCGATTACCCATTGTCATTTCGCTAGTTTTGTTGCCGGACAAAGCTGACTTCAACTCGTCAGTTTGCAATGCTGCAAGATAATACGATATAGGTAGGATATGGGATCCAATCACCGTGCCTATATTAATTATACTCATTTTTAAAGCATAATGAATATTTAAAAAGAGATATTAAACTTTTTTCGTTAAAATCAATTAATATGTTATACATCCCTTTTTTAAATACAGTAATTGGTCCCCTTACCCTATAATGTGATATAAACGTTTGCGCAACACAATCGTGAAAGTTTTGGAGCATTCTGGCCGTGTACACTTTCGATAGGGATTCTTGGAAAGGTTTTTGAAATAATGAGTATTGCTGGGGACGGAACTTGGCATGAAAGCCAAAATTTATCCGCGAGGATAAAGGAGGAACATCGAGCGAGCGCGTTGAACGTTCTATCGAGCGGACGTCTGCTGCGTCTAAAAAGGGAAGGATAATCGAAAGAAAGAAACTGAGTGCTCGATATAAGCTTTTAAAAGCTGAAGAAGGTGGTGTCTTGCGCGGATCTGGTACAGCTGACTACGGATAAATCAGACGCGAAACAGTTGAACGGCAGCTTGATAAAGTCACTATTAATTCACTATCAAATCCACTATCCATTTATTAGAATGGTTTATATTCGCATGTCTAATAAATCCATAAAGTCGCTGTCTATTTGTGTGTTGTCTGGGAACTTCCACATAAATGTGTGGATCATGTTACTTCCGCTATAGTTGAGTCACTTGCGGAGCCAGTCCTGAACCCATGTTTTCCGAATGTGTAGTTACATACACGCAGGCTATCGACTGTACTGTGCACGTCAATGGCTGCGAAACATATTTTTAAAATTTCTGTTTAAAATGACTTAAATTAAGCTTTTAGTGTCTTGTAATTTCGAAAAAAATTTCGTATCGCTGGAAGCCTAGAATTGAGAACGAGGAAATATGTGGCACCGATGCCGCAAAATTGTACCGGGTGGTTAATCAGTTCCGCAAACCAACATTACGAGTCATTACATTGTTAACGAAATTGTTTCGACCTTAGCACGGTACTTGAATGATTTTTTCTTCGTCGAAATGGATCACTTATCGCGTTTTGGTGACGTAGTCGGCACTGCGTAGGACACTATACCGTTAAAAACAAATTGCTCGAAGTGATACTGGTATTCTTTCGATCGAATATGGTCGCTCGAATGCGCTCACGTTATGGCGCGCTAATCCGCATTGTTCTTTTTTATCTCGTATCGGTACGATTTCAATAAAACTCGCGAGCAATTAAAATCCACTTTACGACCGCGTTGTATTTCCCGGTAAATCGTAAAAATATTTACTAAAAGCTGCGGAAACTATGGATAAACACATATTCGCAGTTGTGCAGGGTGACTCAAAAGTCACTATACCATTTAAAATTCGCGTTTGTTTATAAAACAATAATTTATATTTCATTTTGAGATGTTCTAGTGACTTTTGGGCCACCCTGTGTTACATTTGTTAAAAAGAAATTAACTGAAACGAAAAAATACCTAAGAAAAAACATGCAAATTGAAAGTACAGTAGAGTCTTAGAGTACAGTCTCAATGGAAAAGTAATTAATTTGGTGTTATTTGTTGTGCTTCAGGATACTCTTGTGCACGCACTGCCGTCGGACAGGCCTGGATTCGCGAAGGGAATCCGCAAAAATATCGGGGGGCGCTGGCGTCGCCTGGTTAAGCGGAAACCGGAAACGGAGACTTGTGCCATTCCTCCTGAGCTGAAAGACCAGCTGAAAACGATCTACGTCTATTGACGGATCATCAAACCGTTGTCGATTTCGTCAGACGAGACTTCCACTCAGTAATCAATGTTTTCCTGTATGTAAGATAACTATACCAAGAAAAAGGGCGAAGATGTACAATAAGAATAAGATCGGAGTGCGTGACGATGCGAAGCAGAATACGACACCCGAGCGACGTTATGGGATTTCGGCATCATATAGAAGAAGAAATAGAAAGAGAATAAAAACGAAAGAGAGAACGTGTGGAGGTTCAACGCGAAAACATATCACAAAGTGCCTAAAAACTGATAAACCATCTGACACATTGCATATTTTTGCATAGATATATACTTGTAGGCATAGGCTACGGATAATTGACGGTTAACTGTCGCCGAGTTGATCAAAAGAGAGAAAACGACATACATAAAAGATTCTGGTCAATTGACAACCGTTTTCGTTTGGATTGTAACCGTTTGAGTTTAAATTGTCGCTCGATGCCTCGTACGCAAATCAATCTGGAAATTTGTTTGTGCGAGAGAGGATGCAGGGTCATTTGTTTGTATAGAGGTTGTTTTGTATCTGCGCGTGCGCACTCGATTAAAGAGTTTTGTTTAGAGAAGCAGGACGACGGCGTCGAGAACCCCATGAGACTGAAATGTAAAATGTACGACAAGACAAGTTACCTTCGTTGCTTTTGTGTACGTTTTTACATGATTAATAGAAGAAGAAAGTCGCTTTTCAATCGTTAGTATTAATGTATACCTGAGACAATGAACGACCGTCGGAGCTGCCCTAAGCTGCTGTGTCCTGTATGCCCGTTATGGCAGCTCTGTGCTGAAACCGTAGCCGTGCGCGCGCTCCCCCATGGTTGTTCGCGGTTACGCAAATAACCGTCGGAAACCAGGCTTGAGCATTGCTTTAATAATATATTTAGAAAATGGAGACTCAAATGGTACACTATTTTATCTAACTGAATGTTTAAAATAATTTTATATCAATTTACTTCGCATGATAATGGTTTTACCGTGGACGGTTTCATTGTTTGGCTCGATGAAATAATTTCTTTGTAAAATTAACTTTTCGTCTTATTTCAAGCACAATGTGCCCAAGCCTGTAAAGAAACTAACCTAACGGTACAATGAAGTAATCAAACTGGAAAGAATTATACTGCATTATGTCTCTAATTATAAAAAAAGAACGTATAAAAAGAATAGTGCATTTGAAAAGCTTCTATAGGTTTTGGGACCCAAATTCCCCACAGTGTAACCCTGGCCTCCGAAATTCGCATGAGTCGGTTACACAGTGGCGGATTAAGCTTTTCAAGAGCTCGCAACTCGACATTTCATTTCAAATAATTTTATAAAAACAATCCACCACTGTTACTATAACAAGTAGAGGGGAAAGTGCGACGGCTGCGACGCAGCATTTTGTAGATATTGTAACATAGACCGATCTAAGATTTGTTAATAATTATTCGACGGCTCATATTGAGCCTGAACTACAGCGCTGATTATGGTATTTTACTTGTATTGTTGTATGAAGCAATACCGTGTGCTGGAACGCGGCCATTCGATAGTGGCAGGGGCGGATCATGCATTCAAAAATCTCTAAAAGACAAAAATAATTTATATTGAATTAATATATTGAATAATTATTTGTATTGAAATTTGATTACTAGTAAAATTGTCATCCCCCGGGACCGTAAAATTTGTGTACTTCTGGAAAGAAGAAAATAGATACCTCGGACGATTTTTTATTTATATTCGAGTCTCGTTGATGACAATAACGAAACCGTAGTTTGTTGTCACGGGGCCCCCCTCAGTGCATAGGTCCGTCGCTGGGTAGTCAAGCTATTCGTTTCTGTGTTAAGCATACCCTCGCACGCGTGGCTTTTGCGCAATATCGATAATTTACGCGGTCGAACCGTCGAAAAGACAAACGTGCGCATTACCCGGCGTCAATTCGCGCAATTTCCGCGCGTGACATTTGAATTTCGTGCGTAGCAACGCTGTAGAGTGTACATAATGTCGTAGCATCACTTCGTTCAGCGGAACGGATACTTTAAGGATCAATGACGTGCCTACATCCGTGTATGATAAAATGTTGTTTTTTTTTTGTAAGGATGAAACCCAGGTGGAATTCCGTGTCCATCAGCTAGTCACACGATACTAATTGTTCAAGATGAGAGATAACGTGTATTGTATACCTTTCGGAGCAGCTTGAAGTTTTCCTCGCGAATACCTGTCTGAATACAACAATATCAAATAAAGTATTCAAAAGGACATACGGGCTTTTATTTCATGCCATTGTGTTCTGCATGATATTTCAGTGAAATTTTGCATTCTACGCACTCGAATATCTTCGAACTCTTAAAACTAAAACATATTTCAGATTGAGATCGGAGGGTTTCATAGAGACTATGGAAGGATCATTTCTTTAACAGAAGTAAGCCACTTATGGCTAAAAATTATTAGTCCAAGAGATATTTTGACATGTTGAGTACCGCGCGAATATTGTGCGTTTCACCCATTTTATTCAGAAAGATGATCAGCGTTATTAAGAGACTGATGATCTTTATGTGAAATAACTTTTTTTTAAGACAAATGTAAAAAATAGAAGATAAATGAGTACGGACCTCTTCGGTTAATAATTTTAGTAAGTCGGAGATGTTATAGTAACATTCTTAAATTCACAAAATATTACATTATAATCTAGTTAATTTCAGTATTAATAAGCTTATTTTCAGTGACATTAATGTTATGACAATCATTTTCAGCAATTCAATACTGTTAATATAATTGAAAAGTACTATGCCATTTTCAAGTTGAAATATCTTCTGGACTTACGGCTTTTAAAAATATTTTAAGTCACTTTTAATGTCTCTTTGTAGAAAATCACAAACTGTACCAACCACTATACTTAAAAATATATGGTTCTATATCTTCTATATAATAAAAATCAAATGCTGTTCGTTGGTCGCGACATCACGTGAGAACGGCTGGACCGATTTGGTTAATTTTTTTTTTAAATGTTCGTTGTAGTCCGAATTAGGTTTTTACGCAAAGAAAGTTTGGAAATGTTGGCCGGAAATTGGAAAATTCGGGAAAAAATAAGACTACCCACACCGCGACCGCCATACAAGATACAAGATAAAAGATAAATGTGTGATATTGTGTAGTTCTTCAACTTTCTTGCATGTTACAGATCCTAATAAAATTTGGAAGAATTAATATATTAACGTAAAATTCATTTTAAAACTTGGACAAATAATTCCGTCACCTATGGGTGACATGGCAGTCAATGTGTTAAAACAGTATGTGTAGAAGTCGATGTTTGAAAAAGAAATTTCTCACTGTACTGTTACCGCGATATATTTGTTATTGTTGTATTCGTTCAACATTTATTCATCTACAAATGATTCTTGCCGCTCTCGACATAAGGTACCGTGAGAAATTCGGCAAGAATCATTTGCTCCGGAAAATCTGAAAATAGCGCCATTCCGTGCAGCGGCAAAACGCTCGAACTTCTAGCCAATTTGTTTCAGCAATCGCCCGCTAGATGGCGCAGCACGACAGTGGCGCTGAAAATCTGAAAATAGCGCCAATTCGTGCAGCGGCGAAACGCTCAAACTACTAGCCAATTCGTTTCGCTAATTTCCCGCTAGATGGCGCCACATGACAGTGGAGCTGAGAAACTAAATATAGCGCCATCTAACGGTGGATAGGGGAATCAAATTGGCTAGTAGTTTCAGCGTTTCGCCGCTGCACAAATTGGCGCTATTTTCAGCGCCACTGTCGTGCTGCGCCATCTAGCGGGCGATTGCTGAAACAAATTGGCTAGAAGTTTGAGCGTTTTGCCGCTGCACGGAATGGCGCTATTTTCAGATTTTCCGGAGCAAATGATTCTTGCCGAATTTCTCACGGTACCTTATGTCGAGAGCGGCAAGAATCATTTGTAGATGAATAAATGTTGAACGAATACAACAATAACTGTTGAATAAATATTGACTGCCATGTCACCCATATGTGGGTGACGGAATTATTTGTCCAAGTTTTAAAATGAATTTTTACGTTAATATATTAATTCTTCCAAATTTTATTAGGATCTGTAACATGCAAGAAAGTTGAAGAACTATATACACAATATCATACATTTATCTTTTATCTTGTATCTTGTATGGCGGTCGCGGTGTGGGTAATCTTATTTTTTCCCGAATTTTCCAATTTCCGGCCAACTTTTCCAAACTTTCTTTGCGTAAAAACCTAATTCGGACTACAACGAACATTTAAAAAAAAAAAATTAGCCAAATCGCGGTCCAGCCGTTCTCACGTGATGTCGTGACCAACGAACAGCATTTGATTTTTATTATATAGATAGTACAATGTACCTGACCATTTCTTGTTTTTAATATTTATATTGTTTAAAAATTGTTTCCGTTCAATACATCGCTATAATACGGTATCACGTGATTATATGTATAGAGGAATCATTTGCGGCGTAAAAAATATAATTTTGCATACAATAAAATTCATACATTAAATTCATAAATGTACAAAACGATTTTAAGAAGTAAGTGACTGTATTACACAATTTTCATTTCAAGAATTTTTTTTATTTGTCACTGTATGATGTATTAACCGTAAAATATAGGTTAGGTTACTCCTTTTCCTTCTTATTTACGCACCAGTCTATTTAGTCGTTACTGTCGTTACGCACTATACTGTGTTACTTTACTATGGAAAAGCGAAATATGAACGATAAGCACGTTTTCAAGTAGCATACATTATTGTTTTTTTATGTTACACACTCATTACTACTTATTATAATTACGACCACGAGACAATTTTAATTTTAATCTGACAGAATTTTACGTCAATTTTCAATTTTTTAAATTTACGAAAGTATGAATTCCCATTAACACGTAAACAGTAGTTAATAATACTGTGTTGTACTTATGCAGTATATAGTTTTATAGGAAAAAAATTGTTTTGAGTTACAGGACGAGTCACTTGACAATTTAAAATGATTCAAAAATTATTAACTGCATAAAAAACCTTTTTAAATATTCTGTCAAAATTTAGGAAAAATTGATTAGATTTCCAATTTTTTTAAAATTTGAAACTGACATTCATATCTCAAAAAAAAAAATTATATTAAAAATCTAATTCTTAAAAGTAATACTTATTGCATTATGTAACCCTCTCAAAGTCATACAAAGTTTGTCTAAAACGTTTTTTATGCAATCAATAATTTCTGAGTAACATTGAGTTATGGCGTCAGGTGACTCACTCTGTATATTTAAAATAGTCATTTACTCTAAATGCATCTTTATGTTATTCATAAACATTATCAAGCAACCTTGAAATACCCATGGAAATTTGGTCTTTACAGATATCTACAGACAATCGTCCTACACAAAGTATAAGAGCACATTTGTTACCCTGCGGAACATGAGTACTGCTGCGCAGGATAATCCAGTAAAGTCTTCGATACAGAAGAAGTTGGCAGATTCATTCAGTCCGTCTCATCTTGAAGTGATTAATGAATCTTATATGCATAATGTTCCTAAAGGTGCTGAGACACATTTCAAAGTAGTTGTTGTGTCCGATAAATTTATTAATCAACCGCTTCTTAAGGTGAGAATTTAAAATGTAGTCTTTTTTGCACAATTTTGTGCAAAGTTATTTTTAGGCATAAGTCAGGAAGACTTCAGTAGTATGCAGAAAAATTAATGTTATGATAAACAAAAAGATTTTAAAAGAATGAATACTACGCTGATTCCAGTCAAAACAATTAACAATTAAAGCATATTTTTAGTACAATATTAATACAGAGCAAAAAAAAATATAAAATGAAAACGCTACTTTTGAATGACCTTGAATCAATGATATGATCTTGAAAGTAAATTTTTCATTCGTGTAAAAGTGGAATTTAATTTTCATTTTCGAGGTTCAAGGACATTTAAAGGTCCTATCACAGTACATATTCAAAAGTATTTTTTCATGAGCTACGCGATGCAATAGAAAAAAAATAGGTAGTTATTAAAAAAATACATCGACCTTGAAAACTTTGAAAGAAAGAAGAACGCCTGAAATAGGACACATGAGAGAGACATCTTGATAACTTGCATAAATAATTCATGTAAAATGAGATGATATAATTTTTTTAAATAGCGTCATCAAATGATAAACAATTTGCTAGCTGCTGAATTAGAGGGTGGAGTGCACGCACTATCGATAGTAGTAAGTACTTTTGAATTTTAACTAAAATTTATGCGACTATAGATGAATAGTATTACTCGACTAAATTTTGTTATCATCTCTTTTTAAAGGCAAAAACACCTGATCAGTGGGAAGACAACAATAAAGTCTCTCCAAGTCCAGCTTGTAGGGGTGGTTTCGGAAGATGAGATTCTTCGGTAAAGATCTTTTAATTTAGCTAATTAAAGATAAGAAACTAAGCTAATTCAGACAAAAACTCTGAAAAGAAACTTAGTAAGTGTTGTTGAAAACATTTAATCGAAGTCGTAAACCAAGAGTAAAAAAGAAAATAAAAGGTTACATTAATGTCATAAAGCAAAAGTGTCCAGTCTTAGCTTTCCCTCATTCTCTGTGAAATAGAGTACATCAGCGAGAGATTGCTCTGCTATTGCCTCTTCTGCTCTATCAAACATCTGCAAGGTACAATTATTTATAACTTATACAGTGTCACTTAAATCAGGCTTGAGCAGCATTCACGTAATACATTTACAGAACAAAGATTCGATCAACATGTTATCTTTTTGACACTAATCTCATTTTCTATTCTAATAAATTTATACTTAAATTATTCTTTAAATCTTTTCTAAGGAAACTGTACAAAATAAAGTTCCTACCTTCGTATTGCTTCTAAAGTAAAAATAATAAATTAATTGAAATGATCCGTTATTTCATTTGCTTCTATGTGTGCTCAAGCCTGATATAGATTATTTTCTTTTTGATTTTTACTTTACGTACCCCTCTGAAAGTAATTTCTGTGGGTGGACATTTGAAATTTGGTCCAAAATTAACAGAAACTGTAGCACTTTTGTGGATAGAGATTGTGGGATAATACGCTCCTTTGTTGACATCCAGAAATGCTTCACCTTGATTGACACCATTTTTGTAAAATACAATTTTGCTGCCTTCTAGAGGCTTCAAAGCTTTCAGGGCTTCAGGTACTTGGTCCTTTTCTTCATAATATAGATGACTTTTGAACTTCACTAGAGGCTGATATGTAAATATAATAACGTTCTCATAAGAATAATTAATCTAATAAGAATAATGTTTCTTCTGACATATTATTCTATCAACAATAATAATTAGAGAGGTATTATAATTGTTACTTACTCGATCTTTATATGTATTAGGTAAGTGTGAAGCATCATGTGTGTCAGGTAGAATAATTAGGAATCCTAAAGTATCACCTTCCCCATAACTATGGCTATAATGTTTGCCTCTACTCTCATGGAATCGCGTTCCCTTCCTGTAAACAAATACCTTCAACAATTATTCATTTGTTTTTCAAATATATATTTAGTTACATCATTTATATTTTTACAGTCACATGTTGTTGAAGCAAATTTTTCTTGAATTTTTCAAATTTTTTTTTTTTTTTTTTTTTTTCAAGATATATTATGTTTAAAAAAAATAAAGACTAATTTTTTAAACAGTCAAGAAACGATTTAGGTATGTTTTGTATAATTCCTAAAATAATTCATAATTAATTATTTGAACAGTAAAAGTGAGAATCACATTGTTAAGAACAAGAAAGTATATAAATTCTCGATTATAGTGTGACAGAGAACCCGAAAATTTATATTTGCAAATTTCGAGTGACATGTTTATACCTAGATCTCCAAGAATATCCAAACTTGTCATAACCAAGCGGAGCTTGAAGGTTAGCATACTCTTGACCCCATCCTAATCTAGTAGCCGATCCCTCTGGCATCTCCTCTATGGTGGCCTCCCAGTACCATGTGCCCCTGCTCACATCTAAAAAGCATACTAACATCAATCAAATATAAAATATACAAAGATTGAAGGTTCATAACAATTTACTTCACGTTTACTAAAATAATGGAACATCTAAAAATTGGATCACATTTCTGACATACTATGAGTGGCCCTGACCATGCAATAGCCCTTTTCACCAGTGACTGCCAGCCTGTCTTCGGACACTCTGAGCTGCGGAGCTCTATCGTGCAATGCTAGCAACACCGTACTTGGACTGAGACCTCTGTACAACCATCCTGGGATTGGTTTTCCTGCCCAGTCACTGCTTTCGTCAAATTCCTGCAGATATTAGAAATTTATATATACCTGATCAAGGAAAAATGTAAAATAGTAATATACCTGTCTGAAAGGGGCATGCGGATCAGGCTCTGCGAGGATGTATCTGTAGCCATCTTTGTTAAAGGGATGTTCGAGAGGATATCCATGTGCAGGTAGTTTTGGTGCAGTCATATCCGAACCCCTGCCTTTCTTGCCCTGGCCACTGCCAGCACCCTCTCCTGGGAACTTGCGCTTTGCATTGCGACCACGAAGCCCTCCACTAAGGGGCACTGAATGTTCCATAGTTATGTTATTGAAGTATAATGCACTCAATGACTGTAGTTCGTTGAATTTAGAAATATATATTGATGTAAGAACACAATTAATTAATTTTGTAGAGAATTTCACTTGTTCTATTTGCTATGTAATGATCTTTATAATTGATGTTCTCTGTTACATGTTAATGAATAAAAATTACACGATTCATTAAAAAGATTATTTGACTTTAAGCATTACGATTAAGCAGGTTGCTGTATGATATCACACCACTGATTATAGTCTTGATAAGATAAGAGCTGATCAAAATAAATAGAACGATTCTGAAAACATACTGAAAAATAGATGCATACTAAATGATTCTGAAAAAATGTGGTGAACGCGTGAAATTAGTTGTTCTGATACCACAAATTATAACAGTGTTAGGTTAAATTTAGTATTTTGCAACAAGATGTAATAATATAAAAATAGATAATATAAGTAAGTATAACATCTGTAATTTAATATTGTTGCAACAATGTCACTCAAAAAATTTGATATTAATTCTCTAGCTATGTAATACTGGAGCTACTTTATTAATTAAAACCAAAATCTATGTTATATATATATAGCTCTTGGTAATGGTTTCTGGTGGAATAAGATCTGCCATATAGCATAGTATAGTTAGGTTTTGTTACAGATCATTAATATGCTGTTGCATTCAGAAGTGTCTATACAATAGTTTGTTACAACATTCGCATAATTTTACAAATTTAAACTAAATTTGAATATGTTTAAATATTTATAATGTTATCAATACATACATCATTGTGTTTGCGAGAGTTTGTAGAATTGTTCTTCCTAAGGAACATTGATACAGCTTTTACAGTTAAAGCAGAAAAAATTTTGATAGTTAAAAACTAGGCCCTTTTTCGAAATTAAATTTTTTGATAATTGAGAAGAAAACTGATCAGTTTGAAACTCAGCAAATTTGTCGGACAGTATAATTAATGCTAACACTCACCAACGTGTTGCACACCCATTTCAGTTACTTTTAAGTGACCTCCTTTAATCATAGCCTCATAATTTGGTTTAATCATCAGCAAATCGGAACAAACCAGTCCAAACAATTGACCATCTGAACTACTTTCATCAATAGTAAACAATGCTCCAACATCTTTCAACAGAGCCCTATGTATCTGCATTAAAATAACATTATTAGAGACATAAAGTACTTACAAATTAAATGAACACATCAACTATCGCATCGAAAAATCATAATAATTAATTTTATAAATGTAAATTATGCAATAGTTAATGTTTTAGCCTAACAATGTAAATATTATTTACAGTAGCGTGCCAAGATTGAGTGACTCTGCGAGGCATAGTAGTCATGCTATCCCAATGACACTCAATGAACGGAATAATATCCTTATCTTTATGAAAAATAGCCCTTGATTCACTCTCTTTCTGCGCCATTTGTAGTAAATTAGCTATTGCTGTTACACACATTTGTGGGAATGCTAAAACACGAAATTTCTAGAATACATATGCAAAATGGAAATAACAAATCTAATAAAACTCTATAATTTTAATGATTTCTTCTTACGTGCTTGATTTTTTTTGAAGCTCTCCAAACCGGTTGGAGAACAATTTTTACACATGAATATATAATTCATCATAAATGGTACTAGTTTGCCTAACTGATATCCGATACAGGATTCATGGAACCATCTGGAACAGCTAGCGCACAGTAGTTCTACGATGTTAAGATTCCTTTCCTTTCCACTAAAAACACGATACAAATAAATTTATGATCAATGTATGAAATTTCTATTACTCAAGTGAATTTTATGTAAATTACCAATAGCAATTTCCAGTTTCACTATTAGTAGCTCGACCATTAGGCTTTTCTTGAATCTCCTCTGTCTTGTGTTTCTGTTTACTTTTATCATCTGCCTTTACCTTGGCCTTATCTTCTGTAGCTTCAGTTTGAGACTTGTCTGTCTTATCCATCGAGCTGTAGAAATTGTATTTACATATACATTGTCTCAGAGAAATGTTTGAAAGAATGAAATGTACTAAATTCAATTTTATTAGTCTTGTAATAGCTATTTTATGCAAAATAAAACTATTAATTATTGAAATAGAACGTCTGTAAATCAAATAAAGTAATTTCATATGATATTGCACCGACAAGTTATATTTATTATATTATGCAAAGTAAAATTATTTGATTCGATTCAAACGTATATTCGATTTTAGAGGTTAGGACCTCTACTTAATTTTCGAATAACAATACTGCATAAAAATTGTATTAGAAGATCAATAAAATTGAATTGAATATATTTGTATACTTTTATGTAGCCGCTGTAGTTGCACAGTTTAAGAAACAAACAATTGAACATAACCTCAAAGATGTTTAACGATAAAATTGTTTTACTTTACAGAAAATGTGTTTTAGCATTGAATATATGTATTGAATATTTGGTACTGGTTTCTTTTTAATAGATTCGTTATATATACAGAAAAACTTGTACACACCTTTCAAACTTTTCTTCTGACATTTTTGGTTATGATTTTGAATAATTCGTTGTTCCTTATTGTTGTACAGATGTAGAAATGTTATTGTAGTACGATCGTTTTTGTATTGATAATAATAGTCGAATATAATTTGTTTAATTCATGATATAGCGTTTAACTTCGATTCATCGCGTTTTCAAACGTTCACGGCCATTGATTGGTTCTGACAAGATTAGGTAACTCAACAATGTTACATGAACGACTAACCGTTACATATAAAAAAAAATGAAATTAAATATAAATTAGGGAAGAATGCAGTGGGTATTAGAAATGTACAAATTTATTTTACGTAGTAATCTTTATGTAAATTACTCGTTATATAAATGAAGTAAATTGTAGAATATTCCTGGGTAATTGATTGTTTACGGTCACCAGCCCCAATAACCACTACCCCTACTAAATAGTATGCCGACTTGCTTACACTATAGAGGAGGAATACGTTGTCCTATACTACTGCTCGACCAATAGCCTTAAATTTTAAGTAGTATGAGTACACGAAGACGTATTCCCCTATGCGGCTCGAGCGAGTCAGCATGATAGTGGGGTAGCGATTCAAGGGGTCGGTTCTCATACTTGCGAGCAATCAGATACCCAGACATGTTGTAGAACACCAAATGACAATTTAGTAAAGAATATTAGTTAATATAATATTTGAAATTACTATTTGAATTGCATACTAGTAAATCGATCGTGGATTTTATGCATTTATAACAAAACTAAGAGGACGAAATTTAAACCAGTAAAAGAATTGAGATGATTTGAGAATATCGATTTATTATTTTCATCTTCTCGAAAATATTAACGAGAGAATGAAAATTTCATTTGGCTTCTGTTTCCTACAATCGATGCAGACACTTTTTATTTCGCCTAAAGATTCGCAATCGATTGATAAAAATTTTAGTATACAATTTTAAATTAAATTGTAATGTAGAATTTTTATAAGCTTACAAGAATAAAGAACATTGTTAGATTAGATTCAAATGATTTATTTATAAATTCAAATATATTATGCTACCTGTACACAGCGTGTACGAATATACGTATAGACACGTAGTTTGTCAGAATTGGCCTATGCGCGCCAACGTTAGTCATCGCTCGCCTTGTTGGTTTTTGTTCCCTGAATCAAAAGATTTGGGCTAATACGCCAACGTGTGGACGATGACACTCGAATACGTTGGCCGCTGGGTTCATTGGGCCACGTTGGGAAGTTGACCTAGTTGGTATAAGGCCAACTGTTGGACTTCTGTTGGACCTACTTGTTTCATAGAAACAAGCAATTTCCAGATTGGTAATCAACTTATGAAAATTAACAACAATTATTTACCTGAACGTTGACAAACAACTTAAAGTCCCTCACGCACTGCAACCCGCTGACCATGGCGCAGATCGTGCGCCAGCAACAGGGGCGTGCGTCAGCACAAGTCGCGCTCGACGTCACCGGCAATTCAATTTGCAATAGCATAAATTACCAAGGACTTTTAATAACAGATCAATGACATTAATCGAATGTGCCAGTTTTATTACAAAAAAAAAAAAAAAAATGTAGCAATATTTAATGAGGTAAAACGGTACGAATTTTCAGAGGTCTTCTGTTATAGACCATTATTTTGTTCAGACTTCTGGAAATTTGTTTGTTGACGTGTCTGTGCTGATATGGCCGGATAGTAATTGATACCTATATATTCAAATGCATTGTCTGATCATTGCTGAATGGAGCCGTTTCTACTATAAATCGACCTATCTTCAAATCGTTAGACTAACATCGATAATACCGCTCGCTGCCCAAAAATCGCGTCCACTGTAGCCTCCAGCCGTTCACTCGATACAAAACCACATCGAGTTTCCCCTCTACTCACTAGCGAGTACATGACGCAAGCTTTCTCGCGCAAGCTTACGGGGGGCCACGGGTGTCTCCACCTGTCGTTAAGCTCTCCTATCAGTCTCGGGGAAGTGGTGGGGGTGGCACGGTCGCGAAAGAGCGTGCGTCTACGTCAGGCGAAGAGCTCCGAGCTTATTGGTCCCGGTCCATTGTTGCGTATTGATTGCTGCGGAGCAGTGGTATGGTCGTCCGGACACTCGGCCGTTCTCATCGCCGTTGTGGTCGTCGCCGTCGTCGTCGTTGGCACAGTCGAGCTGATCGCGAAACGCGGGCACACGCGCGCGGATAGAACCCCCATACATCCGGACGTTCTCCGTGCGGGTTATCCTCCTTTGACATCCGGTTTTATTATACGTGCGCTGCTTCATAACACGATCCACCAACTAAATATCTGTCTATCTATACATATATATACATATATACGTATATATTTATATATATATATCTATGTATATGTATATATATACATAAATATAACCAGCGTATATATTTCTTTCTCTCTCTATATATATTATATATATATATATATACACATAAATATTAAAACGTGATGTGTGTGCAAGTTGCAAGTCGCCGTCAGCACGCGTGCGTGCGTGCGTATGCGTGAGCGGAGAGTGCGGCGGGTTGTTTTCCGATTGTTTCGGGACCGGAAGCGACCTGCAGCATTGGCGGCGACACGGCCAGCTGCCGCAGAACGCGCGGTCCCCTGAGAAACGGGGTGTAGAGGGGGTCGGGGGAGGGGGAGGGGGGATTTGGAGAAAGAAGAAGAGGTGAAGAGAAAGAGAGAGAGAGAGAGAGAGGAAGAGAGAAGAACGAAGAGCAGGTAGGCAGCACAGGCCCGCAGGAGACTAGGATCTAGGGATCGAGGGAAGTGGGGGTTGGTGAGTGGATGAGCGAGCGAAAGTGAGAGAAGCTCGCGGGGAGGGGGGTGTCGTTCCGAGGAAAAAGTGGAGCGATAACGATTTAGAGATTGACCGGAGAAGGGTGACGGCGGGGGGTTGTGCGGAAGGGGCGCCTGGACCCGGTTACTATAGTGCGTGAAACAGTGAACGGAGATAGTCAAAGGGACGACGACGAAGAAGTACCCGTAGGTTAGATCGCCTCCTTTATCTCGTACCGTAACGTATCGTGCCCGTACCGTTACACCCGTTACATCGTCGTTATCGTTACCGTTACCGGGCCGGCCGACGACGAGAGAAGCTGCGATTTCCCCCCATTATAATTATGAAGCGGATAAAGTGCGCCGCACCGCTGTCCACCGTTTCTGATCGCCGCCGGTGAATGTGTGACCCGGGGGCAGCAGAGATCCGCCGCGATGTCGACGACCGAAGAGACGACCGAGCAGCCCCCGGTAGACGACTGCCTGAAGGAACGGAAATGGTGGTGCTTCCTGCTGTCGAGCATATTCACGTTTCTCGCCGGGCTGCTGATCGTGCTCCTCTGGCGCGCGTTCGCCTTCCTCTGCTGTCGCAAGGAGCCCGAGTTCGCACCAAATGACCCGAAGCAGAAGGAGCAGAAGACCAGCCGTCAGGGCAAGGAGTTCGAGGGGACTTTCATGACCGAGGCCAAGGACTGGGCCGGCGAACTTATCTCCGGACAGACCACCACTGGACGAATCCTGGTAAGTTTCGTGATATTCGTTTCTTAACACTGTACTACTCGCGACGACTGTCCCCGCGAGTCGGACGATCGTTCAATTTCCGGAGAGTCGAATTTCCGTGTACGGTGCGCGCCGGGTAATACGGTTTTTTGGAAGGTTATCGATGTTCCGAGACGTTTGAAGGACGCCTCAAGTCGGGCAGAAAATTCGTGCTGTTTTACCACGGAGACCTCGACTTTATCGAACCCTCCGAACTCATGAATTTTTTCGCTCGTAATCGTGAAAGCCATCACAATGTTTCTTGCCCGAAATTCTTCTACAGACTCTATCCGATATTTTCGATTTTGTACGGTTATTTTTTCCGCTTTTTTTCGTTACCTAAAGTCTCCGCGAATACGATGGTGTTTTTTTTAATAACATTGCAGCACTTATACGTATGCGAATTGCCTGAGAAAATAATTATACATTCTTCCAAACGGAACGGTGTCGTTTCGCATTGCATTGTAAACAGTTGAGCATGCATAAACGACGTCCTTTTTAAAGATTTATTCTGCTAGGTAGCGTCGTACCGATCATTTTCAACTTTAAGGATTTGTTTTGTTGTAACTACGAGGGGGTTAATGTTTCTTGTCTGAAACAGTTCTGTAAACTCTTCTGAATACTGCTGTATTAATTTTGTAGAAGCTAATACGCTCGATCGACAACAACATTCTTTTTGGCTATTATTATATACATTTCATGACTTTATTCAGTCTGTGACGAGGTTATGAAAGCAAAATGAAAATTATTAACGAATTGCACGTGATAACGTTATAACTTTATTAGATTTATTCTAGCTAATAAATTCTATCTGAATCTTTCATTGACGGTTTCCTTGTAAACAAATCTGCTCTGTCTTTTGGTGTAATTAAATTTCGTCTCGGATCGTCAGTTTTTACAATAAATTGCAAAATATTCGAGAGAATTCGTGCAAGGTATAGTCCCCGCGGTCTTTAAACATTATTTAAACATGTTTAAACGTTAATATATATGCCGTTGTATTCGAAAGAGTCTACAGTAACATTCGATGCAAGAAACATTCATATAACTTTCACGGGAAGAAAAAATATTTGAACATTCGATTTTTCTTTTCAAAGTATGGGAAATTTGAACGTTTACAAGCTTCATAAATGTTATATGAAAATATATCGGTGTATTCGAGCGAGTTTTCACAATGATGTTCTACGCAGGAAATATTCGCACAACTTTTACGGTTAATGCGGGCAAAATTTGTTAAACGAGACGCAAAATTGGTTTCGTGCAATGTCATTTTGCGGGAGCAAGGACGAGGGTGAAATTTCATTTGCTAACCAGGAAATTCTGTATAGTAATAACAGAAATATGATTTACGTTTGTTAGTATGCATATTGTTTTACGTTTTAAATGATTCTAAATTCGATATAAATGTACACGAATCCACGATTGTTGGCCAAGTGTCTCTTCGATCGTTTTCGGCGATTGAATAAACGTAAATGGATTTTTGGTATGCGGAAAATTGACGGGAAGGTTGAAACCCCATGCTTTCGATATAGATTGTACATAGGCAGTGTACCTTTCGAAGCGAGACACGCTGACCTAGTAAACTGTTGACGGTTCGTGTCATCGTTTTTTTCCTTTCTCGCGATTTATTATATTTACGCTTGTTTCGCAGCTACTTAATTTCCCCCCCCAACCATGAGGAATTTAGTAGCACGATTTTTTCAGTCGTTTGTGTATTTCAACGAAACCTTCGAGCCGATCTTTATTAGTTTCCGAGTTTATCGATTGAAGGACGTTTGAGGGACCGTTTTTTTTTTCTGCCGCTGAAATGAACTTTCAATAACGTGGGCTTCGTCGGGCGGGGTTATTAAATGTGATTGTATTCCGTTCGCATTCATCTGTAAATTTATTCATCGGCGATAAAAAATTATTTTGATGGTAATAAGAAGGTTGAAATAAACTCTCGATACCTGAAGCTAGCGGGCAATTAGGAAACGTATGGTGTGTGGATATTTATGTTTCTAAATTTATTGATTGACTGGTTTAATATGAAAAACAGTTGTTACGATCGTGAACGTTTCGATAAACAAAGCTCTAGCTATAACCGTCCGTTGGTTATAAGTTTATTAGTTCGGAAATTTATGGGTTGACGTAACGATTCTGATAAACAATTATTTTGTCCGTAGTAAAAAGAAATTTGGATAAGCTGTCGGGCAGTTATAAAACACATGTGGCGACATTATGTTTTTATTAGTTTTTGTACGTTCATCGATTAACTGAACGATTTATGTGTTGAGCGATAAACAAGCATTTTGTTCCGCAACGGTGACGCTGATTTAAATGTTCGATAACCGAAGGTAACGATCAATTTTCGATTAGTAAATAAACGTTTGGTCCGGGGTAAATAATTATTGTAACAGCAATGGGAAGGACGGCCTACGTTTTTGATAACTGATGCTCAAAGACAGTTACAAAATATTCTCTTTTTGTATGCCGAGCCGGTAGAACTGCCCGAGACAAGATCGACAAGAGGATTTCAATTATTTGTTTTGCTCGGCTCGTTAATGAATAAACTGAAGCTTCATGGCGTGCGATATTTTCCGCGACGTCCTGACGCTCATTTATTATTAGACTGCGGGTTTTATGCGTGTACAACGTGTTTGACCGTACAAGACGCAATAAAGCGGGGACTTTAAGAATATTTCATAAGGGTGGAGGAATTTAAAAAAGGAAATTATTCTCTCCTGCGGTGCTCGAATATTCGAAATTCTCCTGTTCGACGAGTGGTTTCCTCAGGGGCAATAAATTGTCTCGAAACGATCCATTGTTGAGATCGGTGAACCGTAGAAATTTTATCGCACAAACCACATCGGATTCTCGAACGTTTCTGAAGTTGCCATTTTTTTTTTCGCGTTGCTAAGTCCTGGATCCGTTCAGTATAGTACAACGTATGATGCAGTTAGTGAAATTCGGTGAACTCCACTTGAGTTACAACTCTTTGGATTCAGAACATTCTGCGATTTTATGTCTCTGTAAGAGAATTACGTGAAACGCGAATCAGGAAACGTTTAGTGAATAAAGTACAGTTGAGTAAATTCAAGTAAGTTAGAATAAACGGAATTATACTCAGGTTAAATTCAGTATACTCAAGTGTACTCAAGTACACTCAAATATGCTTAATTACAGGCTATTATACTCAAGCATACTCAAGTATGTTCAAGTATCTTCAAGCATACTCAAGTATGTTCAAGTATCTTCAAGCATACTTAAGTATACTCAATTACAGGCCATTATGCTCAAGTATACTCAAGTATATTCAAGTATACTCATGTATATTCAAGTAAACTCGAGTATACTGAGTTGAAGGCCATTATACTCAAGTATACTCAAGCAGACTCAATTACAGGCCATTATACTCAAGTATATTCAAGTAAACTCATGTATATTCAAGTAAACTCGGGTATATTCAAGTAAACTCATGTATATTCAAGTAAACTCGAGTAAATTCAAGTAAACTCGTGTAAATTCAAGTTAATGTAAATAAATTCAAATGTATCGAGTAATCTCGAACAACAAAAATGAATCTATAAGCAAATCAAGTATGCTCAAGTAAATTCAAGTCAATTCAAGTCAATTCGAGTATATTCAAGTAAACTCGTGTAAATTCAAGTTAATGTAAATAAATTCAAATGTATCGAATAATCTCGAACAACACAAATGAATCTATAAGCAAATCAAGTATGATCAAGTAAATTCAAGTAAATTCAAGTCAATTCAATTAAATTTATGGAAATTCAAGTAAATTCAATTGAATTCATGGAAAACAAAGTAAATCCAAGTATATTCATGTATATTCTTGTATATTCAAGCTTATTCAAGTGTATTTAATTGTATTCAAGTGTATTCAAGTAAATTCGAGTATATTCAAGTAAATTCGAGTATATTCAGGTAAATTCGAGTATATTCAGGTAAATTCGAGTAAACGTGAATAAGCTCACGTGAAGCGAGCAAACACGACCAAAATGTAAAACAGGTGCTCACGAATAAATCGAATAAAGTTAAATGAAATAACTTTGCGTATACCAGCAAATCGTATAAACTTTAGGAAATTAAGCAGTCGGAACAAAATCAAGTAACCCGGCCTGAATCGGCTATATATCTCAGTTCCACCGAACCAAACATAAAACTTGCACTGAACCTCGTTAAGCCCGGTGGTTTTCAAATATTCCAAGATGGACGCCCATTAAAACGTCCCCGAAATCCGCCATCTAGTACTTACTTCGTTCCGTGGAACCCTCACCGCGCGCCATTTTCCCCGAAAACAAGTGATCCTCCAGAGAGAGAGAGAGAGAGAGAGAGGGTGAGAGAGAGGGAGAGTGACGAGATACGGCGCGGGGCGGTAAGTTAGCATTACTGACTTGCGGTAACATAGTTGTCGGCTCGATCGAGTTACAGGACGCTCTCGCGAGCACGTTCCGGATGCGTGGAAAGGTGAAAATGATTAGAGGTCTTAAGCGCGCGCGGGGACGAACGAGTTGCCACGAGTAGTATCCTATACAGCTGTGCAGCCGGTGACCCAGTTTTCGTTCGTGGAACCAGACACGGCGTCGGCTGAAGTAGGGGGTGGTTTCTACGCAGTGCGTGTTCCTATGGGGCGTGTGCCTCTAGTTCCCTTCCATGAAGGTCAACGGAGCCAGCATTTCACCATTTCTTTCTCCGCTTTGTCCCTTAACCCCTTGGTCTACGAGGTCGAGCCAGACTCGTGTCAGATTTCGACCGAACAATGTCATTAACCCATTTGCATCATAAGGAAAAGAAGGCCTTTATCGCCAAACTCTTTTTTTTATTATTATATTTAAGTACAAAAATGACTACAAGTGAAAGAACTACATATTTCAGCATTATAAGAGAAAATCAGAATTACTACTTTCATCTTCAACACCCTCCATTTCTATTATTTAGCTAACGAATAACGATAGTGACCAACCAAATTGAAAATGGGTTAATTTTCTTCGAAACGAAATAAAATTCTATTCTCTCATCCATTGGAGAATATACAGGCATACAATAAACACTAATTTCTGTCTTTTTCTAAGAAACGATCAATGTTAGATTTGCTCCATTTTATTAGGCTTGCATGTCCACTTAAAACAATAAGAACTATCTCATGAAAATCGAGTGTCCCGTCAAACTGTCTAACCCCGATCGATGTTGAGACGGTTTATGGCAAGTTTTGACCTCGCGGGTTATAGCGCGGATCAACTTCGAGACTTACAGTATCATTACAGTCGCCGACCGCATAACGTGCACACCGTGCTCGGTCGTTCTGCGTCATTTTTCTGCCTGCAGTTAATTTCTATAGTTCGCTCCAATTCGATGGGAGATACATGCGCGAGCAAGTGTGTTTCTGGGTTAAACGATGCCAGGGAATTCGTATAAATTAGATATACGAGCCTCCTTCTCTCGTAGTATTCCACCACCAACTTCCTCGTCGTCTTTTCGAAACTTTTCCTTACGATCGTTAGCGGTTTACTCGCGAGTTCCCGTGATTCCCTGCGATAACTCATGCCGAAGCGAATCATCGGTCGATTCCGCGTTCAAAAATGCGCAAAAAATGTGGAACACAATTTTTTCGTACGAGCCTCCGTTTTCGAGAAAATCGAGCTCAAAAGAGAGAGTATCCTACACCTTCGTGACCAACTCTTTTTCACTCGATTTTCTGGAAAACCTTGTGTGAGAAAATTATTTTATACATTTTTTGTAGAGCTTTCCTCGAGAAATTAGCTTCTCGCAATAAAAGTTAATTTTTAGTAGCTTTAGAGGCGATGGGAAGGAATTTAATTACACGTGTACAGATTTTTGGATAATTTTCTGGGAGAATAATTTTGAGTTGTAATGAAAGTTAATTTTTAGTAGCTTTAGAGGCGATGGGAAGGAATTTAATTACACGTGTACAGATTTTTGGATAATTTTCTGGGAGAATAATTTTGAGTTGTAATGAAAGTTAATTTTTAGTAGCTTTAGAGGCGATGGGAAGGAATTTAATTACACGTGTACAGATTTTTGGATAATTTTCTGGGAGAATAATTTTGAGTTGTGCAAGAAAATTGGGCGATTTAGACGGTGATTTATTGTTTTTAGCAGTATTGTTGTACTCTATTTGTGTCTTTCGATAAATTCTTTGGCAAGATGAAAAATAGGTTGATAGAAACGGGAGCACGTAGCCTTCTTTGTCGAAATAATGACCAAGTAGCTAAGCATTTATATAATGCTACGTGTCTTCTAAAGAACGGGTTAGGTTTCTCTTTAATCTAATCCGACTGCGATTTCCCGATAGCAACTACTGTGAACAAGCTACTATGTCGTTCCCTGAAGTAGGTGACGTGTGTCTTGCACCGCTGCGAGTCTTATCGAGCAGGAGAGGAAACCTTTGGCTAGTATTTTCCTCGATCCGCTGCTCTTCTCCAGCTTTATTCAGAAAATATTAGACGATTTTGCAAAATTGAATCTTGATTTCTTAACACATTGATCGACGCACGTTTTGTACAAGAAAATACCAAAGGCGACCCAAAGTCACTCAGATTTTCAGAGATTTCTCAAGAGGAATAATTCTTTTATTTTTTAAAAATCCATCTTCATTCTTTCATAAAGATATTCGAATTACAAAATGGTCTAGTGACTTTTGGGCCACTCTGTATTAAGACATTTCTGATCAAAAAGTATTTATTGGGGAAATATTTCAATTTAACTGACTGGTAAATTTATTTCAATTAAAGAACAATCTACTACTAGTTGATTGAAGATTTTCAAGCTGCATCGACTAAAGTAGCACTATATGGTCGGAAGTATATGATTCTATGGAAAAGAACACACTTGACCTTCGTGTGACCTCTAAATGAAAACTTACGGAAAAACGATTTTCATAAAATAATTCGATGTTCCTTTGGAACCATACAATTTTTTTCTAAAGCATTTTCTGATATCACGAACAGCTTAGTAGATATTTGAAAGAGTTAATCCAAAGGAACCTGCTTCCACGTGTCAATAATTTCCTTAAAAAGCGAAATAAATTTTTATTTTATTCCTGTCGATGTGTAACTGTTGTTTAATAGATAGTCGTACGGTAGATATCAATTTTCTTCTGTCAGGAAATTATAAACGACGAGGAGAAGTTCTAATCGCTGCAGCCGTGAAAATAAATCGTGGTGCAGGTGGTTGAAATTGGTTCGAAGCGAAAATTGTATAATTCATTCGGCGAAATGGAGAAGAGTGACTGTAGTTAGGTTAGTTTTGTTTCTGGTAATTTTTCCGTTTGCGATAGTACCCTCCGGGGTGGTATGGAGTGGAAATAATAAAGAAAGAGGACGAGGGTAGGAAAACGGGTAGTATAAACGTAGCTCATTCGCATCGAGCAGTGCACCGACAATGAGCGTTGGTCCGCGTGGTCCTCGGTGAAAACTAGGTTACAAGTGTTGTATGTCATATCCGTCGTATCACGAAACTGGCTTTCCATATCCTTTTTGTTATCCATGCGCATTGGCCTTTAAGAATCCGACTAACGGCTAGAAAACGCTCTGTTGTATTACGAACTGCGATCATGACAAAAATATTCTATCGTCTGCGGATTCGATGCGTTTGTAACAAAAATGGGTGACCGTAATTTAAGAAATTGGAGAGCATCGACGTTATCACTTCGAATCCACTAAAATGTGGGCAATTTTTATTTTGCAGTCAAGATCTCCGCAGTCTACAATGATAACCGAAATATTTTAAGGTGCTCGAGTTACGAGGTAGACCGATGCAAAACAATTATTTGAAATAATTATTTGAACGAAAAAATTCACCGTCTGGTTACCTCGATTCCGGTTTTATAGCGACCGATCGGAATTCAGAGCGACAGTTTGCCGATTGTTCGCTTTTACAGCGTTTTCTTGCCAACGCGAGACGAATGGACGCCGCCGCCGCGACGCCATTGGCATTCCGCCTACTTTGTTACGCGGCGTTTTATCCGTTTACACGGAGCGGATTTTTGTATGGTGAACGTGTGTCACGTACGCCGGTTCGAGCTCATTTGATTCGTGTTCCGCGTTCATACAAACGGAGCAGATACAAACGCGTCAATCAGAAGTCGCAGACCGGCTGGAATCCTTTCATACGGCCGCCGGAATTAGAGAACGAATCAGAATCGTATTCTCGCAGCCGTTACCAGGAGAAATGTTATCCTTCACCAAGACTGAAAAAGATGAATAGTTTCCTTCGAGGCTTCAGAGTGCACTACCGTTTCACCTTGCGATTCCATTGGGAAAATTACTAAAGCATTCATAGCGAAAAATTACTAGTTCAGGACATGTACTCGACTCTCTCATAACACGAGTATGAAAACACGGTTTCGATATAACAGGGTAGTTTGAAAACACGGTTTCGATATAACACGAGTCTGAAAACACGGTTTCGATATAACAGGGTAGTCTGAAAACACAGTCTTGATATAACACAGTAGTCTGAAAACACAGTTTCGATATAACACGAGTCTGAAAACACGGTTTCTATACAACACGAGTCTGAAAACACGGTTTCTATACAACACGAGTCTGAAAACACGGTTTCGATATAACAGGGTAGTTTGAAAACACAGTTTTGATATAACACAGTAGTCTGAAAACACAGTTTCGATATAACAGGGCAGTCTGAAAACACAGTTTTGATATAACAGGGCAGTCTGAAAACACGGTTTCTATACAACACGAGTCTGAAAGCACGGTTTCTATGCAACAAGAGTCTGAAAACACGGTTTCGATATAACAGGGTAGTTTGAAAACACAGTTTTGATATAACACAGTAGTCTGAAAACACAGTTTCGATATAACACGAGTCTGAAGACACGGTTTCTATACAACACGAGTCTGAAAACACGGTTTCTATACAACACGAGTCTGAAAACACGGTTTCTATACAACACGAGTCTGAAAACACGGTTTCTATACAACACGAGTCTGAAAACACGGTTTCGATATAACAGGGTAGTTTAAAAACACAGTTTTGATATAACACAGTAGTCTGAAAACACAGTTTCGATATAACACGAGTCTGAAGACACGGTTTCTATACAACAGGAGTCTGAAAACACGGTTTCGATATAACACAGTAGTCTGAAAACACAGTTTCGATATAACACGAGTCTGAAAACACAGTTTCGATACAACACGAGTCTGAAAACACGGTTTCTATACAACACGAGTCTGAAAACACGGTTTCTATACAACACGAGTCTGAAAGCACGGTTTCTATACAACACGAGTCTGAAAACACAGTCCTGACGCATCACACTAGTAATAAATCAGGTGTGTAATTGTATCATTTTTGTGGCGGAGTATAGTAGCATCGGTCCCCAAAACCACGAGCTCTACTACTATGCCACCTCATTCGGGCCGTAGAGGAGCAATACGTTGATCTATACTACTGTCCGAACGATAACATTACTGGCATAAGAGACTGTACATATTTCCCAAAGCGTTCCAAGCGAGCTTAGACGTCAATGCTCTTAAACAATAAATTGTCCAGACTTGCCGTAAGGTATTTTATTTGGTTCTACCTGCCCTAGTTTCTCACGATTATTGAAATTAAAGTTCGTTTTCGTAACGGATTCGATCTTTGCGTTAAACTGCCCAATGAAACTTTTCACAGAACGTTGGATTTAAAATTAGATTTGAATTCGATTCCAATCTATCGGCGTGTATATTTACTTGATTACATACGTTTATATGTCTCTTTCGTGTTATTTCAATTTAACAAAATGTCGGTGTAGAGTAGGAAAGGGTGCAAGTTGAATAGTGAGTGGTTCCTTTCTTTTCCCCAGGGCAAAGATAACACATGGCTATAATCCCAATTGGAAGTTGATATAAACAATAGTTGCAACAATTACATATTCGGTGAGTAATTTCCGTTATTCTTCCAATACTGTCATACGATTTCTTTGAAAAGATAGATGATCGGTTAGTCGGTTATTGACGTCAGGATATCCTTTACCAATTTCGAAAATGTTACTATTAAAATCTGGGCTATGCAGGAGGTCTCAGAACGGGCGTTGCAAACGGGTATGAGATTCTATTTGCAAAAATAAGTGAAAAAAAAACGTATAACATTTCCTTTTGGTTACAAAGTTAAAACGTTACAGTAAAATTCAAAAAGAAAGAATGATACAATTTCTATGCTTTTATTGAAATAATGGGCTTTCAGATTTTGTTGTAATGGGTTGTCGAATTATTTTTGTAACTGTGATTACTTTTATTAATTATGGCCGTATTTATAAAAGATCGTAGGAAATCTCCTTTCGTTTGCCAGAACAATTGTGCAAAAATTGATTTTCGGTAGATGCAAACTGTTTTGGAATTTTGAGGAAGTTTCCGTCAAATATTTAACGACCCGTCGAAAGTTGTAACATTGTTAAGCAAAGTTTACGTGTACAGCAACGTATGCACGAGTTCCAATCAAGGAAGAGGCTAGTTTGTTTAAACTTCCATGATAAACATCCACGCGGTTGCACGTAATTCGTTGTTAAACTGCGGATGTAATAAAAAAATGTTGCCACGGTTCTTGCAGATCTAGCAATTCTTGAGATGAATTCATGTTGAGGTGACCAGATCAGTTTCAACTGTAATATTCACAAGGCTAGATCAATGTACAGATGATCTAACGTTAACCTTTTAACTGGGGATGACGAGTTAACTTGTCATTGGAGTTTAGTGTCACCTTTCAGAAGTCATGGTTGGGTTGATTTTATTGGAAGTAAGATAACAATCAGTCAATCAATCAATCCTTTTTCATTCAATCGTTATAAATCCTTTTCTACACTTCCTTAACCTAACTTAACCTAATTTACATCTACCTTTACAAATAAAATATAAAATATAAAAGAATTATTTTTTTTTCATTATTGAAAATTAATTTTTTATTTCAAATACACGACTCGTTAAAGTAAATCAGGTGGTCAAGAATTTTACTTGATCGGGCTAGTAGCAAAATTTTAATTAATAGGAGGCAATTGAAAATTTTGTCTTGATATCTGAATTAGGGATGCAGAAGTATGCACTGGACGTTTCCAGAGCACGCTCGAAGCGAGTACACGATTCCCACGAGCGTTTTGCTGGATATAGCTTTAATAGCTCGGCTGGGGCTAATAACAGTTTAAGTAATCAGCAATGCACTGATCGACGAAGTTCAGGCTGGTCATTAGCGTTCACTGGTTCACGATCTCGCTTCTGAACAAAAGGGACGTTGCAGATCCCTTGCAGATACCCTGCAGATTCCCAGCAGATCTCCTGCAGATTCCCAGCAGATCTCCTGCAAATTCCTAGCAGATCCTTCGCAGATCCCTTGCAGATCCCTTGCAGATCCCTTGCAGATTCCCAGCAGATCTCCTGCAGATTCCCAGCAGATCCTTCGCAGATCCCTTGCAGATCCCTTGCAGATCCCTTGCAGATTCCCAGCAGATCTCCTGCAGATTCCCAGCAGATCCTTCGCAGATCCCTTGCAGATCCCTTGCAGATCCCTAGCAGATCCCTAGCAGATCCCCTGCAGATTCTTTGCAGATCCCTTGCAGATCCCTTGCAGATCCCCTGCAGATTCTTTGCAGATGTCTGAAGTAATTTTGAACCTTGTTCTGTAACTTCGCGTTCGTTACACTGTAGTATATTTAATTTTGATCCAAATCTAAAAAATAAAACTGGAAGGTTTGGAGGGCTATATCGTTTAAACAAATTCGAAGCTGGCGAAGTGATGACATAAACTCCCCCTAATTTCACTTGTGCTTCGCTAATGCACATTTCATTTGAAACAAAATGGCTGATGTAAATGTGAAAATTTACAATGCTCTGTCAAACGAATGTAAAAGTAATCAAAAGCGGAATATTTCGAGATATTGTCTGAACAAATTCGAAATCAGTAGACTCGAGCCCCTCTTAATTTCTGGTAAACTACGTTATAGCACTCGCAATTTTCCTGCTGCGTCTCGCTAAATCGATGGCTTCGTTATGAAACCGGACGTTTCATATGCAACCTAATAAATATATGCTTGCTGCATTCAATATGGCGGCTGAAACGTAATTTTGGGAGTGTGCATCTAACTTAAGCGACTTAATCCGTTTCGATTGCGTTCTACTGAATTGCTGACAGGCCGAATCTGATGCATTCACTGTCTTCGTTGAATGGTTATTTGCATGTGGCATAATCTCTGTGTCGTTAATGGCGGAAATATATTCTTAGAACAACTGTTATGAGAATAATTAATTTTCTTCCATCAACGGACCTTCATTTTTATGAATATTTCCTTTTTTTTCGCTCATAAAAGTTCATTCATAAAATGCAGAATAATGGAAAATCGTATTTTATTTATTAGAGATCGTGTATATCGTTTTTCTCATATTATTGTATAGTTTATGAAACTCGGTAGAATGAAAAATTAAAACACAATTTTTAGTGGGAAAATGGAAAAAGATATCAGCCTAATTTCGTCGCGATATTCGATACACCCAGTATAGCCTATCTTTTGTATAATCAATAACTCTAGCCCAGATCTAACCTAGATACGATCACCACACTTCTTTCCATACTTCCACAGTTTACTAGACTCACTATAGTCATATTACACGTTAAAGGCCTGCAGTGTCTTTCTACCTCTTAATTAGCTAGTTTACTTGTGATATAGAGGGTGTACCACTTATCTCAGGCATTTCAATGTTTCTTCTTAGTTATTTTTAATTCTACAGAAAAATCCCTGAGGATAACATAATTTCTTCTGACAATTATGCTCAGTATTTCGTTGCAAATAATTTATTATTCTAACATTATACCTCGTATATTATAACTAGACATCGGATGTTTATGCAATTTCCAATTTTTATAGAAACATTTTAAGAAAGTGGAATGAAATAAAATTTTATTTTTAATGGGGACAGCCTTTTTGTAGATGCAAAGCAAATAAAAATCGTGTTAAATTCTCTCGAATTTTATATTATAGCATTTTTTTAACATTTCCATATGCCATAAATGCATAAAGATCCGATGTCTAATTATAACTATAATGTAACATTAAAATAATTTTAAAGCAATTTAACACAAGGCAAAACGATTGCAAAGATGCATCCGTGAGGAATTATTCAACAAATTTCTTTGGGTATATGTTAGAAAAATGTGGCTACAAATTCGGATAGATTTTTGTTAGTTTTATAAAGTAATGTGAAACAGTCTTCCAAAATGTTGTAATGCTCTCCGTAAACCTAGCGTTAAAAATAATTCTGAAGAATTCAGGTTACTTTTAATTATGATAAAATGCGTTGTTATTCGAATTTCATTTCAAGTAGAGAAGTTGGAATTCCAACTTGAAGAATTTTTTGCGTTCTAACGAACGCTATGCGCTAGATGCGCCAAATGAAACTGCGTCGTGTAAAACGTAAACGAGTCGGAATTTTCCTTACGCGCGACTCGCAGCCTCCATCGCTTAACATTTTTTTCATCACGCGATCAATTAAATCAGCAGCGCGCGCCTAACGCCGAGACCTCGGAAATCATGGAAGTGAGATCATGCACTATCGACCGGGCAAATGATGCGTTATGTTAAACGCGAGCCAACTGCTGTTTTATTCTCATTTAAGAAATACGAGACGAGTTCTCAGACTTTCGTAATGCTCCGTCGACGCCTCGGTTGCCGGTGACGCCATGTTGCGTCATGCGCGAGTTGCGCAATTTTCCGCAAATTCTCATTTTTCTGGCATCTAGGTGGCCTTGGAACCAATTCAATTAGGCTAAAAAGTGTGAAATAGTTTTCCCAAATATCCGACGATTTTTTAAGGAAAGAAGAAACGAGCACGCGACTAACAGAGGAATATTTTCAATATGATAGAGATCTTAAAAAATATTCCACAATTTTTTTTTTATTTGTCTAAGTTCACTATTCAAATTTTTATGGAGATTTTTATGGAGTTTAATTGAAACGAAAACGAAAATTTTGTCATTATTATGAAAATCTTTGCTCCGTCAGGGGTGGAACCATGATCAGACGATATTTAGTAATGGCAGGCGCCGTTATTGGTAACGCAAACTGTCAACCGGTCCGTCACGTCGCCTCAGAAAGTTGCCGCGAAATCTGCTGAGTCTTCGAAGATGAATCTTAACCGGTGAACGCCTGGAAACTGTTTACTAGACGAATTTAGATTCTCGGTCGTTTCCGTGTCATTAAGAAATCAGTTTAGAAACCCTCCTCAAAAGATACGACTCACAAGGCCGATTACAAGGAAATTCCCGTATGACGTGGTTGAAAAATATTTTATTCAAAAATATTGTTCGTCATTCAACTTACGTTCAATACGATTAACTTTGACATTTTTCATAAAGATCCACAGATCAGTAATGATCGAATCAATGATTTTAAAAATGGTGACAGACCGATCTTTATGCAAAATAAAAAGTCTCTGAGTCAGCTTTAAGATAAAAATATATATTTCTTTGTTAAAGTTTACACAAAGTATTACCGGAACGCAGCACAGCTCGTGCTGAATTGTAATTACGATTATAATATTATCGTAGATTGCAATCCACCATGCACCTTTATGCATTTATTGCACTCGCAAACAAACGTTGACAGAACTTGAATTTCATATTTACTGCATTTCACAGCGAAAGAAACTTTTCCCCTATTCTGATGTTTATAAAACAATTAATGGAAATGTTTGCACAAACGTTCACGGTCTGGTAATCGTGCAGTTTATAAATAGGTACTCCTTTCACAAATGATGTGTGAAAAACAGTTTTATTCTGAAGGAAGGCACGACGCACGCTCATCGATTCCTTTCATTAATATTATAATTAATATTGCAAAATTGATTCGCTATTGATTTATTTTATCTGTGTATTCATAGACGCGTGATCCAATCTATTTCCTTCGCATCGGCAACTTTTATTCACCTCGTAAATAAAACTACTGTACCGCCGATATCTGTGCATTCACAACCGACGAAAGACTTCGGAAAGACACTAAAATATAAAAATCAATGGAAGCCAGCACGGTTTTAGGTCGAGTTCGATGCACGAAAATATCACTGCGCGAAATCGAATTCTGCAGAATCTCTGCCTCCCCAAAATCGATCTACGAAACCGGGAATTTGTTCGATTATCTGCAGTCTAGAAGTCGGGGGGGACCGTTAAAAAATTCTAAAAAACAGAAAATTCTATCAAATCCAGTGCAGCGCCGCTTAATTTTCAATCGACCGGTATCGCGAATCGAGAAGGCAAAAGTTTGCTAACAATTGTCTCGCGGGTCTTCGCTTATGCTTCCGTTTGCACGCGTTATTTCACCGAAGCCAGAATAGGCCGAACAACCGTGTCGCCGGCTAAACGTTTCCTCATTCCAAAACCGAAGTGGAAACGTCAAGAATGTTTTCGATCGGCCGCGCGTGCTCGCGTGTCGCGAAGTTGCAAACGGCACGGACGCGCGAACATTCGCAGCCCGACAACAACAAATTCGCCCGGAAGATCTTTGCGAGCTGTGTCGCCGCGAAAAGCCGTCGCTCCATTATCCGAACGCAGCACAAGTCAGATGTGGAAATACAGAAAATTGGAACAAATACTGGCTGGAACACGAGGCATGAGGATGCGACCTGTGTGGGGACAGGTATGGCAATCTGGAGCATCTAACAAGAGAGTGCAGGGAAATGGAGGGGAAGATCAGGATGGAAGACATAGTGAGTGGGAGGAGAGATGCAAATGTCGAAGCGTGGCTGCAAAAGTTGAGGAAAAAAAGAGAGAAAAGAGCAGAAATTTAAAAGCATAATGAAGCATAAACCAAAGATAATAGAGAAAAGGTGCAATAATCAGGAGGAGAATAGGAAAAGGCTGAATATAAATAGTGTAGTCAGAGTAGGGAGCGGGAGAGAGAGAGAGAGTGAGTGGTTAAGATAGTTATTTGTAAGTATAGGTTATTGTAAACCGAGTTCGATTCTTGGCCGTAAGGCTGAATAAAGCAATATATTATTATTATTATTATCCGAGCGCTCGTCTCCCCCGGTCAGTTCCGATACCAGAGGTTGCACCGTGCAACGAACGCGAGGTTATCGGACAAAGCTGAAGCTCGAAGCTCGGCACAGACGAAGACGAACGAGAGAAAGAGATCCACGGCATCGTCGGGGATCAACGAAACTGTAAAACGCTGCACAGTGAACCGAAATGCCTGTTTTTTGGACAAAATTCAATAACTTTTGTTCTGTTTATGATAGAGATATGAAACAAAGTGGGTTTTTTTATTTATATTGAAAGCAATCTCAATATGATATTATTATAAATATAGTCACTTATTTAAACATTGAAAAACGATATTTATAAACAAAATTTGTTTTTATTGCTGGTTTTCAGTAGATGAATTCTTAGTTCATTTCTTCCGAAACTGAAACTTTGTTTTAAACTATTATAACATTCGTCTCCTCGACACAAATAAGAGTTGTACTAATTCGTTGTTTGCACGGATGTACTATTTGATCTTCCTGACCGGTTCTTGCTGCATATTTTGTTAAGTAACTCTGAGATTTGCAGGTAGTTGCAGCTAAAACGTATACAATTCAAAGTATACTATCTTACCAATACAACGCAATCAAAATCTCAGCGGAACTTTGCGGAACTTTTTTTTTATCCTCTTCCAAAGATTAGGAAAACCAATGAAACTGAATGGTTTCATTTCAGGTTAATTATTATATTGCATATATGTATTACACAATTTTTGACGATAAACTACAATTAGCCAACCCTTAGCCGTCATTTTCTGAAAAGATTATTTCTTATAATCGTCTTTGGATCATAATATAACGTGAACAAGTTACGCTATGAACCGAGTACTATTTGATCTTCGTAAAATTCGCTTACAAAATCGCTTGTAACTAATTTCCTACTAAACTTTTTGAATTTTTTTTTTCAAAAAATGATTTATTTGGACATTTTGACATAGTATGAACATAGTTTTAAATCGATATGAAGCAGTGACTTTTTCTATTTTTGTCCATGGTTCGGTACACTGTGCGCCGGTCCGGGGTGACTCGACGAAACTGTGAAATTGTTTCGGCGGTATTTATCGCCGCGTACTCGACCGGTCTACCATAATTGAAACGCTTATGCGCTTATTTCGACGCTGTATAATCAACCGGGCCGTTTAACACAACGCGCGGTAGAATTATTGGAAATTTAAAGTGCTGCTATCTGGAACAGAGCCAACCACTGAAATCGATCGATAGCTAAAATACACAAGCCATGCTCCTTTATTTATTTATGCTACTTGTGCTATACGTTTTCAGGAGAGGTTGTACGCTCGAGGAGCACCGTTACCTATATCTGTGTACGTGTACGCGCCCGCGCGTACATATATATATATATATATATATATATATATATATATATATATATATATATACGCTGGTGTGTATGTGTGTCTTCCTTCCTGTGTGGTGACTACGTATTAACGTGTGGGCGCGCATGTGCTCACTCGATACATTGACACATGCGCCGTATTTTTGCTCGTTCGACAAACGAACCGAAAACGGCAACACTCGAACGAGACAAAACATTTTTCATGCCCGACATGAAATGCTTGCTGTTTCTTTGATTTCGAGTCACGTACTCGCAATTCGTGAAATAAACGCGCACAGACATATACATATATATAGAGAGAGAAATATAGTCATGTAACTGTGAATTCGCCAGTGAAACCCAGCGGTTGCACCGACGGTTTCGGGTCGCCATTTTTTAATGGGACTCGAGCTTTCACCTGTACTCGATTCGTCATTAAAATCTGCAGTTTAATTATTTTTTCTGTTGCCGTGGCTTTTATTGAAAGTTTTGCTGGTTTGTGTGTGTCTGTGCGTGTTTGTTCATGCTCGGCTGGGTTGTTTTTCAGCTCGAAAAGACGAATCGCTTCGTGCAACAAATACTTTTGATCGTACGGTTCGGTGAATGTGAAATTGTTAAATTCTTCAATTTATACAATGAGATTCAATTTCTCAGAAATTAGGGGTGATCTAAAAATCTTTTTAAAGGCACTTTTTATTTATCGAACTACCACATGTCGTAACTGAGATAGAACGTTTATATTTTGCATAAAAATCTGCGGTCTAAGTGGTGTGGTTTCCTGATTTGTAATCGATAGAGAGTGCGGATCTTTATCTCCACTTACAAAAGAAAAACCGTTACAGTCTTTTCTCGATATAAGTCGCAAATACCTGGCTGATAAAAGTCGCAGAACTATCCCCACTACCAAAGCTCGCGAGTGCTCGAACGCCGAGGAGTGTAAACGTAACACGGGTCGAGTTCGGCGTGGATCAAAGAGTAGTATCTCCTGGAGGATATATGTCGCAGGCAAGACCCGTGTTGTTGACATACATCGAGAAAACACTGTATTGCCGTGTTGTAGTCCTCTTTATACTTTCTTCCTTTGATATATTCTAAAAAAGCGGAGATGAACATGTACTGGAACACCCTGTACTTATCGAACGATTAACCCGTTACACACTACTATTTATTTTGTGATTATAATGATTAGAAACTTTTCATCGTTCAGAATTTCATGGGGAAAAAAAGATAGTTTATATTTATTGTATGCCTATGTTTTCTCCAAAGGGTATATGTGCCCATAATTATGAAAGTGGTCTGTCATAAAAAAAAAAAATTACATTGAATAAATTTAGTTTAAAATCATGTCGTGTGAAATAAGTGATAAATTCAATTTTTTTTTTAAATTTTGACTTAGACCACTTTCATAATTATGGGCACATATATCAACTACAAGAAAATAGAATTTTATTTCGGTTTATGGGTATTGAATAACGTTCACATTTATTAGACTCTATTCGGAATCTTCATCACGAGTCTGGCTCGTTATTGTAGGGCAAGGGGTTAATAAAATGGATGCGTGGTGCAGTGAATTATTAAAACGTGATGCCGTAATTGCACTCTGCGACCGGTCGAATTAATTCAACGTGCCGAAAATAGCCGAGGCTGGTGTCAATGTCAGTCTGCTAGTGCCAAACTGAGGGAAATACTTAAGAAGAAGAGAGCCAATCATGAGATCGTGTTTGTGTTCCCGATTAAATAGGATTCTGAAGCGGCGATAGTTTATCAGGAGTTTTACAAAAAAATTCCTCGGTTTTCCATAGAGACGCGACGAGCATCTCTCTCTCTCTCTCTCTCTCTCTCTCTCTCTTTCTCTCTCTCTCTCGGCTGGCGACCATTAACGTGAATCCTAATAAACTACAGTTGCCAAGACACGCCCACTGCCTTCAATTGCATTGAATGCAGGGACCTCTCCCGTGACGAGTGAAACGTGTATATAATCGCGCACAAATAGGCATGTATTATGTACACGCCGGTTTTGTCTCGGCAACACCATTATGATGGCGTTTCCATTTGCGACGTTCTCGAGAGCGCGACTACCCTAACGCCGCGCCCCGCCTGCCTAACGTTGTGTCGTGTCGAGTCGTGTCGTGTCGAGTCGTGTCGTGTCGAGTCGTGTCGTGTCGTCGGTGTGGTGCCTGCTTTTGGAAAAAGCCCAGCCGTGTCTCCGCGTAAAAATAGAACCTTTGATACGCTTACAAGCTGATTTTCATGAAACCCCTCTCGCTTGCGAAAATATTCGAGACGTGTTTCTTTTCTCCGCGACCCACATTTCAGAAACTACCCTCGGCGGCGGCGGCTGCAGGGGTGACAGAGCCGGCAGGCAGGCTCTTTACCGAAACGGCATATTCGCACAATCCAAACTTTTCGTTCCAGATAGTGGCACTTTAAATTTTCGATAATTCTACCGCGCGCGTTGCCTTGCATTGAACGGCCCCGGTTGATTACACAGCGTCGAAATAACCGCACAAGCGTTTCAATTATGGTTTCAACGCTCTCGAATGAGTCAGCTGTGCATTACGCGATTCACTAAGTAACGCTTTCTTCGAAGACGAGCCTAACTTTTGGAAAATCGCAACTTTAAACACACACGAAATGCATTTTTCCAAGAAAACGGTAACGAATCGTTAATTACCTGTGATTAAAAGGCAATTGAGACAGGCCACCTTATCAACTCGGTTGCTATTGGGTGATCAAAAAAATAATTACAGTCGAAGTTTCTTTGGTTTCCAGGGTGGCATAGTTTTATGTTGATTTTTGTGTAGGTGGGCGTCTGGAGGACGTGCGAAGGTCAACTGAAAGTGAAATATTTTCTTGAATAATATCTTGAATTTCCTGGCCCTATCAGATGGTAACCAAAAAAATATATTACCGTTTCAATTATGGTTTCAACGCTCTCGAACGAGTCAGCTGTGCGTTACCGATTCACTAAGTAACGCTTTCTTCGAAGACGAGCCTAACTTTTGGAAAATCGCAAATTTAAACACACACGAAATGCATTTTTCCAAGAAAACGGTAACGAATTGTTAATTACCTGTGATTAAAAGACAATTAAGACAGGCCACCTTATTAAATCGGTTGCTATTGGGTGATCAAAAAAATAGTTGCAGTCGAAATTTCCTTGGTTTCCAGGGTGGCATAGTTTTATGTTGATTTTTGTGTAGGTGGGCGTCTGGAGGACGTACGAAGGTCAACTGAAAGTGAAATATTTTCTTGAATAATATCTTGAATTTCCTGGCCCTATCAGATGGTAACCAAACAAATATATTAGCGTTTCAATTATGGTAGACCGGTCGAGTACGCGGCGATAAATACCGCCGAAACAATTTTACAGCTTCGTTGAGTCACCCCGGACCGGCGTTTTACAGTTTCGTTGATCCCCGACGATGCCGTGGATCTCTTTCTCTCGTTCGTTTTCGTCTGTGCCGAGCTTTTCGAGCTTCAGCTTTGTCCGATAACCTCTCGTTCGTTGCACGGTGCAACCTCTGCTATCGGAACTGACCGGGGGAGACGAGCGTTCGGATAATAATAATAATAATATATTGCTTTATTCAGCCTTACGGCCAAGAATCGAACTCGGTTTACAATAACCTATACTTACAAATAACTATCTTAACCACTCACTCTCTCTCTCTCTCTCCCGCTCCCTACTCTGACTACACTATTTATATTCAGCCTTTTCCTATTCTCCTCCTGATTATTGCACCTTTTCTCTATTATCTTTGGTTTACGCTTCATTATGCTTTTAAATTTCTGCTCTTTTCTCTCTTTTTTTCCTCAACTTTTGCAGCCACGCTTCGACATTTGCATCTCTCCTCCCACTCACTATGTCTTCCATCCTGATCTTCCCCTCCATTTCCCTGCACTCTCTTGTTAGATGCTCCAGATTGCCATACCTGTCCCCACACAGGTCGCATCCTCTTGCCTCGTCTTTCAGCCAGTATTTGTTCCAATTTTCTGTATTTCCACATCTGACTTGTGCTGCGTTCGGATAATGGAGCGACGTCTTTTCGCGGCGACACAGCTCGCAAAGATCTTCCGGGCGAATTTGTTGTTGTCGGGGGCTGCGAATGTTCGCGCGTCCGTGCCGTTTGCAACTTCGCGACAAGCGAGCACGCGCGGCCGATCGAAAACATTCTTGACGTTTCCACTTCGGTTTTGGAATAAGGAAACGTTCAGCCGGCGACACGGTTGTTCGGCCTATTCTGGCTTCGGTGAAATAACGCGTGCAAACGGAAGCATAAGCGAAGACCCGCGAGACAATTGTTAGCAAACTTTTCCCTTCTCGATTCGCGATACCGGTCGATTGAAAATTAAGCGGCGCTGCACTGGATTTGATAGAATTTTCTGTTTTTTAGAATTTTTTAACGGTCCCCCCCGACTTCTAGACTGCAGATAATCGAACAAATTCCCGGTTTCGTAGATCGATTTTGGGGAGGCAGAGATTCTGCAGAATTCGATTTCGCGCAGTGATATTTTCGTGCATCGAACGCGACCTAAAACCGTGCTGGCTTCCATTGATTTTTATATTTTAGTGTCTTTCCGAAGTCTTTCCGTCGGTTGTGAATGCACAGATATCGGCGGTACAGTAGTTTTATTTACGAGGTGAATAAAAATTGCCGATGCGAGGGAAATAGATTGGATCACGCGTCTATGAATACACAGATAAAATAAATCAATAGCGAATCAATGTTGCAATATTAATTATAATATTAATGAAAGGAATCGATGAGCTTGCGTCGTGCCTTCCTTCAGAATAAAACTGTTTTTCACACATCATTTGTGAAAGGAGTACCTACTTATAAACTGCACGATTACCAGACCGTGAATGTTTGTGCAAACATTTCCATTAATTGTTTTATAAACATCAGAATAGGGGAAAAGTTTCTTTCGCTGGGAAATGCAGTAAAAATGAAATTCAAGTTCTGTCAACATTTGTTTGCAATAAATGCATAAAGGTGCATGGTGGATTGCAATCTACGATAATATTATAATCGTAATTACAATTCAGCACGAGCTGTACTGCGTTCTGGTAATACTTTGTATAAACTTTAACAAAGAACTGTTTCGAAGTGTTTCGTCAGTTGTGTATGCACAGACATCGGCAGAGTACGGTAGTTTTATTTATGAGGTGAATAAAAATTGTTGATGCGAAGGTAATAGATTGAATCACGCGTCTATGAATACATAGATGAAACGAATCGATAACCAATCAATTTTGCAAGATTAATTATAATATTAATGAAAGGAATCGACGAGCGTACGTCGTGCCTTCTTTCAGAATAAAACTGTTTTTCATACATCATTTATGAAAGAAGTACCTATTTATAAACCGAGCAATTACCAGACTGTGTGGACGCTTATGCGAACGCTCGGATCCATTGATTATTCCATAGAAAAATCGTTTGCGGGAAACATGAATGTGATATTAATTTGTATTTGCTAAATCTGCGCGTTTCGTAAAGTGAGGATATGTAGTCTAGAAATTGCAATTTACTATTGCTGTATGCCAGAGCATGTAAATAACAATTTATCATGAAATGTGCTACATTCTGATAATAGAGATTTTACGTCAGATGCAAAATTGGGGAGGTTACAGAGGCTGTAGAATTTTGCAATTTTTGTAGATTTTTACTCACGAAACATGGGGCTAATAAAAATTAGGGGATATAGGCCTCGAGTTAAGTTTACTTTAACTTGACTTGTGATTGTATAAAGGGTGTATCTGTAGTGGACCTCAGCCATTTTGTTATCGTATTGTAATATTAGAGAAATTACAGGGAGTAGAAATCATTGGGTTGCTGACAAACCTTTGAATTTTATGTTATTGTTTTCCATGATAAATCTAATTTACACCACAAAATCTAATAAAGCATTAAACAAGGGTGAAAAATATCTCAACCTACAGGATTCCTGACATAAAGTAAGAAATGTAACAAGATACAATAAAACGCAACCGATACTTCCGCAACACCCCATATAATTCTATTTTCTCGTGTCGCGAGCGCTCAAAACGGAGTCACAACGCTCTCGAATGAGTCAGCTGTGCATTACTGATTCACTAAGTAACGCTTTCTTCGAAGACGAGCCTAACTTTCGGGAAAACGCAACTTTAAAACACACGAAATGCATTTTTCCAAGAAAACGGTAACGAATCGTTAATTACCTGTGACTAAACGGCAATTAAGACGGGCCACCTTATCAACTCGGTTGCTATTGGGTGATCAAAAAAATAGTTGCAGTCGAAATTTCCTTGGTTTCCAGGGTGGCATAGTTTCATGTTGATTTTTGTGTAGGTGGGCGCCTGGAGGACGTACGAAGGTCAACTGAAAGTAAAACATTTTCTTGAATAATATCTTGAATTTCCTGGCCCTATCAGATGGTAACCAAAAAAATATATTACACCATTTACAAAAAAAAAAGAAACGGAGTTGACCTTCACATGTCCTCTACGCGTCCACTTACCGAAAAACTGACAACACGAGATTAGGTCACCCTCGAAGCAAGTTTCGCCCGACACATTTCTTTTGCTATCACCGAATCGGATAGGCATACAATGAATATAAACTTTAACACTTTGACTGCCAAACTAGAAACCTCAAAAATTCCATAAAATCAAAGTAAGTTATTTAAAGAAATAAAAATTGAAAAATATTCTATGTATGATATTGAGTAGTCCATTCTTGCATTTTACAGATCCTAATTAAATTTGGTACAATGAATATGTTAACGTAAAAATTCATTTTTAAATCTGAGCATATATTTCCGTTACCCACATATGAGTGACATGGCAGTCAACGGTTTTAATTTTGTTTGTCTATGAAATTTTGAACGACGTCGAATTTCTAATCACTAGACATCGGATCTTTATGCATTTATGGCTTATGGAAATGTTAAAAAAATGCTATAATATAAAATTCGAGAGAATTTAACACGATTTTTATTTGCTTTGGATCTACAAAGGCTGTACCCATTAAAAATAAAATTTTATTTCATTCCACTTTCTTAAAATGTTTCTATAAAAATTGGAAATTGCATAAACATCCGATGTCTACTAATCACTGTAACCACACAAAACAAATAGTAGTGCGAGGGGTTAATATTGCCTCACCGATATATCCAATCCCGTATCATGTTACGCGTGTTAGCGGGGACAAGTTTGCTCGCAATTCCAGGGAGAGTAGATGCGTAAGCCTAACGTCGCCAGTATAATGACACGCGTACTCAAAGGGTAGAAACTCTTCGGCATGACAGTCGTTGAATAGTCGGGAGAAGTAGAGTCAGCGTTTAAAGGAGCATAGACAGAGACGGTAGAAGTAGCATTATGCAAGGAGGCCTCTCTTGCCTCTTGCTTTATCTTGTGCCACTCCTTGTCTCTCTTTCTCTCTCGCTCTCATTTATACTCCTCTCTCGAGTAGAGTCTCGGCCCTTCACGCTTAATAGGATCCTAGTCGAACGAGTGGCTTGTTTTGCTGTCGCGTTGCACTGTTCATTTAATTATACAAGCAAACGGTCTCTCTCTCTCTCTCTCTCTCTCTCTCTCTAATTCTCTTTCTCGCTCGAAAAGCAAACAACGCAAACTGAAAACATCTCGAGAAACGTGAACTAGGTCGTTTGGATGGTCATCCCCTGGCCTAATTTTCTATGGCTATACTTAGAAAAATAGTAGGTGTCCAGGCAGACTAGCTAAAACATCGCCGGAAACGAGCGATTGTAACAAAAATTGCCCGATTATACCGAGTGTCCCAGTATATTAGGTGTAACCGGGCAGCAGGGGGATGACTCAATGCGACAAAATAAGTCGGCGATCTGGAGCAACACTTTTTCATCTGTTGTTCTGCTGTGAGATCGAGCTTCCACATTAAACTCCCGTTTCCAAGGTTTTTTTTTCAATTTTTCTATTGTTAACCCCTTGCCCTACAATATCGAGTCACGCTCGTGATGAAGATTTCGAACAGAGTCTAATATCTTAATGCATTTATGGCTTATGGAAATGTTAAAAAAATGCTATAATATAAAATTCGAGAGAATTTAACACGATTTTTATTTGCTTTGGATCTACAAAGGCTGTCCCCATTAAAAATAAAATTTTATTTCATTCCACTTTATTAAAATGTTTCTATAAAAATTGGAAATTGCATAAACATCCGATGTCTAGTTATTAATTTCTTTTAAGCCGAAATAAAATTCTATTTTGGTGTTGTTAATGTACAGCTATTGAAGAGCATATAGGCGTACAATGGATATAAATTTTCTCCTTTGTTTAGGAAATTATGAATTCACAACAAAAGTTCTGGTCACTGAAACCGTAAGATCAATCGTAGTGCAACGGGTTAAAACGATAAAGTCCACGGGAAATGATTTACAAAAGAAACTCCGAGTGGATCGAATCTGGTCGGTTTTACAAGACAGTATGTATCGGTCACTTTTAGTGCCCGGGTACGCGTCACTTAATTGTGTCACTTGCTCATAAACTATTCGTCATGTGAAAAAATGTTTCGAACTAAAGTTGTCCCGTGACATGCAACGAACGTGAATGTTTAACACGTTGACTGCCATGTCACCCATATGCGGGTATTATTTGTCCAAGCTTTAAAATGAATTTTTACGCGAATATATTCATTGTACCGATTAGGATCTGTAAAATCCCAAAAACTAGGAGAACTACTCAATATCATATATATACATATATAAGTTTCTTCAATTTTTATTTCATTAAATAACACATTGATTCGATGGAATTTTTGAGGTTTCTAGTTTGGCAGTCAAAGTGTTAATATTTGTAACGATCACCGAGGTCTTTTCTAATCAATTTTTAATGTAAACAATGCTGATTCCGTCAAAGAACATCTCCGTAATTATTGGTTTTGCGTTTGCATACACCTCAATAGTTTTGTACTCGGCATTTAACAATCGTTCCAAGCTCAAAGTTAAGTATTACAGATTGTTAAACAAAAGCTCAAACTCACCTTCGCATCTTGGTGAAAAATCGAATGATAAAAATAATCTGATTACCGCATTATATGCATGGTTCGATATCGTACAACTTTCGTTTGGAATATTTTTTTATACAGCCAGTAGTACACGTGTACAAGATAATGGATATAATAATGGATAACGGATAATGGATATTGGTGGTATAGCTAAGTGACTCACCCTGTAGAAAGCATAAACGGTAGGTGAACTTCGCGAGGCAAGTAGAAACGGTAAGTCCACGAACAGACACACGTCACCCGGTACCTATAGAGTATCATACTTGTTTTTCGAATTCGAAAACTCGTTTTTTTTTTTTGGGAAAATGCAGCCTCGTATGACACAATTTTATTCCATATTTTCTGCTCGCGTTTAAGTCTCACTGGCAGACTAATCACGCTACCGGAACAACCTGTGCACGATAAGGTCTATCTCGACGATTCTCGATGGCCTTGAAATATATATGTCAGGAAGGTGAACGTCCTGGGTAATTTTGCTTCTATATATTTAAGGTGCCGCTTATCGTTAGTTTCAGACCGGCTACTTTAGGCCGCTGAATCAACGCTGGATAGTCGCGTTCTCGTTTTAGACTATAGTGTCGCATCATCGATATAACAGAATTAAAACTAAATACGCCCCGGTGCATTATGTTACTGCGCGGATCTTTGTGCAAGATGAGAAAAAGGTCCGCGCGTCAACTGCAATCAACAGAAGCTGAATAGAAATTTGTTTTTCGTAGTTAATAATCTTACTAAGTTGAAAATAACGTATTTACAGTCTGTGTAAAAAGTGGTCGTACACCCCCTTTTTTTTGAGATGTTAAAAGAATCAGTTTACTAGCTAATACGTAAACAATTTCTTGTTGTTATAATTTCAATTGAATTTAACACTAGATTGCCTAAGCAAGTCATTTTGACTGCTTTAAATTATTTTTTTTCGAACTGAAATACATTTTTTTTATTGCTAATACTTATTAATAACTTGTTATATGACTGTAAGTGATATAAAATATATTAAAAATTACTGTTAAACAAATTTCTTTGCGCATTAGTTATTTTTTCACAACGCAGTCATTTTGACTGCTTTCAGGCAATATAGGTATATACTAAGCTCCCGTCTTTCTAGTGTTAACAATGAACCTTTACCAAGCATTAAAAGTATTTAGTGAATGTTCGTAATTTACAATATAATTTCCACAAATGGATTTCTACAATTTCAATAATTGCAAAATATAAAACCGGTCACTTGACTGTGGTAGGTTTAGCGTTAAATTATAGTTTTAAAATATTCGTTTCCAAAGGTTGTACGGATACTTGTTACACTGACTGTGCATTTCTAAATTAAAAAATGGCCGCGTTGGACACGTTGAAAATTTGATTCGAGCCTACTCTAACGATTGCTGTAGAAATTGTTTAAAAACAGCTACAGGATTTGCGTCTTTTGTGGTAGCGCGTGTACAGTATTTTTAAACAATTCTCTATACGTTTGTTGCATATTTCTTGTCACATAAAATTTTTAAACTGTTTTCCGATCGTGTAGGGTTCACTGTATCACTCGGAGCCATTGAAAAATCAATTCGCAGCAACCTCGTACCATCGATTCCATACTTCGGAGCGCAAAAGAAAAAAGAACAGAATATCGAATACTCGTTCGCGGTGCCCATGCTAAAATGGTCCACATTTAAAAATGGTTTCCGGGTTGCGTTTGGTGACGCGACGTCACATATTTTTCCGAAACGAGATTCACCTGTGCCAAGAGACACACAAAGGCTTACGAAATGACCTAATATTCGATCCGAATACTATTTTCCCGGACACTGGTTTCATATAATCGCAACAATGGCCCGGGCCATCCTTTTCTGGTAAAAACAGGTTGCCGTGTACTATCGGCAGATACTCGGCTCTGACGTTAGCAGCATCCAAAGACTCTCTCTCTCTCTCTCTCTCTCTCTCTCTCTCTCTCCCGGCGTGGGGCATAGCAACAAAGATGTAGGTTACTGGGTTATCACCACCATTCGTGGCTCATCCTTCTTCATTGCCGGAAGCTTTTCCAACCAATTGCTCCTTCGAAAGGACAACGGTGCCGTCGATCCAACGGTCGCTCGTCCATATAATTCCTCGTGCAAGGAACCGGCAGCTAGGCCCTCGATATTGCCAATTTTATTCATACTAATCATCAGCATCAATCGCGCAAGAAACAACAACCAAGCAGAAGTCTTCTTTCGCTAATTTCCTCAATAATCTAAAAATAATAGAAAATAAATATCATACAAATAATACACTCGCACATTTAAATTTCATTAATTTTTCTGTTTTCACAAATTGCACCCACCCATTTTTGTCATCCAATCTACTGATTATCAACAAAAATTGTGTAGCCTGTCCACTTTCGTGGGACAACGTAGTTTAGATGGTTGTTGACGAGGCAATTCATCAATATTTTATTAATAATACGTTTCCCATACTTTTTGAAATTTTTATTATATTAGAAATATATACACATGCGTCGATACAAAAGCATAGGAGCTTTTATGCAACGTCCGATAAATTTTCTGTAGCGCGTTAACCTTGGACCAGTGTGTTTTTAATTTTAAGATTTAATTTTAAAAATTTAGTTTTGAAAATTCTTTATATAAATTTTAAGAATGTATTTTGTTTTGATGGGAAGATTCGGTTTAATTTTACTTTATGCCTCGCTAAATAATTAAGAATATTTCATTTTTGGTATAAGCTACTTTAACTCGAGGAATGATTTGATTTAATTTAAGGAAATATTCGAATATTGAAACGATTATTGGTTTCGATTTTAAAAATGTTTTCTGGCCGAGAAGATTTTGTTGAATTTTATTTTCTGACTCGGTAAATAATTCAAAAGAGAATGTATTTTCATTCTGAAAGTTTAACTCAAGATTTAACCGAATTCAGAAAAATACTTTGACTTATTGTGTATTTTAATGAAGAAATTTTTAGAGGCTACCACTATTGCTAACGAACGGTGAATTCTAAATTTTAATCGAATGGAGGCTCACCGTGCCATCGGTTAACGTGTCAATCAACAACGGGAACGGGTAAAAGCTTGTTTGGACTGTACGAACGTGTATGCTAATTAGTGCTGACCAACAGGATCAGGTATCAGGTTGTTTGCGTAATTGTGGTTTCCCTTCGCATGCAACAATATCATTCGTTTATTATTAGCATACTAAGTCGCAGAGTATGATATCACTGCATACCGTATTAATTGGGAATCTACGACTAACAAGTAGTAGGCTTTCGAACAATGGTAAGGTAATTCATAGGTTGCGGATTTTTATGCAAAATGAAAGTTGTTTGCATTCATCGCGTGATGCAGGAGCTACATAGTCGTTTTAATCATAATATATTTTATTCATTACTGTTTCGAATTTTTTTTTATCATAACTGCATATCTGCGAATTTCGAATTTTAAGAACTGTGATAAGTGTTTTCGTCATTTTAATCGTACTGGTTATCATATCTGCTTCCATGACTGAGGTATTAAATAATTAGTGTGAAAGGAAATACTTACAGCGAATATTAATATTGACATGAACATAAACTCTAATTAATATTTAAAGCGAATATTAGTGTTCATATGTACATACAATTAATATTTCAGGTAAATATTAGTGTTTATATACACATACAATTTATAGTTAATGATAACTGTAAATATCTATATTTCTATAATTATTAATCAATATTTACTAATTATTAATGACTAGACATCGGATGTTTATGCAATTTCCAATTTTTATAGAAACATTTTAAGAAAGTGGAATGAAATAAAATTTTATTTTTAATGGGGACAGCCTTTGTAGATCCAAAGCAAATAAAAATCGTGTTAAATTCTCTCGAATTTTATATTATAGCATTTTTTTAACATTTACATAAGCCATAAATGCATAAAGATCCGATGTCTATTAATGACCATACAGTAAGTATTTATATATGAATCGTAATTAACATTTACTGTGAACGTCAGTTTAATAAGGGTTATAAAGAATGAAAGGTTTGGTATGAACGAATGAATAAAAAAGATCAATTGTTTTCTAACTGCGCCTTGAAATAATCAGATGCAGAAATGTTAAAGTTGCAAATTTCGTATTTCTTCAACTTGGCGGTCGCTCGAGCGCATTGTGTGCACGAACAATCTGAATGTAAACATCTGCGTGCATAATATACACATTGCCAGCACGCACAATTGGACCACGGTTGCAATGAGCATTCGAGCCAAACAAAAAATGCATAAACACAGCCTTGCAGCAGGCATACAGCGAGCCGAACCTCTGCAATTAGCAAGTTAGCTGCTTCGAAACTCGAAACAATCATTTTTATTCCCTGGAACACTGGTCTAATTATTATTCCCTTAAGAACAATGGGGTTTCGAGACTTTTTCCAATTTTTTCTCTTCCCCTCCCCACCCCAACAGTTTTCAATTCGTTTCACGAACGAATGGATTTTTTTTTCAGTACTCGCGTCTGACTTTTACTCGCTGGTTCTACTTGCACTGATTTATGCGCGTCCGCGGGGGCGGAGTGAACTTTCATTTTCGAGAGTTCGATAGATCGATTGCTTCTACTGTATCAGTTATTGAATCATCTGTTTCGAGTTTGTTCATTAAATACGGAGTTTCAAGTGTCTCAGTTCATTTTCGCTGAAAAATGAACAATAAATATTTATGAAGTTTCTTCCACTGTAAAATCCGTGAACTCTCGTGCACGGTATGTAGCGGCTCAGCTCGTTAAGCGACGCGCGACTACATGCCAACATGGCGGCGCCCTGACCTGTCAAAAACGCTAAAAATCGCACATTTTTATACACGTATAACTTTTTAAACCAATGATCTCCTAGGATCGAAATTTGGATTTCCGACGTTTTCTCGCCAATATCCGTAAGATTAAACAAAAAAATGTTAAAAATTTCTGGTTTCCTCAGGTAAAGTTAAACCAAGCCTCGGTCTATCGTAACAATGCTTTCTTTTTTTTTTTTTAAGTCTGCCATAAATGCACAAACAACTTATTACCAATTTATCACTAGACTGCGGACAGTTACAAGAAAAATGAAGAGTCGAAATACAAAACAATAAAGACGTCACAAGAATTTAAAAACATTATTATTTTCGGCTTTCTTAGTTACTTATTTTTACTTACTTATTTGGCATAAGTTCACGTAAAGATTTACAGTCCAGCATACACAGATGTAAATCTGTATACGCAGACGTAAATCTTTGTAGAAGAATACAAATGTAAATCAAATGTATTATGAGTAGACATCGGATCTTTATGCATTTATGGCTTATGGAAATGTTAAAAAAATGCTATAATATAAAATTCGAGAGAATTTAACACGATTTTTATTTGCTTTGGATCTACAAAGGCTGTCCCCATTAAAAATAAAATTTTATTTCATTCCACTTTCTTAAAATGTTTCTATAAAAATTGGAAATTGCATAAACATCCGATGTCTAATTATGAGATATATGTAATTTAATGAATTATGAAATATTAAAAGAATTTCAGAATATGATTATATGATTAATAGAAGAGATTTCATCTAACTTTGGCTTCTTACGATCGATTTGAACGATAATGTGATAATTAATAACGGTCGGTTTGATTGTCGAAATTGTGCGGATTTTTTGCGTTTTTTTCCGTTTCTGGTTTTCAGTTCGAGTAACGTTCGAAACGGCTCGATATGCACGATATTGATCGGAAATGTTTGATAGCGTCGCCTAGACACTTTGACTGCACTGTATAGGCGCGTCGCAACGAAAATAGCGAGGGCAACTCGTGATGAGTCTCCTCGAGACCCCACGCTAATTCGCACGCTAAAATAAGATCGCCGGTCTTTATTTATACCGAGATGCGATAGGTCACATTGTCGGTTTTGGGGCAAATGGTATAACGCCACGGCGCGACGGCGTACCGAAAACTGCATTCCTAGAAGCGATGAACGAATAAATAATGCGAGCGAGCGCGCGCGCGCACGTCGTGAGTGCAATCCGAAGTAACCATACAAAAATATTCGCACGCCTTCGTGTTTGCAGCTTTTAGCAATTAATTCAACGAAACGCGCATGCTCCAGACCATCTGTAACTATCGGGGTCTTTGGAGATTTTGCCAGTAAAAATTCGAGAATTATTCGTACCCTCGTCTGTGAAACGTGTACCGATTAATTGTAAATAGTAAAATAACAAGATAGGATAGGACAGGTTCGTGAAATTGAAAATTAACCCCTTGCACTCGAAGCTATTTTAACCCTTAGCACTCGAATGGCAATTGTAAGGCGCCACTAAAAATTGTTATACCATTATTCAAAATATTTTTTAACTTTATTAATTTTGTTTGTATTTAACCCTTTGCACTCGAAGCCATTTTAACTCTAAAACGAAACATTTCTTCCGAAATGAAAACATCCTAGAATATTTCCCTTCTATAGATATTTTTTCATGCTATATATACGAAAATAGTTCAATTTACTCGTACAGTACGGAAATGTTTAGTAATTCATTAAATACAAACAAGTTTAATTATTTTAAAAAATATTTCGAATAATGATACAGGAATTTTTAGTGGCGCCTTACAGTCGCCATTCGAGTGCTAAGGGTTAATAAATTACTAAACACTTCGATATTGTACGAGTCAATTGTACCATTTTCATGTGTATAACACGAAAAGAAAATATGTAGAAGGGAAATATTCTAGGTTAGAAGAAATACTTCGTTTTTTGGAGTTAAAATAGCTTCGAGTGCAAAGGGTTAACTCCAAAATGAAACATTTCTTCCGACCTAGAATATTTCCATTCTATATATTTGTTCTCATACATGCGAAAGCGATGCAATTTACTTGTACAATACTGAAGTGTTTAGTAATTTATTAACACTTTGATTGCCAAATTAGAAACCTCAAAAATTCCATAAAATCAAAGTGTTATTTAATGAAATAAAAATTGAAAGGAATTAAATGTATGATATTGAATGGTCCTCCGACTTTCTTGCATATTACAGATTCTAATAAAATTTGGTACGATGAATATATTAACGTAAAAATTCATTTTAAAACCTGGACAAATAATTCCGTCAACCACGTATGGGTGACATGACAGTCAACGTGGTTAAATACAAACAAATTTAATTGCAGCAATTCTTAGTGGCGCCTTATAGTCGCCATTCGAGTGTTAATTGAATATCTCACCGAGTTTTTCGAATATATTATTTCGTGAAAGTTCCTATTTAGCCTCGACAACGAAAGTTAGGGGTTCAAAAGTGTGTACGGACCGCTCGGCAAATTTACTGTTAATGATACACTGTTAATGTTAGTACAGGGTAAACGTTCGTTGGGTCGGCACGGTCCCGCGGCGGCAGTAAATCGGGCAGCATAATAACGAAGCGAATTAAAGCACACTAACAGTATTTTAAGTGGGAAAAAGTAGAAAGACGTCTCGTTGCCAGGGAAGTTTTACATCCCACGATGGCAAACTCTCAAGTTTCCGTCGTTTCACGCCAACGGCAGATTTGACCGAGTTTTTCTAACTCCGCTATTTATAGCTATAAACGCGAAATTAAGACCCGCGAGTCCTATTGGTAATGAAGCGACAGTGTCACGCTGTGCCGCAGATTGCGTCTCACACACACACACACACACGCGTACACATTTTCGTGTACGTGGCTGCGGGTGTTGGAGCAATTTAAAAAATTTAATGATCACGTGACCGGCTCGTAGAAAATTATTCTGGTAAACAGTCATCGAAGTATCGATCCTACTGCTGGATTAATTTTTGTAATTCTCCTTTTTTTTTTAAATAAAATTGCTCCTCGAATAAATAACTGCAGAAGAAGCAACGTTACTTTGAGAACAAAAAATAATGCAACGATCACGATAAAATTAATAGTAAAATAAATGGTAAAAGATCTGGAAAAAACCGGAAAAAATTCATGAACAATACTTATGACAATATACCGCTACTGTAAAAATATAAATGTTGTCACTCTAGAACTTCCATGTGAAATCTGCATTTTTTCGATTTTTTTGAGGTTTTTGATTTTTTACAAGCAGGATTTTCACTTTAAAAATCTGAAACCAATTGCAAAGTATGTATTAGGGTTCTTGACATGCGTCAGATTTTTCTCAGAATTTCTAAACGTCATTAACTAGGGAAAATAGGCCAAAAACTGATTTTTCGATTTTACCCCATAACTACCCTCCCTATCGAGATACAGGGTCGAAATTTTGCACAGAATGTTTTTTTTTTGTGCTCTATCGAATGGCACTTCGTCGATAAAATTCGGTTCAAGGGCATTTTTGACTATCTTATCCGGCTAGGCCCTTTACTTGCTAGATTTCCAATTACAAAAAACTGAGGGCAAAAAGACACAAATGAATGGTACTGATGAAATAAACATTTAGAGAAAATGGAATAAAATTATGCTGGTGAAGTAATATAAACTATAATATAAAAATATTTATGAAACATAGTGAGAACACGGATAAAACAAGATTGCTGATAAAATTGCTGACAAAGTAAAATTAGTAAAAACAATATTATTAAAATTATTCATAAAATACACAGTACACACAGTAAAATGACTGATATAAAATAAAAGTACTGGTATAACTAACAGTAAAATTATTGACAATGTTACGGATAAAGCTAGTGACAAAATGAATGACAAAGTTACTGTTAAAATGGCTGTTGACGAAGAAAAGCATACAATAAAATGGCCAATAACGTACACAGTGAAACGAGTAAGAGAAAATACTTAATTCTGAACAGTATTTGACAATGTCGTATAAATTAAACGAACAATGCAACCGATATTCGATTGATAATAATGCAACTTTACTCGAACCTTAAAAATTTCAATTTTCAAAAAGTAAGTTTGTAACTTTCTCAAAATATCGGATTTTTTCTTTGAAAACGCGACAGGAGAAAATTTAGGAAGACGGTGTTCGGAAAGTATCAGATTCCAATCAGCATGATTTCCTCGCACTTGGTACGCATTTCGCGGAGAGTCTCGTGTCACGGAACGAGATCCTTTGCAACATAAAGTGGTTCGCCGGGTGAACGGCTTGGTCACATGAAATTCCTATATTTTCTTTCTTTCTTTTTTTTTTTTTTTTTTTTTTTAACGAGTCAGAGCGCTTGACCCAAATCGTTTGTAACCACGTCGCATAGAAAGATAGAGATAAAGACAAAGGTAGCGGAAAAATAAAACACTGGCAAAGAGGACCGGGCAGGAAGAGGTGGAATTACACAGGCAGAGTGATTGTCGACGTATTTATAGTGGAAACCACTTTCGCCCGGTGGAAATGTTGACATTGTGTACCTGGAATTAGCTTCTTATCTTAGAACTAGCTGGTATTAATTTGCCGCTGGTGTGCATCGGAAAATGCGTGGCTCCGTGGAATGGGGAAATGGAAAATTTTGTTCGAATTTTCCACGGGAAAAGTATTGACAAGCAATAATATCAGTGCTTTGAGTGTATGGTAATTTTTACTACAAGTACGATTACCGGTCTGCACGTCAAATTTCTAAATTCAGCAACAATAATACACCGTATTTATAATTTCATTTATTTTCCATTTCAACGATAAGAATGCAATACTAAAAATTCGAACAACAACGATGCATAAATAAGAATGTCAACAATAATGCAGCAAAATGTTTAAAGGAATATAATAAATCCTCAATCGTTAACAACGATTACAAAATAAATCCTGAATCTTCGACAAAAATTACATAATATATCCTCAGTTTTTAACAAGAATGATACGTTAGTTTTTCAGTCTCCACAATAATGGTACAACAAATTCTCAACTTCAACTATAATAAAAAAATAAAATTTCAGTTTTGCAATAACGATACGATAATAAAAGGTTGAAGAACAGTGAGGAAATAATAGTTGGAGCTGTGCATCGACGACAATGCAACAAATTTTCGATTTCACGGATGCTAAAAATTTGATAGCCTCTCGGCGTGTCTGTTTATCATTCTCGAAAGTTGCTTACGAGGACCGTGCGAATGCTGAAGCACGCTGCAACAGCTGGTTCGCGGCTCTTCTAATTCAAATCGGAAAACATACGGTTGTACACAAGCGGCGCTTACAAAAGAAGTGTCTGACATCGTTCACCCACACACTAGGACCGACTCTCTTCACTGCTAGCCGACTCGGTGTCAGGCTGTATATATTCCACGTTTGCATTGAGAGTCTTTCAAGTTTTTGACACTGTTTGTACCACGAGCACATGAATTCACACGTTGCTTATCTATTAATTTACCCTCGCACGCCATCGCCAACAAATGTTTGCGCAAATCATCATCGACCATTTTTAGTTTACATTTCGATTCTACCGATTATCCATAATCTGAGATTTTTTAAACAAATGTATCAGATTCGATCAGAATCGTAACGAAATAACAAATTTTAGACAATCTGAAGTAGAATATATTGGTATGTTTTTCGAGTTTCGATTATTTTCTGATCATTTTTATTGTTCAGTAAATGTATAGTTTACACCAGAAAAGTATAATAATGAGTATAATAATGTAGTTTTTGTGGCTATGTGGCGTTGTTACAATGCTGCTCCGCGTAAATATTTTTGTTACACCTGCCAAATCGTATAGACCGCTTTCTAATAAAACGAGAATTGCGTTGCAAGTTAAATCGGTTCATAAGTCTGAATCACGTGGCGTTAGTTTACGAAATCTTAAAATTGCGTGTTTAGTCCAAGATATTGCAAGTCGCTCTGGTTCTCCATGATTTTCAATATTTTTTCATCGGATAACTCTCTTTACATTTACTCGTGTAGTCTTCACAATTTCTCTAAATAGTTCTCTAGAAATAGGCCTATAAATAGTCAAACTTGGATTTAAACGAATTTATTAGCATTATGTATTGATAACTAAATTCATTAAAATAAATCAGCACGTGATCGGAAGAGTCACGAGCTTATATACGTTTACAGAGGTGTTTACGGATGATTTGGTTATTTTCAGTATTTTTAGGCGTCAACAAAATTCCCATTTAAATAGAACAGTTGAGCAAATAGAGTAGGCGAGTAAACGAGTAAATAAACGCGTCAGACTAGCCTGTGGCGGATGATCCCCGAGTGCATAGAGTCGAATAATAAATTGTTACCAACGGGTAGTAAAAAAAGAAAAAAAATGAAATCGATTTTCTAGAACGAAGTAGAAGGGACCGTTCCACGAAAGAAATGGCCAAATTTGGAAAATGGATCGTATCTGGAAGAAAGGTGATTAGCAGCCGATTGGCAATCATCCAGACGAGGTTTCCAAGAATATAACGAATTTGTCTTGACGCCGTTGTTAGAGGGAATAATCGTCATTGGCCGAATGCAAGTAAAACGTTAGGTCTGACACCAGAGCGCGCGCCCTTCTTCGTTTGACTGACACGGTTTCGATGTGCCAAGGCCTATTACCCATAATCCACTTTCCAAGCTAAGAATGAAACACATGTACAAACATAAATGCACTTCGTTCATTCTTCTCTTGTCAGTTGCAATCGGTTCGCGACAGTTTTACTCGTATGTAAATTGCATATGCAAATTAGTTTTTGTAGTTGAAGCACGAACAATTCTTACAGTTGAAAATTTCAAATTTGTACAAGAAGATACCTTGTCAGAAATTTATTAGAAAATGTCTATTAATCCACCATTACGTTTTAGGATGTTGACACGTACTTCGACAAATATTCCATAAATTTAAGTTGCAAAATTGGTGTCTCACTGACTTCCAACATTATTCGAACACTGTTCAAATGTCCATAATGTTGTAAAGTTATATTCTATTCGGAAGAGTCTGTAGAATAATTCCATGGAAAAAATATCTGTATAACGTTTATCGTTGTGGTGAAAAAGTGATTAAATTAAATGTCTGAAAAACTGAAAATAATAGAATATAATAGTTCTCTATTATTTACTGTCATGCTAAAGTGTATTACTGCCATATTGGCATTTTGTTTCAACGATAGGCTGTAATTTATACCAATTAATTATTAACGATTTGTCAACTGCAGCCAATATTTTATTTGTCCGTCTCTCAAAAACATTCTTAACGATTGAAACATAACCAAGGCTGCAGCAATCTTCGAATTTTGTCATAGGGGTGGTTTTGCCTTTCCTGTTACGATTTTGTCATTTGATCCTGTTTGCTTGAATAAATCTTGGAATCAGGGTAGAGTCAAAAGCTCACGGTCAGCTCCTCGACTTATGAATCACGCCCGGCCCTACCTTTGCATCATGCCAACTTGTCTCTCTGAGCTCGGGAGACGTTGCAGCGGTGGTACGGTTTCATCGGCAGTGACTTTCAGCTGCCACTTAGGGGTTACGTGCACCTGAGAACGATGGAAGACGTACTCGAGAATTTTCTTCATATGTCACGTTATATTTTCTATATTTTTCCTTATATATTCTACTCTCTTTCTTTAATTTTACATATTTCATCTTTCATCATATTGTGTTCTCGAAATTTCATTTTACATGCTCAGTTTTCTATATTTTATTTTGTGCATTCTATTTTACATGTTTCATTTTCTATCATTTATTTCATATATCTATAATACTATAATTTTTCAAATGATCACATTATCATATAAGGATATGTTTTTCTATAATTTATTTTATGTATCTATAATACTACAATTTTTTATATGATATATAATAATGCCATGTACGGTATGATAATGTATGATAATAGTATATCATCATATTATAATAGCATTAACGTCACAGTTAAAATGCATTCGTGTTACCGTATTTTTTTACGATCATGTTATACTTATGTCAGTCGAGCCGAAGACGTGGAAGAATTAAGTAATTCATTAAACAGATGCAACCCAACCTGACACATGTTCGACAGAAAAATAGGTGGAACGAAGAGATTGGTTAGGTTATGTAGGTCGGCTGGGTCACCCCTTTGGCCTGCGACTAAACCTTCCAATTAAAGCGTGCAGATGAATAGTCGATTATCGTCCTCCTCGAAATAATTCCTGTGCCCGGGGCAACAGTTTTCCTCGTGTCATTGTCATTCCTCTTATTAAATATATATTGTACCTGAAATGGCTGAGGTAAATGTCCCGAACCATATTCCGTTCAGAAGCTTGAATATTCCATTAACTAGCAGTAAATATTTATAAAGTTCAATTTTTCTAATATTCACCGATCAATTCTTTGAGAAATTTAATTCCGAGATTGTTACATTTTTAGCATTGAAAACTTTCGGAAATTTTGTCCTCTATATCTTCCCTGAAGACTAGCATTGGTTTAAATAAAGAGACAATAAAAGCACCTGTCGTTTTTGCTCTTTTAGTGATTTATCGAGGCTATTCGCCATTGTTGATTATTGCTTCATAATCCCTGCTAAGATCAGTTACGTTTCTAATTCAAATGCTTCAATAACAAGGTTCTGTCTATTTATAGCGGAAAGTAAAGGTTCTCTATGATCTCATATCTAAAAATCATTCGGAGCAAGATGCAATGATCGTCGATGCCAACATAATACTTCACGGCTATAAATTTAAAAGTCGAGACTCTAATTCGAATTAAATCTCTCATCCGACACTTTCCAGGCGAACACTGGGTCCCTTCGGACCCAGATCATTCTCGTTTATACAACAAATATTTAAAAATGCATTAACTATAATACATAGTTCGTAATGTTAAAAGTAAAATGATATGATCCACGAAGTCAGTTTTTACTTTTTTGTGTGCCTTGCAGGTTTTCAAAAAATCTGAAAAAATTCAGAGGCAATAGTTACGGCAATATATAGCTACTATAAAAATAAAAATTTCGTAACTTTTAAACTTCCGAGGGAAATTTACTTTTCTGGGCTATTTGGAGTTTTCTCATTTTTGATTTCTCACGACTACGATTTTCTGCTAAAAAATTCTAGAAAATTCTTTGAAAAATCAACCCAAAACCGAAAATTTAATTTTTCCTTCAAATTATTACCCAGTCGAGGTGGGGGAGTTAAAATTTTGCACATTATGTTCTCTCTTAACAAGCCATGGAACAGCATGTCAATAGTTTAATTCCCTTCGTCCTTTTTGAGGGGTGGTTTCATCCCACGAAACCAAATTACACGTCCAACGTAAATAGGTTTATGTGCGTTGTGAATTGTTTTATTTAAATATTCTATTTTCCGAATATTCTGAATTTCCATGCGAGAGATGGAAGTTGGAAAGGGGGAAATTGTTGAATTGAAATTGTTTAATTTATTCCATGGCCTCGTAGTACATTTATTTTCGAAACGAACGGTATGTCGAAAATATACCGTGACGTATTGTGCCTTCGAATGCCATATGTGCATCGTTTTAATGCGTTGGATAGGCAACGACGTGATATGTCAATCGGACTGACGAGCAGCTCGAATTGATGACAAGGGGGAAGTTCGTTGGCTAGCCAAGAGACAGCCCGGCATCTTATTACGGTTTTCAGTGCACAACAACCTTGAACTTTAAAGTCTGTTTGCACGGACCAACACGGAAACGTTTAGGCTTGATCGTCCCGACTTGGTCCAAGCACCATCAGCCGGTTTAAAAATATTTCGAACTCAAAAAGCCGCGTGAGACTAATTCTCGGTTTGGTGTCGTAGCAAGACAATTTCTTGGTTCGTTACGTTGTACGCAAAAGATTTAATTTATGTTCATTTATCGTATTATTTTCAGTGTTACTCTATTATCATGTTATTACACTATCATAGTATTCGATTAATAATCAGACATTATACGGAGTATAATAAAGATAATGTTATCGTATCATACAATTATCATTAGATTATGAATTATTATAAACTATTCAATAATAATGATGGCATCTTACTATCATATTATTATAGACAATCATTTTATCATATTATTATAGTATTACATTTACATATTGTATTGTAATAATGATGGGATTTTACTATCATATTATTATAGACAATCATTTTATCATATTATTATAGTGTTACATTTACATGTTGTATCGTCATATCATTGCATTATCATACTAAGATATTGTCATATTACTAGATTATTAGTTAGTCCGTGAACAATGACTAAACAATGACAATTGAACTAAACAAGCTCTTTGTTTTCTGTTTCAGGTGGTGCTAGTTTTCATTCTCAGTATAGCGTCGCTTATAATATATTTCATCGATGCCTCCAGGTGAGCAGTCCAATCAACAATTATTTGATCACTTTTAAAAACGTACCTGTTCCATTAATTTCAAACGGTAACAGTATCTGAACATTATCGATCGAATGATTGAAATTTAATGTATGATAAAAATATATATATATAATTTTATTCGAGATAGCCCATAGTATCATTCTAGGCAAGAATTATTCTCGCAGCTTCCAAACTTAAAGCGCAAAACAAGTGAAAAATATTTTTTCCTCGAAAATTAAATTTTTCAGAAACTCGAAATTATTAAACAGTTTTCAGATTCGTATTCAATACTTGCCGTTTCTCCGCATAATTTATTTCAAATATGTACTGTTCTTTCGCAATTTAATTTTTCAAAAAATTAGGATACATTTGTTTAGCGTTATAATGCCAGAGAAAAGAGTGTATAAGTTTTTAGGTCGCGACCGTTTTACTACGAATTCCTGGGATGGCACGGAACCAAGTTATCGAGAGCGGCACGAATATCTGAGTACTTCAAAAACTTTTAATGGCGAACGCAATATCTTTCAGAAAAATATCTGCTCGGATAGATTCTGTATTCCGTATGTTATTTGTTCTCATCGATCCGTGCTATTCAGGAAATAAAAAAAAAAGAGAAAATACCGCGAGATCTATAAAACCTTGACGTTCTACATTTCTTTGTAATCTGCGAATTGGAGAAAAGTCTGCGAGTCTACGATCGATAAGAAAATGCAAGAGACTGTTACCGGTAGGAATATAGGAAAATTAATCAACTAATTACTGCTTCCTTTAATAGTGGCTGCAATAAGAGAAAATTCAATTTGAATCGATTACATATTTCAGGAATATTTTAATAACATATTGGTATACGAAGTAGTGTTTTATATCATATTCTATTGTATGTATAAATATTTTTGTCAATGTATAGAGAAGCATACATATACATACATATATACTTCAAGTGCATACAAATTCGTAGTATTCGTTTACAATTAAAGCTATCATAACAATGCTATAGTTACTAGACTTTTTTTTTTACTTATTTATATTCTTCTTTTAAGAAATGTGCTAACGCTATTATTATACGAACATGTTATTTTCATTGGTTTTATAAAAGTAACACGTAATTAATCAATTAATTAATATCCGGATTAACTAACGGTATATCATCATTTTTGTTACAGCGAAGAGGTGGAACGTTGCCAAACGTGGAACGACAACATTACTCAGCAGATAGACTTAGCTTTCAATATATTTTTTATGCTCTACTTTTTTATACGCGTAAGTGTCAACAGTTTTACCGTATATAATTGTTCTTGCACTCCTCTCAACGCATGCGGAAATCCTGAAAAAAATCTAGCACATGTTAAATTCCCTGCTCTTCAAAAAAAAAACGCCTCAGTTTTTTTTTTAATTTGAGAATTCTGGTCATTAAAAATATAAATGATTAAAAGAAATCGGAAAAGGTTTTTTTCTTAAAATTTCGAATTATTTCAAAATTTTCGCATGCAATTAAATGGTACAAACAAACAAAAATTAATTTTTCAATTTTACCTCGTATCAACCTTGTCGTTCATAATTTCTTAAAAGAAGACTGAGGTGGTGGTTCTCCATGGGAAAATATGTCGAAAATATAGAATAAAGAAAACCACCGAATTTTCGAGAAAATCTGTTCGAAACTCTGCGAACGCCCGTACCACTAGATAGGAATCGTCTGACGTGTCTGATCATGTCCAACCAATTCTACTTGCGGACGCTAGGCCCGCGTACTCGGCGGATTTTCAAAGTCGATTTTCTCGGAAACGAAAGGTCAAATGAAAAAAAATTGATTCCGCATTTTAGACTCATCTTCTCATGTAGAATCACCTCCCCCACCATCGATCCTTGCACGCTTGCCAATAATTGAGAATAATCGAGAACAATCTGCCCTAGTAGCACAAAAATATTAGATAGATATTTTTTTCGAATATTGGAAAAATATTTTTTGAGCCACACTTTTTCATATTAGATAAATATTAGATCTAATATTGTATACATGTTTAGAACATATAAGCTAAATATTCAGAGAATATAAAATAGATATTTAAAAAATATTTTACTTCGCATTATATACTGGAACAATTATTTTTCCATGATAAACATAAAATATTTCCTGCATACTTAAAAAAAAATATTCTATTTCTAATATTACATAAAGATTCACTTTATAATGAGAAAAAATATTTTTTTCATGATATTAAATAAATGTTATCTGCATATTAGGAAAAAATATTCTACTTCTAATATGAAATAAAGATTTATTTAATATTTAGGAAAAATATTTTTCTCGTAACATGAAATACATATTTCCTGAATATTTAAAAAGAAATATTTTTTACTTAATATAAAATAAATATTGTATGTATATTCGAATATTAAAAAAAGATTGAATCTCTTTTTAATATTATATGAATGTGTATACAATATTTTGTGCTACTAGGGTGTACTTTGGTCGATAGTCGGAGGCAAATAAAAATTGTGCGTTCGGTCGACGATAGGAGATAAACGAAAATAATTTTGCGTTTCTGTCCGACAGTTTATCGCCGCCAGTGACAAGCTGTGGTTCATGCTGGAGATGTATTCGTTCGTGGACTACTTTACGATACCACCGTCCTTCGTGTCGATATACCTCGATCGGACGTGGATCGGACTGAGGTTCCTCCGAGCCCTACGACTGATGACGGTCCCTGACATCCTCCAGTACTTAAACATTCTAAAGACATCGAGCTCCATTCGTCTCGCCCAACTCGTATCAATCTTCATCTCCGTCTGGTTGACAGCTGCTGGCATCATTCATTTGGTGAGACATTAGCAATCATTCCACTAAAATCGTACAACCGCTACCACCGACAAAACTTATCCGATCAAACGAACCAAGTGTCCATGTAATGTAATTGTTCATAATTTCAATATGGACAAAACTCGTAAAGAAAATATTCATACAAAATTTTCGTTTCTTCGACAGATCACGATATTACAAAGCTGTACATCGTTGTATTCTGCAAACTAGTACACAGTTTCATGCAACAAAGATTTACGTACAAACGCACAAACAATTCTCAAAGTTGAAAATGTGAATCTCATTTGAAAATTAAATTTCTCAAGAACTGAGAATAAATCATTTCCTAATTTTCAATCGGTGCGTTAGAATATCTAAAAATTGGTTATTCGAGTATTAAAATTGATTAATGGACACGTAAAAATTAATTTGTAGACTTCTCTTTGCGAATCTATAGACTGTTCGCGAACACTTCAAATACATTCTGCCCTAAAAAATAATTTCCATCAGTTTCTCAGGTATTTGCTCCATTTTACAAGTAATTAACGAATCTCTGATGAAAATATATTCATTCCGGGAGACACGAATTAATTTGTACCACGAATCTATGTGAGAAACGTCCCCTGACTCGCACAGTTGTCACGCAAAATTTCCCATCGACCCTCTCGTCAACCGATCAAACAAACAACTTGTCCGACTAACTTGAGATATTAATTATTATTAATTGTTCGCAGCTTGAAAACTCAGGGGACCCATTCGAGTTCGCGAACCCGCAACAGCTCTCGTACTGGACTTGCGTTTACTTTCTGATCGTAACGATGTCCACGGTAGGATATGGCGACGTTTACTGCCAGACGATCCTCGGCCGAACATTCCTAGTATTTTTTCTACTCGTCGGTTTGGTAAGCCTTCTTTCTATCATCCTTTGTTTTCTATATAGCTAACAAGTATCGATATATATATACATATATATATCTAGTTAATATATATATTGATATATACATCTATCAATTACCAAAGAAATATAAATCGCCCTTTGTAGATCACTATATAGGAATCTCGCGCGAAAGACAGAATGGCCTGGGCAAAAACAATGAACTTTCTTGGTTTTCTTGTATCCAATAATCGTTCAGAACAGGCAATTTCGTTTTTTCCCCGAGACATACCGGACTCTGCGCTTCAAGCTCAATTTTCAATTTTATCACCCCAAAAAGAATTTTTGTATATTTTTGTAATTTTTTGCTACGACGTGATAAGACTGTAAAATTGACCGAAACTATTCTAAAATCTGTCAACTTAGAAAAGAAAGCAAAAATTGGTACGATAAGATGAAATAAATATGAATTGGAATTTCAAGGTCGCAGAGTTCGTTAGAGTAGAATTGTCATGATCGCAGCCTTGTCAATGGTCGTATTGTTAGTGCAAAACGCGACGAAACGTTTATCGTTAATTTATCGGCAATAAAGTATCGTTTAATGGGCACTGTGAATATTTCGTTTCGATGTTCTTTTTGCTTGAAATTTTGGATAGTTGATTTTTTGGCAACACACATTGCTGGTTTGTTTTTGAGGTGCTCCGAAGTTTGTTAGTCTGTTTGTTCTTTAGAGCTGTACTAATAATACGTCTGTAGATGAAATTGGCAAGGTGAGCGATGAACAAGAGAATTACTCTTCCCCAAAACACACAAGACGGTGAGCATTTCGAATGCACAGTGTCCTCTGGTTCGTTATGCTAGGGATTTTTGGGAATTTTTGTTGGACGGATCGTTTTCAGGTAATTGAGTCACATATTGATTGGGTTCGTGGGAAAGAGTCTCAACAGCTGTGTGCAAAGTTTCCTTAATAATTCTTCTGATAATTGCTCATTTACTTTGATTCTTGTTCATTGTATTTTCAATTTCTTTTTTCTATGCAAATGAATTAAACTTTGACAATTTTGCAAAAACCTCTCTGAAATTATCAGCATCTACATAATGTTGTTTGATCGAGCCACATGGTCAAAAAAGAGACCAAGTGAAAAATCACAAAAATCAAGCTCAATTTTATTCACTTTATTACTTTTTCAAAAATATCTTTTTATATTCTCTAATCTATGAAAAGATTATGTATTTAGTACACAGAACTTATATGATTAGAAGTATTTTTATTGACTTTTCTTAGAATCTTGTTACTTTGAACGAAACTTCAAGGTCATGGAATATTTGTTAGGTGAAACTAATTGTTGTGTTTCTTGTGCTCCTCGGCGTCCCGATTTATCGAACAATGTCTACAAAAGTTCAAACTGTTCTACGAAGGTACTGAAATCCAAATTGTTGAAATTGTTGGTCTTGGCATCTGTAAAGCTTTTGAGGAACAGTTTTCTAAGTGAGAATCCCCTAGAATAAAGTAAATTCGAGCTCGGTTGTTGGCTATAAGGTTCGTTAAGGAAACGTTGCGTCAGCCATGGGACTCGATGAATTTTTTCTGCCAGAGGACAGTGTCATTCGTCGTGGAATCGATCGCTTCATTTGAACGACGATGCGCAGTGTCTGCGACAAGCATGTCGGCGCGCGTGTGTGCGTGCATACGCGAGCATGTGTGCCGTGTTATCGATCGCGGCCTGACACTCGGCCGAGCAACGCGATTCGATTCGATTCGATTATTCGCCTCGATGTTAATCAAGGCGAAGGAGCCTCGTTTTCTTTTCCCCCACCGAGCATCCCCTGAGCATCGCCGTTTAAACGTGGCCACGTCTAGCGTAACATTTGTCTATGAATGTCATTAGCGTAACAGAGAGATTCCACCACCGTAGTTCACGCTGTTTTACCGACGGGAACTGCTACTTTCGTTCGAGATGCACATGTACCGTCACTCGTTGGAACATGGCAGACTCGACAAACCTTACGCGGGTACACTATGGCCGTGTACTGTTGTCATTCGCCTCGACGAACAAAGACTCGACTCGTTTCATTCGAATATACGATGCTTCGGTCTATTTTCATTCGTCGAGACCAGTTTTTTCAATTTTTCATACTACTCGTTCGGGAAATATTCTATGGGATGTTGACGTGCGATGCCCGGGTCAGTTGGGACCCACAAGCGGCCGTAAAGAATGATCAATTTTTAAGAGTAATAGAATTCACACTGGAAATATTCAAGAAAAAAAAAATGCAAAAGACAACAAAAGTTATTAATTTTCAAGGCTAATAACAGTTATCAATGTATTAAAATGTAATTTCTAATTTTAATGTTACCAAAAATCTGTCTATACACATTTAGCAGAGATATGAATATAAAAATATGAACGGTTGCACGTGTGGAGTGAGATATAAAATAAACACACGTGTGCAAATATTTACATTTATGAATCAATGAATATTTCTATAATTTGCAAACGCGTTTTCCGATATTGTCCATGTTGATTCACCTTCCGGCGTGCGCCTCTCTTTTAGTAACACAAGCAAGAGCGCCATAGGCTCCATGTTCGTATACATACGCGGCATTAATGATGTTGTATTTCAATTCGTTTTCGAAATAATTACGAAATAGTTGCTTAAACATATGAAGTAAACGCGTCGCGTGGGATATAAATTGTTTTGTGACCGCAAATTTACTAATCCTACGAAAATTCTTGCAAGATCAATCAAACAAGAAGCATTAATCACAAAATTAAAACCTAATTGCTAAATAATCATACGAACAAATTTTCTCCCCTTCATCGCACGACTAATCAACATCTCAGAATATACAACCCGAAGAACAAGCACGCGAGTCGAGTCTTCTGAAAGCGTCGAGGCCCAAAACGGTGAAAAAAAGCCTTCTATGGTCACCGAGCCAGCTTTACACCTCTCTTTAAATCTGTTGAGACTCGTATCTGTTCAAACTTTGTGTCCTAATCCCCAAAAATCGCATATACTTGGTACATGCCACGAGAGAAAAACCGAAAAGAGAAAGAATGAAACGAAAAAAAAGAAAAAGAAAACAGAAAAAAGAAAGAAAATATAGCAAAACACTTCTCCATCGGCTTAAGCAGGTTGGTCCACCTGCACGCCAGTTTGGACCGTGTCCCGTGTCTTGCTCCCGAGACGCGAAACAAATGGAAAACGAGAAAAGACAGTCGAAAGATAAGAATGGAAAACGAAAAACCGATGATATACATACATTCCGACGTGAACCGAACGCCGAGTTGGAGCTTGGAAGTTTTCTATAGCGATACTGGCTACCTGTGCCTTATGCCTATACCTCTATGTGTGGCCGTAGTCGGAGCTGGACTAGTGTTTCGTGCGGTTAGGCCAGCCTCGTTTCCGTTTTCGTTTTCATTCGGGATTAATGGGCTTTGTCCATCCTCAATCTCGTTTTATACGATTAGCTGATCGTGGTTGTACAGTTTGTTGGGCTAATACAGTAGCAACAGTTGCACAGTACTTTTCATCTTGGATTTGAACTCGTACGATTATTTCACAAATTAATAATCATCAAAAATGTACAAAATAACTTCACTCGAAAAAATAGAATTTACAGCGTAGCCTATGAAATGGCCCCCAAAATAAATGTTGGCGCCCAATAATACAAAAGCTTGTGAAATGAACCTCACAAAGTGGCCCATGGTCGGTGACTGTGAATGATTACGGTTAGTAACTTCGAAGTAATATGGTGATCACTACACAGCGGATTCCATATGTTTACAACAAAAATGAACTGGTCAAATATAACACTATAAAGACATTAGAAGAATTGAAAGAAAATTTACTTGCTAAATTAGAGAAAATGCATATTTATTTAACTTCTGTTTCTCACAATTGGCTTGGAAAATGTTTTATTTTGCATAGAGATCCGCAGTCTAGTCATTACCCATGACTTTCAGTGCAATATGAATGATACCAAAGTTATTTACCATAACATACACTAACCACAAGTGATCAAGGTAATTGCCAGTAACATACAGCCTGCTCAAATGACCATGGTCAGCGACCGCGAATAACCAAGGTCAGTGACCGCGAATAACCACGGTCAGTGACCGCGAATTAACAAGGGCATTGACCCCGAGACTTTCAGCAATTGCGATGTGTCCATTGATTACAAATGACCACGTTTGGCGACCGCATATGACCATGGTTACGATACTGCATGATAATGCTCATTGATATCAGCTCGAACAAATGAAGATGACAATGCATCGGCCGTTTTGTTTTCAATTAATTTTGGAATCTCTACAATTGCAAAAACGATTGTACCTTTTGACTGGATGAAGTAACTATAGCGAGAGAAACGACACGAAACGCCGACAACCGGCTCCGACGGCGAGCTTCTATCGTCCTCGTACCTACACGCCTCACTCTGTCGTAAAGCAAAACGCGAACAAATAAGGGGAAAGAGAAAAGAACGCAGAAAAAAAAAACACGAGAAAAGAAGCATATGAAAGGTCTATCAATGCGGATCGCGACTGCACCTTGCGCTTCAAAGTCTCTCGGGGCAAGGTGATTAGAAGAAGAGACTTTCCCGTGACACACGTAGTCGCTCGCAGTTCTTTTTTTTTCCTGTATGATGTCTCTTGACTGCGCAGGCTTCCGGGGAGCTGGCTTTCGTTCAGCGCCCACTCACGCCAGGTCATTGTTCAAGATGGCACAGAATCGCCCAAGCCGCCCCACTTTTTTTGGCTCTTTGCGATCGGGCGCTGCGCGAGACAGGTTACGAACACGTCGAACGCGATTTTCGGCCTTACGACCGTAAAAAATTCAGTTAAACAGGTGGACGACTCCCGGAGCGTGTCGGGTCGCGGGGGTTAGGCTTCTGTGAGTCGAAAGATAGAGGGGATGATCGGTAATTTGAGTGTCCCCTGTTCATACGTTTGCTGATGAATACAGAATAATGAGTTTTGATTCGGGGACAAATTCTGAGGGAATCTTGGGCGTTGCGGGAACCAGGGTGTAGGAAGATACATTTTTATTTTCTCTGATGTTTTGTGGATTATTTGTACTATTCTTTAATTTTTGCAATTCAATGTAATTCATGAAGGTAGGGGTGTCAGCAAGAACCGAGTATACGTACACTTCATTCCTACTATGAATGCTTAACGCGTTTTAAGATATTTAAATTTTGATAAGAGTTATATAGTATAAACACTTTGTTGGTCTTTTTCTACACTTCTTAATTTCCCAAATATTTTCATCCCTAACTTTGAGGGGGTATTTTCATCCCTCAGCAGTGTATAGCTGTCAGTAATTGGAAATATAGATTTCGCCTTTGAAATAAACTCGAGCACATCGCCGTCAATTTCCTCTCAATGTTACAAGTTATAATATATTTCACATATTTAATTATTTTACTAATCTCAAATCTAGAATTCTAGAAATCTAGTATGCAGAAAACAAAAATCCTCGAATCAAAACTCTAGAAAACTGAAATTCCAAATGAAATGGAAAGTGACCTAATTTTTTATAAATAATCTAGCAATAATATCGATCATCCTTCTTATATCCTCCGCTTAACTCCCCTCCCCTCCCCTTTCAACGCTTTGGAATCGTCTACGTGCAAAAGAACGACTTTCGGGTAGAAACCTTGAGTAATCTCGGTACAGCCTCGCTAGTAGACCGTCTCCGCCAAGCCTTGATCCCGTGAAACCCGCTACCCTCTCGCGGAGACTCGCGTAATCAGGTAATCGACGCCATATTGGCAATAATGTGAGTCAGATTCTGTTGCAGCCGCGACACTGACTATCGCTGACATTAACAAGACAGAGAAAATGGCTGAGTATGATCTTCATTGTATTCTAAACGACACGTCTCTCAACCTCATATCTGTCTACTGTCTGTTTTCTGTGTTCGCTCTCCACGAAATCTCGTCACGCTCATCGCAGACGAGGCATGGGAATAGACTAATTACCATATCGGATGACACCGCTAAAAAACAATTATTTTGTTAAGCTCTCTAGCACAGACTTAAAAGATCCCTACAGATATCGCATCTTATGGGGTTTTGTGTCTAAAAACCAAGGTGTTTTAAAAACTACGTTACCATTTTAGTGTCGCGACCGACGTTACCGATAATTCATGAATGCAGGGGTATCAGCAAGAACCGAGTATACGTATACTTCATTTCTACTATGAATGCTTAACGCGTTTTAAGATTTAATTGGAATAAGAGTTCGCGATATTTTAACAATTTCAGTTGAAGTTAATTAAATTAATCTCAGTCATAATATTTTTAACATAAACATAAATACTTTCACAGTGTCAAACTAATCGTAATATCACATTTTGTGACTATGTAATCATAATACTGATACTTGCGTATATACGTTTAATTTTCTTTAAACATTTTGAGGTATGATTAACCATTTCAAAAATATGAAAGTGGGTCAATTTAAGTATTAAATTTAAGATTGTTTTTCGTTTATGAGAATAGAGTTTGTAAATTCGGTGAACTCACAAATAAATTCATAAATTGCCGGTAACAATTGCGACACGAAAATGCTAACGGAACCCTGGAACTCCAGGAACGTATTAAATAAAAAAAAAGCAATAAACAAAATACATTCCTATACCTCGTCTGTGCGCTCATTATCTGCCATTTACCATACTTCACGTATGCTTCTTTAGCATACTGACCTCGCAACAACTAACCGACCTCTGCGCTAGAGGGCCCCAAGGCCCTCGAGTCCCAAAGAACTTTTTTTAAATCTTGATTTTGAAAGAAATCAAAAGACATTACTGAGAAAAATAATAGCACGCGAAGTCTGACGATTTTTAACCGTAACGGTTGTTGGTGTCTGTGCGAGCTTGATATTTCTGACTGTTCATTCTATCTGTATGTCTGTCTGTTTTCTCTGCGAACGCTAACATGCTGCTAACCCCGCCCCCATTTTACACACTCACACGTATGGCCGCTTTCATTCTTGGTTTTGTCTCGGACCGTTGCCGTTCCGAGCCGTTTCTCGAGACTTCTGTAACCCTAACCTCGAAACGATGACCTGACCTCGAGCTTGATGTGTGTTGACTGAATAACTGCCCTGCCGAAGTAGAAGGAATACGCGAATCTATTTTTCTTTTTCTTATGAATCGTTGATTACGCGTAGAGTATGTTTTGGTAATGGCTGTTTCTACGATTTTTTCGATCTCATCGAGACGGCCCATATTTTTCAAAGTACACATTTTCTTTTTTCAATATTAAAAGGATATTTGTTACACTTTTATTTTTTACATTGCCAGGATATATTATAACATGCATAACATATTAGCTGTAAACATCTTATGTGTTTTAGTATCAAACAATTTTTACGTATTTATTTAAACTTTCATATCGCTATTAACACAATTTTTCTCTTTGAAAACTACAAGAAATGGTATTAATAAAATTTAATCTTTACGCGATATTTAATGTTTCATGATATAATAAATATTGTACTTGTGTTTAATGTAGTTGACAATGACATTCTCTTGTCAATAAAGTTCTAGAATTTCAATATAAGTTTATTAGAAAAGTTTCTTGATAAGTATTTTGGAATCAAAGATAGAAATTTTAACGATGTGTATAGGGTGTCCCTAAATAAAAGAAGCAATCATTTAATTGCAAATCTATATACAAAAATTTTATATTTATATTTCAAGCTATCGAATTCAAGTTAAATCAATAAACATACATCTGAAAAAATATATTTTGATTTGTTAACTGTTCAAATACGGCAACTGATCTTTGCAATATAAAATTTACTTTGCTTACAAAATCTTTATAATCTACAATTAATATATTATAGATTTGCAAAAAGAATATTTTATTATGCACATTATTATTTTCTCTTCGACGTTCATTTGTTTGGAGACACTCTATATAAAAATCGAATTCACGACGACCTCGAAACACGTATTTTCAAATTGATAAAACAGTGCAGAACGGTTCTGTACAAAAAAAAAAAAAACAGTTCCTCCTACTACACTTCTTTGTATTATAATTTTGTTTAATCGCAGTGTCTTTAGTTGCCTGACATGTCTAACAATAGCAAGAGAGTGTATATCTGTGGATGATACATTACAAGACTCAAAATTGAAGGGAGTACTATGAACAACGGATCCATCATTTCTGGGATCCAGTAACAAAATTGTTGCGAACTGTTTACAGTGGGTTGTTGACTTTCGTAATATTGCGGTAGTTGCATTAGATCAGGGATGTTCAACTGTGGCTTCATGGGCTCTTAAATGAGATCCGGAGCCAAACTGAAGTTATCAGGCCACGCCCTATGACGCACACGATCATAATCCAAGAGCGTGAATAGTAACTGAGCAACGGTAATTGACAGAATGTGGTAGTTTAGGGTAGGTGTGGCTAGACGGTACTATAAATTGTCTCGAAAGCAACTTTTTCAATTGAAGTTAGCAAGGTACTGATATTGCAAAGACTATCCTTGTTTTTGTATAGAATACTGTAAGAACTGTAAGAACTGTAAGTGAGCATGTTTTGGGTTCTCTCAATTTCCACGGAGCAAGACCAATGCTATAGAGAGCATTTTACAACCACAACTATAATTTATGGCACTCTAGAAGTGGCTAGATTTCTTCAAATCTTGTCAGAGTTATGACAATGCCCCACAGGGTATTCCGTGACTATACTTAATTTATACTAATATGGAAGATATACTAGTCTGTGACCACACTTAGTTTAGAATACTCTCGAAAAAGCTGAATTTCTTTGAAAGTCTTCTCAAAGTCGTCTCTCCTCTGTATCCGCAACATGGGCGTGGTTTAGTTCTCACATTGTGCAGAGGACATTGTAAAGGTGTAGTTTCGTTTGGATGTCCTTACTGTGTAGAATGCCCCAAAGGGGTGTGGCCATCATACCTTTATTGTGTAGAATGTCCCAAAGGGGCGTGGTCATGATGCCCCTATTATGTAGAACGTCCCAAAGGGGCGTGGTCATGATGCCCCTATCATGTAGAAGGTCCCAAAGGGGCGTGGCCATGATACTCTCTAGCGTCCCACGAGGCAATTTTGGCCCTTGGAGCCACAAGTTGAACATACTTGCATTAAACGCTTTCCTTGCTGCAGCCCTTTTCAAGTACCAACAACACAATAGAAAAGCTACACCTAGATACAGCATAGAATATTGACAGTTTTCTGCGTAATGCCTGGTACTATACTTTCAGCCTCGATTTAGGGGTCTGTTTCGGCCCAGATCTGCACGAAGAACAATGTTTGTCCTTCTAGATGTGTTAGAATGCTTCGTTTCTTGACGTTAGTCGAAATGAACTGCTGAAAGCCTTCTTAATTTCCGTACTCCGCTTTTAATGATCGAACCACATAATTCTCTGCCCGTTTCTCTCCTCCTCTCTGTGTTTTTCTTCTGCCATCGATGTAACTTTAAACGCACCTACGCCTTCGTTGTCATTTTTCCTTCAGTCTCATCACGTTTCCTACATCGTCTCATCGACTAACTACGTTTTATTAACTACTTTCGTATACAGGGAAATGGAGCAGGTGTCTTGGAAAATAATCGACGTCAATTTTTATTTTAATAGTGGAAACAAGACACTGACACGTACTAAATTAATTGTACTGACATTAACTAAAATCTACATTTATTTTTTAATGTAATAATTATAATCGAAAAAGTTAATTTGAGAAATATGAAAAAAAATTTTCAGAAAACTTGCACTTTTCAAATATTTATGATCAAAGTTTTTTTTATTTTCCGAATAGGATATAAAGAATTCTAAAACGTGCGTAAATTTTATGTACAATGTCTCCATTTATGAAATAACAAGAATTTTAATGAGGTATTATAATTTCATCAAATTACTAATTCAAAAAAATGTTAATTATAAATTGTAATAAACTCTACCGAAGTAAGTCAGTTCTTTTCCTAGACACGCTGTGCATAGAACATTATGCAGGGTATTAAAATGAAATTTTGTTGTATTGTTTACGAATAACGAGTAAAAATGGCCTAAAGTAAGTAAGAAATATTATTCTATGCAAACGTTAACGTGAAAGTTGTGTTTACTCAAACGGAATGCCAATTTTTATTTTAGTACTACAAATGACACGTATTATTGTATGTTTTCTATAAAAGTGTAAACAATAACAGTAACATTAAAAATTATGAAAGTAAAAAATAATTGAAAATTATAGAAATTATTGAGGAGGAAAATTAAAGCAAACTGTCGTAAGTAAAAATATTATAAAATTGTCGGTACTATAGACAATAAGATTTGAAGTTTTGAAGCATATTGTATTTTGAAACGCTCAGTATGTGTATTCAATTCACAGTCTAGTAATAACCACCGAGTCAAAGATGATTCCGTTCCACTGATTTAGTATAATATTTCGGCGAATGTTAGTCACCGGTTCCTTGATAGTTTAGTGACTCACAAGGGAGTAACTTTGGTTCTTAAAATACATCAAAAATCCGCAGATGGTGGCCATTATGGTTGAGAGTGTTCTGAAGTTAGTTTACTGAAGTTAGAGATCGATAGTTCTGTATATAAAAAGTACTTTATTATTATAACGATTACTAATATATCGATTTACACAAATTGGCACAATTTGTAGTACAGAAATATAAATTTTCATTCGAATGCGCTTGATTAGACATAATTCCAGTGCTTCTTGTTTTTACAATATTTTGATTAGAAATAGCGGAATAATTGTTTAATACTCTGTCAAATAAAACAGTGCAAGAAAGAAATAGCACAAGTGAGTTTCTGACTTCTATATACTTTTCTTGGTGTCACGACTGCTTAAAGATCTATTAACTTGCTTGCCACTGCACTCTACTAACTAACATCGAGTTCGATCGTACCATCGAGTTTAATGTTTTTCTCACTTCGCATTAGCAGATCTACGATACTGAGTCTGACTAAATTCATCTGGAAATTTTGAGAACGCTTTTTTCCTTGTGGTTATACTTACTACTTTCAATGAATTCTATTCATTATCATTCTAAAATTGATCTGTTATAAAATATAGCTGTGAATGTGAGTCTAAGAAATCTCTTTGCAACATCGCTTCACTAACATTTCCGGTGTCGAATGCATCGTACATCCCCACCATAAGTTTTAGAACACTCGATAATTCTTCGAAAATTCTCTTACAATGACAAAATTCTATAATAAAAATCATCAAAATATCATAAAAATATAAGTTACTGTCAACTATTTGAAATACTATTTTACAAAGTTCTACACATACCTACTCCGATCACTTTTTGAGATGTTGAAACTTTTTTGCGAATATCTCGGAAACTAAAGCTGAGCGGCGGTAACATGTATAGGAAAAAGTTGTTCAGAATGATGACCTTGACAACATATTCCAAGGTCATCAAAATCAGTGAGGAAGCCCCTAATGTAAATAATTACCAATTATTCAACTAAAATATATAAAATATGAAAAGAAATTTGATTTTCAGTGTAATTAATATTAATGTTTACAAATTTTTCCCTAACTGTTTAAACAATTTTTTACATTTGACAGATTCCATTAAACCAAGCAACTTTTGTCTGGAAAGTGGTTCTCTATCGCTTAGAGTTTGCAAGTTGAATTATTGAGGGTTAATTTTAAAAATATATGAATTAGAAAAATTGCATAAAGTGTGTCTATATATTTTCTACATATACCCAATGATTCATAATTTTCTAAATTTTCTAAAAATACTAATCAAACTGATTAAGACATCGATACGATCCCAGTCATTAAATTTCTAATGTTTATTAAACATTTTAGATAGCAAAAGTTCAACACAAAAAACCAGCACAAGTTGCTCAAAATTGACCAAAATGTCCGTAGGGCGACCATATGTTCTAAAACTTATAGCAGGGGTGTGCATGGCAGCGAATTTCGATGAAAGATCGCGGCCATTAAAAGAACCTAATTACTAACTCAAATTTTCGCAGTCCTCGTAAAAGTGTATCGATCGAGGGCTATAGTCGCATTTCTGATATAACTGGTATAAACGTAACGACGCAGGGATTAGATACATTTCTCAAGGAAGCACCGAGAAAGAAAAACAAAAAGCGAAAAGGAAAAACGAAAGGATACGATAGGAAAATTAGAAGAAAAAACAAAACGTAGGTCGTTGCTCCCGAGCCGCTATGTCACTTTTATTATCCCTTCCCTTTCTCCGATTTTGTTGAACTGGCGACAGATATCCGAGGGTCCGAACGGATCTGTACGCGAGCCAAGGAAAACTCGAAAATTCCAACTGTACCGTAGACGAGCCAGTTTGTTTCCGAACGGTCCGTAGTCGCATAGTGTTTTGCAGTTATGATTTCTATTTGCAGGCAATTTTTGCTAGTAGCATACCCGAGATAATAGAGCTCGTAGGCAGTAGGTCCAAGTACAGCGGCGAATACAAGCGGGAACACGGAAAGAGGTATTATAAAAATTACATCTTTCAATCCTGTCTCTACTTTGCCTATATTAACTTTTATTACTTTCATTTTTTATACATATCTATCTATCTCTCTTTATATATGTATATATTTACATACTATGTATACATATACTTTGTAACCCTGTATCTGTCGACGACACTCGCGAGGTACACGCGCGTTACACACACACAAACACAACGTGCAAGGGTACAGATTTATGCGTGCGAGTGTACGGGTTGAATAGGAAGCAGTGGTCATCAATGCTAGGGGTTCAAATGTGCGCAAAATGTTGCATGAATTTTCGTAGGAAAAGGGAGAAGAATTGTTTATACCAACGAAAGTTTATAGTTGTTTTTCGCTAACGTTTTCTACTCGTTGAGAAAGTAATAAGTTGTCGAGGAACCGTGTACCGAAAATAAATCATTTGCTCAGAATTGGCGGTTGAAGTTTTCAAAGATTGAGCGTGAAATCTTCTCGTCGATCTGCACCTGGTCACTGACCGCGGTAGCCCCTCCAGGTCACTGACCGTACTACTAACTATCCCCACTAGAGATGATCGATTGCAGTGTCAACTGTTCTCAACACGTCAATAACCGTACTTCTCAGTGTCTTCGCTAGAGGTCACTGACCGTACCTTCTGCTACTTTCGTTAGAAAATGCCGACAGTACTTTTCAGTGCTTTCACCAGGTCACCGACCTATCTCTAGCTGGTTCCTCCAAAGATCACTGATAGTACTTCTTATTATTCCTAGTTACATTAGACTCATTGGAATCAATGAATGTGTAACAAAACGCACATTATCTGATCACAACTTGTGCGTTCAGTTAATGTTAAGGTTTGTTTTTAAGCAACAACAACTAGCGTTGGCCGACTGTATTTCTCGTTGTTTTTACAAGAAGTTACTGACAACGTTAGAAGTTACTTGACTTCTTGCTGCTCACACACAAGTGATTATCGAGTGTAGTTTTCACTGTTCTTATCAGGTCACTGACCATACTTCCCACTACTTTCTCTAGCAGTCACAGACCGTGCTTTGAGTTGCCCTACTAGAGATTACTTGTACATTCCATTGTCTTCATCATTTCACTTACCGCACTTCCCACCGCTCTTAACAGATTACTGATCGTAGTTTCCGCAGTTCTCTCCAGGTCACTGACCACGTCACTCCCAATTCGGATTTTTCATAGTTCTGCAAACTTTAGTCGTTCATTCTGAGGAAACAGTACATTTCTTCTTTTACTTCTTGTACTTTTTCTTCGCAAATTTTTAACTTCTTGACGAGTAGACCACGAAGACGCTAAACAAAATATAATTTTCATTGCAGTAAACAAAAAGCATGCAATGTATTGTGGTGAATTACTTCTAGTACGAGTGACCATTTCTTTATTGACACCTTGTATAGAATGAGACGCGAGAAGTGGAACAATTAAATGTTTCTACAGGTTCACGGGTAACGGAGCTACAGTCCAACAAATACATGCACATTACACAATCAATAACATCATTCCCTCGAAAATCTTTAACCAAACGAGGAATTATTTTTTTATTCTTTCCGTCTTTATGTAATGTTTCTATAATTCAACTCTCGGACTTTGTATGTACCTATTATTGGGTCTGGATTAGTATGGTCGAGAATGGATACTTATGAATCCAAAATCATAATTTATTAAATACTGCAAAATATTACATGATTATATTAAAAATACAAAACAAGGACTTATCAAATTGTTGGGTGAAGAAATGAATTTCCATCCCTGGCTCTTACAATTGAAGCTAACATTTTTTCTTTCATTTTATCACTGTTAGAAATAATGCTTATTCTGTTTTTCATAAACAATATCCAAATGCGAAAAGTGTAGTAAACAAAGGTTGTAGACGTATTTGAGGATTTGTATATAATACTATTAAAAATACTTATTCGATTAATAATGTATTAAAAAACACGACCTTGGCCAATTACTATTATACAATAAATAACACCATAGGGATTTAAGTAAAATTTTTTTGATAGAATAAGTGCCATCTATTTAATAATTCTAGATTCAAAATTATGCAAAAATACAGCAATAAAAAATTTTCTATAGAATGATTCACCACGAAATTAACAGTACTATTGTATTAGTTACAATATTTTCTAAATAATTGTAAGTAATTAAAATTCTGAGTTTATTGAGGACTACAAAACACGAGATTTTCGAGGGACTATAATGAAAGAATTTCCCCCACGGTAAAACTAGTCATTGTTAGTGATTTAATATGTTAGTATAACGATGGATTGAGAGTTTATTTAGAAATGATTAGAACATTTTAACAGATATGGTTTGATCATAGTACGTTAGTAATTATTAATAATAATTAGTTCACTCACAATTAGTTTGAATGAATATTAACAGTCGACCAGATAAGTAAAAATATAGAATTGAGCGATTAACAGGAAAACGAACGGTATTCATGTGGAAGTACGTTATTAGGAATTTTTTATTATTTTCTTTCGTGATTACTAATTAATCAAGATTCGTTCAAGATCAGCACTGTCATTAATAATAATCATTATTTTCAATTAAAGCAAGGAGAAATTTCGAACTGTCTTCCAGAGCAATAGCACTCGTAGGTATAGTTACGGCTGATCTATGACCTGCCGAGAATTCTTGAGGATCTCTTAGATCAAGGTCACGCTGTATCACCGAGTATCGCACGATTTGCCACTTTAGTCTGCTACCTATAGTGTACGTCCACTTACATTACATCAAAATATTTTTGACACTCGAAACTCATTAATATCACTGGATCCATGCATGGGAAAAATCTTTAACCTCAGCACCTGAAGTATTTCGATTATTATTGACGGTAGGAAAAAACGTCATAGATAATATTGTTTTTTTTTCAAAATCATGCTTTTCAAAATTGTGAGATTAATACCCCTGTTAGTTCATAAAATGTACAAATACAAAAAAATTATAAAAAAACAAATCCGGTTTATTAATCCTAAGATACCTGTATCTGAAAGTCTTTTAGAGTCTGAAAGATGCAAAATTTAGCCGCAAGTATCTTGAGATTATGCGACCGAAAATATTACCATATTTGCCTCTAAAACTAAACGTATTTTCTTTCTCATTATTTTCTTTCATTTCTTATTACCAACAATAAGTGAGACACTTAAGATGCTAGAATTAGGTTGGGACTTCTTCTTATTAAAAAAAAAGCTGTACCAATTTTCCCTTTTCCATTTGTCTATTACACTTACGGTTTGTGAGAATAGTAGTAATTTGAAACTAGTAGAATGTGTGATCTCCATGCGTGGATCCACCATTTTGGTTTTCTCGGAGATAGTGCAAGCGCAGCTACTTTCACTTTGCTTCTCCCTTTATCTCTATAGTACCCACGATAGAATGTATTTTCAGAACTTCATTTGATACGTTTTCTATTTCGCCGATTCAAATGTTGGATTACGTATTGTTTGGTACACTTTTTCCTCTTCGGTGCTTGACAAGTTCGTCAAGTGCTTCCTGTGCAACAGAAAACATTCTCGAGTTAAACGAACATTCAAGCGATTAATACAAGGCTGTATGAAAGTACGGTTTCACGGACTTTCGAAGTTTTTTCAACCGAGTATAAAATAATTTTTTACATTTTCAAGTAGCCCTTGCAAAACTGAACAACTTTTGTTTGGAGCGCTTTTTGAAATTTTGCTTTTGTTTTGGAGTGCTGGAACTTTTGACACGGGCAAAATTTTGTGAAACTTTTCAAACAAAAGACACTCAGTTTTACGTGGACTATGGGAACATGTGCGTCGTACAGATATTTTTAATAAATAATTTTAAATCGATTACAATTCGTACAGCCTTTTCAACATAACACATGCTATAGCATAACACGGTCGAAATTAGATCGTTCGTTTATTTTCCACCACATCTCCACATATGGCAACACAGTTACGGTTCGATTTGCATATGAGCACCCTTGGCGGCCAATGACGTCACCGCAGAAACGTTGACCACACTATGCGCTATACAATAGTGCCTGCATGCCCGTTTTTCACGAAGGAACACCGCACTGTAACCGCGAGTCGATTTACCCTAACTAACGGCACTGTGTCAGAGCGTCGTGTTTTACCTAACGTTTTCGCATTTTTCCTCGTAAACGATAAGTATATTTAAAAAGGGCCAGAGAAACAAATGACTCTATTTTACCCAAACAACGCGGTAACGTACGCAATTTTTAAAAACGTTAAAATTCTTCGAAAAACAAAGACAGACCTCGAATTTTTTAATTCAATGCGGAACATGCAACGTAACGACTTCAAGGTCACGCAAGATCGGAAATAAAACATACGGCGTTTGCATTCGATTTTCGAAAAAATTATTCAAATATAATAAATTGACGTACATTAGCGAATTGTTCACACGAAATTAGATTATTTTGTTCTCTTTCGTTCTGTTCGTAACCCTTGTAGTTACCGAGAAAAAATGTGTTTGGTTCCGAGGTTAACATGATGATTTTGGTCAATGATTGCAAAAATGGAGGCACGTGCGGTACAATGTTCTACTTCCTATAATTTCAGGTCGACTCGATCAAACGATTTCTAATAATTTACAATAATTATTCAACATAACATTAGTACATATAATAGAATGAATTTTCTTTTGTTAGATTTGTCATCTTTTTTTCTACTTTCTTGAGTGCAAGTGCCTTTGTGTGTGTCCAGTGTGTCGAATGTTATCATCACTGATAAGTGAGTTTGTAGGTTAGGAACTCGGACGAGAGATTTTTGAGTTAATTGAGTGATTCCTGAGCAAGATCTGAATCGAAAAGTTGCTGGTGAAAAGGTTTATTATCAAATGCGATTAACTCTTCATAATATAAAAAAATGTATATTTTTCTAACGACTTATTGTAATTATAGCCTATTCTGTTACGGCAAAAGACGATTAAAGTTGCAAATTTGCGTCTTTTTGGAAATCAGGCGTTTTAAAACTTGTTAACAAATAAATATTTTTATATTTACAACGTAAACATTAGCAAAACAGAAGTCATTCAAGTCCAGTAAAACACGTTTTTATAGAAAGTAGTAATTCTAGTTTTATCCATCTTATTAAGTGGATAAAAAATTCAATCAAAAATTGCGCAAACAATTCGAATCAGATCACAATCAGGAAGTTTTGCCAGTTATCAAAGACAGTTGGTACCCCTCCTATTTTCATTGAAGTCAGCGTCCTCTTCCAATCGAAATTCTCGACTTATCCACGGCCAACGTGTTACTTCCAGATCCAAAATCCAATTTTTCTCATATACATACTAACGAATTCCCTAACCCGATGGATATTCTTCCAGCGCGAAGGTTGGTAGAACTGCGTCTAAGGGTGGCAGCATCGGTACAAGATGGTTAAGAATCGGGTCTCCAATGAGTGAAGCGAGTGATCTCGATAAAACATTAGTCGTACGCGAGTAATTCAATCGTTTGTATCGTCAGCAACTTGATTTGAGGATAAAGTTACTCTCTTCCTTACCGTCACGGCTAGTCTAGCCATTGACGAGATGCGGGAGTAGATTAACAAACACATGGGATTTCGTGGAACACCATCTACAACACCGACAGGGTTAACAATGGGTTTGAAACTTTCATCTGCAATACCGACGGAGTTAACGGGAGAGCTTGCTGTGTCCTCTACGTTCAAAGGCGGGAAATTTTTAAAATGTGTCGATCAAAGTGGCGTCCTACATTATCGATAATTTACGTATATACACTCGTTTTACTTTAGAAGCAACAAATTCATAAGGCGCGTAATTCATACAATAGAAAAAATGTTTTATGAAAAACACTATTGTAAAAATGCAGTTTAATAGATTCAAAATTCTATAGGTTTAATAAAATTAGGATTTTTATTCGTATAATTACTTTACAAGAAGTGTATTGTGAATTTTTAATTTATAAGTAGTTTTTATTAATTATTTCATTATTAATTGTTGTAATGTATGTTTCAATTACAATATTCTTTTAGAAAAATTTGATGCCTCACTCGCATAAGATACGAACAATTAATTTACATTTGCTTTGTTATTTTTAATATTGTGATAATGGTGGGTCTTCGAACGTATTCGATTCGGTCGGATTGATATTTAATTGAGACCAAACCGAAGATTAGTCCGCTTAAATAATCGACTCATTCATGATGTCCGATTCGATTCAAGCTAATCGGTCTGATTGAAGTTAAAGCCTTTCTTTACCCCACAATTCCGAAGTAATCGCATCATGAATTACATGTATATATAATTACGGTAAATTGTCGTTTATTAATCGTGTTGGACGCGGCAAGAAACCATTGGAATTTTCTGGCATTTTATAATGTGTTACTATGTATTCAAGGCACGTACGTTCATATGTATTATTCAGTGATCGTAAGTTGCCGAGCGCCTATAAACTGAGCGGCATCGGGGCAAGGGGACTAGGTCGCTTGGCTTCCCCTAATTCTTTCCAGGGATCACATCTTTAGGTGCTAGCCGGGCTGCATAGGAATAGATTTTTCGCATCCGTGGCGAATTGAAACGAAATTGCAATGCAACTTAGGTTGTCTTTTCACTATGCGTTGCATCAGTATTGCGATCACGCTTTAGCGTTGTGACCAATATAAAGTAATGGTCGATCATCATCGCCACGTTATTGTCGCGACCTGTATTCGTCATGACGTGAGACGTAACGACATAATTTTGCTTCAAATCTGATGCAAAAATTGTTATACGTTCCGTGAATGAAAGTCCACCACGTCGGTTTCTGACGCGTTCAAATTCATTCATCTAGCTCCACTTTGACGAAATATGCATAATTAAAATCAACACTCGTGTAGCGTGCACTGGGGAACCAAAAGTTCACGTCCCTGTTGCACAAACAATTTTGCATGTCAAATTCGGTATACAATTTTTAATACATGAAAACAACGATCACTTACTTACTCTACGATATGATACACTTACTACTTATTTTAATATCTTGCTACTGTATATAGAAGGCAAAAAGTAATTAGCAAATTGTGCAATAGGAACATATGTTCGTAGCGCATTGGCAAAATATATGTTACAAATTTAATAATACGATTACAATATTTAATATTCTTGTTCTTCTATTTCTTATTGCATGCATGTATGTACGTATGTATGTATGTATGTAGAAAGAGGGAAAGGAAATTTACACAAAACCTTACTAACGCTTTTAGTAGGATTGATTTTACTTCTTTATTCTCATATATTTCGACAAATTTTTGATACACACAGGTTCAAACAGATTTTGATGTTCCATTAAAATAATCGCAATTCTGTGTCATTAAACATAATCATAGTCTAAATCAGACCGTGTTTAGATTGACTTCGCCTTCGATTCAACCGGTTGGCTTGAATTTGTTCGATTTTCCTTTGGTTTGGTCTGTTCGAACAGAATTGAGCTTCAAGTAGATTGAGCGACCTTGAGAAAGCTCAAGCTCTTCGTGTGAGCCAAAGGATCGATCACAATAATGAAATAATTTTTCGAGATTCACTTGATCAATTTTCTGGTTTCAAATTACATTGAAAACTTCGGAAACAAGTACAAGATGACGAAAAGGACGTTTTTAATTAACAGCCTAATATGGCAACATTGCACTTTTAGATCCGACAACACTGGAAACTATGTGTGTTATCGTACGTAGTGAATAGATGGTGCTGAGAACCAATTCACCTTTTAACATTGTCGGTATTGCAGACTATGTAACACGAAATCTTATGTGGTGATTTTCCACTCCCATGGCTCGTCTGTGCAAGAACGATTAGTTTAATTGCATTCAACTTCGATTCCAATGATAAACGGCTTCGTGATGTAACGTCACCCGCGGTCGATAAGATAGGGCGCGACAAGAAAATGGTAAAACGAAGGGTCCAGGCCCCGCGAGCGCGACTGGTCTGCCGCCAGGCCCTGTCTGTGGTTTTATCCGCGAACGATTCGAGCAGAGAGTGAAGCGTTTGCAAGCGTGTATCCTTCCAGGCGTAGCAAAGAGGCAGAATTGCCACATTATATTGACAGTAGAACCAAACGACAGCGAGTCTAACGACATACACGTATACAGACACCCGCGTACACGTACACATTCACAGTTCCACAACCATACAACAAACCACACGCACACATATACGTCCATAGATGAACCATAGACATACGCACACAGTCACAAACCGACACACGCACACTAGAAACGAAAAAAAGACACAAAAATACTACAATAAAAAGAAACTCACGTTAGGGCTTTGTTCTGACGGCAACGGATGATTGTGGGTGTGTAGGCGGTGTTCGCCAGCTGGATCCCAGAGATCACGGAGCTCGCCGCGAACCGCTGCAAGTACGGTGGCCAGTACAAGCGTGAGCGTGGACGCAGGTACCCCATAAATCCACCTACGTGGAAGCCAGCCAAAGATACCCCTTGAAACTAGCCCCCCAAACTATTGTCCTTGTAGTCGCATAGATGCGAGGAGGAGCGAAGTCGATCTGGATAGCAAAGTGACCCGTTTACACCCTCCTGTTTCACGTGTTTTTCAAATATCTCGGAGACATTTTCCGACTTTTCATCGTTGCGTCGCAGTTTTTTTTTCTTTATCAAAATCTAGGAGGGTGTTCCAGGATTTTCAACGATCCAAGGACCATTTTTGCATTTTCAAGCGGACGATTATTTTCTTCATTCATGAGAAATTTTTCAAACGTGTACCGATCGTTCTGAATATTTTGTTTTTTTTTTGCCCCAATGTTTTCGACGAGAAACGGGTTTCTGCTATCCATACTTACTCTCTGACTGGCGTAAATGTTCCTGAACCCTCACCCCCGATCCGTAACTGTTAGAGAAACTCGCATCCCCGAATTCTGGAATCTCACCACGCCCCTAACCTAACCCGACTCCGTTTTTTATACCATTTCGCTCTCACTGTTTATTTTTGACGTACCTTGTGCTGACTCTCACCGCTTTTCTTACCCACCATTTTTTGAAACCAGTTTAGTAACTATATATCTCGGTAACACGTGCTGGTATGCTTGAACTCTTGTGAAAAAAGAAATATACACACACGTGTTTTATTCTTATATCTACACACATGTTCTATACACACTATAGTAGATCAGATATCAATATGTGTATATATATACACACTGACTATATATATATGTATATATATATATATACATATTTGTTGTTGCATATCTCTCTCTATTCTATATCTTTCTCTATTTCTATCTTTCGATCTATTTATCTGTTTGCCTATTTATTCATTTCTATCTTTCTCTGTCTATCTCTATCTTTCTCTCTTTCTCTCCTCTGTCTTTTTGTTTGTCTGGTCACAAAGCCATCTACCAACCAGCCACTTGTTTATCTGTCTGTTTATTTGTATTATCTGTACATCTGTCTTGATCAATCCTTAAAACAATTGTTATATAGAAGTTACACGTATACATCGCGACGTGTATATGACTGCCTTACCGCACGGTTTCTTCTTGGAATCGACCGCATAATCGACGCCGCGAGATGTTGCGAGAGACTTTCGCCCGCTTCCCGCCTAAATGCTCTCTTTTCGCCTCTCTCCCACGATTTTTCGAATTCACAGCCTGTCTCCTCCTAGAGAGCAACTCTTCTGCTCTTGTTCAAGCGAGCGATTGCCAATCTGCTTCGGCACGGAGCAAACATGCGCGCGAATCTTGCCCGTTGACTTGCTTCGAGACCGGCTGGTTACGCGAGACCTGCTTTACCGACCTATTCCCGCCACGCGCGTGTGCGAATCTCTCACGAAAGTCTCTATTATACTCTCTAATTAGATTCAACTAGAGAACTGCTGTATGACTTATGATTTAAATACTCGCCGATTTTTTCGATGTGCTGGAGAATTGGAAGATTTTCATAGCGAAAAACTCTGTGTAAGGATGGAATGACGCCATCATCTGGGTGATTTTAAAGCGAAGGTAGGCTATAGTTCCTTTTTGAGTAAGTATCACACCGGGAGAACACTGCATAGCTTAATGAAAATGATCTTCCGAACTCCTGTTCAGTTATTCTTCTGTCTTCCTATTTTCTTTGTTTTTTTTTTTTCTCGACATTTTCTCTCTACGCCCACTGATTATTTCTATCTTTCCTGCAGAGAGCGACAAGTTTAGATAAAAAGTTAGGCTGTTCAATTTTTGATTGCACACAGAGTTCTGGAGAAAAAAAATGAATTTTCTTAGGAACACTGTGGAAAAAGTAAAAGTCGTTACGTTAACGAGACGACGGTCATATTTTGATGGTTACACTCGTGGCCTAAACTGTTCTGAACCTTACTTGTAATAAGTGCTGTTCTTCTCAAAATCACTCTGTATAGAGTCACTGCAAGTATCTTAGGCTATTGCCGAAATACGACTGTTTAATTCACTCGATGGAAAATATTGAAAACGCCTTAGCAAACGGTAACGTTACCGTACGATGGCAACTTATAAACATATACTAACTTTTCTAAATAATTTATGTTCAAATTGCACTAAAATGTGGAATTATATTTTTCAAGGATTTGCAAAAATGATAGCACATTATTAATTTTTAATTGTGTTACTCGTTAAGTTTGCAATTTTGTACTTCAGAATGTCATTTCTCATGTTTCTACATAATTTGACGCTGGAATGACCTTGAATCTGAAAATTTGCAATTACTGCGAAACTTATTCGCGAATTTCTTTAGAAATCATTTTATGAATTTTGTCCATTAGTTTCGCGATTCTTGGAATAGTACTACTTTTTAAAGTGTTGATTAAACAAATATTCGAAAGTTGGCAAATGTACGGTGATTTTTGTGACCTACTGTAGATATATACGGTGTGCTATCATTTTGTCCCAAAGGAAATATTCGTCACAAGATGATGATGAAGGTAATAGTAGTTAAACAATACTTTTTATTTTACATTTAGGTTTCCAACTTTGATTAGGCGTGTTATCGATAGATTTTCATGTGCTGATAATGAATCCGTAAATTTTTGAAATTTCCATGTATACTTTTCACGAAAATAACTTTTTAAAAAGAAATGCGAATTTTCAACTTTGAATATGTTTTGCAATTGAACGGTAATGTGTACACAATTCTAACTTGTGTTGCACTTGTGTTATGTGGACTCTGTTGAACAAGATAAACATAATTTAATGTCACTATGTTTGGAAACGAAGCATAACCAGTGACTATTAAATTTTTTGCTACATACTTTGTTATCAAAATAAGTTGGAATACATCCGCAACAATTCACTAATTTTAGATGTCCTGCTTATCGTAACCATTTGTTAACATATTGTGCACATAATATAACATTAAACTGTTCTATTGTTCAGCAGAGTTTAGAAAATGCTACCACACCAGTTAAAATTTCATAACTGTTACCGTTGAGCGCAAAAGTTGAAAATGTACATTTTTTGAAAGTAGATTTGCTTGAGAATTATACATGATATTTGAAGAAAACTGATAGAGTCAAACTCGGCTCACGAGAATCTATTAGATAGGTGTCTTATCGAAGTTAGGAACTTAAGACACAATCAAAAATCTTTGTACAGTATAATACAGCATCATTTCGAAATCATGTCGTTTGTACATTATCAACCACCATACCTTTTCAATCACCTCGCTTTTCTCCATTTCACCATTTATATTTACCGCCCCTGTCACCTGACATTTTAGGAGATCCCTCGCGTGTCCCATTCCGTTCGAAAAGTTCGATTGCATAATACATATACATGCGAATGAGTGCAGATAAATAACAGATGTGTTCTTCGATCTTACCGTTTGGTCCAGAGGTCGGCGAGCTTTTTCTGGAAAGTACGGCGGACGGTGCAGGTCAAGATACAAAATCGAGGATATTCTGCGTGCACATGGACATGCACCCGATAGAACAGAATATACATTTCGAAAATTTCCCTATTGGTAATAAAAATTGTCAGTAGACTGCGGAATTTATGCACTTGCGATATCCACGAGTGCGTCGCGCTGCATCGGATAAAATTCAATTTTGAGTTTTATACGATGCAGCATTTAATTTCTATGTAGCTTTTGTGGATCAGCAATAATTTGTACTTGCATAAATGTCCGCAGTCTAATAGTGGTCAGGTCTGCTATGGAACATGATACGATAAACTTGGGATCAAAGTATCAAGAAATGTTTTTATTCCATTGGAATGAAAATATCTTGAATACAAAAAGTGACATCCAGGCTAAAGAATGATTTAGAGATCGGTGTTCGAGACATTAAGGAAGTACTTAGTGATCGCCCAATTAACTAGGGTTCCACGTAACCAATTTAGATATTATTTAAATTATGATTATCATTAGTAGCCGTAAATAATCACACAGAGTGCCCTACCTGAAGCAGTCATCCTTATTCTACACTGTTGTCTGGGAGGAAGTTGTTGTATTTCAAAGGGGAAAGTAAACTACGAGAATGAAGGTCATCTCAAGGTTAAAATCAAGTACATCCATAACCATGTACCGATAAATTTTTCTCACTATTTTATATGGTCACTGTGAAGCAAAAAATATAAAAAATTAATCTGGTACCGTAACACCTATACTAGACTACAATGCACTAAAGTAGTCTATAGAAAAATTTCATATAGTGCTGTGTCATGATAAAGTAAACTTCATTAAAGCATACTGACATATTGCTTAAAACAATATCTGCTCACTCTTGAAGACCTACTGCTGAAGATCACAATAAACAAAAACAACGGTTAATTCTATTCGAAAATAGTTCCTAAATTGTAAGACAAATAATCTTAAACCTTGAAATGTCCTTCAGCTCATAGAACTAGATTCCTCACTAGAAATACAGTAATTTCCCCCAAAAGAAATTTCTTTCCCAATTAAGGGTGACAGAGTCAGGTGGCGCATCCTGAGACCCGAAAACCAAAATGGCGAGGGTGCAGCGCGTGCGTAGCGCGAACCTGAACGATGTGATCCCAAAGACCAAGATGTCCTCTACAGAACCGGGTAGCACTCGATTACACACGTTCGACACGCGTCCAGAGGTGATTTTCATTAAGTTGATCAGCAGCGTTAGCAGAGAGCGTTGTAAAAAGAGCTATAGCCGATGCCATATTTTAAAATCACCGTCCACGAGAGCAGACACGCTGTCGAGAATGTACGTCGTTTGAACGACCTTGATCGGAGCTCGACGAGACCGACGATCGCTGCGTCCCCTCCCCGAGGGACGCAGGCCCTACCCCCGCGAGACGGCAACCGGGCTAACGCGCGAGCCCTGTCCCGTGATGCAATGCAGCCAACCGAGCCGCGGCTAGTTCGTCCGACGGCCGGTAGATGTGGCCAATAAAAATACGCGCGAAAGGAGGAGTCGCGGCCGTCGTCGATACTTTCGGGGCAGCCATAGGCGGCGAACCAGTGGGGGGTAGAGGAAAGTATTGGCGACCCGTGCGGACAGCGATTTTTGTTTTCTCTCTTTCTCTCTCTATCTCTGTTCCCTCTCTATCTCTCTCTATCTCTTCACGAACTGAGTTTCTTGGTGGCATGCGATAGTGCTCTGGCTAGCCTGTAGACTACTGTAACGACCGAAGGCGGGACCCATCCGCGCGGATTGGCCTTACTCTTTCTCCCTCCCACTCTTTCTCTCATTAGGGGAGTGAATTCTGATTTGTTCCTGAGCGAAAGAGGGGAGAAAACGCCTCCCGTCGTTCTGTCGAAACCACACACACACACGATTTTCTCTTGCTTGATATATAAGGTTACTTGGCACTTAAGAACTAGAAGCGCAGCAGTAGAGGGGGTGCAGGCGGTAGGCACATGCGGCTGCTCTTTCCTAGGGGATTTTGATCAGTAGAAATTGCACGTATTATTAAGAGACCAGACTTTTGCTGCATCTACCTCCAGCGTCGAGCGGGCCGAACGCGGAGAAGGCGGACGCGCGAACAAGCCGGTTCGGGGCGGGTCCTACCGGTAGGCTCCGCCCTGACAACACTACGTTCGCCCGGTCTCCTGTTTCCTCCCACTTCTTTCGTTTCAAATCGTACTTTTGTTTCTTGGCATGATGGAACAAATAGCGAAACCAGTTGAGCATGACTTGTCACTTGTTCCGTTCAACGTTTGCCGGGCTAGCGGTACCACTGCGCCAACCCTACGTCGGATATTTTGATTCATCTGTTTTTTAAATATTCTTGTTCAGTTTTTTCCCGTTCGGTTCGCGAATTTAGAATTTTGAAACCGAGTGTCGGTGGAATTAGAATATATTTTGAGCGCATGCGTACTATCCGTTAGTGTTGTACAGGGTGTCCCTATATCATTGCCTATGCAAGATAATAAAACAACAATGACGAAGCAATTATTTCCATTATTTTATTTTCCTTGATCGAGATCTTTTCAAAAGCAGATGTGAATTTTTTACCGAATACTTTTTTTCCGAGTAAAAGTTTGTGCTAGTCGTTTTTTTCCCCATTATTTTAACAGTAGTGGCAGTAATTTGGACGCACAATACAAGTGAGACACCCTGTATATTATTTTGTAGGGTCGCGAAATCGTAAGTGAAAATTTGTTAGCATTCAACATGACATAATTCGGTGAAAAAAAAATCGGAGAATTATGCACCTACGCATATTTTAAGGGACGAAACTTCTGCTTTCGACACGCCTACGTTATTTTTTTTAGTATAATTTTTCACTATGAATAAAAAATTTACAAATTTGAATGTCTTCATGGGATTCGAAAAAATGTTTTCCAGTCAATGTTATCATAGACATAAGGATTGGCGTCCGCTTATTGTAGTCTACAATCGTTTCTTTCTAGTAAATATAATAAAATGGTACAGAAACGTATTTTTTAAGTTACAATTTAATGAAACGACAACAAAAAAATGTACATTAAATTTTCTGAATTCATTTTTAAGAGAGCTTTAATCTTCAATATAAAAATGTATTAAATTCCATACAAGCTTTTAAATCCATAAAATTCTCATGGAAACATTGCGATCAAGATTTCCAGTGAAAGTACGTTTGCAAAAAATAATTCAGTGAATTGAAAGTGGAAGCTTCATTCTTTAAAACAAGCCGACGTACACCCTTCACCGATGTTTCTCCACAAACCTATTCAACAATGTTTCACCAAAATCTCAACCAAATCTAAATCTCATCTAATTCTATTAAATTTTGCACAAACACTTTGTGCGCTATTGAATCATTTTCTAATTCCACTAACATTATCTCGAGTCGATCCCTTCGCTGTGGACTCGGTTCGTCCAGCAAGATGCATATTAAACGTTCCTAAACGCTCTCGCGAATCGCTACGTCAAGGAAGCAGGAGAAACGCGCGTTGAAAATTTGAACGGTGAGCTCCATTCCCGCGTTGCCACGATTTACGAGACTCGGTCTCATGATTGCACGTGACCCGTAACTTGGCGCATGCGCCTGGATCTCGCGGTCTCACATGAATCTACGCACGCGCCTCGGTCCCACGTGACTCGTGAGTCTGCGCGTACACCTCGGTCTCGCGATCCCACGTGACCTTTGAATCTGCGCGTGCGCCTGGATTTTGCGGTATCATATGACCCATAGGTCGCGGTATATGGGCTTAATTTCGCGGTCTCGTGTCTTAAGGCGTCTCATATGGTAAGAAACAAAAATTGTCTTCCATGGATCCGGTTTCAACCGCGCGAATTTCGATAAAAAACGGAATGAGTGGTGCTTATCGATCGCAGCGCACAGCCTTCTCATCGTTTCCCGCGAAACGCTCGTTCGTCACCCCATTCTTCGCTCAAACACACAGATAGTCTAGCTTCAGCCACACCGAGAACAGTCTCTCTCTCTATCTCCGACCCTCTGTTTCAACATTTACCACACACCCACACACGCACACGTGCACATAGGATCTACGGTCACTTCCGGGGAACGGGCGCCATTCTTTCGCTTCTTGGATAAAAAAACAACCGAACGTTCGATTCTGTACAGATACCTGTGTATATATTTTGTATATACGTACGTGCGCACATACTGGATGTCCATCTTGTACAATCTCCGTCACTCGTCGATGTTCGCACATATTTGTATGTGCATGCATGTACGTATCACTCGAATTGGCACTCGTCGACCGCCCCCCACAGACCTCGAAGAAAAACGATGTACTGTGGGATTTGTTTCTAAAAATGATTGAAATGATTGGGGGAAGAAGTTAGGGCTATAATTTTGGGCTGCAAACATCTTTTACAAGGGATTTTGATGCTGTCTTAGTGTGATGCAGAATCACCAATTTCACATAGGAGGGGCGAAAAGACCCTTCGAATTTAAAAAATGAAACATTCACTTTTCCATATTTCGAGAACTATTAAACCTAGAAAAAAATTCAAAATTTTGAGATTGTGTTTTCGACGATACATTCTTTCGTGTAAGCGGATTTGTGATTTGTAATATTCCTTTATCGAAATTTTGTTGCGGCTAAAAAGAATAGTAAGACTTCTTCTGTTCATTTTAATTGTTTATACGGATGATGTTCTGCAAGAGGTTATTGTTCGAGCTAGAATTCCGCGTTTTGAGAGTGGCTGTTGGCTCTCCTTGACGAAAAATAAGGAAACTGTACATGCGTAGATTAACACTAGCCCATGTCCCAAGAAACACTTTTCTTCGATTGCTTATCGCCGATCGAAATATCAGTCATGTTACTGTAACGCGATTACGCTCACAGACTTCGTTGCCGCAGACGTACCGCTTTTTCACCGTGAAGATATTTTATCGTATTATTGTTCCGGATCAATAGTGTGCCACGAATAAGATAATATTAAATATCCAATGACAATTATTTTGTTTTCCAAGCGTAGAGGATGTTCCAAACACTACCAGAATGTCTCTACGAATATTAAAGAAAGTAGTTTTGCTGAAAATTTTAATTTTCGAAGTCAAATTCAATTCAGAATAAAAAATGTATCTAGTGAATGTTCATTCCTGAAAGATAATTTTTTAAATGATTATTTACGATTATACAAAATGTCTCGTTCGAAGTTAACATCCAAAATATTTCTAAATAAAGAGAAAATAAGAGAAAAAAGATGAGAAATAAGATAGAGTAATAAATACTATCAAGATTGTTTTTAAACTCTTTTTTTAATATGAAAATTGAAATTTTACTTTTCATTATCAGATACAGTTCTATTGAAATATAAATGTAAATTTCAAATACCCTGTATAAACTTATTTGTATCACCAAAGAAAAAGATATAGGTCTATCTCGGTTATTTTGGGTCTCATAATTTTTGAAAATTCCTCGAGTTAAAGCACCATCTTGATTAACATAACTTGATCTCTTAAAATATTTCACTTATCTTCGATGGTACAAAAGAAGTACCGAAGGTCATCTCAAGGGTCAACTATTACAGATTTCAATTTATCCCCTAACGTGCTCTAGTGTTAAAATAGTGTCAACACGTGATCCTTTTCGAACAAACACTTTGGCTTTTAAATCTGTTGAATAACTGGCCTTAGGAAAAAATGTTCTCCACCATTACACGAGTTATCCACAGTGGCATAAATTCGTCTCGAGGAATTTTATTCTACGACCATAAACAATGAAGATAATTATCTAATTCGTGGCAAACGTGTACGTCGGTAACAAACCTGACGGTTCATTTACCGACCAAGGACAGGGCCGATTGGCGACAAAAGAATCGTGGCGTGTCGGTATTTAGGGGGTAGCTCCGGTGCGTTCCCTCGGAGAGGAGGAAGAAAGAGATCGGCGCATAAAGATAATCGCGATCGCTAAAACAGGGAGACAGTTATCAGCTGTTTCTACCGATCTACAGACCCGCGTACGTTAGCTTGAACACAGACGAGCGGCTCACCACCAACTAGACGCTACTATCGCTCGCTAACTGCTCTCTAACGGTCAGTCGACGACATCTACCGGTAATATTAAATTCTTTGCGCAGGGACATCTGTTCCCTGTCATTAAGCTTCACGCGGGACAGCTTTGCGACTTTTTGACCTTGACTACGTTCCCTGGAACAAGGTCTGGTCAGGCGAATGTCCATGCGCAGTACTGAGAGGCAGAAGTGGTGCACGACACTCAGATATTAAAGGATCTAGCCAGCTACACGATATAGTGAAAAAGAATGGAAATATGTGTAAACAGCAAAAACGATACGATTGAGAAGCGTACGCGTGATGTTCAGTGAATATACATATATGACCTACCTGCCAATGGACTAGGTAGACGTGTCGGCACGTGTAGTTGTCGTTAGGCCTAGGTGTAGGAGTGTAGGACCTAGGTGTAGGTAGCCTACCTACCCCGCCCTTTATTTGGAACGTGATCGTTTTATACTATTTCTACATAACCGTTAAATATTTGGGCCGTGGCACTTATAGTGGTACAGCACTGCTAATCGTGTCTCTATGGGTAGCCGCGCCGCCCGGTAGCTGAGCCAAAACTTACTTATTCCGTTCATAAATGCAAAGTCTCCCCCACCCCCTCGCCACCAAACCACGCCCCCACCCCCACCGGATGATGAGCAAATTATGGTATACAGACCAGCTGATTGGACGCGAGTATTAGCAAATCCACTCTATCGACGCAACGAGACGATACCGATTATCCACATAGCACGACCAAAACCTATTTAAAAAAAAAAAAAAAACTAAAAAAAGTATAAAAGAAAACAATTGCCAACCCTGTCACACAAGTGTATTGATGCGAATGTTGTGTTTTGTTCTATTCACGTGGTGTAGGCCATATTCGCCAGTTGTATCCCCGAGATAATTGACCTGATCGGGACGCGAAACAAGTATGGCGGCACTTTGAAGAACGAGCGAGGTCGCAGGTGAGAGACACAACCAACCAACTAGCTTTCCCGAGTTGAGCCACCTTTCACAACCCCCAATTACTGTCAACCACCCGATATATACTTTCTCGTATGATAACATTCTTGTACATTATTTAAGTCTGAATCCTCCCACACGACCCTTCCCCCCCATACACACACACGCACACAACCACGCTCCACAGCACGACACCATCGTGTGTAACACCTTTTCTGACCGTATGCACTTGGTCACACGACACCACCATACACAGATACTTACAGAAACACTGTGCCTTGACGTTAGTTCCCTCTGTACACAACTCTGTTCTTGTTCACGGATATACAGTACACTACCCCCATCCCCATCACCGACTACGCACACCAGAGAATTCACACACACACAGACACTCACATACACACACTTCCTGAGCTGCCCGTTATTTCTTGTTATATATACATTTATATTTAGAGTACAGTGTTAGAACCGCCAAAACGACTGCAGCTCCATACCTGCTCTTCGTATTAGTTGTCAGTCGACGGTCGCCAATCCCGACACAGTCCCCGCCCACCACAACATCCTCGCCTCCAAGCAACACCCCCCAACCAACCAGCTAGTCCAATTGTCACCACAGTTTACCGATCCCAGCAACTGGTGTTAGCTTGTTTGTTCACACTGACTGCACTTGGGACAAATACGGCTTCAGTTTATTAGAAGAAGAACGAGGAATTGCGATGATTAATGATCCCCTGGGCAAAGAAAAGAACACGTGGTATCTCGCAGGTGACACATGGACTGAGATATTGGCACTTCGTGGCACTGACCAGCATTGGCTGAAGCTAGATAACTAATAGCTGCCTCAAATTCCTCGTTTCTTTGTTCTTCTACTTTGAGTTGTAGCTGATTCAATGGTCTGTCGATGATTATTTGCATAGTTACCAGGTAACTCAGTCGCCTGTTGCATCTTTGACATAGTTGTTGCTAGATCAAGACCTCCTAGTGGATCTGACAGTAAAATGTGCGTTGTGTCTTATCGACTTTAGTTAATCAGTATTTATTTACTGTAACTTCATATATACATTGATAAGTTCACTTATTGCTCCTGGGTCTAATCTTCATTTGATGGCTTTTGTAACACACAGGATAGATTAATATAAGAGCTGTATTTTTCTCCGAGTGCAAAGGGTCAATGTCCAGCATGTACCCTGCATATCCAACAGTGAATGCATATGTTGCACACATAAATATATACAAACATGTACAACTATCTACATATATATATATATGTGTGTGTGTAAGTATGCGTATGTGAGTTAGGTCGTATTTCCATATATGTATATATGTTCAGTTCGATGCGGCGTATCATATTATATATCGTGGTATATATAATATTATTCGATATACATGTATATATATTTATACATATGACCTAACACGACCCTTGTGTGTAATAACCTTGATGTTTTAGACAGCATTGATTATCGTTTTTACGTGTATTCTTGAAGAAAGGAAAGCGGATAAGTTAACTTCTGCCTTGGGTTGTACCATACAGGGTGGGCTGCTGTTACATTGCTGTGTATTACAGTAAAGATTCTACCGAAGTCAGTACCGACGTTCCCTACTGATGTCAGTGGAACACCTCACACCACTCGAGAACCGTCGGTCGCGGTCACAACACGGGTCGGCTATATCGGTGTGAGACCTGAAGACCACTACTAATCCAATTACAAAACTTCTTTATTTTTCATTATTTTTTATGAAACTTTTACCAACATATTCGTGGCATTTTTCTGATTAAAATGATACCAAATATGATATAATTCCGATGTTATTTACTTGTGTAACGAGCGATGAAAGTTTCGAACGCAGAGGAGGACAGCGTATGGGAAAGAAAGAGACGCAGGTTTGTTCTCTGCCGGCGGCCGCGACTCTATGCGTCTCTTTCTTTCCCATACACTGTCCTCCTCTGCGTTCGAAACTTTTATCGCTTGTTACACAAGTAAATAACATCGGAATTATATCATATTTGGTATCATTTTAATCAGAAAAATGCCACGAATATGTTGGTAAAAGTTTCATAAAAATATAACGAAAAATAAAGAAGTTTTGTAATTGGATTAGTAGTGGTCTTCAGGTCTCACACCGATATAGCCGACAATGTGGTGGCCGCGACGGTTCTCGAGGGTCGCGGTCAGCACCTCGTGACGTCAGCGAGTACCTCCGACGTTCCCTACCGAAGTCAATCGAAAAGAACCAAAAGACTGACTTCGGTAGAATTTCTACTGTAATCTGTGTATATTGTCAGACCATTCTCTGTGCGATATTACGCATTTTAATACGATAATACAATTTTCGTTTAGACAGTCAACTTTTATTTTCATATCTTAGGTCATCTTCAACTTTCTACCAATATTTAAATTGTACAACCAGAAAATAGTTATACCGTTCATTCAATCGACTATAACAGCTTGTTATAACTCTGTAAGACGTTTATTAAATGAAGGTATGAAGAAACATGATAAGTCATAGCTATCCCCTAGCTTATCACTAGACTGCGGATGTGTATGCAAATGCACATTTTTATAGAAGATAGGTAAACCAATGGGACCTGGACAGAAGTGTATATCATAATTAGGTAATTCCACAAATATATTTTTATTTTGCCTATTTTGTATACTGCTTATGTATTGCATAGTGCATATTTTTTCAAATTCTGCATATTGTTTGTGTATTTCTTTCATATACTAATAATCAAAAATATAACAATTTCTAATAAATATCTATCTTGCTGAGAAATTTATTGTCACATGATAATATTACGAATCATAATGACGTATGTATACACGTAGTATACATGTATACATTAATATATGTTTACAAGAAACATTTGCATTGTAATGCAAATTACAAATAGTGATAAATATTATACAACTATTCTATATCTGATAATAATTATAGTGTACTATTTTCAATACATTTTGTTTATACTTAGCATATTTTCTGCATATATTTTGTATATTTTAACATATAAAATTTGCATAAACATCCACAGTCTACTTATCACTTTACATAGCAACCATCAACACACCAAACAATTCACAACATACCAAAAATTGATTAGAATTACACTACCATTTAAAATAATTAGAGGATACTCTTTGTAACAGTTCCAAAGACCCACCCTGTATACGCTTTATATATGTACGTGTTCGCACGCATATATAAAGCTGTATGTATACGCATATGTATATTGCTAACCATGACATGTTATGCGTAGTTTAGGTTTGATGAAGGGATTAACAGTGAGCCAGCAAACGAGTTAGATTAGGGAAGAGTGATGTAATTACACTGTCCAACAAATTTTAACTTTAACAAAGTTTTTAAACTTTGAAAGCTAAGATTCGTTGGATGGTGCTATGTGTACGTTCGTTACGAATGGATCATCATTCATGGCTTTGTGTCGGTACAAATATATTTTCTGTGAAATAACCAGAATACCACAAACACTGATTAAACGTGAACCAAGTCATCGATGATAGACCTGTCAGTATTTCCTTTGGCCTTGAAACATTGAGAAGTATATATTCTATCAAGACAATGATCTTCATAAATGAAATTCGTTTAAACGTTTTCAAATATATCAAAAGTTCCCGCCAAATTTAAACATCCTTGTTGCACTGCAAATCTAGCAGTGAGTACGTATTTAAGGAGGAAGGAAAACAAGCTACAAGTTTAATAATAATAGTAACGATACTAACCTTATTTAACTATCACTTTAATTGCGTTTAACTTTCACTTTCACTGTACTCAACTGTCACTATACCGATCATAACCTATCATTGGATCAATGCACACTCGACCACTGAAATGAAACTTACCTTACTCGTTCGCAACATTATTCACTATCGTCTAAGGTCACTGAGAGGTATCACTCACTGTAAAAGACGGTTACCAGAGCATTACTTTACACAGTTTTCCCAAGTAGCCGAAAATTCGGCAGTTTTCGGTAACCAATTTCCAGTGCTTCTGCGCCGAAAATAAGTCCCACATAAAGGTGACCGTGGAAACCTGTATTCAAATGCGCATGCGCACACGAGTATGAATGTGTTCAAACATTATTAATACCTGACAACATAAAACTAACTTTTTGAATGAATTTAATTCATAAAATGGTGTACATTTCATAAATTTCGTTTTCTGTTCTGTTACGATTCAAATTAAAAATGCTTTTCAAAGCTTCCCATTTCTCCAAATGACAGGAATTCAAATGCTAACAAAAGAAAATCTTACGTACTGTTAGATGCTTCTGTCGTAAAGTCGACAAAAGAAACGATCATAAAAGAGCGGAATTAGTATACACACTTCTCCGGTTTCAAGCCAAAGGTCCTGGCTGTTCTATTGACAACGACTCATTGTTTGCGGCCATCTTGATTTTCTACACACACTCGAAAACTGCCTCTGACGTGACCGTTGGTCGTAGCAGCCGAAGCGCAACAGGGTGTCACTAATTAGACGTGTTTTACCGACCGTTGCCATGAAAATTTTTCGAGGCGAAACTTCTCGTCCAGTTGCGTGGCATTGCGTGGCTTTTTTTGACGATGCGTACACCGGCCCGTGGTCTCACGTAGAGGAGAATCGACACGCGACACGTGAGACCTCTAACGAGCGTCCTCGGGATTGATTGTTCCACGAACGAGACGTATTTTTATTAATTGACAAGCGTAGAGATTACACACAACGTCCGAGCATATTCGACGGTCGGTACCCATTTCTCTCTCTCTCTCTCTCTCTCTCTCTCACTCTCTCTCTCTCTTTCTCTCTCTCTCTCTACATCTCTCGCTCTCTATTTCTGTCTCTCTATCTGTCTCTCTCTCTCTCTTTCTCTCTCTATACATGGGCAACTAGGTCCACCGGATCACACCGTGAACCCTCTCCGTCGATTGGGTAGACTCATCGAGTAGTTTTCTACGTGACTTCGATATCATACACACACTACACGATCATTGACATTTCTACATCACTGCCCAACACTTACCTTTATATTCCGTAATCAAGGGACGGTCCCCGTGGATCTCGATGCGCCGATCGCGAATCTGAGAGATGTTACTTTCTATACTCAATTCTTGAGAAATTTGATTTTGAAAAAAATCATATTTTCAAATCAACGACTTTTTATGCTGTAACTGTGAAAGGTAAACGAATGTTGCTTATACCGAACGATTCTGAACCTCGCCTCCCTCCCCCACTCCTCACATACAATACTATTTTTCGAATAATATTATAAACATTTGAATATGCACTGTTAATACATACATTATTTTCGAATACTTTTAAATATACTTTTGAAAAACAAGGATCTCTGGCAGAATCTAATTATACATATGAAAATACCATCGTGATCAGGAGAGTGTGTCTGCAGAACGGTTTCCCGTGAAGTACGTACGTTCCCATGACCTCGACAGCGAAAACGCGACAAATGCTTGATTCCGAAAATACAATTTTCTCAAAATTAAATTTCTCGAAAACCGAGGGCGATAGAAGGAAACGGTTTTCAGATTCGGGTTTAGCATATCAAACTCCATGGGAGTTGCCCATTGTTTATGGGAATACAATAAATGAAGTTGAGATTTGTTGGACATTGTGTTCAGAGAAACGTCAGTCCCGTATGATAGAGTAAAAGTAAAGAACCTATTGTAACGTAGGGCTTCCATGTCGTAAATTGTATATGTGTTTAGGCCTATGTTGGATTCAGTGGCACGTGAGCTCACGTTGCACGCCCTTGATTTGCCAGGTGCAATCAAAATGCGAAAAGACAAAGAAAAAAAAGAAAAAAAAAGAAACAACTGAAAAACAAACGCAATCAGTGCAAAACAGAGGGTGTCTGCTGAGTTCATGATGAGCCTCGCATTAAATATATATTTACAGAGTAGAAGAAAGTGGAGCATGGAATGGTCATGGTGAAGTTTTTGTTGACGCAATAACACAATTTCTCACCTTTAGGCACTGTTTATCTGACTCGCTTGTAACAGTAAGAACCATAATTTTAATTAATGTAATACGATACATCTATATATATATATATTTATATAAATCGCACGTAGAATTAACATCAGTTTAGAAAACGAGATTTTGTGCTTGTATTTGACTGCAAGGATCGAGTACACGAACGAGCCTGCACTCTACTGTAATTTTTCTATTTATCTAATTCTTATCACCTTTCTTTGTTCAAACCTGTATACTCCTGTTAATTTTTTTTTTTATCTTTTCTCCACTCTCTTCTGTTTCCACATTTATTTGTATAGTACAGATATATTTCTTGTCTGTGTGTGTATGTGTGTGTGCGCGGCGCTTGTGTGTAGTTGTTCGATCACATTAGTTGGTTAAAACGACTTACACACCAAATCCTATCTCGCAATTCCGGTAAGTTTAGCTCATTAATTATGTAATTATATATATATATACGTTAACGAAGGTAAATTTATATACATACAGATGTATATGAATATACAGGCGAATAAAACGCGAATTTTTTCGTAGATAAATGTTCCTTCAAATTGCCAGAGGATTCTCCTGTTGTTGTTCTTTCGCTTTGTCTTTTTTTTTGTCAATATACATCCGCATCATTTGAGAAATTCGAACAACTGACACAGAACTTCCATACTCGATTATATTGTTATTGTGGCAGCAGACTAAATTGGCATAAAGAGAGCTAAAATTTCGATCTTTTAACGATATTCACGTTTCTCTCTCTCTCCCCCCTTTCTCCATCTTTCCTGATCACTTCTTACTATCTATCGCTCTCTCTCTCTCCTTCTCTCTTCTCTCTCTTTCACTTCTATTTCTCTCTTCTCGATCTATTTCACTTTCTCTGTCACTCCCTCTCCCTCTCTCACTCTTTCTCTCTCTCTCTCTCTCTCTCTCTCTCTCTCTCTCTCTCTTCCATTCGCAGCCGTGCTTACACCCTCGAGTTGCATCGCGACACAAGTGCTCGCTCTCAAGGACCGGGTGTTCAAAGTAAAGAACAAGCGAAAAACGGAAAGCGGTGAACAAAAAAAAAAAAAAATAAGAGAAAATAAAAAAGCGGTAGCCTCGGCACACGGAGAGAGAAGAACGTAACGAAATCGTTAATTGGTTCAGAACATGTGTAATTACATATATAGAGCGTGTACATGGTAGTTGCTTGTAAGGTTCTCTCTATACCTTTTTCTTTTTTTTTTTGGTTACTTTTGTTCGACACGCCGACCGAGCATCGACCCGGGAGCGGAATCTAATTCGTCCGTTGTGTTGGCAGACATATTGTCGTGTGTGGCCACATCACCTACGAATCAGTCTCGCACTTTCTCAAGGACTTTTTGCACGAGGACCGCGAGGACGTTGACGTGGAGGTTGTCTTCTTGCATAGGTATGAACAACCATACTATTTTTGCCGTCCGACCCCCACCCTCGGGCCCACAGGGTTCTGTGTGATCTATTTTTTTTTTTTACGTTGGAACAATTTTAAACGCCAATCTTTCGACCCTCGCGCGATGGCACACAAAGATCGGTGCCCGGGTTAGCCATGACCCACGCCGGCAATACCGTATCAGAAATGAAAGTGCTCACGCTCGGGATTTTAGTGTCGCCCGGTATACTGCTACAACTTTCGTCCGAGGAAAGAATATTTCGGACGTGATTGCGCAGAGCTCCTGTGGTATCCTAACTTCAATTTGCGCATTCTAAATCCAATCCAAAATTAATATCTCCGCATAATTTTGTTCTTTGAAATAGTAACATCGATTTTCACCGATATTTACGTTAAGTGTGTAATGTTACTCGTGTACCGATATGAGATTAAGTAAGTCTACTACTGTAATGATGTACGCAGTCATTGGTTTGAACAACATTGTTAAGGGAGAGTCATTTTTGTTTTTTTTTCTTTTTTTTCTGTGGTAGTAAGGCGAGCATAGGTCCGTGTAGGTGTCCCGTTCGAACATTTGTTCCGTGGATGAGTGTGCAATGGCGATCAGACTAGATTTTCATGAACTTTTTGTATTGGAACCTGACCAGAATTTTATTCACACTTTACCTACCAGAAGACTATTAAAAAGATTCTCAAAGACTGAATCACGTCAAAAAGAAAATTAAAAATAATTCCAAAAGAACTTATTTTTCTATACTGAAAACATATTACTACATAGAAAAATTCATTAAGAAATCCTTCGATATGAATCGTAAACATTTAATCACTGACTCCTCGGACAAGAACATGTGGGCCCATTTTCACACCGCCCTTAAAAAAAAAACTACTTCGGTACTTCGTTTAACTTCTCAATATGTTTCTAAGGACAAATATATCGATGTTTCCAAAAAAATCCCTATTTTCTAAGGACTAGTCACCGGTAGGTAAAGCGCAAACGTAACCAGAAGGTCGTGCGAAAGCAGTCAACGTACCCACGAAGATGAAATTTCATCTAGATTAGTGCTGAGCACGGTTTTGGCCCCTTAAACGCTTGCTTCTTCACCCCACCAACCTTTTTTTCGTGGAGCGTGCACATTCGTCGCGTTCGCTGGTGTCTCGTGTTTTCGTTGCCCCACCGTATGTGCTTTCGTAGCGACTCACGACCGGCGAAGTGCGTCCTTTCTTCATGGTAACGATGCTTACTGGAAGGGAACAGTGGGCGCTACGGTGGGGACGGTTTTGCCTCGATCGAGGCAAATATGCCCAGCACTGATCTAGATCAGGCCCGGGGCAACTTGTGGCTCGCGTGCCACAGACGACTCCTCTCCCTACTCCTGGGTCCCCCCCTCCACCAAACTCCTGTGGAGGTGATGAAAATAGTGGGGGAACACTGGTAGTGGGAGTTGTGAAGCGACTGCGGGAAAGAAGTTGCCCGGATCTGATCTAGATCTATTGCAAACGGGGTATAAATACAGGGTTGCCAAATGCGAATGGCGGGAACAACAGGGAGTCTCATCGACGAAGAAGAGAAGTGGGGATATCCGGTCGCTATGGTTAGGTCTGATCGCCATCGTCGTAAGGAGTGATCTATGTTTTCAGGAAAGAACCAGATCTCGAATTGGAGGGTCTCCTGAAGAGGCATTACACGACCGTGGAGTTTTTTCAGGGCACCATGATGAATGCAGTGGATCTGGAACGCGTCAAGGTACCCCCACGCCCTAGACCACCCACTATAAAACCCCACCAACCTCAAAGAACCCACCAATCAAATCGCTCCGCGCGTGGTCGCCCGCGCTTCTCATTTTCTTGCAGTATTTTAGGTTATCTCGCGGTTTTCCCTCCAGGACGCGACCAATATACATAAACGATTACGACACATGCGAAATTGGTCGCAGACGGCGGCAAACATAAGCATCAGCGTGTCATATTCATCGTCGTTCCGTGTCGTGTAAATTCACTGGAACAACCGCCATTTTGTCGTAGACTTACAACTTCGCCTAGATGCACATGTACACGTGCATACACACACGCACACACGTACTGGCGACTCGAGTACTGTGAAGTTAGGCGCATACTACCTCAACGTTGGGATATTATTATCTCTCTCTCTCTCTTTCTCTTTATCTCTTTTTCTCTCTCTCTCTTTCGTAACTACTCTGTTTTTATATTTCTGTTTCTCTCTATCACTGCTGTGTTTCAAGGTCATCGTGGAACCGCGCGTGCCACGCCGCGGTCACCTAGTAGAACTAGTCGCCTTGGCGCGAAATTTGAATTTCAATAGTGCATCATGTGATTATCGCAGTTATTTCGATACTTTCGAAGAGTATGTAGATGACTGCGTGGCACCGTGTAGCGTTGTTTCATGCAGTTTTTCGGCCGTGAGGCCGTTCTTTTGAAGTGACTGATGCGGTTTGAGTGTGACAACTGGGAAAATTATCCGGTGGAAAGAGTGTTAATATTTAATGTTCCAATGACTAATAGTATATTCCTGTCATTGCTAGATTGCGAAAGATTTTATTTCGAAGATTCATTTGAGTTTTCGGCTGCAAGAATATTTTGTGCTTTGACTATGAAAGGTATGTGAATAATTCTTCAATGAAATTGTTTCACAGTACAAATATACCAAATATTTTCAGTCTATTTTGAAAATTGCGAATTTCAGACGAAATCGGCGAAGTGAACTTTGTTGTCCATTGGAAAGATACATGCAGTTGGTTATTGAAATAATCAAGTTGGTGTCAATAACAGTAAATAATTATTGGTAAAATGAGACGGTAAAAATTTCTTAAAATTATAGCCGATAAGAATACTTGTTGGTATATTAAAGTTCTTGTCGTTGATGCTCACCGTTTTACTATCAAAAGCAGCAAAAAGTGACTTTAAAAATGAGGCGTCCGATCTCGTAGTACATTCGAGTACACTAAAACATCCGCGAACGATGTTACAAAACAATTATGTCAAACGATATTCGAACAGAAGTGTAGCAACCATCCGTCCACACACGGTCGCAACCATTCACATCAGTCACTTCAAAAGCTCACCCTCACACTTCTGGGGTATGTATATAGTACAGTCATGAATGTACATATTTCTCTCTTACATATGCATAGGTTCGCACATAGGTACGCGCGTGGGTACGTACATATGTACGGATCTTCCGACTGAGAGTATAGCGAATTAATTACAAAGTAGAAAGCAAACGCCTGCGACTGCATGGTATGCTGGTAATGAGCTATGAGCCAACTCAGCGTGCAGTAGAGACTTACTTAGACCTGTTTACCATGTATACTTTTTCCCATATCCTATGGCCTACGAGGGAGGCCGGTCCCCCCACCCCCATAGCCCCTAGAAATCTAACAGAAATCGCGAATTTTACTGAAAAATTCAATCAGCACTGCGTCAAGGTGCCATTTCTCCCTTTCTCCCCCGAGAAGGGGGGAGCCGGGGTGATAAGGGATGTCCGGCGACCTTGACAATTTCTTCAAGGGCGCAGTCCGGTCAGTCAGAGGTGAACCTTTTTCATAAAATATACCATATCGGTGCCACTTAGGAAACCACCAGATCTCGAGCTAGAGGGACTGTTCAAGCGGCACTTCACCACCGTGGAGTTCTTTCGGGGGACTATCATGAACCCCATTGATCTGCAGCGAGTCAAGGTGAGCCTCAAGGACACAGATATCCAGAACCCCTTGTCCTGTCCACGAAGTAAGTGTACCGTACGAGACACCGACAGATATCTGTGTATCGTGCCGACCAACCCCGCAGGTCACCCGCCCTCCGTACGGTCGCTCGTGTGTACCCCCCCTACCGTATTGTTCGCGTGGCCACGGCAGCCATGACAGTAACTTTTAGGTGAAATTTTTTCTCCCTGCCCCCCCCCCCGGTTGTAATGTCTCTGTAACGGATTCCGGGGGGGGGGGGGGTGCTGTGGGAGGAGGTGAGATAAGAAAAAAAAAAAAGGTGAAATTTGTTCAGGACCATTTATTGAATTTTCATAACTATTAGTTATTGCAGCTTTACGTTTTCGTTAACCCTCTGTAGCTCTGCGTAGCTTCGAAGTCACATAATAGATATTACATCGGTATTTTTGATCTAACACAATGGTCTAACGAAATGATACCAAAGTATCTTGTGCTTTTGTGACTCCTGTTTAACCAGAGCGCATGGTTCAATGTTATGCATCGCTGTTGTCAATACTAATTGTACATGTCAGAGTAAATTCAATATTTTGTTAAACTGTGTATCTGGAGGATGATATTTGCTATTGCCAAGTTACAGCAATTTTGTTTCGTTCGTAATAAAAAAAAAAAATATTATTTATCCATTGCTCATTGCAATGTTTATTATTAAGTACCCACACGTTAATACTATTCACTATTTCATAGTGAAATAGGAGGTAAAATAATATTCGTTATTTCATAGTAACGAACAGTAAAATATTGATTTAAAAATTATATTTTTGAAAAACTGATATACACGCATAGTTTTCGAATTCGAGTTCAACGTATTACCTTCCACTTTTTCAAACGGTACCACATATTTTTCATTGTATAGCTTCGTAGGTGACGTCAAGATGAATTTATTGACCTAACATGCTATGACCTCGACGTGACCTTGAACTGAGAAATCGTCACGAACCTGTCGACATAATATTTGACCTAGTTCACTGGTATTCAGAAGCAAATCTGCTGGCGTAAATCCTTCTAGAAGTAATGTCTTAAAAAAAAAAAAAAAATGGTAATTTTTAAGCTAACAATAAAATAGAAAAGTTAATGCAAAAACAATATTGTTTTACTTTTTTTTTTATTTTCACTTCTTTTACTTGTTATCATTCTTATACTTTACTATATGATATATACAGTGTTCCATGCACAGTGAATTAATTTCTTTTACTAACTTTCAGCATTGTTTTTTGTCAAGTAGCCATAGGCGATAAAAGTTCTCGATTTCTGCATTTTGTCACATACGCGTATCTCACGCGACGCATCGTTCACAGAAAATCTACTAATTAATGAACGTAACGATGGAAAAGATCGATACAATTATACTCAGTTGGTTTTTGTTTTTTTTTTTTTGGATCAGTGTATACGTTGAATTCGAAGAGACTGTCATAGCTGCTGCTGCGAACGATCGGTAGCCGGCCCGATTGCGCAAACAGAACGGACGCTGTTATTCCAGGATGGTTGTTGCTTGTGCGTTACCTTCTATGCACATTGAGGATGTCTCACGGAACCCCTTTGACGCATTTCCTATGCTGTCATATGCTTTCGTGTCTCATCAGTCCGAAACGAATCATTCGTGTCGAATCGATTACACGCGACCCATTGTAAGCGGTCGGGATCAAACGATTACGCTATTTGGTGCACCCGAAGATACCCAGGAGTGCCTCCGCAAGACGGGTTATTTCGCAATTGCCAAATCGACCAACTTTTGCAATCGATGTCAAGGACTTTGCACAAAATTTAATTTTTAAAGATACCCTACACTGTATTTTTACTTGTCAGCTAAAGAGCACAAAAATTTCGCAAATTTTGCAATCGATGTCAAGGACTTTGCACAAAATTTAATTTTTAAAGATACCCTACCCTGTATTTTTACTTGTCAGCTAAAGAGCACAAAAATTTAGCGAATTTTGCAGTCGATGCTAGGCTATTTTGGCAAAGAAAAATAAGATATAGTTTAGTATCTGTTTTTATTTATCAATGAACTACAGTATTATATTTATTCATCTGTTTTCAATCACAACTGAATAGTTAAACTTAAAACATGTTTATATTTGCATCCCAAAAAATGTTATTATCCAATAATACCTGTATGGAAGTTTAGGGGAGGGAGGGTTTATGTCATCACTTTGTTAAGTTCGAATTTGTTTGAGAAATACAAGCCGCTCAATTTTGATTTATTTTCGTAAAAACGGAGGATCGTACTTTTGCCAATAGGACATTCGAATTTCAGGCGTTGATCGAAGTTACACATCCGGTAGTATAACGTATGCAGATTAGACAGGGTTTAAGTCATTATCTTGTTGAATTTGAATTCGTTCATTGCAAAATCTTTGAAAAAGTAATTTTTTAATAACCCTCCAAAACTTGATTCGAGTAAGTAGTTTCCTTGGTTTGGAAAGATTGCAAAATTAAACCAGTATTTTATAATTTCTTTGGTAACAAAAATAATTCCGACTATAGATCAAGATCTAAATTTTCAATTTGCAAAAGTATATACAGCCCTGCGTGTAAAATCATTCTTTTTTTTGTAAAAATAGACAAAGTTTGCGAACGTCCCTTGTTTGCTATAAATAAATTAGAAGCCGTTGAAACGATGACTTAAAACCTACTCGATTCGCATGTGCTACATGCAAATGAATTTTGGACAAAATATCCGTACCGTGTACTGCGAAAATCGATCGATTTGGCACAGTTTAGTCAACTGCAGTCGCAAAACTTTGAGACTCGTCGCAGTGAGAAACACATTCCCAGTCTCTACCAGCACGTGTCGACATAGATACACGTGTGTACGTATTCTGGTATGGTAACTTCGTGTTAAAAAATGCCCCTTAAAAGTTGTTTGTACTTTTCGGATAGATCCATGCCTGCTGTCGATCCAGGTGGGTATGTGCTTGCTGAAGGACTAGTTTGAACGATTAGTCGTTCGTAGCAATTTTCCTTCGGTAGAGACCTAGAGTATTATGCGACAGTGAGCAATGGTCCCCTGTTATGTACAAGGTGCCCCTGAAAATCATGACAATTCCTTTTGCGAAAGTATAATGTCTCGACAACGAAGAAACAAACATCGGACAAAGCTCCCCAACAGGGTTTCACTTGTGACATAATTGATTAGATTGAAATCAAATTTTGGCGCTGCACTTTTTCGGTATAACTGAAAATAATTTGTCTTCCATGTTCAGGAAAATAAAAGGTGGGGCGAATTCTAACAATTTTGCTGAGTTAAAATGTTGGGTTTTATGATAAATTGTTTTTTCTACGAGTTTCGTTAAAAAATTAATAACAGTAAAAATGTGGCAGCGAAATTTGGAAAACAGCTTCCATGGTAGCTGTAATATCAATAATTTCATAGAACACAAAGAAAACTTCTCTCAAATCAAATAAATGAGGAAATTGTTACATACATGTTAAACTACACATTTTCATCGACAAATTCCATAAGTTTCACTAAAAGACAAGTAACAGTCAACATGTGGCGAGTTTTTCATAATTTTTCACGATAATTACGACATCTCTAATTCTAGAAGAAATTTAAAAACTTGCTGTTGAAAAAAAGAAAAAGGGAAATTTATTATATACGTATTATTAAACGACACACATTCATTTATAAACCCAATAACAGGATTTTCAGTTGTGACAGTGAATTTTCTTAAAACAGCCTCACTGGTAACTACAGGATCTCAAATTTTCAATTAAATAAAAAAAAAAATCTTATTTTACAGAGAACAAAAACAAAAAAAAATTGTAATACACTTGTAATCGTAAACTATGTAGTTTTATCCATATGTTCTGTGATTTTCTTTAAAATTGAACTAGTTGGTGTGTTTGATAACAAAAATTTTGCTTACTTTCGAGAAGTTGCCAGTGAAACAATAGTTCCACCATTTCCGGTATACCCTGTACATACAAGGCGTCATTTAATAGAGGATGTAACAAGAAAACGAGAAAAATTCTGCCGGAAAAAATGAGTCGAAAAACCGGAACGAAGCTCGACTTGTCCAAGTAATTCAGCTGAATTTTTCCAGAAACGTAATCTCGTTTGAAAAAAAAAAAGGGAACGTTCGACTCATTTTTGCATGTGGAATCGCTTGACATCGTTAAGTATTATAGACGCCTCGCGAAACCTGCGTTGAAACGTATAAACGGTATGTTGTTTTGGCTGTTTACGTAGAACACTCTCTTTCGCATTGATTAAACGTAGGTCTGATTAGAAAGACAGTTGATGGGCATGTTAGCAGAGCTTCGAGATTTTCCAGTTCTGCGTCTAGCTGGCGTTTGCCTATCTAAGGAATGCCAATAGAACTCGCTTTTACATTTTGTCGTTCTTGGGAAGACATTTTGGCAGCGTGTGTCGCAGGAACCGAATTAAGAAATTAATTAAGAAAAGAATCAAGAAATTCGTTAACCCCTTGCACTACTATTTATTTTGTGATTATAACGATTAGAAATTCTTCATCGTTCAAGATTTCATAGAAAAAAAAAGATACTTCATATTTATTTTATGCCTATCTTTTCTCCAAAGGATATATATCAACTACAACGAAATAGAATTTTATTTCGCTTTAAAGGAAATTAGTAACATACATATTTATTAGACTCTGTTCAAAATCTTCATCACGAGTCTGACTCGATATTGTAGGGCAAGGGGTTAATTCCGACAAAGAAGATTCTCGGTTGAAAATGTTGAAAGGAATGTTTCGGAAAATTGCTACATTTCCAGTGACACGCGTCGCCATTTTGTTTCTGCATACCCGCAAAGCCTACTAAAAACTGGCCTGGTAAATAACGCTTTTTTAACAAATCTTGACACGTAGCTCGTATTCCCAGAATATTCGATTTCCGTCGAGTCTTTCATACGTTAGCGTCATTACATTGAAACGTCATTGTTACTGCTCCGTTGTATCGTTTAGAGTCGAATCTCCCGCCGTAATCGTGACGCCGTTTAGGGCAGACCAAGCTTCGAAAGTCCCGCCACAATTGGAAATTCGAAATGTACACTGTGGTTCGAAAATATCATCGTTCTGTGGATCGTCGTCGCTTCGTTGAATTTGTTTAAAAAATACGGACTCTGGTGTCTCGAATGTTCGGGGAGATCAGAAAATAATTTTTCAAAAGAACTGTCTAGATCGAGCTTTAACGCGTTGCTATCCAACATGGCAAATGGTTTTTGGTAAAAGAATTTTGTAAATTCTTGACAAAACGTGCGAAAATTGCGAACTTCACCAGTCTGTATTTCATAAATAAATTCGAAAACGTTGACTCGAGAACAAACTCGAAATTTTCTTCGACACGTTTGGAATTTGCTAGAAGCGCCAGGATACTTCCGGACGATGGTGTACTTTCAGCGGTTTCAAAACGATTCTTCCGCCACTTTGTTTTCCGACATTCGCCCGAGATAAAACGATTTCGGTTTCGCAAGCTGCTTTCTGACTCCCGTCCCGATCCAGACTACATTTTTGACACTCCGTTAATTAATTGTCGTGCGCGACACATGGAACAAAGGCTACCGATCGGTTTTAGGTCCACGAAGCGGACGCGTGTTTGGTGCTGGCGAACAAGTACTGTCAAGATCCAGACGCTGAGGACGCGGCGAACATCATGCGCGTCATCTCCATCAAGAACTACTCGGACGACATTCGTGTTATCATTCAATTAATGCAATATCACAACAAGGTATTCTCAACAAGATTATATTATTATTATTATTCGGCCGTGGAAAAATTATTAGATGTACAAATTACTAAGTTACTCCGTTTTACGAGTAATCAATGCAACTCCAATATGACGGATAAACGATTTCAATGTGCAATGAAATTTCAGTTGTGTAATTGCGAGGGTCACGAATTAATCTGTACAGGGTGTAACAAAATTTAGTGTCATGGTTTTGACAGATGTTTGTACACCTTCGGATCGGTGGAGATTTGTTAAAAGAAATTGCCGCAAAATTGATTTTGACCTTGAAATTGAAGGTCAAATTTTTTATGCTTGTATCGCGTTCTACTCACCATGGGGACTAAACTTGTCAAAGGAACCGTAGGTCGCAACTCAACCGTTCTCTTATAAAACAATGTTAAATATTTTAACGTCGTCTTCCGTTCCTCGGGTTTCTCGTTCTTTGCCATAGAATAGAACCATCAAGGTTTATCGCTCTGCTTGATCACCGGCTTCGATATGGCCACCATTATTACGCAAACAGATCCTTAGTCTTTCTTCCAAATTTTTGCGAACTTTTTCGTAAATGTTCGGTACAGACTGCACGTGGTGAAAAGCGTCTTCAATTCGTGATTTTAATTGCTGCATAGTTCTAATTGGCGGTCCTGTCCGGTTAACAATATGCTTCACTGCTCCCCAAAAAAAGAAGTCAAGAGGCGTAAGGTCTGGGGAACGTGGCGGCCACAAATGAGGTGCAGGTCTTCGTCCTATCCATCGACTTCCAAACATTTCAGATAACGGAAGACGACGTTAAAATATTTAACATTGTTTTATAAGAGAACGTTTGAGTTGCGACCTACGGTTCCTTTGACAAGTTTGGTCCCCATGGTGAGTAGAATGCGATACAAGCATAAAAAATTTGACCTTCAATTTCAAGGTCAAAATCAATTTTGCGGCAATTTCTTTTAACAAATCTCCACCGATCCGAAGGTGTACAACCATCTGTCAAAACCATGACACTAAATTTTGTTACACCCTGTACACCTAATACTCTTTGGACCTCTTGTGTTAATTTTATCCTCAACTTCTTTAGATAACTGTCATTTAACCTATTGATTCAACACTGACTCAACGTTCGCTTGATAGTTTTCTTTTTTTAATGTCAATACTTAACGGCCACTACTTTGCTATTTCCATTTTCTATTAGAATAAAGCAAACTAACAGAAAAATCCGAGTAAATAAATTCACGAACATCTTCAATTTTCTTATCTTAGAATAAGATGTTTGTTTCAATGAAGTTGAAATCTTTCTTATTCTGTCGGCAAGAAGATTCGCTGCATTACCGACTACAGAGCCGTGGAATTTTTCATTCTGGCACAGGTTTAAAAATTCATTGGACTTGCAAATAATATTTTGAAAAGAAAGAAAAGTTTAAGTCATCGCTACCCCATTCTCCGGTTCATTTTCAAATCACAAACATATTTCCATGTTTCGGCCATTTGGTGGATAAAAGACATTCAAAAGAATTGTTCCGGGCGCAAAATGGCTTCGTCGCGTAACGTCGCACAAAGAAACCCGTCGTCCTCGAGGTATTCCGCGCTCGAGCAAGTTTTATCAGCGCGAGGTAACTTTGTTGCAGGCCTACTTATTAAACATTCCATCATGGGACTGGAAACAGGGCGACGATGTAATCTGCCTCGCCGAGTTGAAGCTAGGTTTCATCGCGCAGTCCTGCCTGGCGCCGGGTTTCAGCACGATGATGGCGAACCTGTTCGCGATGCGCTCGTTCAAGACGGTCAGTAAAATGGCGGCCATTGATCCGCCCCCCAACCCCCCCCCCCCCACCTCTCATCTATGCATGTGTGAACAATGTTTCCTTAGGGTTTTTTCATGGTCGAGCAGTTCACAGTGATCGCGTGCGATGTTTTTCCTTCGACATTTTGAAACGTCGGGGGACCTCGTTAGGGTCCTCCCCCATAGCATCGCCTCTCCCCCCCCTTCCCGGCCCAGGGATTTTTCTCCGTTTCGTCTCGTTGCGAGAATTTTTCGAACGGTTTTGCGATCTTTTTACGATGGGGTGTTCCCGTACTCTTTCCCGCGCAAACGGGGGCCAAGGCGCGGTCGTTTTCACTGTGGACAATGAAACGCGAGTACCGTACATGCATAGGAGCGCGTGTGATTTAGAAATGGTTGGTTGATTGGTACCAGTCGCCCAATATGCAGGCTTGGCAGAATGACTACCTACGTGGAACCGGAATGGAGATGTACACCGAAACACTGAGCCCTACCTTCATTGGAATGCCCTTTGCCAAAGCCACTGAGTAAGTCGGTTCATGACCAATCCAACAACAGCAACCTGTGGTTCTGGTTCAAGAGACTGACACCCGTGGTCCCGTTGTCTATCGTGCCCTAACATCAAGTCCCAGTAAAACAAAAAAACAAAAACAAAAAAACAAAATGACTAAACGCAGTGTTTCGTTGATAGGTTCAGCTATAGGTTACGACACTTTCCTGAAACTTAGATCACATGACACTGTATCGTAGGTATTTCTTTAACGCCATAATTCATGTGGAAGAGGGGGATGTTAACCTTAACATCTTAAGCACGGCGCGTTTGTCCGCGAGTCTGCCTCCCAGGGACGGCGCGCCTAGCCGCGGAAGGCAAAAAAGCCACTATAGTGGTTCGTGCTGTTCGAACTGACGCTTTCCACGGAAAGCCACTATAGTGGCGTACACAGGGCTTAAGAGGTTAAAGAGATAACTTGTACACTTTCGAACTACGATTTGACAGTGTGTTGATAGATTTTCCAAATGTCTGTTTAAGCAGGTATTTATTTAGTAAATATTTCGTCAAAGTCTCGATTCACCATTTTGCGAAGCTTTTCGTTAACACGAATTTTATAAAAATATACCATCTTTCATGCCCGCGTAAACAACGGCGGAATCACCAGAGAGGGGTCTCTAGTCTCTTGAATCAGAATGAAAATAAAAGGATGAAGCTTCGCCTCGCCTATGTCTCTCACTACGCTCCACTCTGCTATATACATTATATGGACTATATATGTATATATGTATATATACATATATTATATATATACACATATATCTATACTCGATATATGTATACTTCGTATATGTACATATAAAAATATCCACATCTATACAGATAAAAATATTATATAATATCATATAATATAATACCAAATAATATTATCATTCTATATTTCCGTTTATTATTATATATTTGCCATATTCCATTATACGTATTGCATCAGATTAATATAATAAATATTTATATAAACTTTATATAATGTAACAATTGCCCGTGTAGGTAGTGAATACTAAATGATATTATTTAATGCAACATTTAAAATGAAAATTTTGTTATATTAATACTGTATTATCACGATAATATGTTGAACATATATAGCATACAATGCAATATATGTTGACATGGAATTATTAAGTTTTGTAATATCAATATAAATATCAGACATTAATATTATTTATTCAATATTAGATATTTCTGTTTCAAATTATATATCTACCGCATTCTGTGTATTTGTTACGGTATATTATAAATATAACAACTACGTACATATAATGTTTAACATTTATTAATATATTATTGTATCAAAGAGGAATGAAACATAACAAATATGGGAGTATGCAATACCCTACACATGTGCAATTATTATATTGTATAATATAATATTATATGGCAGAATACCACTAAGCAATAATGATTATAATTGAATATTATATAATATTAAATACACGATATATACGTGTATGTGTGTATATATTTGTATATGTATATATACAATATGAACGTGTCAATGATACTATACAGTACCGTATCTGTGCTCTACACATAATCGATGTAAGCCACCCCCTCATCGCTTTGGTAACGTCTCAGTAATTTCACAGACTTTCTTGCAAGTTGTTTTTCCATGTACCGTTCAATAATAAGTTCAATCGTACGTACGTAAAATCGCGGATTGCACGGTCATGGACGAATTTCGATATCTCGCTGGAGAACTCACACTCGAGGGCCATCAGGACGCTGAAAGCTTCGCCTCTGCCTAACGTTTGTCAGAGAATGTTTACGAATGCGGTCACAACAATAGCGCCGGTTCACAATAATGTCTTTATAGGAAATGCTTCTACAATAAAGCCCCGCAGTTAACTAATTATGAATTATATTCCCAGTACATCATAAATTCCAAAAATTCGCCAAAAGATAACAATTTTTTAAATAGAAGAATCTACTGTCGCTGCTTTATCAACCGTGTGTGTGACTTCCCTTAATTTTAGAATTTGTTCTCCCAATAACGATACTCATTTTTACAAAATTCGCCACATTTTCTTCATAGACAGAAAACTTTTCTTATCGTGAGACCGCATTCAAGAAAACGAAAAGTAGTAAACATTTTCATGAAATAGTTATTATAGTATATTTTTTGAGAAAAACTGTGATTGAAAATTTTCGAGCACCATTGGTCACTCCGTTGTATACATATGCTGTTCGTATTTTATATATTTTTTAATGTATATTTTATGTGTGTTTTATACATTTTGCATTTTGTATTATATTATTTTGTCAAATAACCGTATAATATCACAGTTACAATAATTACATTTTATTATAATTTATTTTTACATTTACAATCTACAATTACAATATATTTATAAAGTGATACTTTTAATAAGACATCTGGTTGATCAAAAAACATTTTATCTGCTCTAAAGTCGTGCTTCAAACGTATCATCAGAAATCATTACATGATCATCTTATCATTCCACGATTAAAAAGATTGTATACTAAAAAATAATGAATAACGAGAAAACGTTTGCCATACTACATTTTTAAATGGGTGTGTGGTTGAGTGATTCATAGGACTGATAGGATTTAGATCAGGCGTGAGTACTAATTGCTCCGTATAGCACTTCTCTGGCTTCGACAAGAGCGACTAGACCACACCCCACTCAGGCCACGCCTACCCAGATCACACCCACACCAGCTACGCCTAACCAGGGCACATCTTACTGAGTGTACGCCCGCTTAAGGCACAACCTATTCAGGACAAGCCCACTTAGGGCACGCCCACTTAGGACACGCCCACTTAGGACACGCCTACTCAGAGTACGCCACTCCTTAGTGCGGCTCTGACGTCATTTGTCCCGAAATTTACTCTTATAGGGAAATCGCTTGTGATCCAAACGAGGGATCAAACATCTTCAACCATCTTCCAACATTTCCAAACATTACGTAGACTTGGATATTAGATGAAAATCATCTTCAAAGGGCAGGCTAAAGAAAAGACCGTAACGCAACAAATTCCCAGCACATTTTTCGATTCTTTCAATCGTCGTTTGCGAGTCTGCGAAAATTAGTGTTTATTCCACCAATTCTTAAAAGTGTACTATTGCGTGGCGACAAACTGGATGACCTTGAATCCATCCATGGTGCAAAGAAATGCTCATCCTTAGATCAACGATACACTAACCTAAGTTATCTCCGCAACAGAGTCATCGAAGGTAATTTATTTCAACGAGACGAAAACGTCAGGAAGAAACATTACACATTGTTTAAACCATCGACGTGCACCACCAAACTCTGTCATCCGGAATATTTTGCAATAAAAAAAAAATGTTTCCCATGGAAATTGTACAATTTCATAGGTCACAGTGTACAACAACGATACTTTTACTTAACGTTATCAATACATTTAATTAAAATCGTTTTTGTTTTTATATTAATTATTTTGAAAAATTCAACGATCAGGGGCTCGTCAAGGTCGATGAAGGTCATATGTATAAATAGTATATACATAAATTTGATAAATTATTAAATCAATAGAACAAAATCATATTTAAATGAACAAAATATACTCTTTATATTAAAGAAAATAAGGTTGCGAATATATTAGTACTATTGTTAGAAATGTTGTTGTGCTCTGACCTATATAAGAATTCACGATTTTTATGGACAATATTTTTAGGAAAATCAAATTGCTATATTTTGGATGAAAATATTAGATGGCACGTCCTATAGCAGGCATGGACAATGTCAAGAGTATCTAAGCCACGCCCACTTATGGAGGAAGTAAAGTAATCCCAGGGGAAATTCAGAGTGCTCCCGGGGGGCCAAGGCCGGCCCCGGGGCCAAACAGCGCTCTTTGCCCATGCTTGCAGAAATGTTTCCGATTTGTCGTTGGCGCGACCATACGGAGGAACCGTGCCAATTTCATTGAATACGACCGCCAGTGTTGAAAGGTTTGATGATGTACGGCCCGATTGGTTGGTGTTTCAGTCGCCGGATACTCAGGCGTGGCAGAATGATTACCTGCAGGGCACGGGCTGCGAGATGTACACGGAAACACTCTCCCCGTCCTTTACCGGGATGACATTTCCCCAAGCCAGCGAGTAAGTCCTCGCTGCCATTGGTTGCCACACTTGCCAATTTTTCAATAACATCGTACCGACAGTTTTTGACAACGTACACACTGACATGCAGCCATATATACCCGGAAACACTGTGCAGTAACGTTTCGACGGTTTTCCCTCCTTAACGTAGCGCGACAAAGGGGTAACCAACACGTTACCGAGCAGTGCAGACTGTTTCTTATTGGTTGGTCGCTCGGTACGTCACACGTGCCGTAGTAGGGCACTATTGGAGCTCTGTGGTGGTGGGGATGAAAGCGAGACGCTAAGGAGGGAATAGTGTACATTACAACAGTGACACAGGTTAGAAGTTGCGGACCAGTTGAATAATTTTTATTACATACAAAATGAAACTTTGATATGTTCATTTTTGAACATATACGCGTAGATTATTATAGTTTAGTTGCATTTTTAAATATATAATATAATTTATAACTGTAACTGTAATGGGAAAATATGTTACAATGTTACATTAAATACAATATTTATGTAAAAGATTATATTTAATGTAATAGACAATATTAAGTTACATTTTGTACATATAGAAATATGTTGAATTTAATATAAAATGTTAGAATTACAATTAATCGATATGAACGCGATTGTAGTTGAAATTAAATGACTTTTCAGTACTTAAAATTTGTATTCAAAAGGTTTTTAAGCAATACATACGGTATACACTGTACTGTAAATAAAAAGCTATCTTCAGCTCAATCCTATAAAATGTATAGCATATGGAATCAAGTATTCAAAAATTAAACATTAAAAATGGTTTTATACTTTTGACCTGTGCTGCATCACAGATTTGAACAGACTACGTGACACAAACCAAAATACACAAGGGGAACACGAAAGATGATTTTTTTTGTCTCTATCAACGTAAATACTACTTGGGACCAGCACACGTTTCATCGATTTTTCTTTTTCTTTTTGAGTCTTTTCTGAATTTCTCACATCGTTATGAGGCGTGTATATACACTCGTGCCTCGGTTTTTTTTTCTTTTACTCCTTTTTGAACGTTCCTTCTCTTACCAGACTCTATTGTTAGTTAGAGTAGTTTTGGATTCTTTTTTATACTTTTGGTAATTTTGGAACTTTGGTATTTTGAATGTACTATGAGATTTTTCTACTACACATTATTATCGACGTTTTACTAGTGACGTTTGTTTTCAGTTTTTTAATAAACTCTTTGCTTTTTCAGTCGACTCTGCTGGGTTATAAACCAATATTTTTTTGCTACATAGAAGTAGATATAGCGGGACGCATGCAGATCTCAACATTGTCAAATTTAGAAATTGTTTGTTAGCAAATTGCACAAAATCGAAATTCAACAAAAAAAAAAAAATGTTTTGAATGTTTTAATAAATGTAAATTATTAACTCGATTATAAAATCGAAATTATAAAATAGTTTTCAGTAAACATTATAAATGTAATCGATTTCAAGGATAGTATTGAAGTAATCAATTGAAAAACAATTTTAAATATATATAATAATATTAAAAGGAGTTTACATAATATATTTAATAAATTAGAAAAATAGTGCATAATAAATTAAATAAGTGTTTAATAAAATTGAAAAGTAGCTTGTAATGATTGGAATGAATATAATAAAATGTGAAAATTGCTTGTAATGATTAAAATAAATTTAATAAGGGATCGATGAAATCTGCATGCCTCCTCCAAAAACGTGTCATGTATTTTTGTACCGACGTCTTTACGGCATTGTGCAACACCGGACAAGTATAAATTATGGGGGCGGAATTTTCGAACGTGGTTCAGAGTGTACCTTTTTTTCCGTTTTTTCCAAAAATATTCAACAAGGATACTCGGCAAACGAATTTCCTTTCCGTTTTCTCCTCGTCATCGTCAGTGTTCGTCACCTACTATCGACGAAAAGTGTTCATTGTACACGCATGCCTGCTGCTCTTTACATAATTATGTGACATTTTTATTATATCCAGTTAATTACACCGATTATAAAAATAATATATATATGGAAATATTGTTAGGTGAGTTTGCTATCGCGAGTAATTATCCTACAATTACATCGTTTTATCAGTTTAGTAATAAAATTTCTTAGCCATTTGACAAATATCTATATTCGATTAGTAACAATAAACGATATTCGTATAGAAATTTGATTTCTTTCTTTTGTGATAGGCTTTTTCAAATAATCATTCGGTATGATTTCGGTATGGCGTAAGTTTAGGTTTCTAATTGTTGGGTTAAGTCGCTAAATACATTCACTGAAATCGTATTTCGCTGTCGGCGTAATTAAAAATTCAAGAGCCACGTTCTATTTCGGTTTGTTGAAATATTTTTATCGATTTCTGCTTTCAGTGAAAAATAGTCGGTGTTTATTGAAAAAAAAGAGATGATCAAATTTTCTAAAAAAATTGTATTTAGTTAATATTTTAACTTCAAAACTTAACCCAATAATTCTATTTAAAAACAATTAAGTATTACTGTACGATAGTATTAATCAATGATGAGTTCAGCACTGATTCAGTTTTCGTTTTTTATCTGTCACTACACGCGTTTAAATACTCGGAAAATTCGATTTCAAGAATGCTAATCTTTATCAAACGCAAGCTGATACGATTAATTAGGAAACGATTAATTAGAATTGAATGACCGTTTTTGGAGTCCTTAGAGACGTCTGTTTTGCTACTTTAACATAGACGCCCTCTTCGACTTGATTTCTGCACCGTAATTATTGCATGCACTACTATATCTGTCAATGCTGGGCATTATCAAGTTCTGAACTGTTTAAACAAACAAATCTTCAAAAAGATACGACAACAACAATAAACTAGAAAGTACTACTAACAATCAAACGACCGTATACAGTGACTATCAAGAGAAAGTTTAAACAAAACTGGCAATACTATGATTTCTCTATATATGTCGCCAAGATCTAGATGATAAATGTCACTGGCATGACATATATCGAGAATTCACTGTACTACAGAACCACAGAAAACAGCAATGAAACTTATGGCGATTTTGTGAACGTTTTTCTCGACTCCCACACAAGCGAATCGCACGAAACAAAAAGCAAAATAGTGACCGTAAACAGCTGTGTTGCTGTCATGATTTTTTCAAAATTTTCGAATAGCTGCTAAGCATCGAAAAATATTGGTTTTCATGGAAAGCACTTCGAAAATTGCGTTGATCGATGACGAATAAAAATTATGTTAATTTTGAACTTTCTTTTGATTACAAAAAAAAAAAAAAATATGTTGGACATGTCAGAAGTCAACGCTGAGTAGTTGACGAGTGTAAAGCGTTTGGATAAGTTGCGAATCCAGAAGTTTTTTAGACAGACTACCCGTGATCGTTGCAGCTCCAACGAATCTATTTGTTTCTTCCGAATTTGACTGGCGAGCGAAAAAGTTTTCGATATCCACCGCATTGGCGCAAGCTATTTTGACCATTGAATTACGCAAGCGCACCGTTCTTTCATTCTGGATTACCCAGCACTGCTATTTAATTACGTAGGGGTAGATCGTTTCTTCGATTAATTGCACTGTTCAACATGCGCTTTAATTTCTACCGTCTGGAGATGTCACCGGAAGATTTTCGTGGGCTGAATTAAAATCTGTCAATTATTTTCCAATTCTGATGTGCAATTTTACAAAAAAAAATCGACCTTTATGACAAACCACCAATTTTGAACGAATTTTATGCTTTCACAGTAATAGTTGTGCGGTTCTAATTTACATAGAAGTATTCTGTGAACTCTCCCGAATAAGACAGCATAGTTTAGCGTTAAATTATTAATACGGTTAAATATGTTTAGAAAAAAGGTTAGACCGAAAAAGATATTTTTCTTACGATTAGATATTTTAGCTCTGGTTCAAGAATTTTTTGCCACGAAACTGCAAAACCTATCATTGTCGGATTTTAAAAAACCAGATTTCTTTTTCGTGTTTTAACAATATTTACAAATTTTTAAATGATGAAGAATTGCAACGTTAACCTATGTCATTATACTTAGGAGAGTTCACAGAATATTATATTGTAATTCACAACTTCATAGCTATTACTGTTCAAGCACAAAACGTGTTCAAAATTGATTGGTCTCGTTTTTGAAATTGATTTTCTCGAAAGCTGTACATTAGAATCGGGAAATGTTTACGAGATCGTGTTCAGCACTCGGAAATCTATCAGACGCGTCTATTCAATGGTAGAAATTCGAGAAGTAAAAATTTGTTGTACAGTATTGTTTATTGATTTTCGACACGTTGGATAGTGGCCACCGTTCAGTAGGACTCCTTGCTCGTTAGCCCTCTTTATTAATTACTATGTGCCTGCAGCTGTCGCCGCGTTCTCTTTTGGAAATGATTCACAGATTTTGTTAGTGTGTCAAACTTTCCCTCGAATTCTGAACTGGCGTAGGACTAGCGTTAGCATAGCACCAAATTTCAACAATCTTCAGCATGAACGGAATTATTGGGCACTGACGATTCTGTTATGCATAATATCCCGCTTCGCCACTCCCACGAATATCCTATGTGCATGTTTGTTAACTGTTATGTGTAGTGTTTTTTGTATACTTGTAGTCACACCTCCATTTTGTACAACTAATATTTACGAAGGAACTCGATTTAGTAGAGAATTTTTTATAATGTGTATGTTGGGATTTATTGCATTTGGTATTTTGTGATATACTTGTTATAATTAGAGATCAATTTTAACCGGTATTATAAACTAGAATATTTTAAGGAGTATTATAAATATATTACAATTATAGGAATTATAGGAAGTATAAACTCAGTGACTTTGATAAGGAGTTATTAATGAAAAAGACGGACCAATCAATACTATATTTATAATTATAATACATTTATTATACAGGGTGTCCCAATAATGTTGTACTTTCTTGTAAGAGGTGATTCCTCAGGTCATTTGAAGTAGCTTTTTGACCTCAAGAATCCCCCTTCGTCAACATTTTTTTCTTTAAATAATATGAAAGAGTTCAAGACATTTCGATAAACGAACGCCATTAATTATTATTTTAAGAGGGGGCAAAATTTTGTAAAACACAAAATGCTGAAATTTTTGTTACCCGAGTTCCTTCATCAATTTTAATGAAATCATACTAAGTGAAAGATTGTAGATAGATTGTGAATATATACCTCTTTAAATGTTTTTGGTATTGCGCACGCTTTGGTTAATTATAACAGTTTGTATGATTCGATCAAGGTTTGTCAGTGAAACAGATATTTTTATCTGAAAAATATACATTTTGAGAGATATTTATTGATAATGATATATTATTCTTATAAATAAAGATATCGTCATGCTTTTTTGTTCTAAAAAAGTAATCAGATGTGTGTAAGTATTGGTCCTAAGGCACTAAAAAAGTTAATACTTTTAATAATATAATTTTATTGATATAATTATACTCATACATATTCGTAGATTGATTATAAATATATTTATAATTAATATTTTCATAAAAATAATATTATAAATATGTTTTTAGTTACAATCGCTAATCTAACGGCTTTTTATCGTAATATTTCCCACTTCAAATGTTGTCGAATCACACAGATATGCATGGACAAATGAATTCATTTGATGTCATGTATGTATACGTATGTATGTTACAATTGATTGTAAAAAATTACGTAACAGAAAGGAACGAACATACTCGCTTTTGGTTTCGGACGTATTACAGACAGTATACGCTCTCGTAAATCACAGATCACGATCCCATAGCTTATTAATACAAAATCGAACCAATTTACATAATAATTAGCTTATAATTATTATTAATTATTATATTAATTATCGTCGAAACTTACACGCTTTCGAGTCAACAGCTATCGTTACGAACTTGGGTGATAGAGTAGTATCCAACCCAACGATTTCAATAATCTTGAAGTATATTTTCAAGGCCAATAGAAGTAAATGAATTATTCTGAATATTTATGAAACTGTTGATGATATCGAAAAATGTTTTAAACAAAAGTTGAATGTTTTCAAGCGGTAGATGCTTTGATATAAGTAATCTTTGGGAAAGATAAAGCTTAGAGGTCATGTAAAGGTCAACTGTCGACGACATTAATGGGACGGATCCTGTTCTATATACAGCCAGTGTAAAAAGTATTCGAACACCCTTTTAAAAGTGAATAACTTTTTTAAATGTGGACCAAACGGTTCTCAGTATTTGAGATGTTAGAAGGAGTATTTTATTAACCAATCACTAAGTAATTAAAAAAAAAAGCTGCTATTGGTTGCAATTGCGAAGAAAAAATTCAAGGTTACAATTTTTATGTTTTTCATCTGTACCTGTAATGAAAATTTCAAGTTCCATCGAAATTGTTCTTCGCAATTGCAATCGATAGCAATTTCTAAATAAAAATTCTTCTTTCTAATGTCTAAAAAAAAAAAAGAAAGACTCAAGCCGTTTGGTCCTATTTTGGAAAAGTGATTCGTTTTCGAAGGGTGTACGAATACTTTTTACACTGACCGTGGTTGCCCGAAACTGTTCTTTAATATTTGTCGAGCACTCGCTTCAAACACGTAATAATTTCCGAATAAATGTCCTTTGATTCGTGAATGTGAGTAACGATGTTGAAGCAAAACGCTGCAATGTAGTGCCGAATACTATGCGATCACTCGTCCTAGGTTGTGCTTCACGAAACTGAAGCTGTTGCTGCTGGCGATCGAGATAAAGGGCGAAGGAGGCGGTGACAGCAAGATCTCGATCAATCCACGTGGTGCCAAGATCATTGCAAATACTCAGGGATTCTTCATTGCTCAATCTGCTGACGAAGTGAAGCGGTGAGAAATCAAATTTTTGTCTGCATTAAATTTCTTAAGTGATCGTTAAATTTGATAAATTAATCTATTATGAAATATAAATATTAAATTAAACGATTTAATCTAGTGTTGAATTGAAATATATTGATTTTCATAATTCAATTTAACTTTCAGCTGCAATAGTAAATTTAATGATTTAATTTAGCATTGAACTGGAATATTGACTTTAGTAATCTAACTTAATGTTGAATTGAAATATAAAATTAAATAGCTATATTTAGTATTGAAACCTTGATCTTTCTTGATGTTGCCAACTATTCTGCTCCGTTAGTCTCTCGATAAAAACATTCGATAATTCCGTAATTTGTTCACGCATGTTAATGGGTTACAAAAATAACTCGAACTCGGAAACATCGACTCTTGGGGCATTAAAGTTGGCGTCATATTTTAGAAAACAGCTTGTACAAGTCCTTAACTAATACTTGATTGGTGAAAATATTGAATTTACAATATTCAAGATGTACACATTATTGAAAAATGCAACTATGTATGCTACTGTACTGATCAATTATTGATTGTGTGTTCACAGGGCGTGGTTTTATTGCAAAGCATGCCACGAGGATATAAAAGACGAAACTCTGATCAAGAAATGCAAGTGCAAAAATTGTAAGTTTTTCTAGTCTAGTGACACCCCTTAACAGTTTCAATTTTCAATCTCTCGTTCAGTTTCTACCGGGTCTGTAAACTAATTGACCTCCAGCTCTTTCGGGAATACTTAACCAAATATAATAAGTATATATAAATACATATATGTATTTACATACATATATACATATCTGTGTATATACATATACATATATATCAGAACCCCTAAAAATCGATATTCTAGCCTCCGAGAGTAACGTGATGTAGCGGGCGGTTTACTACTTTGCGTTTTCGGGAACGAACTCTGATTACCCCTTCTCTCTCTCGCCCTACACCCCCCCCCCCTAAAACCCTCACGTCCTTACGCTACGGGAAGCCGTAGCGGTAAATAACTGCTACGATTAACGAAGTGACATGGTTATGACCATCCTGTTGTGATATATTGTGATCTAGTGGGGCAGCAGCAGCGCTCTTGGGGCCGGGACTTAGGTAACGTCTCACACTCGTTCGCTTAGTCTTTAACTACCGTCGCTAACTATTCTCTCCTTCAAAACTTTTGTTCTTGTGTATATCTCTTCTTCTCTCTCGTTGCTCTTTTTTCTGTTCAGTTATACACGTTTCGAATCCCATCCACTTGAAACATTGAACGATCTCTCTATCTGTCTATATATATATATACATACATATTATATCTGTCAATTTGTGGTGGATCGTTCACGAACCTCCATTTTGTTTTCAATTCCAGCCTTCAACCCTTTCTGGTTTCTCTATTTCTGACCTTTTCTATCTGTCTATCTCTGTCTCTTTGCATATTTCTATCTCTCTGTGTCTTACTTATGTGTACATACAATATGCCTCGATTTTTTAACCATTATATCTTGCATACATGTATGCGAAACAACCGTTACGACCATCAGTCATTGCGTTGATGATATGATCACGATGATTATGGATCACGGCACCATTGATTTTCATTGAGCGACATTTTTCGAGGCGTTCGCGCCGTCATTGACTCGGCACTTTCGTTCTTCATGCTCTCCGTTATTATTTGGAACAATCAAACTCGGCCACTGTCCAATATGATCATATTTCTGCTCGCTGACCAAACTATCAATACTACGATCAATGTGTGGTCATTGGCCAGAACAATCAGAGCTTGGTCACAAAGTAGAACCATCAAACCCTTAGTCGCTGATCACAGCATTCTGATCCCTGGTCACTGACTAGAACGATCAGGGCTTGGTCACTGACCAGTACAATCAAAGTTTAGTCATTGATCGTAACTGTCATCTCAAGTTATTGACGATACTATTCGGAGCCTTGATCACTGACCTGAACCGATCAGAATTTGATCACTGACCTGGTAGATTTCAGTTTAGCTACTGATCGTGACAGTCAGGCTTTTAGTTATTGATCGGGTGGATCATTGTTCGATCTGTAGCCGGATTAGCAACGATCCTAGTTTGATTACGAACCAAAAACCAGTGACAAGGACGATCAGAGATTAGACATTCATCAAAATTAGTAATGAAAGATTAGTTGTCGATCAAGACATTCAAAGGTCGATCGCTAAGGAGAATGACAAGACTTTGGTCACTGACCATAACGATCAAAAATTGACCACTGACCTGAGATATTCAAATCTAGAACTTTCAAAAGAACGAAGTGATTCCAGCTAATTTTTGTCCGAGAAACATCTAGAATTTTATCGACGTGAAGAACGAAGTGCCACATGAATACATGACACCTGACATGTAATAAATCCAAAATAGTTCAGTCAGTTGGCGCATGTCCACCTGGCCAATCAAGAACTTAGCCTGCACTCTAGTGTGTGCCCTTCTCGCTCGTCTTGCATGCCTACTTAGATATCTCGATCCGGGTATTTTTGATGCCTCGACGGCATGAGAGCTTCGTACTATCTTTCTCTATCTTTCTATCTCTCTATCTCCGTCTCTCTGTCTCTCTCTCTCTCTCTCTCTCTCTCTATCTCTATTTTTCTTACTCTATTTCTCTCACCAGTTTCTGTGGCTGTCTAAAAATCAACCCCCAAAAAAGAAAGAAAAAAAAATAAATAAATACTTTTCTTCGATCGCGTGAGAACTCTCAGCGTGTTAGCTGTCATTGATGAGACTTCCGCCGGTCGGTCCGTTCGACCGCGAATCGACATCCGCGCGTCTTCTGCACCCCGCCCCCGCTCTAGCTCCGCCCATACGGGCGCTCGGTTCTCGCGTGGCCGCCACCACTTCAACGGTAAGAAGAGATATAATTCGGCTCCGGAATGAGCGAGGGCGCCGCGACAGACCTTCCGCGTGGGCCCCACGGTCCGCCGCCCATGCTACACAACACCTACATACACATCCACTCACACAGCTCACCCGAAACCAGCTCTCATCGATAGATAAAACGCTGCCGCGTCCCATCACGACAGTCTTAAACCCTGGGCAGTCAAAGTTACCACCCCGTTCCCCACTCCCCGGAAACAGGTTTCGCGGCGCGCGTTTAGCTCTCGGCTACTTAGCGGACACCCTAAGGGGGCAGCTTAACTTACGAGCTTTCAGGTCAATGTGGCTGCGCTCAGCGTAGTTAGTGACGAGCATCTCATCGCTATACGCTTGTCCGAGACTAACCCTCCACTGGGAAAGCCCTTAACGCAACTAACCATTACCTAGAGCAACGATTAGGAGACCTGCTAACTCGAATTTTTGTCAAAACAGTTCGACCTTGTAAATAGAAAGATCCCACTGATGGATCCCACGATTTGCGGTTGCATTTACCTTATCTCTAAGATACCCCGACTCCAGTCCCGGTTAGATACTACCAGACCTTCCATGTGTTTATTTACAAACGTGTGTCCGGGCCGACCGCTCGATTTTTCCAGATGTGGGGATGATGATGATGCAGACCGGCATGGTGAAAGGGAACACTGCCTACAGCAGTTACCTGGACGGTACGCGTTTTTACGCCTCCCTATCCTGTTCATCCCCGTTGCGTTTCCTATCTTCGAGTTACTCTCTGATATCTCGTCGGAATAATAATTTTTGTTCAACTAAATCACTCTGTTAGAACTGTTAGTAGTTGGTAGAATTAATATTGGTTAATACGTTTAATTTATTATTCCGACCAGAGGTCTCTCTGTTTGAGTCAAAGTGTGCGATTAGGCATGCATAGTTTGGCTAATCGGGTCCGAAAACATTGGAAATATGTGTAAACGGGTCGAATTCTTGCGTGAGATCATCCATCGTGTCTTCCTGCGATAATTAGCAGGGTGTGACGTGGCAGGGAGGAGCCTAACGATCCACGTGATTCCCTGGCGCCTGCACGCAGCGCCACGTGACGCGGAGGTGGTCACGTGACACCCCAACGCATGCGCACTGCGCTGCGACAGGGAGTGAGTCTATTGGCCCACGTAATCGTCCACATGACTATCCACGTGACATTCGGTACCTAAGCCTCGCGAAGGTTCTCAGTCCCGATTGGCCAAGCTATCGATTCTGGTTTGTTGCATACTGTGTATCTGTGTTCGTATTCGACAGTTCGGTATTCGACAGCGATTGACTCAAGCAGAGGTTGATTAGTTTTCACGTTTCGAACGAGGTAAGGTAACATAAGTGGCGCAAACAGGTGCAAATCGAAGTTTAGCATTTGTATTCCGTATTCACCTGCACTTACTTCACAGTAACTTTGAACTTTTCTGCTCTTTGACATTGTTCAGTTCGTGACTGTTCTCGTTGGGCTTATGCTAGAGCTGAAGTTGCCGAGCATCGTTCTCCGATTAATCGAGATCGAGCCGAATGTGAACGGTTGGACGATAGCGGATCGTTCGTACCTTGTGATCTTTTTGTTTTCATGGCCTGTGTTACTGAGAAAGTGATTGAGAATAATGTGCCATTGAGGCTTGCCAAGAAAATGTTTAAATTGTACTGCAAACTAGTAACTATAGTAAACTAACTATTTACATTGAAATAATATTAATTTAGTAATTTGTCTTTCGGAAATCAAAAACGTACTATTTGAATAATTGAATTGAATCGAAAATTGTTTTGTGTTTAAACAAAACACGAAGAAATTGAGCATTGATTGTTAGGCAAATTGATTTCTATATTTTATGAAATGTTACATTTTAAAAAATTGTATTCACAAAGGCAAACTTTCAACCTGTCTATCAAAATACACTTTTCTTTCTTGAAATAATCTTTACGCTTATATTTAGATAAATTTATTTTTCGTAGTTACTTGTAAAAAATACTTCTTTATATTGTTCCAGACGTAATACGTCATTAAGAACCTCATTAATTATTTACTAAAATGGCGACACTAGTGTTTTATATAAATGAAAATTCAGAAGATTTCAAGTTTCTATAATTGTTGAAAACAAATGGACTAAATTATATAAAAATGGTATAAATAATAGAGTTTTAAATGTAAATCGTATTTAAATTAATTGTTTACATATTTTAAAATAGAACTTTTTAATAATTCTTTTCTGTAACACAAATCTCGTCGAAAATAAAAAAATTATTTGGTACGAATGTTTTTTAAACTCGCTGTACACCTACAGTGTGCGAGGGATTGTTTGTTATTCTTTTCATTGACGAAATCATTCATCGATAATGACGATACAGTGAAAAAAACGAGTTGCAAAATTCATTCTAATCTAAATTTGTTTCACTTGTGATTTCAAAAATTTACTACCTAAATTTCAAAATTTACCTTTACTGTTCGCAAATACAGTCGTTGAAAGAAATTGTAGAAAATTCAATTTTAATGAATAAATAAATTAATGTGCACAAAATACAAAATACTTTTGTTTCTTTATTTCATATATAAGGTGGTTTCACAGGTGTGCATAAATTTGTATAATTGCCTCTACACACTGTGCTCATGAAATAAAAAATTTTTAAATTAAAAAGATTAAAATGGTTCAGAATAGACTCGAGCAAAGATCAAAATGCTAAATACGTGACCACATTACGTACAAAATCAAAAAACAATATTTAAATTACAAATTCGATGATTAGAATGAAATTTGTTGTCAGATTTCCGCGAAAAGATGACAAATACTTTTCTTGCTTGCTGCGTAGGGTGTTAAAAAAAGTAATGGTCACTTCTAGTGGTGATTCTCCACATTATTTACAGCGACAAAAATTGCTGATAAACTTTTTATTACATCAACATGATCAGCTTGTCGATATGATAAAAGATGCGAAGGAACTATCTGTTCAAAATGCACCGTTTTCTTCTAAAGGTAGTCAAAGTTTCGCTTGATTTTGAAGGTGCCCAGCCACCAGTTTTAAAGTGCTATGAGTCGATAAAAGAAGGAAACTGCCATACCACTTTCTCGCTTACCGACAGATCACTTACGTCACTGCAACACTCGAGAACCCTAAAAATCCAATGTAGCTACGATTGCATACTTTTTAAAAACGGTGCGTTTTTACTACACAGTTCCTGAATTATATTTTATACTTTGAACAAGCTGAACAAAGTGACGTAATAAAAAAAAAGTATAATAACAGTTTTTATCGTTATAAACAATTTTACGAAATGTGGGGAACTAGCTGTAAAATGAATGTCTGTTACTTTGACATCATTCGACAGACATCTTGCTTCAGTTACCACTCGAAAGACCGGCGCGTCGCTTACGCAGATACGCATTTCCGCTACGCACGTAATTCAAATGGTATATTCTGTGTCTACACGTTCATGGCTGTTACGTTTCACTAATTAAATAAACTTGCTCGTTCCAGGCTTGGCAATAATTGAACGTTGTTTCGTTGTGCTAACACCAAAGCCCCATTGACTCATATCTCCCGCGTGTTGGTCCGAGAGAGTTATTCAATCCGCCGATAAATCGGTTCTCCGACGAATCCGTCGCTGATGGCAATCATTGTTTTCTGTTTAGCTGTGTGCTCCGTTTGGAGAACTGATGAACAGTTTGATAGGCTTGTTTAGGGTAGAGGAGTGTGATTCTCACGAGTAGGTTTGTCTTGATGCTGGTGGGGCCAAGGTATGTGCTACAATTTTCAAAATGCTAGAATAAACAAAATAATTGACAAAATGTTTGATGTGCTTGGTGAACGTCTCGCTCAGCCACCGTATTTGCCGGAAGATTATCTAGTGCAAACACGTGCCCGGATAACCTAGACCTTCGCAGTCTGAATCTTAACAAAAAAGCAATCCAAATCTTTTTTAAAATTTTTCTTTTCGATCCAGAAATGCTCATAAAGAATAAAGGACAAAATTCTACAATTTTATGGGATTCTGTTGAGAAATTAGGTCAAAATGTAGTTTCGTGTTTAACGATCTGTCACGTTCGTTTATGACCTACGGATGACCTTGACCGAATGTACTGAAAGTCAAACTTAAATTATATATTTTGAGTATTGTGTACTCATGTACTACGTACAATTAGATTAAAAACAAACAAAATTCCATCTAACTTCAATTATTGTTTAATTGCTCTCGAATTTGCATATAATTTAATCCACCATATTTGATCGAGTTTTCCCAGACTGGTAGTGGACCGTGTGTGAAATATTATTCGATTTATTAGGAACTCTTAGGAAACGACTTAGTATCGCTATTTTGTGAAGGGTTTTGTTAGGTAAGGCAGCTTTGTGGTGATCCTCGTCCCGACTCGTGCCCTTAACAATCTAATATGGCCGACTTCGTGCATGCGTGGGAAAGATTCCCAAATGTCAAACCTTCCAGGCAATGTTGATAAAAAATTCTGAAAGTTTGAAGTCTACACCAATGAGATGATGATCGATGCCCAGGGTTTATCAAACATGCCGGCCAAATGAACTCCGTTTCCCCTCCACACGTCACATACACCCACATCTCATTCATCAATATCACCATGTGTGTTGTTCTTAACATTAATTTTGGGGGAAAGGCGATTTTTGGATTACAGTAACCGCATACGCGGTGGAACAAAAAAAGAACCGTTTATTTGTGTGCTCCGCCCTCGTAGACCAAAACAATTAACCAATTACCACTGGTGTTAACAGCGATATCTACTCTATCGACCGTCGCGCTGCAGTGAGGAATATGAAAGGAATCTCTTCGCGTAAAATTGTGCGGATTTCAAATTGTTCGTGATTTTTCGACGCTTTACGGGGATTGTTGGGTTTTGTGAAAATTGGCGGGTAATTCGTTGGAGTTTGAAATTACTGCAGCGCATAACTGGTCGACGGAGACTGGATCTGCAGATAGACCCTCTCCACCTGTTGCCACCTCCTGCATCTAGGTTGACATTATTTTGGTATGACAACTAACAGCTCTGGTTCTCCTCCCTTCGGGCAGTGGCCACATTCCGGAAAGGCGTGCGAGCTGTTCAGATGGTTGGAAGAGCAAGTATGTATCCCCGCGTGTAGATCAGATTCCACGTGTAACACCCTTTGTTTTCCCTTTTTTCATTCGTGTATCCCGGAGGACTAGCCGAAAAATTCAGAACATAAAGTGGGACCTTTAATTCGACGCCGTCTTTGGAAAGCCGTGTGTTACAACAAACACCAATGCTTGGAAAAAAGACACACTCGATTTGAAGGTCATGCGTATTTATTTGCCTTCTTTCATCGTTCAGTCGAGAGATATTGCTCGTGACACAGGCGTGGGCATAATCGGAACTTTTACCGAACCTTTGAGTATTTTCTAAATCCATATCATTGTAAGTTGATCTGTTAGATTACCTCTAAATTTCAAATAATTTTCAGCTTGTTTCATTTGATTTTTTAAATAAATTATTACAGTATTTTGTTATTCCGTTGTCGTTTATCGTATCTCGGAATTTTGAAAACTGTTCTGACCTAGTAATTTTAGACGCCAAATTTTGTATTTTATTATTTTTCAAATATAGTTGATAAAAATATTTGAAGAATTTTTTTGAATATTTAATTATAATTAAAATTTGCCATTTTATTCAAATTCAAAAGGAAAATGATTTGCAAATAATTTATTTTATTTGAACAGAAAATAAATATATTTCTCTAATACATCACTTTTAGAAATAAATACATGTACAATTTGTTGTTTCACAATTTATTGTTTTTAATTTTAATTTTAAATGAAATTTGCCCAAGCCTGGTATGAAATTGGTGTTGTTGTAAAATGTTGTGAACAGTTGCAAACTGTTGTTTCGTCGGTATTTTAGAGAAGATCGTGTCTTTGAAAGCTGTACCGGAAATGAATGGATAAACTCGATACAGACTAGGTTCTATTAAATCGAAGAGTACTCGAAAAAGTATGGAGCGACGCTTTAGGTCGTTGACAAACTTGCAATTTTGTAATCCATATTTTTTAACGGTTTTTAAACTTGCAATTTAGAAAGTTAAATTTCAATTCTAGTTCTTATTTTAGAATCACACTTTTATTTTAAACAGTCAACTTTTTATTAAGAATTCTGTTAAGGTACAAGTAACCTTGATTTTAAATTTTACTTATATCTAAATTAATGTCACTTCATTTGGTTAATTTGATTGCAAACAGAGTTATCAATGACAGCTTATGTAGCAGTAAGAGACTATTAAGGATCTATGGATCAACTATCAAATTAAAAGTCTGTTAAATTTTTAGAAATACTACCTAGAGAACATAAACAAATTGAAGGTAAAGTTTAGTAAAAGAATTGCATATGAACAAATATTAATTAAAGAAATTATTAGAATCATATAAAATCCAGTCTTATTTTGAATTTTAAACTTATATTAAAACACAAATTAGTCCAAAAACAATATACTGCAGGCAAAATAAGCTGTATAAAATAGAATATCTTCAATAAGTTAAAATAAGTAGAGTTAGAAATCGTTTGTGAATGACCGGAAGCGTCTCTTATGCGAACCTCCTAAAATTAAACTGTGAAATTCGTTACGAACGATTTTAAAAATATTGTTGGTTAACAATAAGTACTCTTTTAAATTTGTACTCGAGATTAGATCTGCGTACAGAGCATAGATATACATATTTGTGATGCTAGTCGGTGTAACTTCGTTTAAATTGATATGTACAGGATGTCCCATTTAACGTGATCACCTTAAACATCTCACCTATTATAAACAAAATCAGAAAGAAGAAAACGTAGTGATTAATAGTATCAAAAAAGGAAACCACGATTAGATTCGAAGGTGCAATAACCGTTGCAAGTAAACATTTGTTTTCAAGGTCACATTATCTAAAATTTCGAGGTCATCGATGTTTTTTTTAAACGAGTCTTAGAAACCATTTTATGGAGAATAAAAAGATTAAATCTCAAAATTATATAAAAAAAAAATATCGGTGGCCTCGAAATTTCGATAACGTGATTTTGAAAAAAATTGCTTAACGCAATGTTCTCTCCTTCAAACCTAATCATATTTTCTCTGATAGTGTTTGATATTGTAGATGATAGTTGAGATTTTTTGGTTATTGTCAGGTGGGACACCCAATATATACATATTATAACCACACGATTGATTTCAGAGTAGACTGTACCTACTATTAGTGTTTTGAGATATCCTGTTGGTGTGATGTTTTTCCATTTCTTTTCCTTTATTTTCTTGCATAAAGAGACTCTACACATATTTCTGTCAGTGTCGTCTGGAATGTAACTCCATTTTTCATGGAGGTCTGTGTATTTTTTGATCGATGGTTATCGCGCGGGTTGCGAGCGCCCTTTTCAATCTTGATCTTGCATCGATGTTCGATATACATATATATATATCTAATTTATTATCGACGTATTCTTTAGAGTACATATTTACATAATATTTAGAGTTAGTAAACGTACTTATCTGCGTGGTTTTTTACTCGTCTTGTGACTAAATCAACGACCATAACGGAGATGCTCAATCATGATCCGGTACTCGCTTCGAATCCTCCAATCTCTATTTTTCCGTGTATAATTCTAACACGTTGCAAAATACAAAGTTTTGAAATTTTCATTTAAATCTTGATTTCAAGTTTACATACTGTTCAAATTTCATTTTAGTTAAGTGCTTGTGTATAGTCTGTTTTAACTGGAATTTTTATTTATACTTGATTTTATCATTTCGATTACGAAATGTCCGTTCACCGTGTATAGAGTCCGTTACGTGAGCCATGTGAGCGTACACGGTGGCAAGAAAGCAATGACCATCCGTGCTGGTTCTCATGAAATCATCGGTGGATTATGAACGACCATAAGATCGTTTATAACAGTGAAAATTAAATTTCGTTTACATCGACGTATTCTATTTGGCAAGGGGGCAAAAAATTCTACAGGAAGTGTGTATCGAAAATACACCATTTTTCCGTAAAATGTGGTCAAAATTTTGCAGAATGAAAAGTATGAGTTAGAAGAAAACTTTTTTGAAATTTGTAACGTTTAAATGCTGTATGTCGTTGAGGACACTGCGGTCAGTGACATAGGAACGCACAATCTGTGGTTATTGACCTAATGCGACGCAATTCATGATCAGTGACCTAGCGACGGTACCAGAATCTGTGGTCAGTGACCCGATGTGACCAACGCGAACGTGTGGTCAGTGACCCGATGTGACCAACGCGAACGTGTGGTCAGTCACAGCACTTGAACATTGTAAATTTGCAAAGTTTTGCGAAACTTCAAGAATTTTCCGATGAAAAGAATGCATTAGCATAAACAAAATTTAATTATCACTATTACAAAACATTTCTGTCGGTCATTTTATCACAGATGTTTATCTAACAGCTCTAACGCGGATTTGCTTTCCTGGCAACTGGTACAGTCGAACAGAAAAATGTATACCAACTGTTCTACCCAAATCTAGTTACCTTTTTTTGTCTTACTCATTCGTAGTTCACCTGTGACCCACATACACGTGTCCCTGTGTGATCGTGAATACGCGTGAATACCTGTGACACGTACGCGCATACACTTTGTCACTTTCTCGCCACATGCATTGCCAAACATACATGGTCACACATAGATACACATCTATATACGCGTAAAAAACGCGCGCGCACATTTACAACGTATACCAAATGTCGACGACAATTAACCCTTTTAACTAACTTTCTATGTGTCTATCTGTTCGAACTTTCTTCTCTTCGCCCTCTACTACCACATAGGTGAAGACTTCTCGTATCCAAGTAAGTCTACCACGGAGCGGGTGTATCGTAACAATAATAATAATCACAATAATAATAATAACAATAACATAACTGTGTAATATATATTATGCGTAATATATAATACATCACACTGCCGCTAGATTTTTGCGATAATGAGAAGACGCATATATTATAGATCACAGAACGTAGGTTACTATATGGCCATCATCAATTACAGAGCAACGCTGTATTATTTTGTGCGATACTGCTGAAAGAAGAGTTCTTCCACACCTATGCACACCTACTCTTTTATTATCTTGATTTATTTCCACCGTCTCTTTCCGCTGAACCGCCAGTTGTCTTGCGAGGGGAAATTTGTTCGACATCGTGATCCAAAAGACGATCAAACGCCTGTTAAAAATATTTAAATATTAATTATATTTTTTGTATTAAACCGGTATCCCCTATTGTTCGTCGTACAACGTCAAAAATTTTGTTGCGATGCGATTTGATGTGTTTAAGTTGTTCGACGAGTACTCAAGGTCTTCGAGTTTCACGGTACGTCTCTGAGTCAGGTTTTTGAGACTTGTTCCACTATGATAAGGGAGAACGACGACTTTACCGACCTCTAATTGTAGCGAAATATAACTACAAATGGTCAACTATTTCCACTAAAAATCTTGTTTAATCTTAAGATTTCGAAGTTCTAAACTCGGTTGTTGCTGCTAATTAAAGTTTATGAAAAAATACTAGTAATATGTTACAAGTACTTTATTCGAAAATAACAAAATCTCTTTCTGACTTCGGACGCTAAAAATGTTAGCTGTCGAGCTCCCCACCCTCCCCTCTTCTAGGCGTTCGACGGTTTTCGGATTCATTCCGCGATTTCCCCTCGAGGATACAAAACTGTACGATACTGTTGCATGTGATAGGACAATAGACCTCGTAGAATCCTCGGCAAAAGTTGGTCAGGTACTTTAGCAGGCTAATCAGGCCACCTCGAGTGACTTCTTTACAGTCCCTAAAACCGACTACACGTTTGGGTCGACGACCGTCTTTTGTTTGCTAATAACGAATAGTTTTACATCAACCCTCTCCTCCAGCCCCTTCTTCTATCACGCTGTCAAGGAGTCCCTCTGTCGACCCTGCTTCTGACACACAGTAGAACTCTATGATCTTCCGAGCACTCTTTCGAATCTCCCAATGTGTCGCACAAGTTTTCTATGTCCGAGACGTGCACTTGCAATGTCGAGTAAATATCCACACCGTGTAACAGTTACCGCTGCATGATGGACGTCTAGGTACTAGTACTTTTGCCAGAGGCGAGGACGTGTCACCTGGAATTATTTTACTCGAATAAGCTCAGCAAATTTTTGGAGACGTTTGTCCTCGCCTCTAGGGACCTCAGCATGATTATAGCTGTGCACGCCGCTTGACAGTGGGGACGCATCATCTGGCGTTCCGTTAGGCTACGTTTGTACAACGCGGAGGAGGCTCGCGGTTCTAATGTCCTTAGGAACGTATGTATAACCTTGACGATCTCCAGACTCGTCCGCGTTGCCACGAGCAGCACTGGGATCGGTAGCGTTCGACATAGTGTTTGTACGAGTACGCATTAGTGTCCTAAACTTTTGTAGACCAAGAGGCGTTCCGGCCTCGATTCTCTACCTTACTCGAGTCAAAACTGACGATAACCACATTCGATAACAGCAGGAAGACACCTTCGGTGAAGCTGAACAAAGGAAGGTCACGACGTTATTGAACTTACTTGGGACCAAACCGCTGACAAGGTGGTGCAGAGATAGATCAGTCGCCCAATATATTTTTGTTACAGCTTAAACACGACTAAAATCAAATAATAATGTAGGCTAGGTCACTACTGAGAGATCTCAAGCTCGAGTGGCAACATTGCATTTCTCGAAACGGCAACGTTGCGAAGTCTCCCTGGAAGCAAACCTTTTGCAGCGTCGGTATTGTAGATCGTGTGACACGAGACACCATAGGGCGACTGGTCTACTCTCATTCCTCGTTTGTGGTTTGAGAGTGGAAGATCGTGACTTTATCGACCATGTGTGGGCCCAAACTATGAAGACCAATAAATGCAAATGTAGGATATTGGTTTAATTCTTGGTGGGCTAACTTGTAATTGAGTTTTCGGGATTATCGGTAGTAAATTACCGATAACAAACGATTTACGCTCGGTGGGTGAGAGCATCGAGGACTGGAACGTAGCTTCGTAGACTGTTGAGACGTATAGCACTGGCCAGTGGCAGTTTAAAGTAGCGACTAGGCCTTAGTCGACTAGTTAGGGTAGCTAACATGTGTAGTGGTTTGTTACAGACGACCACCATCCTCCCCCCACATTCACTCCGCCAGAACTGCCCAAGATGGTTCACGTGAGAGGTACAGGTACACCTCAATCAAAACCATGCTACAATCTCGCAAGCTGACCTTCCTTGTTTCGATAATTCACCACGATGTACATTGTGACCAATTATAACGCGCCACTGACGACGCCGGACTCGTTGAGCTGCTTTGTCGATTGATAGTCTGCGACAAAAATATGGCACACCGTATATTTATACAATATTACGTAAATATGTTACACACACGATTAAACACAATCTGCATAATGGAATTTTTCCACATCTAAAGAATGTGCAAAAGAGACATCTTGTAAGCTTGAAGATTTTTCATACTGTTGATACTGAAGGGGTGGAAAAAACATTTATGGGGTGAAAAGAATATTTATTGGAATATCTTGAAAACTATTAGAGCTAGAAGAGTAATTCTTTTTCACATTGTGTATGTTTCTGGTAATTTTCAAAGATATTAAATTCCATTTGATCCAAGATTTATTTCTTGAATCTCCTTATAGCAACAGACTATCGTACATAACACATTTATGTATAATTCTATAAGTACAATTAAAGTGAATCAAGTATTTAAGTAAAAATTATAAAAATATTGAATATAACAGGTGTGCTATTTTTTTGTCGTGTGGAATTACAACGTTAATTGGAGTTGGGCAGTGTTTAATAAGCTTACAATTAACGATTAACTGTTGAAACATTTGAATATCAAATGTTATTAATGTTGAAATTTTCAAATTAACTGATCTTCAATTTAATTATAGTTTAACTGAAATAAGTATTTACTCACCGATTAGAATCTATAACTGTCAATTTGATCAGTAATTATAAATTAATTATTAAACCGTCAATTTGATTAATGATTCAGTTGTTTTTTTTATTATCAATTTGTTCGTTTGTTCAACGACCACATTGTTATGTGATTATGTCATTATTTCAAATTAAGATAAACTATAATTAAATTGATGATTTTTATCCATCATTGTTCAACTCAGTTAACGATCCATTTACACTCGATTTTTTCGACATCGGTTGATTTCGGTTCTTTTAGAATTTCAGATTTGTTTATTTTTTAACAGTGCTGGGTTTAGAAGACTTTCTTCAAATTGTTAAAAACATTACGAGTGTATTGGTTGAAATTGATCAGTGAATTTATTTACATTCCATGACTTCCCAAAAAACTACATTTATGGCTTCAGTAACTGCAAAATAGAAGCTTTGAAGCTTTGTAACTTATCACTGTGACATATCTGGTATTTTCTGTATTAAGTATTCTGAGTAAGCTGTTTAATTGCTTGTTAATTATTACTGCAAATAATTCGATTGTTTATTATACTTGTATCCTCACAAATTAGTTTTGATTAATGTTAATAGCTAAATTAGTGGTGAAAAGTTGTTACTAAAAATTTGAATTTTCGTAAGTATGATAAGTATTTGGTAGCAAATAAATTAGCAATAATATTAACAACGCTGCAATATACATTCATTCTTCTAAGTTGTCTTTCAAATTTACAATTTGAATTGCAAAATGCAAAAACCATACTTTATGCTTAACCTCCATAGAGACTTTCGAAGTTGTGAAATTTTGAGAAGAAATTATCTTTACTTTCACTTGATTTTTTTTTTTTTTAACAAAGTTACAGTAGGACAAACATTAATTTCATGCAGAAAGACTTTCAGATTTGTTATTCCGTTCATGCATAACAGTTTCTCACTGCTTATCGAAACGCAATAAGAAAGTTCGTGGGACAGTGATATTACATAATGATTTAAATTAATTTATCACATTCCAGTGTTAAAGCTATTTAAATTTTGAAGAAATCCAGCACTGTCCAAGTCTATCGCGAAGAGTCTTTTAATAGCATAAAATTTAGAAAATTAGGTAAAGCATTAGAAAAAGAAAAAAACATAAATTTGATTATCATTATATTTGTTGACTACTTTATCCGGTCTCGACGAGTGCATGCAGCTAAAGTAGACACATTATATAGTTTATACGTTCAGTTATCGATTCTATTGATTTATTTATACGTTGTAGACAGTTTTCTTTTTTGTCTTTTCGTTTGTACAGTAACTGGTAGAAGTTGTTTTTTATTTTCGATATAATCATTAGACATCATATCATTTTCTTTCTGATTATTAACAATCTATGTTTTCACATCATTATACAATTCATCGATAGAATTAGCACTTAGAGATCACCGTAAAAGTCGCCGTAAGATTTCGTAGCTTCACAATCATCATCGTCACTTATGCAGAGTGTCCAACTGACTATAACACTACAAGAGAGATATTTTCGAGGTGCTAGGGTCAGGTGGTACACGCTGCATAAAGTTGTAGATTTCATTATTAATTATTAGTTATTTCATCTTAGACGAGTGGTTACGCTAACTCATCGAGTAGCCTGAGAAATTCCGGCTACTCGAGGAATTAATTGAATAAGCGATAATTGGTCCTTACGATTGGTAACACTGTTGCTGGGAAAGAAATTCTAATTAAAACGTCTAATTGTCTCCGTCACTAATTACGAGAACCGAAATTTATTGTGGTGTTCGTCTGCGTAAGTAGTGTAGCGAGAACGAGTCAAGATCAGCGTTTCTCACTCCACGACTTAAGAAAGGATTTTGCAAAACAAGATAATTGCAAAATAGATTATCAGAATTATAGAATTACATCGTTACGCTTGAATTCTATTTTCAACATTTTTATTTTCTAACCCTCAGAAGACACACACTTTCTGAAACATTAATAATTCATACTTTCAAAATGAAGTTTATGAAATTGGTACAACTTGAATTCTTCCTGGATTAAAAGTGACTCGTTGTCAGGCATCGTCATTTGAGGGTCAATATCGAATTAATGGTTTGAGGAATGCTGTTTCGATGCAAACGTTTCCAGTGATTCAGTATTTTCTATTTTCTGTGTCCTGAAGTATATACATATACATATATTCTATACAGAGTGAGGCAAAACTATGCTCATCTTGAATATTTCCATTGTTTGTTGTAACATGACAAAATATTGTGTCCAAAGCTTGTATAGAGGTGAATATATTGTGATGCAAATATTTTTTGTGTGGATTGAAGCATAGAGGAGATTTAAAGGTCATATTTATTTTTTTTAAATGAAGTGCTGGTTTTTTTTATCATAAAATGATGTTATAAAAGATATTTTCATTTGATTACAAAAAACACAGGACTCTATAAAAAAAAAGATGACCATAAAATCTCCTCTATGCACACACAGCACACACACGTAAAACATGCATTACAATATGTCCTCCCCTATACCGTGCAAGTTTTAGACAAAACATTTTTTTATATTATTACAAACAACGCGAATATTCAAGATGGACACAGTTATTGTTTCACCCTGTACAATCGTTATATGAATATGTATGTATAATGTACATACATTTGACTTAGGATGTTTAGAGTACGATTTTTCAGTAAATATATATCTATATATACATTTTGTTTTCTCGATGTGTGTCACTTGTACGTGTTCTATAAGTATACATTATACATTATAATATACATTGATCGGTTATAATCACATAATCGTACGTTCTTTGTGTCATTTTATATATTATCGATTGCGAAAGGATAATATATACTATAGTTTTGTAGAGAGCACGGTAGCATTCGACACATTTATTATTACAATTTCTTTCCATGGTAACACTAGACAGGGCACATTTCCATATATTCTATTTTCATTCGCATTTATCGTGTTTTTTTTTCTCACTTTTTTTATCGATCGATTTTTTATATTTACGTATAGGTGGTGTTTCATCTGATTATCGTGACAGGTGCCTAACCGCTTGATAACTGTCCGCTGCGGACGCTTAGCGCGCGTCAAAGATGGCCGACGTGGTTGCGTTCTCGCGAACTATGCCGGGCTCCAATTATGCATTTATTGCTAACACACTAGATTTTTCGAAACCTAAATTTCCGCCAAAGAATGTTACATAATATTACAGTTATCATAAATTGTAATTGCAAATTTAAATATTCGTATTACTATTCTTTAATTATTCCATCAAATTCGGTACAGTTTGAGATATTAATAAATAAGTTGATAAGAATTAGAGAAAACGAAATCGATTAAGCAAAATTGCAGAAACATTTTCTGCAAGACGAGAGAAGATATAACGAAACGAAGTGTTTGCAATTTAGAATAGATATAAACATTTTGATGAAGCTTGGATGTGTTTTTGGAGAACGCATGATTCGACGACTACGCTGGCAACGTTAGCCATTCGAAAACATTATGGCGGCACGTGCAAGGGACAAAGTATGCGTGCCTGTAAGCATGGGGCTGTAGGCTCTTGCTGATAACAAGTATAATACGCTATAAAGGGGGGGAGTTAGGTCACGATCAGTGTGACACTCTGTCTTAACCATTGTTGCTTTGTCTATTAGCGGCGCCGGGCCACGTGCCCAGATACCGATTAATACTGGTCTGTTAATTGTAGGTGAGGTCAGTCGTGATCGAGACGACCCTAACGGTGAGTTTCGAACGAACCTAATTTCACCTATCCTACATTACACTCTCTCGTCAATGTTGCACTATACAACGGACATGGTGACTCGTCTGAGCGACTAAACAATGATTTTATTTTTAAATCTGTACCATCGTGATGCTAATTTACAATCAATTCCAAAAGTGTTGTACATAGAGGACAGTTAAATGTGAAGTTTGTTATTCTTTTTTTTAATGGAAACACATATTTTTTAGTGCACTATGCAACTTTTTAATTGCATATGAAAAAGTATCGAGCCGCACGTGACTGAAAAACCATTATCTCAGCAAATATTTTGGTATCACTTTCCCACTATTTACAAATAGAAATATCTACTGAATTAATGGTTTCCAGTCATAAATTGTTCAATACCTTTTCGTAAACAATTGCACGCTGCATCAATTAATGAAATATATGTTACCATTTGAGAAGCAAACTTGACCTTCAAGCGTCCTCTATGAAACGAACAACCAAAAAGCTACCAAGGTCAATTTATACATCCCTCGAAACCGTTTGACTATTGTTTGAAATATTTTTCTATACCGTTGACAGTTTCGGAAATATTCCAGCACCCCCCATCATAAGTGACTTACTCTGCATATATACCTATGTTTACAAGCACGGAAGTGATTATGTCGTCTTGAATATGTCGCTTGCTTTCAACGGTAAATGAAAATGTCGTTGGAAAAGATTATTTGACCCTGAAAGACAAATATTCAGGCAAACAAGAAATATCACTTGAGGTCATATTTTTCAAGATTTCTAAATCACCGAATCCAGCGATCTACAGGGTGATTCAGCTAAGTGTGCCACTTAAATTGTGAACTATTTGGTATATGAAAAAATGTATAGCAGAACTCGTGGCCATCGCAAGATTAAAATGTACCCTTTAGAATGAAAAAATTCAAGGTCTCGATAAATAAAGCAAAATAGAAAAAACTAATTATTGCATTAGTATGCTACTCTTAAGTCCAACTTTCCGTTCAACCATTTTTTCATGTAGCAAATAGTTTACAGGCGAATGCATTCTACAATTGAAATCTCGAAAAGTATGGCATTCTGAAAATTTCTTCGAACCAAACCGTATTTTCCTTCGACATTTTTCTTTTTTTTTTGTATCGTTAGGAGTAAGAGAGATATTCAAGGTAATGAAGAGTTATCAAGCTTGTTTTATAATTGTATATTGATGTAACTTATTGTTGTTTTGCAGCCATGAGGAACCATCGGAATTCCGTCGGGATGACCATGATGAACTCGACGAAGCAGGTAAACAAGGTGAAACCAAACGTGAACCGAGCGCCGAACGATACCTTGACAAGTCCGAATCAACCGTACAATCAAAGGTACCTAATTAGTGTTAAATAATACGTTCGCTGTACCGCGAGTTTCAAGTGTGCGTGATCCACGAGAGAGAGAGAGAGAGAGAGAGAGAGAGAGAGACACGATTATTTATGCAAAAATAATGTTGTACAAAAGTTGGTGCAGCTGAGGCCCACTTTGCGTGTAGATCTCACCGCATCAGTTACTTAACACTTACCTGGCCTGCAGTCAATCACAAAAATCTACATACTCGTCAAATATTGAATATTTTTAATTTTGTTTAGAAAATTACAAGCTGTATCGACATGTGTATTCAAGAATATACGATGTGTTACGTACAGTAGAATTTTGTGGTTAACTGTACATATACATACGTATGTATATGTTCACGCGTTATTGATGAAACCAATAATTGTCCATCGCTTTCGTCGAACATCCAGTGAATAATTCACTAATTATGGCTTTCAGGTCTTTGATCGGAAAATTCTTTGAGCTGTAAGAATTCTTTGTGCATTAATCACAAAAACTATGGATAGGTCTTTTGCATAAAAATGTTCTATAGATTATTCCAAATGCAGTGATATATATTTTTGTACAATTTGAAAATAACGATCACAAGGCCTGACAATCGCCATATCGCATTACATGGTTAAGTGTTAAAGTATAATACATCTCATAATTTAAAACCACTAATCGTGCGATCAAATGTTAATAGAAAGTTATATTTGGAAATGTACCAATACACGAATTCAACTTTTTTGGTCGGTAAAACAGTAGAGCTCCACTTATCTGAATTCTTATATTCTAAATTGATTTTTTTTTTTTAAGTATGGTGTAAGCCCATATTGAAACGTAGCAAACGTTCTAAAATTCGAAGCATAATTCTCCTTTATAATTGTCTGTTAAAAAATTGGAAAGGAAACGAGGTTTTTCTTACTTTTCAACTTTATCGAGGTTCTACTGTAAAGATAGTTGCACACGTTTTCAAATCTTTTTCGACTTCCTGTCACTCTTCTCTGTCTTCGATCTGATTATGATACTTGTCTGCAATAGCTGCACGATTAGAACTGTCCAAGCTCTCGATTACACAATGATATTACTTCGTAAGCTGCACAAAAAAAAAAAATCAATCGGTTATTCAAACTGCAAGTTATCTAATTTCTAGTACACATATCCTTCTCTAATCTCTCACAGAAATAATCTACGCGAAATTTCTGCATCGTATACTTTGAATAACCTCATAGATATATCTCCACAGCATTCACGTCTACAGATCTCTGCTACGGAATATACAAACTTTAAACAAGGAACCTCTGAACGAACAAGTTTGTACATTATCGAATGCACTAAAGTTTATTTTCATAGATCCTCTTCTGACGATCCGTTTTAATTAGCATGTTACTTTAATTCTACATACAGTGGCGGACAAAAGTCAGGAGATAGGCCTCGTCCTTTATAACGAGCCTAGGTAAATTATTAGGTAAGTTATTCCAAAATGATCCTAAAAAAATAAAAAGTTAATTTAGGCATTTTAAAAGTTGAGACTTCAACCTTTGAAATGAGTTAAGATGGATCGTTGTTTGATGTTTCTCTCAAGAAGCTATAATAAGTTAATCCTTAAATCTTTTCGAGAAGAGTAAGTAATGAAAAATAGTTGCTTTTAGTGCTGTTTAAACATTTAAATTTAAAATTGGATATGCGCGCGCTCTATCGTTGGAACTGAAATGGCAGGAGTTGCAGTTACTAAAATCGTCGTAAGATGGTGTAACTGACTCGATCGGTAACCTCAAATTTGCTGCCTACGTCCCCTAACAGACTCTGCTGATTTTCTGCCATTGTCTGGTTTGGCCGACTGGGTATATCTGAAAGATAACCTCAAAGATATTTGTAAGAGTGTATTAAAATGAGTTAAGATAATTTATTGTCCGATTTATTTTCACAAAGTTGCAACAGGTTGAATCTAGGTCTAGCGTGTGTTCCATCTATCCAAACTAGGCAGGGCAATAAAAAAAATTGTATCGAACTCGCAAAAGTCTATTAAAGGGTACTCTTTTGTCCGCCACAGTACACAAACCATCTAACTCAACGGTATTCGTTCGAGAACTTCCATGCGATCCAGAATCATTCCCATGACAATCGGACTTGATTTCTTCATAGTTAGTTCATCATTAGAATAGTCATTATCGTTCACATTTTATCGAAACCGGCCATTTTAATTATCCCACCGAGTTTTCCGACTCCGTGGCTGAACCGGAAGTGTCGTTACAGGCAAAAGTCATCTGTAATCGTGAATCGTCGAGAAAGTCGGTTTTCAAGCTTCCAATGATTTCATTGTTCTAATTGTCACGTGCGTTCACCGTAGACCGAAATTTTGACGTGAATCAATGAAGCCCAAGGTTCCGTGCGAATATAAATCCAACGTTGCAAAATCCTTCTGATTCCAGATCGCAAGAGGAGTCCGCATACCCTGGCTACCATCTCGCCTACGAAGTCAAAAAACTCATGTATGCTTCTTTCGTTAACATTGTCTTACGTTGTGCGGGTGTTCATTCTCGAGTATATCGGATTTTCAAAGCTGCTGCACGCTTGCTATGAAATTGCATGCGAATACAGGCTATTTTGTTTTTTTTTTTTTTATTATACAAACCCGCCATTATTTTCCAATAACCGTTTCACCTTGAAACTGACCTCCAAGTGTGCTAATCATCGATCCACAGATTTCTGGCCGATTTTTCGATAAGATCACTTATCAGAGTTTAATATTTGTTGAGATGATTTTCTGGTTGTCTACTAAGTTTTAAAGTAGCATGTGGTGAAAGGTATTCGTTATGGTTGAGAACGCAGTGGATTAATCATTGGGACACCTAATTGTATTCACAGCTTTGCACGAATTGTTATCTTTCTTTGCATGGAGAGCTCTGAAAGTAAGAATGTGAAATATCTGTCGAAATATTTTAATAAAAGTATTAGTACTCGACTACCATCGAGTAATCGGACTGCCATCGAAAATCTGACAAAGTGGAGGATTGTTTTTGCAAGTTTTATTGATACAATCGTTTATCGTGTAATACATCTTGTAATATAAGATGATAATTCTAATTTATCTAATAACATTGTCATTTATTGTTTCCATGTGAAGAGAATTATGGTTTTAATAAATAAAAAAGTAATCTTTCTGGCAAACACTGCGGGAATCCCCTTTCGAGGGTTTGTTATAGTGCTGAGTGCTATAGTCGTTACTTGGTAGAGTTTTGTTTATTGTTTTTCTAAATCTGGTATTACAGGTAAATATGTTTCTCCTGTAGAGAATATAAACAATATATGCCACTGGAAATGTTTATTGATAAAATGGTTCAACACAGACTTATAAATACTATATAAATAATTAATACTAGATATAATAAATAGTTAATACCAGAATTAAAAACGTTAAAAAATATTTCCAGTAGTATAGTAGGGATTACATACATGTTAGGTATACTAGTGTAGGGATATACCTATACAAGGTTAATGTGAAGGTCGCGTCAAAGCAACGACTACTGGCTCAAATATGTTTTTCCAAAATTTCATCTATATTTTTTCAAAAAATTTGTACCCTCAACATTGTTATTCTACTTGTTCTTATTCCCATATTGTTATTCGCAATATTTTCGTTTTCACCTGTTTACTGTCTGTTTAAAGACGAAATCACAGCGTAACCGTCACGTGACCTTGAGATCATTTATATTCTACGACCAGTAAACAAAAACGTAGCGTAAAAAGGCTGGGTGTTAGTGGATAGCTTATTGTTAGTTTGGGACATACTGAATGCAAGATGTAACTACCCAAAACTTGTTATCCTATACAAACGTACCTTTAGATAGCATACAAAATTATATCGCACTGTTTATGCAAAAATATATATGCTCAAATATGTTCCCTCGAAAATACAGAGTCTATATATAATAAAATAATTATAATTTCTGTTCAAAGCTGATGCAGGTTCTGTTCTATGTTTCGCTTAACCTCTTAAGCCCTGCACGCCACTATAGTGGCTTTCCGTGGAAAGCATCAGTTCGAACAGCACGAACCACTATAGTGGCTTTTTTGCATTCCGCGGCTAGGCTCGCCGTCCCTGGGAGGCAGACTCGCGGACAAACGCGGCGTGCTTAAGAGGTTAACACCGAACGAACGAACCGTGTTATAGGAGAATCGAGTGTAGGGTGGTTAACTATACCAATCATAGTAGTATTGTCCAACTCAGGCATTCAATATGCGTCCGCCTAACACGATCGATGCTAAATGTTGGAATAAAATGGGAAACGGGTCGATTAAAAAATTGGTAAGACTGTGAAACTGATTTTAGGCCAACGAGCAGAGCATCGGGGGGCACGAACGTGAACAACAACGGCGGCCTGCAAGTCGGAATCGCTGACGACCAGGCGAAGGACTTCGACTTCGAGAAAACCGAGATGAAATACGACTCGACGGGCATGTTCCACTGGAGCCCGTCCCGCAACCTCGAAGACTGTATACTGGATCGGAACCAGGCAGCCATGACGGTCCTCAACGGGCACGTCGTCGTCTGCCTATTCGCCGATCCCGACTCGCCCCTCATCGGACTGAGAAACCTTGTCATGCCATTACGAGCTTCCAATTTCCATTACCACGAGCTTAAACACGTAGTGATAGTTGGGTCTGTGGACTACATCCGCCGCGAGTGGAAAATGTTGCAGAATCTACCAAAGATATCAGTGCTAAACGTAAACAACGTTGTTTTTACCTTCAGTCGCCCAAGCGCCTTCACTGCCGCTAAAAGTCTACTTTTGAAACTGAAATCTTTCCTTTTTCACGCTGCTCAAAATTCTCTCTCTCTCTCTGTTTCTCTATCACTCTGTCTCTGTCTTTCTCTATCTCTCCATTGTCCATTTTCTATTTTCGTTCGGTGAAAGTTGACCCAGGGTTGGACAGCATCGCTGCACTGCATCGTGAACATTTCGAAAAGTTAGTTGATACTGTATTTTTCGGTGACCAGATTACGTGTTGTCAAGGTCAACGATCGAAGCGAAGTTATTTACCGATTGCGATTATTCGAAGTGGTACAATTGAAAAGAATCTTTTCTCGAGATCGTTCTTTAACGAAGCTTCAAGGACATCGGTGTCCTTTTTGACAGTGGGATTTCATGTATATTTTTCTAGATATTCTTACGAAGCCAACCACCTAAACAACTATGAGATACCTTGTGCCTGGAAATATTTTCAAACCCTAGTGTCTCAGGATTAAATGATAAAACAGCATGGTTGTTGAGATAGTTGGATTAATTTTCATGCTCTACAGAAGCATACAATTTTCCTTCGTAGCGATAAATCAGACAGATGTTTAGGTGGTTCACACGACCTTGACTTCATATTTCCAAATAGTAAATAGAATATTAGTTTTAACCATACGTGCCATCGTGAAGCTCAAATCAGTCCTTAAAATCGTTTTTATTTTATCACAAAGAAAAAGTTGACATTGTGTGATTCCTTGCAGAAACGACTCTTGTAAAAACATATTTTGGAATTTCTTTTTAGATTCGGAACCATTTTTTGGCAGTTCAGTGTGCCTATGTGTTATCCAGGTACTAGGGTACTACATTTATGTTTTATTGTTTTTTTTTTAAATAACTGTATCAAGGTCTGCAGTCTAGTGATCATTTCCATCTTGTCTCTGTCACTTCTTGAGATACGGGAGAACTTTGCTTATAATATTGTAGGGTATCGAGGACACCGTTAGTGTCAGTAATAGCATGCAGATGGCTTATAAAGAGTCATACTCTAAATCCTGAAATTACTCTGTAATTACATGATAGAGACTTACAAGTAGAGACTAGAAACCTAATCCTTTTGTATATTAACCAGGTCACCGTCAGAAAATTTAGATACTATTCCCTACTTTTTCCACGCTAAGTAACGTTTGTAAAAATCAAGCAAAATAAAACAGAGCTTTCTTCTTTTTCTTCTATTTTAGATGATTAGGTTGCATATTTTTGTGCAAATTCTTGTTTTTATAAGACACTTTCTTAGTTAACAAGCTTATTTACTTAGTAGGGTATGCCCTTCAGTGGAGGGGATAGGCGAACTGACTAAGATCGTGTAGCTCCGTTCGGCTTAGGTGAAGACTTTACTGTGTACATCTTTTTGGTAAAAATCATTATCTCCTCGATCCTGAACGAACAAGCTTGTAATTCGCACTTATGGTTCTTGGATACCCTATAATTTTTATATAAACACAGTTCTCTTACGTTTCTGAAAGTACAGAGATGATCGATAAGTTATTGTCCCACCCTGTATGTCTGCTTTCATCGAAACAGATCATAGTATCATCAAAGAATAACAATTCTTAAAATGAAACCCACCCTAGTTCATTCTAAGAACTGCTATTCGATGACTAATAAATTGAAAATGAAACATTCTCAATGCAGAAGTCAAAAGTATCTTCCTTGCATAATGTTTTTTGAGAAGTCACGCAAGTATTACACAGAATATTTTCCTGAAATATTGGAAACCAAGATTGGAAATAATTTGAATCGTTTGGCGTAATGTCTAAACGGTAGGAGTAACATTCATTCCCCTCTCGTGTAAAATTTAGTAACAAATGTATATTATAATAATGCTTCTGTGTTCTAAGATTACACCAAGGTCCGCCCAATATTCCATAAATTGTGAAATTTAATCAAAATCATAAATCATGACCGAGAGCAAAATTATTCAATAATTTATCATGTAGACATGCGAATGAAATGGAACTTGAGATAATCTTACGTATATCAGAAGTGCATAATGGTTCAAATTTAAACTGTTTTCCTAATCTCTTAGTATCTCACAAATCCAGTAGATCAGGAATTAATTCCAGTTGTACTTCTCCCTAGACAGCCTGTGTATACAATGTAGAAAATTCTACCCTCTTCTCCTTCACATAGGGTGTCATCAAACTGGCGATGTAATAAAACATTGATTGAAAATATGGAACACATGTTTAAATGTCATTATTCGCAACCAACTTAATGGAAATTTAAATGAATCTTTTATAATTTTATAAACGATTACATTCAAAGACACCAACTTCGCGAGTTGTTAAAAATCGCATTTTTCCTTTCAAATAATTTTTAATTATTCACCGTAATAATATCTCCAACATTTTTGGCTATATTTTTGCAAGTAGCGTGCAGAAAATATGGCCGAAATATTTAGTTTATTATAGTTACCTGCTTCTCAACGCGGGACTAAAAATGGTTTTACATTTAGTTACAGGAAAAATATTGTTCCACATTTTCAATTAATTTCCATTTATAAAATAATCGGATCGACAGCGGATGATGATTCTGAGTGAACAGTCTCCCTTATCCTGTAGTCTCCATCTCCGATCATCATTTGTACTTGATCAGATAACATTTCTCAAATTATACCTCTAAATTGGTGACATCCTGTTCTGGGTGTTCTATTTAATTGGAACTTACGAAATATTTTTACGACTATTGAAAATATTAAAGAATTACTATCATAAGTTGCTTGATATACAGCCAAACATTGCGTGGTAGAAATAATTTTTGGTACTGAAATTTTTGAGGCTATTTCAAGGTCAACCACACACATTCGTGCAGCCCAAGACAAATTTTCTGGTAACATACAATTGGAATTGTACAATATTCTATACAAAAAGATGACCTTGAAAGTTCCTTTATAATTTCATACAAAAGGTCCATTTTGCAATACAATGTGTCACTCTAAATCAAACAACCTTCCTGATATAGTAATTGTTCTTGGTGTCTTCAATAGTATAACATATAAGACCATGTATGTTTCCAGTTAAATGGAACACCCAGTAGTAACCCCTTCAAAGGTGTCAGAAATAAAAGTCGTGACCTATATTATGAATGACACATGGTTCTTACAGGGTTCACCATTAAGCAGAGCAGATTTACGCGCCGTGAATGTGAATCTGTGCGATATGTGTTGCATCCTGTCGGCTAAAGTGCCTAGCAATGATGACCCCACCCTCGCCGACAAGGAGGCTATCCTCGCGTCCCTTAATATCAAGGCCATGACCTTTGATGATACGATTGGAGTACTCAGCCAAGGTATGCACAGCGTTCCGCTGCTCTTCGTGGAGAGGATATAGTGCAGTCTTGAAAGTACAATGAATACTTGACAAATTTAGTACATGGAGCAACAACGTTAGAGTATCTTGATTGACACATGCGTTGGCAATACTAGTGCCGCTTACTAGTAACGCTTTCTAGTATCCACACACCGCACACAATGTCCAGTTGCGATTCTTTGATTCGCGAGGAAACTCTTACACTATCGTCATAATTATAAGTGTATCGCAGCGACCGAAACTATACACCGATACTTGTAACTGGAACTCAATACCGAAGCAACGCCTTACACGATACGCTGCACGCATTAGTATTTACCGAGAACAACTCATTTTGCCTTCAGACAATTAATTGAGCTGTGCGAGAACCCGAAAATATTCCGGACTCTTATGGCAGAAAATTAATACAGTGATTTCTCTATATATGTCGCCAAAGCTTGGATGATAAACGTCGCAGGATTATCCCTACAACTGCAGGATTATCCCCACTCCTAGACGATAAACGACGCTGACAAGACCGTGTTGTCGACATATATCGAGAATTCACTGTAACTTCTAAACTAATCCGTTCTCGACCTCTCGTACATTTTTTTTTTTTAATGGGGATATATAAAAAGAAACATACAATGTTGCTAAATGGAATTGGAGCGATCTTTATTTTTCAATTTATTTATTTACCATTCCGACCGATGTCAGGTACCTGGCCCATTTTCGAATTCTCGCACACCTATGACAATAAACGAAAGAACAGTTAAATAAGAGAAATTATGAGACACTGGCATAATTGATAGCCTAGCATAGTCTCTAATCAGCTTCACACTACATCTTGCCCGCAAAGAGTACTCTTTAAAAACATCGAGCTTCGGTTTGGTTGTGTTTCACGGTTCAAACTTTCCCCCCGACGTGTAATTAAACATTAAGTGGCAATTGCAGCAAATAATGAGCAAGGTAATTTAACCGCAGTTGGCAGCCCGATCGTTTTACAGCGACGAGGATCCGTTTATGGAGCTAACGTGCCAATGATAACAGGTATCGAAGCTTAATTCAATGCAGGGACCAGCAATAGTCTTGATCTATCGAATCGGTTTCTCTTCCCTAGAACTTGTAAATGATAGCAACGTGCAGTTCCTTGACCAGGACGACGACGACGATCCGGACACGGAACTCTACCTCACCCAACCCTTCGCCTGCGGTACTGCCTTTGCCGTCAGTGTGTTAGACTCGTTAATGTCAACGGTTAGTAGTGGTTTTGGGATCAAATTTTCATCTATTTACACCATTTGACCAATTCGGTGTCGGTTAGCACACTGTGCGAGTTTTCGTGCAAGGTTTCATCGTTGTTCATGCTTCTATTGCAGACGTATTTTAACCAAAATGCGCTGACTTTGATCCGGTCGCTGATCACTGGTGGAGCAACGCCTGAACTAGAATTAATACTGGCTGAAGGAGCAGGTTTAAGAGGTGGTTACAGGTCAGTTGCAACGAACATCGATTCTTTTAAAAATACTCTCATACAGGGACGAAAAGTTGAGGCACGTAAAACCATTTTTTGTCGGTAATGTAGTCACTCTACCTTATCGCTGGTAAATACGATGGTAAAAATGTCATAAAAACAATCGAACATTAGAAAAGTTGCTATCCGTTGTGAATTTCATACTCGATCCCTCGCTGGATCGGTCGTCGATTCAAGGTGGATCCCACCACTGGTGGGGATGAAAGGTTGACAGTTACGGTAGAGACCTTTGCGACAGTTACTGAGATAATACTGTAATGTGAAAATTGTGTTACGTATCTCTCTTGGACAAGAGAGTATTATGGTATGAATATACTATATTCTCGCCATATGATGTCAAAGCACTTGAATGTGCTACCTTGTGACAGTCTTTCTAGGTTTAGCGTTGATGTTGGCTCGGAACTAATGATGTTCATTATTTATAGCACGGCTGACAGCCTGGCCAACAGAGATCGGTGTCGAGTTGGCCAGATTGCACTGTACGATGGGCCCCTGGCTCAGTATGGCGAAGGAGGCAAGTACGGTGACCTCTTTGTCGCAGCATTAAAGTCGTATGGAATGCTGTGCATTGGTCTGTACAGGTACAGGTACCGGACTTTTTTCCTTCTCTCGATGGTATTTATTGGATTACTGTACACATGATACATTTTATCTTACGTCTCTAAAAGATGTCTCATCTGGCTGCTGCGATTGTTACACTGCCGTTAATTATCTTTTTACTGTACCATTCTCGTACTTACTATGTGACTTATGATTTGTTGCCGCATACTTTTACATTTTCCGTTTTTGCATCATGAAAAAAAAAAAAGAAACGTCAACCGTAAGTTGCCTTCATCCAACAAATACCTATCATTTTTTACAATTCTCTGTCTCTCTTTCTCTCTCTCTCTTTCTTCTCTCTTTCTATCTCACCTCTTCGATCTCTCTCGATCTCTATCTTTCTATTTCTCTTTGGTGTCATCTATTTGTTTAGTGCTTAGTTAATGTTTGCCTACGTTTAATTTAGTTTAGTTTAGTTCCGATATTAAACATGGTGTGTTTAGTTCAAGTCGTACATCCTGCTTTGACGCCGTTCGCGTCGTTCAGAGAATAACAGTGGGTTTGAACTTTTAGGTTTCGGGACACGAGCTCGTCGTGCGATGCCTCATCCAAGCGATACGTCATCACAAATCCCCCGGATGATTTTACGTTACTACCAACAGACCAGGTAAATATGTTTCCAGAAATATAACACGCATTAATTTCTTGAAATTTTACATATTAGTAGCCCCGTGACTCGGACATCGTTCCCACGTAACAGTTTTCTGGCCCTTTACCCATTAAATTTCATATAGTCACTCGTGACAATAGCGTGAACTGGGAAATAGAGTTATGTGAAAGTATGACGATTGGACTATAGACATGGTGTCGTTGAATTCCGTATAGTCACCTAGTGGCAATTGTGTGAACTGGGAAATAGAGTTATGTGAAAGTATGACGATTGGACTATAGAAATGGTGTCGTTGAATTTCGTATAGTCACCTAGTGGCAGTTGTGTGAACTGGGAAATAGAGTTCTGTGAAAGTATGACGATTGGACTATAGAAACGGTGTCGTTCTGTTTGCAGGTTTTCGTGTTAATGCAGTTCGATCCAGGTCTCGAGTACAAGCCAAGCAGAGGTGCTAGAGGAAAGGACGATGCCTCCTGACTGTTGCTGTGTAGCGCCCTCACCGATGGACCTTATTCCTACATCTAATCGTACAAAGGAAGCCACCATCATGCCGTCCGTCATCCCTACGGATCCATCAAATCTTCGTTGGCTGGCGTATTGGTACGACATCGCGTGTCCTCAACGAATATTATCGCAGACCCCGTCCATAGAGCAAGTCATCGCAACACGTCCGTTGTTTCGCTGGTGATGCAACGTTGCCAGCTATGGTTTCCTCGACTATCTCGCAGCCGGATCAGTTTCCCTTTTAAATAGTGTGTCCGCAGTAAAATTCTTCGTTCATTCGTAAATTACACTTGGTACCGCTGTGTGAGATTCATTTTCTACAATTTCTGCGTTGAGACGTGGTCGTAGCAAGGACGGAGGCGAACATCGTGATAAGCTGACTCAACCAAGAGATGGAGATGGAGAGCAACAGGAAGAAACAGGATAAGAAGCAAGAAGAGGAAGAAGGGAAACGGGAAGCGGCATGGTGAACTATGGTCCGAGGGTAGCTACACGTTACACTACACAAATATCTCAGTAAGATACAAAGTGTATCGTCTTCCCTGGAAGGCAATATATGGACTGAACGGCTTACCGTCAAGAGTAACAAACTGTGTGATTAAATCCCCCCTCCCCATCCCTTCAGAAGTACAGGAAAACAGGAGAAGAGAGAGAGAGAGACAGAACTGTAACCCTAAAGAACAATGTGAAGCAAGCAGCTTGAAAAACTTCACGCCCTTGAGAACATCTTCAAGGCTGATCGCTGAAGAATTGCAATCACCTTCGCGACTGTAACTGTATACCATCGCTGTAGGTCATTCAGGATATGTAAATAGGCACAGAAGAGATGTATCGCTGTTCCACAGTATACTGTAAAAAGAAAAAAAAAAAGAAATGGAGAACAGACAGAATCGCAGAGGAGAAGCCAAAAGAAACATGGGACTTTATCGAGATCAACCTCATCGAGACAACTTTTTGTCCTTAAACATAGAAACATTGTTCACTTCGCCGGACAGAAGCGTGTGTTCGTCTCTCATATCGTAATTTTGTACCTTGCCTTGTCTGCAATAGTACATATGCATATATGTACATGTATATGTATACATGCATGTGCAGAGTGGCCCGCAATGTTGCAGCAAACTGTATTTCTCTGCTCCGAGCTGGAAAATTATTTGATTGAATAATGTAATCTTGTTACGCCATAAGGCAATATGAACAAAGTAGTTACTTTTAGTGTTACACTTTTCTGAATAATCTTACAAAAAATACAAAAAAGAAAAAAAAAGTAAAAAAACAGACGTTACATGGAAGGAACAGAAGGATTAGGTACCATGATTCTGTTTTCGTGCAGCTGTTACAGGAAAGAAACAAAATCATTGGGTAATGTTTAATTTTTTGTTGTGCAATATAACTTAAGGCGAGAATATTCGATAAAGATGCAACTCAAAAATGATAAGTTACCAAGTTGTGGTATTTTATTTTTCAGCTTGAGTAGGGGTGTGAAGTTTTGCTTTAGCAAAAGGGCCGCCCTGTGTAAATAGTAATAGATCAGTTGTAAACGATGTGCCGAGACCCAGAAAATAATAGAGTGCGTGTGAACAAGAGTGCGGGGCTTCGTGTAAACCTTTTCCTCGTGTCTCGCGTCGTACGCGAACAGAAAAGAAAAAAGAAAAGAGAAAAGAGAAATCTCAATCAAGCACTTTGTACAGGTTCTATACATAAACGTATATATATGTATTTATACGGACGCGTGTGTACATATATCTATACATGGCCAGGCGACATCTATGCATACATATATGCACGCATGAAGAAGAAGAAGACGATGAAGAAACCAAAAACGAAAACAAAAAAAATCGAGAAAAACACCCTTTTCCACACGGTTTTGATTATAAATCGACTATATATGAATTATAGGTATATATGCACATATGTGTGTATACATAGACACTCTCTCTTTTATATATTTTTGTGAAACTCACGTATGTGTGTATACGAATGTACATATATACATACATTCATACACCCACGCAGATATGTATGTATGCATGTGTGTCGGCACGTGTGTGTATACATACATGGATGTGTATATACATAGAAGGATGAATGGAGTAAATATACTTAATTAAGGACACTGATACACCTGTACACGATACATCCTGATCAACTGTTTACAACCCCGTCCCCAAAATTTTTCCCTACATTTTCGTTTTTTCTCGATTCTTTCCAAATTTTTTTGGCTCCTCCCACTCCTTGTCCCAGAAACGCGCGAGCGCGCGACACTGCGATACGCACACACACAATCATACGAGACACAGATCTTTGCGAGGATCCTCGGGCGCTGATGGCTAGGGGTGGGTTCGAGTGACTCGCGAACCCAAACAAATTTGAGAAAACATTAACGTAAGAGCGGAACAAAAGCGTGTTCTTTCGGTGAATTATGACTTAAAGTTTGATGAAAAGTCGATTTTCTCATACCGCCAGGTTGTTTTCTATAAAAGAAAAATTGACATAACAAGAAAAACAATATGAGGACCATATGAACTTGACGTTTAATTAAAAAAATCGTTGAAAATCAAGCCTTCCAATGGCAGAGAATTCAACGCAATTTACCTTTTTCTTAGACAACACTTTATTTGTACGAATGCCTTTCACATTTGAAGTACTTTGTGTACACTCTACCATAATAGTACTCCAAATGTCGTGAAAAAAATCTATTTTTCCATACCACCAGGTTGTCTTCCTTCAAAGAGTTGTTACTTTTACACCAAGTTTCGATTTTCTCTTTCATATAATTTTTCTTGTGTCTGTAAATCTAAACAAAGCGGCGGCACGAAACTATCTTTCAAGGTCACGTGCCCCGTCAAAAGTTTCTTTCTCAATTTCTGACACGATCAGAGGACAAAACATTACAGGAAGACCTTCAGACCGACATAGAACTTTGCGAGAAAACAATTGCAACCGAATTAAAGCTTGTGGGAAAGCCCAAATTTTCTCAGAAGCTCCAGCAAAAAGAGGTAAAAAATGTTTGTCGTCGATTCAACAATCCCATAAGCTCGACCCCCATCGCAGCCATCGGCAGCCCTGAAACCGACACGTTCCCGCAACAACGGAGCTTATGAGCGTAAGGAAAGCAAGCCCAGAGCAAAAAAAGAAAAAACAGACAAAAGCAGTCGCATCAAATAGACGTCGACAGTAACAAAAAAAAAAAAAGGGAACCGGAAGGGGGAAGGTGAGGGGGTGGACGAGTCGCGTGTGGCCGAGCGAAACTCCAAACACGGGACAGTGTCGAGTGAACCGGAAGTGAACCGGAAGAAGCATCGAAAGCGATCGTCGTAGCATTCTCGAAGAAGAAAAAGAAGAAGAAGAAGAGGAGGAGTAAAGAGAGGAGAAGAAGAAGAAGAAGAAGAAGAAGTAGCTGTGGTAGACGCTGCCGTGTAACGCGATAAACGAGTCGCCGCCGCCATCGCTGCTGTTTACAATATACATGTGCACTATTCACTGCCACTGCAGTTTGTGTTTTATCGTTGTATATAACTTTCTATGTACGGGCTCGACCGAAGAAATGAGATGAAACAGGAGGCGGGGGGGGGAAGGGGGGCGGGAGGGGCTCCGTCTTGCACAAAACGCTTCTTCGAGTTCGCCCCCACCCCCGACGATGGCCACCATAGAAATGGCCGCCAAAAAAAAAACAAAAAAATGGAAAAAAAAATAAAGAAACGGACCTCTCTCGGAAGCGGCGCCCGCGAGTTTTATACAGACTGAAGAATTCTAATCGCGATCGATTGTAAACAAAATAGCCACCATAGAGGACTTTTTTCATACATCCGCGACCGGGCGAGGAGTCTGCTCTGATCGCGCACCGATCGTAGCTGAGTTTTTCCTTGTTGTGGCCGATTTTTCGAGTTGCTAGCACACAAGCCTGACCTTGGTCGAGCCAGAGACGTTCTCTGAAAAGGAAAATGGTAACGAGACGTTCGATTTCCGTGCGGTCCTGGATGCTCGTAGTATTGCTGGGTTTTATTCGTGCGTTGATACGTAGGGATATGTGCATCGAGAGGCTGACATTTTTCTGGATGCATCGGCAAATATTGGAAATATTTATTTGCGGGGCCGCCCACTCTATTTTCTATGTTTCAGAGCTTTTCATCGAAACGGTTATCGATTGTTGTTCGCGTTGGAATATCGAGAATTTTTGGAAAAGTTTCGTTGGGGGCTGGATTTTCTATCGTTGCGTCGTTACAACTTGGCAGCGAAGGGTATAACTGTGATCGTCTTGTAATGTTGGTGAAATCACGATAAATTAAGGAGGGAAGGGTTTAAGTCACTATTAAGTCACTTTTTAAAATTCGCATTTGTTCGTGAAATATGTACCTTTCAATTTAGATTTGTTTTCATCACGACAGAGATTTTGCTAATGTTTGTTTAAGTGACTTTTTAAAATTCGCATTTGTTCGTGAAATATATACCTTTCAATTTAGATTTGTTTTCATCACGACAGAGGTTTTGCTAATGTGTGTTTAATCAAAATTAAATATTGTACGGTGTAGTATACGGAAAATTAGGGAGAGTTTTAGTGTCATCACTTTGCCGAATTCGAATTTTGTTTACAAAACGTAAGCCTTTCAATGTTTGCCTGTTTTCACGAAGACTGAGTTTGTACTTTTGCTAATGTGTCATTAAAAATCGACGTTTCCAATCCATATAAGAGTTTTTAATCAAAATTAAATATTGTACGGTGTAGCACATGGAAAATTAGGGAGGGTTCTAATCAATCACTCTGCTCAATTCGAATTTCTTTATAAAATAACCTCCGCTCATGAATTTTCCAGTTTATGTCTGCCAATATATAGCCAAGTCGTGGTTATGCAATTTTTACAACTCCAATGAAATTTTGTCGAAACTTCATGTTTCATCACACAATCCTAACTGGAAGCAATAGTCTCTTGCGTTCTCATTTAAAACTCTGAAATATTAGAAAACGCGGGCAAAGTTGCAAAAAATGCACTATACGTTATCGATTTCAATCGTTTCATAGATTGTACTACTTTATCAATTTTCGTTCCCCGTTACGTTCTCGAATGAGGAATCATAGTTAAAAATGGTGAACGGTCGTAGCTGTGTGTGTCGGTGCACATGTGTATAAAGTAATTCCTCGGTACCTAACTGTTAAGTCAATTAATTAAATTGTTACGTTGCATTGTGTACGTTATCGAAAATTACAAGCAAACGTTCTCCATTCGTGACACGAAGATCGTTCGAACGATACTGATCGTTTTTACAATGCCCCCTAATCGAAGCTTCTAGCCGATGCTCAACTTTATTGTCGTGCCGCAATGTCAAATAAATATTTCGAGACTAATTTCTGTTTCACTGTACTCACGGAGAAAAATTGCAATGTTTTGTTCAGCTTGAACGAAATTCCATTACAAACAAATTCTTTGTCCAGCACTGCTACCGCACTGGAACACAAAAAATCGAAAGAAACCGGAAGCAGATCACGAGCGACGATGGAAATCGAGACGCGTTTCCGGCGACGGAGCATTTCCTCGAGACATTTACTTTTCAACAATCAGATTCTCATTTTTAACCCTTTGCACTTCGCTGTCCCCTCTCAGGGGACATTAAAGTTTATTAGCGATTACGGGGAATTAATTTATTCCCGCGCAACTTTAAATAAAATATTGATTTTTTTGCTAATATATATTCCTCGATGTCAACCAATTCATATAAGTCCAATATCATTATAATACGTTACTTGGTTCCAAAATTATACTAAATAATACGAGGATTTGTAAATTTCTGCCAGAATGCTTCGGAGTGCAAATGGTTAAAATCAATCTTCAAGCAGTTTTCTATTGAAAGACAATTGTTTTCCTTAGCGCCGCGTGATCGTAGCGCTATTGTAGAAACTTTATGGTGGTGGGGATAGAAACGTGACGCTTACGGTGAAAATGTGTGACGACGGTGTCTCCCTTTGTTAAAAATTTTGGGGAGCCATTCTGCTGAGATATTAGAGAGATTCAACAAACTTTGGGACTTTTTTCATCCGCTCCACATCGACTTTTAAACATTTCGTGAAGGAGTTTTAACGGTTTAATGTTGCTCTATTTTTCGGTAAACATTTTTTAACAAAGTTCATGCACTTTTGTTAACTTCTATTGTAGATTCGCGAGTTCTATTATCACTCGATTGAAACGTACCGTTGTTACCTTTTTGAGTCTCGAAATCGACAAAAAAGTAACGTAACTTTGTTATTTATACAGATTACGGCTTGATTTTTGGTGAGCATATTTTGCAATGATCGCACTTCGATATCCTGCGAAGAGAATCATATTTTCTTCCGTTTTAAAAAGTCAGATTTCTGGCATTCACGCGGCCACTCTCCTTGCACCCGGTGCTGTGAACCCCGAATTGAGCCGCTCAGTGCACACATCGATTAACTCCATAAAACGAAAAGTTGAGAAACGCGATGATGTAATGTATATTGTTTTTAAAAATTCCTCTGATAATATGAATTCAAATATATAATGTAGAATGCATAATTGCAGATATAGCTTTCATCTAACGGTATATAAAATTAATAAGAAAGAATAGCCAACAAACAATCGTCAGTAATGTTACAGTTTTTATGTGACTGGTGGAGTTAATCGATTTGGCAACTGAAAAAAGTAATAAAGTTAAATTTAGTCTTTACATTTTTAAGTTTTTTATTACAGAAAAAGTTAGTTATTATACATTTTTATCACAGCTTTTCCATAAAAATGAATGTTGGCAGTTCGGTTATAATATAATTTTTGTAATTAATTCATAGCAGCTTTATGTTAGCGGCATTATTCTTTGGGATGATTCAGCAATATTATAAATAATGTCTTCTTCATCAGCTGTATGCGAGGATTCGTCATTTCGATTTGTTGACAAGTTCTTATAGTAATCGTGTTTAACAGGAGGAATGAATTTTAGCAGGTCCATCATGTCTCTCCATTTTTCCTTTGTCACAGTTCTACCTTTAGGATATAATAAAGGCTGATCTATATTTTTCAAACTTTGCGGTCTACCCACTAAAGATTTTCTTATATTAATGGCTTGAAATTCTGTATCTTCATTATAGTCACATTTGAATTGTATGAGATAGGGTTTGGACCTTTCTAACTTTATCCAGCGTATTTTAAGCCAATTTACTGGAAGCCCTGTGACGGTTACTTTTCTGTTAATGATAGACTGTTCTAAAGGTTTTGTTGACAAAAAAATCTTGGTGAGTCATTTGGATTAGATGAAATGGCGCTTTCTTTTTACACATGTTTTGATTATATGGTACCAATCATCTGGTGAAAAACATTAGAGTATGGAGTTAATCGAAATGGCTTCTGAAATAAATTACTTATTATTCAATGGCCAAAAAAATTTGCCATTTAACGGTGCTAATCTTTATTATTCAGGAAAGTTATTATAAATATAAAAAGTTATGACTATACCAAGGGCTTTGACACTTAAATTTAAGATTTTTCAAAAAGTGGAGTTAATCGATGTGTGCATTGAGCGGCTCAATTAACATTTACATCTTGACAAAACTGGCTTAGCATACTGTCTACGTTTTTACTCGCCATAAAACGAGACAATTTCTCCGAAAACGTTACAAGAATCTAAAGAAAAAAAAAAAAAAAAAATTCAGTTTCTCATTGAAAACGACGAATTTATCTGCAACGATGAAATCTCTGTAAAGAAAGCGGAGAGCTTGCGAAACGCATCGTCCCGGAAACGGTTAATTTGTCGAAACTCGCCGAAAACCTGTCGGAGCCTTGCGTAGCACTGTGAACGATCTTCGGAGCTCTGCTCGCATTTATACGATAGAAAATTTTCCGTTCAACGACGGGCCACGGGAGGAGGAGAGGCATGAATGTTCCTAAATCTCCGGCGTGTCTCCCCGTGGTCGCTGTTCTTTTCGGTTTCCCTGGTGAATCGAACGATTTCGAACGATTTGGAACGAACTTCCATTGCGATTTCGAGCGATTTTCGGCGATTTCCAGCGATCTCGAGCGTGTGCTTTCGCTCTCTGGACGGTAAACTCGTGCCTAGCTGCTCGCGAGACTACAAATTACTCGTGCACTATCTCTCTATCTTAAATAATTACAGTCGCGCACCGTTTCGATCGATATCATTCACCCCCGTAATCGTAATCTCTCTCGCCGCGCCTTTAACGGCGCGTTCGTGTGCGTGCATGTGGACCGTGTGTGTATCCAAACGATATATATACATACATATGTACACTATGTATATACATATATATATATACGCATACATATATATATGTGTGTATATATGTACGTATATATATTTATATACGTATGTATTTACTAAACGCTACACATATGTAACGACGAAGAAACCCACGCAGAAAAAAAAAGAACGAAAACACTGAAACATGTAATTCGAGGTATATGTATATATACATATATACATATGCATATACGTATGTATACGTATATATATATATACATATATGTATTGATATATGACGAGTACGATGAAATGGTGTGTGTATATATATGTGTGTATATATGTATACGTACATATATGTGTATATGAGAATTATAAGACACTGTATAAAGCGAAAAATGTGAAAAAAAAAATGAGATGAAGATGAAAAATTAAGGCGCGCTGAGCGTTCGCCACCTTCGATGCCTCATTGACCTCATCTAATGCTTTTTTATCTGTACATTTACAATTTGTGTACCAATGAGGAACGTTGTTTAATCATGTTGTTGATGTTATTGTTAAAGAATGAAATTCAATATTGTACATAACTATATATTCATTATAATTGATGATATAAATAATTATATACATAAAACTTAAATAACAGAGCCCCCTTATGCCTCACACTTCAACGAGCGGATTCACGTCATTTTTTAAATAAAAAAGAGGTACTTTATAAAAACATGGCTCGAGATTTTCAATTCCATGCGCGGTTGCTACTTCTTCGAATTCCCAATCATTCCAATGTAACGAGGCAGTAGGTAAGTGAGAACACTGTTTTATCGACCGACTTAACATCACCACAGACACCGACCATATATATTTAAGGCCAAGACGAAAGATAAGGTAAAAGCACCAGTAGTTGACCTTGTACCAGTAGCTGACCATTTTATAGAGAAACATAAAAAAAATAAGGTTTTTATAAGCTGTGCACTTTTGATGAAAGTGAAACTCGGATGCCATGCCGTTTGTTGTTTAAATCTCAAAACAATAAGAACATTTCAAACCTTATTTCTTATGTTTTTCTATAAAATGCTCAACTACTGGTGCATTTACCTTAATTGACTACAAATGAATGCCGCATTTTTTTTTTAGACTACAAGAAGTATAAGTCAATGAAAATGCCTTGTATCAAGAGAATATAAAGTTTGATTTTTTCGGCATTTTCAAAGATTTATGCAATTTTCGGATTTCTACTAGGAGAACATGATAACGCAAGAGGTGGCACCAAATTGTCGTGTTAATTCTAATATCAAATATTCACGGCCAGGGTGGGGAAAGAAGAACACGTTATAAGTGTTGTAATTAATATTCTAAACGTGTACATATTACAGAATAGAATAAAATAGAACTAAAATGTAGCATGGTATTTTACGTGAGTATAATGCGGTAACATTGCACTTGTAGAGCTGATTTCGCGATTAATTAATTCAACGTGTGAATTAGCGTAAAGTGTTCGTCCTTCTATGGATGCGGAAAGGTCGGACTAATAGACACGCGTGTGGATGGTTAATGAAATAAAGGGTGCCGATGGATTCAAGTAAGAGTAACTGGCAATGTCAAGCGGAAAATTGCCGACTTTCACGCACCAGAATTGCTCGTCTGATGTTTCAGTTAACAAGTGTCAGGTTTCTGAATCTTAGCTTTCATTAACGACATTTAACGTATTCTTTGGATTTATTAACTGAACGAGTCGTTACATAACGTGTGTTACGCGTTCGCTGTTACGTCTTCCGAGTAATTTGTACAGCAACGAATCGACGAATCCGTGCACAGATTCTTGAACCATGGTTCCTCTCATAAGTTTTAAGGGCCAGGTCTGCGGATGATTTGCGATAAGGTAGAGTGCCTACATTACCGTCAAAACATGGGTTTTCGCCCCGCCAGTTTTCGTCCTTAAATAAGAATATTTTGTCGCTTGTAAAGGGCTTATTCGAAAGAGGAAGGTTCAATCGAGTGCGCGGTGGTCAGGAGATGCCGAGATTATGCAGATATTTGGTAATATAAGCGTTCGAAGTGGGGCCAAAAATTGACGATGTGCATGCCGTTGAATCCAAGCATTTTTATGCCATTGGATGAGTTTTCTGGACAAAATCGAGAGTTCCGCGCACTCGAGGAGATCTCCAGCTACAAATTGAGCTATATTTTGTCTTGATTCTCTTGCGAAATAAAGGAGAAAAGTTGCGGGGCGTTTTGGACGTGGCTTTCTAGCGTTAGAATTCATGATATCTGAGAATATCGATAACATAGAGCAAAAATTTAGTTGAGCTGAATCTCATCAGGTGGCGTCTAAGTCGAAAGACTGTCGACGTGGAATTGAAAGAAACTGCGCGTAGATTGGATTGGATAGTGCCGAGGTGATATGCTTTCTATAAAGTCTTTCAAAAATTTCGTTATTTTTTTGTCTAGGACGCACGGTTTAGGAGATACAGCGATTTTAAAATTCTGTAAATGTGTCCAATTCACGGCGTCCAAAAGGCACGGCGTCCAATAGGAACGCGTCCAATCGGGACCGTCCAATCGGGACCGTCCAATCGGTCAGCGTCTAAGTGGGACACCCCCGTAGATTGTGGTTATGTACGACGGCTATTCGCTCATCAGCAACGTGCGTCTGTGTATGTCTGTATATGTATATAATTTTCTTATACATGCAAATACTCCGCTAGTTTGATGTTTCGGACTCATGCAAGCAATGTGTACCATATGAAATTGCGTTCAATAAAGTACATATTAAATTTCTAATTACTTAAATTATTAAATTAGTTAATTATTTAAATTAGTTCTAAGTTACAATGTAGGATATGTATATTTTATTTGTTCCCTTACGGGTTACAAAGATATCCCGTTCCCTTTACACTGTACTGTTTTCTTTTCTTCTTTTTTTTGCATTAATCTTTCATCTATACAAAATCTATAATATCTTTAATATCTTATATTCTTACACTATCATGTAATTATATGCTGGAAAGGTGCGCAAGAGAACAAGGAATGAAAACAGGGATACACGAGAAGATGAAAGAAATACTGGCTGAGGACGGGAGGGGGAAGAGTGGATGAAAATATTAGACTGGGAAAGAAAAGAAATACAGGACGGAAAATATAAAGGAGAGGAAGGGAGATGAAAAAACGGGCGTGAATGGGATAATGAGTGAGAGAGAGTGAAAGAGAATTATTTACTGAATATTTATTTATTTATTTATTTATTTATATTATTTATTAAAATAATAATAATTATTTCCTCCGCTGCCGCCTCTTCCTCCGCTGCCGCCTCTTCCTCCGCTGCCGCCTCTTCCTCCTCTCCCGCGTCTCCCTCTTCGTCCTCTTAGAGAACTCTTTATTCTGTTCAATTCTTTCTTCAGGAGACGTATCTGTAACATGAAAAAAAAACATTATCAAACGGGAAATTTTTTAAGTAACTTTTCTACAATTAGATCAAATGATTTGAATTGTTCAGAACCGCAAAAGAAATAGTGAAAGTTGGTTTTTACCTGACTGGCCTGGAACGCTCGTTCCTCGGACCTTCTCTTCGAATCCGGTGATTTACAGCACCGGAAAGACGGTGGTCTCGGCGACCGCGACCACCGAGAAGAACAACGGGACCTCCGTCGCGATTCCGTTCGTCTCGATGAGGAGCGTCGCGAACGCGACCTCCCTCGCGATTCCGTTCGTCTCGATGAGGAGCGTCGCGAACGCGACCTCCCTCGCGATTCCGTTCGTCTCGATGAGGAGCGTCGCGAACGCGACCTCCCTCGCGATTCCGTTCGTCTCGATGAGGAGCGTCGCGAACGCGACCTCCGTCGCGATTCGGAGCGTCGCGAACGCGACCTCCGTCTCGATGAGGAGCGTCGCGAATGCGACCTCCGTCGCGATGCAGAGCGCCGAGACACTTTCGTTACTGCACTCTTTGGCATCTGGAAACAATTACAGAAATTATAATAGACAATTTATAGGGAAGAGCAATAATGGAATAAAAATGCAAAACTTGTGCAAAAAAAGGAACTATGTACGCAAGATAGACATACCGCGTGAAAACAGATTTGCAGATTAGGAAACTATTACACAATAGAAAACTATACAAAAACCAATTTAACCAGTTAATTGTGTTTGACGACTATATCCGCCATGGAGATGTGGCAGAATTTTGTGTCATGATGACTATATCCGACATGCGTAAAATTTTGTTACAATTGATATCGTAATTCTAGCGAAAACTAAATTATATTCGTAAATTTTAATATGTTTAAAATGTTTAGAGGTCAAGACGAAATGAAACAAACAAATGAAAATTATAAATAGTTTTAGTTGGATTTATAACTTCCTGAGAGCTAACTCGTAAGCAGTGCAGCAACACTGGATTTTTGATTATCCCGATTTTCATCTGGATGTGTCAAAACCAAAAAAACAAAGTACTACTGTGATCAAAAAGTAAAGTCAATTTGGTTTTAATGACACTTACTCTGTGTTTGATAACTATACCCGTCATCGCTTGATTATCGTGACACACACTGTTGCACACACTGCTTTGCAAAGAGATCGCCACAGTTAACTGGTTAGAGTTTGAAAATACGTTTTGATCAAAATGTTTAATTGTATAGAAAAGACGCGTTAAAATTACTGACGCAAAAATAGAGCGCAAAAAACATGCAAGAATTACTAAGAGATTTTCTACAGGAGACAGGCGTAGTAAGGGTGATGGGTACTTACGATGCTTCCTGCTTGGCGACAACTTTCTTTCTAATGATCGCTCCCTTGCCGGGTCCTATGGACAAGGCCCAGGGCGCCTGTTGCATTCGTTTGACTTTGAGTGAGGGGTAAGAGTGAGACGGCGGTGGTGAGAGGGAGAGAGCAAGAGAGAGAAAGCGGGGGTGAGAGTGAGAGAGAAAGAGATGAAGAAAACGGGGATGAGAGTGAGAGAGAAAGAGGAAACGGGGGTGAGAGTGAGAGAGAAAGAGAGAAAAATCATATGTTTACACTATCTTCTGTTCTCTCACTGGTTTGTAACCCATGGGTTACATGGAATTGGTTGACCAGTTCACCGTCGCGCGCTTTGTAGTACGCAGCAAATTTTTTTACAACGCGGTGAAGTGTAAAGTATAGTGAAGAAAGTGTAACGAGTGATAGAGTGTATAGAATGATAAAGTGCAAAGTGCAATTGTGTGTGTGAAGAATGGAAGATCAAGAAGCGCCAATCAACGCGAGACACTGTTTAAAATGGAAGATAAAGAACCGCCACTACACAGCACTCGCGAAGCGCCCATCGAAAAATAAAAAGTGGCAAGAAAGGTAAGTTCCGTCTTATATTATGAATTTGCTATTAGTAATATTTATTTCTGTATGTATGATATATGTCTAATAGAGGATAATACTATATGGAGGAAAATAGTAATAGAGGAAAAGACATGGCACATACCTTGGTAACGTGGTAACATGATCTCCCAATTATATATATATTTATTTTCTTTCTAAAATTTGATTCATAATACCCGCCGGCGCAAAGCAGAGTTGGGCATTATTTAGATGAAAAATTATTTAAATTGGTAATTTTTCGTTAAATTTATTAATTACAAGCGCCCAAAAACAGACCATTTGTCCGCGTTGTGCGTGCGGCGCAAAGTGGGCCGGATAGAAAAATTTAGTTATAACTTTTGAACCATTAGATATGTTGCAACGAAATTCTCACTAAAAATAATTTTTAAAATAGTAGTTAACCATACACAAACGAATTCTTTTTTCATTTGTTAAATAATAATTTTTAATTAACTTTCATTGATATTTTTTATATAAATAAAATTTTTGAATTATAATCTTCTACACCATTTTTTACTTTCTGAATATGTATTTGGTATTTATCTTTTTGTAATCAATGCATACAAAAATTACCGAGAAAGCAAAAACGCATCACAGGCGTGTCAAAAAACATTTTTTATAATCATCTATTATAAGTATAAATAATTTTTTCAATTTTTTAAAAATAATTTCCATGCTATATATTGCGCCCTTTGTTGTTTCGTATTATTTCACGTACGTGTTATGCATGTATAAAAGATAAAGATATAAACAAAAATATAACAAATATAAAAGTTTTGGTCAATTTGTCTAGTTAAATTATCTGCAGGTTTTGGATGTCTGTAGGCATAAAAAATGTTGAAATGTAAAAATTAAGTTTTAGTTTTGTTATGATTCAATGACAGATATACTTACCCAAAAACAGTGTGGATACTCACTATGAAAAACTGAGACACTATCAGTCAAGTTATATTATTGCCGTTCATTATATTTTTAACTTATATTAGACGTGTTCGATCCTAAGCAGACCGAACGTGAGATGTAAACACGATCGGATGCAATAGCTCGAGACACTCGACGCGACGCGAAGATCCCAAAATTATTGGGTGATATCGGACACCGCTTCGAGATCTCCGTGAGTGAGCCCATTGACTGGGCAATATGCAAACAATTAATTTTCCAGACCGTTTTTCCCATATCTTTCGGGCCCCATTCATCCCTTAGCACTCGAACGGTGCCTGTAAGGCACCAGTAAAAATTGCTATGGTGGAGTTAGACGATTTGCAGAGCCTCTTAGTGCCCCTTTGGCTAATTTATTACTTTACGACTTGGGTACGGCAAAAAATACCATGCTCACGACCTTGAGAAAGTCAGCCTTTTCGTACCGTTCTCAATAAAACTTGACGTACCACAGGCCCACACAGCATGTGTTTGAATACTGCTTCAATTTCTGGAAAATTTTATTTCTTGTACCTTCACTGCATTTCTCCATTCCACTGCTATGTATATATATTTTTCCAAATTTTAAATAATGTCCCTGCTATAAAAACACTGTTGTTGTTTAAAACAATTGCAAAATAAATGTTGAGGAAACATTTTTTTCAAATGACAACATTTTTAGCAGATACTCTTACGTTTTCACTATTATAAACTCCTAAAAACTCATTTTCATCGGTTTGTTAATTGTAGTCTTATCATAACACTAGAACTACCGACAGTTGAGACGTAGATGTCTTTATCAAACCAGTCAAAATGACTGGTCTTTAAAAAATACGTAACAGTAGAATATTTTTATATTTTATATTTTCTTTGGCTTACTTTTATAAATTGTGAGTGTAATCTCATTTGATCAGCAGCGACTTCGTTTTACAAATTTTTGGGAGTTCTCTTTTGTTTACGCGTATTGTGCCAACCAATGTGGTTCTTTTGACTAATAATTTATATGCAAGCGATAAGCGTGTAAAAAAATTGTCGGTGGTTATGGTCCTTCCCTTCATACTATACGGTAGTACCGGTAGTGGTAATTTGACTGGTATTGGTATAAGTAGCCATGATTCAAAATTACTTTTATTTTAAATGAATAAAACAAAATTAAAGTTTATTATATTATTCCTTTATCTATTCTTGCAAAAGTCATTACATCATTGCAGAGTTAAAGTAGAACATGAAGTAGGAATTTTAGAATAAAGTTGTCAAACCAGTCATTTTGACTGATGTAGTTCTAGTGTTAATTACAAAAGGGTGGCACGTTTTTTTATACTTCTGTAAAATCAACACTTTTTAAGATATCGAAAAATCATTTGAGATTCGTTCATAGGTCACTGAAGACTACAACATATTCAAGTTTTAACAACACCCGAAACATTATTCCAAGAAGCGTCCGGTTTCACGTGGAAGAACCGTATTATTATTAGTAATATTATTATCTTCAGTGTGCTGATATGCTTTCTGGTTCACAATAAACACAAAACGAACGTTTAATACAAAGCAGTAGTAGTCATTGGCGAAGGAAACTTTCAGGTATAAGCCCGAGGGGGTCGCGCGCTTCATAGTGCCTCACGCATCTGGAGGTTTATGATACGTACTTCGCTATTTAGAGGATCAGAACAGTGAAGGTGCATGTGTTTTAAAAAGAGACGAACCATGGGCCTGACTACAACAATGAGTTAAAAGCATCTGGAATACCAGTTGTACCTTTCGCTCAAAAATAGCGAAACTCAGGCGTTCGTATCATAAACCTCTCCATTCACCTAAAAATTGAAAAGGCTGTTCGCTTCTAGTATCTTTTAAATAATTTTTAAGTAAAAAGTAATGAAACCCCCTTTTCAATTACTAGACATCGGATCTTTATGCAAAATGTTGTAATATTTTATTATTCGAGGTTTATACACTTGTGGCCGTTCGCTTACGCGGTGTGTGATCGGCTCGCTCGCTCGATTACTTCCACGTATATACGTTTTCGCTACCGGTCCACAGTGGGGTATTTACACCGGAAAGTCGTAAAAAATTACTATTGCATGGAAACCATTTTCAAATGAGGCACAATATAATTGTAATGCATATATATATATATATATAGAAATAACATTTTAATAAGAAAATATATAAATAACATTTTCAATTAATAGAATCAATTTTCTTCAGACAATGCGTTCGAAGTTTCTTCTTCAGATATTTCTTCTTTACCATATTCGGTCTCGCTTTCATCTGTAGAAGTGATAGGCTCAAAAGGGAAAAATAAATCCAAACTTTTTCTTTCAGGAACGCCATTGTTTCTTTTTCTTCGAGGTTGTCTTAAACTTGTTAAAAGGGGATCAGAAATGAGTAAGAGCCTATTGATAACAAATATTAATAACTATTAAAAAATATACGGAGAAGAAATCACAACTGTATTAAAGTGTAACACATACTTTTCTCAAAATATAAGAAAAGTGAAAAATCAGACAAAGTTATTTCAAATACTAGAAAATCTTTAGTAAGTAAATGATACTTCAACGAATAGAAAAAAAACAAGCTGTTACCATAAAATCTTCTATCTTCTAACGAAGTACACTCTTTTGTGAGTGCATAAATGAAAAAAGCAGTTATGGTACGGTATTCTATACGTATTCCATTATTTTATACAACAAAAATAATATGGTTTACACTAAGTTTTAAAAAATGACTTTTCCGGTTTTTTTGTTCCAAAAACCCCACTGTGCGGTCGTTACGCGTTGGTCTCTCGTTCTCTCTCTTCTTCTCTTCCCTCTCGCTCTTTCCGCTTTCAACCTATCACTCGCTCCGTTTCGCATACGTTCGATCACTCATTCGTCGTTTCATATTCACCCATGTTCTCTCTCTCTCTCTCTCTCTCTCTCACACACACACACAGTCACTACAAAAATTAATATGCAAAATATGCAAAAATATGCAATATGCAGAATGTGCAAAATAAAAACTATATTTTTTAAATCCTCTATAAACAACGTAATATGCATTTGCATAAAGATCCGATGTCTATCAATTACATATGAACTACAGCATATTTCAATTTTGTCAAAATCCCTGACATTGAGGTAAAAAAAGTAATCGATTTGACGTAGAATCGCCTGAATGAATTATGATTCCTCTATTATTATCTTCCTCTATTATATATTTTTTATATTTGTATCTATGCATGTGTCCCTCGTTATATGTTTAGGCGACGACGAATGAATGCAGAATGCAGCAGCGAAACAAGCGACAAGCGACAAGCGACAAGCAACAAGCGACAAGCGACAAGCAACAAGCGACAAGCGACAAGCAACAAGCGACAAGCGACAAGCAACAAGCGACAAGCGACAAGCGACAAGCGACAAGCGACATGAACATGGAAGTAGATTCCTGTGCGAATAGTTTTCACGAAATGCTGCCGGCTACGTCGTCGTACAATCCCGAAGAAACAGAAGTCATACAAGAAAATGTAGAAGAAATCGAGTGTGATATAGAAGAATCACACAGTGCCAGCAACATACAAGAAACAACAAAGGATGAAGAAAGAAACAAAAATGTCGAAGGTGGCTCCGATTCCGAATGCTGCTGGATCGAAGAGGCTGTAGAATCGAATACAGTGGTACCAGCAATTTCGCAAGCAATAGACTTTGTCGACTTCACCTACGTCTTCAACAGGATCATAAAGCTTGGAGAACATTCAAGGATAGATTGCGGTACCCAACATTTCAAGATAGTTGGATGTCAGCAAAACGGACTAGAGAAAATCTATCACGTACAATGCCAGATGTGCAATTATAAGGAACGGATAAGATGTATTCCACCAAGAGATGACATCATAGACCTCAATCGCAGCGCAGTTACCGCAACAATATTGACAGGAGGTGGATATCAACAATTGGAAGAAATGATATGCGGCATGAATATGTCGTGCATGTCGAAAAGCTTGTATCACAAATTCCACGACGAAATAATCGATGCCTTCGAGGCGGCTGCACACCAAGAGATGGAGGATGCTGGAAGACAGGAGAGAGAATTGGCGATAGCAAGAGGCGACGTACATCCAACATGTAATCTGCCGTATATTCCGGTAGTCGCAGATGGCAGCTGGATGAAGAGGTCATATCGCGGCGGCGATTATAATTCTCTTTCTGGTGTAGGAGCCATCGTTGGATACCACACGAAGAAGATTCTACACCTGAGTGTAAAAAATAAATTTTGCTACATTTGCCACGCAGCAGCTAAAAAGAAGGAAGTGGCACGCGAGCATCGCTGCTATAAAAACTGGGGTCGCGATCAGAGTTCGACAGGCATGGAAAGTGCTGCTATTGTGGAAGGATTCCAATTTAGCATAGAAATGCACGGCCTGATTTACAACATTTTGGTTGCCGACGGTGATAGCAGCGTTTATAAGAAGATCTTGGATAATGATCCGTATAGAGATTATATGATACAAGTGCGAAAAATTGAATGCACGAATCATCTTTTGCGGAATTTTAGCAGAAAAATAAACGAGATCGTCGCAAAAGGTCGCTACAAAGATCTAAGAGGCATCGTAAAGAAAAATGCCCTCCGTCTGCGCACTGGGATAAAGAAAGCTGCAGAACATCGCTTTAATGAAACTGTACGATTATCAGATAAAATTGAAAATTTAAAAATAGATTTGAGAAACGTGCCAAGTCACGTGTTCGGCGAACACAGAGAGTGTCAGAAATTGGCCTACTTTTGTAATAAGTACTCTGACCCCGAACAAATTAATTATGTCCCGAAATTAAAAGAAACGGGCATTTATCAAAGCATCGAAGAAGTAATGCAGCCACTCTTCGTTCACGCGGAAAGTTTATTGTACGGATTAAACAATAATTCCGTAGAATGCTTCAATAATATAATTGCAAAATTCATCGCAGGGAAACGAATTAACTATGGACAAAGAGGTTCCTATCAAGGTAGGGTCTCTGCTGCTGTGGTCCAATTCAACACGCACGAAACGTTTAGTCGATTGAGTGCTGCGCTGAATAAAGAACCGACAACGGGTGCAAAAAAGTTGGAAAATCGACGTAAGCGTAAACTGGAATTGGAAATTGAACATAGAGCACGAACGAAAGCATCCTCCTTCCGACGAGAAAAACAACAATGTGACAAGGATTATGGCCCCAGTGCGTCAAAACCAGACATGGAGGAGACAGTATATGTTTCTGAATGTGAGAGACACATAACAACGCTCCTCGAGTGGCACTCGATGCGACACGAGATCGAGGCTGAAACTCGTGATCAAGGGAACAGCGAAAGATGGATGGCCTACAGAAAAAAATTATTAACGGCATCCAATTTCGGCCGAGTATGCCGATTACGAAAGACTACACCACGAGCAAATTGTTTGAAAGCTGTGATGTACCCGCAAATAGAAGGTCTACAAGCCGTACAATACGGAAGGGAAAATGAGATGAACGCCCTGAGGCAAATGGAAGTAGAATTAGGAATCTCTATTCTACCGTGTGGGCTGTTCATGGATTCTGTCATGCCTTACTTAGGTGCGACACCGGATGGACTTGTACAGGACGATACAATTGTCGAAGTAAAATGTCCATATTCGGCGAGGGATTTAACTCCCGACGAAGCAATCGAAAAGTTTCCTGCGATACGACGTATTTTTCAGGGTGATAAAATGAATAAAAGTCATCATTATTATCACCAAGTGCAAGGACAATTGCACATAACAAATAGACAAAATGCTCTATTTTGTTTATGGACGCCAAAAGGAATGAAGATAACACAAGTTAAAAGAGACGATGCATTCTGGACAGCAGAGATGGAACAAAAATTAGAAAGATTCTACGAGGATTACATGCTACCAGAAATAATAGACAGCAGATATAACAGAGGCCAGCCGTTTAGAGAACCATTATACGCACAGAAAGAAAGTGCATGCGTAACAGAACCAGGTACATCTAAGGAAAGATAAGAGGCCTATTCCGACTGCACCGGCGAGTGCAATGCAGTATACATGAAGAGCTTCTAAACAACGATTGCAATCGAAGGTCGCAACTGCACCGGCGAGTGCAATGCAGTATACATGAAGAGCTTTTAAAGAACGATTGCAATCGAAGGTCGCAACTGCACCGGCGAGTGCAATGCAGTATACATGAAGAGCTTTTAAAGAACGATTGCAATCGAAGGTCGCAACTGCACCGGCGAGTGCAATGCAGTATACATGAAGAGCTTTTAAAGAACGATTGCAATCGAAGGTCGCAACTGCACCGGCGAGTGCAATGCAGTATACATGAAGAGCTTTTAAAGAACGATTGCAATCGAAGGTCGCAACTGCACCGGCGAGTGCAATGCAGTATACATGAAGAGCTTTTAAAGAACGATTGCAATCGAAGGTCGCAACTGCACCGGCGAGTGCAATGCAGTATACATGAAGAGCTTTTAAAGAACGATTGCAATCGAAGGTCGCAACTGCACCGGCGAGTGCAATGCAGTATACATGAAGAGCTTTTAAAGAACGATTGCAATCGAAGGTCGCAACTGCACCGGCGAGTGCAATGCAGTATACATGAAGAGCTTATCCGTACGTATAGTAATTCTGATTTTTCATTTTGTATTTATCTTAGGTTTTATAATTTTAATATAATAATATTTTTGCATATGTTCAGGAAGAATCTTTTACCACCAAGGAGGAGTCAAGTGTAGGGAGGAGGTTTAGTGGGTAGGCCAATCTAATGGAGAATCCCACACTCCCGGGGGTTGGAATGGCCCCTGGACATAGTGTATAAAACATTTTACCTCCCTGCACTAAAAACATTAAAAAAAAAAAAAAAAAAAAAAAAATAATAAATAAAATAAAATATGGTGTTGATAATTTTCAATATTTTTTGACTCGACTTTTCGTTGTTGTAGATCCCCGTGGGAAGAAAAAGTGACATTTGAATGTGCCATAAATTCGTCCTCCCTCGCTATTGCCCCGGCGACAACGAAAGGATTGTCCTGCGGCCTTGGGGCAGAGCTCATTGTATCGTCAATTAAATGTGATGAAAATTATATCATGTTCGGTCATTTTTATTAGAAAAATGCTGCGATTGTATTGGTGCAAATTTGATGGAAAAATAATAAAAAACAAAAAAAAAAGATTGACACTGCATTAGTGTTGTGACACCCATAAACCTGACCCCGTATCTCGTTACAGTCTTCCGCGGTCGAGCTTCCAGGCCCCGAGAGAAGTATGCCCTGAACGATTATTATAAAATGTTTCTTATAATTCATAATTCTATCACGGAAAGATTATAATTCGATTGCAAATGGGTTTATTTTTATCGTGTTTGGGCTTATTTTTATCTAGAAAAATATTATATATTTTATTTAGAAAATCTCGCCAATCCATTGGTATTATTTTCATAGAACTATCATGAAAAAATTATGGAAATTGATATTTTCGTTATTGCACGTCTGCATTGTAATACGCGCGGCATCTTTTCCAAGTGTTGGAGCTCGATCGCGATCGCTCGTCGTCGTAGTATGTCTATCTTGTTCACTCTCGTTATGCCTCTTCGCTTTCCTTGTCGAACCTTTAGAGCTTGTCCAGATGAGGCAATTTGCGCACGTTTCGGATGCCCATGCTGATGGCAGTGGAAAACCTCACACCACCGCTGTGAGTGGCCGAAACTCGAGAGCCGTCGCGGCCACAACATTGTCGGCTATATCGGTGTGAGACTAGAAGGCCACACTAATCAAATTACAAAACTTCTTTATTTCTCAATATTCTCTTATAAAACTTTTACCAACATATTCGTGGCATTGTTCTGATTAAAATGACACCAAATATGATACAATTCCGATGATATTTACTTGTGTAATGAACGATGAACGTTGCTTCCCATAACAATTACATTAACAGAAAATTAGTGTAAATGTGATCCGAATTATATCGCATTTGATATCATTTTAATCAGAACATTGCCACGAATATGTTGGTAAAAGTTTTATAAGAGAATATTGAGAAATAAAGAAGTTTTGTAATTTGATTAGTGTGTCTTCTAGTCTCACACCGATATAGCCGACAATGTTGTGGCCGCGACGGCTCTCGAGTTTCGAATCAATCGGCTTCGAATAAAAAATTATCTTTATTCGTCGGATAAATTCTCGTTGAGTAAAATTAAAATAAAAAATATTATTAATAAAACATAAAATCTGACTGCGAAAAGAATTATTAATAATTTATACTCTATATTTATATTTTATTTTTTATTTTATTTATTACCAATCTTTTATTCAATAAATTAGTTTTTTGTTTCTTATCTTTTTAGTTTTTTTCGCAGTCGGGTTTTTAGTTTTTTTTATAATAATTCTTATTTTTTAAATCTTTGTGGTCAGGTTTTTTTTATGTTTGCTGTCTACATTGAAACAATTATCATGCCGTGATTGTTTATAACTTTCATTTCCACGTCGGAAAATAATACTCTTCGTATTCAAATTCAAATCAATTATATTGATATGTTAACATTTGTTAACAATATATACAAAACATAATTTGTAAACCTATACTTTTCTTCTGTACATTTACATAGGACGTACACATATAATTAGGTTCCCGGGAATGTATTGAAATTCCACTAATTAAAATTTTGTTTAAATATTTAACAATGTTATATTCGTATAGAAAGTTTAAAAAATTAAGAAGATTTTTAAACAAGTCAACGAATATTCAAATGATCGTTTAATACAATTATTTACAATTGTAAATTCCATATTTTAAATTAAGAAAGAATAAGCCTCCTAATTTCGACAGATCCGAAAGGAAGAGAAGAAACCGCTCGAACCAGCTCGAACGCTTTCGATGCAAGCATCGACGGTGTTTGTATGAATACGATGCGGCAACATTGCCCTTTTGAAAGCTGACAACGCAGTAAAATCTAGCTTCCTCGTCACACACTTCTTGTGTTGCAACGTCACTCGAGTTCCTTTTCTGATTCGAAATAGAATGCGACGGTAGCTCCATCTCGTGTTCATCAATCAGCTACACGTTTGTAGGTAATACCATTTCTGTAAAGAAAACTGTACGGCAGATACCGACCTCCGAATCTTGAAAAGTCACGTGACTATACCTGGCCCTTAATGCCCCGTTAAAAGAAAAACATTCGAAATTTTGCGGCTTCATTCGTTCATGTTTCGAAAATACATATTGTAATTTTTTTCAAGTGCTCATTCGATTCAAAATAATAAAAACTATTGTCTATGTTATTTTGAAACGCTTTCATGATTTATTCACCACATTTCGATAGTATGCAGACATTTTTCTTACTCGCATACATTTCTTGTATGCGCATAACACTTGACTTTGAATTTACTGCTTGAACAGATGTTCTTTTATTATACACAGATGCAAAGCGATTGGTAGCCGCAAAAAAGGACTAAACAAAGAGTACTTAAAAGGCCAATCGCCGACATTACGTTCGTCTTCGTCAATTTTGATCAGTCAACTTTTAATAAGTAACTTTTATAAAATTTCAACTCAGGGTACAAAACTGTGAATAACTTCTTATTTATAAGATACTAATCAATAATATTTTCTCTTATTTTATGAACTTGTAGAAAATGTTGTTCATTTTTGTGTAACTGTTCGTTAGATTAGCACATGTGAAATAAAGTTTAATTTTACTACACGTACCTGAGAACATGATGCACATACACAAATTACTGCAGCATTCGATGCATTGGACATTCATACCTGCAAAAATGACTATAAAGTAACATTACATACTGTGGACATTCACGCGAACAAAAATGATTGTATACTCTCCAAACATGAGTATATTAATCGATTTTGTGAATGATGTGGAGAACACAAGACAAACTAGACTGATTCGAATAGAATTAACTAAAAATCCAAAAGATATATATTAGAATGATTCGAAATAAAATAAACTAAGAATACAAACGACATAACTTGGACTAATTCGAGATGAAATAAACTAAAATCAGATATAAATTAGACAGATTCGATAAGAATAAACTAAAAATGTAAAAGCTATAAATTAGACAGATTCGAAATGAAATAAATTAAAAATGGTAAGAATATAAATTACAGTAATTCGGAATGAAATAAGCTAAAAATAGAAAAGATATATACATCAGATTAATCACTGCGAATCACGGTTCCGAGATCGTTTTGCGTGACCGATTTAGCCAGCGCGACGCTAAGGGTGTTTGAACGTCGTCACGTTTCACACGTGACCGTCTCATAACGTCGTGGAAGCACGTGTTAACGACGCTCCGGCGTATCTATTTAATAATCAGAACGAGACCCGTGCAGTGCAATGTTTCTCATCGTGATCTCGAAGTGTTATCTCGCACACAGATCCACGGTGGTTCGTGTGCGTGTGTCCTCTATCAATCGCACACGACCCGGTGTCAATAAGGAGCCATCAGATTCGTTTATTGCAGGACGAGTCTCGTGTCTAATATTAGCCCCAATCAGAGCCAATCAAGGAGAAAATAGCGCCACACGAGTACGCGCCATTATTTATCGCGTTCGTAACGTACACGTGACGAGTTCCATCGACCGATATATAAAGGTATCTTGATCTTGAACAGAACTCCAGACCGACCAGAAGCCTTCTGTGGCGTGTTCGCTGCTCAGGATCCTCCGAAAATCATCGTTCCATCGTACGTCGTCCTTCTTCGACTCCATCGTCCGCAATCGCGTCGTTTTTACTGGGCAGAACAAGCAAAATCGCGGAATCCGTTCGAAGGTATTCGAAAAGCGCGCCGAATCTGAAAGACGCGGGAAGTTTGAAAGTACATTCAGAAAATCACAAGATTTCGAACACCGTTCCATTGTACGAGGGTCATTCAATAAGTAAAGAGACAAATTCTATAATTTTAAAACTATTCAATGAATGTGTACAATCTTTTCAGGGGGTGTTAGTTGGCAACCTTGGGATATGCTCTGATCAGCTGTTTCATCATTTTATGTCAACGTAACCTAAAAATTTTCAATTCACCATGGCAAGTCCACTAGAAGATTGCACCTTAGAAGGTGTAAAACCAAGTGAAATTTTTTCTAGAATGTCAATACAGTACGGTGAAAGTTGTATGAACCGTGCGACTGTATTAACATTCTAGAAAAAATTTCACTTGGTTTTACACCTTCTGCGACTAAAAATCTAATGACTGAGCGCTGCTCTTCTAAGGTGCAATCTTCTAGTGGACTTGCCATGGTGAATTGAAAATCTTGAGGTTATGTTGACATAAAATGATGAAACAGCTGATCAGAGCATATCCCAAGGTTGCCAACTAACACCACCTGAAAAGATTGTACACATTCATTGAATAGTTTTAAAATTATAGAATTTGTCTCTTTACTTATTGAATGACCCTCGTATATTGTATTATTTCGTGTCTACCGTTGGCCTATACATCGTTTTTTTTTTTCAGTTTAAACCTCGTAAAATCGCAGAATCTCTTCAAGGTTTGAACAGCGCGGCGAATCTGAAGAGCTCAAGAAGAAGAAATTTGAATTTCGAGGTCTTCAAGAAGACTCGAAGCCTTCGATCGAAGGACCCAACCGCAGAATCCATGGAAACGATTCGAAAATCCCGCCGAAACTGAAGAACCAGGCGGGAGATTTGAAAGTGTGCTCGCAGAAATACGAGATTCCCAAAGTTCGAGAAGACGAAAAGTCTTCGAAGTAGAGTCGATTGTTTTCCAATTTCCGAATCTGTCAGGGAAGAATTCGGAAAGCCCGAAGTTTCTCCGAAACTTTGAGAATCTTTCAAAGAGGATCCCAAAAGGCAAAAATCATCAGAGACAATCGAGATGCGCAACCAGAGCACGGAGCAAATTCTGAAGGACGAGGAGTGTTTCGAGATAATCCGCAAGAAACTGCACCGCGACGCTATGGAGGATTTTTCTCTGATCAAGTACGAGGTGGTACCTATCGACGAAGTGAACGGCTTCATGGGCCAGTACTTCAGTTTGAAGGCTACGGTGGCGTGCCCGCAGTCGCCGTTGGAGACGAAGAGCATCAACTTCTTCACGAAGCTGCCGCCGCCGTTGACGAGCCCCCAGTACGACTTCATGAAGGAGTACGGCAGCTTCAAGAAAGAGGTTGACCTCTACACGACCGTCTTCCCGGAAGTGCTGGACGGTCTCGATAAAAGGTTCATCCCCGAGTGCTTCTTGGGACTGGAGGACGACGTGATCGTTCTGGAGGACATGGCGCACAGCGGCTACGAGATGACCAATAAGCTGAAGCCGTTCGACCTGGAGCACTGCAAGATCCTGATGAAGACGCTGGCCAAGTTTCACGCAAAGTCCCTAGTCTTCGAAGAGGTCTACCAAAAGAATCTGCACGACGAGTTTTCGCATTGCATGCAGGAGACCCTCTGGCCGCTCAAGGACGGACGAGCCAAGGCCATGTTCGACGCTGCAGTGAAAGGCATTGTTTCTACCATTGATCTGATGCCTGAACTGGACGAGGAGCAAAAAGCCAAGTTCAAGGCCAAAGTTGGAGAGTTGTGCGTTGATCATGCGGGCAAACTGCTGCCTTCGACGAGACACAAGAACGTGCTATGCCACGGGGACTTGTGGGCGAACAATATCTTGTTCAAGTATGACGACGACGAGAAGCCTGTCGAGTGCTGTCTGATCGACTTTCAGCTTGCTAGGTAAGACAAATTTTGGAATTTTTATGCTTTGGGGCTTGTAAACGCATAAAAAAAAATACGAGTAGTAGATTTTCTCATGGAGGTAATCTCTATTTCGGATACCCCATGGCCCCTCGGGAGGAGATGGGGTTATGTGGGGTCTCTTGACGCGTTGGACACCCGACCCCATGTCCGCCCCTAAGCTCCTAGGGTACCATCGCTTTTTCATTCCCACCCTCGAACAGGAGGCACCCCTTTCCCTCTCCGAAACATTGGGTTGGCAACTAAGTAATTGCCGATTTCAGTTATAGATGAAACTATAACTTGACTCAGTTTTTGGCCGAAAAGTATCAGACTTTCTACGAGCGTGGAATTTTCAAGTTGTCAGAAAGATGGCAAAAGGTCATCGAACAAAATGGAAAATATTGGGTTGGCAACTAAGTAATTGCCGATTTGTTCAATGAAATAAAAGAGTTTTTTTTTTACTTGGAATGAACTTTAATCTATGATGTATTTTCCATTTTGTTCGATGATCTTTTGCCATCTTTCTGCTAACTTGAAAATTCCACGCTCGTAGAAAGTCTGATGCTTTTCGGCCAAAAACTGAGTTAAGTGAGATTTTACATCGTCATCATTATTGAAAGTTTTACCACGAAGGGAGTTGTCCAGGGATCGAAATAAGTAGTAATACTTTTTGGCAGCTTGCACTGCGTTCTTTCCTTTACGGAAATAATAAAGCAATATATGGCGAAAATGTTCGTTTTTGCACTCCATATTAATATTGGGGGAAAAAAAAAAAAACTTTAAGAAAATATCTACGCAATGAACTTGTAAAGCTAGGTTAGGATGCCAGCTAACATATATAAGGAGAAGAAGATCATAACGTTTACGGATATTATAAAAATGGGAGTGAGAAACATATATAACTGAAATCGGCAATTACTTAGTTGCCAACCCAATACATCATAGATTAAAGTTCATTCCAAGTAAAACAAAAAACTCTTTTATTTCATTGAACAAATCGGCAATTACTTAGTTTGCCAACCCAATACTAAAAGTGCCTAATGCTAACAGTTCCTTGGACGTGAAACTATCGTAAACGATACGAATTTGTCAACGTTTCAGATACAACCCACCAGCACACGATGTCCTCTGCTTCCTCCAGTTCACAACAACTCGGAAACTTCGCGAGGGGCACAGCGGCGAGCTCTTCAGGGTCTACCACGACACGGTGTCCGAGGTGCTGGAGGAAGCAAACTTGGACATCGAGAAGCTGCTACCTTGGGACGAGTTCATCCGATCCATCGACGACTTGAGAGTGATGTGCATCACCCACGGTGTCCTCAATATCCCCATCATGCTTCTGGAGCCCGAAGCAGCCAGCAAATATTTTTCCAAAGAACCAGAACTGTTGGAGAGCGTTCTCTATGTCGACAGAACACCGTTGATCCACGAACAGCTGAGGGACGTGCCCAGTTACAGAGAGAGGATCATGGATGCTCTCCTAGAGCTGCATGATCACGTAGCCGGCTAAAAATCACTGTACCAAAGGGTGCATTCAATTTTAATAACGGATTTTGGGTCTTCTTTTTGCTTTGCTGACTTGGAAAGTGAGCGAGGACCACAGCGTGCCGGAAGATGGTTTCAGGTAGTCTCAGAAGTACGAGGAATATGATCAATCATGGTTAGAATGACTCACAACTGGAAAATGGCATACATTTTTCAGGAATGAAACCTGGAGGTCACATTCATCTTTCTTTTTGTTGCAACAATTTTTGCTCCCGTTTCTATGGTATTCTATCGTAGCATGTCTCTATAGCAATGCAGACGTTTATGCTTGCGTAGAATAATTCCTTCCCGTCGAGTTTTAGACGACCAGGAATTTTTAATTTATCAGTAAAATCGTTCCAGTGGGACCCAACGCAGCTTCTTTCCTTTTTGATCTTTCTTTGTTTCGAATCGGGATTCTTCTTTCTCGTGTCTGCATTAATAGTGTTCAGGACGCTTGTAATTGCACGGATTAATTAATCGGGACAGTTGGGAAATGGGTTATTAAGATTGAGAGTTGCTGCACCGAGTTTTAGACGAGTTTGATTTTCAATTAATCGGTAAAGTGGTATTCAACGGGAGAATTTAGGAACGATTTTGTATCGCTCAAAGTGTTATTATATTAGTTGAAGTATTACTTAGAAATAATTTCGTATTGTTTGCAATACTTTTCAACTTTATATTAATCATTGTATTCGTTGGAAAATAATCTATATTATTTACCATTGTTATCGTATTTGGCATTAATAAAAGTATTATTTACAAATAACTTCATACCTTCCACACCGTTGTTACGTCATATATTTGATAAAATAAAATATCGTTCAGAAGTATTTGTTGTTATCTACGAAACACATTTCGAAAGAAACAGTACAACAACTAACATAATAAAAGCATAGTGTAGCCAATAATTTTCATTGACATGACAATTTAAAAAAATTCTAGAGTTACGTTGATCATTAATGACGAAGCCATTTTTGGGTTCCTGTATACTGATCAAAATGGCAGACGAGAGGGGTCAAAGAGGGGAACGAGGCATTTGTCTGTTTCAGATAGAATGTGTTTATTGAACATTTGTTCAGGCATGTGATGAATCCGAAAATATCGGATTGTTTTCACTAATAATGTAATTTATTTCTCACAGATTTAGGTTTCGTCGGGGTCCGGATGCAAATTTCAGGACTAAAACACTTCCGGTTATCAAATTCCATCACGAAAAACGTATTAAAACTATTTACTAATCGCCGGCACGATATCAAAGAATCTCCTGGCCGATATATGTCCCTGGCTAGACCAATGGTTTGGACATAGATCGAGTAAACGCTGTATACAGTGACTCGCGTAATTGTTCGTACCAGCTTTGAATAACTTTTTTAAAAGCGGTTCAAACGACTTTAATTTTTCTGCGAGATTACAATAATTAGTAGACGTGATGACGTGTAATGAAAATTTAGGGAATTGCTAGTTACAAAAACCACTCGTTACAACTTGTTTATCTGAGCCTGTAATGAAAATTTCAAACATTGCAGTTTCGTGTCGGTAACATGCATGTTCAAGAATTTAAAATTCAGTTACAAACAATTGTAAATGGAAATCGTGAAAAGATTTTGTTCTGACCGTTTCATCAACATTGGACCAACACTTGAAGATTTCGACGAAGATTTCAAGGACCTATAGTCTAGGGCCAAGGTCATGAATCTTCGCATCTTCATCTTAGAAACAATTCTTTATCTTTGCAATTTCTGATTTCTAATCGTTCCTGTATATAAACAAAAGTTAGCGATGACTGCACCGGAAGACGACGCGATTACTTATACAACGTATCGATGATGCAGCAGCTGCATCGTGTACTGATTGAGCATGAAGGGTACAAAATCATTAGACGTTCATTGACCATGATTGCGTTACTCATGACAATTCTCTTTCTCTCTCTCTTCTGATTTTCTCTCCCTCTCCGATGATTTCTTCTCCCTCTCTGGTTGTGACACGTGATTATTATGGTTCTGCTGAGGACTCGGGTCTTGCACCGATTTCAAAGCGTCCGGGTTGCCAGCTATGAACATCGCGATCCTCGTCTGCGGAAGAAACGTCAACAATTAACAATTGGCTAATAGCAAAAGGATGACGCGTTCAGCCTCGACACGTGTAGAAAGTGTGTGCATGATATTTGTGGAACATTAACGACACGATCATTTCATAAACAAATGTAATTGTAAACCAAATTGTGTCGTGTTTGGTATCGTTTTAATCGGAAAAGTGTCCCGAGTGTGCCAGTGACAGTTTCATAAAACTATCACCGATTAGATATGTCTAATCATCATCATCATCATCTCATCATGTTACCTTCGAGGATCCGTCGAGGAGAAAATAAAATCCTGCAACTATGTACAGGGTGTAAAAAAAGGTTTGGTTTTGGCAAGCGTAGGCGTATTCTGACCTTGAATTTCAAGGTCAAATTTTTTTTTTATTGCATTGTATTCTACTCATCATGAGGATAAAAAGTGTGAAAGGAACCACGGGTCAAAACTTGACCGTTCTCATAAAAAATAATATTACAGTTATTACTAATAAAGTAAGCAGTTACTATTATTATTATTATTATTATTATTATTATTAATTACTAACGTAATTGATCACAATCAATATTACCTTTCAAGTCATGGAAGATGTTCATCTTCTATTTCTTCTTCTAAGCCAAAGAACCGATCCATTCTGATTAATATTTCTTAACACATTAAGGACCGCTCACGAGTTTTCTCGTGTTTCGCTGGGATCGGTTCTTTGGCTTAGAAGAAGAAATAGAAGATGAACATCTTTCATGACCTGAAAGGTAATATTGATTGTGATCAATTACGTTAGTAATTAATAATAATAATAATAATAATAATAATAATAGTAACTGCTTACTTTATTAGTAATAACTGTAATATTATTTTTTATGAGAACGGTCAAGTTTTGACCCGTGGTTCCTTTGACACTTTTTATCCTCATGATGAGTAGAATACAATGCAATAAAAAAAAAATTTGACCTTGAAATTCAAGGTCAAGGACAATTTTGCGGCAACTTTTTTTTACAGATCTTCATCGATCCGAAGATGTAGAATACGCCTACGCTTGCCAAAACCAAACCTTTTTTTACACCCTGTACAAGCAATTTTGCAAATATCGTGCACATCTATTTCACGTACATATATCGAGACGTTACTGTAATTGTATAGAGTAATTCGAGAAGGGCTCGGTTCTACGCAGAACTGAAATGTTTGCGATAAATCAATTTCATCCGTCAAGTAGTTTCAAAAAAAAAAAAAAATTAAGCTTTTCTTTTAGTTCTTGAACGTTATAGATTTTCGAAGTTTTCGAATTTCACTATACAATGAACGTTCGCGTACCAGGATCTTTTGTATCGTCTCGCTGATCAACTGTATGGGATTTTTGGCACGATCGGTCTTCGGATCGTTGCTGGCCTCGACGACGAAAAGCTTGAAGACACTGTAGATCACGTAGTGTCTCAGGGAAAGGATCGTCTCGACCCACATACGGAAAATATCGAACGTATCTTCGTTCAGCTTCAAATTGGCCTTGACGAACGCTGTCACGTTGTTCACGGTGTGTACAAACCGGCGGGAAATCTCGCGCAGAAGCAGAACCAACGATTCCTCCACCGTGCTCGGTCGAACCTGATTCTCCGGCTCCGGCAGGCTCAGAGCTTTCCACATGCTCGTCGCTTGTTGCATCGCCAGCATCGGGTCCGTCAACACCTGCAACACGTCTCGTCAACGAGTTTTCGAATTTCTGCCTTCGATCAAAGCAGTTTCCATCGAACGGAAACAGTGACCGTGGTGTTTAGATTCTGCGGAAAAAAGGTAGTGACCTGTCCACTGAATGAACAGTTGCATGTCCGTTAAAACATCGGTAATTTAATTATTTAATTTCTTAATTGATCTCTTTATTAAATAATTCATCCAGTTCTTCGCTAAAATAAAGAAATTATTTATTCCATAATTAATTCCATTACTAATTGATTTCTTTATTAAATAATTCATCCAGTTCTTCATTAAAATAAAGAAATTATTTATTCCATAATTAATTTCTTCATTTAACTATTTAATTTCCTAAGTGCTGTTTTTATACGAACGTTGCGTCACGTTGTTAAGATCTGATATTCCACGACACAACCCTAACAGTATTTAATGGTGGAAAAATAATACAGATTTAGTATAATCACAGATTCGCTTAAAAATTGATTGTTTCGTGTAAACTCATAAGTAAACTGTGGACTTTATGCATTTATATAAAAAAAAGTGAGTAGACTAAATGCGAATCGGTAAAGATATTTCAAGAAACAGTTGATTAAATTAATCGGAATTTTTTGGCGATTCGTACTTGTCAGAATTTTAATCGGTTAAGGATGAGCGAGATTGATGTCGAATTTGTTTTTGTACTGTTGTTATAAAAGTAACCAACCAGCTTTATTACATCCGCAAATGTTTTCCCAAGAAGCATCAGGGCACGAGTCTCTGCTATCGTCTGACGTGTCAGTCCTCTTTGCAGTTTTCTGGAGCACCTGACACCGTGTATAACAGTCAGCTTAGTTTTGCTTATGTTCTTCGTCGCAGCAGGATCTGAAAAATTAGTTGGTTGATCAACTTTTGTCGTCTCGCACGATTAACAGCGTTCCAAGTCCTGGCAAGTACATATAAAAATAAAAACATTTGCAATATTCAAATTGTCAAAAACATCAACAAGTTCTTTCCTAGTCATTCGGTGAACCGAGTTAAAACTGTTCTAGGACTATATTGTTCATCGGAGAGCACAGGGTGTCCCAAAAATGTATTCTTTTAGTAGATGTGATTCCTGACGCGATTTGAAGTAACTTTGTCCTTTTCGAAAATGTTCCCTGCGGCTTTGTCAGCGAAAAACACAGACCAATCGGAGCGCGGATAATAGCAGGAGGATTCTGACTGGGCCAATGCCAACGCCAAGCTCAGGATCCTTCTGCTATAGCCGCGCTGTGATTGGTCCGTGTTTTTCGTTATATAATTACTCAACTAAGCTACGTAGAATATTTTTGCAAAGGAAAAAGCTGCTCCAAATGACCTCAGGGATCGCTTCTTTCAAGGAAGTATAATATTTTTTGGGACATCCATCCTGTATAATTTTTCACTGCAATCACTTACAATCTACCTCGTCGACGGGATCGGCAGGCAAATAGTGATCGATGCGTTTCTCCAGATTTGTAAGCGCATCGTTCAATCTCTCAGCCGTGGCGTTCGCGACGAAGGATCCAATCTGCGACACGCTTTCGGCCCGCGTTAGAACCGGTTTGATTTTGCTGGCCATGTAATCCTTCGCGCTGCAGTACAACTAAACGAGACGCAAAAATGAAAAATTCACCGTCGAACGTGGAACAGAGTCTGGTTATTGAGAAACGAGTGACCGACGACCGTTCGTTTCCATGCGGCGCACAGTGGGGTATTTGGCCAGTTTAGCGCGCCAAAAGTCAAAATTTTTAGTTTGTTCAAAATGACTGAAACTTTTTTCTCGTGTACCTGAATATATATGCGAGTAATATACAATAATATTTTTCTACAAATAGTACTATTTAGTAACATATAGACACTTGAAAGTGACATATTCTCGTGACCAAGAGAAGGGTCGAAAAACATGTGTTAAAGAAATGATTCTTTTCACAAGTTTGGTGTATAGAATCGGGATAAAAACATTTCTAGGATGTAAAGGAAGGTATATAAAGTAATTTTATAGCTTTTTGTTCTAAACGCTTCGGTGGTTTTGATAGAATAAACAATCGAAAATGGTACAATTTTTTTTTCAGAAAGTTAAAATGTATTATGTAATAACTTTTTTTCTCCGCAAAACACCTCTCTAATTTTTTTTGAGGTTATTCAGTAGACATTGCTTTACAGAATCCTGAAGAGTTTAGGTGCAACAGAGTGCCACACATGGAGAAATTTAACTTTTTGTTAAATGGGGTTTTGGCCAAATGGGGTTTTGTAATAGCAATTTCTCTAAATCTGACAAAAAAATGTTTCAAATAAAAGTTTAACAGTATTAATAAACGTATAAATTGCAATACAAAAAATATTTAAAAAAATTTGTTTAAAAGAAAAAAACAAGATCGCTTCGATTTTTTAAACATTAAACTGTATTTTTGATTTGATAATGTCGTAGCTGGTATTAAGACGAATTCAACGATATATAATATTATGACCTTCACATTATTAATAACGTCGTAATAGTTTTGGCGCGCCAAACTGGAAAAATACCCCACTGTGCGGCGTTCCAATTTCTCACAGCGTGCGTAAACGGGTCGAAATACTGTCCGCGAAAATGCATTTCGATTCTACAAGATCTGGTTCTTTCCACGCTGTGGGAACCAGTTGGTAATTTCTTTGCACGTCCGAGCGGTCGTTCGTTTCCGAGTTGTTTGACCAAACGGGCGCAAAAGCGCGCGATGCACTCGTTCGCAAACTTACTTGTCTGGGTGGCATATGCACCGCTGGCACCTTTTCCTCGACCACATCGATGCCTTTGCAAAGCAACTGGTCGATCGCCGAAATTGGCCCGTTGAAAACGTTGATCGCCGGTGTGGCCAGCGTCGTCGCCACCATAAACGATCGTTCGGCGGTGCCCAAACCCCAGTTCATCAAAGAGTTCGAACGCTGAATTGGATTAGAAATGGCGAGAGTGAATTTTTCGCGGAATTTCGGACACCGACGGGAGCATGTTGTTCGCAACCAAGCGCGCCATTGTAGGAGAAATATGTGCCGAGCGCTAAAACGACGCAGCCGATACGTCCGAGTTCGCGATCGACCGATTAACAGAGCATTCTCCAACCCGATTCCCTGTTTCGCAGCCGTTGCATGGATGAGGTTACGGAAATTTCGAAACACTACTGGAACTGGATTTTAAATTTTTCATTCTACGGGGAAATTTTTTTAAAGAAATTATCAAAAGCAACACGAGGCACATCTTTGCCGCCTTGAAAATGGAAGCTGTGCATGGTGGACCGATCTGATCAATAAGGTGTCATTTTAATTTGAAGTGCACCAAATGGAATGAATAGTTTGCTTCGGTAACTTAATACAATCGGTGCAAGGTGATAGAATATTATCTTTTGATAACGATTTTCCACAGAAATTACAGAGCTGTTTTCACTGGAGATTATTAAACAAATTTTATCATTCAGGCACCCGTTATTATAAAAATTGCGCAATATTTAAATAAATTTAGTCTTGTAATTTTTAGAAGGCAACACATAACAGTCACTTTTAGAAGTCACTAACGGTACAAGATGATAGAATATTATCTTTTGATAACGACTTTTGTGTAGCTGTACAGGGTCGTCAAAACAGTTCTCCTTAATACAAAACGTACCTCAGAAATTACAGAGCTGTTTTCACTGGAAATTATTAAACAAATTTTATCATTCAGGCACCCGTTGATATAAAAATTGCACAATATTTAAATGAATTTAGTCTTGTAATTTTTAGAAGGCAAGACATAACAGTCACTTTTAGAATTCACTAACGGTACAAGATGATAGAATATTATCTTTTGATAACGACTTTTGTGTAGCTGTACAGGGTCGTCAAAACAGTTCTCCTTAATACAAAATGTACCACAGAAATTACAGAGCCGTTTTCACTGGAAATTATTAAACAAATTTTATCATTCAGGCACCCGTTGATATAAAAATTGCGCAATATTTAAATGAATTTAGTCTTGTAATTTTTAGAAGGCAAGACATAACAGTCACTTTTAGAATTCACTAACGGTACAAGATGATAGAATATTATCTTTTGATAACGACTTTTGTGTAGCTGTACAGGATCGTCAAAACAGTTCTCCTTAATACAAAATGTACCTCAGAAATTACAGAGCCGTTTTCACTGGAAATTATTAAACAAATTTTATCATTCAGGCACTCGTTGATATAAAAATTGCGCAATATTTAAATGAATTTAGTCTTGTAATTTTTAGAAGGCAAGACATAACAGTCACGTTTAGAAGTCAGTATATGCGTTTTAACGGCGTTGAATGTAAAAACGTTTTCGCGAAAATTTCGAACCGTTCAAACATTTTGCATATTCAGATCTTACCTTTATCTTGCCGTACACAATGCCAGCAATCTGTGTGCCATCCTCCACGATGGGAAGCTTCATTATTCTGCTGATGGACTCGACGTGCGGCAAATCCGAGTGCCGCCGTTTCACAGACTGCCCCGACATTTAAGAAGTTCTGGTACTGCGAAAAGTTCAACAAATATTTGTGCAAAAAAGCCTGACAATTGGCGGATTTTAAAGAATAACTGAAATTATCCGAACTAAACTAGGAAACATGACTGCTCGAATATTTAGAACGGTTATTCGATTATAGAGGGTATCCCAAAAATTTTGTACTTCCTTGAGAGGGACTCTTAAGGTCATTTCGAGTAACTTTTTCCTTTGCGAAAATGTTCTCCGCGGCTTCGTTAAGGAGTTATTCACGAAAAACACGGGCCAATCAGAGCGCAGCTACAGTTGAGCGCGGCGTTGGCATTGGCCGAGTCGGGATCCGTCAGCTATAGCCGCGCTCTGATTGGCCCGTGTTTTTCATTAATAACTCCTTAACGAAGCCACGGAGAGCATTTTCGCAAAGGAGAAAGTTACTTCAAATCGCCTCGGGCATCGCCTTTTTCAATGAAATACAACATTTCTGGGACACTTTGTACGAACTAGATTCAATTTTTATTAATTTGTTATATTCTATGGAAGAATACACGTTCTATCTATACAATATACATTCTATGGAGGAAACGCATTTAATTTTGCCTGTATTTGTAAGGGTTCACTTTTTTAGGTGATTTAAGAAAATGTATGGATCATGTCTGCGTTAAATAGTCAAGTGCATCTAATTTAATGCGCTGATTGTATGGTAGGTGCAGACGGAATTACCCGCAGATGCGTAGATAACGCTAACGCGTGATTTAAAATGTAAACACGAGAGAATGATGTAACCATTAGGGGAGCAGAGATTGGAAGCGTAAATCGCAAAATGTAATGGAAATTTCTAACGCGCCGGGGGGAGATAATTGTTCGATCAGACAGACATAATGATCAGAGTTATTAATACAGTATTACTGACAACATCATATTAACTAATTGACCGTTTAGATACTACATTAAATATACAATAAGTATAAATTTGACACTTCCTGTCACAGAACATACACATATCTTTTTGAATAATTTTTCGATCATGTTATATGGAAGTCTATACCGCATTGAAAATAAATATGTTACTACAGTTGCACACGACGAGACACACGAATAATTCAGCAATCCTGGAGCATGGAAGTTTCGGTTTTTTATCTACATCGCAAAATTAAACGTGGAACTCTGAAAAAATTCGCAGTTAATTAGCACAATTTCCATAAGTACTGATCCAGCAGATAATCGATCGTGATTCATGCTTTCTGATTTATCGAAACCGGTGAGAAAAATTATTTTTGAGTATAGATGTTCGTGTATCGCCCGAAGTTTGAGCCATTATTTTCCCATGATTTAGAAAAATAATAATTATCGCGCTAGTTAGACCGATTTTGTTTTGATCATTGGTTCGAACGCACGATAAACTGTGTTTGTACATAGTATTACATAGTAAGCATATTATTTTTGCATCAACATTTCCATACCCGGTTGATGACTAATTGCAAACGATTATCGAATGAATTATCGATTCGGTGCAACAAATTCCAATTCGTCAGTACCAGCGTGAACCATAGGAAAAAATATGGTTGAACACCATGCGCGCGTGCGTACGTTTGAACAATTTAAAGCAGTGCACGTATCGAAAAGATTTAATGACATCGGTGCATTAGTTTCAGCATAAAAAAATAATCAGAGGAAGAATGGAAACTGTTATTCGACTTCTGTCTTTTTGAATAAACGGAAACATTTTTTTATTTTGCACAAAGATCCGCGGTCTATTTATAACTGAACACTGGTTTCAAAAATTCCGCGACAGAGATAAAAGAAGATCAGGCTCGCAGACGTCCTTCTGCGATTGATAATGATTAGGCTGCGGATTTTTATGCATTTACGACAAGAACGAAGTACACCAAGTGACAGCATTCAAAGATCCTGAAAGCAGTGTTGCATCCACCTTATTAAAATGATTGCGAGGTGATACCATGTTTCGTTGAACTTCTTGCAAGCGGAATAATTTAATTTTTAAAAATATATCGAGGGGTTGCAACGGAATGAAAAGTTTGAGAATTTCAGATACCATGTTTCGTTGAACTTTTTGCAAGCGGAGTAATGTTATTTTGAAAAATATATCGAGGGGTTGCAACAGAATCAAAAGTTTCAGAATTCCAGATACCATGTTTCGTTGAACTTCTTGCAAGCGGAATAATGTTATTTTGAAAAATATATCGAGGGGTTGCAACGGAATGAAAAGTTTGAGAATTTCAGATACCATGTTTTATTGAATTTCTTGCAAGCGGAATAATGTTATTTTGAAAAATATATCGAGGGGTTGCAACAGAATCAAAAGTTTCAGAATTCCAGATACCATGTTTCATTGAACTTCTTGCAAGCGGAATAATGTTATTTTGAAAAATATATCGAGGGGTTGCAACGGAATGAAAAGTTTGAGAATTTCAGATACCATGTTTCGTTGAACTTCTTGCAAGCGGAATAATGTTATTTTGAAAAATATATCGAGAGGTTGCAACGGAATGAAAAGTTTGAGAATTTCAGATACCATGTTTCGTTGAACTTCTTGCAAGCGGAAAATAATGTTATTTTGAAAAATATATCGAGGGGTTGCAACAGAATGAAAAGTTTGAGAATTCCAGATACCATGTTTCGTTGAACTTCTTGCAAGCGGAATAGTGTTATTTTGAAAAATATATACTCAGGGGTTTGAAACGGAATGAAAAGTTTTAGAATTCCAGATACCATGTTTTATTGAATTTCTTGCAAGCGGAGTAATGTTATTTTGAAAAATATATCGAGGGGTTGCAACGGAATGAAAAGTTTGAGAATTCCAGATACCATGTTTCGTTGAACTTCTTGCAAGCGCAATAATGTTATTTTGAAAAATATATCGAGGGGTTGCAACGGAATGAAAAGTTTCAGAATTCCAGATACCATGTTTCGTTGAACTTCTTGCAAGCGGAGTAATGTTATTTTGAAAAATATATCGAGGGGTTGCAACGGAATCAAAAGTTTGAGAATTCCAGATACCATGTTTTATTGAATTTCTTGCAAGCGGAATAATGTTATTTTGAAAAATATATCGAGGGGTTGCAACGGAATGAAAAGTTTGATAATTCCAGAAGAAAACTGCAATTATTTTTGCAATAGCCTAATTTTCGGGAAGGAACCTCGCTCACCACAGTGCCTTCTGTAGATGATTGGTACGCTGGCTTGGACGCGTGGGTGGTTGTGTGGGTAGATGACTCCGACACGGTGCAATCCTTGGAGGGCAGCGAAATGCACTGACTCGATGGACTGTCAGAAATGATCGTCTTTCGCAGAAGAACTGGCAGCCGACTGCATGGCGGGAGCATGAAGCAGTATCTCATCGGCATGACCTATGACACGCCGATAGTGCTCCTTGCGACCATGATTGCTCGCGGAACATGATTTTTCGCGGCGTTGCTTTCTCCCCTAGCCCAATATCGTCGATAAAACTGTCTACAAAAACTCGTCGGTGGTGAATGCTTCACGCACGGTCGGTAGAGAACACTATAATTAGTAGACATCGGATCTTTATGCATTTATGGCTTATGGAAATGTTAAAAAAATGCTATAATATAAAATTCGAGAGAATTTAACACGATTTTTATTTGCTTTGGATCTACAAAGGCTGTCCCCATTAAAAATAAAATTTTATTTCATTCCACTTTCTTAAAACGTTTCTATAAAAATTGGAAATTGCATAAACATCCGATGTCTAATAATTAGTATGAACATAGTCCGCGTCATACTGTTTATTAACTTTTACCTCGGGAGCCCCGAGAAATTGTGGTAAAAATACCATTCCTAGCACTGGGTAGACTATTTTATTCCGAATTGCGTTTACTATTTTGAGAATGAATATTTTCTTCTCTGTTAAAAATGTATTACATCAAATTTATTATTTACTTTATTAGCTGATCTGTATTTGTTTAATATCGATTTGTCTTTGGCTTGTTTTGTAAGGAAAATTTTCGAATGATGCTTCGATCAGGGAAACTAGAATTGATTACTATTTTTTTTTTTTGTTTTGCTTGTATTTATCATTGGTTGATTTTTCATAAAGATACTTCTCCCTGTGAATAATGGACGTTGCAAGTGTAAATGCCACTTTCCTTATCTGGCGCGAGAGAATATATTGGCAAAGATGGTCTTTTTGTGAATATTGTTAATTTACGAGCAACGAACACGCAGCCGATGTAATCGGACACTTGTCAGAACGTAAATTTTCCTCTCGTTACGCTTCGTTATTGTGTATACATATATCGATCGAAATGGCGGGTGAGAGAGGTCAAAGGAGTATTTCCATTTCAGATATATTGCGTTTAGTGCAATTGTATCCAGGCGCGTGAAAAACTGATGAAATCTAGAGCGTGCAATTGTCTTTATTAATGACGTAATTTCGGTATGCGGTGCACCAACGTTGCAACGAAACACGCAACGAACATTGTCGCCGACTTTCTCCGATAGTAACGCGACTGTTCGCTTCCGGTTGTCGAGTATCTTTTCGCAAATCGGATTTTCAACACGAATCAAATGAAAGAAATCGATTTTTTAATTTGCTTTAAGCGTAAACGTTGTAGAATGAGTGTACAAAAGGACATGTCTGCTCTAACCAGCTAAAGGTGGAAAATATTTTAAAAAATCAGTAGTTCAAAATGCCACCATTTTGTAAATAATCAAGATTTTTCATTTAGCTCGGTTCGTGTTGTTCAAAACATACCGTATTAACAAATATACAACTAGACACACAACTACAACTATATACAACTATACACAACACTACACTATATACAACTATATACTGTGTAGTTTTGATTATTTATATACGTGTGACGATAACGATTTTGTGTACGAGGAACATCAAACTAATTTGTTGTACGTAGCTGTTTAATAGCATGATACGTGAAGAATTTATATCTTCTCTGTGACAATATTTTTTTTTCATATTTTAGAAAAGGACACATTGCATTCCACAGAATATTGTAACAATGAAGGCTACTGTCGAAATAAATGCCAGTCCTAACTAACCATACACAAGTCGAGGGACATCAGTTCTACTAGCCTACTGGCTTCCAGATAATAAGTACGTATTGAAAATTTTTTTAAAAAGTAATTGTATTGATTTTAGCGAGAAAATTCGCTAAGTTTTAATGTTGGGAATTCGCTGGTTCGAAAGTTGTGCGTGCATTTTTGACAGGTAAGGGCGATATCTTCTCAACTATCGGTTCACTGTACAAAAGATAGGTCACTTTTTGAAATTTCTGAAACGCCCCCGGCCATAGAAAAACACGCACCGTATGAGAAATATCAAAATAAAAATTTTCATAAAGTGTATAGTCAAGTTAACACAGTTTCGAGACCGATTTGAAAAATCAATTGTTTCTAACAGATACTTAACAAATACTTAACCGCAGAGGCCTCGACGTCTTCTATAATATACGTTCCATTCGGTCTTTGATTCGTCATTGCCCATAATCATTAACAGAGGTTAACGGCCATCGAACTCGATCAAAAACTAATAAATGAAATCGTTCATAAATTTAATTATATTGAATAGAAAAAGGAGAGAGACCACAACAAGTGATCCTTATCTTATTTCTAATTGTTACAGCGTATAATATAGCTTGTTAGCGGTGCAAAGCATCGCTCGCTTATTCAGCAGGAAGAGTACAAAAGTATTAAAAGTTCTCAATCGCGTTTCTTCAACTTGTCACTGGCGTCGACAACGAAAGCAGAAGATAGCACGAAGCATCCATTGCCTGATGATGTCATTACTCGATGCCGTTCTGTTGATGATACGGTTCTTTGTCCTTTTTATAAGTACACCGTTCTCCAAATAATTTCGTTGTTACCTCTTTCTGCAAAAGAGCCACCATCAATTAGCATTTTATATACGACACCGTGGAATATTCAAAAGAACGACGCCAGCGTATCGGTGAGACAATACTAATTCAATATGAAAAATTGTTTGTTTTCAACTAGTTTTGCATGAAACCTTCGACAACATATTCGTGACTGTTTTCTGTTTAAAATGATACCAAACACGACGCAATTTCGATCGTAATTACACGCGTAATCCACGATACAATGGAACCTCGATTATCCGAACTCGAGGAATTTGAACCGTTGTAACCGCCTGCAGAGAAGTCGGAAGATAAAGCTTGGAAGTCATTTCAATTCGAGAAACGTCACAAATATGTTGGCAAAAATTTCCTAAAGAAAAATAATTATAAACAGAAAGGTTGTGCAAATTAGATTAGTATTGTTTCGCCCATACACCTAGGACGCAATTGCTAGCCAGCATTTTTCTTGCAAATAATAAATCAGAGAAGAAAAATGGAAGAAGAAAAAGTAATTTTCGGAATGTTTCTTCCATTCGTGACCAGTTATGTGACCTTGAAAGTCATTGTCGCGTACGCGAATGAATTTGCGTTGACATACGCTTTCGCGTGGCAACACACTGATCATTTTTCTTTAATATTTATTGTTTGCAGGAATAACGCTGGCTAATAATAGGACGAAGAGGCTGTGCAGCGAGACAATGCTGTAATCAAATACGTAGCAATTCTCGCGAAGAGTAACAGCATGGTTATTGCGGTTATGGCAACGGATTGGGTAGCGAAGGAAATAGGTTAACGTGTACGTACCAGCTGTTCGTCAATGTTCGTGTGGATTTTCTTCGATATCCGGATGACCATAGGATGTTGGCGCGTATTCACTTCGTATGGTATACGAAGAAGGTTCATAAGACCTTTGACAAAACTGTTCAACCAGAATGTGTTCCATTCGAAAATTCGGCTAATCAAATGGCTGAGATCATCGCGGATTTCCCATGCCCAGTAGTTTGTCTTATACGATACGTGAAAGACGATCCGCTCTATGAGAATAGCAAGTGGCATCGAATAAAGTCGAACTCGAAGTACCAGCGAACGTGTATTGAAGTTCTTACGGAAACGTTTCCGTAAGAGGATCAGCGGGTGGATCTTAGCGTAGATGAACACTGGGAACATGGAAATTGTGTCAACGATCTCTTTCACTCTATGGTGGCTTACGAAAGCGACCTGCTGAATTCTACGCTGGACTGTGACAGCGATTTCCTGCACTTTCATCTGCATTTTCATATTGATCTCGTGCCCTTTATTTTGAATGTATTTTTGTGCGCCGTTCAAAAGCAGCACGAACGACTGCTGCGGCGTGTCCACATTGGTGTGGTCATTCGGGAACATCGTGAATCTCATCCAATCGATAAGCACCTTCAACGCCACTTGCGGGTTCGTTAGTATCTGCAAAACATCGACTTTCTCAATTAATCCCTAGAGAGATAGATTGATAGAGCAATAGATCCCTAATAAATCCTAGATTCTATAGAAACACACGGTGCTCTGTTCAACTCTTCGTTATTCCGGTGGAAAATATGTATACACACTGATTTCTCTATACAGGGTGTCCCACATAAATGATAACACCTAAATATCTTTCGTATTTACAGTCCTACCAGAAAACTTCAGAGGACAAAGTGACGCTATTGCAGGGGGGCAATATAATGATGAAGAAAAAAATTTTTTATGTCGTGTTTTTTAATGAAATTTCAAGGTCACCGATGTTTTTTTAAATGGAATAGTATATTTTTTTTTGCGCTAGCATGATAGACAATAAAAAACTGAATTTAGTGGATACCAACTTTTTGACCTTGAAATGACCTAGAGCAAGAATAATCATGTTGAAGCGGATGAAATGTGGAAGTTCAAAACTTACGTGTTTCAGCAAAGATTGCGCGTTGTTTACGTCGGGTTGACCTTTACATATCCTCATAAACTTAAAAATTCAATTTACTATAAAAATTCTATTTAAACTCATTTTAATAAATTTTAAAATTCAATTGATTATAAAAATTTCTATTTAAACTCATTTTAATAAATTTTAAAATTAAATTTATTATACAAATTTCTATTTAAATTCATTTCAATAAATTTAAAAATTCAATTTACTATAAAAATTCTATTTCAACTCATTTTAATAAATTTTAAAATTCAATTTACTATAAAAATTCTATTTAAATGCATCCTCGTAAACATAAAAATTCAATTTACTATAAAAACAACTTCCACATTTCATCCGCTTCAACATGATTAGTCTTGCTCAAGGTCATTTCAAGGTCAAAAAGGTGGTATCCACTAAATTCAGTTTTTATTGTCTATCATGCTATCGTAAAAAAAATATACTATTCCATTTAAAAAAACATCGGTGACCTTGAAATTTCATTAAAAAACACGACATAAAAAATTTTTTTCTTCACCACTAAAATGGCCTCCTGCAATAGTGTCACTTTCTCCTCTGAAGTTTTCTGATGCGACTGTAAATACGAAAGACATTTAGGTGTTATCATTTATGTGGGACACCCTGTATATGTCGCCAAGGCCTGGATGATAAACGTCGCAGAATTAACGCCACTGTTCTGTGTAAACACATGGGTGTATCTTGCAAGCAGTATTACCTGCAAATTTGGACAGTTACGGTAGAGACCTTCGCGTCAGTTACGGTAGAGACCTTCGCGACAGTTACGGAGACAACACTGTAATAATGCTGTACCGAAACCGGAACAAATACCGGCGTTTCTTAAATCGACGATTAAATCAATGAGTACTTTTGACGATTAATTTAATCGATCGAAATTGACGTTTGACGTTTACCAGATTTATGAAGTCTTCAAAATTCTTGCCCAGATGCATCAGCACTTTCATAATTTTCCTAATACACCTGTCGGTTAGAATAATAGTCCGCGTTGGATTGCCCACGTTCGTGGCCGCGTCAACATCTGAAAAAGTAGTTTATTGTAGATACACATATATATATATTCTTTTATTTATAAGTACGAACAGGTCCGCTTGTAGGTCAGCTAATCTTCAAATAATTAGCACATGAAAGCATGATTACTGTTCACACTTGTACTACAACCATATTAATTATAAAGCTATAATTTAAATCACAGCTTCTTTTACAAATTTTACGATTAAGGTAACAAACATTAGATTAAAACTTTGACTGCCAAACTATAAACCCCAAGAATTCCATAAGATTAGAGTTAGTCATTTAATGAAATAAAAATTGACAAAAATTGAATGTGCTCTATTGAGTAGTCCTGCAACTTTCTTGCATTTTACAAATCCTAATTAAATTTGGTACAATGAACATATTAACGTAAAAATTCATTCTAAAACCTGCACAAATAATTTCGTCGCCCACATACGGTTGACGTGGCAGTCAACGTGTTAAACTAAGATGCTACAGGGTCAAAATGAAGGGGAAGTCAGACGAAGAAGTGACATTTAGATTTTAGAACAAGTTCAACGAATATTTAACGAATCGAGTTGAGTTTATGCTGAAATCGCTTACGGCAAACATTATTAGAAGGATCGTCCGGCAAGTAATGATCGATATGTTTCTCAACATTGGTCAAAGCGTCGTTCAATCTCTCAGCCGTGGCGTTCGCGACGAAGGATCCAATATGCGTCATGCTTTCAGCCCGCGTTAGAACCGGCTTGATTTTGCTGGCCATGTAATCCTTCGCGCTGCAGTACATCTAAACGAGACGCAAAAATGAAAATTCACCGTCGAACGTGGAACAGAGTCTGGTTATTGAGAAACGAGTGACCGACGACCGTTCGTTTCGTTTGTACCGAAATGCCTGTTTTTTGGACAAAATTCAATAACTTTTGTTCTGTTTATGATAGAGATATGAAACAAAGTGGATTTTTTTATTTATATTGAAAGCAATCTCAATATGATATTATTATAAATATAGTCATTTATTTAAACATTGAAAAACGATATTTATAAACAAAATTTGTTTTTATTGCTGGTTTTCAGTAGATGAATTCTTAGTTCAGTTCTTCCGAAACTGAAACTTTGTTTTAAACTATTATAACATTCGTCTCCTCGACACAAATAAGAGTTGTGCTAATTCGTTGTGCACGGATGTACTATTTGAACTTTCTGACCGGTTCTTGCTGCATATTTTGTTAAATAACTCCGAGATTTGCAGGTAGTTGCAGCTAAAACTTATACAATTTAAAGTATACTATCTTACCAATACAACGCAATCAAAATCTCAGCGGAACCTTGCGGAACTTTTTAACAAAACGTGAACAAAGTTACACTATGCACGGATATACTATTTGATCTTCCTGACCGATTCTTGCTGCATATTTTGTTAAATAACTCTGAGCCTTGCAGGTAGTTGCAGCTCAAACTTATACAATTCAAAGTATACTATCTTACCAATACCACGCAATCAAAATCTCAGCGGAACTTTGCGGAACTTTTTTTTTATCATCTTCCAACGATTAGGGAAACCAATGAAACTGAATGGTTTCATTTCAGGTTAATTATTATATTTCATATATGTATTACACAATTTTTGACGATAAACTACAATTAGACAACCCTTAGCCGTCATTTTCTAAAAAGATTATTTCTTATAATCGTCTTTGGATCATAATATAACGTGAACAAGTTACGCTATGAACTGAGGTACTATTTGATCTTCGTAAAATTCGTTTACAAATTCGCTTGTAACTATTTTCCTACTAAACTTTTTGAATTTAAAAAAAAAATGATTTATTTGGACATTTTGACATAGTATGAACATAGTTTTAAATCGATATGAAGCAGTGACTTTTTCGATTTTTGTCCATGGTTCGGTACAGTATGCGGCGTTCCAATTTTTCACAGCGTGCGTAAACGGGTCGAATACTGTCCGCGAAAATGCATTTCGCTTCTACAAGATCTGGTTCTTTCCACGCTGTGGGAACCAGTTGGTAATTTCTTTGTACGTCCGAGCGGTCGTTCGTTTCCCAGTTGTTTGACCAAACGGGCGCAACAGCGCGCGATGCACTCGTTCGCAAACTTACTTGGCTGGGTGGCATATGAACCGCTGGCACCTTTTCCTCGACCACATCGATGCCTTTGCAAAGCAACTGGTCGATCGCCGAAATTGGCCCGTTGAAAACGTTGATCGCCGGTGTGGCCAGCGTCGTCGCCACCATAAACGATCGTTCGGCGGTGCCAAAACCCCAGTTCATCAAAGAGTTCGAACGCTGAATTGGATTAGAAATGGCGAGAGTGAATTTTTCGCGGAATTTCGGACACCGACGGGAGCATGTTGTTCGCAACCAAGCGCGCCATTGTAGGAGAAATATGTGCCGAGCGCTAAAACGACGCAGCCGATACGTCCGAGTTCGCGATCGACCGATTAACAGAGCATTCTCCAACCCGATTCCCTGTTTCGCAGCCGTTGCATGGATGAGGTTACGGAAATTTCGAAACGCTACTGGAACTGGATCTAAAATTATTCATTCTACGGGGAAATTTTTTTAAAGAAATTATCAAAAGCAACACGAGGCAGATCTTTGCCGCCTTGAAAATGGAAGCTGTGCATGGTGGACCGATCTGATCAATAAGGTGTCATTTTAATTTGAAGTGCACCAAATGGAATGAATAGTTTGCTTCGGTAACTTAATACAATCGGTGCAAGGTGATAGAATATTATCTTTTGATAACGATTTTCCACAGAAATTACAGAGCTGTTTTCACTGGAGATTATTAAACAAATTTTATCATTCAGGCACCCGTTGATATAAAAATTGCGCAATATTTAAATGAATTTAGTCTTGTCATTTTTAGAAGGCAACACATAACAGTCACTTTTAGAAATCACTAACGGTACAAGGTGATTATCTTTTGATAACGATTTTTGTGTAGCTGTACAGGATCGTCAAAACAGTTCTCCTTAATACAAAACGTACCTCAGAAATTACAGAGCCGTTTTCACTGGAAATTATTAAACAAATTTTATCATTCAGGCACCCGTTGATATAAAAATTGCGCAATATTTAAATGAATTTAGTCTTGTAATGTTTAGAAGGCAACACATAACAGTCACTTTTAGAAGTCACTAACGGTACAAGATGATAGAATATTATCTTTTGATAACGATTTTTGTGTAGCTGTACAGGTTCGTCGAAACAGTTCCGCTTAATACAAAATATACCACAGAAATTACAGAGCCGTTTTCACTGGAAATTATTAAACAAATTTTATCATTGAGGCACACGTTATTATAAAAATTGCGCAATATTTAAATAAATTTAGTCTTGTAATGTTTAGAAGGCAAGACATAACAGTCACTTTTAGAAGTCACTAACGGTACAAGGTGATAGAATATTATCTTTTGATAACGATTTTTGTGTAGCTGTACAGAATCGTCAAAACAGTTCTCCTTAATACAAAATGTACCACAGAAATTACAGAGCTGTTTTCTACTCAGTTTCATACTCAGTGGAAACGTTAACCGAACGTAAAAGCGTTTTCGCAGGAGTAGAGATCAGCCAGTGAAAGGTGAGGGAAAGCGATGCTGTTTGCAGAAAGATCGAACAGTGCAAACTACGTTGCGTAGCATGATCTTACCTTGATTCTGTTGTACACATTGCCGGCAATCTGTGTGCCGTCCTCCACAATGGGCAGCTTTAGTATTCTGCTGATTGACTCGACGTGCGGTAGATCAGGGTGAAACTGATTCACAGTTGACGGCGCCATTTGCAGAATCCTTGCTGCTTCGCTGGTATCAAAAACAATATCTTACATTTTATTCGTTTTAAACACCGTTGTAATAATATAATAATATTAATATGACTACAGTGAAACCTTGATCTAAGCGCAGAATTATTCTGAAGTGATTTTTGTGCATTGTTCAAAATTTTACTGTCTTTTGATTCAGCCATTATTTTTTTCATCTAGTATCTATACATTGTCGGTGTTAAACGATTATCTATCATGCAAGTTTTCCATGCATATCGCGTTAATTAAACTGATTTTAACTTGATTGATCGTAGGAACCCTCGATAACCTGTGTCGACAGTAGATACATTATTTTTGGATCAACTGTTATATGCTGGACGACTAATTACAAAAGATAACGCTTCACTATTTACTGTCTTTCGTTGCGATGACATTGACGACTGAGTAATCGATTCGGTACAACAAATTCTAGTTCGTCAGCAACAATGTGAACCGTGATGTCGCAAAAATGATCGTTCATAGCTCGAACATTTATAAACATCGTGCACGCAAGTTCGTCGATCGAAAGGATCCAGTCGAAGCAAGAAAGTAACAAGATGAGTACATAAAATTGTAATCTCAGCAGAAGAAAGATAAAACTACTTTGTTTTTACTGTCTCGAGTGTTGAATCGAAATAAATTAATTTAAAAGAAGTTTTGCTTTTTTGTTTCGAAAAATAGAGACGATCTCGACACGAAACTTCTGATAACTCGTTACGATGTTGATCTTAAAAACACCGTTGAAATTCGCAGATTAAGAATTTAATTGAAAACTATATTAATTATACTTATTTTCAAAGCATGACGAATATTCAGAAAAGAATATTAAATTTCTTCCATTAAAATCATTAAATCATATATATAATATTATATATTATATGTATATTAATATTCATTGTGCTTTAAAAATAAGTATAACTAATATAGGCACAGTAAGTGGGTCCCTTATTTTAAGTACGATAAATAACTTCGAGTTAAAAAATGAGTTTTGAGATCAAAATTCTTAAACCCAGCGTGTTTTCGTGATGAGCAAAAATGATACTGTACTTTACAAACAAATTTGAAATTAACGAAAAGATGACTTAATCCCGCGCCACTAATTTCGCATGTGTAACAACACGTTTGATTTTAAAGAAAATCGGTGAACCGATTATTATACTATACAAATTCTATAATTACTATGTGAAGAGATGAGAATCGAGACAGATACGTGCGTGACATTTTCGTGACTGGCTATCATGCTCCACGATATTTGAAGAAGATATAGTATACATTGGTCGAAAGGTCACGGCGATTGAAAAATCCGTCACTATAAAAATCCGTTCTCTATTTTGTCGTTCAAGTGAGCTACGGTGTTCCTAAATCCTCAGTGCGTTCGGAAACAACCATTTCGCATCGGACACGCGCTACTCTCTTTTCGAAAAATTAACCTTTTTTTTGAAAAAATCACCCTTTGCACTCGAAGCTATTCGAACTCCAAAACGAAACATTTTTTCCAACCTAGAATATTTCCCTTCTGCGCGTATGAAAATGGTGCAATTTGCTCGTACAATACCGAAGTATTTAGTAATTTATTAAATACAAACTCGAATAGTGTAAACAGTATTTTTAATAATGATACAGCGTAATTTCTAGTGGCGCCTCACAGTCGCCACTCCGGGGAGAATAACGTAAGTATTTCTCGGAAAATATTAGATTGTACCCGAAAGTTTCTTTCGCAATATGTACGCTCGGTATTGTTAAATAACACCAGCGTACGCAAACAACGTGATCATGTGTTCGTTAACGTTTTATTACTTCCTTTCACACAGCCACGCAGTTTAGATCGAATTTGCATTATGTACATTAAGCGGGCCTGAAAACATCAATGCATCAAACAATTTTGTTTTTCCAGTACAAACAGATAATTCAATACAAGATCGAAATGATGTTTGCAACGTATCTCAAAGTAGTTCGAAAAATTTTTTCGTATTTCTTCGATCCAAAATGGCGGCGCTACAACTCACAGAACGTTCTTTTATTTTAGGTCAAAAAATGTGAACTCTCCCCCCGAGCTTATTAGATTCCGTAAGCCGCCATTTACAATGGAAAAGAGAAAACAAAAATTTGTCAAATACCTTAAGATACGTTGAAATCAGTGCTTCGATACGATTTTATATTAAATTATTTTCTCGTACTACAAAACAATTCTTTTAGGCCCGTTGGCAACTGTTCGGTTAGTTTAATCGCCTCCGCAGTATCAAAATTGTCGATTCTGATACTCCGAGTTAAAATCAGGAACGAACTTTTAGGACAACTGAACACTAAACCTACCGCGGCCAAAATGAACGATTCTCTATTCCACGATTATTGAAATTATAGAAATTGGCTTATTTACAAAATCGTACAAAGTTTAAGCGAATTCGTTCTTCTCCCTCCTATAAGACGTTTCACTTTTCTATGTTTTGTGCTTGGTAGGTATAGTGTCGATCGAATCTCTTGGTGCCAGAAGCCGAAATGATTCTTTTCCAGTTCGATTTTGAAAATGGACCTCGCTTACCTGCGCCTCGTAGCGCTTTTGTTGATCGAGCGAACGTTTACCTGGAGGGTTGTACGGGGTTGCCGACGACAAAAATGGACGGTCAGAGAAGTTTGTGTTTCGCAGAAGAACCAGCCGTTGACTGCAAGTCGAGGGCCTACGCGAAGTGAATCTCTCTTCTGTGACCTATGACACGTCGATAGGAGGGCGGCTGGTTTCCACCTCGCAGTGTTCACACTTTGGCGTGTGTATTGAAAAATATCTGCAGAGATTAACGCGTTTCAGACGTTCCCTCGAACATTCTCCGAACGTGTTACCGCACTGGTAGCTTAGTATTAAACTGTTATGCGTCACCTTAATCGGACGAGTCGAAGAGTACAAAACTGTCCAACCGTTTCGAAGCACACAAGACGCCTTCGACCTTGACGATTCGCGTTTATATTCGACGTGTGCAACACCTCGGAAAGTGCAAAATCGAGACTGGAGACTTTTGATGTTGCGAACCGTGTAATCCGGTCAATGATGTTACAGCAGCCGCGGCGAGAACTTATATGGGGCTATCGAACCTCCATTGCCTGTAAATTAATTATTTCATAAGATATGCGCCGAATAATATCATTATCAGCGGTTGTTTTTTTAATTTATCGCCGTTACAGCCTCCTATTGGGTGAAGACCGTACGGAAACGCTCCACTTCTTTTTTTTTCAACAGCCTGGTAACACGAACCGCGCGATAAAAACACGGCCCTACCGGGAAAGTGTTGTTGTTTGTTGGCAAGATTCATTCACATTCCGTCCTCGAAGCGATCAAAATATTTTGAATCCTCGGTATTGTGCGTATCTTCTCGTTTCGCTTTGTAAATATTTTATGTAATTCTTAAATATATTCCGGTATATTTATCGTTGCTACGCGGAGTCGCATGACGATCGGTTGGTTTCGTCTTGACCTTGGTTGTCACGTGACGGTAATAAAGGTTTAGCTTAGCCGTTAACCTCTTAAGCCACTATAGTGGCTTTCCGTGGAAAGCATCAGTTCGAACAGCACGAACCACTATAGTGGCTTCTTTGCCTTTCGCGGCTTGGCTCGCCGTCCCTGGGAGGCAGACTCGCGGACAAACGCGTCGTGCTTAAGAGGTTAAAATCGCCGAGTATTAACCGAGTCGTCTTACGCTATTTTTAATCGTTTCTAATAAATTCATTAGCAAATCGATCCATCAACGAATTAATTTCAACGAAATGTTCGGCATACATTTACGATAACATTAAATAAATCAGGAGCAACATTTTTTTTTTGTCGGAGAGTGTGTTTATCGGTTTCACTGCAGACCGCTGCTGTTTTCGCGCGGGATACAATGTATGTAGAATGAGATAAAATGCATTCGCATTACATGCAACTAGGGGTGTGCGGGATTCCCGAGACTATTCGGGAATCCCGACATTTTAAGTTTCTCCCTACTTCCAACAATTACCAGCATCCGAAAGTCTGATAGCAATTGTGTTCTCGAAGATTACATATCTTATCAATCGGGAATGTTCATGTTAGTAATATTTGGAATCCTGACAATTTCGGGATTCCATCCCGATCCCGAGAAAAATTCCCGTCCCGATCGGGATCTCGCACACCCCTGCATGCAACCCAGTGGAAAAATTACGTCAGTGCATTCATCGTTCGAGTATTGAACCGTAAAGTGCATGTGTACTTAACTGTATTTCAAACAAATTTTCCTTAAAAACGAAGCCTCTACGAAATTTCATTATCCTTGATTTTCGTCTTTGATTTTTGAGAGATTTCAATGCAAAAATTGGTATTTGGGGCCGCTAATTACAATATGGCGGACATATACAGTGAATTCTCGATATATGTCAACAAGGCGGGTCTTGATGTCGTTTATCGTCCAGGAGTGACGAACGTGGAAAAGGACAGGTTACCCCGCAGGAGTGGGGATAATTCCGAGACATTTATCGGCTATGCCTCGGCGTCATATATATATATATAATTTATTTTTAATATATATATTTATTTTTAATGTCTCTCTCTCTCTCTCTCTCTCTATATATATATATATATACAGATTCCTGAACGACGTCTTTGTCTCTAAAGCCTCGATAGAAAATTTTTCGTTTCCATTTAATTTTTGAACTCAAAGGTCATTTCAAGGTCATGTAATATACATAACTGAACGTATTTTTACATCAGCTACACGATGCAATAGAAAAAATTATACAGTTATACGCAAAAAAACATCGATAACCTTGTAAACTCTGAAAAAAATTGCCTAAGAAAAAAAAGTTTTTGCAATAGAATGGTTTTCTCAAACCATTCAAATAGCATTCAAAATATTTTTTGTAACCCCACAATTAGAGGAGATATTTAGGTGGCCTTACTTAGGTGGACCACCCTGTATGTATATATATATATATATATATATATATATATATATATATATATATAGAGAGAGAGAGAGAGAGAGAGAGAGAGAGAGAGACATTAAAAATAAAAAATTGTTTTTGAGTACATTAAATGATGTCGGTTTTGCTATAAAAATTGACATGTTAGCGTCTTTGGGGCTGCTGTCTACGAATCTGAACTTTAAATTTTGGTAAACGAAATGGCGAATGCAAATGGCGGACATGTTAAGGTAGGTTAGAACATGTTAAGCTTTTTGAGGCCGCTTTCCTCCTCGCGAGCATCGGCACCGACTACTATGCTGAGTCGCTCGAGCCACGTGTCCGCGTGCTAATACTACTCATTTAAGACTATCGTGCGAACAGTAGTATAGGACGGCATATTTCTTTTTTACGGCCCGCGTGATTCGGTGCTCATAAACAATCAGTTGTCTAGACCTGGGTTAACGTGTTTAGACTTAATCGGATGAATGCCCTTGACAACGAATGTATGTCAGAGTTGTGCTAGTTCAATTACGTTGCAATTCAATTGCATATTTGAATTACATTGTATTTCAGTTACATATTAGTATTAAGTAATTCAAACCTTTCAATTAATTCAATCGGATGTGTAATTGAAATACAATATGATTGAATTACATTGAATATTTGAATATATTGCACATTCGAATTACATTGTATTTCAGTTACATATTAGAATTAGGTAATTCAAACCTTTCAATTAATCCAATTAATAATTATTTTAATCGGATGTGTAATTGACATACAATATAATTGTAATACAGTATAATTGAAATACAATGTAATTGAAATACAGCTCTCCAAATTATGTATAGCCCTTTCAGCTTTTTATATTTATGAGTAAAATTAAAAAAATTTGCAACACAGAAGTTATTTGATGTGAACAAGTTGTTGAAAATATCGATTTTTACGATATATCCGAAAATCATCGAAATCGATAGCTATAGTTTAATCGAATAACGATTTTCTGGAAACGCTACGTCGCCCCCACCCCCTTAAAGTTTATTTTTGGATTAGTTCATCAAAGTCTGTGAAAGCCGTCTAGCCTTAACGATCTATTTTGTTACGGTATGGATCTGTGGATCGGTGTGATAAGACAGCACGCGATTCTTGAGTCAGCCGATAACGTAGTTAGCCTAAACGGACTTTGGATCCCGTGGCACATGTTCGAACACACCGGATGCCGTGCTGTCGGTGAATCCCTATTGGCCGACTCCCGACCATAAGCGCACAGACGTTAGGTTATAAGTATGGGGATAGCACTCGGCGAGCCGCATTTGTGCTCGTGTTTCATTTGTGGCGAACCCTGCGCGATTGAGTGACTGAGAACCGGCCGGATAAAAACAAAAACGTAAGTGAACTTTATGTAGAGCCTCTATCATTTCTCGTTGATCTTAATGATCGCTCTATAATAATAAAACAGATCGAAAAATTTAGAATTTTTATCATTTTTCATAGAACAACGCATTACAATCTTCTACGAGGAAACGTATTACATAGATTTCTACAGAATAGAACAAAAGGGTTTTTGTTAAGATATGGTACTAAATGCGACTTACAGATTACAAAAGTAATCGATCACCTAGGGTACTGAATGAGTTTTGCATAGATTTGTAACTTTTCAAAGTAACGGTCTGATGAAATCGATTTAGTTTTTATGAGTAATTGTTAGTTTATTTTACTACGGTTTATACATTAAATAAATTTAACATTACATAATAGAATAAATTAGTTTATCTTGCTACAGCTCATAAATGAAATAAAATAGATTAGTTTAAACTACAACAGATTATACATAAAATAAAATATATTAGTTCATTGTAGTACAGCTTAAACAAGAAACAAAATAAATTAGTTTATCTTACTACAGCTCGTGCATGAAATAAAATAAATTAGTTCGATTGGTTGGAGTTTGTTATATAAAATTAACTACTTTCATTCGAAATAGATTTCCATCTTCCTTTCTAATAGTAATTTCATTTTAATACGTAAGACCAGTGAAATACTTTGATCACTGGTTGTACTGCATCTACAGTAATAATTGAATTTAAGTAACGGCTTCTTGCAAAAATATTTCTGCACAATTTCGGTAATGATAAACTGAAAATTTTGATCTGTCTGATGGATCTAGGGATCAATCGAACACAAACATTACCATGTAAACATTGTACAGAGGTAATTCAAGGACTTGATTCACCTTGGCATAAACACAGTCTGTTACAAAAGTCCATGTACGACTTTGATCACTGTAACTGAAATTGTACAATTTTTAATTATAAGCGTACAATATTGTACATTTGTTTACAAATAAACAAAGTCAACCGAAGCTATGATGCAATAGTTATACATCAGTCATAATCAATATTTTTGAACATTAAACATTCTACCACGAAAGGGCGTATGTATCGACGAAATTAAAAACAATTAATAATTTTCGTTTATTTAGGAAAATAATATATTATCGATGTTGAGTAACGAAATACTTACAATGTTTACTTAGTATTTCATGTTAACATTATATCGTTAACAGTCAAATTGATAATTAATTGTATATCAAGATAAATTGATGGATAAAAAATACATCTATTTTTACTGAAAATTATGTATTAAAAAGTTGAGTACAATTTCTATTAAAATGGTCAATACTATATTAAGAATATATATTAACGAATAAATTGAGAAACCATCGGATAGATAAAATTCAAAAATTCGAGTAATAACAAAGAGTCAAAAACGCGTTATTTCGAGTCCCCCAAGAATGAAATGGAAATCTGTCGCTCGGTTAATTTTACGTGGCCCCTCGTTAAGCCTAATTAAATTTCTCGTAGACACTAATTTCGTAATTTTCGGCATGTTTGTTTGCGCGTCTACGCGTATCTTTCCGCGAGAAATCCGGACTACCGGGAACGGATGGTCGTTCAATTTATTTGTAAAAGGACAGGCGTGCGAGAAAGTTGTTTTGTCTCGAAACAGCACGGCAACGGCTTTCAGTTTCAAACGCGCGAACCGTTGTTTCCTCTCTGTCATTACTTCGCGCGGCGCCTTGTCGGAGATTATAATTTTAGCGAAAGCCGTGAAAGTTAGGTGCCTGTAGTGTCTACAGTGCTTATGCGTAAATGTTGGAGCGATATCCGTGTATCTTATATCCTTGAAGTCCATTGACCCTAGCGATATCACCGACGCAGATGTTTCTTTTGATTCTCGTTCGCCATATTACATTACACTATCGACAAACGGTAATAACGTCGATCAAAACCGCTTTTAATTATCACGAATTAAAATTTTCAACAGCATCAGCTGCATCTTCGCGAAAAAATAGGCAGAAATATGGAACGAAGTTTTTTCGTTGAACACATAGTTTTTTCACGTAAATTGAGTTCGAAAAATTGCGGCATTTTTAACAAGTTGGTAAACACGATATTCTTGAAAAGTGAGTGTCGGACGGAGAAAGTTTACCTCAGAATTTGTTATCTGTTACAAAACATTTGTGAAATTTCCAAAAGAATCTCGAATTTTATTCTTTCTGTACTGGTCCTCGGATAAAAACATTTTACCACTGCCCGTTTTTTAAAATGGAAAATAGAATGATCTTTTCACTCGCCGTTTTATACCTTGCTGCTTACGTAACGAATTTTTCAACTCGATTTTCTCGAAAATGAAAATTCCTACGAAAAAATTGCATTCCAGATTTTCTAGTTATGTTTACACGGAGAATAAGATGAGAGTGATGCGTGACACAGATTTTTGTAAGGCATTGAAATTGTTGATGGTATGTGATTATTATTTTCTTTTTTTTTTTTCTTTCTAGATTGTCAAACCGTGTGATTTTTGCAAAATGACAGCCGAGGTCGCACAGATGCCTCATTTGGAGATTGTCTCCCGTGTTTTGGAGCTTCCGGTGGTGGAAAGCGCGCTTTCTATATCTGCTGTGCAGTATACCCGCGTGAAAGATAGCAACCAACTGTTCCATTGGATTCTAACCACCGCGGAAGCCTCTTTGAGCACCGCAACGAACAAAGCGGTGGTTCCCATAGCGGCGCCCATCGCTAAGAAACTCGAGAACCCCATACACTTTGTCGACCACACGTTGTGCCTTGGTCTTGACAAAATCGAAGAAAAGGTGCCGTTGGTCAAAGAGACACCTGAGCAGGTCAGGAATACGACATTTTTACCGTTACCATTTCACAGCAATATTCTGCCATCACATTATAAATATTTCTCGACATCTTCTTTATTATCATTTCCAAATTTTCATTCATTTATTTCCCATGGCTCCTTTCACATTCTGTTTGTGTAAAAACATTAACTGAAACTATTTATAACAAATTATTAGCCCTCATACGTTCCTCAATAATTCCATACAAGATTTCCGATTAATATTCATTCATATTCAGCTCACACTTCGGTTCAGTCAATATAGTTTTATTTGCAATTTCATATTTTTAACAATTGCATCAACTTCGAACATAATCACATAAAAAATCACCCAAAACAAATAATAAAAATCACTTGTAATGGATATGAAAGTAATTTTTTAAATTTCGCTTTCAATTTATTATATTCGACAAGTTCTTTCTGCGAAAAATTCGCAATATTACTAGTCTTTGTTCAATTATCAGTCGGAGATAAAATAGATCACGATAAATGGGATGAATTTTTTTAATTTGAAGTTTACTTATCAATATCAATTTTATTTGTTGTATTTCTATTGAACAAATTCAAAGTTTAATGTTGCTTTTTTCTTATTACTCACAAGTGCTAGAGTAAATTGTGATGAATGAAATTGATTTTGGAATGTGTATTTATTAGCGTTAATTCTGTTTTTAGATACTGGAAAACGCGTATATGTTGGCAGTGCAAACTGTTCAACAAGCCAACAATTTGAAGGACATTAGCTGGAACAAGGCGAATCAAATCTTAGCAACACATTATGGCAGCGCAGCTGTCAAGGGTTTGGATAACACAGCTGTTGTTGTCGACAAGCTGATTGATAAATATTTTCCCGCGACCGGTGATGAAGAGTCGATCGGTACGTAAAATCTTAATTTCTTGATTAGTTTGATCACTTTTCAAACAATTTTCCAAAAGCCTCATTCGCTAACAAAAACTTTGAACTCACGTGAGAAATATAAATATCGCAAAATTTGTACATTTACAATTCTCTACTTTTTCATTACAACTTTACAACTTAACTAAACAATACAAGAAAACGTATTATTATCGCGTAAAGGTTCTTAAAATTTTCTATATTGAAAAATGAAAGAAACGTATTTAAATTATATATAAAACACTTATATTTAAAACACTGTTTTCAGAAATTTCAAAAATAATGCAATAAAACTATATAAAAATTTGATTTCGACGTTGAACGTATTTAAATTATATATAAAACACTTATATTTAAAACACTGTTTTCAGAAATTTCAAAAATAATGCAATAAAACTATATAGAAATTTGATTTCGACGTTGAAAAACTGTTGAACATTTTCTACATTTAAATAATGTTGTTTAAATTCGTAACTGAGATATTTAAGTTGCTTATGTTATCATGACGTGATCAAAGAATGTAATATTATTATTTATTTTAGTGATCAAATCCGCGGAAGAGGACAAACTGTTGCACACGTTGCAGACAGTGGGACATTTATCGAACAAGGCAGCGAGACGCGTATACGCAAACATAATGCGCCACGTGAACACTATCAAAACGGAGAACATAAAGGCTTATATCGGATCTGTGCTTCAGTTTTTGCAACTCACGCGGTATCTGCACTCGATAAACGAGAAACAGCAGGCTTCCCCGTCGGAAGAGAATGCCACAAGTGACGAGAAAAAGGAAAATTAATTTCACCGGTATTAGTTTTCTTGGGAAAAGTAATTTTTTGCTCGGGAAAATCTATGTTGACTATTGCTAGTTCCAAACTTACTGTCTAAGCATGTTGTGTGTTACTTCGTGTATGGTTTCCAACTTAGTTTGCTGCTTCGGGATTGGTCTACGGCACAATTTTGAGTCTTCGAATTTATGTTGTATCGTCTGTCGTACAGTTGCAATTTTTGTGATCTACGCGTATGTTTTTACGATTTTTTTTGTTGATATAATTAAGCTAGATCTTTCATGGTGACACTACAGAAGCTTCTAGGGAAATTAAATAATTAATTATTTTTTGGCTAACTGTTTCCTAGCGAAAAGTAACTGCGTTTATTTTCAGTCGGTTAATATTTTCAAAAATGGATAAAAGAAATTGCAATTTACACCGAAATATAAACCATCTGTTAATCGTCGCATTTAATCATCGAAATTTGAAAATGGAATATTTTCGCACGCGAAAGATGTCGACAGACGAACATTCGTTTCACAAAATTATTACTATACACCAAATTGTATAGGCTAGATGATAACACACTCTCATAAACATCTGTATTTCTAATGATAATTACTTTTTCATGAAATCGTTTAAATATCAAACAATACAAGAGTATTTATATTAACATATCTATTGTGCATTCATCACGTGTACATAACATGAAACTGTACATTACTTTTGTAATGTTTTTATATTTACTATATACGTAAATAAACTATAATTATGTTTCTTAACAAACTTATCTTTTTATTTGTATTCATGTATTATTGTAGTTCCGTGCAGTTCGTCAAATAAAATAAGAAAAGTATGGAAATAGATCGATATAATCTTTATTGGTAAAATTAATATATTGTCCATTGAAAAATGTAGAAATTGATTAGTGGATTATTTTTAAATAGTTCTACGTAGAATTAAGTGTAATAAATTATTTTACATTAGTCGTACAATATATACTTAATAATTTTCCTTGCATCTTTTATATTACATTTTACTTTTAATAACACTTTTGTTAACATGCAGTTTGAAAAATGTTGCGTCAGAATAGCAGAAGTACAAAACTCGCCACATCATGATTTTCTGAATGACCACAACGTTGTGTGAACGCAATCTGTATAAATTCTAGAACCGAGAGTGAGTAAAGACGCCTCAAAGCCACGTCATAATCAATGACACACGCGTGCCTGTGTGTGTTGGAACGCATACGAGGCCATAGTCGTCGATACACGATAAAGAACCCTGAACGTGATGAATTCTTTTTATAGGAATCTTATGTCTCTTTGGAAAATATGATTGCATTTACATACACCGACCGCACACTTCCTTCTTTCGAAAGTCATGGTTATTTATTTTTGGATTCGCCTTTGATCTCCGATTACCTTTATCTGAAAAAATTTTCTATCTCGTGCACAACTATAGGAAATACATGTTGTGCAGTTAATCTTAACAATGTCTGTCGAGCCAATCCAATTAGTGATGTAAAAATTCTATTGCAATTAATTCTTGCGTATCTTACAGATAATTTCTATTCATAACAGACACTATATTATCATTTCATTTGTATAAAATCTTGTTCATTATATTTATTTAAAAAAACCATTTTTACTTTGCTTTACTGAATTTGTATAAAATCTTATTGATTTATGTAAATTTTTTACTCAACATCATTATTTAATCAAATCCTTTAATAATTTGCGCCTGCGAATCATTGAAATAATTGCCACTAGTCTTTGTTACTTCGTTATTGTTTAATTTATCGAAAATTTTCACTCAACATTTCAGTCAGAAAAGCATAATTAACGCCAATTGAATCTACGAATATGAAGAAATATATTTAAAGATAAAGATGAACTTAAAAAATGTTGTAAATAATTTAGAAAATAAGTGGTGCCGGTTCTATCACACATGAAAGTTTCTTTCTAAGGTGAATTATTACCTCGTATTTGGTACTTTGAATTGTATATAAACGTTAACATTGTTATTTGATATTATATTCTCGTCAAAATCATTAAGATGTTACCTCTTATTATAATGTAAAATTGTAGTAGATTTCGTGTGCGATGCGTATCTGTCTAGGATATTTGTAATTAGGTAAACAAAGCTTGTTATTTGTTGCCACAAACGCGTGTACTGTGTACCCGTGATACTCGATGATACTTGCTTCTGCGAGCAGAACGAGTAAAAGAAACCTGACGGAACCGCACAGTTTTTACGGGCCTGGTGAGCGTCTGCTCCCCACCTAGCCTCGAACGTTCCTACTTATAACTTTCAGCATGAACGTATCATCAGTGCCGCTGAAACTATCGTGCAAATCGGTCAACGAAAATTGTTGTTCCCGTTACCGTGTTCTCTGCTAACCGTCGCATCACGCATCGTGAGTATACCAAAAACAGAGTTTTTTTTGTCAGTCGTATAATCTCGACATCTACAATCTGCGACGTAACTAACATTTTTCTCGTTCAATCAATTTATTCAAACCGCTCTGCCACCAGCAGGAGATTATTCTATGAAGTAAATCGACTTTGCAATTATTTTTATAGTCCCGCACAGGAACTGTTCCTTCTTTTTTTAGAATCAATCGAAAGAAGCTAAATGTTCCTTAACGTGACATACCATGCTACGTACGCCATATACGTTATCGGGTGTTCGAGCTGGAAATGATTAACCGTCGGAATTTGGAATGGCGGGAAAATTCTGTGACGCGCAATTCCGAGAATTTTGAATGTCGTTACCTATAAAGATGTACAAGTACCAACTGTGAGAACTGATTAACTTATGTATCCACGGTGCTCTTGATTATTCGGATGTCCAAGCCGGACAATTTTGAATATTGTAGATCATGAATCAATGACATAATTTTTCTTTCAAATACTTCACGTACTTTCGTGTATGAAATAATTGACTTACTTGACTTGTTGACTGTTAGAGTGTTGTTGGAAAACATATAAAAAGTTACCTCTAATCACACACTTAAATTGTTTTTTTCTTCCTGACTCTAATTGAATGTCAGTTCCTACTACAAGAAAATGAAATAATCTCTCGAGTCTCGGAGCACTGTTAGTCCATTATCAACGACAGTGAGTGATTAACGTTTAACTGGAGGAAAATGAAATCCGATTTTTCGACCATTCCACCGGCTTTGCATAGTTCCTTAAAAAATAATAAAATGAGTATATACTGGAAAGGTTTTCAGATTCGTATTCATTCGTCTATTGGTCATTGAAATACAGAATATGTGATAGACAGTGCAATCAGTTAGGCTCATTCAGTTATGTACGTCATTTTTACCATTTATATTATAATCACTTAGTTTACATTCCACTCTAACTTTATTTCGGATTTGATTGATTTTTTGTACTCAAGGTGACCTCTACATTATTTTCTCAGTATACTTGAACACTGTGCAAAGAACAAAAGAGAAATATATATATATACAGGTGACACTTTTTACAGGAATAATAAAGACATAAATAAATAAATATAATAAAGGTATAAAATGTATTATCGTTGCATCGTAAATATTAAATGTATTGTACTTTGTATAATAGAATAACAACACGAGAAAACTTATAAATACAAAATAATTATAAACAATATAAAATAATATTATATTATGTTTTGAATACTAAATAAATTAATAAAACCCAGGAATATTTTTGCTGAAGAAATTATAAAAATGATATAACTCGAAGTACAACTAATTCTGAACAATCAGTCTCTCGATTGTTATTAATTTTAATCGATAAAAAATGCTATTATCTTTATAAATATACGCACGACTTATTAATCACTGATTAAAATATAATTGTGACACAGGACAACATTAATGGCAAGGTTGAGAAGCCGAACAAAGTCTAACGGTACAGAAAAATTTAACATAACGTTTTTTTGCAGTGGATGAGTCATGAATTACGCTTTTAATCTTGCAACAAGTTGAGTACTATGTTACAGTCCAACGTTACGCACTATTTATTCACTTAATTTCATTTTACAAGTTAATTGTAAAACCAGTGCAATTTTTGCTCGTGTTTCACAGTAACTTGTGCTATTTTTAACGTACACTTGAAACGCTTATTTCATTACTATTATTAATTGCAAATCGTAGTCGTTCGCCTGTCATTTTAAGATGGATGTGAGATTTCTGCTTTATCGACAATCAATTTCTCTCTTACCGCTTCTTCTAAAATTTTGGTTGTTTTCATTGCTTATATTTTCACATTTTGAATTATGTCAACTTATTTCTTTCTAGAATCTTACGTATATTTAATTTATAGTATAAAGCAAATAATAAAAAATTGATAATCATGTTATTGAAATATTTTACGTGATTGAAGATGAATATTTTTTCAAATAATATTTAATTTTCACGCATCATATAAAAGGACTGATACGATTTTCAAAGTTAATTTAACCAAATAAAGAATTTATGTGTTAAAAGATTAAATTGACATTTAAAGTAATTGTTTTTATATTGTTAATGGTTATTGTTTATAGTTTCATTGTCTTTATGTTTGTATTATTTATTTTAAATAACGCGAGAAAACTGAAACTTAAAGATCGAGTTCAGTGTATATTCCAGAGAGAATATTAAAAATATCAAATGACAATTTTTATCTTTCGTGCAATTAAACGTGTTATCAAATGAAAAAGATAATTCGAGTCCGTTGAATACTTCAGACCACGGTACATCTCGAAGTAAAGCGTGAATCTCGACACAACCATAATTATGTAATTATCCGAGGTACAAAGATCCTTCGAAGAGTCATTTCCCTATTTTAAATCTGCTGTACAGTGTGGGAGCCAGTTGATAGGAATTCTGGTAAATTGTGAGCCGGAGGTCAATGTGCTTAAATATTCTTACATAATCACTGCTTGAACATTGACTTTAATTTGCGTATCCTTTGTCGTGCACTGTGGATGTATACCCTAACCATAAGTAGTGCTAAATTATACCAACATTTATTTTACATAAAATTATTTGATTTAACTTCATAGTTGTTTTACTAGATTTTACGTACATTTCGTACATCACGTACATTTTAAATTTCACACAAGCCCTTTTATAAAATTTTATAAAATCCGTCAAGTTCGCGTGCGTAGCGTTTGCAAGAAGTAGAATTGGTAAGCCATGATCAGACGCGTCAGACGATTCCTATTCCATAGCACGCGCATTCGCCGAATTTTCAGACTATAATTTCTGAATTTTTCGTGTAGTAATCACCCCCGTACGCTTACACTTAAATGAACTCCGTTTTGCAAAAGTAGTGGCTTCAAGTTCCAAATTGAGTTTAGGCTTGTGATTTTATTATATATGTTTTTACGAAATTATCACAATCTAAATATCGCAAACGTTTATAAATACTTTTTGGATATAATGACCGTCCAATAACGAAGCAATCGATTTTTAGGAAAAATGGCGGAAGCCAAAAATACAAATAACCCTGCAGACGAGTCGGCACCCCATCTCGAGGTGTTCGACCGCGTGAAGAACATCCCTGTAATCCACTCGGCTATCGAGAAAACTGGGTCCACATACTCCTACTTGAAGGAATCGAATCATTTGATTAACTGGGCCCTAACACGAGCCGAAGCTGGACTGAATTATGCGACTGCTACCGCTGCACCGATCGCTGTGCCATTGACGAAAAAGTTCAAGGGACCAATCTCGGCTGTCGACCAAAAATTATGCGAGGGTTTGAACATGGTTGAAGAGAAAGTGCCCATAGTGAAGCAACCGCCGCAAAAGGTACTTAAGAGAATCTGATTAATAAATAAATATTTATGTTTGTTCTACTAAATAGAAATTCACTATCCAACAAGAATGTAATATTAAAGGTGTAATCTGATGTAATATTAAAGGTGTAATCTGATGTAATATAAAAGAAAACGACGAAATAAAAAATGTATTTTTTCTCTTTACAGATCTACGACGCAGCAAAAGCAGTAATGAGCAGTTCATTACAACCAACGATAGAGAAATTGCATGCAGCAAAGGAATCTGCTACACAGCAGGCTTCCACACTCAAAGAAGTTAGTATAGTGAAGGCTAACGAATTGTTGAACACACAATATGGCAGTATGGCTGTGCAAGGGGTGGCTAACACCAGTGTCCTCATTAATGGTTTATTGGACCGTTATTTCCCACCAGTTGAGGGAGAAGAAAGTGTACCAGGTACAATTATAATAATTACAATTAATAAGCTAATTACCGAGTGTCCAGAAATTATACAGTACAATAACACATTTAATTATTGAAAATTATTGTTCGAACATTTGCTAAAAAGCTAAAATTATTTGAATATTAGAAAGTAAATATTCAAGATATGTACCGTAACTATTAGAAATCGAAAATTAAAATTTAATTCTTAAATGCTCAAAAATATCCTCCGAAAAGAAACAAAAATTCCTCCACAGTATTGAGGTTTTAACTATGACAATTCTACTGTCTGGGAAGTCTGCAGAACAGAGAGCTCTTAAACATTGTTTTTATGTAGAATAAATCGGCTTTCAAAATTTCGAATGGCATAACCGAAAGAATAATGAATAAACAAATAGAAAATGTTTAAGAAGCGATTAATGTATGTGTACTTATTTTGCACAATTTACTTTACAGCGCCAGTATCAGCCGATGAAAACAAAGTTTTGCACGCAGTGCAAACAATAGGTCAATTATCAACGAAGACAGCAAACCGTGTTTACCATTCAGTAGTAGCACAATTGAGGACAGTCAGTAAAGAGGATGTGACGTCATACATGAATAGCGTTATATCCATCCTTCATTTAACGCATTTCTTGAGTTTAAACGAAAAGCCGATTGAAAATAAAGAAATGCAAAGCCCAGTATGCGAGAAAAAGTGATAGAGAAGAAATGATTGAACCTGTCCAAAATAGATGTAACTATTATTTTTATACGAATTTCATGCAATTTTAATATCCTGTTGTACACGTGTCGGCATATTAATATGAGACATTTTTATATCATGTATATTTAGCGTAGTAAATAAAATGATTTGATGGCGTATTTATTATATTTATACATCTTTACGAAGTACTTGTCCTCTTCTCCTAACAAATAAACGTGTAAGTGAAATTAATAAATCGAAAAAGTTTTGGGAAGCGAATAATAAAATAAAATTATTAGTTACTATAATTTGAAACGAACGCGCTAAGTACAGAAATTACTTTAGATCGGAGGAATATCAATTTTAAACCAGATTAAATTTTAGAAGAAGAACTGTGGAAAGTTCAGAAGCAAATTTCAATTAGAAATCCAGAAAAAAAGTTGACGATATTTATTGAACGATAAGGTAATCCGAAGCAAAAAACTATGTGTTTATAGCAAATTATAACTGTGCAGCTATTAGCTCGATATTATTCTCTATTTGTAAGATTACTAGAAATCCTTACAAATAGAGAATAATACCGATTGCCCGTATCTCACCACGAGGAGGTTGCTGCACAAGAGACACGAGAGGCTTCATAAAAAGGGGCATAAACTGCTTGTCAAATAATGGAAAATTATAAGCATGCGACAGGATAGAAAAATCTGAAGTGGACAACGCAGGTTTCGAAACAGCCTGCTAAACTATAGCGTCGAAGCATAAAATAATTTTTGCTTCGGCTATCAGTCGCTCGGTCGTAACATCCGTGAGTGAGTCCCTGAGGGACCTCCGTTCGGAGGAATACCAATTTTAAACCAGACATATCAATTTTAGAATCGAAAGTTTTGAAAGTTCCGAAACGAATTTCAATTAGAAAGACAAAGAAGCTCAATCAAAAATAAATTTAAGAAAACTTGGATGCAACGACCTAAAGGATCGGGTCGCCCTGGGTTCGCTAATACCCGTACTCACCCACGGCCTCATCCGTGAGTGAGTCCCTGAGGGACCTCCGTTCGGAGGAATACCAATTATAAATCAGATATATAAATTGTAGAACAGGGTTGTGCAAAATTACAATTGAATTACTCCAGGAATTATAATTACAAAGTAGTTGAATTACATTGTAGTTTAATCGTATTGTAATTTATAATTGAGATCTTCATTCAATTAAATTACATTGTACAAAATACTTTGTACTTTGTAATTAAATTACATTAATTGTGAATTACAATGTAATTAAATTAAAATTGAAAATTAAAGAATAATAAAGTAATAGGTAATAAGAGGTAATAACAGCTGTATTTCAATTATATTGTATTTCAGTTACACGTTAATTGAATTAATTGAAATGTTTGAATTATTCAATTCAATTATGACACAGTTGAATTACAATATTACTGAAATACAACGTATTTCAAATATGCAATTGAATCACAACGTAACTGAATTAGCCCAACTGTGGCTTAGAATAGGAACTTTTAAAAGTTCAGAAGTAATTTTTAATCGAAAAAAAAACAATTTTAATCAAAAATAAATCTAGAGATATTAGTGAGTGAACCCCTGAGCGACCTCCGATCAGAGGAATACCAATTTTATATTAAAAATATAATATAATTAAAATTATAATATAAATATAATAAAATATAAATATAATTAAATATAATTGAAATTAAAAATATAATATAATATAATTTCATAATAAAATTTTTATGTCAAAAATGGAATATAATGTAGTTTCAGAATACCGATTTGATGTCAAAAATAGAATATAATATAATTTCAGAATACCGATTTTGTGTCAAAAATAGAATATAATATAATTTCAGAATACCGATTTTATGTCAAAAATAGAATATAATATAATTTCAGAATACCGATTTTATGTAAAAAATAGAATACAATATAATTTCAGAATACCGATTTTAAGTCAAAAATAGAATATAATATAATTTCAGTATACCGATTTTATGTCAAAAATAGAATATAATATAATTTCAGAATACCGATTTTATGTCAGATATACAATATGATATAGTATAATTTCGGAATACAAACACGTCAATAATATAATATAATATAATTTCAGAATACTAATTTATTTATTCCGACGCAAATTCGAATTAAAAATACAGAAATAATAATTGACGGCGTTCGTTAAATGAACACGCATTGCAAAACAAAAAATGTATATTTGTTTGGGTACTTACATAGATCTGCTGAAAGTTGACCAAGGTGAGCGTTGACAGATTCCAGGAATCGCTGACCGACCTCGAGGCAGCTTAAGGTGGACCAAGGTAGGCCAATGATGTCCATTGATGTCCACTGCAGCTATGGAGAATCCCTGGTCCACTCGAAGGTAGGTAGGAGTAGTCCACGGTGGTCAGGGTGGGCCAGGGCAGTTCTGGAGAACCACCTGTCACTTCCAAGGTCGTTTGCACTCGCGGTTTCACAGCACTTCCGCTCACTTTAAATCGCGCACTTCGACTGACGGACCGAGCGTGACTGCCGAGAACAGGTGCGCCACCCCCACCCCAACTAAGTTTCCCACCCCAACTAACTTCGCAAAATTATCGATCGCCGAGATAGTAATTTTTGATAAATTTGTTATTTTTGGCTGCTTAATGTTTATAACAATTTCTTTTGGGGATGATATTAACAAGCACTCCCTTGACCATCTTGCTATCTAATTTTTTAGTAAAAATACATTATAGAAACCGAGGTACAGAATATTTTTTAATCCATGAATATTCGCACACATTAATTTGTCGAACACAATTCACTGATAAATTTATTATTTCTGGCTGTTTAATGTTTATAAAAATTCCTTTCGCCAATGATGTCGACAAGCACTCCCTTGACCATCTTGCCATATAATTATTTAATAAAAACACAAAACACATTTGACATCATAGAGAAAGAAGGTTTATCTAAAGGTGTAAACTACTTCACATACTTCCACAACCGAAAATCTAAACCATGGTACAGTCACACAAATCTCCATCGTGAGATTGTCACAACGATAAACAGATGCAGATCAGGACACTACAATCTTGCCAGCTCTCTTGCTCGAATTGGCATAATAAACGATCCACAATGTCAGTGCGGTTATGAGAATCAGGATATCGACCACGTGCTATGGCAGTGTCCCACGTTTGATGAACTGAGGTTGGAGTTTATCAGACAACTACGGAAACTGCATCTTATTCTTCCGCTCTCATGCAATGTTCTCCTATCCAGACCTACGGTTGAAATATGTAAAATAACCTACTCGTTTTTGAATGCCTGTGAGCTAAATATCTGAGAAAATTGTACAGTTTATAATAATGTATAATGTATAGGAAAGTAATGTATGGCAAAATAATCTCTACTTTGAGATTCTAATTGCATTAAATAAAAAAAGTAAATTATAGAAACCGAGATACAGAATAACTTTTACAGCATGAATATTCGCACGCATTAATTTATCGTACGAAATTCACTGTTAAATTTATTATTTCTGGCTGTTTAATGTTTATAAAAATTCCTTTCGCCAAAGATGTCGACAAGCATTCCCTTGACCATTATGCCATATAATTATTTAATAAAAACACAAAACACATTTGACATCATAGAGAAAGAAGGTTTATCTAAAGGTGTAAACTACTTCACATACTTCCACAACCGAAAATCTAAACCATGGTACAGTCACACAAATCTCCATCCTCATCCTCATCCTCATCCTCATCCTCATCCTCATCCTCATCCTCATCCTCATCCTCATCCTCATCCTCATCCTCATCCTCTTCTTCTTCTTCTTCTTCTTACCGACAATTAACTCGTATACGCTTAACGCGAGTATTATTCAATATCACGCCGAAAGGCCGGCTGGAGGCATCGAACGGCTGTTTTGCGAGCTGACCAGTAACCCCGATTCGAGCAGTCCAATGGGAGTAAGACTTTCGCTTCCACTGCAGGCACAGTTGCCAAACATCTTCCGGAATTCTTCGCGGTGACTCCGGATAATTAACCTTTTCCCCTAGAACCTTTAACAACCTCGATAGTAATAGTTGGTGGTCAAATTTCAAATATCTACTAATTTGAGGATGTGATACGAAAATGGTAATGGGGTTACGTGACCCCACAAAAGTTGGTTTCGAAATTAGGTCTATCCTATCCCGTCTGTGATGATAGGTATATGGTTTAAGCTTCTTGTGGATCTAGTTCCAACATTTATTGTTTGTCAGCGTAGAGGGCGCAAGTAAACGAGTTGTTTTTGTATGAGACAGAAAATCCCATATGGTGATTGGTCTATTCCTATTTCTCGTCTGTGCTATACCTCGTCGGTGTCTATACCACCGACGAGGTATAGGATAGACCAATCACCCAATGTATTTTTCTGTCTCACGCTCGGGGGGCTCTAGAGCCCCCTTACCATTCCGTGTCACATCCTACCGTATCGGCCAGAAGCAGTATTGTGGAACCAATATTCTAGAACGGCGCTGTTGCTGATAGAAATTTAAATCTCATGTCGGAGATTCTATAAATGATGAATGAAACAAAGGAATGTTGTGTTCTTTTAATTTCGTTATGCCTGTAACGCGACTGCATCGAAGGAAACATTTCTACGTGAGAAAGGTTATATTCAAGTAAATCATGTGCATACATATACTTGTATAATGTACATGTATGTATAGCGAGCATCAAGAAGCATAAATTCACACTCATTCGGAGGAATTCATATTAAAAACATTATTATGAATTTTTGCTAATATTTAAATATATCATCATTAATGTTACTTTTTTGGTAAATAATTAGCCTAATTATGTGTATTTATTTACACTTTATTCCTACACACTTCCTTAACTTCCTTTTCATTCTATTTATGGCGTGTTTGGACTCATTTTTACCAGAAAAATATTTACAATTTATTGTTCGTATTTTCATACCATAACAATAAATTATTGCAAAAATTAGATTTTCATTAGTAAGCAATGCTTATGAGCTTACATTGTTGTGTCCGGTAGCTGTTTGCCTGGCTCACAAAAAGCCATTGAAATTCCCAAGACCTCGATCGAAAGAGAGTACGAAAGGCAACATTGTAACGCATTGCCTATTAATAATGAACAACCAGAACCCAACTGTGTTATTATAAAAAATATCGTAATGAAAATCTTATCAGCCGATTGGAGATGTTTTTCTGATAAAAACGAATCTAAATTCGCTATAAATCGGAGAATAACGAAGAATAAATTAATATTGAAAACAGAGTATGTGTAAACTCCGGTGGTAAGCAAACAAAGCTGAGCGTTGAAAAGAAGAGGATTAAATCAACCATAAGCTCTTGAATATAATCCGGATGGTTGGTTTAGTTTCAACCAATTTTTTGTTGAAAGTACATTTGAAAAGTTAAGGGTTGAGAATACTTTTCGATTCTTTTCACAAACATAAAACCATTTTGAAAAAGTAAGCACAGGATCGGTTAGAAAATATTGCGCAATAGCGTAATAAATTTACGGAAATCAAAGCCTGGGTCAAAAATGATCTATAAGGTGCAGGAGGTTTAAGCTTTCACTTTTCGAGAATATTTTATAGAGTCCTGTAAAACATAAATCCTACTTTGTGGACGTAGTTTGAATACTTTTCCAAAGACGTCGAGCTTGAAGCGCGTGGTTTTCTTGTATATTCCAGAACATGCTTTTTACAATTAACACTTTGACTGCCAAGCTAGAGACCCCAATAATTCCATCAAATTAATGTAAGTTATTTAATGAAATAAAAATTGAAAAAAATTATATGTATGATATTGAGTAGTGATACAATTAATATATTAACGTAAAAATTCATTTCAAAATTTGGACAAATAATTCCGTCACCCACATATGGGTGACGTGGCAATCAACGTGTTAATATAAAAATTCTTGCACAGCAATAATAACGTAGAAGGAGGAGAAAGATGATCACTCAGCCATTCGTTTCTAAGAAGACTGAATGTGCTAGAAACTTGAAACTTGTGCTAAGACTTTGTGCTAAAAACTTAAGACTTGTGCTAGGACTTTGTGCTAGAAAATCGAACTTTCTTTTAACGAAGCAAAACGACATAAACGGGGTTAAGAGGAGGAAAATGGCGAGGACACAGAGCAGATTACCAAACAGATCGAAACGTGAAAGATGGAGGAGCGCTCGGTTTCGGTTCACGAAACGAAGAAACGGTCGGGTCTCGGCGCGGCACGGTATCGAGGTTGTTAAAGGTTCTAGGCGAAAAGGTTAATTATCCGGAGTCACCGCGAAGAATTCCGGAAGATGTTTGGCAACTGTGCCTGCAGTGGAAGCGAAAGCCTTACTCCCATTGGCCTGCTCGAATCGGGGTTACTGGTCAGCTCGCAAAACAGCCGTTCGATGCCTCCAGGCGGGCTTTCGGCGTAATATTGAATAATACTCGCGTTAAGCGTATACGAGTTAATTGTCGGTAAGAAGAAGAAGAAGAAGAAGAAGAAGAAGAAGAAGAAGAAGAGGATGAGGATGAGGTGAGGATGAGGATGATCAGGATGAGGATGAGGATGAGGATGATCAGGATGAGGATGAGGATGACCAGGATGAGGATGAGGATGATTACATAACAATTACATTAACGGAAAATTAATGTAAATGTGATCCGAATTATATCGCGTTTGGTACCATTTTAATCAGAATAATGCCACAAATATATTGGTGAAAGTCTCATAAAAAAATAATTAATAATAAAGAAGTTAAATTTTTCATTTAAAGGCCTGCGCTCACGCTAGCTTCGATCTCTGCCGGCGGCCACGACTCTCTGCGGTTCTTTCTTCCCCATACGCTGTCCTTCTCTGCGTTCGAAACTTTCATCGCTCGTTACACAAGCAAGTGTCATCGGAATTATATCATATTTGGTATCATTTTAATCAGAAAAATGCCACGAATATGTTGGTAAAAGTTTCATAAAAACATAATGAAAAATAAAGAAGTTTTGTAATTGGATTAGTAGTGGTCTTCTAGTCTCACACCGATATAGCCGACAATGTTGTGGCCGCGACGCGATGGTTCTCGAGTTTCGCTGTCAACACCTCCGTACAACATTGTATTTCAAATGGGACGCGCCGGCGAGAACCTCGGATCTGGTATCGAAGGCGGTGTTAAAGGATGATGCAGGTTCTGTTCCGGGCTAAAAGATGATGCAGGTTCTTTTCCAGGCTAAAAGATGATGCAGAAAAAGTGGGGACACTAAAACCCCGGGCGTGAGCACTCTCATTCCTCTCTGACAAAAGGACACGAACTCACGAACGGGCACACGTACGGCGTTCTCTGCCGTGAGAAGAGACAGCGGAGCGCACGCAAACACGCCGCGGCGACGGCCGAGGCATATCGGAAAATTTAAATCGAGCCGAACCAGGCGACGAGCGATCAGCCAACCAGGTAAGCAAGCAACAGACAAGAGAGGAGAGGCACGCACACACCTGGCCGTTTGAGGAACGGAGCGCGCGCGCGGTGTTGGTCGGCCGTCGGTGGTGCACGCTCGGTCCGCGAGCATGGATGCGGGATCGCGCACCCGTAGGCGCGTACAAAAGGACACGAACTCACGAACGGGCACACGTACGGCGTTCTCTGCCGTGAGAAGAGACAGCGGAGCGCACGCAAACACGCCGCGGCGACGGCCGAGGCATATCGGAAAATTTAAATCGAGCAGAACCAGGCGACAACCAACCAGCCAACCAACCAACCAGCCAACCAACCAACCAACCAACCAACCAACCAGCCAACCAGCCAACCAACCAACCAGCCAACCAGCCAACCAGCCAACCAGCCAACCAACCAACCAACCAACCAGCCAACCAGCCAACCAACCAACCAGCCAACCAGCCAACCAGCCAACCAGCCAACCAACCAACTAACCAGCCTGCCAGCCAACCAACCAGGTAAGCAAGCAACAGACAAGAGAGGAGAGGCACGCACACACCTGGCCGTTTGAGGAACGGAGCGCGCGCGCGGTGTTGGTCGGCCGTCGGTGGTGCACGCTCGGTCCGCGAGCATGGATGCGGGATCGCGCACCCGTAGGCGCGTACAAAAGGACACGAACTCACGAACGGGCACACGTACGGCGTTCTCTGCCGTGAGAAGAGACAGCGGAGCGCACGCAAACACGCCGCGGCGACGGCCGAGGCATATCGGAAAATTTAAATCGAGCCGAACCAGGCGACAAGCGATCAGCCAACCAGGTAAGCAAGCAACAGACAAGAGAGGAGAGGCACGCACACACCTGGCCGTTTGAGGAACGGAGCGCGCGCGCGGTGTTGGTCGGCCGTCGGTGGTGCACGCTCGGTCCGCGAGCATGGATGCGGGATCGCGCACCCGTAGGCGCGTACAAAAGGACACGAACTCACGAACGGGCACACGTACGGCGTTCTCTGCCGTGAGAAGAGACAGCGGAGCGCACGCAAACACGCCGCGGCGACGGCCGAGGCATATCGGAAAATTTAAATCGAGCCGAACCAGGCGACAAGCGATCAGCCAACCAGGTAAGCAAGCAACAGACAAGAGAGGAGAGGCACGCACACACCTGGCCGTTTGAGGAACGGAGCGCGCGCGCGGTGTTGGTCGGCCGTCGGTGGTGCACGCTCGGTCCGCGAGCATGGATGCGGGATCGCGCACCCGTAGGCGCGTACAAAAGGACACGAACTCACGAACGGGCACTCGTACGGCGTTCTCTGCCGTGAGAAGAGACAGCGGAGCGCACGCAAACACGCCGCGGCGACGGCCGAGGCATATCGGAAAATTTAAATCGAGCAGAACCAGGCGACAACCAACCAACCAACCAGCCAACCAACCAACCAACCAACCAACCAACCAACCAACCAACCAGCCAACCAGCCAACCAGCCAACCAACCAACCAACCAGCCAGCCAGCCAACCAACCAAGTAAGCAAGCAACAGACAAGAGAGGAGAGGCATGCACACACCAGGGCGTTTGAGGAACGGAGCGCGCGCGCGGTGTTGGTCGGTCGTCGGTGGTGCACGCTCGGTCCGCGAGCATGGATGCGGGATCGCGCACCCGTAGGCGCGTACAAAAGGACACGAACTCACGAACGGGCACACGTACGGCGTTCTCTGCCGTGAGAAGAGACAGCGGAGCGCACGCAAACACGCCGCGGCGACGGCCGAGGCATATCGGAAAATTTAAATCGAGCCGAACCAGGCG